>CM065811.1:37912000-40312000 GCA_033398695.1 Orobanche coerulescens
ATTATTTTTATCTACATTCTTGTATTGTTTTTTCTCCTTCATCAACTTGTATCAATTGTTTGCATATTTCAAAATTTTGTAATATGGTGCCAAATTAAATTTTCGTAGGATGATTTGGAGAAGCAGTATACACAAGGTACCTTCATTCCTGAGGGACGACAGGATATATTGGCGGCTGCCATTGGGAGACCCGAGCACCTTGGTCGTGTTCGTGGCATTGGTTTTGGTGTGGGTATTCGCGATTACTTTGGACGATCATGTGGACTGGCGCCTTCCGTACGTAAAGATGTGTTGGAGCAGCTAAGGAAAGAGATCACCCTTGATGTCACACAGACTTTGATGAAAGAGTTCGGCCAGACAATGGGTGCTAGTTCCCATCAGCCGGTTGATATTCATACACCGGATGAGTTTACTCGTGTTATTACGAAGGGGAATTGTGCTGATGCTATTTCTGGCCCTTCTGGAAAGAGGCCTGTGACTGGAGACACTCATCGAGTTGGATTTTATGTGGACGAGCATCCTCCCCGTCTAGTTGCTATCGGTAGGGTTATTCAGGGCGATTCGACCCTACATTGTGCTCCTTTACCAGCTCATTTGGTTAAGGTAGTGGTTGAGGAGGCCGTAGATGCCAGCGCTGAAGTCCCTGTGGCGACTGATGAGGTGAGAGTCGTGGGGGAAGCTTTAGGTGGATTGATTGCATGGCCACGAGATTTTATTTTCTCCGATTTTTCAAAGGTAAATATTTTCTTTTTCTTTTTAGTAACTCAAACAAAATAAATTATTTCAAATGTACTTGTATTTTACACTCTAGATGATGCTGTTTATGAATGATACTATCATGGTAGATTGAGTATCAAATTCATTATGACTATCCTTTTATAATAGGAGATGTTGTAGAACATGAGAATTTGATTTAAACCGATTTTATTGGCAAATTGAAGATGTTTTGTTCATGGAATAACAAGAGAATTACAGGACACTTTTGGTATGGTAATCCGATTTTGGAAGATGAATTAGTTGTTTTGAAACCTTTCATTAATCGTTAAGGTATTCATCAGGGTGGAATAAATTATTCGAGTAGGTTGCGGGCGTCGTTTCCTACGAATCGATATTAATATTATGTGAATATGTTATTGAATGAATTACGTTTCATTCAAGGTTGCTTGTTCGATTGAGTGTTTAACCGAGGATACCGTCCGTTTGATCATTTGGAGAAGGACTATCTTTCGCTTACGGATTTGAGGCAAGTTATCTTGCTTGGTTATAATGATGATTAGATTCTTCTGATGATTATATTTTTCATATGTATGAATTGTTCATGAAATGTTTGTCGTGATTTGACATTGTCCTTGACGTTATTCCGATTTCTTCATGGGGTTGCATTCCCAAGCACGTCGTTTTGAATCATTGATCTCATTGGCCTTATTTTCACTTCGGTGAGTTTTCTTGATCCTTAATCGGATATGTGATTTGTTGAATTCGTTGTCATGTTGTATCGTGACATATCCGGAATCATATCTGCGTTCCGATTGGTCATTGTGTAGGATTTTTAGCCAGGCACATATATAGTCATGCGTGGATATTATTCCTCATTGGACTGTGCACACGGGACGTAGTTTCGTGAGGCTAATTAGGTACATTGTCCCACGTATATTTCTGGATTCCGTATACGGGGCGGACATGTACACGGACACATTTCCGGATCGGACGTACTGTGATGTCCATCTTGAGCCATACTGTTAATCGTCCATAGTATTGGATGCTTGTGACTGATCGTTTCTTACGCTGAGGGTATGATTGATAGTCGGAATGATTTCTTTGAAATCTATATATGCGAAGTGTATAATGTCGAAGAATTGATTATCATGTATATCGACCTGTGTTGGGCGAAATACTTGTATTGTATTTTAGGTCGAGGCAAAGGCAAGGCACGGGAAGAGCATGTCGACGGCGAAGGGTTCGAGGGATACTAGTTCGGGGCCCCCCACATCTCTTGTTGTCCGGTTATGTTAAACCGTGTTATGTTATTTCCTGTTTCATTTAAATTGCTATTTGGTTGTATTTGACATTTGAAGTATTTTCCATCTCCATATGGTTTATACTTGTTTTTGGATCCTGTGTATTGTAAGGCCGTTGGCCATGTTTTAATAAACTCCTAATCGGAGTAATGACTATTCATTGTGGTTCGGTATCACAAATAATATTTGTTTAATCTGTTTTGAATATCGCCTGGTAGGTCCTAGTGTGGGATTCACGGCACTGTAATAGCCGCTTTTTGGGGTGTTACAGAAGATGGTATCAGAGAGTTATTTTTTTATGAGTCATTGAGAAATGAACTAGTATCAAGAGACCTTCGTGTCACGTGTGACCTGTGCAAGCGCCTTACCCTACGAGCCAAATACGTTATGTACTTTATGAGCCATGATTTAATTACTGGCATGATATTGATATCAGTATGGGTCTCCTTGTTGATCATGTTATTTTGAGGAATTGTGACAGGATTTATCTGATTGATAATCCGAGGTAAATGCTGAATTTACTATACAATTGAAATTGTTCGACTTGACACCGATATGATATTCGGTGCGACATTTGTGGTATCGATAACCGTTTTCCTTGAATATGTGAAACCTTGTTGCTATTAACTTAGCATGAATTTTAGTATCTTGAACTGTACTTATGGTTATCATTATGATTGATTCTTTCAGTATGGAAAGAAATCTGAGGGGTCGTGGCAGAGGGGGACGAGGCCGCGGAAGGGGCCGAATCCCGATACCTCGAGCCAATAGACGCGCGAATGCGGATCAGAGTTCCGCAGACAGTGGTTCACCTTCTAGGGAACAATCGCACCACAGTGGGCGCGGGGATGCGCGTGTCGATCCTTACGTCGTAATGCAGGGCATGATGACACAGATGACCCAGATGGGTCAACTAATGGAAGCTATGCAGAGGGCCGCTACTGGCCAGCAGCAGGGGGCTCATCCTCCTCCTGTGATTGGCGGACCCGTGAGTCGAATTATCAGCGACATCTCTCGCCAGCGACCACCGACTTTTGAAGGCTCCTCTGAGCCTGCTGACATTGTGCATTGGATCGAGCATTTTGAAAAACTTTTCCAGATGGTGGACTGCCCGGAAGAGAATCGCGTTTCAGTAGCCGCGTATTACCTTGGCAAAGGCTCTCACACCTGGTGGCTTTCAGTAAGGCCAGCTGATGGTGTTTACACTTGGGAGGAATTTAAAAACCTCATGCTAGACCGTTACTACCTGGGGCCACTCCGCGAGGCCAAACCGTCCGGAACTATTGAACCCAGACCGTCTGAAGACGATGATGTATTATCTGTTGCTGAGAAATTCCAGGCACTCCTTCCTTTTGCCACGACAATTATCCGAACAGAGGCCGACAAGATCAAATACTTTCTCAAGAGGCATAAACCCCGAATGAGAATGCAGCTGTTGAATCACCACTGTACTACCTTACCAGAGTTCATCGAGAAGGCTCTGGAGTACGAACTCACCGCGAAGGAGATTTCCAAGAAACAACCCCAGTCCAACAACAAAAGGTCCAAGAACCAGAACCAGACTGAGAGTAATCGGGGGACATTCAGGAAGCCACAGTCATTGCCAAACCCTTCTGATCGACCACCCATGGCGTCAAAGCCCGCTGGATCGCACTCTCGAGCGGTTCCCTCTTCCGTGGTGTGCATATCAACTTCAATTGCCCAAAGCCTGCCATCACATGCCATACTTGTGGGAAGAATGGTCACCGTGCTCGTTTTTGCAGGAGTGGGCCCGGACATGATCCAGTGACGTCTCATGCTCCAGTTCAATCTTCTGTCCAGAACCGGACGCCTCCGTCCGCTTCCTATCAGACCACCGGGGTGAATAGGGGAATGGGCCGTGGGAATCAAAGTGGTACACCTGGTGCCGGTACTGCAAAACCCAGGATTTACGAGATGAAGAAAGCTGATGATCCCGAGGCCAGCATGATTTCAGGTATACTCGAGATCCACTCCCAGCCTGTATGTGTTCTTTTTGATACCGGTGCTTCACACTCATTTATATCTTCTTCTTGTTTAAGTCGTTTGCCTCTAGACCATGTTATCAATTGTGAGCCCTACGTAATTGGTCTACCTGATGGTAGAAGAATTATTGGAAATCGTGAAGTCCAGGACTGTCCGATTCGTTTGAACGACCGTGAGTGGTTGTCAAATCTGATTGTAGTCAATCTACCTAAGGATGATATAATCTTGGGTATCGATTGGATGGATCGTCACGATGCAATACTCAGTGTCCGCAAGCGTATGGTTACCGTCACTTCTGATGATGGATTCGAGTGTATTTTTCGAGGTGATAATCCCAGTCGTTCTGGGAGAGTCATCAGCGCTATGAAAGCAGTGAAACTGCTTAATCAAGGGTGTATTGGTTATTGGTGCTACATGACCAAAACAGCAGATCGACGATTGAATTGGCCGACATTCCGGTAGTCCGAGATTACCGATGTATTTCGGACGAGTTACCGTGCTTACCTCCTCATCGTGACGTGGAGTTTATTATTGAGTTAGAACCGTGCACGTCCCGCTCTCAAAAGCACCGCACCGTATGGCTCCGACCGAGATGCAAGAATTGAAGAACCACTTGAGGAGTTGGTGACAAAGGCTATATTCGACCTAGTGCGTCCCCTTGGGAGCACCGGTTATTCGTACGGAAGAAAGATGGATCTCTACGCTCATGTATTGATTACCGTGAGTGAGCAGGTAACCATCAAGAACAAGTATCCCTTGCCTCGTATTGATGATTTATTGGACCAACTTCAGGGAGCTGCCGTGTTTTCTAAGATCGACTTGAGATCTGGTTATCATCAGTTGAGGATTCGAGAGTCTGACATTTCGAAGACAGCATTCCGTACTCGCTATGGGCATTATGAATTCGTGGTGATGCCATTTGGACTGACTAATGCACCAGCAGTATTCATGGAGTTGATGAATCGAGTTTTTATTAACTATCTGGATCGCTTTGTAGTCGTTTTCATTGACGACATTCTGATTTACTCTCGTGATCACGAAGAGCACGAGCGTCACCTTTACCAAGTTCTCGATACATTGAGGCGGGAACAACTTTATGGGAAATTTTCTAAGTGTGAATTCTGGATGCCTGAGGTTGTCTTTCTCGGGCATGTGATATCAGCCGAAAGGGTGAGAGTGGACCCACAAAAGACGGAAGCCATTCGAGATTGGCTACCACCGAAGAACGTGAAGGAAGTTCGTAGTTTCCTCGGCCTAGCAGGTTACTACCGACGATTCGTAGAAGGATTCTCTAAAATTGCGCAACCAATGACTAACTTACTGCGAAAGGACAAGAAGTATTTGTGGTCAGAAACATGTCAGAAGAGTTTTAATGAGCTCAAGAGTCGATTGATTTCGGCCCCTGTTTTGGTCTTACCAAAAGGAACGGAAGGATTTGTGGTGTATAGTGACGCGTCGAGACAGAGTCTGGGATGTGTTCTAATGCAGGAAGGGAAAGTGATTGCCTATGCATCGAGACAATTGCGACCCTATGAAGTTAACTATCCGACCCACGACTTGGAGTTTGCATCCGTGGTGTTTGCTTTAAAAATCTGGCGTCACTATCTTTATGGAATTTCCTGCCAGATCTTTACAGACCACAAGAGCCTAAAGTACATTTTTACTCAGAAGGAGTTGAACATGAGGCAGAGAAGGTGGCTAGAATTAATCAAGGACTATGATATCGATATCCTTTATCATCCGGGTAAAGCTAATGTGGTTGCCGACGCATTGAGCCGTAAAACCGCAGTAGAGCGATGCCGAGCCGTTTGACAAAGACAAATGAGAGTTGCAGTTGGACCTTATGAGGTCAGAAATTGAAGTTTGGTTACATCGTGTTCAGGGACAACTTTGCACCCTTGAGATTTCTTCATCTCTTGATGATATGATCAAATCGAAGCAAGTTACGGACCCATTCTTATCTCGAGTTCGGGATGAAGTAAACCAGGGGAAAGCCCCTGGATTCGTGATCCACGAGGATGGATTGATACGTTTTAGAAATCAAGTTTGTGTACCCGCTGACGAAGAGTTGAGGAACTCTATCATGAGAGAAGCCCATACTACCCCGTACTCTATTCACCCAGGCTCTAGCAAGATGTATAAGGATTTGAAGCAGAATTATTGGTGGGGGAATATGAAACGTGAGGTTGCCGAATCTGCTTGAGGTGTTTGACTGTCACAAGAGTTAAGATTGAGCACCAGCAACCCGCAGGAATGCTGAAACCGCTCTCGATTCCTGAGTGGAAATGGGAGGACATATCTATGGATTTTATCACTAGCTTGCCGACGAGTCGTCGAGGAATGAATACGATTTGGGTGATTATGGACCGTCTGACCAAATCAGCGCACTTCTTGGAGATTAAGGACACGTGGGGCCCCGAGAGATTGGCCCAGCTGTTTATTAAGGAAATTGTGAGACTACACGGTACCCCAAAGAGCATTGTATCAGACCGTGACGGGCGATTTGTGTCACACTTCTGGAAGGCAGTTCATCGTGCGATGGGCACGCAGTTGAATTTCAGTACGGCTTTTCATCCACAGAATGATGGTCAGTCGGAGAGAACCATCCAGACTCTAGAGGATATGTTGAGAGCATGTGCTCTTGATTGGAAGAACGATTGGGAAGCCCAGCTGCCTTTGGTGGAATTCACTTATAATAATAGTTGGCACGCTTCGATTCAGATGGCACCGTATGAGGCATTGTATGGCCGTCGCTGTAGGTCCCCTTTGTGTTGGGACGAACTGTCAGAATCTCTGGGTACGGAACCCGATATGTTGTTAGCCGCCCGTAAGAAGATCACTTTGATTAAGAGTCGGTTGTTAACGGCTCAAAGTCGACAGAAGTCTTATGCTGACCACCGTCGACGACCGCTTGAGTTCGAGGTTGGTGACCATGTGTTAATGAAGGTGTCTCCTACTCGAGGTGTTTTTCGTTTCGGGAAGAGGGGCGTCGAGCCCAAGGTACATTGGGCCGTTTGAGGTTCTGGAGCGTGTAGGTGATCTGGCCTATCGACTAGCCTTGCCACCGACCTTGAGTAAGATTCACAATGTGTTTCATGTCTCCCAGTTGAGGAAATATGTTGCTGATCCGAGCCATGTACTTCAATTCGAAGATATTGAATTAGCAGAGGATCATTCGTACGAGGAGCGTCCTGTACGGATACTCGCTAGGAGGATCAAGCAGTTGCGGAACAAGATGATTCCCTTACTGAAAGTTCAGTGGTCACGACACGGAGTCGAGGAGGCTACGTGGGAGACCGAGGATAGTATGCGAGCGAGATACCCTGAGTTATTTACCCCTTAGTTTCGAGGACGAAACTCTTTTTAAGGGGGGGAGTATGTAATATCCGACTGTAACTTTTCATTTTTACCTGTCATTGTATTATTCGGATAATCTGATTATCATGAATCGTTGCATTTAGTATTATGTCGAGGTATTATAGATTTGAATATCATATCGTTGTTATTTCATTTCATATGTGATGATTCGATGTTAATTAGAGTGTTGCATTTTCGAATTTTTCTGTTAATGTAGCGTACGCTACACAGTACGATTAACGTACGCTAATCATGTGACTTAGCGTGCGTAAGGTTTCTCCGCATTGCGACGCTAAGAGGGAATCTGGCATCAGTTGACTTCAGCACGTGAACTCCTTAGCCGTTAGCATGCATGTGATCAAGGTCTGAGCTGTCGTGTCGGTGAGAATCTACTTTTATTAGCGTGCGTAACCCGTTTCTCGTTAGCGTGCGCTAACGGCCTGCGATAATTCAAGACAGTAGCCACTGTAAGCCGCTTACGTACGTAATATCGACCGGATAGCGTACGTAAGTGCATTAGCATACGCTAAACTGTTCCGATAGCGTGCGCTAAGTCTGCACAGTCTATTTATAGGACCAGCCTGTTTTTCATTTCTTCACAACCCCAAACCGAATTTCTCTCTTCACATATCATACCTCTGCACTACCAAAACGATATCAACCTTCACCAACTTGTTTCTAAGCCTTGAATCTTGGAGTGGAGCTCATTTCCTTGGAGATTTGGAGTTGTTTTTGAGCTTGGAATATATTCTCTCATAGCATTGAAGTTGTTCTTCATTTCTGGAGGTAGGTGTGCTTTCTTCTCTGCATTATTTTCTTATGTTGATGTTAATGACGAATTATACTTCACCTAGAGTTAGATTAAGCAAGTAAAACATGGTTATAATTAAACTCTTTAAACACTTCTTGATGAATATGATAAATGAGGGTTTATATTAGAGCAGTTCTTGATATTATAGTAATGGTAACCATGTTTGTAGTTGTCATTACTCATCTTCTGGACGAATTTAGCTCAGTAGGACATTGTTGGATCGGTTAGCTTCTTCATAACTGGATTTAGTCAAGAACTTGATATCATAAAGTGTTTAAACACCATTTTAGGTATTTATTTATCTTGAGAAGAACTTGATAATGTTAAAGATAAGATTAGATGATCTAGTTCATAAATCTTAGAAGCTTTAACTAATCATATTTGTTCAGTTTCACAAGTCTTTGAAGAATGATAAGGATCTTACAACAATAACTTTTCATTAATCTATTGTGTTGATAACTTAGAATGTGGTTCATCATCATGCTAAATAGATAGTGTTCTTAAGTAGATGATGCTGTTTATGAATGATACTATCATGGTAGATTGAGTATCAAATTCATTATGACTATCCTTTTATAATAGGAGATGTTGTAGAACATGAGAATTTGATTTAAACCAATTTTATTGGCAAATTGAAAATGTTTTGTTCATGGAATAACAAGAGAATTACAGGACACTTTTGGTATGGTAATCCGATTTTGGAAGGTGAATTAGTTGTTTTGAAACCTTTCATTAATCGTTAAGGTATTCATCAGGGTGGAATAAATTATTCGAGTAGGTTGCGGGCGTCGTTTCCTACGAATCGATATTAATATTATGTGAATATGTTATTGAATGAATTACGTTTCATTCAAGGTTGCTTGTTCGATTGAGTGTTTAACCGAGGATACCGTCCGTTTGATCATTTGGAGAAGGACTATCTTTCGCTTACGGATTTGAGGCAAGTTATCTTGCTTGGTTATAATGATGATTAGATTCTTCTGATGATTATATTTTTCATATGTATGAATTGTTCATGAAATGTTTGTCGTGATTTGACATTGTCCTTGACGTTATTCCGTTTTCTTCATGGGGTTGCATTCCCAAGTACGTCGTTTTGAATCATTGATCTCATTGGCCTTATTTTCACTTCGGTGAGTTTTCTTGATCCTTAATCGGATATGTGATTTGTTGAATTCGTTGTCATGTTGTATCGTGACATATCCGGAATCATATCTGTGTTCCGATTGGTCATTGTGTAGGATTTTTAGCCAGGCACATATATAGTCATGCGTGGATATTATTCCTCATTGGACTGTGCACACGGGACGTAGTTTCGTGAGGCTAATTAGGTACATTGTCCCACGTATATTTCTGGATTCCGTATACGGGGCGGACATGTACACGGACACATTTTCGGATCGGGCGTACTGTGATGTCCATCTTGAGCCATACTGTTAATCGTCCATAGTATTGGATGCTTGTGACTGATCGTTTCATACGCCTGAGGGGTATGATTGATAGTCGGAATGATTTCTTTGAAATCTATATATGTGAATTGTATAATGTCAGAAGAATTGATTATCATGTATATCTGACCCTGTGTTGGGCGAAATACTTGTATTGTATTTTAGGTCGAGGCAAAGGCAAGGCACGGGAAGAGCATGTCGACGGCGAAGGGTTCGAGGATACTAGTTCGGGGCCCCACATCTCTTGTTGTCCGGTTATGTTAAACCGTGTTATGTTATTTCCTGTTTCATTTAAATTGCTATTTGGTTGTATTTGACATTTGAAGTATTTTCCATCTCCATATGGTTTATACTTGTTTTTGGATCCTGTGTATTGTAAGGCCGTTGGCCATGTTTTAATAAACTCCTAATCGGAGTAATGACTATTCATTGTGGTTCGGTATCACAAATAATATTTGTTTAATCTGTTTTGAATATCGCCTGGTGGGTCCTAGTGTGGGATTCACGGCACTGTAATAGCCGCTTTTTGGGGTGTTACATTATTATGTTATGCACTGGATGTCGACTATCGTCCGAGCGCGTATTTTGGATGGTTGGATGGAGGTAGTATATTTTTAACTTGAAGTGGTGATAAAACTGTTTACTCGCTTACATTTAAAGTTTGTTTATTATACGTTTATATGTGCAGATGTTTGATGATGTTGGAGTACTGTCTAAAGATGTTATTAATAAAATTCGAGTTGATTGGGGACATTATTTCTTGGAGGTTCGAAATCGTCTCGCGACATGATTTTTGGTGTTTTTGTGTGTGAATTATTTGTATGAATGAATTGTACATTTGATATTTGTATGAATTATTTAAATGAATTGGAGTTTTTTGTATCATCTTTTTCAATGAATGGGTGGTTCAATGAATTTAGTGTTGGTTAGTTCTTTTCGGTATTTTTGGATTCGATGAATTAGTGGTTTATTGATTATTATAGTTTGATCCGAGTTCAGGTACTGGATTGTGCAAAATAATGTAAAAATATGGGGAAAATATGGACACAAATCACAGCGGTTCAGCCAAACCGCAGTTAAATGTTTGAAACTTCAACAGCAGTTCCCCCAAAACTGCTGTTATCTGTAAAATTAACGGCAGTTCTAAAACCACTGTTAAGTACCAGGTTTAAAAGCGGTTATCTATAACCGCTGTTAAATGGCATATTTAACAGCGGTTATAAGAAACCGCCGTATCATGGTTAACAGCGGTTACTATGAACCGCCGTTATTTGTCAAAATCAATGGCGGTTTGGAAAACCGTTGTTAAAATTAACAGCGGTACATATAACGGCGGTTCCAGAACCGCCGTTAATTGGCCATTTTAACCGCCGTTAAAAGCCTGTTTTGTAGTAGTGCACCTTCTAACTTATAAAGTGTTCCTTACATAGAAAAGTTTATAATGTAGGATGAGTGCCACTCTAAAACAGAATGGACTCTAGAAATTTCTCCCAACTCGAAATACCCAACTTTGACATTGTAACACCCCCAGATCGAACCGGGAATATTACACGCCGCAGACCCTCTCCGTGAGGATCCACCAGGCTAGACATCAAAACAACACATTACATTACATACCGACGAATCAAAATAACGAACCAATAGACCGATTTGGTCTGTCGTCACTGACTTACAAATCAAAATACATAAACTCATCCAGACTCATACCCATGTAAGGGTAAAATACTCGCATCAATGAATAATAAGACAGCGGAAAAGACAATACAATGGACTCCGACTAACTGAACCCAAAACTGGCCTTCGTGTGATTAGTATCATTCGTCTTTCATCATCCCTCGTACCGATCCTGTGTCTTGCTCCCGAAAACCTGCATGTACCTAGACACAATCTGAGATATCCACCCCGATTACTGGGGGTTAGCAAACTCCACTGTTTCGCTAGTGCAAGTATAAAGTGCAAATACAAGCCATACACAACACATTCCGAGAATACAACGAAAGACTTCCCGAGATATATTTAGTTAAAAATAGTTCAAGTCTTGAAAGTAGAAACGAAGCAAGTAAGCACTTTGAAAACATTTCCAAATCTCAGGAGTTTTGAAAACATTAGAAGTTGAAAAGTTCTTAATTCCTCGAAAGTCATTTAGGGTCACAACCCCAAAGTTCATTTTCCAAAATGCAAATCCGTTAACAAAACGCGGGGTCCACGACCCAACCATTACGGTCACAAAACACAGGGTCCACGACCCGATCATCCACTTCAATTCACTTACAAGGGCACATTACACATAACACATTATTCCTATGCCATTCTAGCCAAACACCAAGACTCGATATATAATGTATCTCGACCCCGAGCATAAAGCATTGTGATACTCCGGAACATATCACAATAGTTATCAAAACATCAACATCAATATCACAGAAACCACACTTGGTAACCCGTGGCCGTACCTATTAGTATCGGCCCCCAGAGGCCCCGTCGGACCATCCCCAGGTGGGAAACTACTTTCGCGGCCGTACCCATTAGTATCGGCCCCCAGAGGTCCCGTCGAACCGTCCCCAGGTGGAAGAACATCAACACACGCACCCAAGTCCACTTCCGTGGCCGTACCCATTAGTATCGGCCCCCAGAGGCCACACATGCCATCCCCGGGTGGAAGAACAACTCACAGTTTATGAAACCACAACTCTCAAGGGTCAAACACACAAAATATATATAGTCGAGGTACCTTGCTAGAATGGCCATATTATCCAACACGTACTCACGACCCAGAACTATAACAATTCACAAGGAAGGACAAGATTTCAACAGCACCGAACGACACAACTAATATCACACCAACTCACATATTCATCCATAAACACGTGACTCCAAGCACATAATTTGACAAAAGAATTACACTTTACATTTACCAACGACATAATCATACGCAATGACATCACAAGAAAGTAAGGTGATTCTATACTCGACACTAGCTCACATATTCAACTAAGCACATTAATTCCCGATACACACGGGTCACCTTTACAAAAAGCATGATGGTAAATATTCCGATTCTTTTGAAAAATGGTTATTAATATTTATTTAGCACATATCGACGATTAACAACCATAATATCCACAAAACACGTAATGTATGGGCAAGATACTTGCCTCGATAATCGATACCGGACACTCCTACAATCACGGCTCAGTCGGGACACCTCGAACACCTAGGATTCCCCGACGAAGGAAAAGAATACACCCACGATCGAGAAGCTTGAAGAAAACGACGAACGGAAGGGTTCCGACTCGAGTTCTTCACAAGAATTCGACCCTAACAACATATAATCAATAAATCATCGATCATACGAGGAAGAATAATCGTAGAACGCCCGAAAACCCCTCTATGACATTTTACCGGACACCTTCAAGGCATCGGTCAAGAACTCGACCAAAACAGCGAATCGATACGATCCAACCATGGAATAACAAGGGAAACGATACAATACATCTAATTAATCATCAATCCATCAAAATCCTAAGTTAAATCGGATTAAACGGACGAAAACGAACAAAATACCCAAAATCCCCAAAATTAGATTTCTAGAAAATCTGACTTGATTCGGTAGATCGGAAGATGTTATAGGATGGATGATTGATGATATGAACTTCAAAACTTCATGGATTGATTGTCCAACAACATCTCTCCATGATTAACCAAGCTCCAGCCGCAGACGGGAAGAAAACGAGTGAGAAAAATGGCCAAAAACCCGTCTGCAGGGCCATAAATAGTGCCGCAAAGGTGCCGCGGCCCAATGAGTGTGCCGCGGCACAGCCCAAAATGGCTCCCGGTGGTGGCCGGTGTGCGGCTCGGCAGTGTGCCGCGGCACCCGTCTGACAGTTTGGCCGAAAAATGCCACAGAGTGTGCCGCGGCCTGCCGGCATGTGCCGCGGCCCACTGCTCGGCCGAGAAGCCGCTGAACCGCGGCCGTGACTTCGGCGAGCCGCCGAGCACTACCGGCCGTGACTCGGCGATGCGGCTGGGCCAGTTGCCGGCCATGACTCGGCCGGGGCCAACTCCGATGGCCCGAACGACCCCGAAACCCGAACCTGAATACGAATCGATGATACGGTTACGACGTACTCGCAAAGACGAATCTAAGAGCTAAGAGAACACACAATTCCGACCACCCGAAGGCTCGGAATTCAACAACGGAAGTAATTACCCAAAACTTTGGGAAATTACGAAAATTGCCCAAAACGTCCGAAAATCACGATACGCGATCGAAACACCAAACCAAAGCTCGCAACATGAATAATAACATTAAATGAACTTACGATAAACTCGAAACGACAGTTTCAGACGAGATTCGCAAGAATCGCACTCAAGTGCGGAAAAGTCGCTAAAAAGCTCGGAACTCAACAAAACGATACCGAAACGAACTCGGATGACAAAAAGTGAAGAATTAATCATTCTCGAAATGACAAAACGGTCATGAGCGAGTCGTCAAAACAGACTCCGGCTGAAAAAGAAATTTACCGAAAAATCGAAAATTGCGGATATTACATTCTACCCTCCTTAAAAGAAGTTTCGTCCCGAAACTTAAAACAAGTAGGGAGAAGCAATATCCCGCCAGGAAAACTCAACGAGATACGCAAGGAAACGCGTAACTTACGCTCATCGGCGAAACGTTACAAGCAACGCAAAGGAATATACGACGTGAAAACACGCTCCACGACGACCAACACAACGCCGCCGTTAGGGATATAATAAAACCAAAAAGTGACAAGCGTCATCAACTGGATAATACAATCAAGTCAATTATCCGAACAAACACAAAACACAACGGACGAAAATCAGTACGATTGACCAACCCAATGGTACATCAATCGAAACGCGAGCCAATCGCTGAACAAATACGGAATTCCACCACCCAAGGGTTGGAAGATCGAAAACGAGACTAATTTTCTGAACTTGAAAAGGTCACAACGATATATAGATCAATTTGGGACAATATCAGAACTCGCTTGAATGACAAAGGTGAGAAACAACACCAGGTCAGAAGCATCAACGAACACAGTCGAGTCGATACGGTTGGACGAAACAGAAGAGAAAGAAAGAAAAATGCGGGTATTACATCATATCACCTTTAAAAGAGGTTTCGTCCCAAAACCTAAACAATGAGAACGAAGTGCTGGAATAGCAACCTTCCCGGCCATATCCTCTTGGTCCACATCCGATCTTCATGGCCATTAGTATCGTGGTCACGACTGCGTCCTCTGCCCATCGGCATACTAAGCGGATTCCCACTCAATAGGATTGCACAACTTCGCAAAATATTATACTAAGGTACCAACTCAGCACGACATATCACATAAGGTAACCAATAACAACTCGAAAAGAAAATCCACGAGGTATCCTTTTAAAGGAAATCTTTTGAAAATCCTTGGATTTGTATATCTATTTAAAATAAACTTTAAAAGTACTTTTGGTACCTCGGGTTGTTTCATCAAAACTTGCAAACAACATACTTTAACCGTCTCATTTGAAATCATTTGAAGTCATCATGCCTCTACGTATCATCATCACCGTTAACAACTAACAAGTTAACCATGCAAGATCATCAAATCATTCTTACATACTCTACCATTTCCAATTCCGAGCTTGAACTTTACATCGAGTGAGATTTTTCATCTTTCACTATATATTTTTGAAAATAAAAATCGCATTGGTTTTTGAAATAAAATATTTTTATGGTGTGAAAGATTTTTGAAAATCATTCACTCGAATTATTTGAAAATGCAACAATACATTAAAATTATTTTCGAAAATTCTCCCAACACTTCACAAACATCAACGACGGTAATATTTTACAAAATGTTCAAGGTACTATAAAACAACTCTTTCAAATACCGTCGAGGTTTTATTTGAGAATCCTAGGCCGGCTCGCAAATTTCAAACAATTTAAAAATTTCATACGAAGCCGCCGGCTAATCGCACTTGCACAAACTTATGAAAGTTTTAGAAAAGCGTGTTCGAACACACTCGCAGCAGACATAATTTATCAATTCATCAAACACAATCAAATATCACCTAGCAATACGAAAAGTCTTAACACACATTCACGCACAACAGTTGTTATCACTAGACACTACGTAGAGAATACAACTACAGGTGATTGGCCGCAAAAGTTAGACCTAACGGCTATAATGCGGTTCCATAGCCTCCGCCTGCATCGACTAACGCCGCTACAACACATATTTAGCGTGCGCTACCCATGCTGCATTAGCGCGCGCTAGCCTTACACTTAGCGTGCGCTAACGGTTCTATTTTAGCAACATGATTGCGAACATATATACGACATTACTGGAATCGAAGGTCACAATTAAACAACAACAATATTCGAATCTCAAAGCCATCGATTCACATAATTACAACACATCATGAACAACCATCAAAAGGCAATTGTCATTCAAAACCAAAAAGTTAAAAGAAAGGGTCACGTCTTGAGTATATTTTGTAGAACTCATTTGAGTTCAAAACTCGTGTTTTGAAAACTTATAGTACACAGTGGAAAAGAATTATCAATAATTCGAGTTTTCAGAACTTACAGCCTTGTGGTCAACATACAAAAATCAACTTTTTCCTCCCTTGGAGGGCATTTTAAAAATTTTACGTGACTCCCCGAAAGGATTCGAAAACTTAAAATTCCAAGGTTTATACTCTTGCAAGAAAATGATTTATACAAAGATACATTCAGCAATATCATTCTACATTTTGTCGCAATACGGGAATCAACAAATATATGTCACTTACTCACGATGCACCTTCAAATATTAACTACATAACACAAAATCACACAGGCTCGTATAGCTCGTGGTACAACCTGTAGTAGGGAGACTTACATCCACAGATCGCACGAAGATGATGGCTGCACCCTGATACTAATCACGGCCGACATTCCAAACGACGCGTCGCGACACGACATCAGTCAGACTCAATCTGACAAGACAAGACCCAACAATACACGACTGGACCCGACAGCCTAGGTTTCCGCAACCTAAGCTATGATACCATAAATGTAACACCCCCATATCGAACCGGGAATATTACATGCCGCAGACCCTCTCCGTGAGGATCCACCAGGCTAGACATCAAAACAACACATTACATTACATACCGACGAATCAAAATAACGAACCAATAGACCGATTTGGTCTGTCGTCACTGACTTACAAATCAAAATACATAAACTCATCCAGACTCATACCCATGTAAGGGTAAAATACTCGCATCAATGAGCAATAAGACAGCGGAAAAGACAATACAATGGACTCCGACTAACTGAACCCAAAACTGGCCTTCTTGTGATTAGTATCATTCGTCTTTCATCATCCCTCGTACCGATCCTGTGTCTTGCTCCCGAAAACTTGCACGTACCTGGACACAATACAGATATCCACCCCCGATTACTCGGGGGTTAGCAAAACTCCACTGTTTCGCTAGTGCAAGTATAAAGTGCAAATACAAGCCATACACAACACATTCCGAGAATACAACGAAAGACTTCCCGAGATATATTTAGTTAAAAATAGTTCAAGTCTTGAAAGTAGAAACGAAGCAAGTAAGCACTTTGAAAACATTTCCAAATATCAGGAGTTTTGAAAACATTAGAAGTTGAAAAGTTCTTAATTCCTCGAAAGTCATTTAGGGTCACAACCCCAAAGTTCATTTTCCAAAATGCAAATCCGTTAACAAAATGCGGGGTCCACGACCCAACCATTACGGTCACAAAACACAGGGTCCACGACCCGATCATCCACTTCAATTCACTTACAAGAGCACATTACACATAACACATTATTCCTATGCCATTCTAGCCAAACACCAAGACTCGATATATAATGTATCTCGACCCCGAGCATAAAGCATTGTGATACTCCGGAATATATCACAATAGTTATCAAAACATCAACATCAATATCACAGAAACCACACTTGGTAACCCGTGGCCGTACCCATTAGTATCGGCCCCCAGAGGCCCCGTCGGACCATCCCCAGGTGGGAAACCACTTCTGCGGCCGTACCCATTAGTATCGGCCCCCAGAGGTCCCGTCGAACCATCCCCAGGTGGAAGAACATCAACACACGCACCCAAGTCCACTTCCGTGGCCGTACCCATTAGTATCGGCCCCCAGAGGCCACGCATGCCATCCCCGGGTGGAAGAACAACTCACAGTTTATGAAACCACAACTCTCAAGGGTCAAACACACAAAATATATATAGTCGAGGTACCTTGCTAGAATGACCATATTATCCAACACGTACTCACGACCCAGAACTATAACAATTCACAAGGAAGGACAAGATTTCAACAGCACCGAACGACACAACTAATATCACACCAACTCACATATTCATCCATAAACACGTGACTCCAAGCACATAATTTGACAAAAGAATTACACTTTACATTTACCAACGACATAATCATACGCAATGACATCACAAGAAAGTAAGGTGATTCTATACTCGACACTAGCTCACATATTCAACTAAGCACATTAATTCCCGATACACACGGGTCACCTTTACAAAAAGCATGATGGTAAATATTCCGATTCTTTTGAAAAATAGTTATTAATATTTATTTAGCACATATCGACGATTAACAACCATAATATCCACAAAACACGTAATGTATGGGCAAGATACTTGCCTCGATAATCGATACCGGACACTCCTACAATCACGGCTCAGTCGGGACACCTCGAACACCTACGATTCCCCGGTGAAGGAAAAGAATACACCCACGATCGAGAAGCTTGAAGAAAACGACGAACGGAAGGGTTCCGACTCGAGTTCTTCACAAGAATTCGACCCTAACAACATATAATCAATAAATCATCGATCATACGAGGAAGAATATGTTAGGAGTATGCCCTCGAATGCCACTCAGAGGTTGTTGAGTGAGGGCATTGTACTTGTAATTATGTAAACTATTTATATAAGGCAAATGAATGTTTCTTTATTTTACTGGTAGTTACTGGCATTCCTAACTCGTAAATAAACATATAGAAACTAGTCCGTATACTTGAGAGCAAAACGTTCCACTCCTTATTGGATAAGGGGTTCGGCACTGGAAAGGTTTATAGCTCAAATACTTAATCGTTCGCAAGTCGATGAAACTTGACTGGGCGTTAAGTTTATGTGAAGACTTGTATGACGTGTTCTTTTACATGGAGAGTGCCTGTCGAACACTAATGGTTAGTGGGAGCACACGTTATAGGTATGCTAATTAGATTAGTATACTCGAACCGACTCACCCTCGATTCGTCACACAGATTTCACTCCGGGACAGTCAATGACGGAATCGAAAGGTTGTGATAAGTATTCGTGAACCTTCGACTTGAGGATTTAGTAGGGATATGCTTGTGACGTCAAGATTTTCATTAGAGTAGTTCGACCCTATAAACCGGAAGGCGGGGGTCAATCTCAACGTGCATCTTGACGGGCAAGTAGCAGGTCCTACTGAATACCAAGACAGAATTCTTTCTCCTGTTAGTGAACGGGTTATATGTCCTATGCGGTTATTGGCAGATGAGATCATAAGTCTTTG
This sequence comes from Orobanche coerulescens, assembly GCA_033398695.1. Taxonomy (NCBI): domain Eukaryota; kingdom Viridiplantae; phylum Streptophyta; class Magnoliopsida; order Lamiales; family Orobanchaceae; genus Orobanche; species Orobanche coerulescens. The sequence continues at coordinate 37,931,244 of CM065811.1, forward strand.
GCCAAAGCATTGGAGCTAGCTGTATTAGATACACGAGAGCTCGATGATCTCGATTTGCATTAACGCATGCATAGCCTCAAGAACAGATAGGTTTTGACTGACCGTGACCCTATAACTTGATCGGGACATTTGAAAGAAGGGTTTATACGTATACTGGTATTCACGACAGAATGGTTCTTGAATGATCCCAATCATTCGTTCTCAGTTGGGGTAAAGTGTAGGCCGCCAGGCTGGCTAGGTTGTGCTACTACTCTTTGGTTCCTCCCATTGCTGACTGAGACGGACCTACCGAGTCGCGCATTAGGATTGATGACGGAATGAATTAAGCTAATTCTCTCATTATGAATATTAGATATTGGATATCTAATTTGGGACATTGGATGTCTAAATCGATTTATTGGATAAATTGATTTACGGCCTAATGAATTAAATATTTCACTGGGTGATTAATTTAATTCATGAATATAATTATTTCTTGGAGAAATTAATTATGTTATTTTGTATTTGATATGTTTAATTAATTGGATTAATTAAACGACACAAATACATCGGAACGGAATCGGAGTTTATCTGTTTGGACTCATGGAGTCCAAACGAACCGAACTTGTCCGATTTCTACATGGGCCGCCCCCCACATTTCCACCCACTTTCATATGGACCCTTGTTCCATTCTTTAATGTTTTGATCATTGAGGTGGTGGGGCTTTGATTCTTATAATTATGAGATGTAACATGTGAAGAGTTGAATAAATGAAGAAGAAGACATCTCTCACTTATTCATTCCAAGCCACTTTCAACGTGAGTAAGATTGAGAGAGAGAGAGAAAAACTATTTTCTCAATTATCTTCATCTTCTTCATTCATTTCTTCTTCATTTTTCTTGGAGAAAAATTGAGAGAAAATCATATAGAGAGAGTAAGATTAAAACACTTAGAGTGTAGTAATCTTTACATATATAGCTTCATCATTTAGCTCTAGCCGTATCCTCGGAGGATAGCAAGGTGATCGTCGTTCCGGTTGTTTCTCCGGCGCGTGGCAAGTAGAGACGCGGTGCTTTCGGCATTGGATCATTCAAGAGCTTGGGGAATAGCTCAAGAGAAGGTTACCATTTAATCAACGGACTTCGAGGGTTAGTTTCTTACGACTCTTGCTTTTTGTTTATATATTCGTATATACGTAGCTCGATCGATCCTCGTAGGGATTCGGATCGAATTAATTTTCGTTTTACCGCTCCGCCTGGCCTTCGCTTTAGGCACCGAATCCCAACAAAGGGTATCGAGCGTAGGTCTTGCGATCGTATATACGATATTAGCATTTGGAATGCTTGATTAGATGGTGAATGATTTGGAATCATTTTAGTCATAATCGTGATATATGTTTTTCGTTCGTAATAATTGTATTTTTCGTAAGTTTATGTCTAAATATAAATCTTAAATTTCTGGGAAATATGATTTATATTGAAGATATGAAAGTCTAAAATTATAGATATTGGATATCCTATTGAAAATCTAGCTCCAAATCGTCGTGGACGACTTTTCGGACAAAGGGCGTGAAGTCGCCAGGTGACTCGGCCGTGTCCGGTGACACGGGCCGTGTCGGGCGGTCCCTGTGCCATCGCAAGGCACCCGATCGCGTGTCGAGACACGGCCGTGCTGGCCGGGCACCGCCGAGCGTGACTCGGCCATGCCAGCCAGCCGGGAAAGTCGCGAGGGTGACTCGGCCAGCACTTTTTGCCTTACTCGATTTTTTCGTGTATTCTTGAAAATTAATCTCCCGCATGTTAAATTGGATTTAATATGATTAAAATGATTTATGGTATTTCATTTTATAAGGGAAATATGATTAATTGGAATATTTATGGTCGACCGATTTATTTTGAACGTTATCATATTACCGATTGTGTGAATCGATTGGATCGGTTCGTATTGTTGATTGGATCAATGTATCTCTACGCTTTCCATTTATTTAGTATTTATTGAATGAATGCTTTTGAATGGGGATGTGGTTCGTGGACTTAGTTTTTGAATCGTTCGTTTTATTTGATTGGGTTGTAAAGGCCGTTTTGAGCCTATTTATTTTACTAGAAAAATTTGTATCTAGGATGCAATTTTCAATGTAAAATTTATATGTAATGATGAAGACCGGAGGAAGATCCATTTCGAGAAGACGAAGATTTAAGACGAAGACTTGTAATTAGATTACGGAGTTTTTGTTTTCTAAGAACGGTCCATGAACCACATGTTGGTAGCAACTAGGTTGTGAATGGTTGTTTCATATTGTATGAATGCCACAAACGCGCTTAAACGATTAATGTGCAAAGTGCAACGTAAATCACGAAAATTCTCCCACAACAAATAATTAAGTTTATAAGATTTCAAGGTTTTCCTTCCCTCCATCGAGTTTTTGGGAAATTGAAATCCAAACCGGATGTGCTATGCTTCCGAGTTATCGGGGTAGTCATTCGAGGAGGATGGATAAATTACCGGGAGCGCATTGGATGCCTTCGGTTGGAGCAAATTTTATCCCTAGAAACCTGATAGGTTGCCGGATAAGATTCAATTGTGAAACTAATTTGCGTCGATGGTATAAACTTAACTTGTTCACGAACCATAGAAACCGTATAGGTTGAGGGGAGTGAACAAGGGGAAAAAGAAGATCGAATCATCCATTAGATGGGTTGGTGTTGGACACCACTTTATGAAAATTAATAGACTAGAAACCTGTTCGGTTGCCCTCTATTAAGATTTATAAAGAACTCGATCACCACTATGAAGTAGAGCGACGATACTTCCAAATTTCACATGGGAGTGTGTTATTCCGATAAAAATAGTGGGAGCTGGGTAACAAGAATAGAAAAGACCTTAATTCTATACTCAGAACATAATTGAATGAGCCACTAATTAATCTATCGTACTTAATGCAGACTCAAATCTCAATATGACAATGAATCCACTCGCAATTCTACTCGAAAAGAACACCTTAATGGGACCTAACTTTGTGGATTGGCTCCATGTCCGATGATTGTCCTCGATAGAGGCACTGGGATACGTCTTGGAGACGGACATTCCGGCGCCTCCTGTGCGGACCCTAGCCAATCTGGAAGAGATTGAAAACCACGAAAAGTGGGTTAAGGATGACGTGAAAGTCCGTGCTTATATGATGGCTTCCATCTCTAATGAGCTTCAGAGAGCTCATGAGAAAATGACTTCTGCTAGGCAGATTCTATCTCACTTAACCGAACTTTATGGTGAGCACAGCAGAACTGCTAGCTATGAGATATCCAAGCAACTGTTCGGTGCAAGGATGAAGGAAGGTGAGAAGGTTGGGGAACACGTCCTTAAAATGATATCCATGATCGAGAGATTGGAGGCTCTTGATTTTAAAATGGATACTTCTCTCCAAACCGACCTTATCCTACAGTCTCTCCCTGATTCCTTCTCACAGTTTGTTATGAACTTTAACTGCAATGAGATTACATGTAACTTAGCTGGGCTAATGAACAAACTGGTGACCGCTCAGTCTCAGATGAAGACCCCGCGGATGAAGGAGTCTGCACTTGTGATTTCTTCTGGACTTCGGAAGTCTAAGAATAAGAAGAAAAAGACCAAAAAGCGGACTGGACCACAAGCTAACGACCTTAAGGGAAAGGGCAAGGCCCCGTTGGTTCCAAAAAACAAGAAGAAGAAGGATGCTTGTCTCAAGTGCGGTGAGCTGGGCCACTGGGCTAGAGACTATCCGATTCTTCATGGCACTTCAGGTACAGAACTTTTAGTTTTGGAAACAAACTGTTCTGCTACTGTATTTTCTACTTACTGGATACTGGATTCTGGTGCTAGTTCTCATATTTGTACCGAGAATCAGGATCTGGAACAAAGTAGGAAGCTTGGAGCTGGAGAAGTTATGATCACAGTCGGAAGCGGGCATAGTGTCGAGGCGACCGACATAGGATCACTTCTTTTGGGTTTAGAATCCGGCTTTGTTTTGACTCTAGAAGATGTACTTGTTTTGCCCAAGGGGCACAAAAACATTGTATCCATTCCGGTCATGGACCGAAAAGGTTTTTCATTTTTCATTGGTGATGGTTCCTGCAAAATTTATTTTAGAAATAAACTAGTGGGTACTGCTACATTGTTAAATGGATTGTATCATCTAAATCTCAACAACAAAGTAGTTGTGAATACTATGACTAGAAAATGTGGTAGGGATGAAACCAATCAAGTTTTGAAATGGCATCTTAGACTTGGTCATGTTGGTCAGACCAAGGTTTACAAGATGGAAAAAGATGGACTTATGGGTCCATTGGGATCGGATCCCTTTCCTACTTGTGAATCTTGCCTTAAAGGCAAAATGACTAAGTCCCCTTCACAGGACTTTTGAAAGAGCCGATAAACTGGGATTAATCCATACTGACGTTTGTGGTGCTTTGAAAGCAGCACGTGACGGATATCAATATTTCATTACGTTTACAGATGATCATACTAGGTATGGTTATGTATACTTAATGAAACATAAATCCGAGGCCTTTGAGAAATTCCAGGAATTCAAGGCCCTAGTTGAAAAACAAACTGGTAATCATATCAAAGCACTTCGGTCGGACCGAGGTGGTGAGTATATGAGTACGGAGTTTGACGAGTTCCTTAAAGAACATGGAATAGTTTCACAACTAACACCTCCACGTACTCCTCAGTTAAATGGTGTGTTAGAAAGAAGGAACCGGACCTTGTTGAACATGGTCCGTTCCATGCTAGGCTATACTGACTTGCCGATTTACCTGTGGGGGTATGCACTCCTGACTGCCGCATATATCTTAAATAGATGTCCTCCCAAATCCATTCCTAAAACTCCACATAAGATGTGGGAGGGAAGGAAACCAAGTCTTAATCATATTAGGATTTGGGGATGTCCCGCCTATGTCAAGAAGACTAAGGTGGAAAAGTTGGAAGCTAGGTCTGCGAAGGGACGTTTCATTGGATTCCCATCTGGGACGATGGGATATCTATTCTACATGCCCGAAGATCGAAGGATCATTGTTGCTTTACAAGCACACTTCTTGGAAGATGAGTTCATTCAGGAAGGCGGGGCAGGTAGAAGTATTTTTTTAGAAGAATATAATGAAACTCCTCAGGAGACACCTGTGCAAGAAACTGGAACCGAACCTTCTGAAACACAAGTACAACCACCTCGTAGGTCTAGTAGGGTGTCTCATTTACCTGAGAGGTATGGGCTTGTGCACTTGGAGGAGCTGGGTCTCCATGAGGTTCCAAGTGATAGCCAAGAGACTGACCCGACGACCTATGACCAAGCAATGGTGGATGTAGACTCCGCGAAATGGCATGAAGCTATGGAAGCTGAGATAGACTCGATGCATGTCAATCAGGTCTGGACTCTAGTAGACCGCCCCAAGGGAATAGTGCCTATTGGGAACAAGTGGATCTACAAGAGAAAGACTGATGGTGATGGCAAGGTTGACGCCTATAAGGCCAGGCTTGTGGCAAAGGGTTATACCCAGAAGGAAGGGATCGATTACCACGATACCTTCTCGCCCGTAGCCATGATCAAGTCTATTCGCATGATGCTTGCTATAGCTGCCTACCACGATTATGAGATATGGAAAATGGACGTAAAGACGGCCTTCCTTAATGGATTCCTCGAGGAGTAAATCTATATGGAGCAGCCTAAAGGCTTTGTGTCCGAAGTCGATATTCAGAAAGTGTGCAAGCTTCAGCGTTCCATTTATGGACTGAAGCAAGCGTCGCGTAGTTGGAACCTTCGTTTTGACGAGGCAATCAAAGAGTTTGATTTCGTGCAAAATGAAGAGGAACCTTGTGTATACAAGAGGGTTAGTGGGAGCAAGATCGCATTCTTAGTACTATATGTAGATGACATTCTACTAATAGGAAATGATGTAGGAATGCTCAGTTCTGTGAAAGTTTGGCTTTCGAGTAATTTATCTATGAAAGACTTGGGAGAAGCAACCTATATTCTTGGTATTCGGCTCTACCGGGATAGAGCGAAGAGAACAATAGGCCTTTCCCAAGCCCTCTATATAGATAAGATCTTAAAGCGATTTAAGATGGATGATTCTAAAAGAGGGTTCCTATCGATGCAACATGGAATAAAACTCACCTTGAAGATGTGTCCTCAAAGTGAGGAACAACGCAAGGAAATGAGTAATATACCATATGCTTCGGCCGTGGGTAGCCTTATGTATGCTATGTTGTGTACAAGACCTGACATCGCGCATGCTGTAAGCGTGGTGAGTAGGTTTCGTGCAAACCTGTGTAGGGAACATTGACTTTGTCAGAAAGAACGTTCTCAAGTACTTGAGAAGAACTAGAGATATGGTTCTTATGTATGGCGGTGGAGAATCGGATGTGGTGGGATTCACCGATTCGACTTCCAAGGACCGAAGGACGACTCGATGTCCACTTCGGCTACATATTTACTCTTAATGGAGGAGCGGTATCTTGGCGTAGTGCCAAGCAAAGCGCGATCTTGATTCCACTGTCGGTGAGTATCAAGCGGCCTCGGAGGCTTCCAAGGAAGGGTTCTCGGATTAAGAAGTTTCGGGAGAACTTCAAATGATACCATGTCTCCGAGTCATGTCTTCTGCGACAACGACGGAGCTGTAGCGCAGGCCAAGGAGCCGAGGTTTCACAACAGCACCAAACATATTGAGAGGAAGTATCATCTCGTAAGAGAATTTGTTCTCAAGGGATACATTGTGCTGCACAGAGTAGACTCGGCCGACAACGTCGCCGATCCACTGACCAAGTCACTATCTCAGACTAGCTTGGAGCGTCATCTGGAGAACATGGGTATTAGATACCATAGTGTGTGGCATTGAGTGCAAGTGGGAGATTGTTAGGAGTATGCCCTCGAATGCCACTCAGAGGTTGTTGAGTGAGGGCATTGTACTTGTAATTATGTAAACCATTTATATAAGGCAAATGAATGTTTCTTTATTTTACTGGTAGTTACTGGCATTCCTAACTCGTAAATAAACATATAGAAACTAGTCCGTATATTTGAGAGCAAAACGTTCCACTCCTTATTGGATAAGGGGTTCGGCACTGGAAAGGTTTATAGCTCAAATACTTAATCGTTCGCAAGTCGATGAAACTTGACTGGGCGTTAAGTTTATGTGAAGACTTGTATGACGTGTTCTTTTACATGGAGAGTGCCTGTCGAACACTAATGGTTAGTGGGAGCACACGTTATAGGTATGCTAATTAGATTAGTATACTCGAACCGACTCACCCTCGATTCGTCACACAGATTTCACTCCGGGACAGTCAATGACGGAATCGAAAGGTTGTGATAAGTATTCGTGAACCTTCGACTTGAGGATTTAGTAGGGATGTGCTTGTGACGTCAAGATTTTCATTAGAGTAGTTCGACCCTATAAACCGGAAGGCGGGGGTCAATCTCGACGTGCATCTTGACGGGCAAGTAGCAGGTCCTACTGAATACCAAGACAGAATTCTTTCTCCTGTTAGTGAACGGGTTATATGTCCTATGCGGTTATTGGCAGATGAGATCATAAGTCTTTGGCCAAAGCATTGGAGCTAGCTATATTAGATACACGAGAGCTCGATGATCTCGATTTGTATTAACGCATGCATAGCCTCAAGTACAGATAGGTTTTGACTGACCGTGACCCTATAACTTGATCGGGACATTTGAAAGAAGGGTTTATACGTATACTGGTATTCACGACAGAATGGTTCTTGAATGATCCCAATCATTCGTTCTCAGTTGGGGTACAGTGTAGGCCGCCAGGCTGGCTAGGTTGTGCTACTACTCTTTGGTTCCTCCCATTGCTGACTGAGATGGACCTACCGAGTCGCGCATTAGGATTGACGACGGAATGAATTAAGCTAATTCTCTCATTATGAATATTAGATATTGGATATCTAATTTAGGACATTGGATGTCTAAATCGATTTATTGGATAAATTGATTTACGGCCTAATGAATTAAATATTTCACTGGGTGATTAATTTAATTCATGAATATAATTATTTCTTGGAGAAATTAATTATGTTATTTTGTATTTGATATGTTTAATTAATTGGATTAACTAAACGACACAAATACATCGGAACGGAATCAGAGTTTATCTGTTTGGACTCGCGGGAGTCCGAAACGAACCGAACTTGTCCGATTTCTACATGGGCCGCCCCCCACATTTCCACCCACTTTCATATGGACCCTTGTTCCATTCTTTAATGTTTTGATCATTGAGGTGGTGGAGCTTTGATTCTTATAATTATGAGATGTAACATGTGAAGAGTTGAATAAATGAAGAAGAAGACATCTCTCACTTATTCATTCCAAGCCACTTTCAACGTGAGTAAGATTGAGAGAGAGAGAGAAAAACTATTTTCTCAATTATCTTCATCTTCTTCATTCATTTCTTCTTCATTTTTCTTGGAGAAAAATTGAGAGAAAATCATATAGAGAGAGTAAGATTAAAACACTTAGAGTGTAGTAATCTTTACATATATAGCTTCATCATTTAGCTCTAGCCGTATCCTCGGAGGATAGCAAGGTGATCGTCGTTCCGGTTGTTTCTCCGGCGCGTGGCAAGTAGAGACGCGGTGCTTTCGGCGTTGGATCGTTCAAGAGCTTGGGGAATAGCTCAAGAGAAGGTTACCATTTAATCAACGGACTTCGAGGGTTAGTTTCTTACGACTCTTGCTTTTCGTTTATATATTCGTATATACGTAGCTCGATCGATCCTCGTAGGGATTCGGATCGAATTAATTTTCGTTTTACCGCTTCCGCTGGGCCTTCGTTTTAGGCACCGAATCCCAACAGAATAATCGTAGAACGCCCGAAAACCCCTCTATGACATTTTACCGGACACCTTCAAGGCATCGATCAAGAACTCGACCAAAACAGCGAATCGATACGATCCAACCATGGAATAACAAGGGAAACGATACAATACATATAAGTAATCATCAATCCATCAAAATCCTAAGTTAAATCGGATTAAACGGACGAAAACGAACAAAATACCCAAAATCCCCAAAATTAGATTTCTAGAAAATCTGACCTGATTCGGTAGATCAGAGGATGTTATAGGATGGATGATTGATGATATGAACTTCAAAACTTCATGGATTGATTGTCCAACAACATCTCTCCATGATTAACCAAGCTCCAGTCGCGGAAGGGAAGAAAACGAGTGAGAAAAATGGCCAAAAACCCGTCTGCAGGGCCATAAATAGGCTGCACAGTGTGCCGCGGCACAGGCCCAAAAATGGCTCCCAGTGGTCGGCAGTGTCAGCTCGGCCGAGTGTGCCGCGGCACCTGGTCAGTTTGGCCGAAAAATGCCACAGAGTGTGCCGCGGCCGCGCAAAGATGCCGCGGCCCACGGACCGCCAAAAAGCCGCTGAGCACCGCGGCCGTGACTGCTGGGAGCCGCGAGCACTACGGTCGTGACTCGGCATGCCGGCCTGGGGCCTGTGTTGCCCGGCCATGACTCGGCCGGGCCAACTCCGACGCCCGAACGACCCCGAACCCGAACTCGAATACTAATTGATGATACTGACATGACGTACTCGCAAAGACGAATCTAAGAGATAAGAGAACACACACCCGACCACCCGAAGGCTCGGAATTCAACAACTAAGTAATTACCCAAAACTTTGGGAAATTACGAAAATGGCCCAAAACGTCCGAAAATCACGATACGCGATCGAAACACCAAACCAAAGCTCGCAACATGAATAATAACATTAAATGAACTTACGAGAAACTCAAACGCAGCTGGACGAGATTCGCAAGAATCGCACTCAAGTGCGGAAAAATCGCTAAAAAGCTCTAACTCAACAAAACGATACCGAAACGAACTCGGATGACAAAAAGTGCGAATTAATCATTCTCGAAATGACGAAACGGTCATGATAGAGTCGTCAAAGCGGACTCGGCTGAAAAAGAAATTTACCGAAAATCGAAAATTGCGGATATTACATTCTACCCTCCTTAAAAGAAGTTTCGTCCCGAAACTTAAAACAAGTAGGGAGAAGCAATATCCCGCCAGGAAAACTCAACGAGATACGCAAGGAAACGCGTAACTTACGCTCATCGGCGAAACGTTACAAGCAACGCAAAGGAATATACGGCGTGAAAACACGCTCCACGACGACCAACACAACGCCGCCGTTAGGGATATAATAAAACCAAAAAGTGACAAGCGTCATCAACTGGATAATACAATCAAGTCAATTATCCGAACAAACACAAAACACAACGGACGAAAATCAGTACGATTGACCAACCCAACGGTACATCAATCGAAACGCGAGCCAATCGCTGAACAAATACGGAATTCCACCACCCAAGGGTTGGAAGATCGAAAACGAGACTAATTTTCCGAACTTGAAAAGGTCACAACGATATATAGATCAATTTGGGACAATATCAGAACTCGCTCGAATGACAAAGGTGAGAAACAACACCAGGTCAGAAGCATCAACGAACACAGTCGAGTCGATACGGTTGGACGAAACAGAAGAGAAAGAAAGAAAAATGCGGGTATTACAGACATTGATATCTTACTCATACGGTATATATTTGTGAAAAATAGTATATCAAGTTCTTCTACTCAAAACATAGATTATGAATGCGATGCTCACTTTTTATTTTAACGAAATGTCTATTTTTGGAAAGCTTAGTTGAAGTTACCAAATTAATTTTGATTTCCAAATCAAATTCCAACAATCCCACATGAGTGGAAACATTACGTGAATACATGCTGACAGATTTTGTTAAATTTTTGTACATCAAGATAGAGATTATGGCTTTGAACCATTTGATATATATGGGGCTTTGTGGATGTCATCCTTGGACTACTCAGCTTATGAATGAGTTAAAGACCTTTTTGGTCCCATAACTTTTCGCCTTTATCAAAAATGTCCCAAGAATTTCCGTTTAGCCAATTACACCCCAAATTTTTCTCAAGTGTACAATTTACATCCCAATACTCGTCGGAGTTGAAAAAACGTCGTCGTTTCCCCCCATGTGACCGGCCCGTGACTTTTAATTTGGGGTTTTTTCTCTCCGGCGTGATGTGGACAATACGTGGAATGTCTTGCCCAATTAAAACACAAAGGATGCCATCTCATTATTAAAATAGCCCTAAATAATATAATTTTAAAAAAATTAACAAGTAAATTAAATTAGAAATACAATTCGCTGCATTTAAAGGCGGGAGAAAGAAGAGCTAATCTAGGGTTCATGCGCAGAAATTCTCCGAGTTGAATTTCGAGCCCCAAATAGCGAAAAGGAAACAGGAATGGTTTTTGTGCGGAGGAAAGGTGCAATGGAGTGCCCCAACCCAAAGTATGGTAAGTTCTCTTGTCCTTGTGTTTAAGATTCGATTTTGTATAAGTAATTGATAACTAAAAATTGGCTTCTTTCATACTCCTGTACAGATTCGAATAGTAAATACCTCACTTTGGTCTTGTATTTTGGTGGAAAGTTTGAGCATTCCGACAATGAATACGTAGGGGGGACAGGTTGTTTATGATTGGGTTAGGACCTTTGAACTTAAAAACTGATTTGGATGAGTATTGTGTAAAGGCAGGTGCAAAGGGGAGAAGAAGTATTATATTAGACTTAGAGATATGAGCTTTAAACTCCTAGGCGATGATGAGGATCTTAATTCATGCTTAGAGAGGGACCTTGCATTCGTGGAAGTTCATATATTTGCCGAACAAGTACAAGTAGAAAGTGAGAGTATGCACATAAATCTTGATGAGGATGACTCGGACTTTGAAGATCCCGACTTTATGATAGGTAATGAATTGGTGATGAAGATGATGATGAGATTTTTGATGAAAATATAGAGGAAGTGTCCTATGACAATGATGAGATAGATGAATCAAATGAGATTGAGAATAGTACCATTTATATTATGCCTGAAGGGATGAGTGAGAGGGATAATCAGACTGAAGATGAGAGGGGTAAGCATCCTGAAGGAAGTGAGAAAGGTAAGCATCCTGAAGGAAGTGTTAAGGGTAAGCAGCCTGTTGTTGATGAAGAGGATAATGTGGGTGAGGGTGAGGGTGAGCCTGACATTGTTTGTGAGGTCAATGAGGTGGACTTTGATGAGAACAGAGTGTCTGATGAAGACAATGATGAGCCTAATTACTCTGTGTTTAATCCCAAGACTATATTCACCCAGTTGTTCCGCCTCAATCAAATCTTTGCCACCAAGCAGAGTTCGTAAAGGTGCTCGGTCACATGTCAGTTAATGTTAAGAGAAGCATATGCTTTCCTAAGAATGATAAAAGAAGGATATATGCAAAGTGTGTGAATGATAATTGTAACTGGAAGATCCATGCATTGAAAAGAAAGGATGAGATGGCATTCCAGATTAGGGTGTTTGAGGACAAGCACACATGTGCACCTACTAATAAGGTTAGGAACATGATATCCACATGGTTGAGTGAGAGATTCTTGCAGAGGTTCCAATCTGATCAGAAGAAAGATGCTGTTGTTTTTATGAAAGACACTTACCATGACACAAGGTGCCAAATCAAGAGGGCAACAGGCTTACAAAGCTAAGAAGAAAGCACTCTTGAAGATTGAAGGTGATCCTGACCTTCAATACTCTAAGTTATGGTCTTATGTTGATGAGCTGAGGAAAACAAATCCTGGATCCACCATACTATTAGGAACTGAAGTAGATAATAGTGTAACTAGGTTTAGTAGGATCTACATGTGTTTTGATGCATTAAAAAAAGGGTTTTCAAAAGGGTGTAGACCTATTATAGGTGTGGATGGGTGTCATCTGAAAAGCAAGCATGGGGGTGTGCTCCTTACTGCAGTTGGGGTTGATGGTAACAACAACCTATATCCTCTAGCTTATGCTGTGGTTGAAAAGGAGAATGGACCAAACTGGGAGGAAGGAAAAGGAAAGAAGAAGAAGAAATGAAGACATCTGACTTATTTTCATATGTGTGATGTACTTGTTCATGGTTTTTTTGCTTATTTTGAGGATTGTAATAATTATGTGTAACTTCATGTTCTGCTGTAAGGTACTTTGATGTTGGTGATTATGGTTAATGAAATTAAGTCCTGTTGTTGAAAATACTTCATTTGGTACTTTGATGTTTCTGATTTTGGTTAATGAAATCAAGTCCTTTGATGTTTTTGATGTTTCTTATGTTTGGTACATGTGACTTCATCTGGTCCTTTTGTTTAGTGCTGGTTCTGATGTTTCTGGTTTTTGTTCCTTCTGATGTTCTTTATGTTTGTTTCTGATGTTTCTTATGTTTGGTACATTTGACTTCATTTGGTCCTTTTTGTTTTCTCTTGATACAAACCTCATTTTGACAACTCATGTGGTCCATTTTGATACAAACCTCATCTTGGTCCATTATGGTTCACATTGGTTGATTTTGGATCTGCTCATCATTTTGGCTCATAAACCTCATTTTGATACAAACCTTGCACATTATGGTTCATTTGGTCCTTCTGTTTCTGTTCCTGATTTTGGTTCATTTGGTCCTGAGCATTCTGATGTTTAACATCATGTTTAACAAACCAGAACTCTTGCAAATCAACCAGATATCTGGTTCTGCTACAAACCAGGTACAAACCAGGTTCTGATAACTGGTTCTGATACAAACCAGATACAAACGGACCAAATTACAACTTCATTAAACATAACAAACCAATTAGAACACAATTGCACTTTATTCATTCTACATAACCAGATACAAACCACAACATTAAACAGAAGAACACTTCAATAAAATAAAATCTGATAATACAAACCAATTACAACACATGTGCATTTTCTCACACCACCAGTACATCAATCTAACATAACATTTTTAATCCTACACCTTCATCATATCCAAGTACAAACCATAGCAAAAGCTAAACCAGCACAAACCATAGCAAAAGCCTTCACAAACAGATTCATATTACATAATTTGATGCCATATCTTCTCTCATCCACCTTCATTTTCATCTTCAACTTCTGGTTTTTAGAAATCAATTGTCTATTTTCCTCCTTCAATGCCATGTTCTCTTCTTCAAGCTTGTCATTTGCACACTCCACCAATTGAATCATTTGATTCAATTTATCTACAATTATCTCTCGCTCTTTGGGTCTCATCCTCTGCTCATTAACCCTCTTCAGTAAACCGTGTATAATTGGTCTTGCCCGATCACACAATGGGTAGTCAATCCAGCGAAAGAATTTACAATACCCATCTTTCTGAAACATAAATAATCGAGAAGGAAATCAGAAAACATCAAAAAATGAATGTACAATAACGACATTACAGACTTCTCATACCGGGTATTTTGCACAACCGTAGAACCGCCGACCTACGTTTGCTTCTTTCCAACTAGTCACGATTGAGGCTCGTTCATGGCACCCACACTCTATTTCATCCATGAATTTCACGGGAATTTCGCCACTCACGCGAATTCCGCCACTCACAGGGTTTAGGGTTCTTCGTTCTTCGCCCTAATTTTGGGTTCGTTCTCAGTTCTTCGTTGGTTTAAGTTTACGAATGAATTTAATGAATAAAAAAAATTAAAAAGTTTTAATTAATGAGGTGGCAAAAATTATTGCTTTTGTGTGATAAAAAAAAAATCAAAAAACTCCCACGTATTGGCCACATCACGCCGGAGAGAAAAAACCCCAAATTAAAAGTCACGGGCCGGTCACATGGGGGGAAACGACGCCGTTTTTTCAACTCCGACGAGTATTGGGATGTAAATTGTACACTTGAGAAAAATTTGGGGTGTAATTGGCTAAACGGAAATTCTTGGGACATTTTTGATAAAGGCGAAAAGTTATGAGACCAAAAAAGTCTTTATCCCGCTTATGAATACCTAGATAATAATATTCACGTAACAATTACAAGTGAAGTCGCTATCACGTGGAATCATGTAATCAATTCAAGGATAAATCATATTGATGTCAGGTATCACTCATTTGAGACCATGTGGAAAAGAAGGATATCAAACTCGAGAAGGTGCACATGGAACCGATGACATATTCACCAAGCCACGTAGGAAATATAACATTGAAAAGAATTATAAGTAGCAGTACTTATAATGATGCAATGGAAATACAATAAGACCCAAGAACATAGTAATCCATACATGTTGCAGGATACAACAAGTGAGAGGAATAATGTAGGACCAAATATACAATAATACTCACCTTTTGATGTAAAATAAGACTATTGAATGCAACACTGAAGGAGCAACATGGTATAAAATGTTGGTTTTTTTGTTGGGCTTCTCTCAAAGTTAGATCCAATGCAACAATTAGCAACCAAGAGTACTAGTTATTTTGATTAAATAACGGTCATTGTTTTTAAAATTAAAGTAAAAACACCATGTGTCTCTTTTTGATATAAAGTTATTCATATTCAAAACACTAAGGAGACACAAGGATATACCGTTGATAATGACATTAAATTCTGAAAAACATTTGTGCCTTAAATCTCAAACATTTCATTTAAAAACTACGAGGCATTCAGAACCCATGCTACGCACAAAGTTTGTATCTAAGTGTTCATCGCATAATGTGTTTGTAAATTGCTGAATATACAATAATCTACAACTAAGGCTGCCGCCGGAAATCTTTGTTGATTGTTGAGAGTAATTTGTTAATGTTTATATAAACAAAATGTATTTAATAAAACTTTTATTTAATTGATTACACTAAATTAAAGTTTTAAAGGATTAGGTGACATAGTTTAAGATCCGTTGAAGACTTGTGAACATGAACTTGACTTGTTTCTCACTTTCTCTAACAAAACAATAGAGGAATATAAGTAAGCCAAACATAACAAATGTGAATCAAGATTGAATGTTACTACTATGTACAAAAATACTTTCTGCAAAGGGTATGAATTGTTATAGTCATGTAAATATTCTATTAGTTACAATGGTGGGTAAGTACATAGAAGACCAACTCTAATATGCATAATACAACATCAGAACACAATAATATACAATCTCATCCTATGACATCCAGTTGAAAAAAATAAATAAAGGAATGCTTATACTTCTCTCACTCTAAAAGAAAATCAATAATTTCACTTCGATAACTTAAAAAAATGCTTGACACAAATTAAATTATATAAATTTTTACTCATCTATTACAGTAGAACTTTAGCTCACTTCGCGTACTTAACAAAAATACTTGACACAAATCAAAGTATATAAATTTGTACTCATATATTACAGTAGAACTTTAGCCTATGCATTAAGTTGATTAAGAAGGGCATCAAGTTGATTAACTTAGTTTATGCACTATATAAAGTCATATAAGATATTGATTTTAATTCTTGAAGTCTTGATGTATTCCAAATAACAAATATCGTCTTCATCCGACAACACCTTTTCTAAAGACCTGATCTCTGCGTGTTCTGCATCAGTGAATATTCGAGGCGTGCCTGTAGAGAAAATCAAGGTTAAGACCTATATCAGATGCCGACAACGATAAATGGATTCAAAAGGAGAAGTATGTGCTTTGAAAATCACGGAATATGGACATGTACATCAAGACATTTAGCTAAAAACTCTGCATGTTAACAGCACACCAAAGAACATAGATAGTTTATGTACTGACCATGAAAACGATCCCTTGCTTCACCCGATATTAGTACAATATCACCATTGCGAAGGAACATAGCTAGCGGTCATCATTTTTAGACTTTCCCTCGTTTTCATAAAGTTCTTTCATAAGATCATGTTGAGAAAAAAAAGTAAAAATAACATGGTAAACAAAAGCAGCTGCATCCATCTCGTTGGTAATCTCTGTCTGCAGATTCGCTTATACTGTCGTAAGCACCGTCTACTATCACCCCAGAAGAAAAAAATGAATAGCCGTAAGTTTGTATTTGCAGGCAAAGGAAATCAAATGCTTATTTATAGTTGAATATATTGTGTAACCTATAAACATTAAAAACTATATATGCATGTGATGAGAATTTTGAAGTTACTTATTAATTAAACTAATTATGTCATTATTATGCTAAACTTATAATAGTATAATGACCCTTGCTATTCACGGCTCTTTGAATTTTTTGATCTTATGTATTCTTATGCGGTATAGTATTCATTAAGATTTATTGCATGTCATTGAAATGAAGGATAATAAACCTTTGGAATGAAGATTCATGAAGTCGTTAAGACTTCACATTAAATTTAAGAACTCAAGATAGGTTTTATGTGGCTTCAACTATGTTGTACTCTACTTTTTTTTGTGCACATTCACTCTTCCATATTAAATTAAGCCACTCAATCTTTAAGTAGTATACATATAGATTTTTATCTTACGTTTGGCTATCTAAACATAAACTGACTTTTCACATTCATATAAAATCTATCTATAACCTAAAAATCTCTCACTATCCCAAAACATAAGTGAGCAGATCAACTCAAAGATACAATGGCGACGGAAGATGCAAAGTCAAGAAAACCCCATCCCAGACCCTGGAGTCCCCTCATCATTGACGGATGCATCCTCTACAAAAAGATACAGAACTATAATCTCGCTGGTAGTTATGGCGCAATTTAATCTGTATTTTTGTAACTATTTATTGTGTATTGTATTGAAATTTTTGTACTACTCTACATATATGAACTTCATTGAGTAATAATGATGACTTTTCGGTACTGTACTTCTGAAACATTGTTGATAGAACCTTGTTGAATGTGTTGAATTTTGGCAAAGTAGAAAAAGCCATTACGGATGTATTGTTGTGAAGTTAGTGTTCACTAAGTGAGAGGCATTGTGTATGGTTTCTGGAGCCTAGGAATCAGCACACGTGCTTAAAGCAAGTTAACTATGCATAACATATGTAAATCAGTGGTTCTTTTACGTAAGTTAGTCGAAGAGAGAAATATACACCATTTAGTTGTAGCATTTATATCAGATGAATAATCAAATCTTGTGGGATCTGATTTTCGGCGTGTATGCAGACAAGCGAGTCAATGCGACTTGCATACGGTAAAGAGAGGTGTTAACATACGCTACAAGACCATAGTAGCGACAGTAAGTGTTGAATTGCATACGCTAATGATGTTTATTTTAGGACATGACGGAGTTTACTTAACATCCCCTAAGTGCCAGGACTAGTGTACATAAAGGGCGTAGTGTATGCTACTGGACGTACATTGTGTCCGTAACAAGCTATTCTGATTCTAAACTGAGGCTTGATATTTCATTTCCTCACGAGACTAAATACAGTTTTACTCATTTCCTTTCATTAATCGTCATCAAAGATGAAACGTCAAATGAAAATCGATTACTAGAATAAAAAATATTAAGAGCAAACAAAGTCTAATTCAAATGTCCAATTAAATTTAATCATCTAAAATATTGATGCCAAAGTCATCATCATCGGAGTCGGATTTGTCAATATCTGGAATCTAAACTAAAAAAAAAAAGAAACAAGAAAAAAAACTTACAAAAAACTACCTGCAAAATAAAAAAATAAAATAAAAAATAAAAAACAGAATGTTAAAATATTCAATGAAAACTACCTGCAAAATAAAAAAATAAAAACAGAATGCTAAGGTAAAAAAATAAAAAAACAGAAAGATGAGTGAACTGGAGTATGGAGGTCGGCGCAGGAGGAAAATATGTAGGAATGAAAAAAAAAAGAAAAAGAAACAGGGAGTCAGGGTTAATTAGGGCTGGGTTTTTATTATTTAAAAAAAAAAGGAAATAAAAGAAAAAAAGAAACGGGGGAGTCAGTCGGGAGGGTAACTAGGGCTGAGCCCTTTATTATTTTTTAAATCATCCTGACTTTCGGGGCAGAAATCCTGAGGAGTCATGTTTCTATACATTGTAATTATGGGATAGATTGAGACAATAATCATCCGATTCTCCAGCAGAAATCCCGAGTTTCTTTTTTTCTATTTTGACAAGTTGGTCTACGACCACCCTGATCCTCTTGATATTTCAGTCTTGAGGTGGTATGATTGATACTATTATACAGTGCATGTATTATTTGCAATTTAAATACGACATTGTTGTTTATGGATTTTCGGTATTTATATTATGATTTTATATTGTTGGTTATCATTATCTGACCTCAGTTTAGCTAGCATGATTCGTCATGTCAAGAAGATTGATTGAAAACGTGCAGAATATTCCATAAGGTTTTGGTCGGGCTTGTTTAAGTGTTTGGGCATTTTACATGAACATTTATTTTGCTTTCCAAATAAAGTGGACATGTTGAACACTTCGATTTCGAACTCTTTTGAATTGTAATAATTCAGGTGTCTTCCTCGACAATAGGGTAAGCGTCAGAACCGCGGGAGTCTCATTAACCACATACGCATTACTTATGATTCCACGGCATGCCAACTCAAGTTACAACACATGATACTCCACTGGAGGCTTTATCCAAGAAACATGGCCTCAACAAGAGAAAGATTATGACATTTGAAGATGTCATTGAGAAAAAGCCACACAAAAGGTGATAGGGGTAATGCAAACTGCTATAGGAAGGGAGTACATAAGAGGAAACAAAGTATAAAGAATTGGCCAAGCAAGTTGAGGCGACGACATCCAAAAGGGACATTGCGGCAAAACCGAAGATGATTGTGCTGTAGATAGATTGCTGAAAGCCAATTTATAGCATAAGCCGGACAACCTACAACACTGGCTGAAGAAATTGGTGGGTCGGTGGAATCTATTAAGATGCCTACATAGGAGATTAATCGCCCACCAAATCTCCACATAATTCAGCACCAATCTCTACACAAATCCGAACTATTCAATCCCCTTCAATAGAGGTCTCTCCTACTAAAGTGATTAATAACTCTCTTGGAACTAGAAGCTGCAGTGGCAATGAAAATATTCATTTCAAACAATGGGCATAACTAAAGGGTGAATGAGTGTAAGGTGTTGTAAACTTGGCCATACGGAAAGTTGGGGAGGAATTTGTCCTCCGATCTACAGGGGCTCGTAATACTTAATTTCTAATTATTCTTGAAGATGATTTTATTGCAGGCCAAATCAAGATGGAACTTTGCAAGAGAGCCAATGCCCAGTTATCCAAAGGAAAATATCAAGCATAGAAATGAAGAAGAAATCCTCAGGTCCTCATCGTTCGGGACCAAGTTCCTATAATGACAGTGATGATGATAATGAGATGAGAAGAAGCCAAACAGGTACAAAATACATTGTGCCAGGATCAGCACGTGAAGGGAGATCAGTTGGAGCTGATGACAATCTCCATGTAAGAGTCGCTGAACAGACTTTCGCCATTCTTATATGGAACATCTACCAGGTCACTTGTAATCACTGGTCCAATGCAATATCGATGGATGTATCCATTTGTTAAGAATGAAGTGAGAGTCAAAGCTCCATAGCAAATGTATATTTGGTCGAAGAGGCTTCAACCTTTTGTTCGTACTATTTTTAGGACCATGTCTCTACGAAAATAAACATTTTTCTTGAAATGAGGATGCACATAATGATGTGGACAAAAACGGATATCATTTCTACGTTCAAAGATGGTGGACAGACTTGGGTGGAGAAATATAGATTTCTCACTAAAAAAAATGAACAAAGCTGCCCGAGCCGTTTTGGACAGTGATGAAATCCTTTCATACATTGAGTACGTATATTTAATATTCATTTCGTTTCATTATATATACTCATCAATCGGTCTGCACTCTAGCAATTCTTAATTTATATAGTGTATATACAGAACACGTAAAGCTCAGTATTACTGATGCTCAACTCAATGAGAAATTGGAAAATGAATTTTCTGATTGTTTCAACAAATACGTAAGCTGATTCAATACACATTCTCTTTTATTTCTCAAAGGCATGCTTTCTTTTTGTAGTCAGCCTTGCCATCATCCATTAGCTAGCCCTACTTGTCTTTTGACTATCCGCTGCTTAGATCTTTCATGTGTTTGCACAAGTCCCATGTTCCCTTTGCGGGTGGATGCATCGAATGCAAGGCAATCAACTCCTATTAAAAAGAAGCAGTCTTCCTCGCTCTTTGCATTAATGTTTGTAGATTATCTAACAGAATACTTTTTATTTTGTGTAATAGGTATATGATCCTTTAAGCAATGTTACCAACAAGTATGTACGAGATCTAGCAAAAGGCCCATCACGCTATGTCTCATTAGACAGTTGGTCAAGCATCAAATAAGTCTACTAAGAATAGTGAAGTTTGTACACAAGATATAATGAGTATGAGAGCAATTATTATGGGCTTCTAGTAGAAGTTTTGTGTCTCGAATATATAGGATTGCCTTTAAAAAGAACAATCTTGTTTAATTATGAGTGATTTGATCCAACAGCAACAGGCACAAAGGTCGATTATCAATATAAGATTGCACATGTCAATCACAGGCGTAGATTTAAACATGCCTTTTGTGTTAGCTATTCAAGTCGTACAGGTGTATTATTGCTCATATCAAGTTTGAAACGCGTCAAAGTAGATTGGTGGGCAGCATGCAAGATTAGAGACAAACATTAAGTTTATTGAGTCTTTGCCTCCCTCATTTCAAGAGGATATTATCGAGATAAAATCATTATGTTAATTAGACGATTGAATTCAACTACACATGATTTGGTTGATAATGTAGTAGATCTTGTAGACGAAAACACAAACAAGGAATACATAGTCAATGAAGACTTTGAAGCTGATTTAGATGAAGACAAAACTGATAGTGAAGATATGACATACACATGTATTATTCTTGTCGTGTAACGTAAGTATCGTGTAACTATGATGCTCGTAAATAAGTATTTACAGATTACTCTCTTATAGTTTACTACACCAGAATTACGATTTTGTCACTATCAAAAACTGTCATAAATGGCAAAAAGAGTCACAAATGATTGTCATAGAATCACTAGTCATAATTTTTTGTGACTAGCAGAAACAATTACAAGACAGTGAAAAAACTTCATTTATATGACTTTACAATACCAATTCCCATGATAGACACAAATACCATTTATGACTGTCATTAGCAGTCATAAATTTCACCTTTTGTGACAGTTACTAACAGTCACAAATTTCAACTTTCGTGATTGCCATGAATAGTCACAAATGTCACTTTTCGTGACTACAATTGATAGTCACAAGGTAGTCACCATTTCAATAACTTGTAACAGTTTTTAGAAGCCACAAATGCTGAAAAAATACAAAAAAATATTACAACCCCAATTTTTCTGCATGTAATTCAGTTATTTTTCACAATGAATTCATAATGCAATCCAATCATTTCTCAATGTATTCACAAAATACTCCAATTTATTTTTACAAGACATACAAAATCACAATCTAGTGCTGAAAAATAACATATGTAAAAAACACACCGAACCAACCCATAGTGAATAAAAAAGTACAGAGTATTAGTTACATATTGAAAAATACCAACAACTAACATGTTGCACTAATAGGATCATAAACTTCATCCGTGGAACACACATGTGGAGCAACGCCTGCTAAGACAGCCGTTTCAGGAGCACCTTCGTCTGAACAACAAAATGAAATATATAAATCTATCATTAACAAAAATAAATAAAGATAAAAACACCTTTCTCTTCAGTACTACATTAAGATATAATCTGGGGAATACAAAGAGCAGAGCAACAACTGTTTAGTTCATTCAAATGTGTCGACGCAATAATCTTAATATTTATAATATTCAAGGACTCGAGAGAAGCCATAATTTCGTTAAGTACCGGAAAAGCGGCACCAAATGCTGATGTTACGTCAAACGGTACCCATTTTCTTGTACCATCTCTGGAAGAGTTCATCACAAGTCGTAATCGTCAAAGAAATTAGAGTTTATTTGTAATTAGGCTGACTCCAATTACATCCAACATAAGCAAATGAAATACCAAATAACTTACAAAAGGCAGCAAAAAATTTCCATTGCATTTTGTTTGATATGGAGAAGAGTGATGATGCATGCCAAATTATAGGAATACCCCTATATGCTTCTCCTGAGCAATTAGACATACAAAATGAGTAAGTATGATCACACAGTTTCCATATACATTAAAATGATTTCATATTAAAGTATGACACTGACAAAAAGGGCATTGTTACAATAAGCATAAGTTTCTATGGATATCTATTTTGAATAAGGATAACACAAACTTGAAAAAGGGCATTGTTACGATAAGCATAAGTTCTATAGATATAATTATTTTGAATAAGGATAACAAAATAACTTCTGCATAGACCGAATAACATGCAAACATACCTCAAACATTGAAACTGTACCACTTCGATATATCTCATCACCAGGGAGATACTTAAGGTCAGGATTCCTCACATAGGACTGTCAAAAAAATCCGAAAAATCTGATATCCGTCCGTAATATCTGTATTCGTATCCGGAAAAAGCGGATATTATCTGTATCCGAAAAAAGCGGATACGAACGAAGATTCCGGATACAATATGGATATAGGCTCATCCGTATCCGAAAACATCCGTATCCGAAATTAATTATATATAATATATATTTTTAATATAATTTTAATATATAATTCCAAAATATAAGTATGCTACTCCCCATAATACTTTGTCACATCTCTTCATTCGTTATTTCTCAATATTAAAATATAGGGAAAACTGCATAAAATAGAAATATACTTTGCATTGGTTCCTATTTCTAGCAATCATCTTTAAAAATCACCATTAATAGGAACGAACTATCCATTTCTTGCAAGATTAGAAACTTTTAACATTGACCTCTGTTAACTGCTGATGTGACCGTTAATATATTTTTAAATATATTTATATTCCACTGTGTCTTATTTTTAGGGTGAGTTGGATGCTGATATGTCTTATTTTCCACTGTCTCTCTTCACGATTCAACTGTCTCTTCGATTCAGATTTCAGGGGTAAGCTTCTTCACGGGCGATTTCACGGGCTGTTGTGTTAACGATTGGAAGGTAAAATTTTAGGGGTTTTTTCAGGCTTCTTCTTCAGGCTTATTATATATTTTCTTGTGTGTTTGAATGTACAATTTTAGGAATAGGCTTATTATGTTAATTAGACGATGGAATTCAACTACACATGATCCGGTTGATAATGTAGTAGATCTTGTAGATGAAAACACAAACAAGGAATACATAGTCAATGAAGACTTTGAAGCTGATTTAGATGAAGACAAAACTGATAGTGAAGATATGACATACACATGTATTATTCTTGTCGTGTAACGTAAGTATCGTGTAACTATGATGCTCGTAAATAAATATTTACAGATTACTCTCTTATAGTTTACTACACCAGAATTACGATTTTGTCACTATCAAAAACTATCATAAATGGCAAAAAGAGTCACAAATGATTGTCATAGAATCACCAGTCAAAATTTTTTGTGACTAGCAGAAATAATTACAAGACAGTGAAAAAACCTCATTTATATGACTTTACAATACCAATTCCCATGATAGACACAAATACCATTTATGACTGTCATTAGCAGTCATAAATTTCAACTTTTGTGACAGTTACTAACAGTCACAAATTTCAACTTTCGTGATTGCCATGAATAGTCACAAATGTCACTTTTCGTGACTACAATTGATAGTCACAAGGTACTCACCATTTCAATAACTTGTAACTGTTTTTAGAAGCCACAAATGCTGAAAAAATACAAAAAAATATTACAACCCCAATTTTTCTGCATGTAATTCAGTTATTTTTCACAATGAATTCATAATGCAATCCAATCATTTCTCAATATATTCACAAAATACTCCAATTTATTTTTACAAGACATACAAAATCACAATCTAGTGCTGAAAAATAACACATGTAAAAAACACACCGAACCAACCCATAGTGAATAAAAAAGTTCAGAGTATTAGTTACACATTGAAAAATACCAACAACTAACATGTTGCACTAATAGGATCATAAACTTCATCCGTGGAACACACATGTGGAGCAACGCCTGCTAAGACAGCCGTTTCAGGAGCACCTTCGTCTGAACAACAAAATGAAATATATAAATCTATCATTAACAAAAATAAATAAAGATAAAAACACCTTTCTCTGCAGTACTACATTAAGATATAATCTGGGGAATACAAAGAGCAGTGCAACAACTGTTTAGTTCATTCAAATGTGTCGACACAATAATCTTAATATTTATAATATTCAAGGACTGGAGAGAAGCCATAATTTCGTTAAGTACCGGAAAAGCGGCACCAAATGCTGATGTTGCGTCAAACGGTACCCATTTTCTTGTACCATCTCTGGAAGAGTTCATCACAAGTCGTAATCGTCAAAGAAATTAGAGTTTATTTGTAATTAGGCTGACTCCAATTACATCCAACATAAGCAAATGAAATACCAAATAACTTACAAAAGGCAGCAAAAAATTTCCATTGCATTTTGTTTGATATGGAGAAGAGTGATGATGCATGCCAAATTATAGGAATACCCCTATATGCTTCTCCTGAGCAATTAGACATACAAAATGAGTAAGTATGATCACACAGTTTCCATATACATTAAAATGATTTCATATTAAAGTATGACACTGACAAAAAGGGCATTGTTACAATAAGCATAAGTTTCTATGGATATCTATTTTGAATAAGGATAACACAAACTTGAAAAAGGGCATTGTTACAATAAGCATAAGTTCTATAGATATAATTATTTTGAATAAGGATAACAAAATAACTTCTGCATAGACCGAATAACATGCAAACATACCTCAAACATTGAAACTGTACCACTTCGATATATCTCATCACCAGGGAGATACTTAAGGTCAGGATTCCTCTACATAGGGCTGTCAAAAAAATCCGAAAAATCCGATATCCGTCCGAAATATCTGTATTCGTATCCGGAAAGAGCGGATATTATCTGTATCCGAAAAATGTGGATACGAACGAAGATTCCGGATACGATATGGATATAGGCTCATCCGTATCCGAAAATATCCGTATCCGAAATTAATTATATATAATATATATTTTTAATATAATTTTAATATATAATTACAAAATATAAGCATGCTACTCCCCATAATACTTTGTCACATCTCTTCATTCGTTATTTCTCAATATTAAAATATAGGGAAAACTGCATAAAATAGAAATATACTTTACATTGGTTCCTATTTCTAGCAATCATCTTTAAAAATCACCATTAATAGGAACGAACTATCCATTTCTTGCAAGATTAGAAACTTTTAACATTGACCTCTGTTAACTGCTGATGTGGCCGTTAATATAATTTTTAAATATATTTATATTCCACTGTGTCTTATTTTTAGGGTGAGTTGGATGCTGATATGTCTTATTTTCCACTGTCTCTCTTCACGATTCAATTGTCTCTTCGATTCACATTTCAGGGGTAAGCTTCTTCACGGGCGATTTCACGGGCTGTTGTGTTAACGATTGGAAGGTAAAATTTTAGGGTTTTTTTCAGGCTTCTTCTTCAGGCTTATTATATATTTTCTTGTGTGTCTGCATTTAATGTACAATTTTAGGAATAGGCTTATTATGTTAATTAGACGATGAAATTCAACTACACATGATCCGGTTGATAATGTAGTAGATCTTGTAGATGAAAACACAAACAAGGAATACATTGTCAATGAAGACTTTGAAGCTGATTTAGATGAAGACAAAACTGATAGTGAAGATATGACATACACATGTATTATTCTTGTCGTGTAACGTAAGTATCGTGTAACTATGATGCTCGTAAATAAGTATTTACAGATTACTCTCTTATAGTTCACTACACCAGAATTACGATTTTGTCACTATCAAAAACTGTCATAAATGACAAAAAGAGTCACAAATGATTGTCATAGAATCACCAGTCATAATTTTTTGTGACTAGCAGAAACAATTACAAGACAGTGAAAAAACCTTATTTATATGACTTTACAATACCAATTCCCATGATAGACACAAATACCATTTATGACTGTCATTAGCAGTCATAAATTTCACCTTTTTGTGACAGTTACTAACAGTCACAAATTTCAACTTTCGTGATTGCCATGAATAGTCACAAATGTCACTTTTCGTGACTACAATTGATAGTCACAAGGTAGTCACCATTTCAATAACTTGTAACTGTTTTTAGAAGCCACAAATCTTTGAAAAATAAAAAATATTACAACCCCAATTTTTCTGCATGTAATTCAGTTATTTTTCACAATGAATTCATAATGCAATCCAATCATTTCTCAATATATTCACAAAATACTCCAATTTATTTTTACAAGACATACAAAATCACAATCTAGTGCTGAAAAATAACACATGTAAAAAACACACCGAACCAACCCATAGTGAATAAAAAAGTACAGAGTATTAGTTACACATTGAAAAATACCAACAACTAACATGTTGCACTAATAGGATCATAAACTTCATCCGTGGAACACACATGTGGAGCAACGCCTGCTAAGACAGCCGTTTCAGGAGCACCTTCGTCTGAACAACAAAATGAAATATATAAATCTATCATTAACAAAAATAAATAAAGATAAAAACACCTTTCTCTGCAGTACTACATTAAGATATAATCTGGGGAATACAAAGAGCAGTGCAACAACTGTTTAGTTCATTCAAATGTGTCGACGCAATAATCTTAATATTTATAATATTCAAGGACTGGAGAGAAGCCATAATTTCGTTAAGTACCGGAAAAGCGGCACCAAATGCTGATGTTGCGTCAAACGGTACCCATTTTCTTGTACCATCTGTGGAAGAGTTCATCATAAGTCGTAATCGTCAAAGAAATTAGAGTTTATTTGTAATTAGGCTGACTCCAATTACATCCAACATAAGCAAATGAAATACCAAATAACTTACAAAAGGCAGCAAAAAATTTCCATTGCATTTTGTTTGATATGGAGAAGAGTGATGATGCATGCCAAATTATAGGAATACCCCTATATGCTTCTCCTGAGCAATTAGACATACAAAATGAGTAAGTATGATCACACAGTTTCCATATACATTAAAATGATTTCACATTAAAGTATGACACTGACAAAAAGGGCATTGTTACAATAAGCATAAGTTTCTATGGATATCTATTTTGAATAAGGATAACACAAACTTGAAAAAGGGCATTGTTACAATAAGCATAAGTTATATAGATATAATTATTTTGAATAAGGATAACAAAATAACTTCTGCATAGACCGAATAACATGCAAACATACCTCAAACATTGAAACTGTACCACTTCGATATATCTCATCACCAGGGAGATACTTAAGGTCAGGATTCCTCTACATAGGAAAGGTCAGGATTCCTCTACATAGGACTGTCAGAAAAATCCGAAAAATCCGATATCCGTCCGAAATATCTGTATTCGTATCCGGAAAAAGCGGATATTATCTGTATCCGAAAAAAGCGGATACGAACGAAGATTCCGGATACGATATGGATATATGCTCATCCGTATCCGAAAATATCCGTATCCGAAATTAATTATATATAATATATATTTTTAATATAATTTTAATATATAATTACAAAATATAAGCATGCTACTCCCCATAATACTTTGTCACATCTCTTCATTCGTTATTTCTCAATATTAAAATATAGGGAAAACTGCATAAAATAGAAATATACTTTGCATTGGTTCCTATTTCTAGCAATCATCTTTAAAAATCACCATTAATAGGAACGAACTATTCATTTCTTGCAAGATTAGAAACTTTTAACATTGACCTCTGTTAACTGCTGATGTGGCCGTTAATATAATTTTTAAATATATTTACATTCCACTGCGTCTTTATTTTTAGGGTGAGTTGGATGCTGATATGTCTTATTTTCCATTGTCTCTCTTCACGATTCAACTGTCTCTTCGATTCAGATTTCAGGGGTAAGCTTCTTCACGGGCGATTTCACGGGCTGTTGTGTTAACGATTGGAAGGTAAAATTTTAGGGTTTTTTTCAGGCTTCTTCTTCAGGCTTATTATATATTTTCTTGTGTGTCTGCATTGAATGTACAAATTTAGG
Organism: Orobanche coerulescens; assembly: GCA_033398695.1. Taxonomy (NCBI): domain Eukaryota; kingdom Viridiplantae; phylum Streptophyta; class Magnoliopsida; order Lamiales; family Orobanchaceae; genus Orobanche; species Orobanche coerulescens. Next base: position 37,960,256 of record CM065811.1, read on the forward strand.
GTTTTTTTATTTTTTATTTTTTGTTATTTATTTGCAGATGGGTGAATCTTCCGTTTGTAAGGGATTTCAATTGAGATTTATCACTCTAGATTGTTTCTTAAGCATCCATTGTGGTATGTCGGTGGTAACAATCAAACCTTTGAAAATATAGATTTTTGCAACCTCAGTTTTGATAAGTTAAAAGATCATTTAATGTTGTTAACCAACTCAAGTAAGTATGAATCTGTTTATTTTTGTGTCCCTGGTAAAAATATACAAAATGGGGGTCTTAGAAGAATTGAATGTGATGTGGATATTAAATTATTCATGAATCATGGGTTTAAAAGTCCAAGAAAAATATGTGTTTATATGAGCCAATTTACTGATGACCTTAGTGAGTGGATTGGTGAGGATGAAAATGTCAATATTATCAATGGGGAGGGTAGTGCGGATATGGGAACTAAGAATCTTATTGATGAAAATGATGAGAATGTTGAAAAAAAACTAGAATGTTGAGAATTCTTCTTCTAGTGATGAATGTGATGAGAATGATGAAGATATTGAAGTAGATATAACAGACACGAATCAGACGCTGCTTCTTTAGATCACATATCTGATGGAGAGGATGAGGTGTTAGAGGTTAGGCAAAAAAAGTTGAAGAAATATGCTTGTACAATTGAGTCATCCATATTGTACCAGAAAGCTAAGGATAAATCAAAAGTGACCCAAAACGAAAATGTTGATAGTTGTGACACCCCCAGAGCCGACCGGAAATATTACAGCGTCGTGGGCCCCGAGACGGAACCCACAAGGCTGAAGGATATTTCCGCAAACATTTACAAACGCCCAAGAGGCTAACAACGGTACTATCTTTTAAAAACATTCGAAGACTTTATAAAACTCGTTTATCAAAACCATCGTAGAATCTCATTTGAAACCACAAGGCCCAAAATGCCAAAACTCAACAGTTTAAAAACATACGTTAAGCTATCACTTACACGTACCGACATAACAAATTTAAAAAACGATTTCCAAAGTAACCTAAGTTACCAGATACCAATAGGTCATTTTAAAAATACTCACGCAGCGAAAAAAGACAAACGATTAAAATACTCTAGCAGCGGAATACAAGATCTGATCAGGAAACTCAATACACAAATACATGCCCTAGCCAGTATCCTCCGGGAAGTTCATCTTTCCACGACCGCTACAAGCTTGATAATCCAAGAACCTAAAAAAGAAAACCCACGACGAGGTCAGCCATAATATCCAACAATGATAACTATCACATCAGGTCAATAATTACATATCAATGGAAATACTAAGTAAGAATACGACCAATGTAATCTTACCGTTATAACTTTACGAAAATCCACGATTCGTATCCTTAACAACACAATAAGATAATACCGAAATATCTGTACGGTATCTCAACAATACCCAATGTTCTCAAATATTATCATAACTCGCAATACAGAAATTATACCAACTCTGGCCAATTCAATCCATCAGATAACGTCGACAATTCCAATACGATGATCGATTGTCCATCAAAGACAAGTACCAAGGAAATACGGAACATACCTCAAGATACGAAATACCATTACAATCACGTCAGTCTAATCCGAGATCAGATCAACACAACATACGGACTAACACAATACCTACAAATGCATACCCATATGACAACGTCAATATGATCACAACAATAATGAAAATGTATACTTATGGCAAACCCATAAAATACATATGCACAACAACAATACATGGCAATCCGATGATCCAGCGTTCACTGCCTAGATCCCCCGATGATCCCGTCAGACCAACCCGAGGTGGAAAACTCGTCCGATGATTCAGCGCACGCTAGCATAGATCCCCCGATGATCCCGTCGGACCAACACGAGGTGGACATATGACAACAATGCACAACTGCACAAAACAAAAGTACACAATACATGACAACAACAATGCACAAATGCATGACAGCAACGATACACGAATGTATCACGACATGATCGACACATATGATAAAAATGATTAGAGTACTTGCCCCGAGTCCTTCGAGAACGATCTCAATGTCTAAACCATCACGAACCATTATACTCAATACTCGACGGTCCAAAGTATCACGGGTTGCAGATAATTCATATCTTCGTCTTTATCACAATATATCCTCGACATACAGGTATACCAATAACAAAAGTAAATCACATACATTATGATTTAGATTCCCAAAACTCGAATACGATTTATAATCCCAAATCTCCTGTGATTATGATTATAAACATTGCTATACGAATTATACACGAATGAAATAGAAACAATTCATTAAATACTATAAATTGAGCAAGTAATAACTTACCTCGATACCGATACAACGACAAGGAAGCTGTTACCAAATCCATTGTCGTCGTCTACAAGTTCCTCGGTCCCGACCAAAGTAATTCACGAACATCCTCGAACTCGACCGCGACACACGGTTATAATCAGCGATCAATATTCTCAACCTAGTAATTCGATAAACAACAAGTTCGATAACAATCAACAATCGATAAAATCAATTCACAAACCCAACAGCTCAACAATATCTCGGTTAACCACAAGTCTGATCAAACTAACTTAAACGATCACGAATTCATAACCGAAATAGAATATACTACCCTGCCTGTTGACTTAGCGCACGTTAATTACTTAACGTAGCGTGCGTTAAGTTGCTCCAGTTAGCGTGCGCTAGCCAGTAGGCTTAGCGTGCGCTTATGACATGCAGTTGCATGTATTTCGGATACCGATCAATATATGGCAATTATCAAGAACACTAAGTGATCTTGAACCAAGTTCAAAGCTATCAAAACAACAAAATCCGATATCCTTTAACATATAGGTAATCATCTAACTCTTAATCCAATTCATATATTCACATATCATCTTCTTCCTCAAATATCAACATCATGAACACCAAGAACCTTAACAACACTTCCCTAATCCAAGATTATATAGATTAATCATCAACAATGACATCAACATCCGCAGAGGAGGAGACGGATTAACCAACTTATCTCAAGAAAACGAACTATACAATTCAAATCACACGAATCATATTAATATCATCATACTCCGGTAATCCATCTCATAATCATGCTTATCAACTTATTTATATGATAATCATTAACTCAAGAACATCAATCTTTAATCCAAAGTGAAAACCAAAGGTGAAGAGTGATTACCTTGTATAGACGAACCATGAAGGAGAACAATCAACTTCATTTCAAGAATCATCAATAACTTCAAGAACAAGACTTTAATCCATGTTCCTCAGCTTAATCTTGTTAAAGATCATCATCTCTCAGTGTTTGAAACCTCAAACTTCTCTCTAAAAACTCTCTTTCTTGAAATAAAGGAAGGAATGGCCGAATGAACATAATTCACATCTGCAATCATATATATACTGATTGTTATTAGCGTGCGCTACTTTTCCTTAGTAGCGTGCGCTATCGTGGTCCAGAGGCGACTGTTTTGCTTCGCACATAAGCTTACGTACGTAATGCCCATGCAATAACGTACGTAAATTACACTGTCTAGCGCACGCAATTTCTTAGACCTTAGCGTGCGCTAATCGTAGTTGACTTGCTATAGTCCGCACCTACCCCCGTGTCCCCACATGCGGAAAGCACTGACGAGGATAAGATTCCTTTTTATCCGATCTACAATTAGCGTGCGCTAGTCCTTAGGTTTTAGCGTGCGTTAGTACTACATTACAACATCCGTTGACTCATCGACACATGCGCCGAAAGTGGCCGGGTCCACACGTAGATTCCCTCTGAGTTGTTCTGCAACAGCGTACACTAACATATGCCCGTAGCGTGCGCTATACCTGCACGATAGCGTGCGCTATACATGAGTATTAGCGTGCGCTAACAAGGTTATATTTAGCCATTTTAGCTACTCTTGTCCAACGTCTCGACATGCAGAATACGAACATACGGCATACGGAATACATATACTCAACACATTATATCCTCAAATGCAATTGTCGACCAAATACGACAATTATACCAATACTGACATCTCAGTCTTTAATTTATTTTATCTATACTGTACAGATTCTACGCTGTAAAATATAACTCGAATAAAATAATATTAAACAACAGTAGTAGAAATTTCGGATATTACATACGACACCACTTAAAATAAGTTTCATCCTCGAAACTTGCAATCCGTCATAGAAAAACAAGCAAACCGTTCAACCAAAATATTTCGAAACTATCACAACAACAATTAATCATCATTATTACTGAATAACGAAACAGTACACTTGCAAATGCGCAAAATCGACGATCTCCTGAGATACTAGCAATCACAATTCCATGAGTCTTAAAAAAACTATATCATCTTCGGATGAAATAATCTATCCGTGTCAAAACCTGTCTGCCTGATCGCACAATTAAGTCCCAATTCTGATAAAATCGATAATACACGATACATCTGTGAAACAACTGCCCAACACAATAGCAACAAATCCCAAAATATCGACACAAAATCTGAATGCTCAGATGATCACCAGCAATGATCAACCCATAAATTAATCGAGAATATCATTGACATGATAAACTCTAATATGACCAATCCAAAGGTCAAAACGCAACCGAGAATACCATCAACATGATAAACTCCAATATTACCAACGAACGATGAACGATAATTGGGAATACCCTCACACGGTAAGCTCCAACATGATCAACATAGAACCACAGAAATCGATATACGAAAGAACAAAATTCTCAAAACATTAAACAAATCACATACAGTGAATCTCAACGAAACACAACCGACTGGTGAACATTCCCCTCGGCATACGAACAACCAATCGCAAATCGATGAACATACCAATTCATACAAGGAGTGGAAACAACCACTCATTGTCCAAAACAACCAGTATGGGGTCACCATCCCCAAATCTACACTTATTAATAAATCATTCAAAAATCACTATTGTAAAATCGCGCTACTACCGTACCAATGGAATCACATAACACATATGTCCCGGTTTCACAAAATCCAAAGTTCCATAATTACATCCTGTGAATGAATCTACAACACGCAGCATATTTCTCTTATCCGATAAATCTATCGATCATCCCTAGATAACCAAACTACCATACTAAAGTTCGAATCTCTTTTCCTCGTACCATCGATATGATATCCAGTTTATGAGTCACACTCATAACTTCACCATGAAATGCACCATGCACTAAATGCGTATGTATATCAGTCACATTTTCAAAACCAGTTTGAAATCATATAGTCTTGTCAAGAAGACAAATTTTCGAAAGTTCTTTCAAGAATTTCAAAACTCAAAACATAAATTTTGGTAAACCACAAAATCAATTTCCAAAAAATTAAATAGGCTCACTGGTGCCAAGTATTCGATAATAATTCTTTTCGAATATGCATGATTAAATAAAATGAAATTATGCAAATGATTGACCACATCCATACTTCTGTATACCAATTCGGCTCGTCACCAATATCCACTGACATCCATCGGAAAACCACACGATAGAGTTTCAAAATCTCAATATATACACCCTGACCCAAAAACTCCTTTTCCACCTATGACTTGCAATGTCAACCATTAACCCATCCTGGATTACCTCAAATATGCTATGACAAAACATTGAAACAAATCAACACCGCGAAAGACTTCCCGAGAGGTTTCATTTGAACCAATAAATCAAAACCCCGAAAGGTAGTGATAAAGTAGATAAACGATTGATAAAGTGTTTTACAAATCTCAGGAGTTTTAAGGAAAACAGAAAAGCCTTTTGAAACATTAGGGTCTCAGCCCGTATCTCGTTCCGCATTACAAGAAGTTTAAAAAGTAGGAAACTCTTTTTCGGACCCCAAGTCCTGAGTTATAAAACTATTTCAAAAATCTATTGGGTCTCGGCCCAGAAATCATTTACGGTAAAACATCCGTAAAATATTCATTTTGAAAAGTATCATTTTCAAATGCTAAAAAACAGTTCATATATCTCAAAATAAATTAACATAACTACATGTTCTTCTCAACCATTCCCAACATTCCTCCCAAATGCACAACTCCGTTTCCAAAATCTAACCGACATATTGATTTCCAAAATCATAACTTCTCAAGATCATCAATCCTATCCCAACTCTGTCACCTTATACTGTAACGCATAATATTTTGCTGAATCTCAAAGCATATCAACTTAGAACGGCAATAAATCTCAATGCAATTCAAAAAAATCGAAATACTTACAGATCGTGAAGTCGACGATTCCCCGTGATACTGGCACATGTCTCGACTCAAGAAAATACTCGACACAGATATTTTCAAAACACACATTTTGCAAACTCAGTTCAACTCGAGAACACAACACATCTCTATCCGAAGAAACACGTTAATACCATTTTGAAAAGTTACAACAACCCCAGTACCACACTGGTAAATCACATAATGCACAAGCCCGAGTGAACAACAAAAACTCAGAGTTAAACACTTGTCAACCGACAACTCGAATGACACGACAAAAGCACGACCCAACTCGACCCGACTGCCTAGGTTTTCACAACCTAAGCTCCGATACCATAATCTGTAACACCCCCAGAGCCGACTGGGAATATTACAGCGTCGTGGGCCCCGAGATGGAACCCACAAGGCTGAAGGATATTTTCGCAAACATTTACGAACGCCCAAGAGGCTAACAACGGTACTATATTTTAAAAACATTCGAATACTTTATAAAACTCGTTTATCAAAACCATCGTAGAATCTCATTTGAAACCACAAGACCCAAAACGCCAAAACTCAACAGTTTAAAAACATACGTTAAGCTATCGCTTACACTTACCGACTGAACAAATTTAGAAAACGATTTCCAAAGTAACCTAAGTTACCAGATACCAATAGGTCATTTTAAAAATACTCACGCAGCGGAAAAAGACAAACGATTAAAATGCTCTAGCAGCGGAATACAAGATCTGATCAGGATACTCAATACACAAATACATGCCCTAGCCAGTATCCTCCGGGAAGTTCATCTCTCCACGACCGCTACAAGCTTGATAATCCAAGAACCTAAAAAGAAAACCCACGACGGGGTCAGCCATAATATCCAACAATGATAACTATCACATCACGTCAATAATTACCTATCAATGGAATTACTAAGTAAGAATACGACCAATGTAATCATACCGTCGTAACTTTACGAAAATCCATGATTCGTATCCTTAACAACACAATAATATAATACCGAAATATTTATATGGTATCTCAACAATACCCAAGGTTCTCAAAATATTATCATAACTCGCGATACGGAAATTATACCAACTCTGGCCAATTCAATCCATCGGATAACGTCAACAATTCCAATACGATGATCGATTGTCCATCAAAGACAAGTACCAAGGAAATACGAAACATACCGCAAGATACGAAATACCATTACAATCACGTCAGTCTAATCCGAGATCAGATCAACACAACATACGGACATGGTCCTAACACAAGACCTACAAATGCATACCCATATGACAACGTCAGTATGATCACAACAATAACGACATTGTATACTTATGGCAAATCCATAATATACATATGCACGAGAACAATACATGGCAATCCGATGATCCAGCGTTCACTGCCTAGATCCCCCGATGATCCCGTCAGACCAACCCGAGGTGGAAAACCCGTCCGATGATTCAACGCACGCTAGCATAGATCCCCCGATGATCCCGTCGGACCAACACGAGGTGGACATATGACAACAACGCACAACTGCACAAAACAACAGTACACAATACACGACAACAATAATGCATAAATGCATGACAGTAACGATACACGAATGTATCATAACATGATCGACACAAATGATAAAAATGATTAGAGTACTTGCCCCGAGTCCTTCGAGAATGATCTCAATGTCTAAACCATCACGAACCATTATACTCAATACTCGACGGTCCAAAGTATCACGGGTTACAGATAATTCATATCTTCGTCTTTATCATAATATATCCTCGACATACAAGTATACCAATAACAAAAGTAAATCATATACATTATGATTTAGATTCCCAAAACTCGAATACGATTTATAATCCCAAATCTCATGTGATTACGATTATAAACATTGTTATACGAATTATACACGAATGAAACAAAAACAATTCATTAAATACTATAAACTGAGCAAGTAATAACTTACCTCGATACCGATACAACGACGAGGAAGCTGTTACCAAATCCATTGCCGTCGTCTACAAGTTCCTCGGTCCCAACCAAAACAATTCACAAACATCCTCGAACTCGACCGCAACACACGGTTATAATCACCGATCAATATTCTCAACCTAGTAATTCGATAAACAACAAGTTCGATAACAATCAACAATCGATAAAATCAATTCACAAACCCAACGGCTCAACAATATCTCGGTTAACCACAAGTCTGATCAAACCAACTTAAACGATCACGAATTCATAACCGAAACAGAATATACTACCCTGCCTGTTGACTTAGCGCACGTTAATTACTTAACGTAGCGTGCGTTAAGTTGCTCCATTTAGCGTGCGCTAGCCAGTAGGATTAGCGTGCGCTTATGACATGCAGTTGCATGTATTTCGGATACCGATCAACATATGGCAATTATCAAGAACACTAAGTGATCTTGAACCAAGTTCAAAGCTATCAAAACAACGAAATCCGATATCCTTTAACATATAGGTAATCATCTAACTCTTAATCCAATTCATATATTCACATATCATCTTCTTCCTCAAACATCAACATCGTGAACACCAAGAACCTTAACAACACTTCCCTAATCTAACATTACATAGATTAATCATCGACAATGACATGAACATCCACAGAGGAGGAGAAGGATTAACCAACTTATCTCAAGAAAACGAACTATACAATTCAAATCACACGAATCATATTAATATCATCATACTCCGGTAATCCATCTCATAATCATGCTTATCAACTTATTTATATGATAATCATTAACTCAAGAACATCAATCTTTAATCCAAAATGAAAACCAAAGGTGAAGAGTGATTACCTTGTATAGACAAACCATGAAGGAGAACAATCAACTTCATTTCAAGAATCATCAATAACTTCAAGAACAAGACTTTAATCCATGTTCCTCAGCTTAATCTTGTTAAAGATCATCATCTCTCAGTGTTTGGAACCTCAAACTTCTCTCTAAAAACTCTCTCTCTTGAAATAAAGGAAGGAATGGCCGAATGAACATAATTCACATCTGCAATCATATATATACTGATTGTTATTAGCGTGCGCTACTTTTCCTTAGTAGCGTGCCCTATCGTGGTCTAGAGGCGACTGTTTTGCTTCGCACATCAGCTTACGTACGTAATGCCCATGCAATAATGTACGTAAATTACACTGTCTAGCGCATGCAATTTCTTAGACCTTAGCGTGCGCTAATCGTAGTTGACTTGCTACAGTCTGCACCTACCCCCATGTCCCCACATGCGGAAAGCACTGACGAGGATAAGATTCCTTTTTATCCGATCTGTAATTAGCGTGCGCTAGTCCTTAGGTTTTAGTGTGCGTTAGCACTACATTACAACATCCGTTGACCCATCGACACATGCGCCGAAAGTGGCCGGGTCCACACGTAGATTCCCTCTGAGCTGTTCTGTAATAGCGTAGACTAACATATGCCCGTAGCGTGTGCTATACCTGCACGATAGCGTGCGCTATACATGAGTATTAGCGTGCGCTAACAAGGTTAAATTTAGCCATTTTCATCTACTCTTGTCCAACGTATCGACATGCAGAATACGAACATATGGCATACGGAATACATATACTCAACATATTATATCCTCAAATGCAATTGTCGACCAAATACGACAATTATACCAATACTGACATCTCAGTCTTTAATTTATTTTATCCATATTGTACAGATTCCAAGCTGTAAAATATAACTTGGATAAAATAATATTAAACAACAGTAGTAGAAATTCCGGATATTACAATAGTGAAGGGAATTAGAAGGATAAGGCAAACAGTGAGGGAGTAGAGTTTATGGTGGTAGAACATGATGATTTCTTGACTGATTTATCAGGTTATTTGCATAGGCTTAAAAATCTTGAGTCAAATGTTGACAATGAGGATGAGTTTGGGTCACTTGAAGATGATCAGCAAAAGGGCCCCATGCATAACCCGAAGGTTCACTGGAAAGTAATGAGACCTTATATAAAAGAGAGGTATGAAAGCCCTATACAACTAAAAGATTATTTGATTTATAATGCATTGGCCAATGATTATCAGATCAGGTTTGAACATAATGATCATGCCAAGGTGTTGGCTGTTTGTGGTAAAAAGGATGAAGTTACTAAGAAACGTCATTGCCCATTTAGGTTATGGGCTACCTGGAAGAAAGGAGAAGCTTCATTTCAAGTTATATCATTAATAGATGAGCATAGGTGTACAAGAAACTTTCAGTCATGTTCCATAGTACATTACAGATGGATTGCAGAAAAGTTTGGGGCTAAAATAAGGCAAAATCCAAAGATACACTTGAAGGATTATGCAAAGTTTCAATATGAGTAATCAGTTAGGAAACATTATGAGAAACTTAGAGACTACGTAGCAGAGATCTTATTAACTAATCCTGGTAGTACTGTTACGCTTAAGGATGAACGTAATCCTGATGGGCAAATATACTTCCAAGGCTTTTATGTATGTTTTAAGGGTTTGAAAGATGGCTGGCTTGATGGATGTAGAAAGATTATTGGTCTAGATGGGTGCTTTTGGAAGACAATTTGCAAGGGGGAGCTACTTTCAGCAATAGGGAGAGATGGGAATAACCATATATTCCCCATTGCATGGGCTGTTGTGACTGTAGAGAATAACAAAAACTGGGAATGGTTCATAGACCTTTTAAGAGATGACCTTTATTTGGGAAATGGTGCTGGTACAACTCTAATGTCTGATCAACATAAGGTATTTTTTTTTTATCAACATAAGGTATTTAACTTGGTTATATGTGATTGTTATTATTATCACTTGTATGCTACTAATATGTATAAGTCAATCTCAGGGTTTAATTGAATCTATTAAACAAGTGTTGCCTAGTGCAGAGCACAGACAATGTGCTAGGCACATTTATTCAAATTTCAGAAAAAGATTCAGTGGTGTTTTGTTTAGAAACCTGTTTTGGAAAATTTCAAAGTCAAGTTATCCTACACTCTTTGAACAGAATATGGATGAGCTGAAGAAGGCAAACATTGATGCATATAACTACTTGAAGAAAAGGGACCCATCAACCTGGTGCATAACATTTTTCAGTACTAATGCTGCTTGTGAGGCTGTTGAGAATGGAATAAGTGAGTGCTTTAACTCACTTATTCGTGAACTTAGAATAAAGCCTATTTTGACAATGCTAGAAGCAATCGGGGTTATACTTATGGAAAGATTGGAAAGTATGAGGAATAAACATGCAAAATGGACTGGTGAAATATGTCCAAACATTAGGAAGAGGCTTGAAAAAGCAAAAGATGAGCAAAGGTAATTTCTTTTAATTTCATTCATCAAATTAGTGTAGAATCATTATGTATGTTTTTTTGTATGTTTTTTTGTAGAGACTTGAAACATTTATTTTGTATGTTTTTTTGTAGAGATTGGAAAGTTATTGCAAGTGGTGGTCCTAAGTTTGAGGTGAGCAAAGGAAAAGAGGGATTTGTAGTTGATGAGGCAGAGAGGTTATGTTCATGTAGGATGTGGCAAGTTACTGGTTTGCCTTGTACACATGCTGTAGCGGTAATTTTCTACATTAGAAGATTACCAGAAGATTATGTCAGTGACTATTACAAAGCTGCAATGTTTCAAAAAATATATAGTCATTTCTTGCTGCCATTGCATGGTATGAGGGACTGGCCAAAGGTCAATTTGGATAAACCTTTACCTCATATAGCAAGAAGGATGTCTGGCAGACCAAAAGTTAATAGAAGAAAGGATGCTACTGAGGATGTGAGTCATGCTAAGAGATCAAGGGGACAAATGAGGAGAACAGGCATAGTGATGACATGCAAAAATTATCTGCAGGAAGGTCACAACTGAAGAAGTTGTACTAATGAAAAAAAGGAAGAACCACCAAAAGTTAAGCGGCCACCAGGAAGAAAAAGGATAAAAGATGAGTATCAATGGGGTAGCAATAAATGTGGGAGACGCAATGCTAATCAGGGTTGAATATTATTGCACCACTTGTGTGTAACCACTTCTGTGGTTGAAGCTTATTTTCAACTTTTGTGTAACCACTTCTTTTGTAGGCTTTTGAAGCTTATTTCCAACTTTTGTGTAACAACTTCTTTTTTCAGCCTATGAATGAATCAGATTTGCCATACCACTTTTTGGCATGCTTGTTTTTAGAAGTCTATGTACTTGGCCTTTCTCAAGTCTTTAAATTTCTGTAATGAATCAGATTGCCACTTTTTAGAAGTCTTGTTTCTGTAATGAAATTCCTCAAGTCTTTTAAACTTATTTGAAGCCTATGAATGAATCAAATTTGCCATACCACTTTTTAGCATATATATAAAGTTTTCCTGTTATGTTTTACTCTAATTTGTGAAGAAGAACAAGTTTTCCTGTTATCTTTCACTTCATGAAGTTTTCCTGTTATCTTTCACTTCATGTAAGAACAAATCATTCATTTGATAGATAATAATCTAATGGTCTTATGTCATTCATCACAAAATGCTAAATGATATGGTCTTATGACATTCATCACAAAACCTATGACATTAAACACAAACTTATATTGAAGATACTAAAAACCCATTTTCATTCATATTCAAAATAAATCCAAACCATTACATTACAGAACTATATCACTCAACAAATACTAATTAACACCATCAATAACTAAATACCAAAACTATCAATATCACCAAACATCTTTTATACAGCTTATTGATCCATTTGTATACATCAACTTCTTCATTTAGAGATTTTAAAGCTTCCAGTAACTCTTCCTTTTGCATCTTTTCTTCAGCTAAAGCTTCAATTGCTGCTTCTTTCTCATTCCTTTCATGAGTTAGAGACTTCATTAGTTCTTCTTTCCCATCCCTTTCATGACCAATTAAACGAAGCTCGTACATTGCTTCCTTATACCTCTGGTCGCTTAAATGAGGATCGATCCAGTCAAAAGATTCACAATGCTCACTTTCATGTCCCTACATACATCTCAAAATTAATTGGTAATTGTAAACAATCAATCTCAAAAATTACAAACTTACTGTATATTTACGACAACCCATAAATCTTCGGTTTGGGTTCTTCTTTGTCCAGGATGTACGCTCAACTCTTCTAAGCGGAGGGTCACAATCACACAATCCATCTTTCTTGCTCGAATTGTTGCTGCGATTTACAGAAGATGAAGAAGACATTTCAGTCGCCTTTTTTTTCTTCGAATGACGAATAAAACCCTAAATCGGTTAATCACCTTTTTTTTCTGAAATCGTGAAGAAGACCCTAAATGAGATCCAACTCACCCTGAAAATAAGTATTAACGGCCACGTCAGCAGTTAACAGAGTTCAATGTTAAAAGTTTCTAATCTTGCAAGAAATGGATAGTTCGTTCCTATTAATGGTGATTTTTAAAGATGATTGCTAGAAATAGGAACCAATGCAAAGTATGTTTCTATTTTATGCGGTTTTCCCTAAAATATAAGCATGCGGTATAAGTTATCTTTACTTATTAGATATTTTTATTTCTAACACAAAAATCAGGTCAGCTAACCCAAGTGGTATTGGCATTAGGACTTTGGTAAGGAGAAGGAGCTCCACCAGGGTTCAAATCCCTCCTCCTGCATTTAAATTTTTGAAGATTAAAAAAAAAGTAGCGGATACGGATATTATCCGTATCTGGATAGCATCCACCGGATATTATCCGTATGCAATACGTCCGGATATATCCGGATTTGGATATCTTTACTAAATGCCGGATCCGGATACAGATATGGTCATATCCAACTCCGTATTATCCGTTTGATAGCCCTACCTCTACATGTAAACAATGAGTAAAATAAAAGGTCAATATAGAAAAGCTCATAACTTAAGGCAGTAAAAATATATAACATAAGACTACCCAAGAAATAGTTGTTCAATAATCAAAATCATTCAATAAATACATGCAATTCTTATTTTTGGCGGAACACCATAGGAAACAAGATCCCCATACAAAATCAGAGAACTAAAAGATGAACGAAACTAAATAAAGCAAAAATAAAATTCAAAAACGAGATGAAAAGAAACATCACTATCCAACCACAGTTTTATACTTTTTTACTTAAGAGGCAACATCAACTTTGATGACATCAGGTGTAAGCTTGGAACTTCGTATTCGGATACCTTTACTAAATGCCGGATCCGGATACAGATATGGTCATATCCGACTGCGTATTATCCGTTTGACAGCCCTACCTCTACATGTAAACAATGAGTAAAATAAAAGGTCAATATAGAAAAGCTCATAACTTAAGGCAGTAAAAATATATAACATAAGACTACCCAAGAAAATCAAAAGAATAGTTGTTCAATAATCAAAATCATTCAATAAATACATGCAATTCTTATTTTTGGCGGAACACCATAGGAAACAAGGTCCTCATACAAAATCAGAGAACTAAACAAGAGGAACGAAACTAAATAAAGCAAAAATAAAATTCAAAAACGAGATGAAAAGAAACTTCACTATCCAACCACAGTTTTATACTTTTTACTTAAGAGGCAACATCAACTTTCATGACATCATGTGTAAGCTTGGAACCTCGGTATCAAAAAAAAAAAAGGTTGCATTCATAGTATGATAACTCGTAAGTTCAATAATATGCATGAATTCAACTAATGACTCTGCGAATCCTTCATCAAATTAAAAATTTAAATATAAAAAAAATGCAAAACAACCCGAAGGCACACTTAAGCATATAGCAAAATACATATGTAATTGCAACAACCCATACATGTTCAAACCACAAATAAGTTTCAGAAGTAGAAATAAAAGGCAAAATTTCTAACTAGGGCTATAAACTTTCCAAAATTTTGCACTTATAGTAACAATTTTTATTTGTATCATTTAGGGTATCAACTTATTTCCGTCCAACCAAGTTAGGTATCCGTGAAAGTCTGGCAGTTAAATCTAACGGATTTGCTGGCGTGTCCGTTAAGTGACACGTGTCATCTTTTGATTGGTCCACGTAATAATATAAAAAATAATAGAAAATATAAAATTCTAACAAATATAAAAAAATAAAAATCTAGATTTTTTTTAAAAAATCCAAACTTTATTTTTTTTTTAAAATATTTTGAAATATTAATATTAAAAATCGAATGCTTTTATTTAAAGTTCGAAAATAAAAAATTAAAAAATTTGGATCTGATTTATAAATTTTTTTTTTAAAAAACTGGAATATTTTTTTCATAATAAATAAAAATTGAATTATTATTATTTTTTAAAAACTGCTAATTTTTGTTTTCGTATTTTTTTTTAATTTTCATATAAAAACTATTTTATAAAAAACAGATTAAAGATTAATAAAAATATCCGATTTCTAATTTTCTTTAACTTTTTATTTCTTATTTTCGAACATTAAATAAAAACATCTGATTTTTAATATTAATATTTCAGATTTTTTAAAAAATAAAAAAAATTAGATTTTTTTAAAAATATTCAGATTTTTTATTTTTTATATCTTGTAGACTTTATATTTTTTTAGTATTTTATTATTATTACGTGGACCAATCAGAAGGTGACACATGTCATTTAACGGACCCTTAGATTTAACTGACGGATTTTCAGAGATCCCCTAACTCGGTTGGACGGAAACGGGTTCATATCCCTAAATGATACAAAAAAAGTGTGTTACCACGAATTTTCAGAAGTTCATACTACTAACGGTAATTTTGCCGAAATAAAATTATCGGAGTTTCAAACTGGAAAAGAACCAGGTTTACCGTAGAAACTAATCAGAAGCATACTGAGCCTCAATCGGAAATGAGCTTTGCCTCCATCCAGGATTCACCACCATGATCTTCGGCAAAAACTCATTTATCAACGAAACCCAAATCATATAGAACAGTGAGCCAGTGACGCAAGTCTTGTGCTCTACTAACCTTCGCCACCGATTCCTAAAACCAGCAGCGACCGCTGATTCACCACCGGATCGGCCAAAGCCCAGACACAATCTGGATTTGTAACTCTGCGATGTCTATGTTTCGAACCGGCTGTGGTCGTCGACGGTGCTTGTGCGAAAGGGGATCAGGAAAAAAGAAAGAAGAGATAAAAAGGTTGAGTTTGTTTTGGCTGAAGTTTTTTTATTTATTTTTTTAGTTCAGTCACACTCAACCATTTGCGGGTTAACCCAAATTGAATAACATCATTTTATGCAAGTATTATTGCACTTAATAAGAGTCGCAAAGTTATTGTCGTTTAACTTGAAAAAGTTTGTGCAATCACAATTCTTGTGACAATCATTAATAGACACAAACACTTAGATTTATCACTGCTTGGTCTTCGTGACTGTTATTGACAGTCACAAAGTTGTAACTGTCATTGGCAGTAACAAATCCAACGAGTTTCAATGTTACAAAATCCTATTTTTGATGTAGTGTTTGTACTTGTTTAGAATTGTATACAGTTGATATATTTCACTGTTATGTTTTTCAGATAGCCATTAGTCGAGGGACCTCATTACGTGATGGACAAGTAGGCTCCCGAGGATAGGGTGTCACACAGTCGTCATCCCGAGGATAGGGTGATATGCCTACTTTGTCCCAGAGATAATATGTCGTACGCCTACACCAGAGGGCAATGAGATTTTTTTGGTCGCAAATGATGATTAATAGGAGCACATGAGATGCAATTCCTTATATCCCGGTGGCTCTAGTTTTTCATCAAGGACGCATACCCGACACGACCTCCTAGAGTGCTATACTCAGGGTGACATGTATAGTTTTTTAGTTTGTAAAGTAGCATAACACGTATAATCTATAAGTTTGTAAATGTTTCAATTAATATGGTTGTAGGTTGATGCTGGAGGGTTATGGGTAGGATGATTTAGAAGAATGGTGGACGTGGAAAGTTCTTCCCAAGAAGCATAAGGAATTATTTTAAATGCACCAGCCATTCATGTCACAAGAGTCGCAAATGATGTGCGACTGAAGATTGCCACGTGGGAAATATGCGTGCACTTCAAGGTGTCAAGCATGGATTATCGGGACATGATATTGTGCATGGACTTCTTGAGGAAAAATAATGTTGCCCTGATTCAACACATGAGGGCGTTGTATGTGTGAGATCAAGACAAGCCGCATGTAATACCCTTGACCACAAAGCCTTTAGTGTTATGTCGGCAATCAAGTATGTGAGGAAACTTATTAGGTTCATCGAGGGGTCGCCACATCGACGAGGGCATCAACGAAATGGGCGGGGGAGAATATCACGACCTAAAATCTACGACAGGGCAGGTGTGCGCAAATAGTCGCACGGGGTGCTGAGGGATCGGCATGAGCAGGACGCCATGGATGGCATCGGTCTGCATGTGGAGGATCATCCATCGGGATGACGTGATTGGACGGAGAATCACGCGAGGAAACCGTGGGAGGAGCACGGATGCCGCAATGGGAAACGGATCGCCCAAGGGGCAACATGCCTTAGTGTTTAGGACACTTGGGCATCACAATCGGGACATGTGCAGGCAAGGCCGAACGAGCAACGGTCATGTGGAACAAGGCATAACGATGGGAAAAGGCCGAGTCGGGGAACAAGACTTGAGCTGGGTGGCCGGACACGAGCGTGGAATTCTGGGTGCGGCCGGTGCGCGCGCGAGGTGCGAGAGAGATCGCCCATATTATGTCTAGGTAGGCAGCGCCCAGTATTTGTCAGACTGCATATACTATAGCTAGGTAGGCGGAGCCTAATATGCATTATTTTAAGTTAGAATACATGTTTTTACTTTTTATATTATGTCGGACAACGTATATATTATGTATCGATAGGCGGTGCCCAGCATTTGTCGCATTGCATATACTATGTCTGGGTAGGCGACACACAATATTTGTGGGACTGCGTATACTATGTCTGGGTATATGGTACCCAGTATTTATCGGATCACGTATATTATATCTGGATAGGTGGCGCCCGTTATATGTTAGTTTAAATTAAAATTAATATTTTTTGTCATATATGTTGGTTATTTTGAGATGTTGAATTTTTGGTTTTAGTCGTTTTATAGGAGAGGTGATGCCGAAGTTTTGCCTTGAATGACTGAAATATGTTATTGTCACTTGTTAAATTTCTGTATATTCATATTATAGGGGATGTGCTGCCGAAATTTTGTCTAGAATTATATCGTAAATGTTTGTTTCTACATAAATATTACCGGTGGAACCTAGACCCTGAGGGTGGAGATGTTTTCATGTGGCATGCGTGGGGACGGTATACGAGCACGTTATATGATTGGAGGTAGCTACCGATGAGACCTTTACCAGAGCTGATTTGGGAGTCTTGGTAGGGGAGTGGAGGAGGAGTGTTTTGTGGAGAGGTCGAGGAATTGTATCCAGAACAATCTGAGTAAGCCAGGTGGCGGTGGTACTGGCATATCTAAGCATGTTAGTTGGTCTCACTCTATGTTTGGACATGCTAGAGTTATGGTAAGTATCATTTCAAGAAAATTTTAAGTTGCTGTAATAGTTTTTTGACTTTATATTGTTCTTATATATATTAATTTGCAGAGAGATAAGTTGGGTAGGCAGCCTTCCTGATAAGATTGCTTCATCAGTACACATATGAATAAGGGCACTTATATCGACAGCGGTTGATGTCCACGATTGTAAGTACTGAATTTTTTTATTAATTGTGTAGTTAGTAACTTGTATTTGATTGAATAGGAGGCGGTCAAGCGACATATATCGGAGGTTGAGACGCATGGAAAGACTTCCAACCTCAACCAAATTTATCTTGATGTAGTTGGAGAGTCAATGAAGGACTCCAATATGGACTCAGATATATATATATATATATATATATATATATGGCATCTTCACCTAGAAGGGTGACAGGGGCACATCTTCATCAGTGCAAGTAGAAGGTGAGCAATTGGGGCAGCAGGTCGAGTAGCTTCAGCAGTCGCAGACAGCGATAAGATCCCAGTTTGAACATACTATTGCACAAAATGCAGTCTCAGATGCAGATGCATATGCATGAGCGGATGCAGTTGCAGGTGCAACAAATTGTGTCGCGGATGATCGAGGATCTACAACAACAGATAAAATTCCCCATTCCTCGGCGCCATCGAGGAATGATGACCAGTCTACATAGTAGATCATACGCATTTTTTGATTTTGAGTTTCAAACTTTGTAGATAAAACATCTATGTAAATATTTACATTTTATTATGTTATATTTGTATTGGTTTTTGTCATTTTAAATCAGTATGTTTATATTGTATCATAGTTATGATATATGTTACACGTGTAATAACTAAAAAAATAGAGAAAAAATTGAAAACTACTAATGAAAAGAAAGATCTATCGTTACATTTGACAGCCAATTTGCCGACGGATGACATTCCCTCGATAATTACTGACGAAAAGTCGGTCGACAAATGTCGCTGGCTTATTCCACCTTCGGTGAATGTGAGAACGCTCCTTCGTGGAGTGCCGACGGATATTCGGTCGGGAACTACCAATAGACTTATCAGTCGGCAATTTCAGATGGAAAATCTGTCGGTATTACCTATTTTTGGCCATAGAGTATACAATAAACAGTTCAGAAGGGGGGTTGAATAAGCTATATCTTTTTCGAAGTTATTTGCATAGCGGAAGACTAATATTGAGATGTTGTAAATACAACAACTAGACAATCTCATGTTTACTTGATGTGTATAGGGTTTTAACAATATTATACTCTAAATCACAGGTAGATAAGAAAACAGTAAGGAAAGAATGTAAAATACACACAGATATAAGTGGTCCGAGATAAACCCCTCTACATCCACTGATCCTCCACACAGGAGTAAAATATTTATTAAAATCACTACATACACAACTACGTGACTCTCATTAAACATGTCCCTATATCGTTCACACACATTGATACAGTGACAACAGCTTGGGTCGTTCACACAGATTGGATTTGGCTTTTTTGACTTGATTATCCTTACACAGATTGAAGCTTTGTATTCAATGATATTCTCTCCACATAGGTCGGAACTAGCAATGACTTAGTCCACATAGGGCTAAGGTTGATCTCAACGTAAAGATAGGGTAGAACAAGTTCAAACAACAGCCGCATGCTTTGATGATCGTTCGCTGTACGATGTGCTGTTTGCGTTGAGTAATGTATATTTCTTTCCTTTGATGATGTTGTATGATCAAAAAATTTACTGCTCTTTCTTAGCTTGATTATCTTAGCTAATTGTCAGATGTATTGCACGAGATAATCATATATGTATCTGAAGTCTTCTACTTGGGGATATTTATATCCTTGGAAATAGATCCGTTATAAATGTAGTCGTTGACCGATTGGTGAGATTGAGAAAACTCTGATTGGCGGCTGCAGAATGTTTGGATTAAATGCGATCCGCATTTAATGCTTCAGACATTCTCTTTGACTTCGCATTAAATGCTCTTTAGCGCATTCAGACTGTTGTCTCTTTCGGCCATATTAAGTGCTGCCCTATCAACATTAAATGCTGCTTTAACCATGAATACTTTATGAATAAACAAAGTTTTTTTCACAACAGTTTAAAGCTATTCTTCGGTCCTATTGAATATGTAGTTTACTTTTCCTAAGTACAACACCTTACAACAAGAGTGTTATATCCAACTTTCTTCATTTATACTGTATAAAAGTGTAAGCGCTATAGGAACGGACTACGCAGGAAGATCTCTTGCTGTATGGATAGGCTGTAGGAAGTTTCCTAACAGCTTCCATACTTAGAGCAAAATGCTGACCTTGAAGACCTTATGCTGTAGGGTGGCAATTATCAAAACAGGCTGTATTTTTCCCAATAATTTCCCCCCATTTGATAATACCAAAACTTACTTGATACTGAGAGGCTATCTTCAAGTCCTCTGTCGAAAGATCTGATCTTCATGACTAAATTTTTTTTTGAACTGCTCGCAGGCAAGTTCTAGAATATAAGATCTTACATGACTAAATGTATTACAACTTAATCTATGATTGGCATATAGACACAATCTTACAGGATGTAATTCTAATTCAATACAACTTAATCTATAAACTGTTCACAAATAAGTTCTTACAGCTTGAGAATTATCAAGTTTTTATACTTGTTAAATATATCAATGTTTCATCGTAATCAAAATAGTAAAACAGTAAAAGTAGATTATGAGCTGTAATCTTTTAAGATCAAAATTTTATTGATAGTCGAAACTACAGGGCTTGAAAAAATATATAAAAAATAAAAAAATACTGCACCGGAGAGCATACAGTAGGATAAAATATAGAGTACAACTAACAGAAGCTAGTCGCTATAATGTTGATGCTTCCAAGTCTTTCGAGAGGGATTATATTCGGTTCCTTTCCACAAGTTGATTAAGGAATCTCTGCCTCGATCCTTGTAGATGCTTCGTCCTTCATAGGAGACATCGTAGGCAGGAATACAATCTTTAAGATGGGTTACCTGTTCACCCTTTTGATGTTTAGACTTCATTTTCAATTGCCAGTGTAGCTTTCCTTCTGCTGGTAGCCTCGAGAATTCATTCGCATCCTCCCCCAGTGTTTTGAATTTGTTGAACATCGCGGACTCTCTGATGAGAGTATAGAAGAATCTCACTAGTTCATTGTTTTTCCATGCTTTCAAATCATCTACTGTAGGGTGTCGATCCGTTGGGAGCAATATCTCGGCACGTTTTCGTACTGTATTTTTCCATGGAAAATTTGGATCCTGGAACTCAAGATCAGAACCAGTTACCCTGTATCCTTTTGATCCTTGACCTGGCCCGGGTCCATCCAGTCTTCCGATGGCAGTTGCAACATTTTCCTCCAGACCAGCCTCCATTTCTTTCTCTCTCTCCAGCCTCTAGTTCCTCGCAGCCTCTCTCGATTCTTCCTTATTTTTGGCAGTATCAAGATCCAAAACCTTGCTGTGAATATCCCGAAGGAGTTCCATAGATTCGGCCTATTTGTTTTTCAGATTAGTGACACTTTCAACCAGTTTTGCAACCAATGCTGTCAGATCGTTGATCTTGGGATCATGGTCAGTGAGCTTTGAGACTGTATTCTAGGGCGGCGCAGTCTTGGCTTGGCGACACGAAGCTTCTCTTGTTCTTTCTTTAGGATTCGCTCCTGATGGTGCTTCATCTTGTAATACCCGGTTGTAATTCAGTCATTATCATTTAGTAACTTCATTCGGTAATTGTCACTATGTAATTTTTCACTTGATAATAATCATTCATCCGTGTTCACCGTTCCGAACAACTTCGAGTTGTGTATCAATATTGTTCATTGTTTCAACCTTATTCGGGAATCGAGACAAGGGTATTATCTTGATTGTTGTTGTTGATTCATTAGTCGTTGTTGACGTTGGAATTCATGTCATTTCAAATCTCTTCATTGTTCAAATCGTGTTCTTGTTGCATGAACCCTTGTAATCATTGCTTGGAACCACCGTTTTGGGGTTTCCGTACTTACATTTCGTGTTATTGGTTCCCAAATATCGATTGCTATTGCTTTTATTCCCTTCCCGGGTCTTTTTATTCATCATTTTAGGACCCGAGGGGATGTGGGCCGCGGCACAAGGAGTGTGCGCCGCGGCACACACATTTTCCAGTCTTTGGCCGATCATTCTGTACTTTGTGCCGCGGCACATGCCGGCGAGGCAGCGGCACCGCTGAAGTCGGCTGCGCACACCCGTCGGGCGCATGACATACTCGTATTGCATTTTCGGCCAGACCCGTCTGTACCTTGTGCCGCGGCACATGCCGGCAGGGCCGCGGCACACTCGGCCGGGCCGCGGCACACTCGGCCGGGCCGCGGCACACTCGGCCGGGCCGCGGCACACTGCCGAGTACTGGGAGCGTTTTTGGGCCTGTGCCGCGGCACACTCGGCCTGGGCTGCGACACACAGTGCAGTCAGCCCTATAATTGCGTTTTTTTGTGCGAATCAACCCATATTTTTTCCATTTCTTCACCTTCATCCGAGAGAGAAGACTTGAGGGAGAGGATCTTCATCATCTATCACTTGAGTGTTGGATTTTCATCATTTTCATTAGGTTGTGAAGCTCGGATCATCGATCTATCGCGTGTTCTTCGAATCAAAGTGCTTGGATCTTCAAAGGTAATTTTCATCAAACCTCTTGGATTTTCGATTTGTGTTGAGATATGATGTTTTGGACGTTAAGATCATGTTGTATGAAGTGATATACGCATGATTATGGATATGTTTGATTATTCATTGGATTTTTGAAGGATTATTCAAGAACACTTTGAATATTGAGTTGGATTTGGGGATTTTTGATTAATCGTTGTTGTAATCACGAATTTGTATATTCATATTAGATTTTTGATCGTATTAAAGATGTTTTGTTGGTTTGAAACACTTCTTGGGGATTTGATATTGGTATTATTGAGGTTTGGTTGTAATCAATCGAAGTTGGCCACAAAGTGTTCGATATGATGCCCCAATGAACTTAGTTTAGTCGTATCGACGTTTTGAGTTCGTTATATTCGTGTTTGATTCGTATATTGAACGGATTGTTGGTAATTGTATTTATTTAAGGTTGTTCGAGCAACCGATATCTCAATTAGGACGTTGTTCGTGGAAGGATAATTGTCACCGGTGTTGTGTAAGTTAATTCTTACTCGGTTAAAAGGATATTCATTCCTTTTGTTGTTGTTCATTCATAATCATAATTCATTCATCATTGTATTAACCGTATTAAGATTTGTAATTGTCGAATAATCACTTCATTCACGAGGAACGACGGTTCCAATCATTTCATTGAGTTATCAATCACTTCAATGTTATTTCCATCTCGGTGAGTCAGTCTTGAACTTGTCGAATTATTATTCATTGATATTCATTGTGGTCATTCTCGTTCATATGACCTTCTGGGTTTATATTGCGTGGCCGGGTGCGGATGTGTGGAATTTTTAGTCGGGCACGCTATGGCCATGTATTGGGTGTGATACATTGGGCTGTGCACACGGTAAAGATTAACTCCGTGAGACTAATTAGGTACAAGGACGGGTGTGTCCGGTCATCCGTCTTGTACACTTGCACAGAACACTACGGGCGTACTATGATACTCCTCTTCAGCGTAATTCATAACTAAGGATATTTTATAACTAAAGATATATCATGATTGTGTATATTCAACTCTTGAGGATTGTTGTTCTGTGTAACTGACCCCGGCTGGGGATTTTGTTTTTCAGGTCATGGTAAGGCAAAAGCACGGGAATAGTATGTTGACGGCGAGGAGTCCCAGTGATACTAGTAGGGCCCCCCGATCTTTCAGTTATTCATGTTGTTGTCCTTTATTTTCCGCTGCAAACTTTCATTTGGATACTCCGTTTCACTCAGTGTTGTATATTTTATCTCCATATAAAATAGACATGTATTCTGTATTATCCTGGATGTGTTGTATGAAACTCCTCATCGGAGTAATTATTGTTGTAATGTGCTTCGGTACTACATTTACCCTATGTAATTCATTCATTTTCATTCGCCTAGTAGGTCCCAGACGGGGGTCCACGGCACTGTAATACCCGCCTAGTTTGGGGTGTTACAGAGTTGGTATCGGAGCGTGGTTTTGAATACTACCTTCCGAGTCATGTCTCATTTGAAATCATCGTCATCGGACTAGTATCATTGGACTTTCGCGTCACGTGTGACCTGTGCAGATGCCGAGCCAATCAGACCGAAAGAACTGTAAGACTTCTAACGCCATGGTATAATTTCTGGCAATAATTATTCATTCATAATTCACTAGTTAGCAATCCTCAAACATCATTTTCATCTTAATCATGTTGATCATATTAACTCATTAATCACTCAATTCATTTCATTACTCAGTTGATGACCAGGACGATCATGTTAACTCATTAATCACTTAATTCATTTCATTACTCAGTTGTTGATCTGGAAGATCATATCATTAATCTTGTTAATTTGTTCAAGATTATCATTTCAATAATTTCATTAGATAATCATGTCACCTCAGTTAATCATTCATGTAATCACTGTGTTATAGCGCATATGTTCATTTTTATCATTTCATGATGTAAATCATAATGCGGTACTCATACGGGATCTATGATTATCATGCGACCTTCCTACTTCAGTATGGAGAGAGCTGTCAGGGGATGCACGGGGAGAGGCCGTGGTGCGGGCCGGAACCCGAGGAATAATCACTCACCGTCAGGAAGTCGTACCCACGAATCAGCTCGATCGGAAGATGTTCGGGTCGATCCACTCACTTTTATGCAAGTCATGATGACCCATATGCAATTACTTAATCATCATTGCGCCACTCTGACCGGATTAATCGAGAGAACTCTCCCGTATGAGCCTGCTGCTAAGGAAATTGTTGAACAACAACCTTCATCTGTCAGCAAGAAATCAACGAAGCGTAATCAATCCGAAGGCAGTTAGTCAACCTTCAAGAAGCCTCGTACGGGTCCTATCGTTTCTGAGCGACCTCCTACGGCGCATAATCGTGCGGGATCTCAATCCCGAGCGGCCAGTTCGGCCATCACCTGTTTCAACTGTGGAGCGCCGGGTCATTACAGCACTAAGTGTCTGAAACCGTCTATCACGTGCCATAATTGTGGGAATTTTGGGCATAAGGCCCGTTTTTGCAGAAAGGAGTCCAAGTCGGCTCCGGCGGCATCTCAGGCCCCGAAGCAATCAGTGATTCAGAATCAAACTACTCTGCCAGCGTCGTTTAAGATAATGGAGGCAAATTCAGGCGGAGCTCATATTTATCTGACGGGAGCATCCGGTTCGGGGCCCGGCAATTCCCGGGTTCATGTGATGAAGAGGATAGACGATCCGGTAGCCCGAATGATCTCAGGTATACTCGTAATTTTATTTCAACCTGTGTGTACCTTTTGATACTGGTGCACCGCATTCATTCATTTTCGAATCATGTTTGAATAGACTTAATTTGGATAGTTCTATTGCTTGTGGACCTCTTACCATCGGTCTACCTGGTGATGGAAGAATTTTCGGAAATCATACCGAATTAAGCTTAATTACCACGATTGGTTGGTGGACCTAATCGTGGTGGACTTACCTAGGACGATGTAATATTGGGTGTTAATTAGATGGATCGTCATGATACCATCCTCAGTGATAGTAAACGTTTAGTCACTATCATTTTCGTCGTTGGGGTTGAATGTGTGCTTCAGGGAGGTGATTCCCGTTGTTCCGGTAGTATCATCAATATGATGGTAGCAGTAATTACTCAATCGAGGGTTCAATCATTCATTGTATCATTTTCCTCGATTGGCCGTTCTAGGGCAATCGAGTTGTTCAATCATTCATTGTATTATTTTCATCGATTGGCCGTTCTAAGGCAATCGAGTTATTCAATCATTCATTATATCATTGTCATCGATTGACCATTCTAAAGCAATCGAGTTGTTCAACCATTCGTAGTATCATTGTTATCATTTGACGATGTACTCCCAGACGAGCTATCTATTTTACCCCCACAGAGTGATGTGGAATTCGCGATGGAGTTGGAGCCCGGTACGTCCCCGATATCGAAGGCACCGTACCGGATGGCCCCGACCGTAATGCAGGAGTTGAAGAAGCAACTTGAGGAGTTGTTCGAGAGAGGTTATATCCGTCCGAGTGCGTCCCCGTGGGGAGCACCAGTGTTGTTTGTTAAGAAGAAGGATGGTTCGTTCTGCTTGTGTATTGATTACCGGGAATTAAACCGGGTGACGATCAAGAATAAGTATCCACACCCCGTATTGATGATCTCTTAGATCAACTTCAGGGAGCTTCAATATTTTCCAAGATCGACCTAAGATCTGGATATCATCTGTTGCGAATTCGAGAGTTGGATATCGCTAGGACAGCGTTTCGTACACGCTATGGTCATTATGAGTTCGTAGTTATGCCGCTCGGGCTAACTAATGCACCTGCGGTATTCATGGAGTTAATGAATCGGGTTTTCATCGACTTTTTGGATCAGTTTGTTGTTGTCTTCATCGATGACATTCTGATTTATTCTCGTAACCGAGAGGAACACGAGGTTCATCTTCATCAGGTTCTCGACGTGTTAAGACGAGAGCAACTTTATGGAAAGTTTTCCAAATGTGAGTTCTGGATGTCCGAAGTGACTTTTCTCGGACATATAATTTCATCAGATGGAGTGCGTGTTGATCCTCAGAAGACAGAGGCTATCCAGGATTGGTTACCTCCGAAGAATGTTAAGGGAATCCGAAGCTTTCTCGGATTAGCCGGTTATTATCGGCACCTGTACTTTCCTTGCCGCAAGGAACAAAAAGATTTGTGGTTTATAGTGATGCGTCCGGACAGGGTCTCGGATGTGTACTCATGCAGAATGGGAAGGTTATTGCCTATGCTTCACGGCAATTGAGACCTTACGAGGTTAATTATCCGACCCACGACCTGGAGTTAGCAGCCGTGGTTTTTGCGTTGAAAATTTGGCGTCATTACCTTTAGGGCGTCACCTGTCAGATCTTCACCGATTACAAGAGTTTAAAGTATATATTTACTCAGAAGGAGTTAAATATGCGACAGAGACGGTGATTGGAATTAATCAAAAATTATGATATCGGGATCCTTTACCACCCGGGCAAGGCGAACGTTGTCGCCGACGCCTTGTGTCGTAAGTCCGTTCAGGAGCAGATGCTTGCTCGTCTAACAATTCAGTAGGAGCTTCAACATGAATTCCTTAGACCCGAGATCGAGGTCTGTCTTCAGCGAGTGCAAGGGCAACTTTGCATGTTAGAAATTTCATCGCCACTTGAGGAGGCAATCAGAGAGAATCAGGGTTCAGACCCATCATTGTTGCTCATCCGTAAGGATGTGGCTCAGGGTAAAGCCCTGGATTCGTGGTCCACGAGGATGGACTTTTGAGATTTAAAAATCGGTTGTGTGTACCGGCGAATGACGAGTTGAAAAACTAGATTTTGAGAGAAGCTCATGCTACCCCTTATTCTATTCATCCGGGGTCTAGCAAGATGTACAAGGACTTGAAACAAATTACTGGCGGAGTAATATGAAACGAGAAGTCACAGAATTTGTTTCGAGATGCTTAACCTGTCAACAAGTCAATATTGAACATCAGCGACCGGCGGGTATGCTGAAATCTCTCCCTATTCCAGAGTGGAAGTGGGAAGACATTTCTATGGATTTCATCACGAGTTTGCCGACGAGTCGTCGTGGCATGAGTACGATCTGGGTGATTGTGGACCGCTTAACTAAATCAGCTCATTTCCTTGAGATTAAGGATACGTGGGGTCCCGAGAGACTTGCCCAGTTATTCATCAAAGAAATAGTAAGATTACACGGTACTCCTAAGAGTATCATTTCTGATCGTGACGCGCGATTCGTGTCTCATTTTTGGAAATCAGTTCATCATGCTATGGGAACTCAGTTTAAGTTCAGCACATCTTTTCACCCTCAGTCCGGCGAACAATCAGAGAGGACTATTCAGACATTAGAGGACATGTTGAGGGCATGCGTCCTCGATTAGAAAGACATTTGGGAAGCCCAACTGCCATTGATCGAGTTCGCGTATAATAATAGTTGGCATGCTTCGATTAAGATGGCACCTTACGAGGCCTTGTACAGTCGTCGTTGTCAATCTCCTTTGTGTTGGGATGACTTATCAGAATCAATCGGCACCGAGCCCGATATGCTTATAGCCGCCCGTGAGAAGGTAGCTTTGATCAGGAGTCGTTTGTTGACCGCTCAGAGTCGACAGAAATCTTATGTAGATAATCGTCGTCGACCACTAGAGTTTGAGACGGGTGACCACATTTTGGTCAAGGTATCCCTGAGTCGAGGTATTTTCCGTTTTGGAAAATGGGGGAAGTTGGGTCCGAGATTTATTGGACTATTTGAGATTTTGGAACGAGTAGGCGAGCTAGCTTATCGTTTGGCCTTACCTCCGGCGTTAAGCCAAATTCATAATGTGTTTCACGTCTCTCAGCTACGGAATTATGTTGCCGACCACGGTCACATACTTCAGTTCGATGAAATCGAGATCGCGGATGATCATTCGTATGAGGAGCGTCCCATACGAGTGTTAGAACGGCGAATAAAACAGTTGAGGAATAAGGCGATTACTTTGGTTAAAATTCAGTGGTCTAGACACGGAGTCGAAGAGGCTACTTGGGAAACCGAGGATAGTATGCGGGAGAGTTATCCCGAGTTTTTTGACCCTTAGTTTCGGGGACGAAACTCTTTTAAGGGGGGATGTATGTAATACCCGGTTGTAATTCAGTCATTATCATTCAGTAACTTCATTTGGTAATTGTCACTATGTTATTTTTCACTTAATAATAATCATTCATCCGTGTTCACCGTTCGGAACAACTTCGAGTTGTGTATCGATATTGTTCATTGTTTCAACCTTTTTCGGGAATCGAGACAAGGGTATTATCTTGATTGTTGTTGCTGATTCATTAGTCGTTGTTGACGTTGGAATTCATGTCATTTCAAATCTCTTCATTGTTCAACTCGTGTTCTTATTGGACGAACCCTTGTAATCATTGCTTGGAACCACCGTTTTGGGGTTTCCGTACTTCCATTTCGTGTTATTGGTTCCCAAATATCGATTCCTATTGCTTTTATTCCCTTCCCGGGTCTTTTGTTTTCATCATTTTAGGACCCAAGGGGGTGTGGGCCGCGGCACAAGGAGTGTGCGCCGCGGCACACACATCTTCCAGTCTTTGGCCGATCATTCTGTACTTTGTGCCGCGGCACATGCCGGCAGGGCCGCGGCACACTGCCGAGTCACTGCCGCGGCACACCCGTTCGGGCCGCGGCACACTCGTATTGCACTTTCGGCCAGACCCATCTGTACCTTATGCCGCGGCACATGCCGGCAGGGCTGCGGCACACTGCCGAGACACTGCCGCGGCACACTCAGCCGGGCCGCGACACACTGCCGAGTACTGGGAGCGTTTTTGGGCACATGCGGCACACTTCGACTGGCCGCGGCACAGCGGTGCCCACTATAATTGCGTTTTTTTGTGCGAATCAACCCATATTTTTTCCATTTCTTCACCTTCATCCGAGAGAGAAGACTTGAGGGAGAGGATCTTCATCATCTATCACTTGAGTGTTGGATTTTCATCATTTTTATTCGGTTTTGAAGCTCGGATCATCGATCTATCGCGTGTTCTTCGAATCATAGTGCTTGGATCTTCAAAGGTAATTTTCATCAAACCTCTTGGATTTTCGATTTGTGTTGAGATATGATGTTTTGGACGTTAAGATCATATTGTATGAAGTGATATACGCATGATTATGGATATGTTTGATTATTCATTGGATTTTTGAAGGATTATTCAAGAACACTTTGAATATTGAGTTGGATTTGGGGGTTTTCGATTAATCGTTGTTGTAATCACGAATTTGTATATTCATATTGGATTTTTGATCGTATTGAAGATGTTTTGTTGGTTTGAAACACTTATTGGGGATTTGATGTTGGTATTATTCAGGTTTGGTTGTAATCAATCGAAGTTGGCCACAAAGTGTTCGATATGATGCCCCAATGAACTTAGTTTAGTCGTATCGACGTTTTGAGTTCGTTATATTCATGTTTGATTCGTATATTGAACGGATTGTTGGTAATTGTATTTATTTAAGGTTGTTCGAGCGACCGATATCTCAATTAGGACGTTGTTTGTGGAAGGATAATTGTCACCGGTGTTGTGTAAGTTAATTCTTACTCGGTTAAAAGGATATTCATTCCTTTTGTTGTTGTTCATTCATAATCATAATTCATTCATCATTGTATTAACTGTATTAAGATTTGTAATTGTCGAATAATCACTTCATTCACGAGGAACGACGGTTCCAATCATTTCATTGAGTTATCAGTAACTTCACTGTTATTTCCATCTCGGTGAGTCATTCTTGAACTTGTCGAATTATTATTCATTGATATTCATTGTGGTCATTCTCGTTCATATGACCTTCTGGGTTCATATTGCGTGGCCGGGTGCGGATGTGTGGAATTTTTAATCGGGCACGCTATGGCCATGTATTGGGAGTGACACATTGGGTTGTGCACACGGTAAAGATTAACTCCGTGAGACTAATTAGGTACAAGGACGGGTGTGTCCGATCATCCATCTTGTACACTTGCACAGAACACTACGGGCGTACATGATACTCCTCTTCAGCGTAATTCATAACTAAGGATATTTTATAACTAAAGATATATCATGATTGTGTATTTTCAATTCTTGAGGATTGTTGTTCTGTGTAACTGACCCCGGCTGGGGATTTTGTTTTTCAGGTCATGGTAAGGCAAAAGCACGGGAATAGTATGTTGACGGCGAGGAGTCCCAGTGATACTAGTAGGGGGCCCCAATCTTTCAGTTATTCATGTTGTTGTCCTTTATTTTCCACTGCAGACTTTCATTTGGATACTCCGTTTCACTCAGTGTTGTATATTTTATCTCCATATAAAATATACATGTATTCTGTATTATCCTGGATGTGTTGTATGAAAATCCTCATCGGAGTAATTATTGTTGTAATGTGGTTCGGTACTACATTTACCCTGTGTAATTCATTCATTTTCATTCGCCTAGTGGGTCCCAGACGGGGGTCCACGGCACTGTAATATCCGCCTAGTTTCGGGTGTTACACATCTGATTCAGGGATTGCTATAGAGCATTGGGAAGTAGGCAAAAAGCTTCTTCCACATCATTAATAGCCCTTTACAGTTTCGGAAGCTCATCATGAGCTATTTCTCGCATTCAGTCCAACTCCTTCCCGATGTCATACAGTGCCTTAACGGAATCCTGTAGGAACACGGTTTGGCGACCGATGGCTTGGATTTGCTCGATTCGTGCCTCTGTGTGCGGAGATCCAGAGTGCGCAATCTTGGAGTCATGGTTCTCCAAACTGTTTGAGAACCATATCGTGACGAGGTTTGCATAGCTCGTCATCAGCAAGGAAATCGTTATCTGATCCAGATGGGGATCCTGTAGAGATTGGAGTTTCGACTTGTTCGGAAGTGGGTGCTTATGTAGGTGTGCTGCATGGTCTGTCTGGGAGATAGAAGGGACTGATTCCTCCTGCCTCGGTTGAGTTTCGATAGTCAAAACTACAGGAGGTACTGATTCCCCCTGTCGACTCTCAGCGGCCGTCTATTCCAGAAGAGGGACTGATTCCTCTTGACTGACGGCGCAGGTGGCTTATTCTTCTTCTTCCTCTATTGGCTGGACAGACTCTTCTTGTACAGGAGGTTCTTCCTTTCGGTAGGAAGTAGTGGCTTCTTCATTTGTGACAGGAGGGGCTGATTCCTCATGTTTAATCTCTTCGTGGGCTACTTCTTCTTTTTGTTGCCGGGTCGGGGACTGATGTTTGGATGTCCCATGGCTCTATTAAGCTTGAATGTTAGCGAATTCTTCTTCTCGAGCCTCTTCACGGCTCATCTGAATTCCAGTCTATAGGGCCTCATTGTCGTCTTCGGAGTCCGGGTCAGAGTGATGACTTGGTGATGGAGCTTTGTGACTGGACTGTGATTTCCCTTTGAGCCGAGCCTTTTCTTTTGCCATGAAGTAGGATGTTATAAGATCTAGGCAGAAATGATCTTCCCATTTGATCAAGCTCAACATTCTGGGTGTCCGTGACCTCCAGAGCAAACAGTTCCTCATCTTTCCATTCTTCCCAGTTATATAGGGTGTCATAAGGAGCGACCCTGTATGACTTCCATATTTTGAAGCATTTGAAGGCTTCATCAACCTGTACCTAGAGGACTATTTGACTGATTATTGCTATTGGGGAGGGACTGCGAACAACAGATGGCTCTATTGTGCGGTTGAGATCCTCAACAGGTGTGGAAGCCTGTTGGGGAGAGGGATCCCTGATAGAGTGGGGTGCTATGTTGGGAGAAGTATTCCATACAGGGATGGGTGCCCTGTTGGGAGTTGTGGCTTTTGTCTCCAAAAGGGCAGCCGAATTGCCAGAGCCTTCAAGTTTGGCAAACAGTTGTTCTTCCGTCATAGCCGCCACTGGCTCGGGAACTGATGTAGGAGCAGCAACAGTTTCTTTCATAAGGTTGCGCTATGTGGGTTAGATTCAGCGATTGGAGTGGTAGATAGGACTTCTACATTGACCGCTGTAGTCACCGTAGGAACAACCTTAGAAGATTTCTTCGTTTTCTTTCTTCTCTTCTCAATAGCTTTGGGGCAGCTACTGTCGGGAATACTTCTTTTCTTCTTCTTCTTCTTCTTACCATTATCAGAACTCTTCAGAGTGACATCCCGAGGGTCACTCGAGGTAGGCATGCTGTATGGGTTGGGACTGTTAGCAAGATTGAGAGTTTTGTTGTAGACAGTGAATTTGAATCTGCAGATGAACTTTCAGGTCAAAACTTTCTTGGTCTCTGCAGACGGCTGTACTCCGTAGTGAGTGAGGATGTGGTTCAGAATTAGTCCAAAGGATTTCTTGGCAGTCTCCAGCTTATATGCCTCCTTTTATATGCGCTTCAGAACTATTTGGCACCGGTTTACTTTGTCACCAGACATGATGGTGACCATCATTCTGAATCTCAAATTGGTGCACATTTCGAAAGCACCACCGCGGTTTTAAACTACCCTGCAACATAAATCGTGAAGATAAACGTATGGGAGGGTGAAGTTCTTCTTATGGCAAGAGGGGTGGACATTGGTGGCTGTGTAAATGTCAGTAAAAAGCTTCCAGTAGGCGGACAGCAGGCTTTTAGACCCGAAAGTTTCCAGATCACCCATCTTCATCCTGTCAGAGAGCAACTTGTAGATCTTCTCCAAGAGTTCCTTGTTCACATGGATCTCAATCCCTTGCATTATCCCAATGATTTCAGTGATTTTAGAGCATTTCCTCTGCGATGCGTATTTGACGTAACATCCATATATAATTCATCAACTATATGTTCGTCGTAGTTGTCAGTGTGATGACTTCCCATGCGGTACAGACCTTGTTGCTTCACTCGAGCAACGACCAAGTTCATTCAGATTTCATCTTCACCTTCAAGAGCAATTCTCTCCAACAGAACAGATTTTGCGAAGATGCGACCATCGATGATGGTTCCCTTCTTTTTCAGAGAGATTGAGGAGCTTTGTGAATAAGACATTTCCAAGCAAACGGTTGTAAAGTAACAAGAAATTAAGCAAAGGAATGCAGAGAATATGTAGACAGATTGCTGTAAACTTGTTAATTTACAGAAAGTGTAAAGAGTATGTGAGAGCAATGTATTGTTCTTTTATAGGGTGCAGGGAAGACTAGGTTAACAATGAACGGTCAGATTTAATGTGATATCCAAGATTATTGTTTCCGGTTATTTTGAATTTATAAATATTTTGTTCTGTGGATAATTACTTGGAATGTTCTATCTGTTGTGTACGGTTTGATGTACCATGTTGTAATGTCCGTCGAGTGCCACTTGTTTTCGCGTGCGCCTCTTTGATTGAATGTGTGCTTGTGGTATGGTACATTATGTTTTGTAATGTATTCGTCTTTGTTTTGAATCATAGATGGTGCATCTGAGTCACCAGGATGTTGACGAATGTCTAACTGGACTATCGGAGTCGTTGGGAATTACTACTATGTTCAGCAGTGATTACGGCCGTAAGAGTTCTTCATTACGGCCGTAAAATGGTTGTTGTTACGACCGTAATGAACCTATGCATTTTGGGCAGAAACCTCGAGAGCTGGTTACGGCCGTAAAACCTTGTATGTTACGGCCGTAAGATAGGAGAGTTATGGCCGTAAAGCCTAGCATGTTGCGGCCGTAATGTGTTCAGCTATTTAATGGCAGGGCGACGGGTCAGTTGCCATTTCTTCCCCCTTCCCTTCTTCCTTCGTGATTTTGTCAAGAATTCGAGAGTAGTGATCGGAGGTATCATTTTGGGGAGCCCTATCCATGTTTATCATCATCCTCCACTCAAGTTCATCCGGATCAAAGATAATTCCTTGAAATCTTTTAGGGTTGACCTTCGGGATTTTCTTCTTGATTTCGATGTTTATCAGATTTTAGTGGGTTGTATGGTGTTATCGGGTATTATTAATTATGTTTATCGAATTCATTTGAGTCCAACCGTGATTTATGTTCTAAGGGAGCTTTGAGCATTTAATGTCTGATTAAATGACTCAACGGGTTTTTATTTGATTCTTGGGTGTGTTTCTCATTGTTTTCAGTCTCTGTACTCGTAGTAATCGTGTTTTCGTTGTTTTTCACGGATGAGTGTAGGTGTTTGAGGTTTTTATGGTTGTGTCGTGTTCGTCGGAGTTTCGGTATCGATTGTTGAGGCAAGTATCTTGCTCATACAATTTGTGTATTGTGAATAGAGATTACGTGTTGGGTTTACGATGATTTGGTTTACCTTCGGGGATATGATTCGTGTGAATTGCTTACGAATTGATTATTTTGAACGGTTGATGGTATTAATGATATCCTTGCTTGTTTAACGTCATGGGATCGTGTTGGTTATGTTAATCATGTGTTTGTGTTGTGCTTGATTATTCATGATTGATGTATCATGATGATTATGATAATTGTGTCGGATTGATTATACACTTGGACATGTATTGTGGTGTATTGTCGAATGATCGGACATATTTGTAATAATGTGTGATTATTTGTGGTAATGTGTTGAGATGATCGATATGTGTGGTAAAGTGAGAGTGCGTGGAACCGGGTACTGTAATACCCGAGATTTCTGATATGTATCTGAACTTTGTGATATTGGATATGTTGCATCTTGATCTGAGTATTATCCTCCGTATTTTATGATCCTGTGTTGTTGAGCATATGATTTCATGCATGTTATTCATACTTGCATTTTGTGCACTTGTAGCGCACGCTAACATCTTAGCATTAGCGCACGCTAATTGAGTTAGCTAGCGCACGCTACGTATGACTTGTAGCGCGCGCTATACGTAGTCAGCTTGATTGAGACAGGTTGGTAGGTGAGATCGGACCGCAGATTTTGTTGAGGTTATGTCGGGATGAACCTGGACGGCTTTCTGGGAAAGTCAAGTCAACGGTGTTTAGCGCACGCAAATGGTTTGAGGTTAGCGCACGCTAAGTCTAGTACAGTGAGGTCAGTGAACTTTCGTTCAGTCGTTAGAGCACGCTAAAAATAGTTGTTAGCGTATGCTAATCGTTGATTTTAGTGCACGTAAGGATGTTTAGCATACGCTATGTCGAGACCCGTCAGAGTCAGTAGGGTGCAAGCCCGTTAGCACATGCTAGGGATAGATCCGTAGCGCGCGCTAATAACCTTTTTCTATAAATAGGACAACACCCATCTTCATTTTTCAGTTTACACTTCTTCCCACATCCGATTTTTGGGACTTTGAGAGTCACTCCCTCCATCCAAATCCTGCATACCAGCCTCCTAACATCACCATTGAAGACAAAGGAGCTTTGAGGATTGGTGTTCTAGCTCTTGGACGTGGAGTTCATCAAGATATTTCAACCTTTCTTTCCGAATAAGGTATGTTACGGTTTACCAAGCCCCTGCTTTGGAAATCTTTAGGCTAGCTAATGATCTTATTAATCCAGCAACATACTTTTGAAGATTGAAACCCAGTTATATCTTGTTTTTCTTTCATTACTTAGAGTATTGATCTAGCCTCGGTGGATAAAAACCTTAGGATGTAATATCCTTAATTTGTTGGAATCATGAGCATGATTTTAGTTAGATTCTATGAATTCCTATGATGTTCCACCGATGAAATTCATGGTTGCTAGGGGTATTTGTTTTGACAATATTCTTCATGTTCATACGGATGATGAATCGGCCATGTCATTGAACTCAACCCGGATCACCGTAGTATCATTTTCCTTGCGTAGTATCTGGGCATGCTTGCTATCTTGAGTCACATTTGTGGTAAATCGTAATAGCCGAACATATGAGAATTTGGAATTGAAGCCCATATTTAAACTCAAAATCTTTAATAACTTGTATATCCTTGAATCCATAAACATCGGCACTTCACCTTCGAAATGATCATTCAACTCACATGAAGTGTATCATTATTTCCGGTTCAGCTTTCATCTAGTATACTAACCGCGAACTGGCCTTACGTCACTATTTAACGATTCTAGTATAGAATATTCGGTGATCATACGTTAGTCTTGAGTAGAATGTTGAGTTCCTTGTTATCTCTTTTGATCAAGGTCCGAACCTTGCTTAATGATCGATCAAGCGATGGCGGCCTCCGGACGTGTGACATTCGTGGGAGTATTTAGTCCTTGCCATCTTTGAGGCAAGTATCGTATGTTGAATTTGGTTTATATTAGAACTTTGATCATGCATACGGTTTTGTTTATGTTGTCAAGTATGAGATTATTTTCTCTTATTTGTCATGGTATTCGTTATTGATTGTTCGTGTTGATGAACATAATGAATTGCATATATGTATGCATGAATGCATGGTTTATATTGTAAATGATCCGAGGTGTCATGAGGATCTATGCTGAGGGCGATGGATCGAATGTCCACCATGCGTTGGTCTGACGGGATCATCATGGGGATCTATGCTGAGGGCGCTGGATCATTGGACGGGTTTTCCACCATGCGTTGGTCCGACGGGATCATCATGGGGATCTATATTGAGGGCGCTGGATCATTGGATTACCTTGTATTGTGTTGATGGAATCATGAGGATTCGCATCGTTGGATTCCGGTGACGGGAGTCCGTCTTGTATGTTTTATGATGCATTGTTGATTTATGTATTATGATACTTGTACTAGCATCGTTTTGCTAACCCCTTCAGGGGTGGATATTGTTTTGATGCTCAGGTAGCCGAGGAGCGGGGAAGCAACCACAGTACCGATACGATGATGAAGTGGCTCAGTGATGTAGATTATGTTGTCTTGTTTCTGGTTATTTTTTTTCAGTTCTCAAGTACGCTTATGTTGTTGATGTTTTGGGGATGTTTTGTAATATTGGGCTCATTTGAATTGTCGAACGGGTTTTGAATTTCTTTTTCATTAATGACACTTTAGTATTATTTCCGTATTTCTCAAATTAGCCTTGTAAATTCTTTTGTTGAAGGATTTATGGCGCTGTAATTATTCCGAATATATCGGGGTGTTATAGAATATGGTATCGGAGCTAAGATTCATGGATATGTTGGCAGTCAGGTTTAGTTGGGTCTGTTTATGTTATTTGATTTACAGGTCATTTGTAACAACACTGCTCAGCCAGCGTCGTCATGTGGACCGTGGTTGTAAGTCTCCTAATCTCTTATACTACCATTTTACTTAATTTCTATTTTGTGAATATTGACGGAGTTTATTTTTGAAAATTTTGGCCTGGATATTGAGTATTTGTGTTTACAGTATGTTGAGGGGCGGTCGTGGACGCGGATGCGGACGTGGTAATGCGAGACAAGAGGATTCAGTGTCTACCCCAGAATTATCAGCTAGTCGAACCGATTCCCATTATGGAGGACAACAAGGATCAGCGAATGATAATGCAAATCCTAACATGCCAGGAGTACTTCAACAGGTGGTTGCTCAGATAAATCAGTTTGCTCAGGTAGTTGACCGCATGCAGGCGGCGATGGGACAGCTATATAATGAGGATAATCGGGGAGATAAATGGCTTACTGAGGTGGTCAAATTGCACCCTCCAAAATTTGACGGTTCTGCTGAGACACTTACTTGGGATCACTGCTGAAGGAGTTAGAGAAGATCTTTGTGGGGATTAACTGTCCCGACGACCGAAAGGTTCCGATCGCCCAGTATCTCCTGACTGGGGAGGCTTTCGACTGGTTGGAGGCCATTCGACCTGAGGATCATAATGCCGACTGGACGGAATTCAAATTAATGATGGAAGCGCAGTATTGTCCTCATCCAGTTAGAGAGGCCCGAGTCCGGGAGTTTTTCTCACCACAAAATCCAGAGGCATCTGTGACAGACGTGATTAAGACTTTTAATCACCAGCTGACTTATGTGCGCCACTTGGTCAGGACCCAGGCGGAGAGGATTTTCCATTTCGACATGCGGATGAGGCCGGAGATTCAGCAATATATGTCCGGATTTGAATGTACCACCTTGCGACAGTATCAGGACAAAGCACTGGCCTACGACATGAAAGAGGCGGCAATGGAGAAATCAACGGAATCAAAGAAGCAGAAAGTGTATGACAACTTCACGAAGAACAAGAGTAGTGGGCCCCGCAAGGGCCAGTCCTCATTTCATTCATCTAGGAGACTTCCGCATCCTTCTTGAGGTGGAAAGAAGTTCCGGGTAGCATCAATAGCTTCAGACGCAGCGAAGAAATGTTATAACTGTGGCAAAACAGGGCATGTTCGACGTGATTGTTACGCACCTGCTGTGACCTGCTTTGAGTGTGGACAGGAAGGACATCGCGCAACATTTTGTGGAAATGCGACTAGATCTTTTGGTACTCGCACTCTTGCACCGGTTCTGAAGTATACAAGTGTGAACCAGACGCATCAGAGTGGTTTCCAGCAGCAGAATGTTGGGAAAAGAGAGGCGTCCAGCGCTGGGTCCGTTCCTCCGTGCATTTACGAGATGAGGAAGTCAGACGATCAGAACACTACTGTTGCATCAGGTATGATTCAAATCCTTTTGCAACCAGTTAGTGTCTTATTCGATTCAGGAGCTACGCATTCTTTCATATCTTTGAACTGTGTTAATCATTTGAAAATATTGTGCTTGTATGATTATGAGCCTTATGTTGTGGGATTACCGAGCGGAGAGAAAATTGTGGGAACCCTAGAAACTAGAGATTTTCTAGTATCTATAGGAGGGAGAGATTGGTCATCAAACCTTATTGTGGTTGACATCCATGGTGATGACCTAATTCTCGGAGATGATTGGCTCAACCGTTATGGGGCTATTTTAAATTACCGAAAGAGAGTCATTTCTATCATTGCTGATGATGGATCTGAACATTTATTCAGATCAGGCACATATTTTATCAATTTGGAGACATGGAATACATTATGCACATGACTTAACGATGTCGGGAGACCTAAACGATAAGCAAGATCACCAACTCGCTCTAAAATCTCAAATGGCCCTATATATCTCGGACTAAGCTTACCCTTCTTCCCGAAGCGATAAACTCTTCGAGTTGGAGACACTTTTAAAAACACGTGATCACCGACTTCGAACTCCAACGGACGACATCGATTGTCGGCATACGACCTGTATCGGCTCTGGGCAGCAAAGAGTCTCTCACGGATTCAAATAATCTTCTCCCTCGTCTCCACTAACATGTCCGGCTCCGTTCCAATCAACTTGGACGAATCATCCCAACATAGTGGCGATTTACATATTTGTCCATATAAAGCTTCAAACGGTGCCATCTTAATCTATGTATGCCAACTATTTTTATACACAAATTCAATTAGCGGCAAGTGCGATTCCCAATCATCTTTCCAATTTAAGGCACATGCTCGTAACATATCCTCAAGAGTTTGAATTGTCCGTTCGGATTGCCCATCGGTCTGAGGGTGGTACGATGTACTGAGACTCAGTTCCATCCCCAAAGCTCGGTGAACGGACTGCTAGAAATGTGACACAAATCTACCATCGCGATCAGAAATAATACTCTTAGGAATCCCATGCATCCTAGCGACTTTTCCGATAAACACACGGGCCAATTTTTCGGGTCCCCACTTCTCTTTAATTCCCAAGAAATGGGTTTGGTTAGTCGATCAACGATAAACCAGGTCATGTTCATCCTCAATCGTGTCTTCGGCATATTAGTGACAAAATCAATCGTAATATACTCCCATTTACATTCTGGAATTGGAAGTGATTTCAGCAACCCTGCTGGTCGTTGATGTTCAATTTTGACTTGCTGGCATGTCAAACTCCTTGGTTGTCGGGTCATAATAAAATATCCACTCCGAGTCATTACACGAATACACGAACTATCACTGCAAGAATAGAACTTAAATTCATAAGTAATTCACATGGCCACATCAACAGAAACTTACGACCTTTACCAAAACAAACATGGTCAAAGCCACATACATATCATTGTGGTCAAACATTGGTAACATTCTTTTAAACATTCTCTGAGGTATTCTTTCAAAAGATAATATTTTAAAATCCTTGAGTTTGTATGATTTTCCCGAAATGAAGTTTGCAAAAACTTTTAATGCCTCGGCCGTTTACTCAAAACCATGAACCAACTATCATAACCATTTCGTTTTGAAATCTTTTGCAAAACAATTTTTTGAAATATCAAATCTATTCGATATGCGATATCATCAAAATGACCTTATCAATATATATCATCATCACCATTAATCAACATACAGGGTAACCACATGTTACCACACAACACCATCACGAATAACAGCGCACATGGTAATTCGCGGCCATGCCCCTTAGCATCAACCCCCAGAGGTTTCGCCGAACCATCTCCGGTGGAAAACCACTCGTGCTCGCACTAATCATTACCACGGATCAACTATCACGTCAGGATAACGTCATAGAATAATACAATTAAATCAGACTATGTAGTCACAACATCTAGGTGTACAATCAAAATTCGCTAACAAGAATGGTAACGATTAATAACACGACAATAATATCCATACAGGATAAGTAACCGGGTGCAACATTACCGATACAATAGTTAAAGTTCACAATCGTCACTGGCGGACCATACGACTATATCAATAGAAATCAAACGATTGATACAGAGCACAGATACGGCTGTAACAATAAGATTACGGCCGTGACAGTCACAAGCTTACGGCCATAAATACAGTTTACGGCCATAACAACTAGGAGCTTACGGCCGTAACACTAACTTCTTACGGCCGTAATATCTAACCACTTACGGACATAATGGAAAACATCTTACGGCCGTAACCACCAGCTGCAGGACATCAGAATTAATTCAGCAGCCTCGAAACAACTCTGAAGGTTAAGGATCGACTCCTAACGATGTATCCCGACATTTAGAAACACTGCAAAATTCTCCGACGAGCATTACAATATAATAAGATTGTTGCAACGACTTAGTCCCAACACAAAAACAGATAATCTTCTAAATTCTGAAAATAAAAGTCGTTTTGCAAATTAAAAAATTTCCAAAATCCTTTCAACATATCCAAAAATGACGGTAACATTTTACAATGTCCGAAGTACTTTAAAACATATCTTTCAAATACCTTCTGAAGGTGTCATTTGAAAATACATGACCAACTCGTCAAAGTTCATCCGATTTCAAAATCCATACAAAACTGTTGTTTAACTGCACCATCAAAATGTTTTTGAACATCGATTTTTCCACAAACATACTCAAGCCCATGAAATCTTTCAGAAAACCGTTTTCAAACCTATACCCAGTGGACATAATTACAACTATCCAAAAATAGCCGAATTTTAAACCACATGCCCAATTGGCAAATAAAATCACTAACTCAATCAAGTACAACTCGTGAGCACCAAGTTTAAACATATGTCAAAACCATCCATCTGAGTTCCTCACAAACTCTATCGTCGATACATTTTCTGGAACACATCAAGGATCACAGCTTTCACATCATATTGCACCACTCGGTGTACAAACCATCAATACATTCAGCTCGATACACAAGCGGTGTACCACAAGTATCAAACACGGATTCCATTTCACAACACCATGCAAACAAAATTATGCACCACAATTATCGCACATAAATGAAATCATGAAACACAGATACCTCGCATAAAAGAGGAGACTTACATCCACAGGTCGCACGAAGATGATGGCTACACCATGATACTAGTCATGACCGACACCTCAGACGACGCGCCGTGACACGACTCAGTCAGATACAATCCGACAAGACAAGACTCGACAATACACGACTTGACTCGACACAAACTCCTTGACATCATTCTTCATATTACTCCAATAATAATTACTCCTCACATCCTTGTACATTTTGCTTGTACCAGGGCGGAGAGAATATGGTGTAGTATGAGCTTCTCTCAGTATGGCCTGTCTAAGCTTTGTGTCTGACGGTACGCAAAGTCTGCCTCAAAATCTCAGAACTCCATCATCCTGAACGACAAATCCGGGAGCTCTTCCTCTAACTACATCCTCTCTTAGCTGGACTAGTAACGGATCCTCCAATTGTTTCGCTATAATGTCATCGACTAAGGATGAAGTGATTTCTAATGTGTATAATTGGCCTTGAACTCTTTGAAGCCAAATCTCTATATCCTGCTTGACGATCTCTCGACGGATCTCCGATTGAGACATAAGTGCCTCCTGCATTTGAATTGATATCGGCTTTCGGCTTAGCATGTCCGCTGCCACATTAGCCTTCCCCGGATGGTATAATATCTCAAGGGCATAATTCTTGATCAATTCTAACCATCAACGATGTCTCATGTTTAGCTCCTTCTGGCTGAATATATACTTTAGGTTCTTGTAATCAGTGTAAATTTTATACGTAGAACCATAGAGGTAATGTCTCAAAATCTTCGGAGAAAAACGATTGCTGCTAACTCCAAATCATGAGTAGGATAATTCATCTCATATGGTTTCAATTGTCGGGATGCATAAGATATCACCCTTCCTTTCTACATTAAAACACAGCCCAACCCAAGCCCTGAAGCATCACTATAAACTTCAAAATCATCGGTACCTTGAGGTAATGCTAACACTGGTGCCGAAGTTAACTGTCTCTTCAACTCATCAAAGATATTCTGCCTCTTGATTTTCCATTTGAACTTCTGGGATTTCTGGAGCAACTTTGTAAGTGGTCAAGCAATCTTCGAAAATCCCTCGACAAATCTACGGTAATATCCAGCAAGTCCCAAGAAACTCCGTG
Source organism: Orobanche coerulescens (assembly GCA_033398695.1). Taxonomy (NCBI): domain Eukaryota; kingdom Viridiplantae; phylum Streptophyta; class Magnoliopsida; order Lamiales; family Orobanchaceae; genus Orobanche; species Orobanche coerulescens. The sequence continues at coordinate 38,004,310 of CM065811.1, forward strand.
TCTCCTTCACATTCCTAGGTGGTTCCCACTCAAGAATTGCCGCTATCTTCTGGTGATCCACTCGAACTCCATTAGCCGAAATTACATGCCCAAGAAAGGTTACTTCATTAAGCCAAAACTCACACTTAGAAAACTTTGCATAAATTTGCTCTGTTCTTAAAGTGTTCAATACAATGTGGAGATGTTCAGCATGGTCCCCCTCGTTCTGTGAGTAGATAAGGATGTCATTGATGAAGACGACCACGAACTTATCAAGATAATCAATAAAGACTTTGTTCATCAACTGCATGAACACGTCAGGAGCATTAGTTAACCCAACGGCATAACTACAAACTCGTAGTGGCCATAACCAGTACGAAAAGCAGTCTTCGGGACATCAGGATCCCGAATCCTCAGCTGATAATACCCCAAGCGTTGATCAATCTTAGAGAAAACAGTAGCACCCTAAAGCTGATCAAGCAAGTCATCTATACGAGGCCACGAACACTTGTTCTTGATGGTCAGCTTATTCAATTCCCGATAATCAATATACAGACGAAACGATCCATCCCTCTTCTTAACAAAGAGAACTGGTGCACCCCAAGACGAAGCACTCGGACGAATATATCCTTTATCAAGGAGTTCACCCAACTGTTTCTTCAGTTCCAATATCTCGGCAGGTGCCATACGATATGGCGCACGAGATACAGGAGCCACACTCGGCTCAAGGTCAATGGAAAACTCTACGTCTCTAGATGGAGGTAATCCCGGAATATTATCCGAAAACACGTCAGGATACTCATTTACAACTGAAATCAACGACAGATCAATTATGTCGTCATAAGTACTCATGGCAAAGCACCAATAACCAATACAGTCTTGTTTTAAAAATTTCATTGCCTTGATGGCTGAAATCACTCTGCCCGAACTACCCGGTTTACTACCCACAAAAGTATGTTCGATACCATCTTCAGCTATTATCAAAATAGTTCACATTCGATAGTTCATAATAGCACCGCGCCGACTCAACCAATCATCTTCGAGGATTATATCCTCTCCCATTAAATCTACCGCAATGAGGTCTGAAGACCAATCCCTACTCCAAATATACACAACACAGTTCTTAACCTCACGGTTACCAATCAAACACTCCCCACTAGGAGTAACCACAACAAATGGTTCACACTCAATCAAACAATCAAGGCCCAAATGTTTTACACAATCAAGAGAAATAAAGGAATGAGTAGCTCCTGAATCAAATAATATTTATACAGGTTGAGAAAGTATCTGCGTGGTACTTGCAACTACTGGAGCCTCTACGTCGTCCACGCGTCTCATTTGGTACACTTTTGGCTGTACCGAACCCACACTCGATGCAGCCTGACAGTCTGACCGACCTCGGACTCTACCTCATCCCGAAGTTTGCTGTGGCAGATTAGTTGTAGCCCCCGTGTTCACACTTGGAGTTGGTGCTGAATTCTTATGTTTGGCGAACCTGGTGGCGACCTCACAATAAGCATCCCAGTGACCGGTCTATCCGCGCATAAAACAGGTCACGGGAGTAAGTGGACACTCTCGGGATAGATGACTTGCTTGATTGCAATTATAACATTGCCCTCTACCAAACGCAAAAAACTGGACCGGTCGGAAACTTGGAGCACTATTAGCTTGATGAATCCCGATAGCAGAATGAGAAGCCTGAAGTTTACGAATTCTAGTACTCATGCTTCCCAAAAAACCACCAGTCGTATTCATCTTCTTGCTCTCGGTACCCGATCCTGATGCAAAAATAACCATCTCGATGGCCAAGGAATGATCCTGGTATTCTTTCAAATTACATCTGAAGACCGCCATACTCTCTCGGATCCTGGGTTTCATCCTCAAATCAAAGTAACGGATCTTATCTGCTTCGGTCCTCACCTGCTCACGAACATAACTCAGCTGCTGATTATATGTAACAATAGCTTCAGTGATAGGTACATCCTGTGGAGTTGCAGTAAAGAAGTCCGCAATTTATTTCTCTTTAACTGGCCAAGGACAATACTCCTCCTCTATCGCAGCTTTAAACTCGGCCCAAGTGGCCACATGATCACTAGGTCCCACGGTTTCCCACCAATCCGTAGCTTTCTTGTCAATAAAGTACTGCGCAATAGTAACTCGTCTCTTCTCGAGACATGCTATTCCATCAAAAATCATACCAAACTGGAACAACCAACCCTCCCAGCCCAACGGGTCAGACGCACCCACAAAACGGGGAGGTTGCATCTTCATCACTCCCTAGAGCCACTTAGTAGCCCCAGCAATCTCATCTGTCGGCTGATCACGGTGCCCGGCCTAGTTCAACTCAACTAACTGTGCTCCTACTTGATGTAGTGCCGGCATCCAAATTAGGGCGAGCTGGCGGTCCTTGAATAACAGAAGGATCTAGATGGCCGCCATAGCTCAAAGGAATGGTGTTCGGTTCCGTGCGGGATTCCGAGTCAGATGTGGCATTAGAAGGTGCAATAGATTCATTAGCAGTACCACGTCCACGGCCTCTGCCGCATCCACATCCGCCACGACCTCTCAACATGTTGAGAGTTAAAAGAATTAAAATTATCAGCACAATTCATAAATCCACGAAATTCGAGTTTTCCATCATGAAAGTGTAGTGTGTTGGATCCACTGGAATGCCTCCTTCGTCTGCATCAAGGTGTAGGGATGTGCTCATGGGAACTCTTTCAAACTGGTATGAGACCATGTTTCTTTTTGACAATTTATGAATCAAACTCTTGTTCTTCAGGAGAGGTGTAGTTGTTCTTGATACAAATGTCTCTGATCTCCTTCTAAAGAGCTTCATCATCCAGCTTTCCATGGATGTCAGTTGGAGGATCATGTGGTATGAAGTCAAAGATTCTAGGATAAGCATTGAAATCTTCTCCAGCGACCCTTTTCAGTATCTCCCACAGATTAGGCAAATTAATCTCCATGAAATCAACAAAAATTTGTTGAGGGGTGCAGTCTGGGTCTTGGAGGATTTCCCAGATATAGTATTTTTTAATAAATTGCCTCTTGGTACCTCCCCATTTATTTTTGGCTTCTACTGGAAGAAATCCTTAAACTTCATATATTCCTAACAAATTCTCCCTATTTTGATGATGGCAAAACTTAAGCATTTCAAATGTAAGCAATTCTGCACAAAAGTAAAGTGCAAGACAAAAATCAAATTCAGTCTTTTTGAGACAACTAGTGGTTGTCATTTAAGTTGTCTGTTATAAAACTTTTCATTGTATCATTATAGTACATATCAGTCTTTGAATACAAAATTACAGAGAAGTTACAAGTAAAAAAATTACAAGTAAACTGTAAATTACAAATAAATTGCAAACTGTTATCTCCCTCTGCCTCTTCCTCTGATTCTGGCTGGAGGGGGTGACTTTAATGGTTTAGCTCCAATAGGGCTTTTTGTAATTGGAACTAACCCATAATTCTTCCTCACAAAGAGGAAAACTTCTGTTGTTCTAGAGATGAAAAGTTGTTTTCAATGCATATCTTTTTAATTTCTTCCTGAAGAGCCATCTCATCTAGTTCTCCATTCATGAGAGTATGTGCTTCTTCAGGTCTGAAGTTTGGAATCATGGGATATTCATCGAATTCCCTTTCTGCATACTTCTTCAAAACTCCCAAATGTTGGGTAAATTTATCTCATGAAGTTTATGAAAATTTCTTATGGGGAACAGTCCTTGTCTTAAAGTATTTCCCAAAGGTAGTACTTCTCTATGAATTATTTTCTTGCACTTCCCCACATTGGTTATGCTTCAACAGGCAAGAATTTCTCAACATATTGGAGTTCTTTTCCTTCCCATTGTAATCGTATAATAGGATCTTGCCTGGTTCTCTTCCTTTTGGATGCAGGTTCTTCAGATGGTGCAGCTGTTTCTTTTCTCTTCAGGCTTGAAATTCCAGCTTGGATCAAAGGAAGGTCTTGCTGCCTTTGTGGTCTTCCTTCTTCTTTTTCTTCCCCCTTGTTCTTATCTCCCCCCTTTTTGACAGCATTAATAATCTTGGCTAGCTGTTCCTCCACCCTAGTCATAAAGTCAGACATGCCAAGAGGCATTCTGGAGTTTGAGGGTGGTGGGAAAGGTTCCTTCCTGTTGAGAAGAGTGTCCACTTTGGTATGAAGGGACTGCAGGTCAGGTTTAACCTCGGTTGCGAGAAGATTTGCAACCGTTTCTTCCACTAGTCTTCTTATCAGGTCAGTGACTTTAGGTGACGGTTGGACTTCAAGTGACAGTTGAGTATTGTTTTCACCTGAGCCTTCCTGTGCTGATTTCCTAGCTGTAGATTTTTCAGATGGTAAGCTTCTATCAGCTGCTCTCTGATCAGATGGGGTTTTATTAGGGGTGCCTGATTTGTCATCTTCTGTGGGATGATGATGGATGGATGCTTGATTAGGTGCATCATGGTCATCAGCCTCATCATCTCTACTTTACTCATCTTTTCATTCTCCTTCTTCCTTTTCATCTTCTTTTTCTTCTTTTTCTTCTTCTTTGGTCTCCTATTATTTTTCTTCTCCTTCTTTCTTTTCCTCCTTTTCCTCATAATCCTTTTCAACTCCATCTTCTTTATCACCTTCTACTATTTCTTTTTCTTCTTCTTTTTCAACTTCTTCTTCTTTCTTTTCTTCTTCTCTATCCTCCTTTTCAACTTCTATAGTTATATTATCTTTTTCTTTATCTCTTTCTCCTTCTCTATGCTTTTATACTTTTCCCTCCTCAGCAAGGGTTTCACCTTGTGATACACCCTTCATAACCTGAAGGACGAACTGATCCATGTTTTGTTTAAAATGAGAGAGGAACTAGTTCTCCTGTAACAATAAGCTCACATTTGTCTATTGACAGAAGAACATTATGAGTTGTTCAGTATCCGTGGGGTGTTCCCAGGTACTCTTTCAACAAACTCTCTCAATTGAGTGAAGGTTGTAACACCCCCAAATCCCATTGGGTTATTACAATGTCGTGGACCCTATGTCAGGAGATCCACCAAACGAACATGACCAAAATACAACAAACTGACCAAAAGGGGAATCTCAGTCCCTACTATGACATCCAACAGAATATTCTGATATGGAATTTCAACGACAAAAATAGACCTAGATGGCCAAAATAAAGTACAACACATCCATGAGCCTTACTTGGATAATACAAAATGACAATGACTGAACAAAACTGGAGTACTCCAACTGTCTGACTGACATGAACACCAAAACATCTCGGACTAGTATCGCTCGAATGCCTCGTCGCCATCGTCATTCCCCTGTGTCTCAACTCTCTCCTCGCAAGCACCTAAAACATGAAAAACATGTTCCGCCCCCACAGGGTCAGTCATCCAGATAATGAATATCAAATACATGTACAACATGATATGCATCCAAGGGCAGAATAAATGGTACATCAATGGTAATACGAGATGCTCACAACCAAAGTAAGAATTGAGCATTCGTGAAATACTATGCCCGCGGCATACGATCGGTACCTGCTCAACAGGTTAGAACACAAGTTCCCAATGGCGAATCATCAATACAGATCGCAACAATAAACTACACGAACATAAACCAACCCAGAGCTAAAATAAATACGAATCACAATGCCCGAAGGTTCCAACGAAAATATCAATACGTCACGATGGCCTGAAAGCCATTCGGCTGAACTGCTAGTCATCACAATGGCCCGAAGCCAAACAGCCCGAAGCTGTATCATCTGAGGGCCGAAGCCACGGCACGAAGCCATATCACACTGAGGTCCGAAGCCAAGGCATGAAGCCGTATCACAATGAGGGCCGAAGCCACGGCACGAAGCTGTATCACAATGAGGGCCGAAGCCACGACATGAATCCGTATCACAATGAGGGCCGAAGCCACGGCACGAAGCCGTATCACAATGAGGTCATCTAATGATCGTGACCTGCTGAATTGCAGGCCCTGGGAAACCAACTGCGAAGGTTCAAGCCCCAGACTTACCCATCGAGCACTAGCCGAACTAGCCTCCATAATTAGTCGCAAATGGCAATGAATACAAGATTATCGAATTCACAAGAATAAAAGTGTGATGCCTTGAATCGGCTAACACGATACAAATACTCACGGATGGGCACCGTCCTCGGCGGTCCCAATTCAAAGTACCTCGACTGCCTTGGAATGGCCAATCGACCATGATGACTCAACGGATGGGAACTATCCTCGACAGTCCCAATTCAATACACCGATCACCTTAGAACGGTTAATCGATAACCAATGATACAACGGATGGGAATTATCTTCGATAATCCCAATTTAATACTTCGATTACCTTAGAACGGTTAGTCGATAACTGATAGTACAACGGATGGAAATTATCTTAGATAATCCCAATTAATACCTCGATTACCTTTAGAACGGTTAATCGATAACTGATAGTACAAGGGATGGGAATTATCTTAGATAATCCCAATTCAATACCTCGATTAGCTTAGAACGGTTAATCAATAACTGATAGTACAACGGATGGGAATTATCTTAGATAATCCCAATTCAATACCTCGATTACCTTAGAACGGTCAATCGATAACCAATAGTATGTTAGAATAGATGTCCCGACGCCTTAAACCGACCACCGAAACAGAGATGATAAACGAATATATCAAACGCCTTCAATCGGCCAATGCAACGTCATAGCAACGGTTCCAATTCGATAATAACGATTCAACGATGCCTCAAAACGACATTAACATCAACAATAATAATCGATACATCGATACCGCGAACCGGCTATCGACAACATTAGTATCAACAAGAATCTCAATGCCTTAAACCAGCCGTTAATGAATAACAATAACATATAGCATAATTGCAGAAGGGTATTGCATCAAAAAATTCCCGAATATCAACAAATCACGAAGAGACTAAGTCTCGAATTGATACAATACATTCATACACATATATGATAACATTAATCTCATTGACTAGTACAAGTATAAAACTTGCCTCAAACCGAAGGCGAGAAAGTCCTTCCACGATCAACGTCCTGGCACGAAATGACGAACGGCGCCTACCGACGATCACAAACACTTGAACAACCTTGAATGAAAAATGATTCATTCAATAACATAAAATCAATGGAAAACAACACCAAGGACAAACCCGATTCAATCCCGAATCGGTTAAACTCTACCAACGAATGTCATAGTTCTCAACTATGAATCCTAACATCCTCCAAAATCTCAAAATCGACATGGTCAAATGTTCTTAACACTTGTGAAACAATTCAACAAGAATCACTTAAGAACAACATCAAAACAACATCTCCAAGATGGTAGTACTACCAATGCCATCCTCAAAAACTTCAAGAACATCATCATCTTAAAAAAAAACATGATGTCTCTACTAACATCAATCACTACTTCTCCAAGAATTCAGATTAATCAACAAGATTAATTTAACCATTTCGAAATTATGATAATCACCTCCTAAATCATCATAAATCCTTACTAAAATGGTTATAATCTTTCAAGAACACCAACAACAACAATAATCATCTCAAGACTATGTTAATCATATAACAATCTTAACATAATCCTTCCTAGACATGATTAAAACCTCCAAACAATCTAAAACATCAAGGACATAATCCAACTCAAGCAATACCATCATGTTCTTCATCAAAAGTTCATAAAAACTCATCATTAATCATGATATACTCCATCAATCCAACAATACCCGAAGAAAACAACAACAACAACATCATCAAACTCGAAAATCACTTGAAGAACAAGAGATTGAGGGAACTTACCAAAGAAGAACAATAAAAACCCTCCAAACACCAAAGGAGCACCAACAAGCTTCCAACTTCAAGCTTCAATCCAAGATAGGATGATCAAGATCGAATTGAAAGAGGCTAAACATCAATAGCAAGTCCAAACGGACGATTCTAGGGAGAGAAAATGTGTTTTGGTTCGTGAGGAAATGAAATACAAAGCCAACATAAATAGACTGACAAACTCATTACGTACTTTATACACTATGGTTAATGTACGTAAGAAGCATTACGTACGCTATGTCATGGCATTAATGTACGTAATGTAAAATCCAGAACTAACTGGACTAAAATACGAAGGCCTTAACGTACGTTAACAAAAATCTATTACGTACGTTACCAACCCTGCATTATGTACGTAGAGCTCACCTCTTAACGTACGTAAGGGTCCGTTGACTGCAATAGTGATATCCGATCGGAAGATGCTCGGGACCCACCGGCCGAAAGTGACTACGAGGAAGGTTCCTACCACCTACCAAGCATTACGTACGTAATCTTACAGGCATAACGTACGTAATGGCAACACGCTAGCATACGCAATGCTAGATCCGTAGCGTACGTTATGGCTAGTATACTTAGCCAAAAATCCAAATTCTCCAGCCAACATTCAAACGACGAAACCAACCCGACGACAAGTAAAATTATTTCGCTCCCGAAATAACCCAACACAATATACATTGTATTAGTCCAAGACAACAACACTTGTACAATTCCAAATAAATACGTACAACTTAGCAGTAACGAGAGAAAGAAAAATTATCCCCGGATATTACATACTCCCCCCCTTAAAAAGAATTTCGTCCCCAAAACTCAGGGTGCAATAACACGGGGTACGAACTATCCATCAAGATCTGAAAACAAAATCTCTAGGAATACCCCTCAATACGAACAACTCCGTCTGAGTAATCGGGCCAACCCCATGGGTTCCCGCATCTCCTTTGCCTGAACACGACGAAAAACAAGTGATAAAAACACTTAACCAAGTGCGAGATCAATCGAATCATGACTCCTCCGCCAGAGACCAGCCAGGAAGTCGAACCACCCGCAAGACTCGTAACACCGGCGTACACACCCCGCGGGTGCCGCCCATTGTACATGTATACGATCATCGGTGTACACTCCCCCATTCTCATCGGTATCGAACGCTCAAGCAATCATTGACTCATGCCATAAAAGGAAAATAACAACGCACATATAGTCCTAGGGACCATATCAACCGCACGCCCAAGTCTTCATGACTCGGCGTCTCGAATTGCAATGAACAATTACCCAGATTACCACAAAAATCTCGGGTACAATACCAAAAGTAAAAGAATAACGCATCAGACGACGTCAAATCTCAAGATTCTCAAAAGCTATCATAACAAGATAGATCAATAATAAATGGTTCATAACCACAATATTACAATACAGACTGAGTTAAATACCAATCTGAAAAACAAGGAAAATACAAATCAAGACTACATCTCAAATGTACCCGAAATCAACATCCTCCAGATCATCGAACTCCTCAATCTCATCGACTTGAGGAAGACCCAAATATGAACTCGTTGCTCCTCCTCGGCTGTCCATACATCTAGCTCTCGAAGCCTGATAGGAGCCCTTGGATGAAGTACGGACTAGAGTAACAAAGTCTTTCGAGGCCCGTGAGCTCCCTCGAGACCTACTAGTACCAGAACTCCAGCAGTATTTCTGAAGGTGTCCCTGCCTCCCACACAGAAAACAAACAACAGCTGGCACAGTACAACGGGTACTAACGTGCCCCGCTGAATCACAGTTAAAGCAAACAACAGTCGAACTCGTCGTCCGAGGAGAAGATGATTTCCCAGCACGAAGATGACTAGAAGACGACCTCTTGGATGTCGGATCCTGATGTCCCTCTGAACGTATCGGCATTCTAGTCCTCCCACCCGAAGAAGCTGAAGGTTCTTTCCGAGCAAGCTCCTTGATCAACAGATCTGCTCTAAGAGCCTTCTCGATGAATTCGCCAAGTGAGTTACAATTATGATTGAACAACTGCATCCTCAACTGCGAGTTCAGCCTCTTGCTAAAATACTTGATCTTATCCGTTTCGGTATGGATAACAGACGAAGCAAACTGAAGAAGTCCCTGAAACTTCTCAGCAATGACAATAACACCCTCGTCCTCGACGGATTCGGGGTTCAAAACCTCCGACAACTTGGCTTCACGAAGTGGATCCGGATAATACCTCTCTAACATGAGAGTCTTAAACTCACTCCAAGCACAATCACGATCGGTGGGCTTCACAGAGAGCCACCAAGAATAAGCGCCTTTACTCAAATAGTAAACCGCTACTGCCACCTTACTCTCTTCCGGATACTGAACCATGTCGAAGAGTTTACCAAAATGTTCAAACCAGTGGACAATATCAGCTGGTTCTGAAGAACCCTCAAAGATAGGCGGCCTATGACGAGAGATGTCGCCGATAATCTGACTCACTCTCCCGGCCTGTCCATAAAATGACACCTGGAGTCCCTGCTGCGGTGGACCACGAACCACTGGGGTCTGCATGGTTTCCATTATCTGCGTCATCTGAGTCATCTGGGTCATCATGCCCATCATAAGCAAGAAAGGGTCGACGTAATCACTCTCAGTATGATCGACATATCGAGTATGACGTCCCGAAGGAGAACCAGTCGCATAAGTCATGTCTCCGGCCAAATTCTGATCCATATTGGCATCTGCACGCGTATGAACATGAGGTTCCAGGTTCCGGCCTGCTCTGCAGCCTTTACCTCCTCTGCCACGTCCTCGAATTCCTCTTTCCATACTGAAAGAATAACGCTCGATCATGAACAAAGCTTAAATACGCCTCAACGGCCAATCCAGAATACTAACTCAATAGCCAAACACGGATGTACATACTAAACAAATAAACAATCACTTCAAACATGTTAATTATAGCCAATACTGAGCCCACACGCTCCAAAACAAATAATCATGAATGAATCGTAACACAAATGTTACATACGGGTTTTCAACAAATCATGTATAATCAATGACATAATGAATGTATGAACATAAAATAGAATCGAGTCCTTACACGGGTCATACGAAGCTTCGAGGTCTTGAGATACTAGTCTTCACTGACGACGACTCGATGAAAGAATGACTCATACAGCCGTCCAACTACCACGACTCACAAAATCCAACTGTCCAAATTGTCATAACCTGACAGTTAACTACTACCGCGTCGGTAGAACCACATAACTCACATATCAGGGTATCTCACAACCCAATTCTCTGATACCATCTTCTGTAACACCCCCAAATACCATTGGGTTATTACAGTGCCGTGGACCCTATGCCAGGAGCTCCACCGGGCGAACATGACCAAAATACAACAAACTGACCAAAAGGGGAATCTCAGTCCCTACTATGACATCCAACAGAATATTCCGATATGGAATTTCAATGACAAAAATAGACCTACATGGCCAAAATAAAGTACAACACATCCATGAGCCTTACTCGGATAATACAAAATGACAACGACTGAACAAAACTGGAGTACTCCAACTGTCTGACTGACATGAACACCAAAACATCTCGGACTAGTATCGCTCGAATGCCTCGTCACCATCGTCATGCCCCTGTGTCTCAACTCTCTCCTCGCAAGCACCTAAAACATGAAAAACATGTTCCGCCCCCACGGGGTCAGTCATCCAGATAATGAATATCAAATACATGTACAACATGATATGCATCCAAGGGCAGAATAAATGGTACATCAACGGTAATACGAGATGCTCACAACCAAAATAAGAATTGATCATTCGTGAAATACTATGCCCACGGCATACGATCGGTACCTGCTCAACAGGTTAGAACACAAGTGCCCAACGGCGAATCATCAATACAGATCACAACAATGAACTACACAAAGATAAACCAACCCAGAGCTGAAATAAATACGAATCACAATGCCCGAAAGTTCCAACGAAATTACCAATACGTCACGATGGCCTGAAGGCCATTCAGCCGAACTGCTAGTCATCACAATGGCCCGAAGCCAAACAGCCCGAAGCTGTATCATCTGAGGGCCGAAGCCACGGCACGAAGCCATATCATACTGAGGGCCGAAGCCACGGCACGAAGCCGTATCACAATGAGGGCCGAAGCCACGACACGAAGCCATATCACAATGAGGGCCGAAGCCACGACACGAAGTCGTATCACAACGAGGGCCGAAGCCACAGCACAAAGCCGTATCACAATGAGGGCCGAAGTCACGGCACGAAGCCGTATCACAATGAGGGCCGAAGCCACAGCACGAAGCCGTATCACAATGAGGTCATCCAATGACCGTGACCTGCTGAATTACAGGTGCTGGGAAACCAACCGCGAAGGTTCAAGCCCCAGACTTACCCATCGAGCACTACCCGAACTAGCCTCCACAATTAGTCGCAAACGGAAACAATTACAAGATTATCGAATTCACAAGAATAAAAATGTGCTGCCTTGAATCGGCTAACACGATACAAATACTCACAGATGGGCACCGTCCTCGGCGGTCCCAATTCAAAGTACCTCGACTGCCTTGGAATGGCCAATCGACCATGACGACTCAACGGATGGGAACTATCCTCGACAGTCCCAATTCAATACACCGATCACCTTAGAACGGTTACAACGGATGGGAATTATCTTCGATAATCCCAATTCAATACTTCGATTACCTTAGAATGGTTAATCGATAACTAATAGTACAACGGATGAGAATTATCTTAGATAATCCCAATTCAATACCTCGATTACCTTAGAACGGTTAATCGATAACTGATAGTACAACGGATGGGAATTATCTTAGATAATCCCAATTCAATACCTCGATTACCTTAGAACGGTTAATCGATAACTGATAGTACAATGGATGGGAATTATCTTAGCTAATCCCAATTCAATACCTCGATTACCTTAGAACGGTCAATCGGTAACCAATAGTACGTTAGAATAGATGTCCTGACGCCTTAAACCGACCACCAAGATAGAGATGATAAACGAACATACCAAACGCCTTCAATCGGCCAATGAAACATCATAGCAACGGTTCCAATTCGATAATAACGATTCAACGATGCCTCAGAACGACATTAACGTCAACAATAATAATCGATACATCGATACCGCGAACCGGCTATCGACAACATTAGTATCAACAAGAATCTCAATGCCTTAAACCGGCCGTTAACGAATAACAATAACATCTAGCATAATTGCCGAAGGGTATTGCATCAAACAATTCCCGAATATCAACAAATCACGAAGAGACTAAGTCTCGAATTGATACAATACATTCATACACATATATGATAACATTAATCTCATTGACTAGTACAAGTATAAAACTTGCCTCAAACCTAAGGCGAGAAAGTCCTTCCACGATCAACGTCCTGGCACGAAAGGACGAATGTCGCCTACCGACGATCACAAACACTTGAACAACCTTGAATGAAAAACGATTCATTCAATAACACAAAATCAATGGAAAACAACACCAAGGACAAACCCGTTTCAACCACGAATCGGTTAAACTCTACCAACGAATGTCATACTTCTCAACTATGAATCCTAACATCCTCCAAAATCTTAAAATCAACATGGTCAAATGTTCTTAACACTTGTGAAACAATTCAACAAGAATCACATAAGAACTACATCAAAACAACATCTCCGAGATGGTAGTACTACCAATGCCATCCTCAAAAACTTCAAGAACATCATCATCTTAAAAAAACATGATGTCTCTACTAACATCAATCACTAATTCTCCAAGAATTCAGATTAATCAACAAGATTAATTTAACCATTTCGAAATTATGATAATCACCTCCTAAATCATCATAAATCCTTACTAAAATCGTTATAATCTTTCAAGAACACTACCATCAACAATAATCATCTCAAGACTATGTTAATCATATAACAATCTTAACATAATCCTTCCTAGACATGATTAAAACCAACAAACAATCTAAAACATCAAGGACATAATCCAACTCAAGCAATACCATCATGTTCTTCATCAAAAGTTCATAAAAACTCATCATGAATCATGATATACTCCATCAATCCAACAATACCCGAAGAAAATAACAACAACAACAACATCATCAAACTCGAAAATCACTTGAAGAACAACAGATTGAAGGAACTTACCAAAGAAGAACAATAAAAACTCTCCAAACACCAAAGGATCACCAACAAGCTTCCAACTTCAAGCTTCAATCCAAGATAGGATGATCAAGATCGAATTGAAAGAGGCTAAACATCAATAACAAGTACAAATGGACGATTCTAGGGAGAGAAAATGTGTTTTGGTTCGTGAGGAAATGAAATACGAAGCCAACATAAATAGACTGACAAACTCATTACGTACGTTATACACTAAGGTTAATGTACGTAAGAGGCATTACGTACACTATGTCATGGCATTAACGTACGTAATGTAAAATCCAGAACTAATTGGACTAAAATATGAAGGCCTTAATGTACGTAAACAAAAATCTATTACGTACGTTACCAACCCTGCATTACGTACGTAGAGCTCACCTCTTAACGTACGTAAGGGTCCGTTGACTGCAATAGTGAGATCCGATCGGAGGATGCTCGGGACCCACCGGCCGAAAGTGACTACGAGGAAGGTTCCTACCACATAGCAAGCATTACGTACGTAACATTACAGGCATAATGTATGTAATGGCAACACGCTAGCGTACGCAATGCTACATCCGCAGCGTACGTTATGGCTAGTATACTTAGCCAAAAATCCAAACTCTCCAACCAACATTCAAACGACGAAACCAACCCGACGACAAGTAAAATTATTTTGCTCCTGAAATAACCCAACACAATATACATTGTATCAGTCCAAAACAACAACACTTGTACAATCCCAAATGAATACGTACAACTCAACAGTAACGAGAGAAAAAAAAATTATCCCCGGATATTACAAAGGTAAGTGTCTTTAATTCCTTCCACTCTTCATAGATATTAACAAAGGAAAATTTAAGAGATTGTTGTTTTACCAGTTTTAATTGCTCTGTGGTAAGGTTCAGAGGATTGTGCTCTCGGAGGTTGAGAGAGTATCCAGCTTCTGGTATTTCAATGGTCTCCTCTGCCTCTTCTTCCTCTGTTATGCTTGGAAGAGTCAGGAGGGTGATTATTTCTGCCACTAGCTCTGAGGAGCAAGAAGGTTTATCTTCGAGTGAAGCTCGTGCAGGTGAAATGATTAGCTGCATTTGAGCTGAGGGTTCTTCAACCGATGCAGGTGGAGGTGATATCACAGTATGCACCTCTTTTTCTTCTCATGAATAGTCCACCAAACATTTTTGTCTCTTGGGGGACTGATCAGGTGAGGATACAATGTGGATAGGCTTTTCAGGTGGCTTCCTCTTTTAAAAGATCTTGGTAAGAGGAATGTTGTTTCTATCAGAATCATCTGCAGGTAGGATTTTAGGTGCAAGTGACTTTTGTATCTCAGCTGTATATGGGGCTGATGTCATCTCCTCTGTAGTTTTGTTAGCTAAGATATCAGCTGTGGTTTTGTTGGTTGTGTGAGATTCAACATCATCTGAGTCTGAGGGGATTCTATATGGTGAAGTTCCACTGGTCATCTTTTCAATAAGATCGGCTGTTGTGGGCTTGTTCTTTGCAGCAAGTTTTGCCTTTGTCGCTTGGTCCAGGTGACCAAGTCTTTTGCTGTTGAAAAAGGATTCAGTTGTCCCTTTAGCTTTACCCAGGAACTCCAGAATATCACTTATCTGAGTTCCATAAGCTAACTTTTGCCTAAATTTCTTGTTGTCATTGTCCCAGCTCGCTTTATTGACTTCCCTGACTGGTTGTCTGTAAATGTAGTCATGCCAATTTATTCTCTGACTCTGCATCATGGCTCCCAAAATGACGTACTTCGAGGATGATAACTGGTCAAAACTTCTAGCCATCCGTATCACTATTTTGTTAGTGATAGCCAACATATATTGAAATTCCTTCTCCATATCTGATTTATTTGAAGTGAATTTCATCTTCATCGGTTGCTCAGGTAACTTAATATCATACCAAGTGTCGACTGGGTTTTTCTTCAGGGCCTCGACTGCAATGCCCTGGTTTTGCATCTTGAATGCATCGGCGATGGTTTGTGCGGTGATGGTTATTTGTTCTCCAAAAATCGAACTCTCGATGCCTATCTATGTCACTTTGGCTTCCTTGTAGAAACAAATTACGGCTTCCTTGAATAGCTGCCTTGGATTGATGTTCAGGAAGTGATATATGCCATTTTTTTTCATCTTCCTGATTAGCTGCACCATCATCGCCATATTATTCGATTCCAGCAGTCCTTCAAAATCGACGACTATGCCGAAGATGATCTGCTCTTTCACCAGCTTTAGGTTTACGCCTTGGAAGTAGGTTGTTGAGTCCATTTCTGCAAATCGAAAAGTTCTCGGATTAGTGCAGTAAGAATTCTAGGGTTTTTTTGCTTTCGATAAATTTAAGGTTCTTTGAGCTTGAAGACGATAAAGTTTTGCTAGCCGTCTTATATACCCAGTTGAAAAGATGTTTTTGAATTTTAATAATTAAATAAGCAAGCGGCGGTCCGAATTTTAATAAATAAAAAATGACGGTTGGAGTTGATTTGACATTGTGGAGGTAGTGTGATCATGTGTTTTTATCCATGTGTAAATAAAGAATATAATAATCATATGTAGGTCAAGGGATGAGAAACTTAGCAGGTTAGCTGTTTGACTTCTTGTATGCTCTGCATCAGGTGAGGTATGTCGTCTGTGGTTGATGTCAACTAACTTTTACGCCTTTGGTGATGTTTCTTGATTGGTCTGATCAGGTGACTTTTCTTCAATGGTCAGATCAGGTGATAAGTCTTGGCTTCGTACAGTTCAGATGGGTTTTCGCCTGCTCCATATCAGGTGACTTTTCCTTCGTCTCTTTTTCAACTAAGTACTAGATTCCCAATCTAGTAATCCAAGATTCCTGCTAAGTTCCAGAAACCTTTCTTCTGGTAAAGGCTTAGTGAATATGTCACCAATTTGATGCTCTGTGCTGACCCTTTCCACTCTTACTCTTTTGTTAGCACATGATCTCTGATACCACTTGTAGGTCACAAGTCGTCAGGGACAAGTCTAGGGAGGGTGAATAGACTTATCCAACTCTTTTCCTGAATCTCAGGTGAGTGAACTCAACTGATATAATATGCAGCTAACAAACCTTAGCTGCAGATGAGTAATGCGGAAGCTCAGCTGATGACAATGATGTTGGGATTCGGTGATTAAAAACGAGTTACGCAGCGGAAAATAAACCAGTCCAACCGGATAAAACCAAACCCCAAAAACGGACCGATCAAACATCGTGTAAATGAATATAAATAACGAGAATGATAATCAAAGAATACTTACCCACGTAGTCATTTCATAATATAATCTTTGAAGGAAAAACTAGAGCAAGCCTTTTCTGGTTACCGGCACGAACACGAATCGAATTCGTTTTATCTTGTTGAATGATCCAACACCGAAAATGCCGAATGTCTCTACATTATTACGCATCGGATATTGATTGGAAAAATAGTATGTCAATTCATTCTCAAAGAACACGGCTAGGAATCGACACAGTATTTTTCTTCTCTTCTCTTGATCCTTTTCTTTCTCTCTAAGATGAACAAGAAATTAAAATAAAATTTTTCTCTCCCTCACCACAATGTCTCACGGCCAGCTATGGTTTTGGTGTGTGTTTGTTTTTCTCTACTCTTCATCAAATGAAAGACTTGAGTATTTTATATATCAAAAGAGATCAAAATAATGAGATATCAAATCACATCTATTTGTCCTCATCTTAATATATAAAACCAACACACCCCGCATGAAGTTACATGAGAGCTAAGAGGAAAATAGAGGAGGGGACAGCCACATGGTTTGATGAGAAAACGAGCCGAGTCACTCGGTTCGTGTACCGGACGTTCGCATGTCTAGTCCGTTAAATACACTCCATTTTATCCCAAATGTATTTATAATTAATTAATTAATCCAATTAATTAATTTTATCAAATACAAAATTATAATAATTTATTTCCAAGAAATAATTATACCCGTTAATTAATTTCAATTCACTAGACTGCGTGATTTATCAAATAAATCAAATTAGATATCTAATATCCAATATTATGAAGAGATAGTAAATACATATTTATCCATCAAATATCCTTGTGCGCGACTCTGTAGGTCCGTCTTAGTTGGCAATGGGAGGAACCAAGGAGTACGGGTAACACTTAGCCAGTCTAGTGCTCCGTACCGTAACCCAACTAAGAACGAATGATCGGATCATTCCAAAACCATTATGTCGTGAATGCCGTATACATATAAACCCTTCAATCATAGGGTTACGGTAAAGTCAAACCCTGCTGTAACTTGACTCTATGCTTTTTGTTAATGCAAACCGAGATTATGGAGCTCTCGTTTACCAAATACAACTAGCTCTAAATGCTTTTGCCAAAGACTTATGATCTCATTTGCCATTAACGGCATAGGACATTTACTTGCTCACTTATAGGAGAAAGAATTCTATCTTAGTATTCAGTAGAGACTGCTACTTGCCCACTAAGTTGCATTTCGAGGTTGACCCCACTTACCGACGATTGGATCAACCCCACCTACCGGCGATTGGATCGAACTACTCTAATGACTAACTTAATGTCACAAGAACATCTCCTACTGAAACCTAAAGTCAAAGGTCCACGTATACCTATCACAACCTTTCGATTCCGTCATTGACAAACCTTGAGTGATATCCATGTGACCGAATCGAGGTGAGTCGTGTTCGAGTATACTAATCTCATTAGCATACCTATAATGTGTGCTTCCACTAACTCTTAGTGAATACAGGCACTCTACATGTCAAAGTACACGTTATACGAATCTTGGCTAAACTTAATGCCCAATTAAGTTTTATCGACTTGCGAACTAGTTAAGCATTCGAGCTCTAAACACTTTCAGTGCTTATCTCCTTATCTCCATAAGGAGTAGAATGTTTGCTCTCAAATGCAAGGACTATTATTCTATATAGCAAATCACAATGCCAGTGATATACAATAATATAGAAATAATAATTGCCTTATTAAATATTCATAATTACAATACAAATTCTCTCACTCTCTCATCCTATGAGTGGCATTCGAGGGCATATTATTAACAAATGCAGGTGACTAATGTCGACTGCAGATGACTTATGTAAAATGTAAAGCTAAGTTATGCGGAAGACAGTTGACTACTAAATGAACTGTAAATATGAATGCAGCAGGTACGTATGATGAATGCAGTAAAAACACGCAAGCACTTATAGTGGTTTCAGAGGTGGGGTAATCCTATACTAGTCCACTTTTCTCCAAACCAGTTGGAGATGAATTCATTGTAACTTTCAACCAGTGATAAATGTTACAATAATTCACACAGTTACAACAGCTTCCAACCAGTGGAAACCCGTGGCCGTCGGAACTCCCTTTGGCTGCTTTGCACCTCTTGATCGAAAACCCGTGGATGCCTCAACAACTCGCAAGGTTTCTATCACCTTCAATCAAGAACCCATGGATGCGTTTACAACCTCTTTACTTCCAAGAACTTCGTTCAAGAAAGCAATCCCTTACTCAAACTTTTAAGACAAGAATTTTTGTCTTCTCCAACTTAAGAGCTTCTCAGAATATGACTGTAAAGATTGCTCTTCGCGATGCTATAGTTTGCTTTGACTGCTTTGATTGCTTAGATCGCTTGTATGTATTGTTCGCATCGAACTTTTCTCAATCTGTTCTTTATGGTACGAAAATAAAGACAAATTTACACAAAAATAAAATAATATTCAAATTAAGACTAAAACTACTGAAATTAATATTAGTAAAAACAATCAGTCCCCGGCAACGGCGCCAAAAACTTGTTACGTATTTTAGTGAACGGAAGTGCACGTTGTCGTAATCAAGTAAGAAAGTGATGAGAAAGATATTGTTCCCTCGATGACTGACGTATTAATTACCAATTTGTTTGTATTCTAGTTTTATTTGAACGATCGAATTTTGTGGTTGGAGAATTATTAGAAACCAAATAAAGCAATAAACTAAAAACAACTAATAAAATCAAGAGTTTAAGAAAGGAGATCAAATAAGAGAAGAATCTAGGATTGAGAATCCACCCCGATTAATCCGGATTAATCTTGATTAATATCAATTATGTAATTTCCCAATTTATTGACAGCGAAGATTTCTAAGATAATCTAATGCCTCTCTAGAGGGCAGTAGAATTTTCTACGGTGAATAAATCACTCTATTCCTAGGTGAGTTAATTCAACAATAGCCAAAAAATCTAAAATCTTCAAACAAGCTACGTGTTGTTACCCAAAATATTATCCGGAGATGATATTGCTAGAATGGACGAGTAACAAACAAATGCGAGAACACTTCCGAGGGAAAATAAATAACACAAGATTTGCTGGGGTTGTTAGTCCCGGGCTTGAATGCTCTCGCGAGATGTTATTAATATGAATACTTTGGAGTACCAATATTAATGTTAGAATTTATTACAATGAGTGTAAAGACTTTAGTTATCTTAGCTGTTGAGCGTGAAGATTGCCGGAAGAACCAGATATGAAGCTCTATGAGTTCTTACTTTTTGTTGTTCTGTGTAGGTGAATGAGTTTCACTGACAATGGATTTCACTGTATTCAGAGTGTATCTCTCTCTTGTCCATTTTTTCACTCTGTCCTGGCCACTATTGGAGGCCCATTATTTATAGTAGAAGAGGTTGCTAGGTCTCCCCGGCGATCGCGGACGACCGCCGTATTCTATATTAGAATAATGTGGGCGACCGTCCCATCACGTGGGACTGTTTCCTTAAAGTCCGAGGATGCAGCTGGCAGCCAGATATGCAGGCCAATGAGGAGTCCGCACGCGTCCTGAGTCGCTGTCAGGGGAGGACCCACTTTGTACCTTTCGGCGGGCCTGTCGGTAGGTGCGAGGTTGGTGACAGGCTGGGGTCAAAGGCCTTATCTCGCGGCGCCTTTTGTGGATCTGCACATGGGTCTATGTCCGAGATTTGATCTTCGAAGACTTTGACGGGTGTTGGATTCATACGTGGCACGGGACGATCGTCTATGGTTGGACATCATAGACGATCTCCAGATACCAATAGACGATCGCCTCGGGTGCCGACTGCTAGGTGTGTGCCCAGCATCTGTCTTCTATTGTTGGCTCTTGACCATTACGCCGATCGCCATCGAGGCATATAAATCGCCGCACAACAATTGCCCCCCAGCTCGCTCCGATGTTGAAAACATAGGGTGAGGTGGCACTGTTGGTTATCGCTTGTGTTAGACAATCGGCTCGTCTGTTTATGACAAGGACGATCGTCGCCCGGACGACTCGATTTCAAACCCGGACGATCTCCTTATGCGCTGGAAATAGCGGGAAATGGAGGCGGGCTCTTGAAACGTTGCAGGGACACGCGTCGCGCTATCGTTGGGGGAGTCCGACGGTTTTGTCAGACTTGTCGTCTGGCGTGCCCTCGAAACGACACGTACGCGGGTTTTGAGGGCTGCATTTAATGTGTCCCCCCCGATGGGATTTCGCCTATTTGCACAGAGGCCCCTGCTCCAGCCTATAAAAAGGGCTAGGGCCATTTCAGTTCAACGCTTTATGTGCCTTTGCTTTTTAGACGAAGACTCTGCCGAATTTCTTTGAAGCTCCTTGTGACGACCGTCTTTCTTTCTAGGTAAGAACAAAAAATTTCTCTCCCCCTTTACTTTTAAGAACATGTCAGGAGGAGGATCTAAAACATATGAGGCTGGTAGCTCTTCCGCCGCTGCGGCTTCGCCTGACTGGGAAGAAACCCCCGCGGTTCTCAACATGGAGACGTCCGTTGAGGCCATCCGTGCGGGAATAACACCTGCGGAGGTTGAAGAGCTCTTCAATGAGGCCGACGTGGCGAGATCAGCGGCGGTGGCGGGGCAGAGGGGCTCACCGGTGGATGAGGATAAAGCGGTAAGGCTGTACTGGGAGCAGAACAGCGTGTTCGGCCCCGCCTATTTAGATTTTTCTAAGTATGGAGGGGATTGCCGGACCATGTCCCGAGTTTGACTTCGAAAGATATTCTGCCGCCCACCCCCTATGAGCCCATGAAGCGGACGTCATTCCGGGTCGCGGACCATTCCTTATGGACCCTTGGACAGATCCGGAGTTCGGCGTCCAGGAAAGACTTGATTCGCTGGAGGGAGAAATTCCACATTCCTTCTGATGTTTCATTATACGTGTCCTCGGAGAACAAACGTGCCGATCAGCCTCCCGAGGGTATGGTCGTTGTCAATGAAATGATCCTCGAGGCGGGATTGCGGTTTCCCTTACCGTTTGCCGTGTCGTATTTGCTGATCGCCTGGAATGTGGCGCCGCTCCAGTTAAGGTCGAACGCCTGGCTGAAGATTATCAGCACCTTGACTTTGTTTGACGGTCATCGGTTGTTTCGTCTGCCTTCTGTGCTGGAAATGAACTATCTTTTCAAGCTGACCGCGCAGAAGGGATCGGTCGGAGGCTACCATATCCAGGGTCGCATGGGTAGGGTGGTTCTTGGGGTGCCGAACAAGGTTCGGGGCGACCTGGAAAAGTGGTGTTGGGTCGGCGGAGCATGGAGGTCGGCATCGAGCGATAATCCGAAGGAGGAGTTGGATATCCCCACCAGTTTTCGGGAGAGGAATCCGAGTAAGGGTTTTAACTCTCCCTTTATTTGGATACACCTTGAACTGATCTAATTTGGTTTCCTTTTTGCAGGCTCCCTTGTTCCAGTGATCGGCGATCTCCCCTTTGATTTCTTGATCGTCTGGGAGCGAATTCGTGGTCTGCCGGACTCCTACATCGACGTTCACTCAGTCAGCCACGAACTTCATCGGTTGGGAGCTCGATTGTTTCGCTTCCCTCGCCACCTGAAGGTTCCAGGTATGAATTTTTACTTCCTCTTTCCTGTATGACGATCGTCTGATTGAAGGAGATGTCTAACTTGTCTGAAATTCTTCTTTGACAGAGATCCATTTTCCCCGCTACGCCGATCCACCGAGAGAGATCTCAATGTCGAACCCCGGTCTCTTGGGTCGTCTTCACCAGGGAAAGAAGATGGGTTGTGCCCCTGCGACGACGTCTCGTCCCGTCCCTGCGGTGAGGCCTTCTACAGTGCCGGTCGTCGAGCCAGAAGCTCGGGAGGAAGAACAACTCCAGCGCAACCGCAAGAGGCGGAGGCCAGAGGAGTCCCTGCCGACTGCTGACGCGGAGGTATCCATTTTGGAGCCGCCGGTTGCCGCTCCACCTATCTCTGCTGTTCCAATGGCGAAGGGGTCCAGCTCCAGGACCTCGTCCAGATTCCTGAAAACTGCGGCGATCGCCGAAGCCGAAACTCCTCGGGGCAAGCCGTTTTTCGGCCGCAACCCCGAGTTGGTCAACAGGTAAGACCGGTTTGATCTTTCTGAGTTAGGCCATTTGTGTAAGTCATATACTAACTCCTTTGTTTCTTTTTGTTTGTGTTGCAGGGTCCGTCTTGCCGACCCAGATGTCTCGCCGATGGTGCTGGATTTTTTGGCGAGCAAGTATCCACGCCAGTCCCTCGACGTCCCTTCTTATGTCTCCTAGGCCATCACCTCTCTGCCTAAGGCTTGGACGACCGATCTCGACGCGATTTCTCGTCAGCGGTCTGTAGATGCCATGCAGGCGACACTCGCTCTGACTCTCCAGGCAGCGACGATGGTCGCCCAAGCCGTTAAGTATTATGAGGGGCGACCCTCTAATGCTCGCCTCCATCAAGATCTTGAGGCCGCTCGGAACCAGAATGCCGACTTTGCCAATCAGATAGCGGCTATGGAGAAGGAGTACCTGGAGACGGCCAAACGAGCCAAGCAGGACCTTGACCGGATGAAGCAGGAGCTTGACCGGTCCCGGGGGGTGGCGGATTGGTTCCGCGAACAGATGGCGGAGGCTCGCCGGATGCATGCGGCCTCACAGGAGGAGGCGATTGGGCTGAAGGCGACAGTGGATCGTCTCAACGGCGAGCTGGAGAAAGCGAAGGGAGAACTAGCCGCCAAGGTGGTCGAACTTGCGGATGTTGAGAAGACGACTTCGGACTTAAAAGGACAGTTAAAGGAGATCGAGACCGATCCCTACCTTAATGTGGCATACGTTGGCGAGTTCGCCTACTATCTGGCTTACACCGACGCTATCCGAGCTGCCAAGAAGGTAGGGGTTGAGGTCGGCCCTATGATGGAAGCCTTCAAAGCCTATGTATTTGAGCATCCGTTGCAGTCGGACTTCTCCCTGCCGATTCTCAATCTCACCAACTTAGGGATTGATCTGAGCTGGTATCCGTTTCCGGATAAACTTATTTATCCTGAAGTATATGAGGGAGCGCGCGCCGATCTGCCTGCTGGGGGCGAAGGCCAGTCGGGGGCGGCCTGAATGATGGTGGAGCTGTTTTTCCTTTGCTTGTAATTTTCTCTTGTATTGCCTTCAGGCTTGAATGTACAAATTTTTTGAATGGAATAAAATACTCCTTTTTCGTATATGATTCTTTACACGTACGATCGTCTCTTTTGAATATTTGTGTATGAACTTATACAAGTGTTTATATAAATGCATCTGATGCCTTTTTCGCCTGATTGACTGTTCGAATGTTGAATGGATCCGAATGTATTGGTATACTTGTAAATTTCTTGAACAGAACCGATCGTCATGTGTGTGTTTGAACGAAGCCGGTCGTGTATGGTCCCTTCCTCCCGATCGCATTTAGGAATAGCTTGACTTTGCCCCTTGTTTTTGTTTACTTAGTGTAAGTAAGGGAACAAAAATAGTATGTTTGGTGAGCTATCTTCAGTTTTGCCGATCCTTCGAGGGAGGTCGACTGTTTCGACT
Source organism: Orobanche coerulescens (assembly GCA_033398695.1). NCBI lineage: Eukaryota > Viridiplantae > Streptophyta > Magnoliopsida > Lamiales > Orobanchaceae > Orobanche > Orobanche coerulescens. The sequence continues at coordinate 38,029,066 of CM065811.1, forward strand.
CTGAGGAACCATGCACGGTCGCGGAGTTCGATGGACCGACCTCCATGACCGTGTCTTTATGTGCGAGGGACATTCCATCTGTAGGTCTGTCTCGCGACTCACTTTATTGTTAGGGTCCTCCGTTAGGCTGCGCCCGTCTCGTCTTTAAACGAAAGGCGAGCGGTCTTGTTCTGAAGGAGTCCTTGCACGGGGCGTCATCGGTTTATTCGACTCCACGTCCGCGGCTTGTTAGCACTTTTCTACCTCGGGTCGCCATGTTAGACGGCGGCCCTCAACGGTATATGTTGTGACGGGGTAGGGACGCGTCGCCTTGTCCGGGTATATCATGTTAGATGATGTACTTTTGAGGGCGCGCGAGTGTGTCCACAGATTTGTTTGGAGGGTTCTTCGGCTACGCCCGCCTCGTATTTAAACGAAGGCGAGCGATTGCAGCCCAAAAGAACCTTGCATGGACGAAGTTGTCGGTTCCATCGACCTCCAGGACCATGGCTGCACTTTTCTACCTCGGATCGCCATGTTGAATGACGATCCTCGACGGTATATGTTGTGCTTGGGGTAGGGACCTTGTCCGGGTATATCATGTTAGATGATGTACTTTTGAGGGCGCGCGAGCGTGTCCACAAATTTGTTTGGAGGGTTCTTCGGCTACGCCCGCCTCGTATTTAAACGAAGGGCGAGCGATCGCAGCCCAAAAGAACCTTGCATGGACGAAGCTGTCAGTTCCATCAACCTCCAGGACTATGGCTGCACTTTTCTACCTCGGATCGCCATGTTGAATGACGATCCTCGACGGTATACGTTGTGCTTGGGGGGGCGATCGTTTGCATAGGCCTGTCAGGTTAGATGGCGACCTCTTAGGGCGAGCGAGTCGTCCTCTCTTTAGTTATATGTTTTCGTCGAGGCGAATCACATAGATGGGATAGGAAAATCTCATTATACTCTTTGTACATTGGGTAACTGAATACAGAGTTTTCATTGGTAGTATTTCTTCAAATGCACGGCATTCCAGTGATATTGGTCTTGGGTGCCATCTGGGTGTTCGAGTTCGTAGGCTCCCCTAGTTAGCCACTTAGATATCCTGAAGGGGCCTTTCCAATTCGGGCCAAAAACTCCCATGTGAGTCTGGACCTTTTTAAGGACTAGGTCGCCCACTTGGAACCGTATTTCCTTGACCTTCGAATTGAAGAACTTCTCGGATCTCCTTTTGTGGATTGTGTTCTTCATTTCCGAGGTCAGTCGTCGTTCTTCCAGCATGTCCAAGTCAATTCGTCGGGCCACATCATTGTCCGTCGTCATCTCCTGTTCAGTTTGGTGGCTGAGGACGGCGATCTGCGAAGGGATCACTGCTTCCATTCCGAAGGCGAGGGCGAATGGGGTTTCACCGGTTGAATTTCGGGTCGTCGTTCGATAAGACCACAAAACATCCGGGAGCTCGCTCGCCCATCGCCCTTGTCTGGATTCGAGTCGTGCTTTGATCGTGTGTTTGAGGATTTTGTTTACAGCCTCTACCTGCCCATTCGTCTGAGGGTGATAGGGTGCCGAGAACAATTTTTTGATCCCCCACTTCTCGCAGAATTGCATGACTTCTAAGCCGTCGAACTATTTTCCGTTGTAGGAGATGATAGCCTGGGGTAGGCCGAACCGGCATATGATGTTTTTCCAAATGAACTTGATTACTTGTTCTTGGCCGATCTTGTTGAGCGGCTCGGCCTCAGCCCATTTCGTGAAATAATTGACCCCCATGATGGCAAACTTACAGCCCCCTGGCGCCGTCGGCAAGGGACCTATAAGGTCGATGCCCCATTGGGCGAATGGCCACGGGCTGTACATTGAAGTGAGCTGCTCGGGGGAGAGTTTGATGTTTGGGCCCATCACTTGACACCTATGACACGATCTGGCATAGGTGATCGCATTTTTCTGAAGCGAAGGCCAGAAAAAACCTTGCCTGGTTGTTTTGTAGATGAGAGCTCGCCCGCCAGCATGGTTTCCACAGATCCCGTCATGGATCTCGGCTAAAACGAGCCGGCCTTCCTCCGGCGTAATGCACTTGAGGAGGGGAAGGCTGAAAGATCGCTTGTAAAGCCGGTCGTCCAGTAGGGTGTATATGGTTGCATGGAGATGGAGCTGGCGAGCTTTGATACGGTCGTCGGGGACCGTCCCGTCCTTCAAGTATTTAATGAACGGAGTCATCCAGTTCTCCTCGGCGATGGCAACTGTGGTAACCAGGCTCCTGTCGATCGCCAGTTTTGTTGATTTCGTGATTTGGATGTTAGAGAAGTCTGCTGCCCCATCTGACGATGCTAGTTTGGATAAGGCATCGGCTTGGGAGTTGTGCTCTCTCGGGACTTGTTCGATCAGAACTTCTTCAAACTTTGTGCATATTTCGGCGACCAGTTCTTGGTATTTGATCATTTGTTCGCCGCGCGCCTCATATTATCCCATGACTTGGTTCACGACCAAGAGGGAGTCCATGAAGATGTGGAGACGGCGAACATCCAGGGCGAGGGCTAGATCGAGCCCGCCTACCAAGGCTTCGTATTCGGCCTCATTGTTGGTCGCCCAAAACCCGAAATGTACAGCATTTGTGAAACTTTGGCCGTCGGGGCTGATGAGGACAATCCCTGCCCCTGCTCGTGAGTTGGTTACCGAGCTATCCACGTACAACTTCCAAGCAGGACGACCGAACTGGGTCGGACTGGGAGGGAATGTTAGTTCCACCACGAAGTCCGCCAGAGCTTGGCCTTTGATCGCCGTGCGAGGAGCGTACGTGATACCGTATTGGGCGATCTCCAGTGACCACTTGAGGAATCGTCCGTTGGTGTCTGGTCGGTGTAGAACTTGCCTCAAAGGGAGAGTCGTCAGAACCTCCACTTGATGTTCGAAGAAGTAGGCCCTTAGCTTGCGAACACTCATGACTAGAGCGTAGGCGATCTTCTCCAGAGGTGTGTATCACGTTTATGCGTCATGGAGCGCTTGACTAACGTAGTAGATCGGCAAGTGGGCTTGCCCCTCTGCTCACACTAATACAGCACTCAGCGCGACCTCCGAGGCCGCTAGGTAAAGGAACAACTTTTCGCCGGGGATCGGTTTTGACAAGATCTGGGGGTTAGACAGATATTCTTTGATTTTGGCGAACGCGATTTAACTCTCCTTCGTCCATGCGAACTTCTTGTTCTTTATGGTCGCGAAGAACGGCTTGCTTTTATCCCCGTGCCGGGAGATAAAACGGTTGAGGGCAGCTAGACAACCCGTGAGGCGTTGTACCTGCTTGACATTCCGTGGCTACTGCATGTCGAGGATAGCCTGGATCTTGGTGGGGTTCGCCTCGACCCCCCTTTGGCTCACGATGTGCCCCAGGATTTTTCCGGAGCTCACCCCAAAGTTGCATTTCTTGGGGTTCAGCTTCATGTTGAACTTCTCGAGGATGGCGAACGTCTCAGCAAGGTCATTGAGGTGATCTTCCTTCTTGAAGATTTTGACCACGATGTCGTCAATGTAGACTTCCATGGTCTTGCCGATCTGGTTGGCAAACATCCCGTTGACTAGTCGCTGATAGGTTGCTCCTGCGTTTTTCTGACCGAACGACATTCGGACCCAAAAGTATATGTCTTTTTCCGTGTGGAACGATGTGTGTTTTATGTATTTCTCCGCCATGGGGATCTGATGGTACCCGGCGAAGGCATCCATGAATGACATCATCTCACAACCTGCTGTGCTATCGACCAAGTGATCAATATGAGGCATCGAAAGTGGTCCTTTGGGCATGCCGCGTTGAGGTCGGTGAAGTCGATGCATAACCTCCATGAGATGTTCGGCTTTTGGACGAGCACCGCGTTGGCGACCCACTATGGTTCGTCTGTAGCTACTCCGATTAGTTTGTTATCGAGTAGCTTTTTGACTTCTATGTCGAGCGCTGCGTACTTCTTAGGACCGAATTTCCTACGTTTCTGGTGAACAGGATTCCTTACCGGGTCGATCTTTAGATAGTGGCAAGCGTGTTCAGGACTTATGCCAACCATATCTTGATGCAACCAGGCAAAGACTCCTATGTTCTTACGTAGTAAATTGATCAGATCCTCCTTTAATTCGAGTTCGACGCTTGTGCCGATCTGTACTTCCTGCTCCGGGCCAGCCGGATCTATTGTTATACTTTCTAACTCTTCAATGGGGATGGTCGCCTCTCGTTTGGGATGATTCCCGGACTTGATCCTTGGATCGATGTCGAGGCTTGGCTCGAAACTGATCCTTGGCTCGATGTCTCCCGTTAATCGATGTGAGATGGCGTCCTCTGAGTCGGGTTGGTACGATGTGCTTGGCTCGTCGGTCTCCATGGGTTGATTTTCGATCGTTTTAATGTTACACACAGCATGGGAAGTATTGAAAGAAGTTACGACACAGGAGTAATTCAAACATTTCTTGGCCAGTAGTTGGTCTCCTTTTACAGTACCGACCATCCCATCGATAGTGGGGAATTTGATACAGTAAAAGAAAGAAGAAACGACCGCCTTGAAGGTTTCTAGAAATGGGCGACCTAAAAACCCATTATAGATGCTGGGCCTATCTATGATTACAAAATTTAGGTTCCTAGTAATCCTAACCTTGGGATCGTAGTAACATATTAGCTCGACAGAGAGCTTGATCCTTCCATAGGCTTGGACTGTGCTGTCGCCGAACCCTTGGAGCACGGTATCGAATGGCTTGATGAACTTGGTTAGGTTGCCGAGCTGGTCAAGAGCAGATTTGAATATAATATTGCAAAATCTCCCATTGTCAACCAGCACGCGATCGACCATTTTCTCAAGGATACATGCAGAGATCACCAATGCATCCTCTTTGGGGCACTGCACTCCCTCCCTATCCTTGTTGGAGAAAGTGATGAGCGCGTCTTTGGAGATGGTCGGCTCTGGGGGTACCACGACATGGACCCCGGAAAACGCCCTCAGTTCGGCCTTCCACTTTCTGTTCTACATGGTGGAAACCGGGGAAAGTCCTCCGAGGTTTCCACCTCCCTCCTGGAGCATATTGATCCGGCCGCCAGGGTTGATCGGAGGGATCGATTCATCAGAGTACTCCGGCTCATTATGCTCGATCCTTGCGACCTGATTGGGAGGGATTCCATCATTTTGTTGGCGTTCGCGCCCTCCGGTCCTCTCTGCTCGAGGTTCTGGCTTGGTAACCAAGTTATCCAACTTGCCTTCCTTAAACAGCCGCCAGAGTTGTCGGAGGAGGTCGCGGCATTGGCTAGTGTTGTGGCCGGGACTCTTGTGGTAGGCACAAAATTTGCTGTGGTCTAGATGACCGTTGTCCCTTATCGTCTTTGGTTTGTTAAGCCACTCGCGCCCCTTTATGGCATTAAAGATGTGGGCCGGAGATAGGTTGAGGTTGCGGAGGAGGTGAACCTCCACATCCTCGAAGGCTTTGAACTCACCAGGCGGCTTTGCGACCGCCTTCCTGGGCTTGGCGACCGCCTTCTTCTGGATGTGGGATGGCGCCTTCCCTTCTCCGGCATATCCCTCGCCTAAGCGTAGGGTGAGCATCCTCTGCCTGGCTAGGAAATCAGCGGCCCTGACGTGGAAGATCGCGTAGGTCGGGGGGATGTCCTTTGTAAGGTGCCTGAACATGGGCGAGTGGCCGTAGAATCCCCCTAGGACTGAGTAGAGAGCGAGCTCGTCGATAATGGGTTCTCCGGTGAGAACTATTTCGTCCACCCGGTCGATGTAATCTTCATCGGGATCGTCCTTCCCCTGCCTGATTTTCATCATGCGGTGGGGGCCTTCTGGCCGAGCAACTTTGGCGGCGAAGTACGTGTTAGGCGTATTTTTATGCGCTTATTTATCATTATTTTATATCCATTTTAAGTCTAAATCTGCATAAATGAGCTTTTGATGCACTATCTTTATATGTTTTGAAGGAAATTGGAGTCCGGAAGCCTAAATGACCAAAAACGGGCGAAAACGACAAATTCTGGTCAGGGGCCGCGGCACAATGAAGCTGAGCCGCGGCACACGCACGACACAGAAAGGCACCGAACTCGCTGTACCGGGGTCCGTGGCACGAAGATGCTGAGCCGCGGCCCATGAAGAAAACTGCGCCCAGGCATAGGGCGCTGGACATTAGGGGCCGCGGCATGCACTTACTGAGCCGCGGGGCGGAAAGGTTGTATTTGCCGCGTTTCTGGGCCGTTTTTAGAGCCTTTTCTCGACCTAATTCCCGAACGCATTTTGGAGAAGAATGATAGTTATAAATAGGGATTAAAGGTCTGAAGATCATCATCGAGGAGAAGGAGAAAACACCAAGGAACAGAGAGCGAAAGCTAGAGAACGGAGGAATCCAAGTTCTTCATCTGCATTTGATTTCTATGCTTTCTTTAATTCTTTTTGTATTCTTATCTTCTAGAATGTCAGGCTAGAGCCCTATTCTAGGATTTTGATGAAACCGAAGTTTTGACGAATTTACTTTTGATTTTGCATTATTAAAATATATTTTCCTTTCTTATTGAGTTTTCCCAATTGTTTTAATTACTATCAATTATGTGGCCTATGATTGATTTGTTTTGATTACACAACTCGAATCGGGAGAGGAGAGTTGGTAGGAAAAATTGGTGAGAAATGTTTTATCTTGTGAGATAGGAATATACTCATAGGAATTACGTGGCCTTTCTGAAGATTTCGTACTTTTGCCTATTGTCGAATTAATTCACCTAGGAATAGAGTGTGTTATTCACCTTAGAAAATTCTATTGACCTCGGGAGAGGCAGTAGAGTATTTTAGCAATCTTCGCCTTCAATAATTTGGAAATCATTTAATTCATATAAATCAAGAGTAATTCGGATAAACCGAGGTGGATTCACAATCCTAGATACTTCCCTATTTGATTTTCTTTCTTCGAACAATCGACTTTACTACTTATTCTTTTATTAATTTTCTTTAATTATTACTTGCATCTCAAATTTCGATAGTTCAAATAAAATTAGAATACGCATAAATCGGTAATTAGTGAGTCAGTCCTCGAGGGAACGATACTTTCTTACCACTTTATTACTTGCTTGCGACAACGTGCACTTGCGTTAACCAAATTTCGTAACAAGTTTTTGGCGTCGTTGCTGGAGACTGATTATTTTACTAATATTGATTTCAGTATTTCTAATCTTACTTTGAACATTATTTTATTTTTGTGTAACCTTTTTTTATTTTTTTATTTGTTTTCCTTTCAGGAATTTCTGGTTAGTGCATGAGAAAATTCGGTAACGAAGGCCTATTACCTTTGGATACTAAACTCGAGCGCACTCTTCGGAAAAACAAGAAGGAAAAGCGTGAGCTACCGACAAAAGGCACCATGGCCGATAACACAGAAAATCACGGAGTAGACAACCCTATTCAGTAATCTCAACCGGCATTGGCACTCCGTGATTATGCAACGCCACAAATCAATGCAAACTTTTCGGGAATTCGGCGTCCAACCATCCAAGCGAACAACTTCGAGATTAAGCCGGCTATTATTCAGATGGTACAAGCAAGCCAATATTGTGGACTGGCAAACGATGATCCCAACACACACATTGCTTCATTTCTCGAGATTTGTGACACCTTCAAGAATAACGGTGTTACCAATGATGCTATTCGTCTGTGGCTTTTCCCTTTCTCTCTAAGGGACAAAGCCAAGTTTTGGTTGAATTCACTACCGACGGGCTCTATCACGACTTGGGCAGAACTAGCACAAGCCTTTCTAGCTAAGTTCTTTCCACCATCGAAGACAGCGAGACTAAGGAACGAGATAACTACTTTCGGGAAATTTGATATGGAGTCGCTTCATGAAGCTTGGGAGCGATACAAGGATTTTCTAAGGAGATGCCCACATCATGGTCTACCGGATTGGCTGCAAATTCAGACATTCTATAACGGATTGAGTGTTTCTACACGCACTCTTGTTGATGCAGCTGCTGGAGGTGCCTTAATGGGCAAAACGATGGCCGAAGCCCACTCTTTATTGGAAGCTATGGCTGCAAATGCATATCAGTGGCCTTCAGAACGTCTGAACCCGAAACAAGTGATGGAAATCTCTGGTAATGATCCAATATCTACGATATCAGCCCAAGTTGCCGCCTTGACTCAGCAACTTCAAGTTTTATCATGCGCTCCTTCCATCGTTACCACAGAATCATGTAATTGGTGTAACGGGTCTCACCCTAGTGCGGAATGCCAAGTTGGAAATCCTTTCAAGCAATCTCCAATGGAACAAGCTCAGTTTGTGGGGAACGGAAATCAGCAAAACAACTCATATTCCAACACATATAATCCGAGGTGGCGAAATCACAGTTCACAAGCTCGACTCAAGAGATCCTGATTTTGTGTTACCCAACTGAATAAAATCAATTGTTGCTACTTGTGATTTAGAATAATAATGATTACGTATTATAACCCTAGATCTAGCAATAGATATAAAAAACTCAACTAAGTTGGTCAAACTAATCAAAGTGAATTATAGCATAAATAAATCTGCTCAATAACAAAAAAAATAATTCACGGGAAATAAGTCAAGAATATACTATGGGATTAAAACATAAATAATATATATATACGTGTTCAAACATCCCTAAGAACTGGAATAAAGAATTTAATCGGACATGATGACTAAATCAAATATGAAGCAATTATTAAATATAAAGTTAAACCCGAATTTTCAAAGCTGCTCCTCGGCCGAATTTCTTCCAAATTGCTTGTGCCTTTTGTTTTCTAGCCTCGGAAGTCGTGCCAAGAGATGGAGAAAGCGGCTGACTCTCCCTTTTTGCTTCCTTCTTAAGTGAATTGCTGAGCTAGAAAGAGGGGGGTTCTTCTTCTTTTTTTTTTTTTTTTTGGATACCGAGGTTCCAAGCTTACACCTGAATAGTTCTCGGGATAATAGCCCCGACCCCACAGTACTACTATCAGTTAAATCGCAAGATGTGTATCTGCCTCCTAGGTTCTTAAATATCCTCAACTACCGCGCACAAGGAGTCATCCCCCAAGTGATTGCTCCATGCTGGACCCTCTCAAATCCAACCACAGGGTCCCACCGAGATCTGGCCTCCCACACTGCCGCTAGAAGCCCTCAATATTTAATTGTTCCACCAACATACCCCGGAGGGCTAGGACATAAGTCTTAGTCAAAGACTAAGAGATCACTGGGCCTTGAGAAATTCAATTTCAAAGTGTTGCAACTAGGAATTAAACCCCTGACCTCCAACTAAATTGAAAGTCAGGTGGCCAACTGCGCCAAATCAGTTGGTTGGGGGGTCTTTCTTTTGCTGTGAGATCGTTCTCATTGGTTATGTCCCCTCCTCTATTTATAATGTATTTGGGAGCCGTGCCTTCTTCTCGTGGATTCCTTTTCTAGCCGAAGAAGAGTTTTCTTCTTTCACGAATTTCGGCCGAAGTACTCTTCTTTTTCCTAGTAGGTGTAGAGTTCTTATTTCGGTCAGCCTCTTCTTTATTTGAATGGATTTATTTTATTGTCCCGATGATTATTCCGACTTCAGAAATATAATAAATTCATGAAATAACGACTAAACTCCACAATTATTTTTAATAATGTTCATAAATCAAATAGGTAGAAAACCACCAAAGTTGTGCTAAAATAAATGTAATATAATTATGCATTTAGCACATGTAATTATGCAATATTTTCTACCAATCAAATTCCCCAAAACTTAAAACATTGCTTGTCCTCAAGCATAAAAATATCAAAAGATTTGAAAAAAAATTCAAAAAAGTCGCCCTAGAAGACGCTCGATAAAACTTTTAATTCTATTCACCGACGCAAATTTCTTTCAAGTAATCGCTTAGAATATAAGTTCCTCTCCCCAAACTTAAAACATTGCTTGTCCTCAAGCAATTTAGAATGAGTTGGATTGAAGCGATAACAAAAGTAGTAATATGATTTGCACGCCCTGAAATATTCAGCCTTCGTTAACTCAAACAATGGTGGGGAAATCGCATCTTCTGTGTAATTAAGAACACGCTTTGCATAGGCAAAATAAAAATTACATAGAATTATCATACATAAAAATGCAATCCTATTAATTAGATATTTATAAAAAAAAATTCATTGACTCACTTATACTAAATAGTAGTATCGGTAAGTAAGGATCAAACCCACGAGGAACGGTTGAATTAATCGAACTTATAGAGTTGAATTTTTGTTTTAAACAAAATAATAATACTAAATAAATAATAGTGCTAAAAATAATAATACTAGATATAATAAAGAGGGGGTTTTGGTTGGTTTAAAATAAACAAGACAAAATAAAATAATAAGTAAACAAATAAAAAGGGAAGTAAAAGTTACAAGAAAAATGATTTTTGATTGATATCCAGTTCTTAGTTCCATTATCACTCGTTTTAATTTAATTTATGAATTAATGCAGCACTTTATCTTTCCTTGATTCCTAATGAACTCCTACTCCGAAGTCAACAACAAGCTCTATTAACCCCAATCGTTTCTTAAGTTTATTTAATCAAAACAAGCTCTTCAATTAAACTTATCTAAACGAAGGATTCAAAACAAGCTCCTCAACCCTTGTTCGTTAGATGCATTAGGAACCAAAACGATGGAAATAGACAGGATATTGAGTTCACAAACTCGACCCAAGAGATCCTGATTTTGTGTTACCCAACTGAATAAAATCAATTATTGCTACCTGTGATTTAGAATTATAACGATTACGTATTATAACCCTAGATCTAGCAATAGATATAAAAACCTCAATTAAGCTGGCCAAACTAATCAAAGTAAATTATATCATAAATAAATCTTCTCAATAACAGAAAGATAATTCACGAGAATTAAGTCAATAATATGCTACGGGATTAAAACATAAATAAGATAGATACGGATTCAAACATCACTAAGAACATAAATAAAGAATTTAACCGGGCATGATGCTAAATAAAATATGAAGCAGATATTAAATATAAAGTTAAACCAAAATTTTCAAAGCTGCTCCTCTTGTGCTTTTTGTTTGCTAGCCTCGAAAGCCGTACCAAGAGATGGAGAAAGCGGCTGACTCTTTCTTTTTGCTTCCTTCTTTATGTGAATTGCTGAGCTAGAAAGGGGTTTCTTTCTTTTGCCGTGAGATCGTTCTCATGGGTTATGTCCCCTCTTCTATTTATAATGTATTTGGGAGCCGTGTCTCCTTCTCGGGGATTCCTTTTCTAGCCGAAGAAGAGTTTTCTTCTTTCATGAATTTCGGCGGCGGTACTCTTCTTTTTCCTAGTTGGTATAGAGTTTTTATTTCGGTCGACATCTTCTTTTTTGGACTAGATTTATTTTATTGTCTCGATGATTACCGACTTCAAAAATATAATAAATTCATGAAATAACGATTAAACTCTACAATTATTTTTAATAATCTTAATAAATCAAATAGGTAGAAAACCACCAAATTATGCTAAAATAAATGTAATATAATTATGCATTTAGCACATGTAACTATGCAATATTTTCTACCCATCCATGCTGTTGCTTTTATATAAATATATTGTTTCTTCCCTGTCACTTATTTACATCTTATTTTTTTACATACTCACTTGCTTTTATACACTCAGTATACTCTTATATAGAAATGTCATACTATTGCTTTTATAAAAATACACTATCCTTTATGTTTTATGCGTTATTTTTTCAAAATTAGTAATGATATTTATTTTATATTTTAAGTATGCAATATGCATCTTCAATTGTAGATTATGAAAAGATGATTAATTTGGAGTTGAGTTATTTCAAAAACCATAATTTACTCACGTACCAAGGGACAAAAATGGACCGTAGATTTCATTTTGATCAACGGTTGAGATCAAAACAGTTACCACTAAAAAAAACACGGAGGGGTAAATTGGTAAAATCACAACACAAACAAAACAACACAACCCGTAACATTTCATTTCATTTACATCGTACGCTCCACCTAACACACACTAAAAACACACAGTACACACACAAAAAACCCGATCAAAATACAAACCCTAATTCCTCACCGGATCTACAAAATCTAATCGGAAAAAATGGCGGAAAGTGACGACGATAACACTGTTCTGAAACCCTACCTATCTCCGGCTAAAAAGAAGGATAAAAAAATGGCTAAAAATCCGATTTCAGGTATAATCATACGATTTAAACAACTATTTTACTATCTCTTACTATCATATATGATTGAAATATTGATGCGTAATGTGTATAGAGATTATATTAAAGATGTTATGAATTTAAACTGATTATTGAATGTTTATGCAAGTTATTGAGATTTTGTGAAGAAATAGTAAACTAGAAATTAGGTTTTCAAAGATAATAGATAGATTCAGTTGAAGTTGAAATAAAAAACACAGAATAGAAGCATTTATTGAAGGCGACTTATGCGGCTAAGCCTTCGGCTTAGCCGCAGAAGATGCCTTCGGCTTCGCCGAAGGCATTGATTGAGGCTAAGACACAGAAGACGCCTTCGACTAAGCCGCAGAAGATGCCTTCGGCTTCGCCGAAGGCGTCGTCCGACGCTAAGACACAGAAGACGCCTTCGGCTTAACAAAAGGCATTGGTTGCGGCCAAGCCGTAGAAGATGTGTTACTTTGGAATAGATGTAGGCGTAGGATGCTGCTTAGCAAGATGCTTAGCCGAATCATACGTTGCCGATAAGCGTTTAGCTTAGATGCAGAAGATGACTTTAGCATTTCATGAATTTTGTTTGCCTTGAAATTCGTATCATATATGATATAGAAAAAATATTCAGTTATAGATATGTTCAGTTGATATGGAATATATTCTATATCATATATGATACAGAAATCAAACAATTGCCTTAGCTGCAGCGATAGCCTTCGGCAACTATCGCTGCAGCTGAGCCTTCGATAAAAGATATCAACTGTATTCTATATCATATATGATACAGAAATCAAACACTTGTCTTAGCTGCAGCGATAGCCTTCGGCAAAGCCGAAGGCTATCGCTGCTGAAGGCTATCGCTGCAGCTAAGACTTCGACAAAAGAAACTGATGATGTATGTTAATTAGTCTGACTGTACATAAATAATTAAAATATCTGTTTTAAAAATGTAGATAAAGGCAAAGGAAAGGGTATCGCTGATGTAGATAAAGTCATAAGCTCATTGCCATTCTTAAAGACGTCAACGAAAGGAAAAAAAGCTGCCAAAGGTACATATTATTGCTTTTATGTATTACAAGTTGTATAAAACAATATTGTGTACTGAATACATAATGCATTAAATCATATATGATAACATTTGAAAAAATTTTTGCAGCACATGTAGTTGATGTTGAAGACATGGAAATTGAAGAGGAAACGATGATAAAAACAAAAAGAAGAGGTATAAAATCAAAGAAGAACAACCAGCATCACCTCAGAAAGTAAAGGGAAGATATAAGAAAATAAATTGTTCTACAACAAGGCGTGGAAAGAAAACAACAAAAGAAGCTTCGAAACCTGCAACAACTTCGAAGAGATACACAAGAGGGGATGCTAAGAAAACAATGGAATAAGAAGAAATGAATCAGGAAAGTGAAGAGGAGGAGGAGGAAGACAAGGTGATATTTGAAGAAAGTGAAACTGAAGAGGAACAAAAAAAGACAAGAAAAAGAAAACTGGAAACAGTTGAAGAAGATGAGGAGGAGGAAGATGAAGAGGAGAAAGATGAGGAGGAAGATGAGGAGGAACAGAGGATTGTTATTGTCAAAAAAGAAAATATAAAAAAACGAAAAGCACAAAAACCAACCAAAAAGGTGACATATCCAAGTTGCTTAACTAGGTCATCACCAAAACCCATGTTTGATGCAATGGCTGGTTTAACAGAGATGAGAAAGAAAACTTTGAAAGACATCGGTTTTGAGAGATTCATAAACTTTCCAATAACCGAACTTCCAGGAGCTTTGTTATACCATGTTGTTCATAAATTCCATCCACCAAGCATGGAATTAAGGTTGCAGAAAGGATCAATCAAGATAACCAAACAAATCATACATGATATGCTAGGTGTGCCAATGGGAAAAAAACAAATTGGAAGATCTAGAACCAAGAGACAAAGACGATCCATTCATAGCAGAATGGGAAGGCCAGTATTCTCATCTAAAGAAAACCACACCAGTTGCAATAGCATCGGAGATAACAAGCTCAGTTGATGCTGATTTCATCTTCACGATAAACTTTCTAACTCTGTTTGCTAACACAATGGGAACAGTTGATAATGGTGCAAAGGTGTTTCCAACAGTGTTGAAGCATGTGAAAGAACATGATGTCATTTCAGATATTGACTGGTGTGGATACATACTTGAATGCTTACGAATAAGTAAGCAAAATTGGGAAAATGTGGTGACTAAAGGCGACTTCTATTATGGGCCAGCAACATTTTTAAGTGTAAGTTATTTTACATGATTCTATAAATTTATCAAATGTGATTCAATACCATACACTTATTATAATCTAACCGAAATTTGTTTTTTGTATGAAAAAGCTGCTATACCTAGACTCAGCAAACTTCCCAAAATATCAAGTTATGCGTCATCGCCCAGCAATGAGAAGTTGGAACACACAGGCAATGAGGAAGAGGATCGGGATCGAAATCAAATACAATTGCTTGGGAAAACTTGAACATCACGAACAGTTTAATCAAGATGAAGAGCAAACAGGTTTGGATTTTTACAAGGGAACGGATGTTTACAATGAACCATTGCCTTCCAAGAGACCAGAAACGAAAGAGGTAACTTTTACCTTATTAATTTTATTGCTTATATAAATTGATTGTCCTATAAATTGCGGCATAGCCGAAGCCGAAGACTATGCCTACGGCTAAGCCTTTGGCTAAAGCCAAAGGCTATGCCTGCGGCTAAGCCTTTAGCAAGCTAAAATTAAGCTATGCCAGCAATGATCACATATGATTCTGAATAAGATTTAAATCTCTTTGAAAAATCATATATGATAATTCAAATGTTTTTGTAAAATTGAAAATATCATATATGATTTTGAATATAGATTAAAAAAAATCAGACAACTTGCTTAATTTACAGGAGTTTGTTGAAAAAATTGAAGAGAAGTTTGAAATAATTTCAAAAGAAAAAACAGAGTTGGTTGACACGTTGAAAGAGGAAATGTAGAAGTTTAAGAGAGACAAAACATTCTTGACTTTGTGTAAGAAGTACAAGAAAATTTTCAATGTTTTGTATTTTGATATACATGAAGGAGAAGGAAAAAAGAATGAACAAAATGACAGTGATGATGGGGAAACTGATGATGAAGACAGTGATGATGATGGAAGCGATAATGATAGAGGAGGAGATGATGGAAGCGATCATGGGAAAGATAAAGATGGGAGTGGAGATAAAAAAGATAAAGATTGGAAAGATGGTGAAGAAGGAAGTGGGAGTGAGAGTGGGACTGAGAGTGGGAGTGACAATGAAGAAGAAGAGAGTGGGAGTGAGAGTGAGAGTGAGAACAAAGAAAGTGATAAGAAAAGTCAAGTTGAAAAAGAAAAAGACAGTGAAAAAGCAAGTGGAAGTGAGAGCAACAAAGTAGAACAAATGGAAACGAATGTCCAAGAAGATGAGAGTGAAACTGAAGATGAGCCGGAAAAAGAATTGGAGACAGAAAAAGAAACTCCAGTTGAGAATGAAAAAGAGAAAGAAATTGAATTGGAGAAGGAAAAGGAAAAAGAACTGGAAAAGAAGGAAAAAGAAACTCTGGCAGAGAATGAAAAAGAGAAAGAAATTGAATTGGAGAAGCAAAAAGAAGAACCAGTTGTCCAGTTAATAGGAAGTACAAGTTTTTCTTATGAGCAATTTGATGACCAAACTCTAGACGAGATTTTTGAACAAGCGAAAGGGCAACTCAAACAAAACAGGAAAATACAAAAACAAAGCAAGAAAATCGGTAACACCACCAAATAAAATGATGACGACAAGAAGCAAAATGAAATCAATTTCACCACCAAGCTTCGATATTGAAATAAGCCCGATTTCAAAGAAACTGCAGCTGCTCAAACCGACACAAAGAATAAAGAGAAGAAACACCAAAGGTTGAGAAAAAGGCTGTCGTTGAAACTGAAACAAGTGAACCAAAGCAAAAGATGGAAAAAAGGGCGAGAAAGGTGGTTGATGAAGAAGAAAACAAGGAACAAGAGCCACCCGCAAATAGAATAAAGAAGCCTTCAAGATACCTGGTTTCACCATACAACAACCGGAAAACTGCCTTGAAAACACCGCAAACACTGGATGAATCCATGGTATCCGAGGCTTTATTCTCAATGCAAGGAGATCCATAGTAAGTCTGCTTTACCTTATTAAAAAAATCATAAAAATAAAAAATGTCAAATTGGGCTATCATATATGATCTAAATCTGCTTTTTTATCTTTTTGTATAGCGAATTTGTTTTTAAAACTGAATGGGCATGGGGAGCAGCAACAATCCGGGACAACATGCAATCACTAGCACCAAAATTAAAAGTGGATGTTAGTGTCATTGACAGCTTTGCATGTATTTTGAACTATGAAGAAACGATCAACAAACCTGCTGCAGCAAAGATCAATCAGTTTTTTCACATGGGAATACTCGTAAGTACCTACAAAATTAGAACTTAAATAATGAAATCTTAATTTGTTTCTTAAAGATGTGTTTGATTTATGAAAACAGTCAAAACAAATAGTGGAAGCAAAGAAAGATGAAGAAGAGAAGTAGTACCAATACTTTTGTGCAAACTTGAAACCCGTGTTCAAAAAGAATCCAGATGACATGACGATGAATCATGTGACATTGGTAACAACTTCTTTCACTAGTTATGAAAAACAAAAAAGTTTTACTTGTATAAAAATGAATCTAATTTCTTTTTTCTCTCTATTTATTACAGGCATTCTTCCCAATAATCGCCCATGAACACTTTTATCTGGTTGTTTTCAACTTAAGCAAAGGCACTTCAGTAATCATTGACAACTCACCAAAGCCATATGATGCAAAATACAAGAAGGAAATTGATGTTCTGGTAAGTAATTAGAGATAAATGGGTTTGGGTAACGGTTGGGGGGTGGGGGGGATTTAGCAAAACACTCATGCACATTATCATATATGATAAATCAATAAAACAAATTTTCTATTTTGTGTAGAAAAAATTGTTGTCAAGATATATGGAATCACACAAGCATGAAAAGGCAGCTGAGATAGCGTCAAAGAAGACAACGGTGGTGAAGGTGAATTGGGTAACAAAAGAAAATGTCATTGACTGTGGAATTTTCGTGATGATGCATATGGAGCATTACTGCAAAGAACTGGAATTTAGAGTTTCCGAAAGAAGAAAGACAGCAGGAAATAGAAATAATAAAGATTCGAATCAAGTATGTTACCAAGATGCTCATGCATGAACTCAACATTCACAGAGAAAAGATGAATGTGGAAGGATTTGAGTTTGCAGCAAAATACACAGACAAGGCAAAGAAGCAGAATGTGATACGGGCAGCGATAGACAAGAAGAAGAAAGAACAGACTGCAGATCATGTTGCAAGTGCAATATGATGGAAAAGAAATTGAAGATTCAGAAGTAGGACTAACAAAGGATAGGAGGGGGTGGTAGAAAAACTTTTTGGGGCAACTGATGCTGATTAGAAAACTAATTTATGTATAATCTCTTATCAAGGGTCGTATACCATCGAGTATGGCTTAAACAAGTTAGAACAATCTCTTTATTAGTATGCTACAATATCACTTTAAATGTATTCTAAGTAGGATGATGTAGGTACTATGATGCCTTTTTAATTAAGAAATGAATGGCGAAACATCTCCGGATGTGATTTTGGATAATAAGTCTTGATTTTAGATAAATGTAACATATGATATACAGTTCATACATTATCATATATGATAAATTAAAAAGTAATAAACCTAGTGTAAAATCATATATGATATCAGTGAAATATCACATATGATAATACACTTAAAAACCTTGCTTCTGAATTATCATATATGATAACAAAAATGTCATTAACCAAATTTCTTGAACACAATCAGAAATAGTCTATTACATATAAAAACTCAGTAATAATCAAACAATCATTTGTAAGTCTGTTACTCAAATTCAGTAATAATCAAATATACTAAAAAAATACACAGACAATTTATGTTGAAATTCATGGTTGATCCAAGACTTCTTCTCTTCAAATCTCTGATCCCAACTCCTCTTCTATTGAAACTTCTGCTTGATCCAAGATCTCTTCTCTTGTAACTTCTGCTTGATCCAACTCGGCCTCTTCTGCAAACTTTTTTGGGCACGTACTCTTGTTGTGACCATCTGTCTCTCCACATAGTGAACATGCATTCCTGTTCTTTGAATTCTTATCAAGAGCTTGCTCTTTCCCTCATTTTATGCGCAACTTTTTACGACATTTCGGGTTATAAATAGATGGATTGTTAACGGTTTTTACAGCCGGCTTCGGGACTCTAACAAGTTCCTCCAAATTATCAGCCTTGTTCTTAGAAGGAGGATTTGGACAACCAGCCTCAACATCAATCTTTAGCAACCTCAACTTCTCAACAAATCAGACAACCTTGGCTCGTCTTTACTCAAAATATGGACACAGTGATCAACAATCGAACTCGCCTCGTTTGCATAATTCTCAACAATCTCATTCTTCTCACCATATCTGTTCCTTTTGTTCCTCAAAGCAGCAGGTATAAGATTCTTTGTCCAACGCCTCAATATGTATTGACTTGGAATCACTTCAATATTGGCGTTCTTAAACACACAAAACACATGCCTGCATAATATACCAACTCGAGCGAAAAGCTGACAGGAACACACAACTGATCCATCTTCTGGGTTACGCAACACCTTCATGGGCAAAAATAAAGAAGATAGTAAAAAATCATATATGATAAAACAAAAGTAATAAGACAGTAAAAAATCATATATGATAAAAAAATGAACAATATTTTTTTAAGAAGCTAACATACCTTATATAATCCATCTACTCTATAAAACAGGTTAACTGGCTCTTCTTCTTCAGCTTTATCATCATCCTTACCTTTATTCTTAACTCTCTTCTTAGCTTTTTCTTTCAACTTAGCTTTCTTCTTCTCCATTAGTACATCAACAAATTTTGTCTCTCTAATAACAGACACCTCAGATCCTTCAATCAAGGTTTTGGTTTCTATTTGGCAATACCATGTGCCTGCAAATATCTCTGCTTGAACCAGCTCGAAAAGAGGACGAGTATAAACCTTCGAAGCATGCTTTTCAATCTTAAGATAGGTTCTAAATTTCGGAACAGAATCAATGGTCTTATGATCAAGCCTCTCTTGTATATGCCTCTGCTTTTCCATCGCCGTCTCAAAACAATTCATAAAATTCATAAGAGTAGAACCTTGATTTGTAAAATGAGAGAAAAAGGAGTTCTCACTCTCAGGTCTAGACGTCGTCCTCATCAAACCACACAAGGGGGAATCAATAAAATAAGCAGGAATCCAACATGAACGTATACAAAACATCTTTGTTAACCACTTATGATTCTGCAAACTAAACTCCTCCAATAACTTTGACCATCTATCCTCAAACTCCTCCGGACCGATATACATATTCCATACAATTTGATTGAACTTCTTTTTAAAGTCAGTCTCATCATAGATTTTTGAACATATCTGAAAACAAAACAAATAACATTTGATTTAACAAATGATTTGAAAAAAGATATGTGTTATCATATATGATAAACCAATAATAAATACAAATAAAATCAAGTATCACATATGATTTAACAAATTATTTGAAAAAAGGTACAAATTATCATATGTGATAAATCAATAAGAAATACACAGAAAATCAAGTATCACGTATGATAAAACAACAAAGACAGAAAAATACCTTTCCAGGGAGTTTTTGAGTAATATGCCACATGCAAAGTCTGTGTTTCGAACCCGCAAACTCAGCTTCAATGGCATTTCTCATAGCCCCATCCTGATCAGTAACAACAATATTAGGAGCCCTACCAAACGCCTTGATGAACGCTTTCAGCAACCAAATATACGAAGCTGTAGTTTCGTTCTTCAACAAGCCTGCTGCGACTGTCACACACCTCCGATGATTATCTATGGCTGTAAACGGAACAAACACCATTTTGTACCTAAAAAAACAAAAAAAGATAAAATAACAGATTAAACAATAAAAAGAAATCATATAATCAAATCTCATATTTAAACATACAAAAACTTACTTGTTTGTTCTGTAAGTAGCATCAAATGAAACAACATCACAAAACTCTCTGTAGTTGTACTTAGAAACTTCATCAGCCCAAAAAATAGCCGAAAGCTCAGCATTTTCGATCAAATAATCAATTGAAAAATCCGGCACATGCTTCTTCCTATTTTCCATCTTAGATATAAGCATCTGGGCATCACTATCACCTATATAACAATTCACGCCCCTAAAAAAGTTCTTGAAATCAACCGTTATTCCATGAACAAGCAAGTAAGAACCCTTCAAACCGGTTAAGATATGATGAGCTTTCGTTGCACCTATATTTACGCTAGCAGCTTTAACGATTAACAATTGCTCAGCATAGGTTAACTGCCTCTCAGACTTTGACAAATACTTGTACTCTTCACATTCAAGCTCATGATTATGAATAATATCAAAAACATTCACCATGTACTTACTAGTACCAGGAATCAAATCAAAAATAACACGCGCTTTGCAGCCTGTGATATGCATATTCGAACTCCTAATCTGCTTATCACTATTCTCTAAGTCTAACGTGTCCACATGAATTCCCTTAGGACAACCTTCCCTATTACACACTAAATACTTTTGTTTCACAGTACCATTCCTCAATCTTTTCTGGCATGACTTCCTAACCACAAAACCAGCTTTAACAGCATATTTCATATAGGTAGCAATGCACTCATCAATCGACTTATAAACTTTTCCCTTAACTAATAAAACATCCGCAGGAACTTTAGGAATATAATAAACAGTTCCACCAGGAGTACCAAAATTAGAGTGAGTAGGAAATGACTCAGGAGTTTTCAAAGGATTCAAATCTGCAAAAAAATAAACAAAAAATAAAATGAAATCACACACACATGATATATCATATATGATAAATCACAAACACACATGTTCTTATCATATCATATTATATGATATCCAAACTAATTATTATCAGCACGAACTAAGATAGCTTATTCAAAGCTTAAAACAACTTATTCAGAGCTTAAAAACTCATTGACTCAATCAAAAACTAACTAAAGAGCTTATTCGGAGCTTATAACAGATTAACAACATAGCTTATTCACACTAACAAACGAATTATAGTAAAAATTAAAATAATCAAAAAGCTTACTCTTAATAGCTTCGGATTCATCAACGTGTTCATAAGCAACAATCTCCTCAGCATACTTAGCTGAAACATCATCACTAACAACGATCTCTTCAGATGTAGAAGATGAATCATTAACAGCGATCTCCTAAGAGGTAGTAGAAACAGAACTTTCAAGCGAATCCATAAAACCTACATATCAGATGGAAAAATTTGAATAAGTTAGTTTATAAATCAGCTTATTGAATCAGATAGCTTATAATTCAAGCTCAGAATTCAGCTTACATAAAAAATTAGGGTTAGATGATTGTACGGGATGAATAAGGAGATCAATTGATGAATTATGGAGTAAAAATTAGGGTTTGTTGATCAATTGAAGGAGACGGTTCGATGAGAGGAGCGGTTAGATGAGAGAGAAGATAAACACACACTTTGTGTGTGTGAAAAAACTGACGCATTAAGTGAGATGGGAGGAAAAAGTAATATTTATATAGTCCAAAAATACCCTTGTAGTGTAAAAGATAAGTTTAATCTCAGCCTTTAGATCAAAATGAATGGAAGGTGGGGATTGATCCCTTGGTATGTAAAGAATGTTTAGTCCTCAAATGATCTTAAAACAATTAATTTGATACTACATTCGTTCTCTTATAACTACAATATCTGGACTTTCACGTTTGCCAATGAACAACTTTGATTATTAATATCTTTAATTCTTTATTTTTAAAAATTATAAGAAGTTGATATTTTGAAAGTATATTTCGAGATGAATCTAACAAGATCTCACATGACTATAATTTTTCATGTGTATAAATCATAAAAAATAGTCAAAATAAAGTATATGAACAGTATAATAGTCAACACATTGTAATAATAAGAGAAAAATGCATAAGAAAAGAATAAAGTTCTTTATTTTAAAAATAATTGATTTGTGAGGTCACCTTACTATACTTTTCAATTTCGAATCTTCATTCCACGTTTTTTTCTCTTTTCTTTTTGTATGATGTAATTTTTTCATGGAGGAGTTGATGAAGATGAATCATAAAATTTTTCATGAAAGGGAGTTTTCATGGGAGTCCACTAAAAATATGTCCATTTTGATTTTGGTCGGCATCTTCAAATATATATTTAATCATTAATAATTTTAATTATATATGAATAAAAAGTTATAAAAAAATAAATTAGAAAAGACATATCAAGACAAATCAAAGAAATACTTACATCACTATAATTTTTTTATATATTGTTGCAATTTTTATGGTTAAAATTTATGAATTTTGATAAAATGAGTATATTTTTTTATGAACAAAAGAAGTAATATATATATATATATAGAGAGAGAGAGAGGGAGAGAGGGAGAGAGAGAGAGGCTTTAGCCTTTAATGGCTTCCGGACTTGATAACTTCCGAAAATAAATTATTTCAACCGGTCGTTGAATATGAAGAGTCCGGTTGGGCTCCTTAGAATGATTTATAAGGAGCCTTCTTAAAAGGAATAAAATAGTACAATTATTTTAATATAAAAACTGTCGAATCAAAAAATAAGAAGTTTAACTATATTAATTATTTGAATCTCTTAAATTTTGGACATAATCAATATCCAAAAAAATAATGGTCATTCCATATTAATTCTTTTTTCATTCATTTCTTCTTGACTTCATTCCTTTTTAAAAACCAAACCAAATCAAACATACCAAGTATATCCCGCTCAGAGCAGGTTCTGGGGAGGGTAAGATGTACGCAGACCATGCCCCTACTTATTCGGTGAAGACCCCCAGCTTAGTGCACAGCAGAATCTTGTGTGATAAATACAAAGGAAAACATATGATTCGAAAAAGCTCGAGACCATACATGAGTCCATGGCTTGATCCACATGGGACTTACCTAAGCGGAATTTGGCTACTTCACTCCCGATGGACGCTGCTCTAACAAAAGAGAGGTTGGCTCTGCGCACAGCTCCCTGTCAAAAATACACCACATGCAAAGACAACAGGATAAAATATACAATAAAAGTAAAAATGCAATGCTCTAGGTCAAAGCTAACCGAGACAACTCAACCCTGAGACTCTCAACTACAGCACCGCTCCCTACAAAAGAATCCACAACTCTGATCTGGCGCCTCCAAGCGCACCTATCAACAGTCATGGTCTCGGAAAGATTTAAGGCCTTCAAATCTAATCTCAGTTGCTCCTCCCACGTCCTCCTCGGTCTGCCTCTCCTCCTCTCCCCGACAACCATTAAACTCTCGACCCTCCTCACCGGAGCAGATGCCTGCCTCCTGCGGACGTGGCCAAACCATCTCAATCTCCCTTCCCTAACTTTCGCTGAAATGGGCGCCACTTCAGTAGCGTTCTCGAAAACCCCGTTCGCAATTCTATCTAACATAGTGCGACCACACGACCAACGTAACATTCTCATTTCAGCCACTTCCAACTTGCTCTCAAGCGACTTCTTCATCGCCCAACATTCGGAGCCATACAACATTGCAGGTCGGATTGCCGCTCTATAGAATTTACCCTTCAACTTTAGAGGGACTTTCTTGTCGCACAGGACCCTGTCGATCTCCACCTTAGCCACCCCGCCTTGATGCGATGCGTGACATCATCTTCACACTCACCTTCCTTCTGAATGATCGAACCCAAATACTTGAACTTATCCGTACGGGGTACGATCTGATCCGCAATCATTACCTCAACATCTTCCTCGTTGGCCTCACCACTAAAGTTACACCAGAGATACTCGGTCTTAGGCTCACCACGCAAGCCCTGGGATTCTAACTTAGCCCTCCACAGCTCCAACTTCGAGTTCACCTCCCTCCTCGACTCCGCCACTAACACAATGTCGTCAGCAAAAAGCATGCACCACGGGATGCCATCTTGAATCCCTCGCGAAATGACGTCAAGGATTAGAGCGAAGAAATTAAAACTGTTCTGAAACTCCTACAAAAAAGTTGAACTATATAAATTCGAATTATGACAATAACTTCTGCTACAAAGTTTGAATTGCAGAAAATATCACCGAGAAACACTTTCATACCCAAATGAGACTTATTGCTGTCACATTATACATTAATAATCTGGTAACAAAACAACTCTAATTGTTACTATTTTAGGGATAATATTTGGAAACAAACATACCGCAACTAAATAAGTTTAAATATAATAAGTGTCGCCACATACACACAGAAGTATATAAATATTTACGGAGAATGATACCACATCAAATATAATAATGGAAACTTTTGAAGAAAATATTACTAGAACAATGCATGTGTGTGGGAACACTACCGTGAGGAGAATGAGAAAAACTATTGTCATCATTGTATACTAACACTCTGGCGACAAGTAACTCTAAATATTACGATCAACGTGATAACATGTGGAAATAGATATATTACAATTAAATAAATCTAAAAATGAAATGTGTCACCACATTCAAACAGAAGTAGGAAAATACCTGCTCAAAAATATCATCATCTATGTGCTCAAAAATAGAAACAAAAATAATGTACATAAATACATTAAAACATAATATATGTTGTCACGGTCACAGATTGTAATGAGAATATTTTTCAAAAAAGTCACCCAAATTATACAGAAATTGAAAATATTTGAAAAATAAACTCACTAATTATAAAGAAAAAAGATCTATTTACATAATTAGGACTAGAAATTACATGTTGAAATTCAAAATTACATGAAGAAGCCCTCTAGCCCCGTTGTCCTCGTTGCGTATACCCTTCGCCCCTACGAACATGATTGATTAAAGTTGACATCTAAACTCGATCTGCTTAATAAAAGTGGTAGAAATAGGAAAAAATGTTATTCTATCGTATGTCTGGCAATATGGTGTTTTCTCTTGAAGATAAGTAGTCATCTGGCTATTAATCATAGGCTATTGATGTGCATTGCAGACATGAACATCCATGAGGATTTGTCCATGAACATCTAGGGAAGAAGAATTAGGATAAGATTTGATATGATTCTCTTCTATAGCTAATTATGTTAAAAAACTAAAAAACTCAAAACTAATTAAATAATTTAAATCAATTTCGATTCTACCCTTTCGTTATCATATTAATTCCAGACAACTGGTCATAAAAAAAATAATGTAATGGTCAAAAATCTCTCAAAAAGGCTCTTAGAACTTTTACCCAAGAAGTTAAGCCAATTTCAAATATAAATACAATAATTGATTTAAACATCTTTTTGGATAGTACTCGTTATGTATTACCTACAAGCAAAACTAACTACTTTCGAAACAATTAAAAAAATAGTAAGTTAGTTAATGTCTTATTTTATATAATAAATAAATTTTGAGATATAAAATATTCTTGATAATTATTCTCAACATTACCATTAATTTATTTCCATTCTTATTATTAACAATAAAATTTTCAGAACAAAACACTACAACAAAAAGAGGCATTGACAACGTTTTTTTTAACAACGTTTTTAAAAAAACGTTGTCATTTAGGATTTCAACAACATTTATTTTAAAAACGTTGTAGTATTTCTCTTTTGACAACGTTTATAAAAGAAACGTTGTGGTAACGAAAATAGACAACGTTTAGCGAAGAAACGTTGCACTATATTACAACGTTTAATTTTTAAACGTTGTGAAAACAGAAATACTACAACATTTTTTTATAAACGTTGTGTTATTGTTTCACTAAAACAATAGCAGTAAAAGGAGAAGCCGTTCTCCTTTGCTCCTTTCACTAAAACAATAGCAGAAAAAGGAAAAAAAAAAACAAAAACACGGCTTCTCCCCACAGAGGCATCGCAGCGATAGGAGGCGGGAGGCGGGAGGCGGGAGGCGGCGCTGCTCTTAACACCAACAACACTGTATCATCTCTCTTCCTTCCCCGTTTGTTTCCCCTATACCCTAGCCCTCGTGATTTTGAGATTTTGAGCGGGCATTGATTCAGAGTCTGATTCTGAGGTAAATTTAGGGTTTGTAAATAATGACGATGATAATTCAGAGAGCACTTTTGAGTTTGAGTATACTGATGTGACTTTGGGTTTTTCATCTATAGAAATAGAACGAATTTCCGCATTAGGACAAAAAAGCTTTTCCAGACACGTTAAATCGATTCTTTGTTCCTTTCCTTGTGAACCAGTAATGTCATCATGGTTATTTCTAAGCCACATAACCTAGTGCAACTCTTCGGTTTAGTTCAACATGAATTTTAACAAGTTACCCTTCATAGTATCACATTAAGACACATGTTGAGAGTTAGTAACAACGTTTTGTAAACGTTGTTAAAGGTTTTTAACAAAAAACGGGATCGCTATTACAACAACGTATCCGCAACGTTTAAAAAACGTTGTCATAAAGATGGACCTAAGACAACGTCGGATAATACAACGTTTTACGAAACGTTGTCAAACACTAATTACAACGTTTAAAAAACGTTGTTAAAGACCTTTTTTGTTGTAGTGAAAGTATTAAAGTTATGTTATTTGGAATTAATTTCAACACATTTGATTTAGTTCGATTCGGTGCGATTCAAGAAAACTTCGGTGCGATTCAAAGACATTTGATTCGATTTTGTTCAATTTAGTTTAGTTTAATTCTGCTTTAGAATCAATATTTTTATTATAATAAATATTATTATAATTATTTATTATTATTATTATTATTAATTTATTGTTGTAATATAAAGAATAATTATTATTGTATATATTATTTTCTACTACGATAAATTACTAGTAGTATTATTATTGATACTAATAATATTATCACTAATATATAATTGTTATTATTAATAATAGCCTCATAACTATTGTCTTTATTGTTGTTATTGTAATACGAATGATAATTGTTATTGTATATATTTTTATCTAATTTTATTATTATTTATTCTTATCACTAATGTGTCATTATTGTCAATAGTATATTTGCAGTATATATTAATAATTTTATTATTGACATTATTATTTTATTGATATCAATATTATCAATAGTATTATATAGTTTGTAGTATTATTAATAATCTTATTATTAGTAATAGTACTAGTATTATTATGGCTTTTGTTGTTATAATAGAAATAATTTTAGTTTTTGTTGTATATATTGTTATGTGATATTATTATTATTGTTATTTTTGTTGTCATATATATATATATATTGTTATCTAATATTATTAATTATTATTATTCATTAACTTCAGTTCGGTTCAATCCAGTTCAGTTTAGTTTACTTCAGCTAAATTTAATTAAATTTAATTTAATTTAATTTAATTCAATAAATTCAATTCAAAAGAACATAATCTAAATAGAGTTAAATTTAATTACTTTCTATTCATGTTTAAGACCATTAAAACATTCATTTTTTCATTTAAAACTAAGACGGAATAGAGTATTTTCGTACTTGGATATCTAATTACCCAAACACGAATGATACATCTCCGGGCATCATAAAGCATTTTGTTATTTGCGGGCAGACGATCATAATATTACTGCATAGCTTTGTCTAACATCCAAATCTACTTGCCATATAAAGATTAAATAATTGGGACTTAAAAGGAAAAAATGTAACCGAACATGATGGAGTTATGATTTTAATTTGAGAGGACCAACGGAGTATGAACAAAATTAAAACTAAACATCATAGTAATTTTATAATGATTTTTGAGGAGGATGGATAAATACAAAAATAAAAAATTTATCATATAACATTTTGAAGCAAAAAATATAGTTGGGGGACTATAACGATACCCCTAGCTCGGTCCATATATACCCAAATGAGTTGAACTTCGGAAACTTGAGGGGTATGTTTATTCTAGGGTTCGTTGTAATTTAGAGTTATAACATTTTAAAATCTTGGCTGTTGGGAGTGCTGTAATATTAAGAATAATTTGTACATGTGTGAGTAATAACACCATAGTCGAGAATTCATGAATTGGAATATATCGTTACAAAATAATTTATTTCCAAAACTAACAGTTTTGTACCTTGAAGTGTGTTACGATTCGGATAGTACCTCCTCTATTGATCTAGATCACCGCAGTCCAGGCAGACATTTGTCTTCTTGACCCCCAATTATCGCGGTCATGCCCTTACTCTTATTAATTTTGCCTTTGGGACCAAACTACTTCTCGTTCTTATTATTTTTATCCTTTGACCTCCAAAATTCAGAAAAAAATAATAAAGGCAGGATCCTTCCCCTTTGTCTTCATTTGAGGCTGAGCAGCCGATACTTGTTATGAGCTCAATCATATTACGTGCAATCTCATTGCAACTAATGTTTACGATAAATTGGGAAAAGGATAGTGACTGCAGGATAAGGTCAGTTCGATGAGAAACATGAATTTGAAAATCGAGAGCTTCCAATCTCTCAATCATCGATACCATTTTGAGGTTATGGTCCCTAACTCTCTCTCCCTCCTTAATCTTGGTGCCGAACAACTGGTTTAAAATCTCATATCTAACCGTTCGGCAGTACTCACCATAGAGCTTAGTTAGTGCGTTAATGAAGATATCATATTATCATGGGAACGTTGTAGCTCAATAATCATAGAGCCCAACATGTATCTACACACCCTTTTATCATCTTTCACCCATTTTTCGTGGGTGTCAATATCTTCCTGATTTGCTCGGGTTCTTGTAGGATATGCTGGAATGTCCACCTCCAACACGTATCATAATATTTTCTTAATGAGGACAATCCCAAGTTTTGAATCGAGTCCACAAAGTTAGGATCAATAAAGGTGTTCTTTTTTAGTAATATCACAAGTGGGTTCAAAGTTATTTTGTGAGTTGTTTGTTTGTCTGAATGTAGAGAATAAACCTAGATTAATTAGTGATTGTCAATTATGATTCGAGTATAGCATTTAAGGATTTTCTATATTCATTAACTCGGCTCCACTAATTTATCGATATTACATACTCCCACATGAAATTTGGAAGTCATGGTTCGGCCGACTTCATAGTGGTGATCAACATTCTTTACAAAGTTCAATAGATGGCAGTCCATAGAGCTCCTAGTCTATTATTATTTCTTATAAAGTGGTGTCCAACACCAATCCATGTGATGGAAGATTCTGTCTTCTTTTATCCATAATTCACTTGCTCTGACCCATTCAGTTTCTGTGGCTCGCTGAACTATCTAAGTTTTTATCAATATGAAAGTTGAAACTTATCCGACAATCCAAATGGCTTCTAGGTAAAGTCTGCGACAGCCGAATGCATCTAATGCACTCTATGAATTTATCGATCTTCTGACCAATCACTACGTACCCGAACATATTCGGAAAAAGTACTTTAGTTTAGATTTCAATTTTTCACGAGCTTGATGGAGGGTAGGGTACCCCGTAACCTTTTTCAATTTTAGTGTTTATTTGTGGGAATATTCCAGCATTAATATTACACTTTGCACATTAATCAATTTTACACGTGTGTTTGTCATTCATATAATATGAATAAAAAAATAATAAATTAGTTGCTGCCACCATGCAGTTCATGGACTTTTCTTAAGTATTGGGTCAAAGAATAAACCAACAAAATAAAGAAAATAAAAATAAAATTATAAGTCTTAAATCTTCGTCTTCTCGATGGGTCATCCTTGGCTTTTAATCATACCGTACAAATTTATTACATCATTGAAAAATTGCACCTTACAAATTTACTAGTAAACATAAATATTGTCAAAATAGCCATTAAAACACATGTCAAGACAGCCTTTAAAACACATTCATTCAAATGCACTAATTCAAAACTAAGTCCATAAACTACCTCATTATCACACAAATATGCACAATTCATACATCTAGCAATAGTTTGAATTAATCTAATTAATTCAGATGATCGATAATTTTAATTCAGTCGAAGTAATTCGGCCAGAATCAATATTCACTTAAATTAAATTTTTTATTTAAAATAAAATATACCATATTTGTAGTTTAATCAAATTAAATCCAACTTAATATGTGAGAAATTAGGTTTTTGGAATAATATGTCAGATTTATAATTTATTATAAATTCACGAAATTATAACTGCCACAAACAACTAAACGGCAACGATTATAAAAGAAAAAAATTGTCTTTTTTGTTCCTCATTATTTCTTTAACTTATATATATATATATATATATATAATATTGAATAATATGTATGTATAAATAATAATACTTTGAATTTTTATTTTACTTTATTATATATATATATATATATTTATAATTATATATGACTTTTTTCAATTTTTTTACTGATAGTTTTTCGATAATTTCTTTTACTATGAAATTGAACAAAATATGGAGTTCTACGATCGTGTTTATCTTGAACGAGGTGCTGCCGATAATATGATGCGAGCACCAAATTTCTTCGAATCTCCGGCACCACAGTGGAGCTGGATGGACATTATGTATGGGGTTGTCATTGCAACACGATATAATATTGTGCTGCATGCATTTACTCATCTTAGTGGAAATTGTTTTACACACTTGCCATTTAGGTCAGCTCCAGTTCCATTTCAACAATGTTAACATATAGCAATTGCATTAGTTAGTGATAACCATTTTGTTCAAGTTTTTTGAACTCCAATTATCCTGTACCACCAATTCCAATTTTACGGTGGAATAATGTGAGTGGAGATTGTAAAGGGTGGACTGATCCATATGGAGAAAGGATACAATCTTCGTTAAATTTGATGATCAGATAATGTAACTGAATAGTTTATTTATCAATGTTGATCGTATTTTCCGTATTTATTATTTATTATATTGTATCGTAGTTATTTTTAATCATAAATAACATAAATAAAAATAAATAAATAATAGAAATTATTATGATAATAATAAAGTAAAATAAAAATTTAAAGAAAAAAGAACAAATAAATAAAGAATGTAAAGAAACAAAAAAAACTAAAACAAATGACAAAATTAGAAAAAAAAAAAAAAAAAAAAAAAGAGGGGGGAGGGGGGTTAAGACGATTGTGGAGGGTGGAAGCAATTCTCGTGTATAAAAACTTTGGTCGAGACCTTCGATATATGGTCTTGGCAGCCGAATGGCGTAATAAAAGAGTGAAAATTTGTTTTGACCTTTTACATATAGCATTATTTTTTTTTGTTCTAAGTTTAACAACAACTCTTTTGATACCCAAATTGTTGAAATTGACTTTTACTCGAATAAATTCGAGTCATTTATTGTAATTTTAAGTAACATAATTTTGAGTCAACTTTAAAAAATATACAATATTGAGGAAGGTTGACAATCGAGTAACACAATTAGACAATCGAGTTACCCGAATTAGGTTACCGGATAAGATACGAGTTACCCGTAACAAAAACGATTTACCGAAGCGAGTTCGAGTTAGAATCAATTAGAACTTCAATCGGTCGGGTTCTCGAATACGCAGGATTCGAGTTACCCGAATATGAATTTGGATAACTCGAATCTGAATTCGTGTAACACGAATCAAGTGTGAGAGTGCACAGGATGTTTGACTTTTGAGAACTTGTCATAACAGGTTTTGACATAACACGTTTTGTAACACTGCACATGTGTGACATTCGAGTAACCCACATGTTTTTTTATGTTTGTCATAACACGTTTTGACATTTCGGGTAATCGAATCGGACTCGGATAACTCGAATTAAGATTCGGGTAACTCGAATTTAGATTCGGATAATTCGAATGCTCACATCAAAACTGATATCGTATATTTTTGCAAGTTCACTCGAAATATATTACTCGAAATTACAATATATGACTCGAATTCATTCGAGTAAAGGTCAATTCCGACAATTTGGGTATCAAAAGTAGGGATGAGCAAAACCGAACCGGGAAACCGAAAAACCGAAAAAAATCGACGAAACCGAAACCGAAAAACCGAAACCAAATCAAAACCATTGGTTTGGGTTTAGAATTTTTAAAAACCGAAAAGTCAGTTTCGGTTTCGGTTTATACACTAGAAACCGAACCATTAAAACCGAACCGAACCGATATCATTTACTATATATGTATTTCGTAAATTTTATATGTATATATGCATTATGTAGAATAGACAAAAATAGTGTTTTGGTCTGGTGGTTAGGATGCTGGTAGTCCGCGCGTTGATCCCAGGTTCGATTCCTATCCAATGCACATTTTAATTTTTTTGAAGAATAGACAAAAATCGGGTTGGTTGGGTTTAATCCCGAAACCGACCCGTAAAAAAACGAGAAACCGAACCCATTGGGTTGGTTTCGGTTTCGGTTTGATTTTTTGGAAATCGAAGTTTATCGATTTGGATTCGGTTTTAGCCTAAAACCGACCCATGCTCACCCCTAATCAAAAAAATTTGTACTAAACTTGAGATAAAAAAAATAATGATATATTTAAAAGAGCAAGACAAACTATTCCCGAATCATAAAATTTATATTGTACCCTTATTTATGTTTAGAAGCGTTATACCCATACAGCAAGTTTACTGTTTTCCATGTATAATTAATTCTTTTAGATGACGTTGCTTTATTTAGAAAAATATGAAATTTGAGCTTACACAGGTAGAACAAAATTTATCTCTATGAAGTTTTTATGTTTTTTATATTGTAGAGCTTATAAATACAACTCTGACATTCTTTTCGAATTTAAAATCAGAGTGTTATATAAAAAATTATGATCTGAAGAACAATTAGGGTCAAAATGCTAAAGTCAAGAAATTTCTCGCGCGAAATAAAGACCAATAAAACATGTATAGTTTTGCTTTACTTGTTAGCCGACCATTAGGTCGTTTAGCGCACCTCATTCCCGAGGGCCTCGTACGGTCGTATTTCTCACAAGTCGCAACAGTATTTTCTTGTGATGCAGTCATATGTTCTACTCGTTATGGTTGTATATTTAACGAGTGTATGGTACGAAGGATAGTTACGGCCGTATGATTCATCACTTGCAGCCATATTTTTGGTACTCAAGAGAAGACCCTTAATCGCATCTTCAGTCATCTTCCATTTTGTTTTTTTATTTCTTACCATTATGGTCTTGTGTTCTTGAAAGTTTTTGTAAGACTTTGGTATTTGAAGTTTATGTTAAAGAGTGGAATTCTTGCTATTTCCTTTCATATTCTAAGGGAGTAAGTATCAATTTCTTCCTTTCTTATTTAATCATGTATTTCATTCCTTATTTTATGTTGTACAAGGCCATTATGGGCTAAGTTTTCCTAGCTAGGATAATCAAGAAAGTTCGATTATGTTATTGAAGCTTGTAGAATTTCTATTTTGAATTGCTTATTATTGAGTGTGATTATTATGACATTGCTTATCTTTATTTATTTGGCCATTGAATGTTTATGGTTATGGTCTTCATAATTTTTGAAAAAAAATGTGGAATAAATTAAGTGATTTTCACTCTAATTTCTTGTAAAAAACAAAAATATATCTTTAGACCTTAGATGATTTTTTTGAGCTTTTTCACAAATCTCATGCTATAAATAAATCTCCAATCAACATAAAAATAAATCTCCAATCAACATCAAAATATAATCAGAAGTTCAGAACTATCTTGTCACATGTTTGAAGAAGGCTTATTAGAGGTGGTACCTGGGCCGAATGAAGAGGTGGTATCTGGGCCGCAGAACAGCCCGGCACGGCCCGGTATGCTTAAAAATCGGCCTGGACCGGCCCGTGTACTATTTGGTCCGGACCGGCCCATGTACATTTAAGTTATGTGGGCCTTAGGGGTTTTTGTTTTAGAGGCTCGGCCCGTGTACTATTTGGCACGGACCGGCCCGTGAACCGGGAAGGCCCGAGCCCGTGTTAGCCCATGAACCGGAAATGCCCGATCCGTTTAGCCCGTCTAAAGACCGTTTCATCTAAATGTTAATTTTGGATTTATAGTCCATACCATAAATCCAATTGAAAAATCCAACACCAAGCTCAAAGCCCAATAGGGTTTTATCTCCTTTCTTTCATATCAATTCAACCAAACCCTCCCATCAATAGCCAAATCGGCAAGTCCCAACGGCTGGATCGTGCATAGGCCCGCCCGACGCAGCCCGACTTGTGAACAGGCCGCCCGGCCCATGAACACAGTGGGTTGTGGGCCGTGTCGGGCCTTGTGTTTGTTAAAAAAGACCAGCTCGGACCGGCCCGTCAAAAAGGAAGGACCGGCACGGCCCGACCCTTAAATGGAGTAGGCTTTAGAAGCCCGAACCGGACCGGTCCAAGCCCGACCCGAATGCCACCTCTACTTATTAGTACTATACTTTTTTACAACTCTTGTTTTATGTTTACTAGTCATTTCAAACAAAACAAGTTCTTAAAATTGTGTTTGTCATTTCAATATTGTAATTGATCGATATAACAATATTTTCTCAAGGGATTGATATTCCAAACTCGAAAAAGTCCACTATATTATTTGTTACGATCCGTGCACTTACGAATAAATTTAAGCATAACACGACAGCCGGCGGTCGCAGACCTCCGGCAGCCGGACAATCAACCAAAGAATATCCAGCAATCTAGTTTACCATCAGGAAATTTGCAAGATTTTTGGCAAGCCGTGATTGAAGTTTTCGAACGTCGTCTATCTCTATGGCGTCACAACTATCCATTGGTGGCAGGCTAGTTCTTGTGAAAGCGGTACTTGATTCGATCCCTATTTATTATCTTTCGTTGTTTAGAACCCCTCAAAAGGTTCTCGACAAATTGGATAGCATGCGTATGAAATTTTATGGGGCGGATCGGAAAATAAGTTTAAAATTCATTGGATTAAAAATGAAGACGTCAAAAAAGAAAAGAAACATGGGGGCCTCGGCTTGGCTAGGCTAGAAGACGTTAATAAAAGTCTCATTTGAAAATGGATTTGGCGTTATAAGACGGAACCCCGAGCTCTATGGAGAAAGGTTATTTACGCCATTCATGATAGTAACAAACGAGTGACTTTCGTTCCATGCTACAAGGTTGTTACTGGAGCTTGGAAAAATATTGCAAAAGTCTATGGTGAGCTTGTTGCTTCTGATGTTAATCTTAGACTATTAATACAATATAAGGAAGGAAAATGGTACTGGGCAAATAATAAAGATGGTGACTTTTCAGTTTGTTCTCTACGCAAACTGTTAGCTAATGGGCCTGAACCTGCAAGCAATTATTTGTACAAATGGAGTAAGGTTGTTCCAAGTAAAATTAATATCTTTGGTTGGAGAATGGTGAGAGATAGGCTCGCAACAGCTACGAACCTCGTCAAAAGAAACATTCCCTTGCCATCGGTCTTGTGTAGGTTATGCGGGCAAATAGAAGAGGACGCGACTCACATTTTTATTGGCTGCGAATACGCTGCCATGATCTGGGGTATTGTTTCACAATGGTGTAAACTTCATCCGATCTTTGCTTTTGATCTTAAAGACTTGTTGGAGATCCCGTGTTACATTACGGACAAGAAGAAAGCCAAAATGGTCTATGCCGTGATTCTCGCAACGTGTTGGGCCATTTGGAAGGAGAGAAATGATGCGGCTCTCAACAATAAAAAACCTTCCATTCATCACATGATCGCCGAGATTAAGACGTCTAGTTATATGTGGGTTAGACATAGATTAAAAATGAATTGTATAGATTGGGATGTTTGGAGTAGTTTCGCGTTGTAATTCTCGTGTTGTGGGAGCTTTTTCCCTGCGCTAGCGTCTTGCTAGGCAGTGGTTTTTAATTGAAAGTAGCCGTTAAAAAAAAAAAATTAACGTGTTCATGATCACAAAATTGAAGCACACGTGTTTTTGGGCAATTTATTTTCGTCTTGTACTTTTAGGTCAGTCTCTTATTTTAATCAAACAATATCAAATATTGTTTAAAGCGATATAAATATTATGTTTGAACAGATAATGAAAACACAAAGTATCTATACAAAGCCCTCTGGTTTTACTCATGATTCTCACACCACTATTTACTTCCATTTCAAAACAATCATTCTATCTATTTTCATACAGAACCAAGAACTGAAAACTCCAATGACACATACCCCATGCAACTAAAACTCAAAAAAAAAATGAAAATAAAAAAAAAAGTTGAAAAACCCCGTATCCCAACCTATAATCTACTGTACTTTTCTTCTTGAGCCAATGATCTTCTGTCAAAGTAGCATTTTGATTCAATTTTTATCTTTGGCTCTGTGATCAAGAATTTCTCACTGACCTTAAATCCTGACCGTCGCTTTTATCGGTGTCGTAGTTCTGGACATCGATCTCAATGCTACTCGCTCGGGTTCTTCTGTGTCTTCGATCCTATAAAAAAATTGAAGCACAATAACTAAAAATTTAAACAATCTGTTGAATATTATGCCAGCAATAGCTCACATGCCCCGCCTATTTCATGGTGTTTTGGTCTCTGTTGTATGGGAGACATAGACATGATAATGCAAGGGACACTGACTGACCTCTCTTGGTATTGGATATTCTTCAGATTCGAGCATTCTGACAACCTGGCTCATACTCGGCCTCTTGTCAGAATCTGGGTCGACGCATCTCAAAGCAGTCAAAAGAGCCCTTTTGAGGGCTCTGGTTGGCGGTCTGGTCTCCATGTTTGGATCCACCACTTCCTCCGACCGCCTGCTCCCAACCATCATTTTCAGCCAGTCCACCAGATTAACCTGTGCATGTATCAAGTTTTGTTTGTTGGCTAATGCAATACGAGTCAGAATGCAACAAAATAGCATTCCTTGTTGATTTAAAGAACACAAGCCCAGAATAGATTAGAAGAGCAAAGGCTTTGGACGATTGTTGAACCAAAAAAAAAAAAAAAAAAAAACGAAGTGTAAATTTAGTCACTTTAAGAAAAAAATGATATATTTAATATTTTAGGCTGAAAAAGTAGTTCTAGCTTGGGGAGTAAGTGGCCGAACAGCTGCGAGCTACTCGTGATCGACTCGCGAAAAGATCGAAATCAACTCGACGATATCAAGTCGAGCTCAAGCTCACAAGCTAGAGTAGGTATGAGCTCGAGCTCGAGTTCGAGCTCAAGCTCATTAATACTCAGCTTGATAGGCTCACGAGCCTTATCGAGCTTTTGGGATATGTACTAGTTTACCCTTTATATTAATTTAATTACAAATCTATCCATAATATAAATACAAAGAAACACTTGAAAAAAAAATATTTAGCGAGTCGAGCTTGAGCTTGTCGAGTTCACCAACGAGTAGAGTTTGAGTTTGAAAAAATCAAACATGGTCGAGCTCAAGCCTCAGTTTTTCAGTCAAACTCGAGCTCGAGTTGCAAATACTCGGCTCGTATACACCCCCAGTTCTAGTGTTTTCAAATGCCAATTCCCACTGTTCACTTATCCCCACCCCACCCCCCCCATTCGCCCCGAAAGTCTTCAAACGCAATTTTTTTCCCTTTCTAGTGTTTGCAAACACTCCCTTGATCATCAAAATCTAAAAGCACGATGTTTTTGAATTTCTAATTCTGCTTTTTGTTTGAATTTTACAAGCAAATAAGTAATTACTTTTTTCAACTTAGTTACCAAACGCTCTTTTAACTAGTGGTTTTCTAGGAACATTAATCGAGCTTTCACAAGTAACACAAAATCATCATAAACTTCTTGTACAGATTATTCCACAGGTACGGAAACTTACTTTATTATCCTAGAAGAGTTAAATTTCTGCTTCATAAAATTCGGTTGGTGAATGTAGTAATTTAGATTTACTATCCAAGACTTATAGATAGCAAGAAACACGAGATACATGGGATAAAAATTCTTGTAACTTTTAGGATCACCATGCAAATTACATGCTAATGCCGAGCAATAAGAGATAAGTACCTCAGGAGCAGGACGTCCGTAATCTACAGGATCCCTTCCTGTAATTGCTTCTAATAGCAAAACCCCAAAGCTGTAAACATCACTCTTTTCATTTAAAAGACCGGTGTTTGCATATTCGGGAGCCACATATCTGTTTGGAAAGAAAATCAGAGCGAATGAGAGAAAAATCCCCCCATCAATGTAAAATGAAAAGCGATGGTCATCCAACACTTCAATTTTGCAGAATTACAGCAGTAAATAAAAGATCACGAAATATTAAATAAAAAAAAAAACTAACTAACCCAAAAGTACCCATGACTCTAGTCGTGATGTGAGTTTTCCCAGCACCGAGCAGCTTAGCCAAACCAAAATCAGATACCTTAGCATTGAATTCTTTGTCAATCAATATGTTGCTCGACTTTATGTCTCTATGAACCACTTTCGGTTCAATTGCCTCGTGCAGGTAGGCTACACTGCAAGAAGCACATGCCACATGTCATGATATCCGTAATGCTTGATATCCGTAATGCTGGAAAACGGAAAATCAAAACCAAAAAGTTTTTCTTTTATCAAAGTGAAAAAATAAACAGCCCAAACTTACGCCTTAGCTGTTCCAAGTAGAACCTTCGTCCTGGCTTCCCAAGTGAGAAATCCGTGATGACGCATGGCGCCATGAAGCCACTGTTCCAAATTGCCATTGTTGACATGCTCGTAGACTAGCATCCTGAGAACATAACACTTAAGTTAAACAAGGGTGTTTTAGAATGTGAATCTAACTATATGATTTGCAGTTCTTGTATGTTTTAGAATTCCATAAGAATTTGCCCTTTTAGATCATAGTACTAGAGCTAGTGCTTGTCAACTTTTGGCAGAAAATAATCGTTTTTAGTACTTTTAAATTGTCGTCCTTTACTTCTGATTATGCGTAATTAAACAAAATATAAAAGCAACAGTGGGGTGTTTTAACTTCGTGATTCTGCTTCTAGTTCGACTTTACACAAACATAAAGCCTTTTTAGAAATTTTAGGCAAGTGGATGTTTTCTTTTTGGCAGGTGGATGTTTTCCAAAAATTTTTGGCAAGTGGTAGTTTTTTTTTTTTCGGACGATTGATATGAAAATTCACTATATTTGTTTTAGCGGATATAAATGACTATTTTGGCCTGAAAGATGAATGTTTCCAGACCTCCTCAAATTTTTGCATAGATAACGTGTGTTTCTGCCCAAATAGCATAAAAGCATATACTATAGGGCGTGTTACGAATCCCGCTGTTTGGCTATTTAAAATACTGCTTCTTCCATAATAAACCATTTCCTTTAAAAGTAGAATTTTTGCAAGCTCTCTCCTTGAGAGATTGTATCTTCCCCTACCCATGCCCAAATTTATTCATGGTGAACAGTTAGCCACAACTCCGTTGCATTTCATTTGAGGGCCGAATTACAGCTGGAAAAACTATAAAAGCATTTCAATAGAAGGACGTACCTATGTGTTCCTTCAATACAATACCCCAGAAGTCGAACCAAATTCTTGTGCCGCACGTGGCCGATAGCCTCTACCTCCACGCTGAATTCCTTTTCAGCTTGACCTCTGTATAAATAACAAACATCAAAACTCTAAACAAACAAAAAAAGGACAAAAGACTTCATTATCACAAGTAACAATTCAATTACAAAAATAAAAATAAAAAATAAATAAAAAACATACAGATTGTTGAGTAGCTTTTTAACAGCCACAGGAGTTCCATTAATAAGTTGTCCTCGATAAACAACTCCATATCCACCCTCTCCAATAACATGTTCCTTCGAAAATCTGTTTGTGGCTAGCTCAAGATCTCGTAAAGTGAACCAATGACCCCAACCCAAGTGTGAAAATTCCGGCAGACCACTTAAAGGCGAAGGAGCCGTTATCGGGTGCGAAGAAAAAGATTTATTTACAAGTGCGCCCGAACTCCCTTCTTCCCATCCAAAATAATCTTTACCGACATGATGAAACGAGCCCGATTGGCTGCTACTATCTCCGTTTTTAACTTTTGGCATTCCAAGATGGACCAAGACTTTATCCGATTCTCTCTCATTCGATTTGTCTTGAATGGTGAGAAGACTGCCATCACGAAGGACGAACCCGTCTGCGGGTACTTGTTCTACGCGTACTTCTTTAATTTCTTTTGAGATGGTAGGTATTTGGTTAAGGGGAAGTTTTTCTCGAGCTCTTCTTAGTTTTTTTCTTGAAGTTAAGTAAAATGCTAATAGAAAAAGGACGAGTACTATCAATAACCCGACGATTATACCGATGACTTCCCAGACCTTGAGGCTGAATAGGCCCGCCTTCTCCGAAAGCTTGGTATTAAGATCAGAACCCATAGTTCAGGACTTCTACAGATATCTGTGGAGTTAACATAAGGAACACATGTATTAACATCATACTTTTCAGTTCCTACTTCAACCAATTAACAATTTATAGGCCCAAATAACCAACTGATTTGCTAAAATGGAAAAATCATCACACAATTTAACACACACACACACACACACAAAGAGAGAGATAGAGAGACTTGAAATCTGAAAGGGGAATCAGGTTCTTACCTTTCTCAGAGCAAGAAAAGACAATAAATACCCTCAAAGACCAGATCTTGAAAAGCCCATCACAATTTAGGCTTCAAACAACAGATCTCATTTCAAGAAACCTTAGAGACAGCAAGAATTCAAAAACCCTTCATGTCAAGAACAGCCAAAAAGTCAAATCTTTACTCAAGAAAATACTATAAAATGGCAAATCTGAAAAGATGTGTGTTGCGAATAAATAAAATACTACTACTACACTGCATTACAGAATGTAATGCCCTTTGAACAATTCCACAACCCAAAGAAAACAACAAAAGGGGTGTATTTACAGAGGCAGTATAAAGGTACATAGGATGCTGAAATGGTGATTGATGATAATTAATGTGCAAGGAAAATGAATAGTTTATTGTTTGCTTGGGGAAGAATATAAATACATAAATGAGAGAGACTGAGAAAGGCAGAGTGAAGTTATCAGCGTTAGGTGATGAAAAAAATGCCATAATGATTGTAATTAAAAACAGTAAAACAGGATAGCATGGGAGAGATACAAGGCACCCTTCCTCTATCTTATTTTAATTAATTAATTAATTATTTGTCTTGTGAAGATGACTTTCTAACAACAACCAAAAAAAAAAAAAAAAAAGACAACTCCAGTCTTTTAATCAAACAAGGGAAAATAGATGTGTTTTGGTGAATACCTAAATAGATGTGTTTTGGTGAAGACATAGTCTAAATTCATTTTTTTTTAGTTATTTTTTCAGTTTTTTTATTATATTAATTTTTCAAGGTTTTCTAGTTTTTTATTGGATCTTTTTAGGATTTTTATTTTTCTGTTTTGATTAAGATCTTTAAGGGTTTGTTTTCTGTTTCTTCTGTTTTTTTTAATTAAATAGTTTTTTATGATTGGTTAGTACTTGTTTTAATTTACTATTTTCTTTTCACTTTTTTTAGGAAAAAACAAAAGCTGGTAAACATTTACCGCGGTCTTCTACCAAAAAAAATTTACTGTGGTCAAAATAGTTCTCGATGGGACCGGCACGGGATTTGAGAGAAAAACATGGAAG
This sequence comes from Orobanche coerulescens, assembly GCA_033398695.1. Taxonomy (NCBI): domain Eukaryota; kingdom Viridiplantae; phylum Streptophyta; class Magnoliopsida; order Lamiales; family Orobanchaceae; genus Orobanche; species Orobanche coerulescens. The sequence continues at coordinate 38,070,719 of CM065811.1, forward strand.
TGTGACAGCTTAATATTACTTAGGGGCATTTCTTTTCTTGTCGAACTTAATACTTAATCGAACTTAATCGATCGGTATATTTTGTTGTTTACTTTCTACTTAATGATCTTAATAATGTCTTTTTCATTAAGACTTTTGGGGTGTCGCAATTTAAGGCAATACTTCCGATATATACCAAAATTACCCTCTTTAATAATAAAAGAATTGAGTATATATAGTATAAATTATCATATAATCTTAATTATAATTGAGTATATATAATATAAATTTAAAATATATATTAATATTAAACATTTAAAATTCATAAAATATAAGCTATTTATTGATAAAAAAATTAATATAACTATATATATTAAAATATAACTTAATATATTTATAAAAATATTGTCTGATTATTTAAATATACCTGAAAATTATAATATGATTTATGGATATAAATATATTATAATATAAATTAAAATATATATTATTTTATATTATATAAATTGATTTTTTTATATTGACTATTAAAAAAATTAATATAACTATATATAATAAAATATAACTTAATATATTTATAAAAATATTGTCTGATTATTTAAATATACCTGAAAATTATAATATGATTTATAAATATAAATATATTATAATATAAATTAAAATATATATTATTTTATATTATATAAATTGATTTTTTTTTATATTGACTATTAAAAAAATTAATATAACTATATATAATAAAATATAACTTAATATATTTATAAAAATATTTTCTGATTATTTACATATACCTAAAAATTATAATATGATTTATGAATATATATTATAATATAAATTAAAACATATATTATGTTATATTATATAAATTGATATTTTTATATTGACTATTAAAAAAATAATATAACTATATATTAAAATATAACTTAATATATTTATAAAACTATTGTCTAATTATTTAAATATATCTGAAAATTATAATATAATTTATGAATATATATTATAATATAAATTAAAATATATATTATGTTATATTATTTAAATTGATTTTTATATTGACTATTAAAAATTAATATAACTATATATATTCAAATATAACTTAATGTATTTATAAAAATATTGTCTGATTATTTAAATATATCTGAAAATTATAATAGGATTTATGAATATATATTATAATATAAATTAAAATATATATTATGTTATATTATTTAAATTGATTTTTTTATTTTGACTATTAAAAAATTAATATAACTATATATATATATTAAAATATAACTTAATATATTTATAAAATATTGTCTGATTATTTAAATATACCTGAAAATTATAATATGATTTATGAATATATATTATAATATAAATTAAAATAAATATTATGTCATATAATTTAAATTGATTATATAAACTAAAATGCTCAATCCGTCCTTTATCAAAAAAGACTTAATTCATATTGAGGGGTAAAATGGTTATTTCTGTCATTCAGATAGTTCATTCAGAAAAGAAAGAAACAACAGGATATTTTTTCAAATCAGACAGATTAATCCACTCAGACAGCTTAATCCATTCAGGTATTAATGGAAAAAAAGTAAACAGCCCCTTAGACGGAATAATTACATTATTTCATATTGATTTCAAATCAAATTAGTATTTACAAAATAAATGATTACAAATTCATTCAAAGATCGAAATTGGAAGTAAGATTGAGGTATTATTATAAATATTTAAATAAGTATTCACACTATCAATTAGTTTGAACAATTATAAAATCATTCAAAAATCAACGCTAAGGTGAAATTTGAATGTAATTATGATTATTCAAACTGTAGGTACTAATATGTAATTGAAACCGACAATACTGTTTTAATATAAAGAAGAAAATTTATTCCTATTAAGGCTCTGCTGACTTAATTTCAGCATATTTCAGTTCAGTCAGTTCAGCAAAATTCAATTCAGTTCAGTTCAATTAGTTTATTTCACTTCAATTCAGCACTTTTGAGTTCATTTCATTTCAGCTTTAAAATCGCTATTATTAATTACTATTGTTATTATTTATATCGTAAATTATGTTATATGTAATGATAACTATTATTAATGTTTTAATTTATTATTATTTATATTGTAAATAATATTATATATAATAGTTATTATAATAATGTTTTATTTAATTACTATTATTTATTATTGGGCCTATCTTTTGTAATACCAAACCATAAAAGTAATAAATTATATATCCTCATTTATAATAGTGTAAGTTTTTGATACCATTTTGCTTAAAAAGACTAAAATGTCCTCCAAAAGTTGGTGATGTTGAATTTCTTTTCTTTTTGTATTTTATTTAATTTAAATCCTTTTTCTTTTTTATTTTTTTTATCATCTTCTCCATGACTAACTACCGAATCCAACAACTAAAATTTAATGTCTAAATGGGTCGATCAAAATCCTTATAAAAATCACACGATTTTTTAAAAAAGAGAAGTTGAAGTTCAAATAAGACTCATTTATTGTGCTCGTGGGTTCATAAAGAAGGTATGCAACTATATTTTATCGTCAGACTTTTTTTTTGAAGAGTTCTTTCGCACACGATGGTTGAACTGCACACGATGACAGTCATGATCGTGCACACGATGGGATTTAATCGCCAAACTTTTTTTTGAAGAGTTCTTTCGCACATGATGGTTGCACACGATGGCGCACGCGATGGTTGCACTGCACATGATGGCTGCACAAGATGGTTTCATAGGATGGCAGTCATGATCGTGCACACGATGGGACTAGTCATCGTGTGCACATGAACTTTTTAGTTTTTTTGGCCAATTTGATTGCATGTGTTAGCAATATGGATGTTTTGTCATTCTAAAATTGTTTGGTCATACATTAACAACTACATAACATAGTATGCAAACTCATATTTATTATTTCGTGTAATTCAATAGTGTATGAGCTATTTCATATAGATGATGAACTTATATATACGAACTTATACATTGAGAACTTATAGACTACACATGATATGAAATAGATTATGTTAATTCACTCTATAACTTTATAAATAAGTATATTGTTAACAAATAGTTGTTAATATATAAGTAACAACACGTAAATTGACGAGTTTATTTTATAAATTAGTGAAAAATGCGCATGTTCTTGTGCACACGATGGCAGTTATGATCGTGCCCACGATGGGACTAGCCATCATGGGCACAAGAACATGCATATTTTTCACTAATTTCTAAAATAACTCGTCAATTTATGTGTTGTTACTTATATATTAATAAATATTTAGTAACAATATACTTATTTGTAAAGTTATAGATTCAATTAACATGATCTATTTCATATCATGTGTAGTCTATATGTTCTCAATGTATAAGTTCGTATATATAAGTTCATCATATGTATGAAATAGCTCATACACTATTGAATTACATGAAATAACAAATATGAGTTAGCATACGATGTCATGTAGTTGTTAATGTTTGAACAATCAATTTTAGAATCACAAAACATCGATATCGATAATACATTAAATCAAATTGACCCAAAAATCTAAAGTTCATGTGCACACGATGGCAGCCATGATCGTGGCCACGATGGGATTAGCCATCGTGTGCACAAGAACATGCACATTTTCACTAATTTCTAAAATAACTCGCCAATTTACGTATTGTTACTTATATATTAATAAGTATTTATTAACAATATACTTATTTGTAAAGTTATAGATTAACATAATCTATTTTATATCATGTGTAGTCTATATGTTCTCAATGTATAAGTTCGTATATATAAGTTCATCATCTGTATGAAATAGCTCATACACTATTGTATTACACGAAATAACAAATATGAGTTTGCATACTATGTCATGTAGTTGTTAATGTTTAAACAATCAATTATAGAATCACAAAACATCCATATCGATAACACATTAAATCAAATTGACCCAAAAATTCAAAGTTCATGTGCACACGATGGCAGTCATGATCGTGCCCACGATGAGATTAGTCATCGTGTGCACAAAAACATGCACATTTTCACTAATTTCTAAAATAACTCGCCAATTTACGTGTTGTTACTTATATATTAATAAGTATTTATTAACAATATACTTATTTGTAAAGTTATAGATTGAATTAACATAATCTATTTCATATCATGTGTAGTCCATATATTTTCAACATATAAGTTTGTATATATAAATTCATCACCTGTATGAAATAGCTCATACACTATCGAATTACATGAAATAACAAATACGAGTTTGCATACGATGTTATGTAGTTGTTAATGTTTGACCAAGAAATTTTAGAATCACAAAACATCCATATTGATAACACATTCAATCAAATTGGCAAAAAAAAACTATAACACACGATGGCTTGTCCTACCGTGTGCACGATCATGGCTGCCATCGTGTGCGAAAGAACTCCTCAAAAAAAAGTATGGCGATAAAATATAGTTGCATACCTTCTTTATGAACCCAAGAGCACAATAAATGAAGTCTTATTAGAACGTCAACTTCTTGTTTTTCGCAAAATCGTGTGATTTTTATAAAGATTTTGAAAGACCCATTTAGACATTAAATTTTAGTTGTTGGATTCGGTAGTTAGTTATGGAGAAATGATGAAAAAAATAAAAAGAAAAGAAAAGAAGTTCAAATTAAATAAAATATAAAGAGAAAAAAAATTCAACATCACCAACTTTTGGAGGACATTTTAGTCTTTTTAAGCAAAATGATTTAAAAAACTTACACTTTTATGAATAAGGATATATAACTTGTCAATTTTATCGTTTGATATTAAAAATTGATTCTCACAAATAATAATTATTATTATTCGGTAAATTCAATTCCTTTTAATAATTCAGTACAGTTTAATTCAACGAAATTCAGTTAAAAAAATATAGTCTAAATCAATTTCTTAATCTTTCGTTTAGAAATGATTAAATTTGTGGGGACGGAAAAGTTACTTTGACGGAACCGACAAAATCCCTTGATTCACCGAGTCGGCAACGGGATAGATAAACAGAGTCGGCTTATTAACTCTACCTCGCTCCTCGGCATAATACAAAAAAGTGGGTGTTTGAATTTGAAATCTTTCATCCTCGAAAAAGCTTTTCCTTTCGTCCTAGGCCACTCGCGATAAACTAATTATATTCCAAATGTGGTTTTTTATTTTCAATTTCACCTCCTTCAGTGGTTGTCACTCTTACGTAAAATTAGTGCCTAACTTGTCGATATTCGATAGAAACTATACTTTTTTATTTATAAATATAAATATAATAAATAAAATAATATTTACTTAAAGTTCAATCACCAAAGTTATTTATCGCAGCGAATGACAATTAATTAAAATAATAAAGTTATAGTTCGGCCACTAAAATTCGTTTAGAATTTATATATCCGTACTCATCTCAAATCCAATTAAAGAGTGATTTATTATCCACTTGTGTTTTAAACCTATATAGTAATACCCAAGACGATGCGTATAAAGTTCAACACTCAAATTCCTTTAAAATTTATATACTCGTATTCGTGCCAAATCAGATTAAAGGTGATTTTATTACTCGTTCTCATCTCATACCCATATAGTAAAACCTGCTAATTATCCAAACTCGTCTAAATCTATAAAGTATCTAAACAATCAAATTTAAGTTATTACAATAATTGATTTTTCATCTTGATAAAAACCCGAACATTAAAATGCAAATATTAAGAGTAAACAGTATAAATGATAAAAGAGTGAAAACTAAATTTGAATTACTAATTTGAAAATAATACAATTTACAAAAATTCATTTAAAATTTATATACTCGTACCATTCCCAAACCTGGTTAAAAACTAAGTTTACAATTTGTTTCATCTGAAATCCGTGTAGTAATACCTGCTAATTATCTAAACACGTTTAAGAAGTTTATAAAACATCTGATTAACTGAAACTGTAAATACAGGTTTGGATTAACTTTTTTGTCCAAAATATTGATTTTGAAAAAGTTAGGTATATGAATCTTTTACATAGAAAGAAAACTAATTATCTGAACTCGTTTAAATATATAAAATCTAGAGGAAACACACTCCTTTAGCCACTTTGTCATAGTCAATGACAATATTTGTTAAGAGACTTAGTTTGTACAAATTCTAGCCGAAAAGGACATGGTTGGACCAATATACCCTTACTTTTCAATAAACTCATCCACTTTACCTCTCTCATTCCCTTTTCTCTTTCTAGCTCCAATATTTTATCTCTCTCCCTTTTTTTCTCTTGTTTTTTTTCCTCTTATTTTCTCTATATTTTGGGCGTTTTAGCGTGATTTTTTTGTTACGTTTTTACCATTAAATTTAGTTTCTCTCTCATTAGTTATTGGTTACAAATTTACAGTCGTTACGACGTATGTATTTCGTACTGTCTCGTTACCATATATTGTTTCCCTTTTGTGTTCCTGCCCTAACTGCGTTATCATGTGTTATTTTTACCATGTGTTCTTTCGAGGCTTACCATCACAAAATCGGGTAACGAAATAAAGAAATGATCATTTCTTAACGAGTTACCATCACAAAATAGAGTAACACAATAAAGAAATGATCATTTCGTAATGAGTTACTAGCATGTAGAAATGTAACCCGGTTAATATCGATCATTTATTACATAGTAACCATCACATAGAAGGGTAATCCACCTAATAAGTCATAATTCCGTACAGAGTTACCATCACATACAAGAGCATCCCAGCTAAGAATTGACAATTTCGTATTTATTTATCGTGTTGGAATATTGTACACGAGGCACCAGTAAGCAGATACGATATTTGTTTTTCGTTACGCTCGTTACCATTACATACAGAGCTGATCATTCGTTACTTATTTCATACATATGAGCTCATCTTGTTTAATTATTGCACATGGAGGAGAATGAAATGAAAATATATACGATGGAGACAGAAAAGAGTACGCTCTTATTCCGTCTATGCATATAACATTCGACCAGTACGACATTATGGTAACACAAAATGGTAATCAGAATACAAAATGGTTATTTCTTTCAGGGTTACGAGCACACAATAGGGCAACCCAATAAAGAAATGACCATTTCCTAACGAGTTACCAGTACACAATAGGGTAACTCAATAAAGAAATGATCATTTCTTAGTGAGTTACCAGCACACAATAGAGTAACACAATAAAAAAAATGAACATTTCGTAACGAGTTATTAGCATGTAAGAATGTAACCCGGTTAATAATTGATCATTTATTACTGAGTTACCATCACATAGAAGGGTAACCCAACTAATACGTCATAATTTCGTACTGAGTTATCATCACATACAAGAGCATCCCAACTAAGAATTGATCATATATAATGCCTAAAGAAATGATCATTTCCTAACACAATAAAGAAGTGATCATTTCTTAACGAGTTACCAGCACACAATAGAGTAACACAATAAAAAAATGATCATTTCGTAACGAGTTACTAGCATGTAGGAATGTAACCCGGTTAATAATTGATTATTTATTACTGAGTTACCATCACATAGAAGGGAAACCCAACTAATAAGTCATAATTTCGTACTGAGTTACCATCACATACAAGAGCATCCCACCTAAGATTTGATCATATATAATGCCTAAAGAAATGATCATTTCGTAACACAGTAAAGAAATGATCATTTCGTAACGAGTTATCACCACACAATAGAGTAACTCGGAAATTCAAATCAATTCAGCCACAAATTATCAAGAAACATGGTACACACTGCATAATTACAGCAAGAAGACAAGAAATCATACCATGAACAGATCCTATCCAGCGTGGGATTTCACAAATTCAAATATTTCAAATCAAAACTCTAAATTTTACAGAAATAAAGTGGAACATTGCCTTGAGTTCACGCGGGAAATAGATAGGGTTCCGGCGAGATGGTCATCCTCCGCACCATCTGCATCGTCTTTATTACCGCCGGAACCTCTGATCCCGACACCGATGAATATATCTCACTATCACAACTACAACCAGTCACAAAACGAACAGATATGAAATTTAAAGATGAGATAAGAACACAAAATGAACATATCTGGAATAACTTCGTCGGAGAAGGAGCAGAGAGATCTCGTCGGAGAAGGAACAATAGAGGTGGTCGAAATCGATCTCGTCGGAGTCAGATCCATGGATTGAAGCTCGCACGAGACTAATGTAACACCCCAAACTAGGCAGATATTACAGTGCCGTGGACCCCCGACTGGGACCCACCAAGCGAATGAAAATTAATGAATTAAATAATATAATTGTAGTACCGAACCACAATATATCATCAATCACTCCGATGAGGAGTTCCATTACAACACACCCAAGTTAATACCGAATACATGTATATTTTATATGAATATAAAATATACAACACTGAATGAAATGAATATCCAAATAGAAGTCTGCAGCGGAAATAAAATAAAGAAAACACGAGTGAATGAAAGGACTGGGCCCCCTACTAGTATCACTGGAACTCCTCGCCATTAACGTTCTCTTCCCGTGCCTTAGCCTTGCCATGACCTGAAAACAACATCCCCTAACGGGGTCAGTTACACAGAACAACAATCCTCAAGAGTTGAATAAACACAATTATGATATATCTTAATTATGAAATGACGCTGAAGAGAGGCATCATAGTACGCCCGTAATGGTATGTGCAGGTGCACAAGACGAGTGTCCGGACACACCCGTCCTTGTACCTAATTAGTCTCACGGAGGTACATTACCGTGTGCACAGTCCAATGTGTCGGTGAACCCAACACATGACCATCACGTGCCCGACTAAAAATTCCACACATCCCCATCTGGCCACGCAATATGAACCCAGAAGGTCATATGGGCAAGGAATGACCATGAAGAATAATAATGAATAACAATCCGGCAAAATCAAGAATGACTCACCGAGATGAAATGATAGTGAAACGAATAATAACTCAATGAAATGATTGGAACCGTCGTTCCTCGTGAATGAAGTGATTAATTGACAATTACAAGTCCCAATACGGTTAATACATTATGAATGAATTATGATTATTAATGAACAACAACAAAAGGAATGAATATCCTTTTAACCGAGTAAGAATTAACTTACTCAACCGGTGAAGAATGTCCTTCCTCGAACAAACATCCTACAATGAGATGTCGGTCGCTCGAACAACCTTGAATGATAATTACCAACAAACGCTCAATATACGTATCAAACACGATTATAACCAACTCAAATGTCGATACGACAATTTCCAAATTCATTGAGGCATTCTAGCGAATACTTAGCAACATACATCCTTCGATAATATCCAAATCCCGAATATATCAAGACCAACTCCAAAATGAGTATTTCAAACCAACAAAACAACTTCAATGATATCAATAATCCCATATGAATCCACAATTCGGGTTAACGACAACATCTAATCGAAAACCCCCAAAAATATCAAAGTCAACCCCAAAGTGTTCTTGATTCAAACCCCCAACAATTCATGAAATCCAAATATATGCCATAAAATCCGTAGAAATACATTTATCCAAGGTAGATAATCCATATCTAACATATTCCAACAACAATCCAAGCTTACACGAATAAATCGGAAGGAAAACACTTGAACTCCGAATTTCTAGATTCAAAAGGTGATTACCTTTATTATGATGTTGAAGATGATGAAATGATGATTACTCCGGATTATATGCATGGAAATGTTGATAGCTGATTTCACCTCGAAGAACACTCCTCAAGAAGCTCCAAATCGCCCAAAATCGATGAAGGAATGAAAAGAAATGACATATGACGAATCTGGACTACACTGTCCAATTTATACTGTCCTCGGATTAGCGCGCGCTAGCTCCTGTGTGTAGCGTGCGCTAACGGGTATACTGGGTAGTCCAGTGTACTCTGTTCGCAATGGAAGCGTGCACTACATACCTCTTGTAGCGTGCGCTACAACCATGTATTTAGCGTGCGCTAACGATTGATTTGGTGTCCAGTACTGAAGTCCAGAACCTCCTGTTCTCTGATCTGATCACGGTAGCGTGCGCTACACACAATATTTAGCGTGCGCTACTGACACCGATTAGTGTACGATAACATCTACTCGTAGCGTGTGCTAGAAATTATTCCAATTCAGTCCAGTAGCCACTGGACTCTGCCTGACCGACCTTAGCGCGTGCTACACCGACTGCATAGCGTGCGCTACTCCAACCTACTAGCGCGCGCTACTTACCATTCGTAGCGTGCGCTACTCACAACCCAAATGCAGTCCAGTGCCTTTTGGACTGCCTACTTGAACTGTAATTAGCATGCGCTAGTGTTGAGAGGTAGCGTGCGCTACCTGAACTCAATTAGCGCGCGCTAAAGAGAGTTCCTAGCGTGCGCTACTCCTCACACACAGCCCACTATGAAGATGACAATGATGATAAACACGGCACGATTATCCAACTAGATTGATGATGAATGACGATTGATACACGATACAATTACTATGAACGGTGAATACAATGATTGAATATGAGTGACAAATGATCATTAATGAGTGAAAATTACTAAGTGACAATTACTGAACGATAATTACTGAATGATAATGACTGAATTACAACCGGGTATTACATACACCCCCCTTTAAAATAGTTTCATCCCCGAAACTAAGGGTCAAACAACTCGGGATGACTCTCCCGCATACTATCCTCGGTTTCCCAAGTAGCCTATTCGACTCCGTGTCTATACCACTGAATTTTTACCAAAGGAATCGTCTTGTTCCTCAACTGTTTGATTCGCCGCTCTAAGACTCGTATAGGACGCTCCTCGTATGAATGATCATCGGCGATCTCGATTTCGTCGAACTGAAGTATGTGGATTGGGTCGGCAACATACTTCCGTAACTGAGATACGTGAAACACATTATGAATTCGGCTCAACGCCAGAGGTAAGGCCAATCGATAAGCTAACTCGCCTACTCGATCCAAAATCTCAAATGGTCCAATGAATCTCGGACTCAATTTTCCCCTCTTTCCAAAATGGAAGATACCTCGACTCGGGGATACCTTGACCAAAACATGGTCACCTGTCTCGAACTCTAGTGGCCGACGACGGTTATCTGGATAAGATTTCTGTCGACTCTGAGCGGTCAATAAACGACTCCTGATCAAAGCTACCTTCTCACTGTAACACCCCCAAGACATTCAGGGCATATTACAGCGCCGTGGACCCCACACTGTGGAATCCACCAGGCTAACATACCAAACAAGACATTCGACAACGACAACAATCATCGGTAATACGACAATTCAAATAAGATTACAATCCGACAATAAAATCCAACATTAATCCACTTCCCAAACAGGAACACAGTATTAACAATTTTGTAAAAAGAAGTACTCGAGTACTTAAACCAGTTTTTATAAAACAAAATCCCCAAAACAAGATATCAAAATATTCGACAGATAGAACACCAATAATAAATTTACGGGAGTATCATGCTCGCCCATCATCCTCATACGGCTCTAGTGCTCGCTTGTCCCCACGATCGCACTAAATACAAAAGTATTTCCCCATTTAAGGGGTTAGCGACAATCGCTAGTGCAAGTACAATCCATTTGAACTACATTCTAATCAGATGAATATATGCGCCAAAAGTCATTTTAGAAAACATTTTATATTCCGGAATATTTACGATGTACACACAAAACACATTATCTCCAACAAATCATAATTCAAAGTTAACCGTTGGCACGAGACTCACGGCCACCGTACCCCGCAGAGCCCCGTCGGACATCCCTGGGTGGCTAACCACAGTTCGTGATACGCACACACACGGCAATACGTATCCCTAGAGGCCCCGTCGGACCGTCCCTAGGTGAACATACACATATCTCCCCACAACAACCACATATAGCCATAATTCAAATACTAGAACATGTAAACAAATGTAAAGTACTTGCCTTTGTGACATCTTCGAAGGATCGGAAGTGAAAAGTGACTACGGATGATCCGAATGGACAACGACGGTTCCTAAACGAAGAATTAGCATAACTCAGTCCCAACGGACATCGATGTCGAAAGGAATACTCCCAAACCCCCGATTACCATTAACGAAAATAGAAGATCACTTTATACGGGCTAGGGTTTACGCAAAATCTCCCCGTATAGATAATTCGCGGATTAATATCAAGGAAATTGGATTTGGAATCATTCAACAATCACAATCGGTGAAGAATATCCTAACATCTTGGAATAATTCGGTTCCAATTAATAAAACCGGAAAAACCCCAAATCCGTCAAAGTTAGGGTTCTGAGAAATTACCTTGAATTCGGACGATGGAGATGGGTTTAGATGGTGGTGTGTTATGCTCGAGACACAAGAATTGGGTGGAAGGGAACTCCACCGGTTACTCTCCACAATCTGCTCGAATCGCCAAAATCGCCGTAGGAAGGGAAGGAAAGGAAAAGAATGAAAAATAATCTTGAAACTAAAGCCCGATCTTTAAAAATGTTAAGTTAGCGCACGCTAACTAACATGTATAAGCGCACGCTAACGGTGAGACCGGTCCGGTGGCTCTGCTGCCATCGCTAGTGCACGCTAACAAAATGAGTTAGCGCACGCTAATCGCACATTGGTAGCGCACGCAAGGCAACGAGGGTAGCGTCGCTACTACGCAGATTGATCTGCGCTCATGTCGGCAGATGCAGCTGCATCGGAGGTACAAAACACGAAATGCACGAGGTCGAGAATCCAGGAACATGAACGCGAAGCATATAAGACGACGGAGCTAAGCGCTGAAAGAAAAATACAATTCCGACCACCGAAGGGTCCGTAATGCGACAACGAAAACGAGATTCCCTAAACTATTAGGAAATTACAAAAATGGCCCAAGTGCCCGAAAATCACGAAACGACGTCGGATTTACAAACCGAAAGTCTCCACAAGACCAACTCAACCATACGAACTTGTACAAACCCAGAAATAACGAAAACAAACGAGTTTTACAAGAATCGAACATTCATACGGCAAAACATGTCATAAAATGAAATTACGTGAAAACCTCATCAAAACTCGTCCAAATGGAAAAACTCCAAGAGCAACATAGATTCAAAATGTCGAAACGGTTACAAGCGAGTCGATAAAAATAGACATACACCAAAAATGGAAACTGCTAAAAATAGAAATATTACGGATATTACATTCTCCCCCTCTAAAATAAAGTTTCGTCCCGAAACTTAAGAATCAAAAAGCTCGGGGTATCTCGAACGCATATCCTCCTCTAACTCCCACGTCGCTTCTTCTACTCCGTGCCTCGACCATTGCACTTTAACCAAAGAAATGGTTTTGTGCCTTAACTGTTTATCACGACGCTCCAAAATTCTAACGGGTCTCTCTTCAAACGTAACATCCTTCTCAATCTCCACGTCCCCAAAGTCGATAATGTGGGACGGGTCCTAACGCACTTCCTCAATGGGAAACGTGAAATACGCTATGTACATGACTCAGCGACGGAGGTAAAGCCAAACGGTACGCTAACTCACCGACTCTCTCCAATACCTCGAAAGGTCCAATATATCTCGGGCTGAGTTTCCCCTTCTTCCCGAATCGGAAAACTCCTTTCGTCGGAGATACTCTCAACGTAACGTGATCTCCCACCTCAAACTCCAAAGGTCTACGCCTAACATCCGCATAAGACTTTTGTCGACTGCGGCGATCAACATCCTCTTTCTAATCAATTCGACTTTCTCCCTCGTCTCCAACACCAGATCCGGCTCAGTGCCAACCAAATCGGACGGCTCATCCCAACATATCGGTGATCGACAACGTCGGCCATAAAGTGCCTCATATGGTGCCATCTTAATCGACGCGTGCCAGCTATTATTATAAGTAAACTCAATCAAGGCCAAATGATCCTCCCAGTTACTACTCCAATCTAACGCACACGCGCGCATCAAATCCTCGAACGTCTGAATGGTACGTTGGATCGCCATCGATGCAGGGATGGAACGAAGTGCTCAAACGTAGCTGAGTCCCCAATGCCTTATGCACTGCCTGCCAAAAATGCGATACAAATCGGCCATCTCTGTCTGAAATAATGGTCCTCGGCATACCATGAAGCCTCACTATCTGAGTGATAAAAATACGAGCCAACTTTTCTGGACCCCAAGTATCCTTGATGCCCAGAAAATGTGATGACTTAGTCAGTCGGTCTACAATTACCCATACCATATTCATACCAGTCTTCGTCCTCGGTAAACTCGTGACAAAATCCATAGAGATGTCCTCCCACTTCCATTCCGGGACGGGAAGCGGTTTCAATAATCCGGCTGGCCGCTGATGCTCAATCTTGACTTGCTGACAAGTCAAACACTTAGCTACAAACTGAACTACCTCCTTCTTCATATTGCTCCACCAGAAATTCTTCCTCAGATCTTTATACATCTTACTCGAGCCCGGATGGACTGAGTATGGTGACGCATGAGCCTCTCGCATAATGCTCTGTCTCAGTTCCGAGTCGTTCGGAACACACAACCGACCTCGGAATCTCAACACGCCGTCCTCATGAATAACGAATCCCGGGGCTTTCCCCTTCTCTACACTCTCCCGCAGCTGAATAAACATCGGGTCCTTCAACTGTCCCGATTTAATGTCCTCGACCAGACAAGAAGAAAACTCAAGAGTACGCAAATGCCCGGAACTCTCTGGCGGTACAATCTCAATGCTCAACCTCATAAACTCGCAAGTCCCGACTGGGCCGTGAGTAACTCAAGCACCCGAAGCGATACCGATTTCCGGCTCAAGGCATCTGCTACCACATTAGCCTTGCCCGGATGATAGAGGATCTCAAGATCGTAATCCTTAATCAGTTCCAACCATCTCCTCTGTCTCATATTAAGCTCCTTCTGCGTGAAGATGTACTTCAGGCTCTTGTGATCGGTGAAAATATGACACGACGAGCCATACAAGTAATGACGCCAGATTTTCAACGCGAACACAACTGCGGCAACTGACGGGAAGCATAGGCAATCGTCCTCCCGTGCTGCATAAGTACGCATCCGAGCCCTTGGCCCGAAGCATCACTATAAACGGAGAAACCATCATTACCACTCGGTAAAGCCAACACGAGAGCGGTCGTCAACCGCTTCTTCAACTCCTCAAAACTATTCTGCCTCTCATCGGTCTACACAAACTTCTCTGACTTCTGTAACAACTGAGTCAGAGGTCGAGCAAGTTTAGAGAACCCCTCGACGAACCTACGGTAATACCCGGCTAATCCCAGAAAACTACGGACCTCTTTCACGTTCTTGGGCGGCGCCCAATCCAACACTGCCTCTACCTTATGTGGGTCCACACGAACACCCTCGGCCGAGATCACATGACCGAGAAACATGACTTCCCGTAACCAAAACTCGCACTTTGAGAACTTCGCAAAAAGATGCTGAGTTCTCAAAATATCTAACACAATATGCAAATGACGGGCGTGCTCCTCCTCGCTCCTCGAGTAAATCAGGATGTCGTCAATAAAAACGACTACACACTTATCGAGGTACTCGATAAAGACTTTGTTCATAAGCTGCATGAACACGGCTGGTGCGTTGGTTAGCCCAAATGGCATAACCACAAACTCGTAGTGACCGTATCTCGTCCGAAAGGCCGTCTTCGGAATATCGGTATCCTTCACTCGGAGCTGATAATACCCCGATCTCAAATCAATCTTCGAAAACACGGTCGCTCCTTGCAACTGATCAATCAAGTCATCAATCCTCGGGAGTGGATATTTGTTTTTGATGGTCACTTTGTTCAACTCTCGGTAGTCGATGCACAAACGAAGTGACCCATCCTTCTTCTTTACAAATAGGACCGGTGCGCCCCAAGGCGAAGCGCTCGGTCGAATATATCCCATGTCCAGCAACTCTCCCAACTGTTTCTTCAACTCAAGCATCTCGGCAGGCGCCATACGGTATGGCGTCTTAGAGATAGGTGCTGCACCCGGCTCTAAATCGACGGTAAACTCAACCTCTCGGCCCGGCGGCAAACCCGGCAACTCATCTGGAAAAACGTCAGGATACTCACATACTACCGGAATAGACGAGAGCTCGACTCCCCCTTCTTCCGATCTCAAAGCGTAACACCAATAGCCCGTGCAACCTCCCCGAAGGAGCCTCACCGCCCTCAAAGCGCTGATCAGTAATCTCTGACTACCCCGCTTACGCCCCACAAAAGAATGCTCGGTACCATCAGAGGCTAACATCGTAACAGTCCTCGTTCAATAATTCATGATCGCCCCATGACGGTCGAGCCAATCCTCACCCAGAATCAAATCCTCATCTCTAATATCTATCGCAATCAGATTAGAAAGCCAAACCCTCCCCGCGATACTCACTGGAAAATCTCTAACCTCACGATCCCCCACGATGCTATCCCCGCTAGGAAGTTTAACAACAAAAGGCTCACAAGCAACAAGGCAATCAACATGCAGACGACGCACGCAATCCATAGATATAAAGGAATGCGTAGCACCAGAATCGAACAATACGGAAACAGGATGGTCAAGGATGTGGACGGTACCTGTAGCCACCGTCGCGTCGGGATCTCCGGCTCGCCTCATCTCATACACACGGGGCGGAACAGACCCCGCACTAGAAGCTCCCCCTCTAGAAGGCTGACCACGACCTCGACCTCTACCAAAACTCTGCTGGCCGAGGAAGCTGTCAGTGCTCGATTCACACTCGGCTCTCCTGCAGTGGAGCAGATATTCGAGTAACTTGGGCCGAGATGCATCCGTACAAAACTTAGCACGGTGACCCATACGGACACAAGCAAGACACCGAATCGGAGGCCTATCACACTCACTCATCATGTGGCCCGGACGACTGCGGTTGAAGCATGTAGGACCACGAACGGAACCAGCAGAGCGAGACCTAGAACTGCCTCGACCAACCGATGGCGATCGACCCGAAGACTCGCGAACCGGACCGAGCCTTGGATACCCTCTGACTTGCCTCCCGAAACCGACCGAGGTCTTCTGCTTCTTTCCTTCAGCTGCCGTCTCTGTCGCAGAAAACGACATCTCGTAAGCCATCGCTTTATTCTGATAATCTTTCAAAGTCGTGCACCCCAGACCAGACATGTAGTGGCGCACCCTCGGCTTCATCCGCATATCAAAGTGGCGGATCTTATCTAGCTCATCTCGGACTTGGTTTCTTACATAATGCAGCTGTTGATTGTAGTCCTTGATAGCTTGAGAAATCGGAACATCTTGGGGCTTAGCCTCAAAGAAGGCTCGGATCCTCCCCTCTTTCACTGGCCAAGGACAGTATTCATCTTCCATCAGATCTCGAAACTCTGCCCACGTAGCTGCCCGGTCACGCGGTTTCACCGCTTGCCACCACGTCGCTGCCTCCTTGGCGAGGAAGTACTGAGCAATGGGTACTTTCCTCTCCTCGGAACAATTAGCAGCCTCAAACACTTTCTCCAACTCGAATAGCCAATTCTCCCAACCAGAAGGGTCAGAAGCACCATCAAACTGCGGAGGACGCATACGAATCACGTCCTGAAGTAGCTTATCATTACCGGATCCAGTAGGCGGAACCGGGTTGGCATTAGCATGGCCGACTGTAACGGCTCGAGTCGATGAGCGTCATCTGGTTCGCTACTTGCTGTAATATGTTGGCCACTCCAACATTCTCATGAGCATTACCGGAGCTAGCAGACTGGTCCTGCTGACCTCCGGAACTAGGGGGAACACTGTTCGACAAAGAGGGCATCGCCGAATCAGTTCCCGAGTGATCGGACATGGCCGCCCCACCGGCTGCGCCACGTCCCCTACCGCGTCCGCGTCCTCTACCAGCAGGAATTCTGAAGAAGCAACGGGTAAGTACAATTCAAACGCAAAACGCAAAAGATACTAAGACAGGAATAGAACAGAACGGTGAAACGAGTCAAGTTAGGAAAACTTACGAGCACCGGCGTACTGAGATGATGGCATAGCAGTGATACTGTCCCGAAAACGACACTTAACTAGACCCAAATGACCGACAACCTAGGTATCCATATGTAACACCCTCAAGATATTCGAGGTATATTACAGCGCCGTGAATCCCTATATGGGACCCACCAGGCTGAACAGCATCATACTCATCGACTCACATAAACGACAAACCAACACCATGTCATAAAGACGCACAACAGAATAATCCACCCGGTTTACCGGTCAAACATAACATCATCAATCAACACAAACATATAGGCAACAATACAATCCGGACGGACAAGAACTCTTAAGTACTCGAGTACAACCATTAGTTCAAAAGCCATAAAAGATGAAAAGACAAAAAGACATTAAGACGTCACTTAGGCACAATCATCACGCTCGGCCATCATCCGCATCTCGGTCCAGCGCTCATTGCCTCGATGAACCCGACTGAAATTCATAAAACGAATTTCCCAAAACGGGTCCCAGAGGGGTTAGCAATTACGCTAGTACAAGTAACCAGATGAACAACTTACATCTTACACATATAGTAATGTATGCAATAAAGAAAACCGTTTGAAAGCACTCATTTCCTAAATGCCAATATCAAATCACATTTGTAAAATTCACCACAATTAACCATCGATCCACACCTCCGTGGACCCCTACCGAGACCCCGTCGGATCTAACCCGTAGTGGTTAAAAGCAAAGCTCGTCGATCCACACCTCCGTGGACCCCTACCGAGACCCCGTCGAGTCTAACCCGTAGTGAGCATACACACACAATTTCTCATACAAAACTACTATGCCAAGATTGTAAGTTCATAAGGATACTTGCCTCGATTAATTAGACGATGACACGAACGGAACGGAAGAGTTGAACACGACCGCAAGGAACCGGCGGAAATGAACCTAACGATTTGAATAGCACAATCACAACCACTTCTAAACGATTATGGAAATGGAATACTCCGGAAACCCGCCTACGATTCATGTATATTCGTATATAAACAACAACGAGGGCGGACCACAACCGAACCCTCTCGATTCCGTAAAAATCACGAAATATACCATGAATCCGTAGGGAAACTAAGAATACCAACAAGATTAATCATATTCATTATGAATCCATCAACGAAACGGAACGGATCGGAAGAAAATCCCAAAACCCCCAAATTATCCAAAAGTAGGGTTCTAAGAGATTACCTTGGATTTAGGATGAGAAACACAAGTGGATGATGTTAGTCTTACACCAAGAACTCAAGCACAAGAATCTCAAGTGATTGGAGGAAGAAAATCGCCTCAAATCGTCTCTGGAGTCGTCGGCCGCGAAAGAGGAAGAAATGAGATTTTGTGATTATCTCGGTCAACTCCTGGTTTATATAGCCGAGGAGTGTTAGCGCACGCTAAGACCTCAAGGTTAGCGTGCGCTAACGGGATAGGTTACAAACCCTCTGTTAGCGTCGATCCGAAGCCGAGGTTTTTGGCCGTTAGCGTGCGCTACCATACATGCGTAGCGTGCGCTAATAACCTCTTGGTAGCGCGCGCTATCGACCAATAGCGTGCGCTACCCGAACATCGGCCGAGTCCAAGAGCTAACCGCCCAAACCTCACGACCCGTTAGCGTGCGTTACCTATACCAGCGTAGCGTGCGCTAACTAGCATCGATTGAGTTCGAGTAAACCGCCCAAGATCGATACACTAGCGCGCGCCTTGAACAACTTAACGTGCGCTAGTCTCCCGACATTAGCGTGCGCTAGACAAGATAGCGTGCGCTAATCCGATAGTCCAGAGGCACGGGAGTGAAACGCCACTCCTGGGCTAAATCGTTAGCGTGCGCTACGAATTAAACGTAGCGTGTGCTACCAATGGATTTCTAGCGTGCGCTATACAGAGAATTTAGCGTGCGCTAGATACAGAATATAAACGACCCAAAATACCGGATTATGAACGAAACGTCAAACGGAACACCTCAAAACGCATCATAGCATAGAATGAATCCACGGCAACCCCGAAACGACGGTTCCGCACAACAATTACGAGAATCGATCAAAGATAACGGAAAAGTTACCTCAAGGATACACGAGTCACTAAAATCGAGAATTACACCGGAAATACAATTACAAGGGAAAGAAAAATGCGGATATTACATTCTACCCCTCTAAAAATAAGTTTCGTCCCGAAACTTAAGAAACAAACAACTCGGGGTACCTAGCACGCATGCTATCCTCGGTTTCCCAAGTTGCCTCCTCGACACCGTGTATCGACCACTGCACCTTGACCAAAGGTATGGTCTTATGCCTCAATCGTTTCTCACGATGCTCCAAAATCTTCAAAGGGCGCTCTTCGAAAGTAACATCTTCGGCGACATCAATCTCTCCATAATCGATGATGTGACTAGGATCCGGGACATATTTCCTCAACTGGGAAACATGGAAAACGCTATGAACATGACTCAAGGCCGGAGGTAACGCCAAACGGTATGCCAATCCACCTACTCGCTCGAGGATCTCGAAGGGGCCGATAAATCTCGGACTCAACTTCCCTTTCTTCCCGAAACGAAAAACTCCCTTCGTCGGCGACACCTTTAGCAAAACATGGTCTCCCACCTCGAATTCCAAAGGTCGACGACGGATGTCGGCATACGACTTCTGTCGACTCTGGGCAGTCAACATCCGTTCCCGAATTAACTCTATCTTCCGCCTCGTCTCTAAAACGACATCCGGCTCGGTCCCGACCAAATCGGACGCCTCATTCCAACAAATCGGTGATCGACATCGCCGCCCGTAAAGTGCCTCATACGGTGCCATCCGAATCGACGCGTGCCAACTGTTGTTGTACGTGAATTCGATCAGCGGCAAATGTTCCTCCCAGTCACTACTCCAATCGAGAGCACAGGCACGTAACAAGTCCTCGAACGTCTGGATAGTGCGTTCCGATTGTCCATCTGACTGGGGATGAAAAGAGGTACTCAAGTGTAAACGGGTACCCAACGCCTTATGCACCGCCTGCCAGAAGTGCGATACAAAACGGCCGTCACGATCCGAAACAATAGACTTCGGAGTACCGTGAAGTCTCACAATCTGCGCGATAAACACACGAGCTAACTTCTCCGGGCCCCAAGTGTCCTTGATGCCCAGAAAATGTGCCGACTTGGTCAGACGATCAACAATCACCCATACCATATTCATGCCCGACCTCGATCTCGGCAAACTCGTAACGAAATCCATCGATATATCTTCCCACTTCCATTCCGGAATGGGAAGTGACTGCAATAACCCAGCCGGTCACTGATGCTCGATCTTGACCTGCTGACAAGTCAAACATCTCGCTACAAACTGTGCGACCTCATTCTTCATATCATTCCACCAGAAATTTCTTCTCAGGTCCTTGTACATCTTACTCGAACCAGGATGGACGGAATAAGGTGTAGCATGGGCCTCCCGTAAAATACTCTGCCTCAACTCTGAGTCGTTCGGCACACAAAGCCGACTCTGGAATCTCAAAACACCATCCTCGTGAATCACAAATCCAGGAGACTTTCCTTTAAGAACGTTCTCTCGGATTTGAGTAATCATCGGATCCTCTGATTGCTTCAGCTTAATTTCATCGATCAAAGATGATGAAATTTCTAAAGCACAAAGTTGCCCGACAGCTCCCGGCAACGAGACCTCAACGTCTAACTCGATCAAAGCCCTCCGAAGCTCAGGCTGAGGCGTAAGGATCTCAAGCGTTCGCAACGCAACTGGTTTCCGACTCAAGGCGTCGGCCACGACGTTCGCTTTACCCGGATGATAGAGGATTTCGAGGTCATAATCCTTAATCAACTCTAACCACCTCCTCTGCCTCATATTCAACTCTCGCTGAGTAAATATGTATTTCAGACTTTTATGATCGGTAAAAATCTGACATGTAGAGCCGAAAAGATAGTGACGCCAGATCTTGAGCGCAAAAACGACTGCCGCCAACTCCAAATCATGAGTAGGGTAGTTCAGCTCATACGGCCTCAACTGTCTCGACGCATAGGCAATGGTCTTGCCGTGCTGCATTAATACACACCCAAGACCCTGACCCGAAGCATCGCTATAAACGGCAAAACCCTCGTTGCCACATGGCAACGCCAAAACTGGGGCTGAAGTCAAACGCTTCTTCAGTTCCTCAAAACTCGACTGCCTCTCGTCATTCCGCAGAACTTCTCGGATTACGGAGCAAGCTGCGTAAGTGGCCGAGCCAGTTTCGAGAAACCCTCGACGAACCTACGGTAGTAGCCAGCTAAACCCAAGAAACTACGGAGCTCCTTCACATTCTTGGGCGGTGCCCAATCCAATACGGCCTCAATCTTCTGCGGATCCACACGAACCCCCTCGGCTGAAATCACGTGACCTAAAAACATCACTTCCTTCACGAACTCAAATTTCGAGAACTTTGCATAGATTTGCTCGGTCCTTAATATTTGTTATACTATCCGCAAATGTTGAGCATGCTCTTCCTCATTCCTCGAATAAATAAGAATATCAATAAAGACGACGACGCACTTATCCAAATACTCGATAAAAACTTTGTTCATCAATTGCATGAACACCGCCGCGCATTAGTTAACCCGAAAGGCATGACTACGAACTCATAATGTCCGTACCTCGTCCAAAGAAAGCTTCGGCACATCGGACTCTCTCACCGGAGCCGATAGTATCCCGATTTCAAATCAATTTTCGAGAATACCGCATGACTCCACGCAGTGATCGAACAAGTCATCAATTCTCGGCAAAGGATACTGTTCTTGATGGTCACCTTGTTTAGTTCACGATAGTCGATACACAAACGTAGTGAACCATCCTTCTTCCGCACAAACAGACCGGTGCGCCCCAAGGCGGCGCTCGGTCGAACATACCCCGACTCAAGAAGCTCACTCAACTGCTTCTTCAACTCGGACATCTCTGAAGGTGCCATGCGATAGGCGCCTTGAAATAGAGCCGCGCCCGGCTCTAACTCTATGGCAAACTCAACCTCACGATCCGGTGGCAATCCCAGAACTCGTCAGGAATACATCAGAAACTCATTAACGATCGGAATCGACGAAAGCTCGACTCCACCATCCTCCGCCTTCAAGGCATAGCACCAATAACCAGTACACCCCTTTCGCAGAGACTCATCGCCTTCAAGGCATTAATAACAATTCTGGTTTCCTCTCTTTCGCCCGCGAAAGAGTGCTCGTGCCGTCTCGGCTAACATAGTGATGATTCTCGTGCGGTAGTTCATGATCGCACCATGCCGCTCGAGCCAATCATCACCAAGAATTAAATCCTCACCCTCGATACTCACAACAATAAGATTAGAGGGCCAAGTCCTCTCACAAATAAGTACAGAGTCTCGAACCTCCTGATCACCAACGATCCTATCGCCGCTAGGAAGCTTAACGATGAAGGGCTCACAAGGCGTCAAACGGTCGAGACTCAAACGACGCACACAATCCAGAGATATGAACGAATGCGTAGCACCTAATCGAAAAGCACACCGACAGATGAGAAAGAATATAAACGGTACTGCCGCTACGGTAGCCTTGGATCATCGGCTCTCCGCATCTCATAGACACGCGGTGGGCGAGCGACACCGGAAGCTCCCCTTAGAGGGCTGACCCGACCTCTCCCCGACTAGCACTCGGCGGAGACCGAGGAGCAAACGATCTCGATTCACACTTGGTTCCCTAGGCGCTGGAATGGAAGCCCGGCACCAAGAATTTTCTCCTCTCGGACAGAAGCGGCCTTGTGGCCGGTGGCCACACCGATTACACGTCGGCAAAGGGCTCAAACAAGTACGACCGATGTGGCCCGTACGACCACAATTGAAACACTTCACATCACGATAAGGAGCACTGGTAGTTCCACGAGGACCCCAGTGAACGAGCTGGACCACCGCCGGCGGGGAAGTTAGCAGATTGGGATCTCTGCCGACCCCCACTCTTGTGGCCGAAAAGTTCCCAACGGACTTCGCTTCTTACTCTCGCGGGCCGCCTCACTCGCCGTCACAGACATATCATAAGCAAGGGCCCTACTCTGATAATCCTTCAATGTAGTGCATACGAGCCCCGACATATAGTCCCGAATCGGCAACTTCATCCGTCTGGAGAAATGGAAAATCTTGTCACTCTCCTCGACAACTTGGGTCTTCACATAACCCAACTCTTTGTTAAAATCAGCAATAGCTTGAGCTACGGGGATATCCCGTGGTTGAGCATCATAAAAAGCATGTACCCGAGCCTGTCTGACTGGCCACGGGCAATATTCAGTCTCCATCAACTCTTGAAACTCAGCCCACGTAGCAGCATGGTCTTTGGGCCCAACGGCCTCCCACCAGTCCGTAGCGTCCCCTGTGAGAAAGTATTGGGCAATAGGGACTCTACGTTCCTCAGGACATTTAGTCGCAACGAAGACCTTAGACATCTCCTTGATCCACCCTTCCCAGCCAATCGGGTCTGAAGCTCCCGAAAACTGAGGAGGATGCATCTTGATAACATCTTGGAGCCATCGGTCCGCTCCGCCCCGATTAGCATGGGCCTGCTCGGTTACGAACTTTGAGCTATTGCCGCCATTTGGTTCACCATCTGTTGCATAACGGCCGCAATACCAAGATCGCACGCTCGAGAAGAAGCATGGCTATGACGGCCGCGATCGCCGGCCTCGAAGACTGTGACGTGGCCGCCCCACGTCCCCGGCCGCGTCCACGACCACGACCGCGACCACGACCTCTTCCAGCATCCATACTGGAGTTAAATAAGTAGCAAAAGCCATACGAGGATCAGTACAAGAAAAGAACAATCACAAGTCGAGAATCAAGGGTACGATACAAGGAATTAATGAACAGAGGAAGGAAAACTTACGGACACTGGTAGTACCGGAATCATGGCAGCGTGACGATGATGTGCAAAACAAGACACCACAAGACCCAATAAACCGACAAGCCTAGGTATCCATAAACCTAGTTCTCTGATACCATTTTCTGTAACACCCTCAAGATATTCGAGGTATATTACAGCGCCGTGAATCCCTATATGGGACCCACCAGGCTGAACAACATCATACTCATCGACTCACATAAACGACAAACCAACACCATGTCATAAAGACGCACAACAGAATAATCCACCCGGTTTACCGGTCAAACATAACATCATCAATCAACACAAACATATAGGCAACAATACAATCCGGACGGACAAGAACTCTTAAGTACTCGAGTACAACCATTAGTTCAAAAGCCATAAAAGATGAAAAGACAAAAAGACATTAAGACGTCACTTAGGCACAATCATCACGCTCGGCCATCATCCGCATCTCGGTCCGGCGCCCATTGCCTCGATGAACCCGACTGAAATTCATAAAACGAATTTCCCAAAACGGGTCCCCAGAGGGGTTTGCAATTACGTTAGTACAAGTAACTGATGAACAACTTACATCTTACACATATAGTAATGTATGCAATAAAGAAAACCGTTTGAAAGCACTCATTTCCGAAATGCCAATATCAAATCACATTTGTAAAATTCACCACAATTAACCGTCGATCCACACCTCCGTGGACCCTACCGAGACCCGTCGGATCTAACCAGTAGTGGTTAAAAGAAAAGCTCTTCTATCCACACCTCCGTGGACACCTACCGAGACCACGTCGAGTCTAACTAGTAGTGAGCATACACACACACAATTTCTCATACAAAACTACTATGCCAAGATTGTAAGTTCATAAGGATACTTGCCTCGATTAATTAGACGATGACACGAACGGAACGGAAGAGTTGAACACGACCGCAAGGAACCGGCGGAAATGAACCTAACGATTTGAATAGCACAATCACAACCACTTCTAAACGATTATGGAAATGGAATACTCCGGAAACCCGCCTACGATTCATGTATATTCGTATATAAACAACAACGAGGGCGACCACAACCGAACCCTCTCGATTCCGTAAAAATCACGAAATATACCATGAATCCGTAGGGAAACTAAGAATACCAACAAGATTAATCATATTCATTATGAATCCATCAACGAAACGGAACGGATCGGAAGAAAATCCCAAAACCCCCAAATTATCCAAAAGTAGGGTTCTAAGAGATTACCTTGGATTTAGGATGAGAAACACAAGTGGATGATGTTAGTCTTACACCAAGAACTCAAGCACAAGAATCTCTGAAGTGATTGGAGGAAGAAAATCGCCTCAAATCGTCTCGGAGTCGTCGGTCATGAAAGAGGAAGAAATGAGATTTTGTGATTATCTCGGTCAACTCCTGGTTTATATAGCCGGGAGTGTTAGCGCACGCTAAGACCTCAAGGTTAGCGTGCGCTAACAGGATAGGTTACAAACCCTCTGTTAGCGTCCCACCCGGCTGAGGTTTTGGCCGTTAGCGTGCGCTACCATACATGCGTAGCGTGCGCTAATAACCTCTTGGTAGCGCGCGCTATCGACCAATAGCGTGCGCTACCTGAACATCAGCCGAGTCCAGTAGCCAACTGCCCAAACCTCACCTGACCCGTTAGCGTGCGTTACCTATACCAGCGTAGCGTGCGCTAACTAGCATCTGATTGAGTTCAGTAGTAAACTGCCCAGTACTGGACAGTCACACTAGCGCGCGCTACTGAACAACTTAACGTGCGCTAGTCTCCCGACATTAGCGTGCGCTAGACAAGATAGCGTGCGCTAATCCGATAGTCCAGAGGCCTGGGAGTGAAACTGCCACTCCCAGGGCTAAATCGTTAGCGTGCGCTACGAATTAAACGTAGCGTGCGCTACCAATGGATTTCTAGCGTGCGCTATACAGAGAATTTAGCGTGCGCTAGATACAGAATATAAACGACCCAAAATACCGGATTATGAACGAAACGTCAAACGGAACACCTCAAAACGCATCATAGCATAGAATGAATCCACGGCAACCCCGAAACGACGGTTCCGCACAACAATTACGAGAATCAGATCAAAAGATAACGGAAAAGTTACACTGAAGGATACACGAGAGTCACTAAAATCGAGAATTACACCGGAAATACAATTACAAGAGAAAGAAAAATGCGGATATTACACCATAAACCTAAGCTCTGATACCATATTCTGTAACACCCCCAAGACATTCAGGGCATATTACAGCGCCGTGGACCCCACACTGTGGAATCCACCAGGCTAACATACCAAACAAGACATTCGACAACGACAACAATCATCGGTAATACGACAATTCAAATAAGATTACAATCCGACAATAAAATCCAACATTAATCCACTT
Source organism: Orobanche coerulescens (assembly GCA_033398695.1). Taxonomy (NCBI): domain Eukaryota; kingdom Viridiplantae; phylum Streptophyta; class Magnoliopsida; order Lamiales; family Orobanchaceae; genus Orobanche; species Orobanche coerulescens. The sequence goes on from CM065811.1 coordinate 38,097,946, forward strand.
CCCAAACAGAACACAAGATTAACAATTTTGTAAAAAGAAGTACTTAGTACTTAAACCAGCTTTTATAAAACAAAATCCCCAAAACAAGATATCAAAATATTCGAGATAGAACACCAATAATAAATTTCGGACGAGATCATGCTCGCCCATCATCCTCATACGGCTCTAGTGCTCGCTTGTCCCCACGATCGCACTAAATACAAAAAGTATTTCCCCATTTAAGGGGTTAGCGACAATCGCTAGTGCAAGTACAATCCATTTGAACTACATTCTAATCGAGATGAATATATGCGCCAAAAGTCATTTTAGAAAACATTTTATATTAGGAATATTTACGATGTACACACAAAACACATTATCTCCAACAAATCATAATTCAAAGTTAACCGTTGGCACGAGACTCACGGCCACCGTACCCGCAGAGCCCCGTCGGACATCCCCGGTGGCTAACCACGATTCGTGATACGCACACACACGGCAATACGTATCCCTAGAGGCCCCGTCGGACCGTCCCTAGGTGAACATACACATATCTCCCCACAACAACCACATATAGCCATAATTCAAATACTAGAACATGTAAACAAATGTAAAGTACTTGCCTTTGTGACATCTTCAAGGATCGGAAGTGAAAAGTGACTACGGATGATCCGAATGGACAACGACGGTTCCTAAACGAAGAATTAGCATAACTCGGTCCCAACGGACATCGATGTCGAAAGGAATACTCCCAAAACCCCGATTACTAATAACGACAATAGACGATCAATTGATACGGGCGAGGGTTTACGCAAAATCTCCCGTATCGATAATTCGCGATTAAAATCAAGGAAATTGGATTTGGAATCATTCAACAATCACAATCGGTGAAGAATATCCTAACATACTTGGAATAATTCGGTTCCAATTAATAAAACCGGAAAACCCCAAATCCACAAAGTTAGGGTTCCCGAGAAATTACCTTGAATTCGGACGATGGAGATGGGTTTAGATGGTGGTGTGTTATGCTCGAGACACAAGAATTGGATCGGAAGGGAACTCCACGGTTACTCTCCACAATCCGCTCCGAATCGCCAAAATCGCCCGTAGGAAGGGAAGGAAAGGAAAAGAATGAAAAATAATGTTGAAACTAAACCGCCCGATCTTTAAAAATGTTAAGTTAGCGCACGCTAACTAACATGTATAGCGCACGCTAACGGGCCGAGACCGTCCAGTGGCTCTTTGCCATCGCTAGCGCACGCTAACAAAATGAGTTAGCGCACGCTAATCGCACATTGGTAGCGCACGCAAGGCAACAGGGGTAGCGTCGCTACCTACGCAGCAGCTTCAAGATTGCCGCTCATGTCGCAGTGATCTGCCGGAGGTACAAAACACGAAATGCACGACGAGGTCGAATCGGGAACATGAACGCGAAGCATATAAGACGACGGAGCTAAGCGCTGAAAGAAAAATACAATTCCGACCACCGAAGGGTCCGTAATGCGACAACGAAAACGAGATTCCCTAAACTATTAGGAAATTACAAAAATGGCCCAAGTGCCCGAAAATCACGAAACGACGTCGGATTTACAAACCGAAAGTCTCCACAAGACCAACTCAACCATACGAACTTGTACAAACCCAGAAATAACGAAAACGAACGAGTTTTACAAGAATCGAACGTTCATACGGCAAAACATGTCATAAAATGAAATTACGTGAAAACATCATCAAAACTTGTCCAAATGGAAAAACTCCAAGAGCAACATAGATTCAAAATGTCGAAACGGTTACAAGCGAGTCGATAAAAATAGACATACACCAAAAATGGAAACTGCTAAAAATAGAAATATTACGGATATTACACTCACGGGCGGCTATAAGCATATCGGGCTCGGTGCCGATTGATTCTGATAAGTCATCCAAACACAAAGGAGATCGACAACGACGACCGTACAAGGCCTCGTAAGGTGCCATCTTAATCGAAGCATGCCAACTATTATTGTACGTGAACTCGATCAACGGTAGTTGGGCTTCCCAATCATCTTTCCAATCGAGAACACATGCCCTCAACATGTCTTCCAAAGTCTGAATAGTCCTCTCTGATTATCCGTTGGACTGAGGATGAAAAGCTGTACTGAGATTAAGCTGAGTTTCCATAGCATGATGAACTGATTTCCAAAAATCAGACACGAACCGTCCGTCACGATCGGAAACGATACTTTTAGGAGTACCGTGCAGTCTCACTATCTCTTTGATAAACAACCGGGCAAGTCTCTCGGGACCCCACGTATCCTTAATCTCAAGGAAATGAGCTGATTTAGTTAAGCGGTCCACAATTACCCAGATTGTATTGATGCCACGATGACTCGTCGGCAAACTCGTGATGAAGTCCATTGAAATATCCTCCCACCTCCACTTTGGGATAGGGAGAGGTTTCAGCATACCCTCCGGTCGCTGATGTTCTATCTTGACTTGCTGATAGGTCAAACATCTCGAAACAAATTCCGTGACTTCTCGCTTCATATTACTCCACCAGTAATTTTGTTTCAAGTCTTTATACATCTTGCTAGACCCCGAATGAACGGAATAAGGGGTAGCATGAGCTTCTCTCAAAATCGAGTTTTTCAACTCGTCATTCGCCGGTACGCACAACCGATTCTTAAACCGTAAAAGTCCATCCTCGTGGACCACAAACCCAGGGGCTTTCCCCTGAGTCACATCATCTCGAATGCGTAACAAAAATGGGTCTGAACCCTGATTCTCCCTGATCGCATCTTCAAGTGGCGATGAAATCTCTAACGTACAAAGTTTCCCTTGTACTCGCTGTAACCAGACCTCGATCTCGGGTCTCAGAAATTCTTGCTGAAGTTCCTTCTGAACTGTTAATCGAGCAAGCATCTGCTCTTGAATGGACTTACGACTCAAGACGTCGGAGACAACGTTCGCCTTGCCCAGGTGGTAAAGTATCTCAATATCATAATCTTTGATTAGTTGCAACCACCGTCTCTATTGCATATTTAACTCCTTCTGAGTAAATATATACTTTAAACTCTTATGATCGGTGAATATTTGACAGGTAACGCCATAAAGATAATGACGCCAAATCTTCAATGCGAATACCACGGTTGCTAGCTCCAGGTAGTGGGTCGGATAATTAACCTCGTAAGGTCTCAATTGCCATGAAGTATAAGTAATAACTTTCACGTTCTGCATTAGTACACATCCGAGACTCTGTCCGGACGCATCACTATAAACCACAAATCCTTCCGTCCCTTGCGGTAAAGAAAGGACATGTGCTGAAATTAACCGGCTCTTGAGTTCCTCAAAACTCTGTTGACATGCATCGGACCACATGTATTTCTTATCTTTCCTTAAAAGGTTCGTCATGGGTTGAGCGATTTTAGAAAATCCTTCAACAAATCGGCGATAATAGCCAGCTAATCCGAGGAAACTTCGGATTTCCTTAACATTCTTCGGAGGTTGCCAATCTCGGATAGCCTCCGTCTTCTGAGGGTCGACATGAACTCCGTCTGATGAAATTACATATCCGAGAAACGTCACTTCGGACATCCAGAATTCACATTTGGAAAACTTTCCATAAAGTTGCTCTCGTCTCAACACATCGAGCACCTGATGAAGGTGAAACTCGTGCTCTTCCTGGTCACGAGAATAAATTAAAATGTCATCAATAAAGACAACCATGAACTGATACAAATAGTCGATGAAAACCCGATTCATTAACTCCATGAATACCGCAGGTACATTAGTTAACCCAAACGGCATTACCACAAACTCATAATGACCATAGCGTGTTCGGAACGCCGTCCTTGCGATATCCAACTCTCGGATTCGCAACTGATGATATCCAGATCTTAAGTCGATCTTGGAAAATACTGAAGCTCCTTGAAGTTGATCCAAAAAATCATCGATACGGGGCAGAGGATACTCTTTTGATCGTCACCCGGTTCAATTCCCGGTAATCAATACACAAACGGAACGAACCATCCTTCTTCTTGACAAATAACACTGGTGCTCCCAATGGGGATGCATTCGGTCGAATATAACCCTTCTCGGTCAAATCCTCTAATTGATTTTTCAACTCCTGCATTTCGGTTAGGGCCATCCGGTACGGTGCCTTCGATATCGGGGACGTACCGGGCTCTAACTCAATCGTGAATTCCACATCTCTCTGTGGAGGCAAACCAGGTAACTCGTCTGGAAATACATCGGCATATTCTCTCACTACAGGAATATCCGTCAACATTACTAATGGTTTCTCAGTCTTGGTCATATAGCACTAATAACCGACACACCCCTGACTGAGTAATTTCACTGCTTTCATCAAGTTGATAACCCTCCCGGAGCAGCCGGGATTACCTCCCTAAAATACACATTCGACCCAATCGTCTGAAATGATAGTGACCATACGCTTACGGACACTGATGACGGCATCATGACGATCCATCCAATCAATACCCAGGATGATGTTTTTTCTCGGTAGATCTACCACGATTAGGTCTACTAGCCAATCACGGCCATGAAGCTGAATCGGACAATCCTTAATCTCACGATTCCCGATAATTCTTCTACCATCAGGTAGACCAATGACATAAGGCTCACAACTAGTAGCACTACCGAGACGTAGTCTACTCAAACATGACTCGGAAATGAATTAATGCGATGCACCAGTATCAAAAAGGGTACACACAGGTTGAGATAGAATATCGAGTGTACCTGAGATCATCCGGGCCTCTGGATCATCGGTCTTCTTCATCTCATAAATTCGGGGCTTGCCGGCCCCCGAACCGGACGCTCCCGTCTCATAGATCTTGGCTCCACCTTTATTTGCTCCTGTCGTCTTGAACGACGCGGACTGAGTGGCCTAATTCTGCACCACTGAATGTCTCGGGCCTGAGATGATGCCGGAGTAGGTTTAGAGTCTCTTCGGCAAAAACGGGCCTTATGCCCAGCAATCCCACAGTTATGGCACGTGACAGTCTGCTTCGGACACTTGGTGCTGAAATGACCCTGTTCTTCATAGTTGAAACAGGTGATGGCCGAACTGGCTGCTCGTGACTGAGATTCCGCGGGTCTAGGCGCCATAGGAGGTCGCTCAGAAAAAGTAGAACCCGCACGAGGTTTCTTGAAAGTGGCCTGACTGCCGTCAGACTGATTACGATTCTTTGACTTCTTGCCAGCAGATGAAGGTTGTTGCTTAGCAATATCCTTAGCAGCAAGCTCATAAGTAAGAGCTTTCTCAATGAATTCGGCCATAGTGGTGCAATTGTGATTAAGCAACTGCATCCGCATACGAGGCTTCAACCTCTTACTGAAATACTTGATCTTGTCCGCCTCAGAGTGAATAATGGACGAGGCGAAAGGAAGTAGCTCCTCAAATTTCTCGGCGATGGCGAGAACATCATCGTCCGCTGAGAGGTCGGGAGTGAGTAATTATGACAACTTGTCCTCCCTGAGTGGGGCCGGATAATACCTCTCCATCATGAGAGTCCTGAATTGATCCCATGTACAAGATCCGTCGGTGGGCTTCAACGATAACCACCATGAATCTGCGCCCTTACCAAGATGGTAAGCCGCAACTGAAACTTTGTGTCCCTCAGGACAGTCCACGATAGCAAACTGTTTCTCGAAATGCTCAAGCCAGTGAATGATATCCGCCGGCTCAGATGAGCCCTCGAAGGTAGGTGGTCTCTGGCGAGAGATGTCGCCAATGATACTGCTCACACCCCTCTCTTGCCTCTGAGGTGGCGGCGGAGGAGCCTGTTGATTTTGAGTAGTTGAGTTATGCATCGTCTCCATCAGTTGTGCCATATAAGTCATTTGGGCCATCATTCCATGCATAAAAGCGAGTGGATCAACCCGAACACCTTCTGACTGAGTTGTGTCCCAGGTACGACTCTCTGATAGTGAATGATTACGTCCAGGTGAATGAGTGGCAGCATCACTGCTCGATGAATTAGCATTATTCCTTGCATTAGCGCGTGTATTCACACGAGCTCTCGGGTTTAAGCCCGCACCACGGCCTCTTCCCCCGCGTCCTCTGAGAGCTCTTTCCATACTGAAGTGGAAAGTCATATGTAATTATATATCTCGCATGAACATCACATTATGATTATGTTATGAAATGATGAAAATGAGCATATGCGCTCAAACACAATGATTATATGAATGATCAACTGAAGTGATGTGATTATCTGATGAAATTCTTGAATGATTATCTTAAACAAGTTAACAAGATTTATGATATGATCCTCAAGATCAACAACTGAACAATGAAATGAACTGAGTGATTAATGAATTAACATGATCGTCTTGATCAAAAATGAAAATGATGAATGAGGATTGTTGATTGCTGAATGATGAATGTGTGATTCTTATTGCCAGAAATTATACCATGGCGTCAGAAATCTTACTATTCTTTGGTCTGAGGGGCTCGGCTCTTGCACAGGTCACACGTGACGCGAAAGTCTAATGATACTAGTCTGATGAACGATGATTTCAAATGAGACATGACTCGGAAGGTAGTATTCAAAACCACGCTCCAATACCAACTCTGTAACACCCCAAACTAGGCGGATATTACAGTGTCGTGGACCCCCGACTGGGACCCACCAGTCGAATGAAAATTAATGAATTAAATAATATAATTGTAGTACCAAACCACAATATATCATCAATCACTCCGATGAGGAGTTCCATTACAACACACCCAAGTTAATACCGAATACATGTATATTTTATATGAAGATAAAATATACAACACTGAATGAAATGAATATCCAAATGGAAGTCTGCAGCAGAAATAAAATAAAGAAAACACGAGTGAATGAAAGGACTGGCCCCCCTACTAGTATCACTGGGACTCCTCGCCGTCAATGTTTTCTTCCCGTGCCTTAGCCTTGCCATGACCTGAAAACAACATCCCCCAACGGGGTCAGTTACACAGAACAACAATCCTCAAGAGTTGAATAAACACAATCATGATATATCTTAATTATGAAATGACGTTGAAGAGAGGCATCATAGTACGCCCGTAATGGTATGTGCAAGTGCACAAGACGAGTGTCCGGACACACCCATCCTTGTACCTAATTAGTCTCACGGAGGTACATTACCGCGTGCACAGTCTAATGTGTCGGTGAACCCAACACATGACCATCACGTGCCCGACTAAAAATTCCACACATCCCCACCCGGCCACGCAATATGAACCCAGAAGGTCATATGGGCAAAGAATGACCATGAAGAATAATAATGAATAACAATCCGACAAAATCAAGAATGACTCACCGAGATGAAATGATAGTGAAATGAATAATAACTCAATGAAATGATTGGAACCGTCGTTCCTCGTGAATGAAGTGATTAATTGATAATTACAAGTCCCAATACGGTTAATACATTATGAATGAATTATGGTTATGAATGAACAACAACAAAAGGAATGAATATCCTTTTAACCGAGTAAGAATTAACTTACTCAACCGGTGAAGAATGTCCTTCCTCGAACAAACGTCCTACAATGAGATGTGGTTGCTCGAATAACCTTGAATGACAATTACCAACAAACGCTCAATATACGTATCAAACACAATTATAACTAACTCAAACGTCGATACAACAATATCCAAACTCATTGAGGCATTCTAGCGAATACTTAGCAACATACATCCTTCGATAATATCCAAATGCCGAATATATCAAGACCAACTCCAAAATGAGTATTTCAAACCAACAAAACAACTTCAATGATATCAGTAATCCCATAGGAATCCACAATTCGGAACATCTAATCGAAAACCCCCAAAAATATCAAAGTCAACCCCAAAGTGTTCTTGATTCAAACCCCCAACAATTCATGAAATCCAAATATATGCCATAAAATCCATAGGAATACATTTATCCAAGGTAGATAATCCATATCTAACATATTCCAACAACAATCCAAGCTTACACGAATAAATCAAAAGGAAAACACTTGAACTCCGAATTCCTAGATTCAAAAGGTGATTACCTTTATTATGATGTTGATAGCTGATTTCACCTCGAAGAACACTCCTCAAGAAGCTCCAAATCTCCCAAAATCGATGAAGGAATGAAAAGAAATGACCAATGACGAATCTGGACTACACTGTCCAATTTATAATGTCCTCGGATTAGCGCGCGCTAGCTCTTGTGCGTAGCGTGCGCTAACGGGTATACTGGGTAGTCCAGTATACTCTGTTCGCAATGGTAGCGTGCGCTACGTACCTCTTGTAACGTGCGCTACAACCATGTATTTAGCGTGCGCTAACACAAAATGTTAACGTGCGCTAACGATTGATTTGGTGTCTAGTACTGAAGTCCAGAACCTCCTGTTCTCTGATCTGATCATGGTAGGGCGTGCTACACACAAGATTTAGCGTGCGCTACTGACACCGATTAGCGTACGCTAATATCTACTCGTAGCGTGCGCTAGGAATTATTCCAATTCAGTCCAGTAGCCACTGGACTCTGCCTGACCGTAGCGCACGCTACACCGACTGCATAGCGTGCGCTACTCCAACCTACTAGCGCGCGCTACTTACCATTCTTAGCGTGCGCTACTCACAACCCAACTGCAGTCCAATGCCTTCTGGACTGCCTACTTGAACTGCAATTAGCGTGCGCTAGTGTTGAGAGGTAGCGTGCGCTACCTGAACTCAATTAGCGCGCGCTAAAGAGAGTTCCTAGCGTGCGCTACTCCTCACACACAACCCACTATGAAGATGACAATGATGATAAACACGACACGATTCTCCAACTAGATTGATAATGAATGACGATTGATACACGATACAATTACTCTGAACGGTAAATACAATGATTGAATATGAGTGACAAATGATCATTAATGAGTGAAAATTACTGAGTGACAATTACTGAACGATAATTACTGAATGATAATGACTGAATTACAACAGGGTATTACAACTAAGATGGTGGTGACCTGAGAATATGGAAGACGTCTGAGATTCCGGGCTGGGGCCGACGAGCAGAAGAGCGGCGTCATAAAGAGAGCAGCAGCGGCACCAGAAGAGCGGTGACGGCGAGGGATAAGGGAGGAGCAGCGCCGCCGGTGAGGGAGAAAGTGGTCTGGTCAGAAAGAAAACTAGCCGGAGAAGGAGAGATGAGAGACTGGACATGAAGAAGAGAGAGAGAAAATGTAAAAAATCAGTAAATTATAAATGGTGATAATGGTGTGGTTGTGATAAAAAACCAAAATTTACTCCTCCCTTTAGTAAGGGTAAATTAGTCCTAATTTATCTTTTTTTACTACAATTTGTACAAACTGAGTTGCATGACAAATATTAATATCTACTAATCTATATGGCCAAACCATGTCTTCTCTCTAAAATCTTATTACCTGAAATGGAAAACAAGTTTAAATTAACTTTTTGAGTCGAAAACGTTTATTTTGAAAAGGCTGGTAGATGATCTTTTTACCTAGAAGGACTTGTGTACTTGATTCAAAATGATAATAATTTTATACTAAAATAAAGACATAGATAATTCCGCATGCGAAATTACTATTTTATTTGTGACATTTTGCTTGTAATCAATATTTCCAACGAGTTGTTATTGTTAAATATAATAAATATATTTCGGTCAAATGTAAATAATTAGTTTCCTAATTATTAGCTTAATGTTAGCCTAGACTGCTGCCTTGATTGATGCAAACAGTTAGGCGTAAACTCTGTATATATTGACCACTATGTTAATGATAAGGGTCAAGGATTATAATCTTTCATGGTATCGGGAGATCTAGGGTTTTTCTTTCTCTCTTTCGCTGCACCCTAACTCCACCGCCCACACTGATATTCTTCTTCACTATTCTTTCTTTCTTCTTCATATGCGGCATCCTGAATATGTCGGCCTCAAAGAATACTTTTCACCCTGCTCTTGCTGTTTCAAACATCAAGAATCATATCTCCATTACCCTTGAAATGGAGAATGTGCAATATTCAACCTGGGCGGAACTTTTTAAGATCACCGCACGCTCTCATCGGGTCTTACATCATATCATCTTCCCTGAGAAAGGGAAGGAGAAGGCCTCTGCGTCGATCGGTGAGGATGATCCGGACCTCTGGTCCACTATTTATGCAACGGTACTCTCTTGGATTTATGCCACCATATCCAATGACCTTTTGCATACTATTCTTGAAACTGACACTACGGCTATGGAGGCCTGGAATCGCTTGCGTGATATCTTCCAAGACAACAAGCATTCCCGGGCTGTCACTCTAGAGCAAGATTTCTCCAATGTCAGAATGGAGGATTTTCCGAACGTGTCAGCCTACGGTCAGCATCTCAAGTCCCTCGCTGACTAATTAAAAAATGTCGGCTCACCGGTATCGGACAGTAGACTAGTTCTGTAGTCGGTTTGGGGACTCACTCATGCTTATCGAGGTGTGGGCACGTTAATTCGTCAAAGCGACCCTCTTCCCCCTTTGTATCAAGCACGTTCCATGCTCACCTTGGAGGAGGCCGGGATGGCCGAAGAGGCGGCGACGGGATCAGAATCTGCCATGGTTGCTGCTTCTCATCCGGATTTTGATTCTTCCTTTTTGATCAGATGGGTCAGTCAAGGGGTAAACAAAATGGTGCTCGTAAGAATTCGGGTCGGAAAAATAATGGTGGTGGGGGTAACCGGAATCCGTCCGACGACAAGGCAGGCAAGGGAGGTCGCCAGGGTAACGACCACCACCAGACTTTCGGCTAGCAACATCAATTTCCGCCTTATGGTGTTTTTCCTCCATGGCAGCAGTATCAACAATGGGGGTGGGTACCTTCTCAGTGGGACGCTCCTCCTTGTCCATTTCCTACACAAGGATGGGCTCGTCCATCTCAAGCCCAACGTGCACAATCTGGTATCTTGGGTCCACGCCCACAACAAGCTCATATGGTCTGTTCCTCCGGGCAGCCCGCTCCGTATACCCCGACGGACATTGAATCAGCAATGCATACAATGACTGTCAACCAACCGGATCTGTCTTGGTACATGGACACAGAAGCCACTTCTCATATAACATCCTCACAGGGTAATCTCTCGTCTTATTTTAATTTGAGCAATCATCATAATGCTATTATTGTCGGTAATGGTCATTCAATTCCAATTCATGGTTATGGTCATTCTTGTTTACCCTCTCCTAATCCTCCATTGGTTTTAGAAAATGTCCTCCATGCTCCTAAACTCATTAAAAATCTCATATCGGTTAGAAAGTTTACTACTGATAATTCTGCGACAGTAGAGTTTGATCCTTTTGGGTTTTCTGTGAAGGATTTTCAGACAGGGATGCCAATAATGAGATGTGAGAGTTGGGGTGAACTCTATCCTGTTTCTTCTTCTATCAACAATCAAGATTCCCCTTCAACCTTTGCAGCTATCTCTTCTTCACTTTGGCATGCTCGACTGGGTCATCCAGGTGCTTCTATTTTCGATGCTCTTAGGATCAATAAAAGCATTGATTGTAATCGTACTTCTATCTCTAATATGTGTCGTTCTTGTGTTTTTGGAAAACATACTAAATTTCCATTTTCTCCTTCTATTTCCAGTACTACTATGTCATTTTATGTTACTCATAGTGACCTTTGGTCATCCCCTGTTTTGAGCTCCGCAGGCCATAAATATTATATGTTATTATTGGATGACTATTCGAATTTTTGTGGACTTTTCCATTATTTAGAAATTCGGATGTGTATGAGAATTTCTTAGTTTTTAAAAATCATATTCTTACCCAATTTGAGCACCCGATTAAAAATGTTCAATGTGACAATGGGAGGGAATTTGATAACAGTGTTTTTTGGGGTTTTTGTAAAGCTAATGGCATGTCTTTCCGTCTTTCTTACCCCCATACTTCACCTCAAAATGGAAAAGCCGAGAGAAAAATTCGTACTATTAATAATATCACTCGTACTCTTCTAGCGCATGCCTCTCTTCCCCCTTACTTTTGGCATCATGTATTACAAATGACTACTTATCTTCTTAATATTCTACCGATCAAGAAATTAGGTAATTCTTCTCCCCTTCAAATACTATATCAAAGAAATCCATCTTACTCTCACATTCGGGTTTTTGGGTGCTTGTGTTATCCTCTCATCCCTTCTACGACTATACACAAATTACAACCCCGTTCTACTCCATGTGTGTTTTTGGGTTTCCCTCCTAATCATCGTGGCTACAAGTGTTTTGATTTGTCTTCAAATAAAATTATCATTTGTCGTCATGTTCTATTTTATGAGCATGTGTTTCCTTTTGCAAGGTTGCATACTACTACTTCTACTACATATGATTTTTTGGATGATGGTTTATCTCCTTACATAATGCATCATTTAAAAAATCAAGTTACTACTCCTCTGCCAACTCCACCTAGTCCAAATGGCAGCCCTCTTACTCCTCCTGGCCCATATCATGGCAGCCCAACATTACATTCTCTTTATCCACCACAAATTCAATCTAGCCCACCTTTGTCAAGCCCATCTTCACCAACTGCCCACTCTTCTGGCAGCTTTGGCGACACCCCACCAACCACGGCCCATGTATCCCCCTCTTCCCAGCCAAACACGACTCACAACTTTTCGGACACAATAAATCCCAATCTTTCCCATATTCCAGCCCAACAGTCTTGTGTAGTTACTCGAAGTCAGCATGGCATATATAAGCCAAATCCAAAATACAATGCTATGCATACTGCTGTTATGAAATCTCCTTTACCTCGTAATCCGGTAGCAGCACTTCGTGACCCGAATTGGAAAATGGCTATGGATGATGAATATAATGCTCTTATGAAAAACAAGACGTGGGTTTTGGTGCCACGTCCGCCTAATGTTAATGTGATTCGTTCTATGTGGATTTTTACTCACAAGAAAAAATCTAATGGTGTGTTTGAGAGGCATAAAGCCCGTCTTGTAGGTAATGGAAAGACACAACAGGTTGGTATTGATTGTGGTGAGACTTTTAGCCCGGTAGTCAAACCGGCAATGATTCGGACAGTTCTTAGCCTTTCTCTGTCCAAAGCATGGCCAATTCATCATTTGGATGTTAAAAATGCTTTTCTTCATGGTGAGCTTCAAGAAACAGTCTATATGCATCAACCTTTGGGATATCGGGATCGATCTCATCCTGGTTATGTTTGTCTTTTGCATAAGTCTTTATATGGACTTAAGCAGGCGCCCCGGGCTTGGTACAAGCGATGTGCTGATTTTGTTATGTCTATTGGTTTCACTAACAGCAGATTTGACAATTCTTTATTTATATACCACAAGGGGACCGCTATAGCTTACATTTTGTTGTATGTTGATGACATTATTCTTACTGCTTCTTCTGATACTCTCCAGTGCTCTATTATGGATCTTCTTAGCTCGAAATTTGCTATGAAAGATCTTGGACCCTTGAATTATTTTCTTGGCATTGCAGTAACATGGCATAAGGGTGGTATGTTTCTCTCACAACGTAAATATGCCAAAGAAATAATTGATCGTGCAGGGATGTCTTCATGTAAACCATCATTTACTCTGGTTGACACCCAGTCTAAAATTAGTGCTACTGGTAGTACTGCTTTTGATGATCCCACTTTGTATAGGAGTCTTGCAGGGGCTCTACAATATCTTACTTTCAGCCGGCCAGATATATCTTATGTCGTCCACTCCAAGATTTGATTATATGTCTGCTCTTAAGAGGGTGATTCGGTATGTTAAGGGTACTTTGGATCACGTGCTTCATTTATACCTGTCTTCTTTTTCTACTCTTATCTCATATACGGACGCAGTTTGGGGAGGGTGCCCGGACACACGGCGATCCACTTCTGGTTATTGTGTATTTTTGGGTGACAACTAGATCTCATGGTCATCTAAACGACAACCCACATTATCTCGTTCTAGTGCCGAGGCCGAGTATCGTGGACTGGCGAATGTTGTCTCCGAATCTTGTTGGATTCAAAATCTTCTCTTGGAGTTGCATTGTCCGATTAAAAAGGCTACTTTGTATACTGTGACAATGTTGTAATATCTGGAATTTCTACTACTATTGTTTGAGACTATTTTATCCGAGTTATATTGTACAGCGTGGAATATGTACAGTGTGGATAAAATAGTAAGGACTGAGATGTCAGTTTTGGTATAATTGTCGTATTTGGTCGACAATTGCACTTGAGGATATAATGTGTCGAGTATATATATTCAGTATGTCGTATGTCCGCATTTGGTATGTCGAGATGTTGGACGAGGTTAGCTAAAAATGGCAAAGTACAGCCATGTTAGCGCACGCTATGAAATATGCTTAGCGCACGCTACGAGGTATGAGTAGCGCACGCTACGTGGTGCAGTTAGCGTACGCTAATAGGTTCGCATTACGTACGCTAAGGAGGATCCTTAACGTACGTAAGGCATTCTGGGAAAGGTTCAGAAGGCGGCCGACAGGTAATCCAGGGTTGATGTTTATCGACATTTAGCGCACGCTACCAAGGATGGTTAGCGTACGCTAATATCAGATCGTCCGACAGGGAATCTTGGCTTTCGGCGAGTGGACCCGGCCACTTGTGACGCGTTCAGATAAGATCAGCGGGTGTTTGTCATGTAGGGCTAGCGCACGCTAAACCGTATGGTTAGCGCACGCTAATTCCAGATCGGTCAGAGGAATCCCAGAAATCGCGGATGCTTTCGGCATGTGGGGGCACGAGTGGTAGGTAAATACTGTAGTAAGTCAACTCCGGATAGCGCACGCTAAGGGAAAGGACTTGCGTACGCTAGACACGATGTTTTACGTACGTTAATGCATGGGCATTACGTACGTAAGCTAGTTTACGAAGCAAGGCAGTAGCCTCTGGGCTGCGATAGCGCACGCTAACAAAGTCAGTTAGCGCACGCTAAGGGTGTAGCGCATGCTAAACATGAGATGTTAGCGCACGCTAGTAATGTATTCTATATAAGGGGACAGACGGGTGTTTTGAAGCATTTCGTCCATTTCTTTCACTCGATCGAGAGAGAACTTTGGGAGGTACTTGAGGTCTAGAAACACTCCAAGATGATGATCTTTATCAAGATTAAAGATGGAAATCATGGATTAAAGCCTTGTTCTTTAAATCATTGGCGATTCTTGGAAATGGATTCAACCTTGGACATCAATCCATTCCTTCAAAAAAGGTAACCACTCTTTGGATTTCGTTTGGATTGATTATTGATGTTCTTGAGTTGATGATTATCATATATTCGAGTTGATGAGCATGATAACGAGTTGGATTACCGAACTAAGTTAGTGTTGTTATCAATATATGAGTATTGATATGTTTCGTATGGTTTTGGATGGAATTCAAGAGATATGTTGATGTAATTCCCTTCTTCAATTCGGATTTTTGATGTTTTGTCGTTGGTTACTTCGTATGTTAACGATTATGGTGGTGCTGCTTTGATTCTTGAAGTTATATGAATTGTATGTCGAAGAACATGATGAATAAGGATTTTTAGATGTTAGAACACATCGGATTATGTCATTTTATGGATCATGAACGTGAATTCGGATAATTCGTGTTCTTGAAGAACTATTGAATTATATATGTCATGATTGTTATGAATAAGAACTGGAAATTGGAAAGGTTACGGGTGATTTTGGAATATGATTATTCATGATAATAACCGGTAAATTGTTCTATGAATTTACCAAATAGGAACAAGAAGAAATCTTGTTGATTCGTGTTTAAATATTAAAGTTGGAATCGAATATGTTATGAAATCCTTAATATCGAGATGAGTTGATCATTGATATGATGGAAGTGTTAGACGATGCTTGGAATGCATGCCACTGTACAGCATTAGCGCACGCTAAGCTTACTGGCTAGCGCACGCTAACGGGAGCAACTTAGCGCACACTACGTTATGCGTTTAACATGCGCTAAATAAGCATATAGTGCAGTATTTTTGTGTTGTGATTATGAACGCATGATGGTTTGATTTGGTTTTTTCAGACTGCGTTTATTCGAGGTTTTTGTTGAACCGTTGAGTTCGATTAGTTGGTTTTGCCGGTTGTTGATTATTATCGGATGTGTTGTCATTTGATTATTGCATTAGGTTGCGATAATTGATCGTGGATTACGACTGTTGTGTTGCTTTGGATCGGGGTTGAGGAGCTCGTAGACAAAGGCAATGGGTTCGGTAATAGCTTCGTGGTATCGGTATCGAGGCAAGTTATTACTTGCTCAGTTATAATATTTAATGAATGGTTTCGGTTTCATTTCATTTATAATTCATATAGCGATGATTATTATTGTAAACTCTGGGTATTTGGATTGTATATCGTTCTTCCGATTCTGGGAGGTAAATCATAATGTATATGCTTTATCTAAGTTATTTTTATGTTCGGGTATCGAGGTTACGTTGCGATAAACACGAGGATATGAGTATCTATTGTTCATTGTACGTTTGGATCGCCGAGCATCGAGGATAATCGCCGGTGATGATTTGACATTGAGATTTCTCCTGAAGGATTCAGGACAATATCTTAGTTTGATTCGGTTTAGTGTTGATGTTGTTGATCATGCAGGTTGTCATTCATGTTGCTGTACATGAAGTCGTCCTAGTTGTGTCATCATAGTGTCGTTCATGTTTTGATTCAATGTCGTTCATGTTGTTGAACATATTGAGTTGCTTATGTGTATGCATGATTGTATTGTTTATGTTGTAAATGATCCGAAGGGATCATGAGGATCTATGCTGAGGGCGCTGGATCGGATGTCCACCATGCATTGGTTCGACGGGACCATCATGGGGATCTATGCTGAGGGCGCTGGATCGTTGGACAGGTTTTCCACCATGCATTGGTTTGACGGGATCATCATGGGGATCTATGCTGAGGGCGCTGGATCGTTGGATTACCAGTATTGTGTTGATGGAATCTTGTGAATTCGCATCATTGATTTTATCATGTGTTGTTGTTCAAATATGTATTGGTGGTTATCCACCTTATGATGATTTGATAGGATCATCAAGG
Organism: Orobanche coerulescens; assembly: GCA_033398695.1. Classification (NCBI taxonomy): domain Eukaryota; kingdom Viridiplantae; phylum Streptophyta; class Magnoliopsida; order Lamiales; family Orobanchaceae; genus Orobanche; species Orobanche coerulescens. Next base: position 38,114,945 of record CM065811.1, read on the forward strand.
GGATCTATGCTGAGGGCGCTAGATCGTCGGATTTCCATTGTGTATACATCATTGTTATTGTTGTGAGCATATTGACGTGGTCATATGAGTATGCATTTGTAGGTCTTGTGTTAGGACCGTGTCCGTATTGCATTGATCTGATCTCAAATTAGACCGATATGATTGTCGTGGCACTTCATATCTCGAGGTATGTTCCGTATTTCATTTGGTATTCGTCTTTTGATGGACAATCGGTTATCGTTTTGGGATTTGATGATGCTATCTGATGGATCGTATTGGTCAGAACTGGTACTTTTCCGTATCGTGAGTTGGTTATGATAGTTTGAGAATCTTGAGCATTGTTTGAGGTGCAATACAGATATTATGTTCGAGTTTATTGGTTAATCGAGTACATGGTGTGAAATGTGATAATGGTTATTCTGATGAGAATTACTTGAGTAAGCAAAGTTATGGCGGTAAGATTACATTAGTCGTATTCTTATGTTGTATTCTCATTGGTATATATTTATTAGTGTGATGTGACGGTTATCATTGTTGGATATTATGGCTGACCCCGTCGTGGGATTTATTTTTAGGGTCTTGGAGTATCGAGCTTGTAGCGGTCGTGAAGAGATGAGCTTCCTGGAGGATACTGGCTAGGACATGTTTTGTGCATTGAGTTTCTTGATTGGTTCTTATATTCCGCTGCTAGAGTATCCTTGTGGTTGGTCTTTTTCCACTGCATGAGTATTTTGAAATGCTCTTTTGGTATCTGGTAACTGAGATTACTTTGGAAATCGTTTTCTAAACTTTTGAGTGTCGGCCGTTTGGCCTTGCGATTTCAAATGAGTTTTTACGACGGTTTTTGATAAATGAATTTTATAAGTCTTTGTAAATTTTTAAATATAGTACCGTCGTTGGCCTCTTGGGCATTTGTAAATGTTTGCGAAAATTTCCTTCAGCCTTGTGGGTTCCATATCGGGCCCCACGGCGCTGTAACATTTCCGGTTAAATCTGGGGGTGTTACAGAATATGGTATCAGAGCTTAGGTTGAGAAAACCTAGGCATTTGGGCCGAGTTGGGTCGTGTTTTTGTCGCGTCATTCGAGTTGTCGATTGAAAAATATTGGAGTCGTGAGTTTTTGTTGTCCACTCGGGCTTGTGCGTTATGTGATTTACCAGTGTGGTACTGGGTTTGTTGTAAACTTTTCCAAATGGTGTTAACGAGATTCTCTGGAATGATATGTGTTGTGTTCTTGAGTCGAACTGATTTGGCAAAACGTGTGTTTTGAAAATATCTGTGTCGAGTATTTTCTAGAGTTGAGATATGTGCTAGTATCACGGGGAATCGTCGGCTTCACGATCTGTAAGTATTTGGATTTTTGAATTTCATTGAGATTTATCGCCGTTCTAAGTTGATATGCTTTGAGATTCAGCAGAATATTATGCATTACAGTATAAGGTGACATAGTTGGGATAGGATTGATGATCTTTAGAAGTTATGATTTTCGAAATCAATATGTCGGTTAATTTTTGGAACGGAATTGTGTATTTGGTAGAATGTCGTGGATTGTTGAGGAGAACATGTAGTCATGTTAGTTCATTTTGTGATATATGAACTGTTTTTGAGCATTTGAAAATGATAATTTTCAAAATGAATATTTTACGGATGTTTTATCGTAAATGATTTTTGGGCCGAGACCCAATCGATTTTGAAATAGTTTCGTAACTCATGACTTGGGGTCCAAAAGGGTTTTCTACTTTTTAAACTTCTTGTAATGCGGAACAAGATACGGGCTGAGACCCTAATGTTTCAAAAGAAATCTTTCTGTTTTCTAAAACCCCCGAGAATTGTAAAACACTTTATCAATCTTTATCGATTTTGTTTCTGCCTTTCGCGGTTTTAGTTTGCTTGTTCAAACGAAACTCCTCGGGAAGTCTTTCGCTGTGTTGATTTGTTTCAATGTCTTGTCATAGCATAACTGAGATGACCCAAGATGGGTTAATGATTGGCATTGCGAGTCATATGTGGAAAAGGAGTTTCTGGTCGGAGTTTATATACTGAGATTTTGGAACTCTATCGTGTGGTTTTCCGATGGAATATCAGTGGATATTGGTGACGAACCGGATTGGTATACAGGAGTATGGATGTAGTCGAGTATTTGCATACTTTTCATTTTAAAACTTCAAAATCGTGTGGATTCGAAGGAAACTCTTATCAAATACTTGGCACCATCGAGCCAATTTAATTTTTCGAAAATTAATTTTGTGGTCTTACCAAAATCTGGGTTTTGAGCTTTGAAATTTTTGAAAGAACTTTCGGAAAATTATCTTCTTGACGAGACTTTATGATTTCAAACTGGTTTTGAAAATGGGATTGATATACATACGCATTTAGTGCATAATGCATATCATGGTGAGGTTCTGAGCGAGACTCTCGAACTGGATATTTCATCGGTGTGGTACGATGAAAAGAGATTCGAACTCTAGTATGGTAGTTTGGTTATCCAGGGATGATCGGTTGATTTATTGAATGAGAGGAATATGCTGCGTGTTGTAGATCCATGCACATGATGTAATTTTAGAACTTTGGATTTCGTGAGATCGAGACATATATGCTATGTGATTCCATTGATATGGTGGTAGTGTGATTTTTACTATAGTGATTTTGAAGGATTTCTTTGTAAGTATAGATTTCGAAGTGGTGACCCCATGCTGGTTGTTGTGGATATTGATTGATCGTTCCCAGTTTATGTATGATTAGATATGTTCGACAGGTTGTGATTAGTTGTTCGTATGCCGAGGGGTATGTTCACCAGTCGGGTATGTTTATTGAGATCCACTGTATGTGATTGGTGTGTCGTTTTGAGAACTTTATTCGTTCGTATGTCAGTTTATGTGGTTCTGTGTTGATCGTATTGGAGTTTATCATGTGGATGATATTCTCGATTGTGTTTTGACCTCTGGTTGGTCATATTGAAGTTTATCATGTTGATGATATTCTCGGCTGCGTTTTGACCTTTGGATTGGTCGTATTGAAGTTTATCATGTCGATGATATACTCGGTTAATTTGTTGGTTGATTATTGTTAATGATCGTATGAGCGTTCGAATTTTGTACCGATGTTTCAATATTTATGTTGTTGATTTGGGCAGTTGTTTCACAGATGTATCGTGCATTATTGACTTTTAGCAGGGTTTGGACTTGATTGTATAATCAGGCAGACGAGATTTAGCACAGATAGATTATTTCATCCGAAGAGGATATATTTTGTTAAGACTCATGGAATTGTTATTGTAAGCGTATTGAGGCTTTACAGGGAAGTCACTTGCTAGTACCTCAGGAGATCATCGACTTGGCGCATATGTAAGTGTACTGTTTTGGTTATTCGTTAATGATGATGATTGATCATTGTTGCGATGGTTTCGGAATATTTTGGTTGAACGGTTTGTTGGTTTTTCTATGACGGATTGCAAGTTTCGAGGACGAAACTTATTTTAAGTGGTGTAAAATGTAATATCCGGAATTTCTACTACTGTTGTTTGAGACTATTTTATCCGAATTATATTGTACATCGTGGAATATGTACAGTATGGATAAAATAGTAAGGACTGAGATGTCAGTTTTGGTATAATTGTCGTATTTGGTCGACAATTGCACTTGAGGATATAATGTGTCGAGTATATGTATTCAGTATGTCGTATGTCCGCATTTGGTATGTCGAGATGTTGGACGAGGATAGCTGAAAATGGCTAAGTACAGCCACGTTAGCGCACGCTATGAAATATGCTTAGCGCACGCTACGAGGTATGAGTAGCGCACGCTACGTGGTGCAGTTAGCATACCCTAATAGGTTCGCATTACGTACGCTAAGGAGGATCCTTAATGTACGTAAGGCATTCTGGGAAAGGTTTAGAAGGCGGCCGACAGGTAAGCCCGGGTTGATGTTTATCGACATTTAGCACACGCTACCAAGGATGGTTAGCGTACGCTAATATCAGATCATCCGACAGGGAATCTTGGCTTTCGGCGAGTGGACCCGGCCACTTGTGACGCGTGTCCAGATAAGGTCAGTGGGTGTTTATCATGTAGGGCTAGCACACGCTAAACCGTATGGTTAGCGCACGCTAATTCCAGATCGGTCAGAGGAATCCCGGAAATCGCGGATGCTTTCGGCATGTGGGGGTACGAGTGGTAGGTAAATACTGTAGTAAGTCAACTTCGGATAGCGCACGCTAAGGGCAAGGACTTGCGTATGCTAGACATGATGTTTTACATACGTTAATGCATGGGCATTACGTACGTAAGCTAGTTTACGAAGCAAGGCAGTAGCCTCTGGGTTGCGATAGTGCACGCTAACAAAGTCAGTTAGCGCACGCTAAGGGTGTAGCGCACGCTAAACATGAGATGTTAGCGCACGCTAGTAATGTATTCTATATAAGGGGACAGACGGGTGTTTTGAAGCATTTCGTCCATTTCTTTCACTCGATCGAGAGAGAACTTTGGGAGGTACTTGAGGTCCAGAAACACTCCGAGATGATGATCTTTATCAAGATTAAAGATGGAAATCATGGATTAAAGCCTTGTTCTTTAAATCATTGGCGATTCTTGGAAATGGATTCAACCTTGGACATCAATCCATTCCTTCAAAAAAGGTAACCACTCTTTGGATTTCGTTTGGATTGATTATTGATGTTCTTGAGTTGATGATTATCATATATTCGAGTTGATGAGCATGATAACGAGTTGGATTACCGAACTAAGTTAGTGTTGTTATCAATATATGAGTATTGATATGTTTCGTATGGTTTTGGATGGAATTCAAGAGATATGTTGATGTAATTCCCTTCTTCAATTCGGATTTTTGATGTTTTGTCGTTAGTTACTTCGTATGTTAACGATTATGGTGGTGCTGCTTTGATTCTTGAAGTTATATGAATTGTATGTCGAAGAACATGATGAATAAGGATTTTTAGATGTTAGAACACATCGGATTATGTCATTTTATGGATCATGAACGTGAATTCGGATAATTCGTGTTCTTGAAGAACTATTGAATTATATATGTCATGATTGTTATGAATAAGAACTGGAAATTGGAAAGGTTACGGATGATTTTGGAATATGATTATTCATGATAATAACCGGTAAATTGTTCTATGAATTTACCAAATAGGAACAAGAAGGAATCTTGTTGATTCGTGTTTAAAGATTAAAGTTGGAATCGAATATGTTATGAAATCCTTAATATCGAGATGAGTTGATCATTGATATGATGGAAGTGTTAGACGATGCTTGGAATGCATGCCACTGTACAGCATTAGCGCACGCTAAGCTTACTGGCTAGCGCACGCTAACGGGAGCAACTTAGCACACGCTACGTTATGGTTTAATGTGCGCTAAATAGGCAGATAGTGCAGTATTTTTGTGTTGTGATTATGAATGCGTGATGGTTTGATTTGGTTTTTTCAGACTGCGTTTATTCGAGGTTTTTGTTGAACCGTTGAGTTCGATTAGTTGGTTTTGCCGGTTGTTGATTATTATCGAATGTGTTGTCATTTGATTATTGCATTAGGTTGCGATAATTGATCGTGGATTACGACCGTTGTGTTGCTTTGGATCGGGGCTGAGGAGCTCGTAGACAAAGGCAATGCGTTCGGTAACAGCTTCGTGGTATCGGTATCGAGGCAAGTTATTACTTGCTCAATTATAATATTTAATGATTGGTTTCGGTTTCATTTCGTTTATAATGCATGTAACGATGATTATTATTGTGAACTCTGGGTATTTGAATTGTATATCGTTCTTCCGATTCTGGGAGGTAAATCATAATGTATATGCTTTATCTCAGTAATTGTTATGTTCGGGTATCGAGGTTACGTTGCGATAAAGATGAGGATATGAGTATCTATAGTTCATTGTACGTTTGGATCTCCGAGCGTCGAGGATAATCGCCGGTGATGATTTGATATTGAGATTTCTCCTGAAAGATTCAGGACAGTATCTTAGTTTGATTCGGTTTAGTGTTGATGTTGTTGATCATGCAGGTTGTCATTCATGTTGCTGTACATGAAGTCGTCCTAGTTGTGTCATCATAGTGTCGTTCATGTTTTGATTCATATGTCGTTCATGTTGTTGAACATATTGAGTTGCATATGTGTCTGCATGATTGTATTGTTTATGTTGTAAATGATCCGAAGGGATCATGAGGATCTATGCTGAGGGCGCTGGATCGGATGTCCACCATGCGTTGGTTCGACGGGATCATCATGGGGATCTATGCTGAGGGCGCTGGATCGTTGGACAGGTTTTCCACCATGCGTTGGTTCGACGGGATCATCATGGGGATCTATGCTGAGGGCGCTGGATCGTTGGATTACCAGTATTGTGTTGATGGAATCTTGTGAATTCGCATCATTGATTTTATCATGTGTTGTTGTTCATATGTGTATTGTTAGTTATCCACCTTATGATGATCTGATAGGATCATCAAGGGGATCTATGCTGAGGGCGCTGGATCGTCGGATTTCCATTGAGTATCCATCATTGTTATTGTTGTGAGCATATTGACGTGGTCATATGAGTATGCATTTGTAGGTCTTGTGTTAGGACCGTGTCCGTATTGCATTGATCTGATCTCGGATTAGACTGATATGATTGTCGTGGCACTTCATATCTCGAGCTATGTTCCGTATTTCCTTTGGTATTCGTCTTGTGATGGACAATCGGTTATCATTTTAGGATTTGATGATGCTATCCGATGGATCGTATTGGTCAGAACTGGTACTTTTCCGTATCGTGAGTTGGTTATGATAGTTTCAGAATCTTGAGTATTGTTTGAGGTGCAATACATATATTATGTTCGAGTTTATTGGTTAATCGAGTACAGGGTGTGAAATGTGATAATGGTTATTGATACAAACACGGTTGTGCTACCAAGAGAGTTAGGAACGATTGGAACCGTCATGGACCCCACTGGTCCTATCACACGTGCACGTGCTAGGAAGTTGAGAGAACAAACGAGTGAAATGTTGAGAACGAGTGACACTAGCACCACCTCACGAAATAAACTTAATGCACGTTCCTCACCTGTTACCTTATTATCTGTTATTAAATCTTACGAAGACAACTCAGTTCCTACTAAAAAGGTTTACTGTATGACCTCGATCAAATCCTCTCTTGAAGACCCTCACACTGAGGCTGCTTGGAGTGCACTGAATAAAGGCCCTGAACCTAGAAGAATTCACGTCCAAAAAAAAGAAGAAGACAAGCTCGTCCTTAAGCTGCCCGAATTAGAAGTGGAAATCATGTCTAAGTTTAGTGACTGTGCAACGGTGGATCTACTTGAGATTCAAGAGGCCCGACAGTTGTTCAAATCCTAAGCCCAGATATAGCTTTGCTTGAGGGCAGACCAGATATAGCTAAAAACAGAAAGCCTGAGGGCGGACCCCAGATATTGCCTAAATAATGGCATGAGGGCGTCTTTGTCGTATTTCCTGAAAATGAGAGTTAAATCATAAAAACTCGAAAAGAGAAATACTCTATAAAAAGGATGAACAACCGAAGGTCGACTTGATGATTAAGGAAAATCCATCCTAGCTTGGAAGTTAGACTTAGGCGTGAGGAAGCTTCAAGGAAGGTGATGTTTGGTGTTGTCTTGGAAAAGGGGACTTCAGCATGTGGAAGTTTCAAAGTGAACGTGAGTATTGTGAAGACCGAGACCTTTTCAAGACTTCTTTATTTACTTTATAGTTAAGTTGTTGTTAGTTTATTTCCTTTTTAATCCAGTCCCATGTGTAGCCGCCCTGCATTGTCTTAAAAGTAGGGACACTTGATTTTATTTCCTTAGTTTAATATGTCAGGGATAATATAGTTTGTTTTGTATTCTCCTATAAAAGGATACCTTTAGGTAACGAGAAGAGAATCAACTTTTGAAATCAAAAAGATATTTCGGCCTTGTGCTAGAATCAAGAGCTGTTGCTCGAATTTTCTTGAGTATTATTTTTATAATTCTCACTTCTACATTCTTACAATTTTAGTTCATAAAATTGTTAAGTCTTAATCACAGAAACTTGAGTTCTTAGAATAATTTCAAACGTTTCTTTAGAACAGGATTTTAAGGGGATTATAGTAATTAATTCTAAGGGTTTGAAGTGCCCTCATCAATTCCCTGTCCATTGTCACTGTACCGAAATACAGTCCATTGCTGTACCGAAGTACCATAACAAAGTACTGTCCAAATATTGTTGTACCGACGTGCGATCGACTCTCGCTGAATCGAAGTGCAATCGATTCTGTCTATATCAAAGTGGTGTCCGAATAGTGTCAGATCGAAATCTTTGTCCGAACATTGCCGTATCGGGCGTCAGCCCGCTATTGTTATTTCTTTGTCGCCTGCTTGCTTCCGCTCGAGAACTTATACTCCCGCTTCACACAACCACGATTCACAATAGTTCCTGTATTGGTAACACTGTTGGGTATCGATCGGTATCATTTGGTATCGGAGAACGGTTTTGTCGTTCCTTTCTTATCGTTATTCTCATATATATATATATATTTATACATATATAAATAATTTTGTGATTCGCATTGGAGTTAAGTTGTTGTATTTTAAGTAAGCTACTCGATACTTGCTTACTGTTTCAAATCACTTAGTACCATGATGACAGGATCAAGAAACTCGAAGGATGGAGAAACTCCAGCCCTTAGACGAGCTGGGAAGGATCCCGTAGATGAGGAAGAGGTCTTAAGCGACGACCAGTTACTAATAAAATCCAAAGCTTCCGTGATGTGCAATTCCAACTCGAAGGCCTGGCATACTACATACGAAGGATGGAAAACATGATGTTGGAAATGAGGGAAGAGCTGAAATCCCATAGAACATCACTGACTCCCGAACCTACTATTAGAAACAGGGAGGATCGAGAGAGAGAGAGAACCCACGATGGGAGGAATGGATTCACGGTATAAAGGTAGAGAAAGGGGTAGAGTTAGGGCAGCCCCTCCACCACCCGAATACTATCCGGAAGATGAATATGACGAGTACTTTAAGGATGACAGACAGCCTAGGATCGACCAAGAACCTAGAGAACAACGAGTACGGGTAGATGATAACTTAAGTAGTGTTAAGTTCTCCATACCACCTTTTGAAGGCAAATCTGATCCCGAAACTTATTTTGATTGGGTTAGGAAGCTCGAGGGACAATTTGAGTGTCGAGATTTTTCAGATCTTAAGAAGGTTAAGATAGATACTGTAGAGTTCACTGGGTATGCTCTTGTATGGTGGGATCATGTAGTTCAACTTAGGCATCGACGTGGGGAAAGACCCATAGATACATGGGAAGAACTGAAGCGAGTGATGAAGGAAAGATTTGTTCCTGGCTATTACATAAGGGACCTTAGGTATAGTCTCCAAACTTTAAGGCAAGGGACTAAGTCAGTAGACGATTACTATAAGGAAATGGAAACAGGACTGATTAGATGTCGTATAGAGGAGGACCACGATAGTACCATGACCAGGTTCTTAGCCGGACTCAATGTTGAGATTAGAGACCAATTAGAGCTCATGACTATGCATGACTTAGAAGAAATGGTGCACACGGCTAGGAAAATAGAAACCCAAGTTCGGAGGCGTCAAACTATGAAGACCCCCACTCCTAGTATCCCATGGAAACCGAGACAGCCCACTAACCATAAGGAAGACCCAAAACCGTCGGTCACTAGGGTCCTGACAGCCCCTAATCCGCCAACTAAGTCCCAACCTTCACCAAGTTCCAAACTGCAACCTAGGACACATGAGATACGATGCTATAGGTGTCAAGGTATAGGTCACATAGCCCCAAACTGCCCAAACAAGCGAGCTGTAGTCATTAAGTCAGGGGAAATAACCACTGAAAGTGAGGGAGAAGAAGAGATTAAGGATAAGGATAGTGGAGAAGAGATAGAAGAATTTAATGAAGAAATCTTAGAAGGGAAGATTAATGTAGTGCTTAGAATGTCCTTGTCAGCTAAGGTAGTGGAAGATGAGGATAACCAGAGGGAGAACTTGTTTCAGTGTAGGTGCTACATTAAGTAGAACCTCTGTAGTATGATCATAGATGGGGGTAGTTGTGCCAATGTCGCTAGTACAACCTTGGTGCAGAAACTAGAACTTAAAACTGAAAGACACCCTAAACCATATAAGTTGATGTGGATGAATAATGCTGGGGAACTGAAAGTAGTAAGTAGATGCATCGTACCCTTTAAAATAGGTAGATATGAGGACGAAGTAGTTTGCGACGTCGCCCCTATGCATGCCACCCAGATCCTTTTAGGAAGGCCATGGCAGTACGATCGCAAAGTTACTCATGATGGGTTTTCGAACAAGTATTCCTTCATTTTTGGGAAGAAGAAATTCAACCTATCACCTATGACCCCTAAGCAAATCCTTGAAGATCAGAGGATATTAGAGCAAGCACTGAGAGAAAGCGAAAAAAAGGAGAGAGAAAAGAAAACAGTCACAGCGGTCCCTAAAGGGATAAAAACCGTCGCCCTTTGTAGGGCTAGTGAAGTTAAACGGACCATGCTCGCAAGACGGCCTGTGGTTCTATTACTATTTCGTGATGTATTGCTTAATATTCCATCTATTTTTGAAACTACTGATCCATTGATTGTCTCGTTATTGCAGGAGTTTGAAGACGTGTTTCCTGAGGAGACACCACCCGGATTGTCGCCCGTTCGCGGCATCGAGCACTGTATCGACTTTGTTCCAGGATCCTCAATACCAACCCGTCCTGCATACCGAAGTAACCCCGAAGAGACTAAAGAGATGCAAAGGCAAGTGGATGAACTACTAACAAAGGGACATGTGAGAGAGAGTATGAGTCCTTGTGCAGTTCCGATATTGCTAGTACCAAAGAAAGATGGCTCGTGGAGGATGTGCGTAGACTGCCGTGTAATAAACAACATTACGGTGAAATATCGACATCCCATCCCTAGACTTGACGACATGTTAGATGAATTATATGGTTCCACAATATTTTCCAAAATTGATTTAAACCATCAGATTCGAATGAAAGAGGGAGACGAGTGGAAAACGGTGTTTAAAACTAAACATGGTTTGTATGAGTGGTTAGTTATGCCATTTGGGCTCACTAACGCACCAAGTACATTTATGAGGGTAATGAATCATGTTCTACATTTTTTTTTGGGAAATTTGTTGTTGTATACTTTGATGATATCCTAATATATAACAAAAGTTTGAATGAACATATCAAGCATTTGAAGGAGGTGTTGCTTGTGCTTAGAAAGGAACACTTGTTTGCTAACATTCAAAAATGCAACTTTGGCACTGAGAAATTGGCTTTCCTTAGTTTTGTTGTTAGTTCCCAAGGGATACAGGTCGATGAAGAGAAAGTGAGGGCAATTAGAGAATGGGACAACCCCAAAAATGTGAGCGAAGTTTGAAGCTTCCACGGCTTGGCAAGCTTTTATCGCCGATTTATACCCAACTTTAGTACTGTAGCCGCCCCTTTGACCGAGGTAATCAAGAAGAATGTTGGATTCAAGTGGGAACAGGAACAAGATACGGCCTTAAAGGCCTTGAAAGAAAAACTGACGAACGCTCCACTGCTAGCCCTGCCAAATTTTGCTAAGTCTTTTGAGATCGAGTGTGATGCATCCGGTATAGGTATAGGAGCTGTTTTGATGCAAGAAGGTAGGCCGATTGCCTACTTCAGTGAGAAGTTGGGAGGAGCTTCGCTGAACTATCCAACTTACGACAAGGAACTATATGCCTTGGTTCGAGCACTCGAGACTTGGCAACATTACTTATGGCCCAAAGAGTTCGTGATACACACTGATCACGAGTCCTTGAAACATCTGAAGGGGCAACAAAAGTTGAATAGAAGGCATGCTCGATGGATGGAATTCATAGAGACATTCCCTTACGTAATCAAGTACAAACAGGGAAAAGAGAACGTCGTTGCTGATGCTCTATCTCGCAGGTATACCTTTCTGACTGCTTTAGATTCGAAAATACTTGGTTTTGAATTGATTAAAAATCTGTACGAGAAAGACATTGATTTTGGCGAAATTTTCATTACTTGTGAGAAGTATGGAGTAGATAAGTACTATAAGAGTGATGGTTTTCTGTTTAGAGAAAATAAGTTATGCATACCTACTAGCTCTATACGTGAACTATTGTTACTCGAATCACATGGGGGAGGGTTGATGGGTTATTTTGGCATTGATAAAACCTTGTCTGTTTTGCAAGAACATTTCTACTGGCCGGGTATGAAACGAGATGTCATTCGTATTTGTGGTCGCTGTATCGATTGTAAAATGGCTAAAAGTCGAGTTCAACCCCACGGTTTGTACACCCCACTCCCCATTCATAATACTCCTTGGACTGATATATTGATGGATTTCGTACTGGGATTGCCTAGAAACCGGTATGGGAGGGATTCTATATTTGTTGTGGTTGATAGGTTTTCAAAAATGGCACATTTCATAGCTTGTCACAAAACTGATGATGCATCTCACGTGGCTAATCTTTTCTTTAGAGAGATCGTTCGTTTACATGGAATGCCTAGGACTATAGTTTCTGATCGTGATGCTAAATTCCTAAGTTATTTTTGGAAAACCTTATGGGCTAAATTAGGCACAAAGCTTCTATTTTCTACCACTTGTCACCCACAAACTGATGGGCAAACCGAAGTAGTAAATCGAACTCTTTCTACTTTGTTAAGGGTTATAATAAAAACAAACATTAAAAATTGGGAAGAATGTTTGCCACATGTTGAGTTTGCTTATAATCGAACAGTGCATTCTGCTTCTCAATTTTCTCCTTTTGAGATTGTTTATGGATTTAATCCTTTGACTCCACTTGATCTTGTGCCTTTGCCTGTGACTGAAAGAATTAGTACAGATGGGAAGAAGAAAGCCTAGCTAGTTAAGAAACTCCATGAGAAAGCAAGAGCTAACATTGAAAGGCGTACTAAGCAGTATGTTGAGCGCGCCAACCGAGAAAGAAAGGAAGTGGTCTTCGAACCTGGAGACTGGGTGTGGATACATATGAGGAAGGAAAGGTTTCCTGTACAAAAGAGATCAAAATTGCTGTCAAGAGGAGATGGTCCTTTCATGATCTTGGAGAGAATAAATAATAATGCTTATAAACTAGACTTACCAGGAGAATACAATGTATCTGCTACTTTTAATGATTCTGATTTGTCTTTGTTTGAAGCAGGTGACCTCGCAGATCTGAGGACAGATCCTCCTCAAGAGGGAGGGGATGATACAAACACGGTTGTGCTACCAAGTGAGTTAGGAACGGTTGGAACCATCATGGACCCCACTGGTCCTATCACACGTGCACGTGCTAGGAAGTTGAGAGAACAAACGAGTGAAATGTTGAGAACGAGTGACACTAGAACCACCTCACGAAATAAACTTAATGCACGTTCCTCACCTGTTACCTTATTATCTGTTATTAACTCTTACGAAGACAACTCGGTTCCTACTCAAGAGGTTTACTGTATGACCTCGATCAAATCCTCTCTTGAAGACCCTCACACTGAGGCTGCTTGGAGTGCACTGAATAAAGGCCCTGAACCTAGAAGAATTCACGTCCAAAGAAAAGAAGAAGACAAGCTCGTCCTTAAGCTGCCCGAATTAGAAGTGGAAATCATGTCTAAGTTTAGTGACTGTGCAACGGTGGATCTACTTGAGATTCAAGAAGGCCCGACAGTTGTTCAAATCCTAAGCCCAGATATAGCTTTGCTTGAGGACAGCCCAGATATAGATAAAAATAGAATGCTTGAGGGCGGACCCCAGATATTTCCTAAATAATGGCATGAGGGCGTCTATGTCGTATTTCCTGAAAATGAGAGTTAAATCATAAAAACTCGAAAAGAGAAATACTCTATAAAAAAGGATGAACAACCGAAGGTCAACTTGATGATTAAGGAAAATCCATCCTAGCTTGGAAATTAGACTTAGGCGTGAGGAAGCTTCAAGGAAGGTGATGCTTGGTGTTATCTTGGAAAAGGGGACTTCAGCATGTGGAAGTTTCAAAGTGAACGTGAGGATTGTGAAGACCAAGACCTTTTCAAGACTTCTTTATTTACTTTATAGTTAAGTTTTTGTTAGTTTATTTCCTTTTAATCCAGTCCCATGTGTAACCGCCCTGCATTGTCTTAAAAGTAGGGACACTTGATTTTATTTCCTTAGTTTAATATGTCAGAGATAATATAGTTTGTTTAGTACTCTCCTATAAAAGGAGACCTTTAGGTAACGAGAAGAGAATCAACTTTTGAAATCAAAAAGATATTTTGGCCTTGTGCTAGAATCAAGAGCTGTTGCTCGAATTTTCTTGAGTATTATTTTTATAATTCTCACTTCTACATTCTTACAATTTTAGTTCATAAAATTGTTAAGTCTTAATCACAGAAACTTGAGTTCTTAAAATAATTCCAACCGTTTCTTTAGAACAGGATTCTAAGGGGATTATAGTAATTAATTCTAAGGGTTTGAAGTGCCCTCATCAATTCCGTGTCCATTGTCACTGTACTGAAATACAGTCCATTGCTGTACCGAAGTACCATAACAAAGTACTGTCCAAATATTGTTGTACCGACGTGCGATCGACTCTCACTGAATCGAAGTGCAATCGATTATGTCTGTATCAAAGTGGTGTATGAATAGTCAGTATCGGGTGCTTATATCGAAGTCAGTCCGAACATTCTTTGTATCGGGCGTCAGCTTTGTATCAAGTCAGTCCGCCATTGTTATCTGCTGTTTGCTGTTCATTTGCTTCTGCTCGAGAACTTATACTTCCGCTTCACACAACCACGATTCACAACAGTTCCTGTATTGGTAACACTGTTGGGTATCGATCGGTATTAGTTATTCTTATGACGGTAAGCAAAGTTATGATGGTAAGATTACTTGAGTAAGCAAAGTTATGACGGTAAGATTACATTAGTCGTATTCTTATGTTGTATTCTCATTGGTATGTATTTATTAGTGTGATGTGACGGTTATCATTGTTGGATATTATGGCTGACCCCGTCGTGGGATTTCTTTTTAGGGTCTTGTAGTATCGAGCTTGTAGCGGTCGTGAAGAGATGAGCTTCCCGGAGGATACTGGCTAGGGCATGTTTTGTGCATTGAGTTTCTTGATTGGTTCTTGTATTCCGCTGCTAGAGTATCCTTATGGTTGGTCTTTTTCCGCTGCGTGAGTATTTTGAAATGCTCTTTTGGTATCTGGTAACTGAGATTATTTTAGAAATCGTTTTCTAAACATTTGAGTGTCGGCCGTTTGGCCTTGTGATTTCAAATGAGTTTTTACGACGGTTTTTGATAAATGGATTTTATAAGTCTTTGTGAATTTTTAAAGATATTACCGTCGTTGGCCTCTTGGGCATTTGTAAATGTTTGAGAAAATTTCCTTCAGCCTTGTGGGTTCCATCTCGGGGCCCACGACGCTGTAACATTTTCGGTTAAATCTGGGGGTGTTACAAATGTAAGTGCTATTTATCTTTCGGGTAATCCAGTTCAACATCAGCGTACAAAACATATTGAAATGGATATCCACTTTGTTCGAGAAAAGGTGGCACGCGGACAGGTCCGGGTTCTTCATGTGCCATCACGGTATCAGATAGCGGACATATTTACTAAGGGTCTTCCGTAAGTATTGTTTGGAGATTTTCGGGAGAGTCTAAGCATCCGTGAACCTCCCGTTTCGACTGCTGGGGTGTGTTAAATATAATAAATATATTTGGGTCAAATGTAAATAACTAGTTTCCTAATTATTAGCTTAATGTTAGCCTAGACTGATGCCTTGATTGATGCAAACAGTTAGGCGTAAACTCTGTATATATTGACCACTATGTTAATGATAAGGGTCAAGGATTATAATCTTTCAGTTATCACCTTTGCGTAAGAGGAAGAGGAATATCACAAGAAGCATGGTCATAAAACTCAACCTTGAGAAGGCCAATGACAAAGTGAGTTGAGAGTTTGTGGATGAAACTTTAGATATCTTTGGCTTTCCCTCATCTATTCATGCTTTAATCATGCATTGTGTGCGACTCTCACACCCTCACATTTTATGGAACGGGCAGCCTTTGGATCCAATTGCACCTACCTATGGACTTTGTCGGGGTGATCCTCTATCTCCATACTTGTCCGTGCTTCGCATCGAAAGGACAGCATACATCATATAGGAAAAGGTTGCCAAGAACAAGTGGAAGCCTATCAAAATATGTAGAAGTGGTCCAGCCCTATTGCACCTGTTCTTCACTGATAATCTCATACTAAGGGGTAAAGCTACGATATTAAATGCTTGTTGTTTCAAACAGGTTTTGACCAGCTTTTGTGGAGCATCTGTATTGAAGATAAGTTTGTCCAAATCTAGAGTTTTCTTCTGTTGTGTCGAGAATTATACTCTCCGACCGGCGATCGCCTCAGCGATCGGGCGACCTAGCCATAGCCGAGCAGCCGAGATAAATCGGTCGACCGAAGGTCCCAGGACAAGTCCTGGTGCCGAGTGATCGACATCTAAGACGATTGCCTCTCGGTACTTGGCGATCGACTCCTGGTGGCCGACTAGCAGACGATTATCTCTCGGCACTTGCCGATCAACTCATGGTGACCGACCAATGGCGACCGCCTCATGCCGCTCGGAGCCGATGATCATCCAGTCGGCAAAGGCCGAAGCCCAGGACAAAACCCACGTGCGGTGCCCGGAAGAGATCCGCTTTTCACGGATTATTGGCCACAGCGTGTCAGCATCTTTCCACCAGCCGACAGGCCCGCCGAAAGGTGTCCGTGGGACCGCCCATGACAGTGACTCCGGACGCGTGCCGGCTCCTCATTGGACCGCACAACTGGCTGCCAGCAGCTGCCTTAGACTTTAGGCAGACAGCCCATGTGACTTAAAGACGATCGCCCCATTATTATACTGGACGAAAGGCGATCGCCCGCTAGGAGACAAGGCATCTCAGCCCCTATAAATAGAAGGCTCCCTGCACTTGGAAAAGGGCTTCAGAACCTCAGCACCCACGGGATTTTACACACAACTTGGCTTTCTTCTACTCTTGGCAACAACTATCTCTCGGTCCATTCTTCCCTCTCAGCCTCTCTCACACAGAAGACGATCGGCCGAGGGCAAGAACACCAAGGCTTCGCTCAAGAGCTGGATTAACATGATCTTTTTACACTCATTGTACTCAGATTCTCACATTAATACTTGTATCCACGAATATTTGTATTAATAACATCTCGCGAGAGCATTCAAGCCCGGGACTAATAATCCCGGCAAATCTAGTGTTATTTACACCCTCTTGGAAGTGTTCTCGCAACCTTGTTTGTTGTCCGTCCATTCCAGCAGTATTTCTATCTCCGGATAAATATTTCGGGCAACAACAATTGGCGCTAAAAAGAGGGCATCTAACCCTCAATTTTTATTCCTACCGTCTCGAAGAACACTCACTATTCTCCGGGGCATATACCTGAAGAAACACTCAATGTTCTTCAGAGAAAGCTTTCAGAATCATGTCATCCGCCTCCGCGTCGAAGAAAGCCGCTGGTCAACCCGCCAGACGCCTCGTTCCGTCTCAGTCCGAGCCACAGTCGATGGCGGAGGGAAGCCGCTGCGGTTCGAGACGCTCGATCCTGCCCCTGGGGGACGGCCCAAGTCTCTCTCTCGATCAGTTCCGAACCGGGGAACAGATCGAGGAGGCCATGGCCGTCCTACAGGAGCGACGGAGTGCTCTCGACGCGCCTCTCGCTATCACCCCCTCGGCCATCCGCCGGATGCCCAAACGGAAGTTTAAGGCGTTGCTGATCAAGCTATCGCCAGGAGGCTCCCATTTGCAAGAGGAGGCGCTCGCCAGCCGGGGTACCTCTGTTTTCGATCGCCTCGGCAGCGACCCATCTTGGCGACCGGGGCAGTCCGGCCCCAGCCATGAGACGACGGAGCTCGAGTCCGTCACCAGGAGATCGGCCTATCCGACTCCCAGAAGGCAGCCCAGCCGTCTGGCTCCCCCTCGCCAAATAGCCGAGGTCGGCAGCAGCGGAGTCAGGAGATCGGTACACGATCGCCTCGGCTCCCGCTCCCACAGCCGATCCACGAGCGACCGAGCCACGGCGATGGCTGCGATGCAACGCCAGCTCGACGACATGAAGGCGCTCCTGGAATCCGGGGCTAGCGCCAAGAGCAAGATCGCCGAGCCGAGCGATCCGCTCGCTGTCCACATCGAGCTCGCCCCCGTGCAGCACAAGATCGCTCCTCCTCAAACACCTCTGTACGAGGGGAGATCGGACCCCGAAACACACCTGAACAAGTTCAACATCTACCTGACCGGGTGTGGGGCATCTGACGCGACCAGGTGCCGAATGTTCCCTCTGACTGGACGACCTTGCCCACAGGTGGTACGCCTCATTGCCGCCTCGGTCCATCGGCTCCTTTAACCAACTGGCGAACGTCTTCACAGAGTACTTCGCCACCAGGGTCGCTCGGCCAGAAGGTCCCCATCGCATGATGTGAATCGAGCAAGGGGAAGAAGAGTCCGACTCGGACTACATCGACCGGGTAGACAAGATCATCCTCAACGGCGAGCCCGTAAGCGATGAGATCGCCCTCTACGCGGTCCTAGGAGGATTCCATGGTCTTTCGCCTATGTTCAGGCATCTTACGAAGGACCAACCCTCGACCTACGCGATCTTACGAGCTAAGGCCGCAGACTTTCTGGCCAGACAAAGGTTTCTTCTCAGCCTGTGAGCAGCGCGATCGGCGCCCGAGCGACGATCTCCAGCCCGATCGCCGGTATCAACCTATGAATAACGCGATCGGCAGTCTGACGACGATCACCAGTCTTCCAGCCCGATCGACATCATCAAGCTACATCATCAAAACCGTAGGACTCGTTCGCCATCGACAGTTCACCATCTAACATGATGGACTACGGCACGAGATCACCTCCACCGGACAACATACAGCCATGGTCCTGGTAGTCGATGGAACCGGCTGCTTCGGCCATGCAAGGTCCCATTGGGCCAAGATCGCCCGCCCTTCGTTTAAATACGAGGCCGGTGTAGTCTGAGGGCCCTCCAAAACTAATCAGTGGACACGATCGCCCGCCCTCAAAGGTTCATCATCTAACATGTTGAACCCGGACAATGCGACGCGTCACTACCACCGTCTCAACGTACACCGTCGAGGTTCGCCATCTTCATGGCGGGCCGAGGTGGAAGCAGAGCTAACAAGCCGCGGAAGTGGAGTTGATTAATCCGACGACGCCCCGCGCAAGGACTCCTCTAGACCAAGACCGCATGCCCTTCGTTTAAATACGAGGCGAGGCGCAGCCTAACAGAGGACCCTCATAATAAAATGAGCCACGAGACAGTCAATGTCGTTCGCGCACAAGACACGGTCATGGATTCGGTCCATCGAACTCCGCGACTGTGCACAGTTCCTCAGCGACGAAGCAATCAAGTTTCTACGAGGGATCGGCCAATGTTGTTTTTTGCAGGTACAAGACCGAAAGATAGCTAGCCAATCGACCAGATCGCCCAAGTCCGAATCCAAAGTCAGCTCACCGGATCGCCCGTCCTCATCCTACACGATCGCCAGCAAGAACCACCTCGCCCCATGTCTTCAAACATCGGAGCAAGCTCGGGGGCAATTGTTGTGTCGAGAATCATACTCTCCGACCGGCGATCGCCTCAGCGATCGGGCGACCTAGTCATAGCCGAGCAGCTGAGATAAATTGGTCGACCGAAGGTCCCAGGACAAGTCCCGGTACTGAGCGATCGACATCTAAGACGATCGCCTCTCGGTACTTGGCGATCGACTCCTGGTGGCCGACTAGCAGACGATTATCTCTCGGCACTTGCCGATCGACTCCTGGTGACCGACCAATGGCGACCGCCTCATGCCGCTCGGAGCAGATGATCATCCAGTCGGCAAAGGCCGAAGCCCAGGACAAAACCCACGTGCGGTGCCCGGACGAGATCCGCTTTTCACGGATCATTGGCCACAGCCTGTCAGCATCTTTCCACCAGCCGACAGGCCCGCCGAAAGGTGTCCGTGGGACCGCCCGTGTGATGACTCGACGCGCGCGCCTCCTCATCGACCGCACAAATGGCCGCCAAGAATGCCTTGGACTTTAGGTAGACATCCCATGTGACTTAAAGACGATCGCCCCATTATTATACTGGACGAAAGGCGATCGCCCGCTAGGAGACAAGGCATCTCAGCCCCTATAAATAGAAAGCTCCCTGCACTTGGAAAAGGGCTTCAGAACCTAAGCACCCACGGGATTTTACACACAACTTGGCTTTCTCCTACTCTTGACAACAGCTATCTCTCGGTCCATTCTTCCCTCTCAGCCTCTCTCACACAGAAGACGATCGGCCGAGGGCAAGAATACCAAGGCTTCGCTCAAGAGCTAGATTAACAGGATCTTTTTACACTCATTGTACTTAGATTCTCACATTAATACTTGTATCCACAAATATTTATATTAATAACATCTCGCGAGAGCATTCAAGTCCAGGACTAACAACCCCGATAAATCTAGTGTTATTTACACCCTCTCGGAAGTATTCTCGCAACCTTGTTTGTTGTCCGTCCATTCCAACAGTATTTCTATCTCCGGATAAATATTTCGGGCAACAACATCTTCTTCAAAACAATGGGAAGAGTTGTTCCTTTAATCCATGGAAAAGTGACAATGAGAACTTTTAGGGAGGTGGTGGATCGAGTTGCGACACGTCTATCTTCTTGGAAGGCAAGATTATTATCACTAGCTGAAAGAGCAACCTTGTTAAAGACAATAACGTCAGCCAAACCATGTCATGCGAGTGCAGTGGCTCCCGGAAGGAACTTGCAATAAATTAGATAAGTTGAATATGAGCTTTTTATGGTCCCCCAACCCAAATAAACGAGAATTCTATTTGATTGGATGGAATAAAGTCATAAAATCGAAACACCAAGAGGACTTGGTATTTGACCAATAAAATTGACAAATATAGCTCTATTAGCAAAGGAAGGTTGGAAACTGTTTAAATGATAATCTAATCTCTGGAACCAGTGGCGGAAACAGAGTATTTACTCAGAAGGGTTCGAAACTATAAAAATTACGGAGATCGGACAACAATATAAATAATTTCCCATATTTTATAAGGGAATTTCCATCCGTCGGGGGTTCCGTGGACCCCCTTGGACCCCCTCCCTCCCCCCCTGTCAGGAACAATTTTTTTTTTTGCAAGAAAAAGTATTTGAAGAGCATGGACGTTTTGAGTTATAGAGTCAAGGACTCAAGGGCACGGGTCCACAAGTCCAATACATTTAAGTATGTGATATTGGAATTTGGATGGACTAGGCTCAACTTTGTCAAGTGAGCTTGTAAAAGGCATTTAAATGACTTTATTCACGGGTAGACAAACAGATTTTTCTTGGCAAGGACTACTAAAAATGTCCTACAATAGCTTCACAAAAAGTGAAGTTAAAAAATTGACGGTGAAGCTTTTTTGTTTTAATTTCACATATATAACGTTAATATGTGAAGTTAAAAAAGCTGACGCTAAAGAAACTTTAGCTTCAATATTTGACTCGTGAAGCTAAAAAAATAATCATTAACTTCACTTATGTGAAGCTAAAGAAAAGTCTCAAAGAAATAAAATTATTACTTTAACTTCACGTAGATGAAGCTAAAACCGGATGTATATATTATTCATATATTCTTTGGCGTCACATACCTGTCGCTAAAAAATATCCAGCAATTTTAAATAGATAAAATTTAGCGTCACATATGTGTCGCCAAAAAGACTGATTTTTAATTTGTTAAATTCATCCCCGTGAAGAAGGTGTCGTTAAAGAAATTAATAAACTATTATATATTTTTGCATCATCTTTGCAACGCTAAATATTTAACGCCATAATTATAATATCTGATTATTTGAGTCTTATTTTGTCATTTATATTAGCGTCACATATGTGACGCTAAAATACTTTTTTTTGAAAAAAACTGAAATTAGCCAAACAGATTATTTTTGGCTAATTTTAGGTATATTATATATATATATATATATTAATTTATTAATAAATATTCCTAATATAAATTTTTAGTGTAATTAAAAAATAAATATAAAAAACTAGACTTTTAGTTGTTATTAAAAAATAAACTACATTATACTAAAAAGATATTTATTTTGATTATAAAATAAATATCATCATTTTTGTAAAATTAATTTTAGAAAAAGATAAATCACTTTATGTTATATCCAAACAATGAGAAAAATATAATTCACTTATATTTAAATAAATCAAAATCCTGCAAAATAAAGAAAATAAAATTGTTAATAAGTTAGTATAAACAAAAAAAGAATGCAAGTAAAATTACTAACAAAATTAAAAATTATTTTGAAGTTATTTGAAGATTGAGAAAATGAAAGTTGAAGAGAGTGGGATCAAATGAAGATGGGAATGGATGAAGGTTTATAATGATGTTGTATTTATAATATATTCTGGAACCAAATAGCTTCACATACGTGAAGCCAAAAAATTTCAGTAAAA
Source organism: Orobanche coerulescens (assembly GCA_033398695.1). Taxonomy (NCBI): domain Eukaryota; kingdom Viridiplantae; phylum Streptophyta; class Magnoliopsida; order Lamiales; family Orobanchaceae; genus Orobanche; species Orobanche coerulescens. Next base: position 38,137,484 of record CM065811.1, read on the forward strand.
TCAAATTTCCCCCTCATTTACGCTAAAAATTTCAAACTTGTGCCAAATATTTTGAAAATTTTCATATTGGCGTCACATATGTCACGCCTTTAGACGTTAGTTTTTCCCCCTGCTTTGGCTTCACATATGTGAAGCTAAAACTTCTCACCTACTTCAATGATCAATTTTCTTTGGCTTCACATATGTGAAGCTAATATTATCTTTGGCTTCACTTATGTGAAGCTAATATTTTTAGTAAGTATATTATAAAATTGATACTTCGCTCAATAGAGAGAATTTTTTTTAGTTTATAATTTTGTTGTAATTTTAGATCAATTTAAAATTTAGTTTGATGAAAGTTAGTTAATTTTCTGTTTTTAATTCAAAAAAAAATATTATGAAATAAAATTCGTCAATATTGTAAGGTATGTAGAAATATTTGAAATTTAATTTGTACTTGAATATATTAATTTTTTATGCAAAATTGATTATACTAATTTTTCTTGTTTTTAATACGAAATAGTATTATTTTTTAGTTGATAATTTTGTTGTAGTTTTAGATCAATTTAAAATATAGTTTGGTGAAAGTTAGTTAATTTTATATTTGTAATTCAAAAATTTTTTATTATAAAGTAATATTCGTCGATATTATAAGGTATGTATAAATATTTGAAATTTAATTTGCACTTGAATATATTAATATTGTATGCTAAATTGATTATACTTATTTTCTTGTTAATACGAAATAGAATTATTTTTTAGTTGATAATTCTGTTGTAGTTTTATATCAATTTAAATTTTAGTTTGATAAAAGTTAGTTAATTTTCTATTTGTAATTCAAAAAAATTATACTGAAGTAATATTCGTCGATATTATAATGTATGTAGAACCAATTCCATAATTACACTGATAATGAGCCGACAGAGCCAAATCGTGAAGCAAAATCATTTTATAATCTGTTAGAGTATGATGATCGACCGTTGTATGAGTTGCACTACACGAAATAACACTTTAGATGACGACTATCCGGAGAACGGCCGACGGCCACCGGAAGTCGTCGGCTAAAGGCAGAAGGCTTAGCCGATGACGGTTGAGTTGTCGGCTAAAGATGTTTAGCCGACGACTTTGCTTTTGGTCGTCGACTAAAGATGTTTAGCCGACAGCTAGTATACTTTACCCGACGACATGCCGTCGGCTAAAGTCTTACATGTTTTTTATGCAGAATATATCACCATCTAACACTTCAAGACACCATTTACAACACATTCGGAAATTACAATACAAGAAAACGAAAAACAACAATTTTCTCTGGTTTGATCATTCAAGAAATCATATTGTAGGTATGTTTATTGAATTTAATATTAGTTATAATTATATTATGCATATAGTATATCTACTTGGATGATTATGAACATCTTTATGAATTAGTTCATTTTCTCGAATATTTCTTGGTGTGTGTGTATATATATATATATATATATGTGTGTGTGTGTGTGTGTGTGTGTATATATATATATATATATATAGAGAGAGAGAGAGAGAGAGATAGAGAGAGAGAGAGAGAGAGAGAGAGATTTGACATCTTGAATTCGAGCTATGATGATTGTAGTCGTAATTTTTGTATGTTCTTGATAAATACGATGTGTAATATTGTTGTTATTTTTGTTATAGGATGGATAAAAGTTGGATTGATCTGCAAAAATGGGATCCAAGGGTCATAGATGGAATGCGAGGATTTATTCAATTTGTGAAAGAGCACGATAGTGATAGTATGATTCATTACTGTCCATGCAATAAATGTAAATGTCGCAGCGATATGTAATGTTTTACACTTGATGTCGTATGAGAGCACTTGAAAAAGAATGGATTGGGATAAATACACATGTTGGATTACCACCGTGAAAGATCGAATTCAATTATTCCCCATGATCACGGACAGTACAATGGTAGCACATCCAATGACCCCACAGGAAGGTTGATTGACGATGTGTTTGGTTATTACGAGAGGTACATATAGGCTGAAGGTCAAGAATAACATATAGCTGATCAACCAGTCATCTGAACGCTTACATTGATACCCGTTAACACAATTTCTGTTGATAGATACAACAAGCTAATCCAGCTCCAACAGACTCTTCTTTATCTTGGGTGTCACATGATGGTTTTTGATAGTGTCATAGAGACTATGAGAGTCAAGATGGAGAACAAAACCTCGATTAAAGATGTGGATGATTATTTGGAACTTACAGGGAAAATGCTCCCAGAAGGTCATCATCTTCCTAGTAATCACAGTAAAATGAGACGTATCATAAAAGGTCTTGGGCTATCGTACATCAAGATCCAAGTATGCATATATGATTGTGCTTTATTTTGCGAAAAGCCTAATGAAGACCTAAAGAGATGTCCGGTATGTGATACAGAGAGGTATAAGTTCACTCCTTCTGGTAAAGAGAAAGCTATGAAGGTTTTTTGGTATTTCCCTCTGAAGGATAGATTGGAGAGGCTTTTCATGTCTCCTCACACAGCCAAGGCAATGAGATGGCACGCTGAGCCTCACGTGACTGACGAGGATACTATGATACACCCTTATGATGGAGAGGCTTGGAAGCATATATATAGGGAGTTTCCAGGATTTGCATCAGATGTCCGAAATGTAAGACTCGGACTTGCATCTGATGGATTCAACCCTTTTGACAACATGAGTCTTTCGCGTATAACCTTCCTCCATGGATGTGCATGAAGAAGGAGTATAATATGTTGACTCTCTTAGTACCTGGCCCTGGGTATCTAGGAAAGTGTATTGATGTTTATTTTAGACCTTTGATGGAGGAGCTGAAGTTGTTGTGGGAGCAAGGTCATCCGACGTATGACAATTACTCACATGAGATGTTCTATTTACGTGCTATGTGTACTGGTACCATCAATGATTTTCCTGCGTACGGGATGCTGTTCGGGTCTGTTATTAGTGGATATAGAGGATGTCCAGTGTGCTTGAATGCAGACTGCGCAAGGTATCATTGTCGGAAGGTCATCATAATGCGTCATCATATATGGATTGAGAGGACGCATGTCTGGCGTACGGATGCTGCAACATTTGATGGGACAAAAGAGGTTGGTGATCTACCACGGGAGTGGACTGGTGAGGAAATTTTGGTCGTGCTGAATGAGTATGATTTTGGGCAGTTGAGCAACCATCCTGATATAGTAGCGGCAACTCGTGAAAGACCTGACAGGTATAAGTATTGGTCCCACAAAAGTATTTTATGGGATCTACCTTATTGGAGTAAGTTGTCGATTAGGAACTATCTAGATGTGATGCACATAGAAAAAAATATTTGTGAAAGTGTTGTCAGTACACCGTTATGCTGGGAAGGGAAGACTAAAGACGTCCCTAAGGCATGCATAGGTTTAAAAGAAATGAACATTAGAAAATATTTATGGTTGAAGGAAGGGAAGGGGAAACACAAAATGCCGAAAGCTGATTACACCGTCACCCCTGAGCAAAAGACTGAGATTTTTTCGTGGATGAAGGCTGCAAGTTATCCCACAGGATATGCTGGAAATATAGGGAGGTGTGTTAACTTCAAGGAGAACAAGTTAACTGGACTGAAGAGCCATGATTGTCATATCCTCTTACAACGGTTGTTTCCTGTGCTTATTCGACCATACTTGTCTAAACAGGTGGTCGAGCCTTGTGTATCGTTATCCAGATTCTTTCAAAAGTTATGCACTAGGGAAGTAAGTAAGTCAGATCTACGGCTCATGCAAAAGGAGATCGTTTATATCTTATGCAAATTTGAGATGGTCTTCCCACCGAATTTTTTTGATCTCATGCCTCACCTCATGATCCATCTCCCTAGCCAAATTTTACTAACAGGCCCGGTCCACTACACGTGGATATTTTCAATAGAAAGGCAACTTGGTGAGTACAAGGACTCTGTGACTAATAATTCTGCACCAGAAGGATGTATAGTCGAAGAATATCTTGCATGGGAGTGTGTAACATATACTAAGTTCTATTTATGTGCGGTGGATCCCACACCCGAGCTATGTCAACCATTCCAGTGCAATTTAATCTCTCCATCATCACCAGCGAAGTTGAAGTTCAAGGAAGATTACCTGACGTCATTTATAACCTTATGAGCTAGGAATTGCACATTGGTGGATATTGCTTAACTGTCCAGAAGTTCAATATTGGAAAGACATTCACCTTTCATGTGATATTATTACCTGATTTTTTTTTTATTTTTTTTATATTCATTGTTCCATTGATGATTTTCTGAAATATAAACTATTATATATATATATATATATATATATATATATTGTTGGCCACTAAGTATACAGAATTCAGCTTGAAAAGGTGTTGGTACAACAAGCTGTACGTTTTTCAAATAAGAGTGCGTAGCAAAGTAAGTTGCTGTAAATACAGCAAATAGGCTTGGCTCCTGTTAGCTTGGTGCGTACAGGGTTTTTGGTGTATACTTAAGTAAATCACAGTAATGAAAATAATAAATGCAGAAGGTAAATAACACAGTATTTAAAGTGGTTCGAGGTAAACCCCTCTACGTCCACTGGTACTCCACACAGGAGTAAAAGTTTATTATATCACTACGTACACAACTACGTGACTTATAATCAAACCTATCCTTGTATCGTTCACACAGATTGATACAAAGACTATCACTTTCAATCGTTCACACAGATTGGTTGATAACGTCTCTTGAATTACTTCTTATCACATAAATTGAAGCTTCGTTCAATTCGTCCCACACAGGTCAGAATAGCTTTCTTAGTTCACACAGAACTAGGTTTTACACAAAGGTAAAGTGGTAAAGTAACTGATTTAGAACAGCAGCTTGAACACGATGATATTGAGCTGGTGATGTGCTGTTCTTGATGACTGAGTATATTTCTTCTCTTCAGATATAGATAGATGCTTGAAGAAATATACTTTGCTCTTATAATCTTTGATTCAACGGTAACGAATATTCAGTCGTTTGATCTCGTATTGCATTCGTATATATTTGTATGCCTGCAAGGTCCTCTTGCATGGACTATTTATAACCTTGGAATAGATCCGTTATAAATATATTCGTTGGATGGGTTGGTGAGCTGAGATCCATTCTGATTGGTTGATTGACTTTCAAGAACAGGATCCGGTTTTTGCTCCTTGTCTGAAGATTCTTGTCGGTTGGTATTTAAATACTCTATTCAGTCAGTATTTAAATACTTCTTTCAAACGGCGTCTTGACTTTAGCGTATAAAGTAGATTCCGTTTCAACGGTCTCCAGTCCTGTTGGATACGTGTTTATTATCCTAATACCTTCAGCCTGTTTGCTGTATCCAACATGTTGCATTTATAATGCTGTAATTGTAGGTTCCAATGCTGTAGGCTATCTCTTAGTGCTGCTGTATGGAAGGTGCTGTATGAATGTTTCTGGACAGCTTCCATACTTGGTGTCATCGACTAATGAACTTCTTGCTGTATGTTGGGTAATTTGTCTTCTTGCTGTATGTTGGCACTTATCAAAACAAGGTACAGGATTGTTTATCCCAACAATTTCTCTCTTTTTGATAATGCCAAAACCTCTTGATGATGCCAAAATCTCGATGCCAAAACCTCTTAAACATTTTTGATTGGAGAGACTTTCTTCTTGATCTTCTGTCGAATGTTCTAGTCTTCAGTACTTAGAAAAATGTAAACTGCTCGCAGGCAAGTTCTAAAATGATAGCATCTAACAGGGAAGTGTATTACAACTTAAACTTTTGATTGGCTGTTAGGCGTATTTTTATGCGCTTATTTATCATTATTTTATGTTCATCTTGAGCCTAATTCAGCATAAATGAGCTTTCAATGCACTATTCCTATGTGTTTTGCAGGAAATCGGAGTCCGGAAGCCAAAACGATGAAAAATGGGCGAAAACAGCAGTTGTTGGTCATGAGCCGCGGCACAAACCAAGTGAGCCGCATCACACGAAGACAACCAGCGAACGCTGTGCACGCTGTACTGTGTGCCGCGGCACACACCAAGTGAGCCGCGGCACACACCAAGTGAGCCGCGGCACAGGAGGAAAAAGGCGCCCAGGCAACAGGCACTGAAGGATAGGGGCCGCGGCACAGATTAAGTGAGCCGCGACCCACCGGGCGGTTGTGCTGAATATTCTGCGTTTCTAGGCTGTTTTGGAGCCTGTTCTCGACCTAATCACACGGACGTGTTTTGGAGGCTTAGGATTGCTATAAATAAGCATTAAAGGGCTGAAGAAAAGAAAAAAAAATGGGGAAGAAGATCGATAGCTAGGGCGAAGAACACAAGGAGGAGATTTGTGGGCAACGACAAGACCACGGATTCCCTACGGTTTTTCTTAGTTTTTCTGCATCTTAGTTTTTAGATCTATTCGAGTAGGATTGTGATTGTAGCCGAATTCATGACGGTTTGATTATTTATTATTATTTCGATTTACTCATTATTCTATTGAATTGGATTTTGCTCACTGTTCTTAATGCTTTTTAATTGTCTCGCCAACAGTTAATTTGTTTTGAATGTCTTTATAGATTCGGGAGATGAAATTTAGGCATAGTTCTTGTGAGACGAATCATAATTTTCGTGAGATAGGGATATACTCATGAAATTGTTAAGCCTATTTATTGTGGGAATTCTCGAACCGTTTTAGCTATTAATTATCTAATTCGAATAGGGATATATCAAGTTAATAATTCGTAGTATTTTCTATCGACCTTGGGAAAGGCTTTAGAATAATTTAGGAATTCCTGGATTACAATCAATTGAATAAAAAGTGAATTGAATTGAATAAATATCATTCTTGATCGTTTGAGGTGAAAATCATAATCCTATACGCTTATTAGTATTATTATTATTAGTAGTACTATTATTTATTTTCGGCAATTAGTTTAGGTATAAAATCCATATAATTGTTCTTCAAATAAAATTGTGAGTTGACTATATTTTGGTACTTAGTGAAATCAGTCCTCGAGGGAACGATACTTTACTTATCACTTTATTACTTGTTGACACCGTGCACTTGCGGCATATTGTGAGGGATTTTCCCACAACAAGTTTTTGGCGCCGTTGCCGGGGATTGATTTTTCGCTAATATCAATACCAAGCGACTCTAATTTTAATTTGAAGTTTTTTCTTCAGTCTCTATATTTTTATTTTCTTCATTATGTTTTTCTTTGAGTATCGTGGCCCTTGGCATTTCATAAATTTCGATGTTCTTAATAATTTGCCAAATAGGGTCAAATTTCTCCCCCAAAACAAAAGACCATGCTTGAACAATGTGTAGACGCTCTAAAAAATCCTGATAGTACCCTTTTGAGCTAGAATGTGCACGTCGTGGTCTTGAGATTCACTATGGTTATTTTCCAACTCATATATTTAGTAGTGAAGTTGAGGGGGAGGTTGAGAAGAAAGACATGCTAAGTCTTAGGGTCAATTCCCCAGCACCCGATAATTGCATAAAGTGTGATGAGCCTGTAGAAGAAGTTACCATTGATGATGTTTCCAAAGAAATTTCATTAAATTGTCATCAAACTTCGACTAATAAGGTGAAGACTTTTGTGCCAAAAATTTTGTTAACGGTGCCACGCATAATTTTTCCTAAATCCATAATGGGAGAGATTGATCCTATTACTTTTGATTCTGTTGAGGCTGATAGCATGAGTTCTAATGAGGTTGTTCATGATAAGTCTTATTATTTACCCATTCGAACTCTGCTTATTTTTTCATGCCTTATCATTATTATATTCTTCCATCATTTTTTGGTTGTCCTCATAATTATTCTTACTCATTATTTGTGGCAATCGGGCATGAACCAAAGCCTCCCCTATGGAATAAGAGGCTTATAGATTGCAAGAAGGGGGCATTTGGCAATCTCCCTAGAAAGAAGCCACGTTAAACTCTTTTTGCCACGTCGTGCTCAAGACGTAAAATAGAGCCCATGATGGGAGGCAACCCATCATTTTTTACTTGCTTTTTAGTTAGTTGTTTTTATTTGATTTTTAGTTATTAATTTTTTCTCTGTTTTTGTTATTTCGTTTGGATTCGCGTATTCTTGTTGGCCCTTATTTCTCTAATATTTTTATATAACCCCAATGAGTTATTATTCTTCATATTCTAGTCTTTCTTGATTTAATGTCTATTGTTATCTCATGACTAGAGACTAAGTTTGGGGGTCCCTCGTGATGCTGAGCATTATTTGAAGTATGGATTGACCGACGTTTCCACTCAGACATGTGCTGGTGTTCAAGAAGACATTTGGAATAAGTTTCACTGTTCCTTATCTCTTTTAATTTCACATGAGTTATTGTTGATGATTTTATGTGTAGTGGAATTGATTTACTTGGGTATAAATTGCGATTGCTTTATTGTCCTTGCATGCTGTTGATGGTTTTGTTCAAAAACGTGAATTTTTCGTGCTTCCATGTGTAAAACTGATGTTACGATACTGATTTCTCTTGGAAGAAACGGTAGACTTTTGGTCGAGTTGCAGTCAATGATATCCGCTTCATTGAATATTCAATTAGGTCCGAAATTTTATCGTTTTTGTGGAAATTTTAGCAGATAAGAAAGGAGACATATGTGTTTTCAAATCACCGTTTATACGTTTGGTTAAACTTTTCGCGTGGCTAGTCGTCCAGTAATATGAGTATTGTTGGCATTTAAATTGAGTTTAGAGTCGGACAGTTTTTCCAAAAAGTCGAGATATTAGTTGTTCTATGATGGGAAATCTAGTAACCGGGGGTATTCACGTGACCCGTTGTTTACTCTCGCGTAAAACGACGACCCTGAATAGATTAATAATTTAGAAATATCGCATTACCGATGATGGAAGCCTAGTAACCGGGGGTATTCACGAGACCCGTTGTTTACCCTCGCGTAAAACAGCAACCTTGACATGCGGAAATAGCTATTCGAGTTATTTCTCCACTGTGGAGGGGAACTTAGTAACTAGAAGCATCCATGTGCCCCATGAGTGTCTTTTACGTCAAACGGTTCCCCAAGATATGAGAATGGAATTCCACCCTAGGATCATCCCGATAAAATATCACGAGAGCCGAAACCTAGTGGTTAACCCGAATCATATTATTGATCATACATAAGGGAATGCTGTCCTAAGAGTAATTTTGATAACGAAACTCTTGAATTTTGCCACTAGACTGTGGGACTGGGCGAATTAGCTTGTTTAATCTAACCCTTCATATTGACGGTCGGTTAAATTCACGCTTGTTAATCTTTGAGCTGATTTTCTCCATGAACGATTGATTAGGACTGAAATTGGTTACTTAGTGGAATCAATGTCCTGGATATGACTCGCTATTACGATACTTGTACTATTCTTTGAGATTTTCAGGGTAGTACTGATTAAGTTGAGTACTATGGATTTGCATGATTATTCACGATATGTTTTGTTTAAAATTGATAACTTTTGCTTGAGGACAAGCAAAGGCTCAAGTTTGGGGGTATTTGTTAGGCGTATTTTTATGCGCTTATTTATCATTATTTTATGTCCATCTTGAGCCTAATTCAGCATAAATGAGCTTTCAATGCACTATTCTTATGTGTTTTGGTGAAATCGGAGTCCTAAGCCAAAACGATGAAAACGGCGAAAATAGCGCTTTTGGTCATGAGTCGCAGACAAACCAAGTGAGCCGCAGACACGAAGACAACTAGCGAACACCGTGCACATCAGACTGTGCCGCGGCACAGAGGAAAAAGGCGCCTGTGCAACAGTGCATCAAGGATACGGCCGCGACATAGATTAAGTGAGCCGCGCCCACCGGCGGTTGTCTTGAATATTCCGCGTTTCTAGGCCGTTTTGGAGCCTGTTTCGACCTAATCACACGGCCGCGTTTGGGCGGCTGAGGATTGCTATAAATACCCATTAAAGGGCTGAAGAAAAGAAAAAAAAAATGGGGAAGATGAGCGATTGCTAGGGCGAAGAACACAAGGAGGCGATTTGTGGGCAACGACAAGACCACGGATTCCCTACGGTTTTTCTTAGTTTTTCGCATCTTAGTTTTTAGATCTATTCGAGTAGGATTTTGATTGTAGCCGAATTCATGACGGTTTGATTATTTATTATTATTTCGATTTACTCGTTATTCTATTGAATTGGATTACGCTCACTGTTCTTAATGCTTTTTAATTGTCCTGCCAACAGTTAATTTGTTTTGAATGTCTTTATGGATTCGGGAGATGAAATTTAGGCATAGTTCTTGTGAGACGAATCATAATTTTCGTGAGATAGGGATATACTCATGGAATTGTGAAGCCTATTTATTGTGGGAATTCTCGAACTTTTTAGCTATTAATTATCTAATTCGAATAGGGATATATCGAGTTAATAATCCGTAGTATTTTCTATCGACCTTGGGAAAGGCTTTAGAATAATTTAGGAATTCTGCTTACAATCAATTGAATAAAAGTGAATAGAATTGACTAAATATCATTCCTGATCGTTTGAGGGGAAAATCATAATCCTACACGCTTATTAGTATTATTATTATTATTAGTACTATTATTTATTTTCGGCAATTAGTTTAGGTATAAAATCCATATAATTGTTCTTCAAATAAAATTGTGAGTTGACTATATTTTGGTACTTAGTGAAATCAGTCCTCGAGGGAACGATACTTTACTTATCACTTTATTACTTGTTGACACCGTGCACTTGCGGCATATTGTGAGGGATTTTCCCACAACAAGTTTTTGGCGCCGTTGCCGGGGACTGATTTTTCGCTAATATCAATACCAAGCGACTCTAATTTTAATTTGAAGTTTTTTCTTCAGTCTCTATATTTTTATTTTCTTCATTATGTTTTTCTTTGAGTATCGTGGCCCTTGGCATTTCATAAATTTCGATGTTCTTAATAATTTGCCAAATAGGGTCAGTCAGCCCCCTCCCCCAAAACAAAAGACCATGCTTGAACAATGTGTAGACGCTCTAAAAAATCCTGATAGTACCCTTTTGAGCTAGAATGTGCACGTCGTGGTCTTGAGATTCACTATGGTTATTTTCCAACTCATATATTTAGTAGTGAAGTTGAGGGGGAGGTTGAGAAGAAAGACATGCTAAGTCTTAGGGTCAATTCCCCAGCACCCGATAATTGCATAAAGTGTGATGAGCATGTAGAAGAAGTTACCATTGATGATGTTTCCAAAGAAATTTCATTAAATTGTCATCAAACTTCGACTAATAAGGTGAACACTTTTGTGCCAAAAATTTTGTTAACGGTGCCACGCATAATTTTTCCTAAATCCATAATGGGAGAGATTGATCCTATTACTTTTGATTCTGTTGAGGCTGATAGCATGAGTTCTAATGAGGTTGTTCATGATAAGTCTTATTATTTACCCATTCGAACTCTGCTTATTTTTTCATGCCTTATCATTATTATATTCTTCCATCATTTTTTGGTTGTCCTCATAATTATTCTTACTCATTATTTGTGGCAATCGGGCATGAACCAAAGCCTCCCCTATGGAATAAGAGGCTTATAGATTGCAAGAAGGGGGCATTTGGCAATCTCCCTAGAAAGAAGCCACGTTAAACTCTTTTTGCCACGTCGTGCTCAAGACGTAAAATAGAGCCCATGATGGGAGGCAACCCATCATTTTTTACTTGCTTTTTAGTTAGTTGTTTTTATTTGATTTTTAGTTATTAATTTTTTCTCTGTTTTTGTTATTTCGTTTGGATTCGCGTATTCTTGTTGGCCCTTATTTCTCTAATATTTTTATATAACCCCAATGAGTTATTATTCTTCATATTCTAGTCTTTCTTGATTTAATGTCTATTGTTATCTCATGACTAGAGACTAAGTTTGGGGGTCCCTCGTGATGCTGAGCATTATTTGAAGTATGGATTGACCGACGTTTCCACTCAGACATGTGCTGGTGTTCAAGAAGACATTTGGAATAAGTTTCACTGTTCCTTATCTCTTTTAATTTCACATGAGTTATTGTTGATGATTTTATGTGTAGTGGAATTGATTTACTTGGGTATAAATTGCGATTGCTTTATTGTCCTTGCATGCTGTTGATGGTTTTGTTCAAAAACGTGAATTTTTCGTGCTTCCATGTGTAAAACTGATGTTACGATACTGATTTCTCTTGGAAGAAACGGTAGACTTTTGGTCGAGTTGCAGTCAGCGATATCTGCTTCTGTTGAATATTCAATTAGGTCCGAAATTTTATCGTTTTTGTGGAAATTTTAGCAGATAAGAAAGGAGACATATGTGTTTTCAAATCACCATTTATACGTTTGGTTAAACTTTTCGCGTGGCTAGTCGTCCAGTAATATGAGTATTGTTGGCATTTAAATTGAGTTTAGAGTCGGACAGTTTTTCCAAAAAGTCGAGATATTAGTTGTTCTATGATGGGAAATCTAGTAACCGGGGGTATTCACGTGACCCGTTGTTTACTCTCGCGTAAAACGACGACCCTGAATAGATTAATAATTTAGAAATATCGCATTACCGATGATGAGAAGCCTAGTAACCGGGGGTATTCACGAGACCCGTTGTTTACCCTCGCGTAAAACAGCAACCTTGACATGCGAAAATAGCTATTCGAGTTATTTCTCCGCTGTGGAGGGGAACTTAGTAACTAGAAGCATCCATGTGCCCCATGAGTGTCTTTTACGTCAAACGGTTCCCCAAGACATGAGAATGGAATTCCACCCTAGGATCATCCCGATAAAATATCACGAGAGCCGAAACCTAGTGGTTAACTCGAATCATATTATTGATCATACATAAGGGAATCCGTCCTAAGAGTAATTTTGATAACGAAACTCTTGAATTTTGCCACTAGACTGTGGGATGGGCGAATTAGCTTGTTTAATCTAACCCTTCATATTGACTGTCGTTTAAATTCAAGCTTGTTTATCTTTGAGCTGATTTTCTCCATGAACGATTGATTAGGACTGAAATTGGTTACTTAGTGGAATCAGTGTCCTGGATATGACTCGCTATTACGATACTTGTACTATTCTTTGAGATTTTCAGGGTAGTACTGATTAAGTTGAGTACTATGGATTTGCATGATTATTCACGATATGTTTTGTTTAAAATTGATAACTTTTGCTTGAGGACAAGCAAAGGCTCAAGTTTGGGGGTATTTGTTAGGCGTATTTTTATGCGCTTATTTATCATTATTTTATGTCCATCTTGAGCCTAATTCAGCATAAATGAGCTTTCAATGCACTATTCTTATGTGTTTTGCAGGAAATCGGAGTCCGGAAGCCAAAACGATGAAAAACGGGCGAAAATAGCAGTTTTTGGTCATGAGCCGCGGCACAAACCAAGTGAGCCGCGGCACACGAAGACAACTAGCGAACACTGTGCACACTGTACTGTGTGCCGCGGCACAGGAGGAAAAAGGCGCCCAGGCAACAGGCACTGAAGGATAGGGGCCGCGACATAGATTAAGTGAGCCGCGGCCCACCGGGAGGTTGTGCTGAATATTCCGCGTTTCTAGGCCGTTTTGGAGCCTGTTCTCGACCTAATCACACGGACGCGTTTTGGAGGCTTAGGATTGCTATAAATAAGCATTAAAGGGCTGAAGAAAAGAAAAAAAAACGGGGAAGAAGATCGATAGCTAGGGCGAAGAACACAAGGAGGAGATTTGTGGGCAACGACAAGACCACGGATTCCCTACGGTTTTTCTTAGTTTTTCTGCTTCTTAGTTTTTAGATGTATTAGAGTAGGATTTTGTTTGTAGCCGTTTTAATGTCGGTTTGATTATTTATTATTATTTCGATTTACTCGTTATTCTATCAATTGGATTCTCGCCACTGTTCTTAATGCTTTTTAATTGTCCGCCAACAGTTAATTTGTTTTGAATGTCTTTATGGATTCGGGAGATGAAATTTAGGCATAGTTCTTGTGAGACGAATCATAATTTTCGTGAGATAGGGATATACTCATGGAATTGTGAAGCCTATTTATTGTGGGAATTCTCGAACTTTTTTAGCTATTAATTATCTAATTCGAATAGGGATATATCGAGTTAATAATCCGTAGTATTTTCTATCGACCTTGGGAAAGGCTTTAGAATAATTTAGGAATTCCTGGCTTACAATCAATTGAATAAAAAGTGAATTGAATTGAATAAATATCATTCCTGATCGTTTGAGGGGAAAATCATAATCCTACACGCTTATTAGTATTATTATTATTATTAGTACTATTATTTATTTTCGGCAATTAGTTTAGGTATAAAATCCATATAATTGTTCTTCAAATAAAATTGTGAGTTGACTATATTTTGGTACTTAGTGAAATCAGTCCTCGAGGAACGATACTTTACTTATCACTTTATTACTTGTTGACACTGCACTTGCGGCATATTGTGAGGGATTTTCCCACAACAAGTTTTTGGCGCGTTGTTTGGGACCGATTTTTCGCTAATATCAATACCAAGCGACTCTAATTTTAATTTGAAGTTTTTCTTCATCTCTATATTTTTATTTTCTTCATTATGTTTTTCTTTGAGTATCGTGGCCCTTGGCATTTCATAAATTTCGATGTTCTTAATAATTTGCCAAATAGGGTCAAATTTCTCCCCAAAACAAAAGACCATGCTTGAACAATGTGTAGACGCTCTAAAAATCCCGATAGTACCCTTTTGAGCTAGAATGTGCACGTCGTGGTCTTGAGATTCACTATGGTTATTTTCCAACTCATATATTTAGTAGTGAAGTTGAGGGGAGGTTGAGAAGAAAGACATGCTAAGTCTTAGGTCAATTCCCCAGCACCCGATAATTGCATAAAGTGTGATGAGCATGTAGAAGAAGTTACCATTGATGATGTTTCCAAAGAAATTTCATTAAATTGTCATCAAACTTCGACTAATAAGGTGAACACTTTTGTGCCAAAAATTTTGTTAACGGTGCCACGCATAATTTTTCCTAAATCCATAATGGGAGAGATTGATCCTATTACTTTTGATTCTGTTGAGGCTGATAGCATGAGTTCTAATGAGGTTGTTCATGATAAGTCTTATTATTTACCCATTCGAACTCTGCTTATTTTTTCATGCCTTATCATTATTATATTCTTCCATCATTTTTTGGTTGTCCTCATAATTATTCTTACTCATTATTTGTGGCAATCGGGCATGAACCAAAGCCTCCCCTATGGAATAAGAGGCTTATAGATTGCAAGAAGGGGGCATTTGGCAATCTCCCTAGAAAGAAGCCACGTTAAACTCTTTTTGCCACGTCGTGCTCAAGACGTAAAATAGAGCCCATGATGGGAGGCAACCCATCATTTTTTACTTGCTTTTTAGTTAGTTGTTTTTATTTGATTTTTAGTTATTAATTTTTTCTCTGTTTTTGTTATTTCGTTTGGATTCGCGTATTCTTGTTGGCCCTTATTTCTCTAATATTTTTATATAACCCCAATGAGTTATTATTCTTCATATTCTAGTCTTTCTTGATTTAATGTCTATTGTTATCTCATGACTAGAGACTAAGTTTGGGGGTCCCTCGTGATGCTGAGCATTATTTGAAGTATGGATTGACCGACGTTTCCACTCAGACATGTGCTGGTGTTCAAGAAGACATTTGGAATAAGTTTCACTGTTCCTTATCTCTTTTAATTTCACATGAGTTATTGTTGATGATTTTATGTGTAGTGGAATTGATTTACTTGGGTATAAATTGCGATTGCTTTATTGTCCTTGCATGCTGTTGATGGTTTTGTTCAAAAACGTGAATTTTTCGTGCTTCCATGTGTAAAACTGATGTTACGATACTGATTTCTCTTGGAAGAAACGGTAGACTTTTGGTCGAGTTGCAGTCAGCGATATCTGCTTCTGTTGAATATTCAATTAGGTCCGAAATTTTATCGTTTTTGTGGAAATTTTAGCAGATAAGAAAGGAGACATATGTGTTTTCAAATCACCATTTATACGTTTGGTTAAACTTTTCGCGTGGCTAGTCGTCCAGTAATATGAGTATTGTTGGCATTTAAATTGAGTTTAGAGTCGGACAGTTTTTCCAAAAAGTCGAGATATTAGTTGTTCTATGATGGGAAATCTAGTAACCGGGGGTATTCACGTGACCCGTTGTTTACTCTCGCGTAAAACGACGACCCTGAATAGATTAATAATTTAGAAATATCGCATTACCGATGATGAGAAGCCTAGTAACCGGGGGTATTCACGAGACCCGTTGTTTACCCTCGCGTAAAACAGCAACCTTGACATGCGAAAATAGCTATTCGAGTTATTTCTCCGCTGTGGAGGGGAACTTAGTAACTAGAAGCATCCATGTGCCCCATGAGTGTCTTTTACGTCAAACGGTTCCCCAAGACATGAGAATGGAATTCCACCCTAGGATCATCCCGATAAAATATCACGAGAGCCGAAACCTAGTGGTTAACTCGAATCATATTATTGATCATACATAAGGGAATGCTGTCCTAAGAGTAATTTTGATAACGAAACTCTTGAATTTTGCCACTAGACTGTGGGACTGGGCGAATTAGCTTGTTTAATCTAACCCTTCATATTGACGGTCGGTTAAATTCACGCTTGTTAATCTTTGAGCTGATTTTCTCCATGAACGATTGATTAGGACTGAAATTGGTTACTTAGTGGAATCAGTGTCCTGGATATGACTCGCTATTACGATACTTGTACTATTCTTTGAGATTTTCAGGGTAGTACTGATTAAGTTGAGTACTATGGATTTGCATGATTATTCACGATATGTTTTGTTTAAAATTGATAACTTTTGCTTGAGGACAAGCAAAGGCTCAAGTTTGGGGGTATTTGTTAGGCGTATTTTTATGCGCTTATTTATCATTATTTTATGTCCATCTTGAGCCTAATTCAGCATAAATGAGCTTTCAATGCACTATTCTTATGTGTTTTGCAGGAAATCGGAGTCCTAAGCCAAAACGATGAAAAACGGGCGAAAATAGCGCTTTTGGTCATGAGCCGCGGCACAAACCAAGTGAGCCGCGGCACACGAAGACAACTAGCGAACACTGTGCACACTGTACTGTGTGCCGCGGCACAGGAGGAAAAAGGCGCCCAGGCAACAGGCACTGAAGGATAGGGGCCGCGACATAGATTAAGTGAGCCGCGGCCCACCGGGAGGTTGTGCTGAATATTCCGCGTTTCTAGGCCGTTTTGGAGCCTGTTCTCGACCTAATCACACGGACGCGTTTTGGAGGCTTAGGATTGCTATAAATAAGCATTAAAGGGCTGAAGAAAAGAAAAAAAAACGGGGAAGAAGATCGATAGCTAGGGCGAAGAACACAAGGAGGAGATTTGTGGGCAACGACAAGACCACGGATTCCCTACGGTTTTTCTTAGTTTTTCTGCATCTTAGTTTTTAGATCTATTCGAGTAGGATTTTGATTGTAGCCGAATTCATGACGGTTTGATTATTTATTATTATTTCGATTTACTCGTTATTCTATTGAATTGGATTCTGCTCACTGTTCTTAATGCTTTTTAATTGTCTGGCCAACAGTTAATTTGTTTTGAATGTCTTTATGGATTCGGGAGATGAAATTTAGGCATAGTTCTTGTGAGACGAATCATAATTTTCGTGAGATAGGGATATACTCATGGAATTGTGAAGCCTATTTATTGTGGGAATTCTCGAACTTTTTTAGCTATTAATTATCTAATTCGAATAGGGATATATCGAGTTAATAATCCGTAGTATTTTCTATCGACCTTGGGAAAGGCTTTAGAATAATTTAGGAATTCCTGGCTTACAATCAATTGAATAAAAAGTGAATTGAATTGAATAAATATCATTCCTGATCGTTTGAGGGGAAAATCATAATCCTACACGCTTATTAGTATTATTATTATTATTAGTACTATTATTTATTTTCGGCAATTAGTTTAGGTATAAAATCCATATAATTGTTCTTCAAATAAAATTGTGAGTTGACTATATTTTGGTACTTAGTGAAATCACTCGAGGAACGATACTTTACTTCTCACTTTTTTACTTGTTGACACCGTGCACTTGCGGCATATTGTGAGGGATTTTCCCACAACAAGTTTTTGGCGCCGTTGCCGGGGACTGATTTTTCGCTAATATCAATACCAAGCGACTCTAATTTTAATTTGAAGTTTTTTCTTCAGTCTCTATATTTTTATTTTCTTCATTATGTTTTTCTTTGAGTATCGTGGCCCTTGGCATTTCATAAATTTCGATGTTCTTAATAATTTGCCAAATAGGGTCAATTTCCCCTCCCCCAAAACAAAAGACCATGCTTGAACAATGTGTAGACGCTCTAAAAAATCCTGATAGTACCCTTTTGAGCTAGAATGTGCACGTCGTGGTCTTGAGATTCACTATGGTTATTTTCCAACTCATATATTTAGTAGTGAAGTTGAGGGGGAGGTTGAGAAGAAAGACATGCTAAGTCTTAGGGTCAATTCCCCAGCACCCGATAATTGCATAAAGTGTGATGAGCATGTAGAAGAAGTTACCATTGATGATGTTTCCAAAGAAATTTCATTAAATTGTCATCAAACTTCGACTAATAAGGTGAACACTTTTGTGCCAAAAATTTTGTTAACGGTGCCACGCATAATTTTTCCTAAATCCATAATGGGAGAGATTGATCCTATTACTTTTGATTCATTGAGGTGATAGCATGAGTTCTAATGAGGTTGTTCATGATAAGTCTTATTATTTACCCATTCGAACTCGCTTATTTTTTCATGCCTTATCATTATTATATTCTTCCATCATTTTTGGTTGTCCTCATAATTATTCTTACTCATTATTTGTGGCAATCGGGCATGAACCAAAGCCTCCCTATGGAATAAGAGGCTTATAGATTGCAAGAAGGGGCATTTGGCAATCTCCTAGAAAGAAGCCACGTTAAACTCTTTTTGCCACGTCGTGCTCAAGACGTAAAATAGAGCCCATGATGGGAGGCAACCCATCATTTTTACTTGCTTTTAGTTAGTTGTTTTTATTTGATTTTTAGTTATTAATTTTTTCTCTGTTTTTGTTATTTCGTTTGGATTCGCGTATTCTTGTTGGCCCTTATTTCTCTAATATTTTTATATAACCCCAATGAGTTATTATTCTTCATATTCTAGTCTTTCTTGATTTAATGTCTATTGTTATCTCATGACTAGAGACTAAGTTTGGGGGTCCCTCGTGATGCTGAGCATTATTTGAAGTATGGATTGACCGACGTTTCCACTCAGACATGTGCTGGTGTTCAAGAAGACATTTGGAATAAGTTTCACTGTTCCTTATCTCTTTTAATTTCACATGAGTTATTGTTGATGATTTTATGTGTAGTGGAATTGATTTACTTGGGTATAAATTGCGATTGATTTATTGTCCTTGCATGCTGTTGATGGTTTTGTTCAAAAACGTGAATTTTTCGTGCTTCCATGTGTAAAACTGATGTTACGATACTGATTTCTCTTGGAAGAAACGGTAGACTTTTGGTCGAGTTGCAGTCAGCGATATCTGCTTCTGTTGAATATTCAATTAGGTCCGAAATTTTATCGTTTTTGTGGAAATTTTAGCAGATAAGAAAGGAGACATATGTGTTTTCAAATCACCATTTATACGTTTGGTTAAACTTTTCGCGTGGCTAGTCGTCCAGTAATATGAGTATTGTTGGCATTTAAATTGAGTTTAGAGTCGGACAGTTTTTCCAAAAAGTCGAGATATTAGTTGTTCTATGATGGGAAATCTAGTAACCGGGGGTATTCACGTGACCCGTTGTTTACTCTCGCGTAAAACGACGACCCTGAATAGATTAATAATTTAGAAATATCGCATTACCGATGATGAGAAGCCTAGTAACCGGGGGTATTCACGAGACCCGTTGTTTACCCTCGCGTAAAACAGCAACCTTGACATGCGAAAATAGCTATTCGAGTTATTTCTCCGCTGTGGAGGGGAACTTAGTAACTAGAAGCATCCATGTGCCCCATGAGTGTCTTTTACGTCAAACGGTTCCCCAAGACATGAGAATGGAATTCCACCCTAGGATCATCCCGATAAAATATCACGAGAGCCGAAACCTAGTGGTTAACTCGAATCATATTATTGATCATACATAAGGGAATGCTGTCCTAAGAGTAATTTTGATAACGAAACTCTTGAATTTTGCCACTAGACTGTGGGACTGGGCGAATTAGCTTGTTTAATCTAACCCTTCATATTGACGGTCGGTTAAATTCACGCTTGTTAATCTTTGAGCTGATTTTCTCCATGAACGATTGATTAGGACTGAAATTGGTTACTTAGTGGAATCAGTGTCCTGGATATGACTCGCTATTACGATACTTGTACTATTCTTTGAGATTTTCAGGGTAGTACTGATTAAGTTGAGTACTATGGATTTGCATGATTATTCACGATATGTTTTGTTTAAAATTGATAACTTTTGCTTGAGGACAAGCAAAGGCTCAAGTTTGGGGGTATTTGTTAGGCGTATTTTTATGCGCTTATTTATCATTATTTTATGTCCATCTTGAGCCTAATTCAGCATAAATGAGCTTTCAATGCACTATTCTTATGTGTTTTGCAGGAAATCGGAGTCCGGAAGCCAAAACGATGAAAAACGGGCGAAAATAGCAGTTTTTGGTCATGAGCCGCGGCACAAACCAAGTGAGCCGCGGCACACGAAGACAACTAGCGAACACTGTGCACACTGTACTGTGTGCCGCGGCACAGGAGGAAAAAGGCGCCCAGGCAACAGGCACTGAAGGATAGGGGCCGCGACATAGATTAAGTGAGCCGCGGCCCACCGGGAGGTTGTGCTGAATATTCCGCGTTTCTAGGCCGTTTTGGAGCCTGTTCTCGACCTAATCACACGGACGCGTTTTGGAGGCTTAGGATTGCTATAAATAAGCATTAAAGGGCTGAAGAAAAGAAAAAAAAACGGGGAAGAAGATCGATAGCTAGGGCGAAGAACACAAGGAGGAGATTTGTGGGCAACGACAAGACCACGGATTCCCTACGGTTTTTCTTAGTTTTTCTGCATCTTAGTTTTTAGATCTATTCGAGTAGGATTTTGATTGTAGCCGAATTCATGACGGTTTGATTATTTATTATTATTTCGATTTACTCGTTATTCTATTGAATTGGATTCTGCTCACTGTTCTTAATGCTTTTTAATTGTCTGGCCAACAGTTAATTTGTTTTGAATGTCTTTATGGATTCGGGAGATGAAATTTAGGCATAGTTCTTGTGAGACGAATCATAATTTTCGTGAGATAGGGATATACTCATGGAATTGTGAAGCCTATTTATTGTGGGAATTCTCGAACTTTTTTAGCTATTAATTATCTAATTCGAATAGGGATATATCGAGTTAATAATCCGTAGTATTTTCTATCGACCTTGGGAAAGGCTTTAGAATAATTTAGGAATTCCTGGCTTACAATCAATTGAATAAAAAGTGAATTGAATTGAATAAATATCATTCCTGATCGTTTGAGGGGAAAATCATAATCCTACACGCTTATTAGTATTATTATTATTATTAGTACTATTATTTATTTTCGGCAATTAGTTTAGGTATAAAATCCATATAATTGTTCTTCAAATAAAATTGTGAGTTGACTATATTTTGGTACTTAGTGAAATCAGTCCTCGAGGGAACGATACTTTACTTATCACTTTATTACTTGTTGACACCGTGCACTTGCGGCATATTGTGAGGGATTTTCCCACAACAAGTTTTTGGCGCCGTTGCCGGGGACTGATTTTTCGCTAATATCAATACCAAGCGACTCTAATTTTAATTTGAAGTTTTTTCTTCAGTCTCTATATTTTTATTTTCTTCATTATGTTTTTCTTTGAGTATCGTGGCCCTTGGCATTTCATAAATTTCGATGTTCTTAATAATTTGCCAAATAGGGTCACCCCCTCCCCCAAAACAAAAGACCATGCTTGAACAATGTGTAGACGCTCTAAAAAATCCTGATAGTACCCTTTTGAGCTAGAATGTGCACGTCGTGGTCTTGAGATTCACTATGGTTATTTTCCAACTCATATATGTAGTAGTGAAGTTGAGGGGAGGTTGAGAAGAAAGACATGCTAAGTCTTAGGGTCAATTCCCAAAGACCCGATAATTGCATAAAGTGTGATGAGCATGTAGAAGAAGTTACCATTGATGATGTTTCCAAAGAAATTTCATTAAATTGTCATCAAACTTCGACTAATAAGGTGAACACTTTTGTGCCAAAAATTTTGTTAACGGTGCCACGCATAATTTTTCCTAAATCCATAATGGGAGAGATTGATCCTATTACTTTTGATTCTGTTGAGGCTGATAGCATGAGTTCTAATGAGGTTGTTCATGATAAGTCTTATTATTTACCCATTCGAACTCGCTTATTTTTTCATGCCTTATCATTATTATATTCTTCCATCATTTTTGGTTGTCCTCATAATTATTCTTACTCATTATTTGTGGCAATCGGGCATGAACCAAAGCCTCCCTATGGAATAAGAGGCTTATAGATTGCAAGAAGGGGGCATTTGTCAATCTCCCTAGAAAGAAGCCACGTTAAACACTTTTTGCCACTTAGTGCTAAATACGTAAAATAGAGCCCATGATGGGAGGCAACCCATCATTTTTACTTGCTTTTTATTTATTTGTTTTTATTTGATTTTTAGTTATTAATTTTTCTCTGTTTTTGTTATTTCGTTTGGATTCGCGTATTCTTGTTGGCCCTTATTTCTCTAATATTTTTATATAACCCCAATGAGTTATTATTCTTCATATTCTAGTCTTTCTTGATTTAATGTCTATTGTTATCTCATGACTAGAGACTAAGTTTGGGGGTCCCTCGTGATGCTGAGCATTATTTGAAGTATGGATTGACCGACGTTTCCACTCAGACATGTGCTGGTGTTCAAGAAGACATTTGGAATAAGTTTCACTGTTCCTTATCTCTTTTAATTTCACATGAGTTATTGTTGATGATTTTATGTGTAGTGGAATTGATTTACTTGGGTATAAATTGCGATTAGCTTGTTTAATCTAACCCTTCATATTGACGGTCGGTTAAATTCACGCTTGTTAAGTTTACTTGTTTGTTTGCAGCAACAAAATTGATTTCGTAATCAAACAGTAACACAGTAGTAGATTACGAGTTGTAATCTTTCAAGATCAAATATGAGTTTTATTGATAACATTGATTACATGATTTGAATTTGAAAATTACAAAAACAAAATACAAATAGGCATACAAGCTATTTCCTGTATTGTTCATGCCTCCAAGGCCTTCGGTCAGGATCATTATCCGTTCCTCTCCACCAATTTGATAGGGAGTCATTGCCTCGATTTTGATAAATCGCTTTTCCTTCGGATGATTGGTTGAAGGCAAGAATCCAGTCTTCGGGGTGGGCGACCCTTTAGCCTTTTTTGTGCTTAGACTTCATTTGTAGTTGCAAGGGGAGTCGGCCTTGCTCGAGCATCCTTGCAAACTCTTCTGCGGCTTCCATAAGGGTCTTGCACTTGTTAAACGTGGCGGACTCCCTAATTAGATGTACAAAGTATCTCAACAGCTCGATCTTTCTCCAGTTCTCCACTTCTTCGGGAGTTGGCTGACGGTTAGCAGGCAATATGATTTCAGCCGGTCTTTGCACATTATTTTTCCATGGAAACTTGGGATCGTAGAACTCTGGACGAGAACCATTTATCCTGTATCCATGTGCTAGTGAGTCCAGGCAGCCTATTTCGGTGGTGACGCTTTCTTCCAGCATAACGTCAAATTCTCTCTCTTTCTCCAATCTCCAATGCCTTGCAGCTTCTCTCGACTCTTCCCCCTTTTTGACTTCATCAAGTGAGGAGACCTTAGCATCAATGCTCTCCAGGAGCTTTATCGGGCTGTCCTCTTTGGTCTCTAGACTTGAGATCTTGGAAACCAAGGAACTGAGTACCACTGTTGTCAATCTTAGAATCGTGGCCTGTCAGTCTGGAGTCATTCACTAGAAGGGCGGCTATAGTCTGTGCTTCTGATATATGGAACTTTGCCTGCTCATCTATGAGAATTTCTTCCTGGCGCTTTTGTAGTTGAGAGAGATCTTGCTTCAATGCACTCGGCAGAATGCACAAATCCTCTTCAACCTTGGTAATTTCACGCTTCAGGCCGTCACCTCGTCGATGGCAGTTCCATGCAGCCAATCAAGTTGTTTGCTAATGTTGTACAAGGCGTCGACATCTTGTAGAAACACTATTTGACGACCAAGTGCTCTATCTTCTCTTCTGTGTGCGGAGAGTTGGGGTGCACAAGATTTTCTTCAGCTCCATTTAGCTGTCCCGTAGCCACATGATTGCGTGGTTGGTTTGGTCTATCCTCAGGTAGAAAACTGTCATCGGATTCCACTGATGGAGATGATGCAGGGGCATCAGATGTGGGCACGGCTATTGGTTAGTCAGCCTGTTCGGACTCGGCAATAGGGGGACTGATTCCTCCTGTTCCGGATGTGCTTCAGTAGACAAAGGTACAGGAGGGACTGAATCCTCCTGCTGTCTCTCAGCATCTGCCTGCTCCGGCAGAGGGACTGATTCCTCATGCGGGATGGCGCGAGCTTGATCTTCTTCAGCGGCGATAGGCTCGGGTGCCTGTGCTGAAACTATCGGTTCTTCAGCGACAGGAGGGACTGATTCCGCCTTTTCTTGGGCAGTTTTTTGCTGTCGGGGAGGGGACTGCTGTTGGCTTGAGGTCCCTTGTACTTGTTGGTTTTGCATCCGTGAGAATTCCTGTTCTCTAGCTTCTTCACGACTCATTCTTAGACCTGCCTTAAGGGCGTCGTCGTCGTCGTTTGAGTCGTGGTCTAATTTGGGACTGATGGGAACAGTATATTCGGACTTGGATTTTCCTTTCAATCGGGCTTGCTCTTTTACCAGAAAGTAGCTCTTGATCAGTTCTTGGCAAAAGTTGTTGTCCCATTGAATAAGGAGTTCGATATTATGGGAATCGGTCACCTCTAGAACAAATGATTCTTCTTCTTCCTTCCACTCGCTCCAATTGTACACGGTTTCGTACGGAGCGACCCTGTAGGTCTTCCAATGAACAAAGCGTTCAAAAGCCTTTCAATCTGTACTGACAGCAAAGTGTTATTGATTGGAGTATCGGGGGAGAGGCTGCGTACAGTACGTGGGTCTACTGTAGGCACACGTTCCTCGACAGGTATGGGAGCCTATTTTTGAGATGGATCCCAAACAGGGGTACCCTGATGGGAGATGGATCCCTTACGGGTGTGGGTTCCCGTGCAGGAGATGCAGATTTTGGCTCCAAACACTACACAAGAATCACGTTTTTATGACTGTCAAAAACTGTCACAAATGACAAAAACAGTCACAAATGACTGTCATAAAATCACCAGTCACAATTTTTTTTTTTGATCACAAAAATAAACAGTTGACAAAACCTCATTTATATGACTTTACAATACCACTTTTTATGGCAATCACAAATATCATTTATGATGTCATTAGCAATACGAAATTCATCTTTTGTGATCATTTATGATACGAATTTTAACTTTCATGACTTCCATGGACAGTCACAAATGTCATTTTTCTTGACTGTCTTGTGACTGTTTTTAGAAGTCACAAATGTTGAAAAAAAATACAAAAAAAAAATAATAAAATCCCATTTTTCTCGGAATGCAATCTAATTATTTTTCACAATGAATTCATAATACAATCCAAACATATTTCTCAAAGTATTCACACAACACTCCAATTAATTTTTACAAGACATAAAAATCACAATGTAATGCTCAAAATTAACACGTAAAAAAAATACGAACTCCTAAAAATCACAATATAATGCTCAAAATAATACATAAAAATTACATTGTAATGCTCAAAATTAATTTCTTGACGAAGGGTCTCAACTCTCTCTGAGCTCATCTCATCAACACTATCTATAAGATCATTTGATATAGCTATAAGAGTATCCTTCATTGCTTGCAGGTGATTTGAAGCTTCAGTACAAACTCCTAGCTGCACCAATCAGAAGCCGGAATAAGAATTAGGCAGTAAACTTGAATAACTAGAAGGATTATTTTTTAAAAATTACCTTACAATTGTGGCTGCACATCAAGCTCAATTCTGGAGCCTTGTAAGAAGCCCTATTACATTTGGTCCTAAAATAGTATATATGGCAGTCGACCGACTCACAAAATACATATATAGTCAACTAAAAGTAGCAAAGACACAAAGACACATCATTCCACAAATATCCATCATATTGTGTAAAATTAAATCAGACGAATCAAATCCATGACCAGAAAAACCATGACTGAATTAATGAACGCAAGTATTGGAATGCCCCCAAGTATGCCAGCCATCAAATCCACAATAGGGGACTGATTGAAGAGAAAAAATAATGGAAGCATAGGAAAAGCAGTAAGAACAAAGCATACCCAGGCATCAAAACTAACGAACTAGGGTTACTGTTACCCGTGACTGGGTCATCAGGTTGTGCGTAAAAGCTCAATGGAACGGCATCCTATAAATCAAAACGTACGCTTGTCAAAAAACAAATGCTTCCAAATATATAAAAAATACGAAAAGAAAGTGAAATTCGAAATCACGACTACGAAAAAAAGACGATTTGACATGTAGATGCTGTCAAAATAAATGAACTTCTCCAAGTTTTCTCAATGAAAATCACCAACTGCTTCATCTTTTCCAAATACTGCACATTGTCATGCCTGAAATAAGGGAGGCCTAGATAATAGTCACAGTATACGCTTGGTTAATATTTCCGTTTCTCCTTCCCTTCTGATCTCATGGGTTTTCATTTTAAATTACCGCTCATGACAAATATAGAGAGTGGAGACATTTGAGGACCAGGGTTACTAGTTACAGTTACCTTAAGTAAAGCTGCAAAGTATATTTGCCCTTGGGAAGTTTAGCAGCATCCGGATAAACATCACCCACCGCATATACACGCTACATTTACAATAGAAATGATTAGATGAGAGAAAAACCAGCAGCATGGGAACCAAATTAGAATAAAGAGTAGGATTGTTTGGTGATAATGCAAGTATGATTGGAATTTTTTATGTACAAAAATTATCTGAAACATAAAACCACAGTGCACAAATGATTATTCTTATTTTCCTATTTGGATATGCAAAATTAGACCAACAGTAGTAGTAATTTTCAAAATGCAGTTTGTGTACCCAGTCGATGTGGATGTCTCTATTAATCAAGAATGATGGTATATCCAGTTAACCTTCATCAAGATTCCAAGTGCAAGAGTAATTGATAAAAAAATATTCACGAGGAATGCATTATGATCTCACTCTATTTACAATGTGTACAATGAGTATAAGTTTAAGACTTTATTATGATAAATGGAGAAAGAACATCCTCTTTGTGGTGAGTATATTTAAAAAAAATTAAACAAGAAAAGAGAGCCACCCATTTGCAATAAAGAAAGCGAGGGCCAAGTGTTGAGCAAAATAAACTGATTACGCTAACTAAAAAACAAGGCCACTCACCTTGTTTGTAACTGATACCATATAAAACTGAGACTCAAATTTATTGTCATATACTCGGTTGTTCAGTAAGGGGATATGTGGCTTTATTTCAGCACCATCTTCAAGCTTGAACTTGTAACTACAGCATCACAGAAAAATTTCAGTCAACTATTTTCATAAGCACAACTGGATAACACAGGGATAGACAATCCGGTACCAAAGTAAAACCCACGTTAATAAGAATGCCAATATCTGTTTGCCTGAGGGCAGCTTGTCCCGCTGCGCCGTAAGCGGGCTAAGTTTAGCATCACCAGGACGATAAGGGGTTCTAACCTGCAAGAGTTTTATGCATGAAAACATGAGCAGCAGTACAGAATAAGAACAAAGAATAAAGTTTAAATAATAATAATAATAATAATGATATATATATATATATATATGTGTGTGTGTGTGTGTGTGTGTGTGTGTGTGTGTGTGTGTGATAACTGAAGCTGGCCAATAATTCTCACTTTATTTAACACTGCAGTTTGGGTAAGATTCTCCAATGAAAGAAGAGCCTCGGCATCAATGCGCACAGGTGCTTCACTTCCATCAAGTACAATTTCGTCTTTGTTAATGTTGATGCCATGAAACGCAATCTGAAAATTTGCATTGAAGTCCATGCAGAAGATAAACTTTTCCACATTTCGGAATTAAATAACAGAGCTCCAACTTATCATTAGATATCTGATGGATAACCATTTACCTATGAACTCATGACACGAAGTAAGGAGATACTAAAGAAAAAATAAATAAAATTATCTTGACGACAATATCATATAAAGTAAGACATCAAATACAACATACAACTTACTGAAGAGGCAGTGCATCATTCTGTTATATATTTATGATAAAAACACTACCATTGTGTTATTCACTGATTGAAAAAAAAAACAGAACCTAAACGTAAGTACACTTACTGATCGATATTTCATTTTCAGAAGCTTAAATTAATTTCATTGACTCAGTAAATTATATAGAGTCAGAACACCATCATTGATCAATCAAGTAAGAAAAAAAATATGAATCTAAACCAGACCTTAAACAATAAATGAGTCATATGAGTAACTTGAACAATAATAAGGAAGAGAATCATAAAACCCTCTAAGTTAACAAGGATATATCACAATTTCCTTCTCATAAGTGTACTTAAATGGCTTGCATCTTGGAATAGGTCCATCTTCACCAGTGGTTATTGAGGTGCATCTACTCAACCTGGAATGTTAACAATGAGTTTCGACTGATCAAGAAAACTTATACACAAAACACAAAAGGAAGAACTTTCAATGATTTTATCCAAGCTCTATTATGTCTTTCTTTCAGAACCGTTAACAACATATTACCTGGCAATGTCACCTCTTAATATGTTTACGAGAACTGTTTCAGCTATGTCGTCTGCATTATGCCCCGTTACTAGCTTGTCTACTTTCAAAAGTGTAGCACCACGGTCGAGGGCCTTAAAACACCAGTATTTACCAATGTTATATTTGCCATACTAATTTCCCTAAATGACGATTTGAAATCCACAAGATCTTACCAAAAAAGAAATGCTAACTAAAAGTTTGAAAAGCGTAAACGGCCACGATTAGAACCAGGAAACCAAATTCATCTTCAAACATTCAATAGCAGGAAACCAATTCATCTTCAAACATTCATACACACACACATAAATGTCAGAACCAGGAAACCAAATACCCAAATTATTCAATAGCACAATCCCATATTTTTGTTTAGAACCGAAATAAAAAACTAAAGGAATTCAAACCTGAGATTTTATTCGGCTACTACAAACTCAATCCTCATCCACTCCTCCACTAACCCTCATTTCTAGATTCGAAACGTCGCCGCCGCCTCCAAGCTCTACCGAATCGAAGACTTCGACTTCTTTTTTCTTTTGCCGGAAAATTCAAAGGGCGATTCTTGGAGATCTGACCCGAGTCCCAGAATCATGGAGAGTCCAATCGCTGCTCTTATCGTGTAATTCGACCACCGGTTCTGCGGGTCGCTGGAAGAAGTATTCCGCGTGACTGAGAGAGAGAGACCAGCTATCGGGGGAGAGTCAGAGAAGTCACATAGAGAGAGGAGAAGTAAGAATGGGAACTGGGGACTTTAGACCGGTTTTGCCGTATTACCCTTGTTTCAGATGTGACCGTCCCATGTACTAAGGGTTTGCCAAGATGTATTTATACATAAAATTGAAAGGTTATGACTGCTCAAGACAGTCATAAATATTTAGATTTGTGACTGCTAAAGACAGTCAGAACACTTGTGACAGTCATTAACAGTCACAAATATTTGGATTTATCACTGTTTGGTCTTTATGACTGTTATTGGCAGTCATAAAATTGTGACTGTCATTGACAGTCACAAATCCAACAAGGTTCAATGTCACAAAATCCTGTTTTTGGTGTAGTGAAAGGGCCAGCCGACTCTCCAGAGCCTTCTAAATTGGCAAATAGCTGATTATCCGTCGTTGCCACCAAAGGCTCGGGATCTACTGTATGGACAGTAGTAGCTATTTCTTCCGCAGGGGTTGCGCCCTGTGGGTGTTGTACAGTGGGTTGCGCCGTAGCCTTGGCTTTGGTAGCCTTATTCTATTTCTTCTTCGGCTTCTTGACAGCAAGAGGAGTTTTGTTGTGAGATGATCTATTTCTCTTCTTCGATTTCTCCTCACTCCCGGACTTCAGAGTGGTGTCCCTGGGATCATCAGAAAGGGGCAGATTCAGGGCAAAGGGTCTCGACCCAATTAATCTATTTCTATTGTATACGGAGGGATTGCTTCCTCCGATGTATTTGTCTTGGCAGATCTTCTTGGCTTCTTTCGATTGCGGCACACCGCTTTTGGTGAGGATGTTGTTGAGGATGAGGCTAAATGGCTTCTTCTGGGTAGCAGGCTTAGAAGCCTCTTCCTGTAGCCTCTTCAGGATTATTTGACACCAGTTGACTTTTTCACCAGACATGATGGCGACCATCATTCTGAATCGTAGGTTGGTGCACATCTCGAATGCGCCGGTCCTGTTTTCAACAACACGACAGCAAAAATTGTATAAGTACACAAATGGCAAGTAAAGACTCTTTTTGTGGCAGGATGCATGAACATTTGTGTTCGAAGCAGCACCAGTAAATAATCCCTAATAAGCGGTGAGGATATCTTGGGACCCAAAGATCTCAAGCTCTTCCATGGTCAGGCCATCAGATGGCAGCCTGTACAGATTCTGCAGTAGATCTTGGCCAACACAGATCTGAACTCCATGGACGGTGGCAGAAATGTCAAAAACATCTCCTCCTCTATTCAGAGAGAAGAAACAAATAGAGGCGTCGAGATAAAATTCTTCAACGATATGATCATCATAGAGCTCAACAGTATGGCTTCCAAGGCGATAGAAGCCTTGCTGACGGATTCTGGAAATGATGATTTCCATGGCATCAACGTTTTCGACATGAACACGTTCTATCACGACGGATCTGGCGAAGATTTTCCCGTCGATGATGGTGTCTCTCTTCTTAAGGGATTGAGATAATGTCTGTGAAGATGCCATTATGATTACTAAAGAAAAGGTGAGTGAAATGGCAAAGAAAAGGCAGTAGAATGCAGTAAACAATATAGGCTGTTTGCTCAAGAACTCGTTTAATTTTGCAGAAAGCGTAAAGAGTCAAAGGGAGCATGTAACAGTCCTTTTATAGTGGGTGGGGAAGATTAGGGTTTACAAATAGTGAACGGTCAGATTTAGGGGATGAGAATGAATAGGATGAATCGAACTAGTACATCTTATCCATCCAATTTTAAAATGATACCCGGTCCCACTTATGACGTTTCGACTTCCCTTATTGCCCGAAATGGTGGATTGAAATAATTAATTAATTGAAAATTTGCGGCGTTTGAGATAATACAGTCCAAATGTCGTGCAAAGCACTAAATGCAAAGACGTTTGAATTTTAAAACAGGGCACGTGGACTTAAAACTATTTTAGAATGAATAAAATATTAATATAATATTAATAAATATTAATTGATGTCCCATAGTATGTACTGTATTCTCGAAAATACAGCCTTCCCCCTTAAAAGGTACGTTCGGGATTACATCAATTTTTGGATTTATACTATATTCATGGGTCATACTGTATTCCCCCTTAATTAATGCATATGTCAGCTGTAGAAAGATGTCATGTCTTCTTAGTCCTACAGTGCTGTCTGACTGTCTGAGTGTACAGTTAATTAACGGTGGATACTGTATTCTTGGGTCTTACAGCATTCCCCCTCAATTGATGAGTAAACGCATAAAGACTTACACGGAGTCGGGTTGTAGCATTCCCAGTTCTTGTCGAAGGATACAGAATCTGGCTGTGCTGAGAGGCTTGGTAAAGATGTCGGTTAACTGAATATCTGTATGAACGTTCTCGAGCCGAACATCCTTGTTCTCAACATGATTTCGAATGAAGTGATGCTTCATATGAATATGCTTAGTACGCGAGTGCAAAACAGGGTTGTGCGTTATTGCAATTTCACTCGTGCTATTGCACATAATTGGAGTTTCCTTGGCAATGATTCCATAGTCTGACAGCTGTTGTTGCATCCAAAGGATCTGCATACAGCAACTACCAGCAACATAGTATTCTGAGTCAGTTGTGGAAAGCGAGTTTGCCAACAATTTCTTGCTGAACCAGGACACAAGTCTAGGTCCAAGAAAGTGACAAGTAACGCTTGTACTCTTCCTACTAGCTTGCAACCTCCGAGATCCGAGTTGCTGTAGCTAACTAAATCGAATCCGCCTACTTTAGGATACCACAGTCCTGCATCGACTGTTCCTTTAACATACTTAAGGATTAGTTTAGTTGTTGTGAAGTGTGATTCTTTAGGTGCTACTTGATACCGAGCACACACTCCTACAACAAACTAGATATTGGGTCTGCTAGCTGTTAGGTACAGGAGTGAGCCTATTAGCTTCCTGTAGAGTGATTGATCAACCTGCTTTCCATCTTCATCAGCACTAATTTGCACGGAAGTGCTAATGGGGGTTGACGAAGATTTGGAGTTATACATTCCAAACTTGTTGAGAAGCTCCTTGCTGTACTTCTCCTGGTTGATAAAGATTCCTATAGGTAACTGCTTTACCTGCAATCCTAGGAAATAACTAAGTTTCCTCATCATACTCATTTTAAATTTACTTTGCATGAGATGAGAGAATCTTTGACACAAAGCAAGGTCAGTGGAACCAAATATAATATCATCTACGTATATTTGAACCATCAGGAGGTCATCACCTTCTTGTATCTTAAACAAGGTCTTGTCCACAACACCTTTCTCGAATCCATTATTAGTAAGGTACAGGGACAGGGTCTCATACCACGCCCTAGGTGCTTGCTTGAGTCCATACAGTGCTTTCCGTAGCCTGTATACTAGGTCTCCGCTTTTTGTGTTGACAAACCCTGGTGGTTGTTCAACATAGACTTCTTCAGTGAGATCTCCATTCAGGAATGCGCTCTTGACGTCCATTTGATATAAAATAAATCTCTTATGGGCGGCAAAGGCTAGAAATATCCTAATGGATTCTAGTCTGGCTACAGGGGCAAATGTTTCATCGTAGTCTATGCCTTCTTCCTATCTGTAGCCTTGTGCGACTAGACGGGATTTGTTCCTGATAACAAGTCCATTCTCATCCTTCTTGTTTCTAAATACCCATTTAGTTCCAATCACGGCTTGATGCTCAGGTCTGGGTACTAGATAACATACGTTGTTTCTTTCGAAACCATTAAGCTCTTCTTCAATAGATGTAATCCAATGAGAATTGTCTAGAGATTCTTTGGTAGAAATAGGTTCGGATTGAGCTAAGACTACAACAATAGTGCACATATTAAGTCTTCTAAGTTCACCTTGAGATTTCCATACAGCAAATGGAGATTTCTCAGATTTAGGTTCTTCTTGCGCACAAAGTACATTTCCTTGTGTACTATGTATTCTCCTACGGGTAGATACTTCACCATCAATATTTCGTATGATCAACTCCTGTGGGTGATCTCTCAACCATCTTCTGTAGGGTTCTAGTTTGTCATCCCGTACTGTATCTTGAGTTTCTGTAGTTTCAGCTTCAGCGTGTACAACATCAGTTTCAACTACCTCTGTGCTTACAGCTGGGGTTGATTTCTAAGTCAACGACATGTTCTGCTGGAGTTGGAGGGTCATTAATGGAGATTTGTTGGATATTATGAGTAAGATCTTCTACTCCTTTAGAGTCATGGTGAGGTTCGCCGAACACTACATGTACCGATTCCTCGACTGTCAGCTTCCGTTTGTTAAAGATACTGAAAGCTTTGCTGACAGAGGAATATCCTGCAAATATCCCTTCATCCGACTTCTCATCGAATGTTCTAAGTTGATCATTCCGGTTGTTCAAAACATAACACCTGCATCCGAATATGTGAAAGTACGAAACTAATGGAGTTTTTTTGTTCCATACCTCATATGCTGTTTTGTTGTGATGTTTGTTGATGATACAACTGTTTTGTGTATAGCACGCTGTATTTGTTGCTTCACCCAAGAGACGCTGCGGCAACTTGCTTGCGGCAATCATGATCCTTGTTGCTTCATTGAGCGTCCTGTTCTTTCGCTCGGCAACACTGTTTTGTTGAGGTGTGCGGACATTTGAGTATTCGTGCTGTATCCCATTGTCGGAACAGTATTGCTCTATGAAGCGGTTAGTGAACTCAGTACCTCTGTTGGAACGAATGGACACGATACTCAACCCTTTCTTATTTTGAAGCTTTCTCAGGTGCTCGGACAGCTTTGATGTGGTTTCCTTCTTTTTGCTCAAGAAGATTGTCCAAGCGTATCTGGAATAGTCATCAACAATAACGAGACAATATTTCTTACCTCCCAAGCTTACCGGGTCTACAGGACCGTAGACATCCATATGTAGCATTTCCAGAATTCTGTGAGTGGAAAAGTAGGATTTGCTTTTCAGGGTGGTTTTGATTTGTTTGCCTTTCTGAAAGAGTCCGCAGACGCTGTCTTTTTGGAATGACACATCGGGCAAACCTCTAACCATTACAGGTCTAGCGAGCTTGTTGATCGTCTTTAAGTTGACGTGCGACATTATCTTGTGCCATAGCCAGTTTAGATCTGCAGTGCCTTTGGCAACAAAACAAGGAATTGTGGAGCTCGTAGGCATCCAGTGAGCAATATACATATTACCTGATCTGCTCCTGTGAATACAACTGCTTTGGTCAGAATGTTCTTGACTCTACAGTGTTCTATAGAATTTCACCGAGAACTGTTTGTCACAGAACGGGCTAATACTAAGTATATTATACCGTAAGCCTTCAACATAAGCAACATCGGTGACTTTGAATTTTCCTACAAGCAGGGTTCCCTTCCCTCTTGTTCTTCCTTTTGATTTATCACCGAAGAGCACTTTTGGACTGCAGCCTTCTACATAATCTGACAGCTTGCTTCTATCTCCTGTCATGTGCCGAGAACATCCGCTGTCGAAGTACCAGATGTTCTTCTCTTTGATGTCTTGTAATCAAAGAAATTAAGTAGATTTAGGTCCCCTTTGAATGTTGGGTCCATGGATGTTAGTGCCTTTAGGTACCCAGATTTGCGTAACAACAATTGGCTTGCTATAGGTTACTTTAGGTCCGTTCTTGCGATGTCTACGTGGGGCAGACACATAGTCACTGTAACCTTAATAATTATTGTGCATGTAAAATTCAGGGTTATTATTATTAATCCAGTACGAGTGCCATCTTGGAGATGGAGCCATTTTATTCGGCCTTACGGCTTGCCTCCTGGGTCTCTAGTTGGATTCCAAAAGCTGTTGCTGATATTGTGCGGCGACCTGCGATGGATAATGAGGCTTCTGTATCTAGTGTTGGGCTTCGGTCCAGCATCCTACCAAATGCGCGTGGCACGGCTTGCAATTCGACCTGTGAGATCTGCACTAGAAGGTGGTTAAATGAATTGATTTGGACTATTCATACCAACAATATGCATCTTCTTTTCTCGTATCCATCTCATAGAAACTCCAAAGTTAAGCGTGCTTGGCCTGGAGTAGTTATGGGATGGGTGACCCCCTGGAAAGTTTTCCAGGTGCGCGTGAGTGAGGACAAAGGGTGCTAGAAAAGACTTGTGTTGGTACAGTGAGGATAGTCTTCATCATTCTTGGGACCAACAATTGGTATCAGAGCAGGTCACGGGTTCGAATTCCCTCAAAGTATAATGGAGGCATCTAGGCGCGCTGTACTGTTGGAAGTACTGCTGTGCGGGCCTTTGATATTTGGGTACAACCTCTTTCTGAACGCCTGTTGGCGCTTTTGATATGCTCGGGGAGCATGTTGTAGGATACTCCTCACAGGTCTGAGTGGCTGAGGATTCCGCTGTCTGTGATATGACTTTGGTGGCGGAATGGCAGCTTTTGCTGTATGCGGTGCAACAGGTGCCTTTGTAGGACTCGGGATTTCTTCCGATACAGGAATGGATTCCACACCCCTGACGAACACAGTACTAGTTTTCTCTTTATTGGAGAATGAGTTGTATCCTAAGCCACATTTATCATGAGCATATTGCCCAGTGATTAGAATTTCTTCCATCATTTTAGATGATTTTTCGAAAGATTTCAAGATGGTCTCAAGTTCCTTCTCGTTTCTCGAGAGTTTTTACTTTGGCTTCTAGCAGAGCGAAATCATTTGTCTTGCTATCACTATGAGACTTGGTCTCATTTAGATCGTGAGCAAGTTGATGATTGCTCTCCATGAGTTTTTCCAATGCGATCTTGCTGTTTTCGCAATCGATAAACATATTTTCTTAATTATTTCTTAGCAAGTCATTTTCATCTTTCAGCTCTAAGTTAGAAATTTCGAGCTGTATGTTTTCTCGTTTTAATCTCTCATGGGCCTTTTGAATATTTTTAAATTCATTCATCATATTTTCGAAAGTATCAAATGCATTAATGGGAATATTTGATGTTGAGCTTGCCTCATCATCGCTATCTTCATCGTCTTCGATATCTTTAACCATAAAAAACATGTATGCTTTATCTTTGAGTTCATCATCGGACGAGTCACTATCACTGACTGCCTGAAGACATTCCTCGGTCTTGGTTTGAGCGGGAGAGGCCTCTGATTTGCCGATCAGGGCCTTGATCTTGTTCTTCCAAGCACACCTTCTTTCGTCCTTTTCTTGTTTCTCGGCTTCCGGCAACTTTTGGACTTTAGGATGCAGACACTTATTCGCATAATGTCCCGGTTTCCTGCAATTATAACATAAATTAGAATCACCGGATGGGGAAGTTTCATAACTTTCCTTATGAAAAGGATTGGGCCTGTATGCAGTCTTTCCAGACTGTTTGATGAATTTCTTGAATTTGTGCATGAGTATAGCCATTTCATCTTGTGACAGGATATCGTCGTCACTGTCAGCATTCTTGTAGGCTGATTTGGATGTGCTGGTAATGTTGTGTCTCCTGTTGGATACAGTGGCTAAGCTGTAGTCCTAGCAGGTGACTATTCGGGCTTCTCTCCCCTATCAATGTCATACTTGAAAGCTTTTAGGTCAGAGAAGAGGTCAAAAGTAGAAATGTCATTGAGATTACATGACACACGCATAGCTGTGGTTTTTATGTCCCATCGGGCAGGGAGTGATCTAAATATTTTCAAATTTTTCTCCTTTTAGGTATACACTTTACCCAATGCTTCAAGTTCACTGAAAATGCCAGTGAATCTGTGTAATACCCGTAATTTTTATCCCCGGAAATTTTCTATTTTTGGCGGAAGTCTATTTTGACGACTTGCTTGGGACCGTTTCGTCATCCTGAGAATGATTAATTCTACACTTTTTGTCATCCGAGTTCGTTTCGGTATCGTTCTGTTGAATTCCGTGTTCTTTAACGACTTTTCCACGTGGGAGTTCGACTTTGTTAAATCACCATAAATTTTTGGTAACTCCAAAAAAATTCTGAATCTTTGCAATATTATAGAGCATCGAGTTAGCTTTCCAATGGTTCAAACGGTGAGTCAATCGGAGTCCGGACGAGAGAGTTATGGTCGTTTTAACTCACCCGCCGATCATCGCCGGCCGAACCCGCCGTGTCGTCCGACACGGCCCGTGCGGCTGCATTTCGTCGGAAGTGCCGGGTTTCGCCGACCAGATTTCGGCCGTGTCGCCCGACACGGCCCGCGGCTGCATCTCTTCCGGATAGTTCGAACGATCGCTGACACGCCCGACCGTGTCCTGGACACGGCCGAGTCATGCCTGGCCGCCGGGCGGGTCCTGTCGGCCAATCAGGTAACACGACCGTGCCGACCGGCACGGGCCGTGTCCGGCAGCGCCAACCCCTATAAAAGGCCCCGCAGACGCTTTTTCTTGCCATTTTTCACCTTCTTCTTCTCCTCTTCCGCACGGGCGTGTTCTAAACTTGAAGCCATGTTGTTTATGAACATATCCATGGAGTTCCTTGGGTTATATCATCAATCATTCGTCCGATAACATCCTTTGATCGAGCGAATCGTAAGATTTTCCGTAAATCTAATTTTGGGGATTTTGGGTATTTTGTTCGATTTCGTCCGTTTAATCCGATTTAACTTAGGATTGTGATGGATTGATGATTATTTAGATGTATTGTATCATTTCCTTGTTATCCCATGTTTGGATCGTATCGATTCGTTGTTTTGGTCGAGTTCTTGACCGACGCCTTGAAGGTGTCCTAGAAATGTCATAGAGGGGTTTTCGGGCGTTCTACGATTATTCTTCCCGTATGATCGATGATTTATTGAATTTATGTTGTTAGGGTCGAATTCTTGTGAAGAACTCGAGTCGAAACCCTTCCGCTCGTTGTCTTCCTCGTGGTTCAAACTTCCTGGCCGAACCGTGTTCTTCGGGATCTTCTAACGCTTATTAAGGCAAGTATACATTTATGATTGTACGTTCTCGACTTTGAAAGTAAGAGGAATTGATGGTATGATATGAACGAACCGTTTTTACGGCATTCATAGAAATATTGATGGCATATCATGAACGAACCGTTTTTACGGCATTCATAGATATATTGATTGGCATGTAATGAACGAACCGTTTTGACGGCATTCCTACATGTATCGGCGTATGAGGTGAACGAACCGTTTTGACGGCATTCACATACGTAACGGCGTATGAGGTGAACGAACCGTTTCTACGGCATTCACATACGTCTTATGAGATTTTAGTTATTCCGGAATACTAGTCTTGAATTGATGAATTGACGGATATTGATGAATTGACGGATATTGATGAATTGACGGATTACATTTACTTTATTGTCGAGAAGTATTATGTTTCATATTGTTATACTTGCACTAGCTATTCGACGGCTAACCCCTTTATGGGGGAAATACGTTTCATGTATTTCAGGTTCCAGGAGAGCGGACAGGCGGGTACCAGGTCGGCATGAAGATGATGGGCAAGTGTGATACTGTGTCTTGTCTCCGGTTATCTCTTTTGGTTTCCTCCATTCAAAGGTTGTTGTCTTCGAATGGATTTTTAAATACTCGAGTATTGTATTTCAGTTTCCTTGATGTTCCGGCCTGTGTTGCCGAGGTATCGATTTGTGCAGTGATGTATATGGTTTCATTGTTTATGGTTTCGAATACCATTTGTATCGTCTTTCTTTCTATTGTATGTAGACCTTATCGGTCAAGTTTATAGTTCCGCGTATGTTTAGCCTTGTGGGTCCCACGGCGGGGCTCACGGCGCTGTAATATACCCTGAATAACTTGGGGGTGTTACAGAATATGGTATCAGAGCTTAGGTTTATGGATACCTAGGCTGTCGGTCTTTTGGGTCGATTGAGTCGGCATTTGCCCACAGTATCACTACTCTGCCATCATCACAGTGCGACCGGTACTTGTAAGTCCTCTCACTCTTCTTGTATTTTTCTTAATCGTTTCGTTTATAGCTTGGTATTCTTGGGAATTGGTCACTTCGAGAATGTGCGATTTGGATTATACTTACGCACGTATGTGCCCTTCAGAATGTTGGCTGAAAGTAGGAAGAATCGTGGCTGTGATCACGGACGTGAACTCTTCCTTGAGATTTTGTTAAGTTGCTAATGGTGATAATGGTGTGTACCGACATTATGTTGAGACTTTGTTTAGGAGTCGCATGCTAGTATCACGGGAAATCTTCGACTTCGCAGACTTGTAAGTATGTTGTTCGGATTATTCGATAATTCTTGGTGAATTTGAATTCCCGTTGAAAGGTTGTTTGTGCGAGTGATTGCGAGTTTCGAGGACGAAACTTGTTTTTAAGGGGGGTAGAGTGTAATACCCCGATTTTTTTTTCGGATATATATTTTTTTTTTCGTTTATATATTGGATATCGTGGATGGTTAATTATGCTCGAGGACGTTGTGAACGTTTGATAATGTTATTGAATTGAGTATATGTATTGATTTTGCTGTATGCTCGTATTTGATATGTCATGACTTTGGACAGGAATTGTTGAAATTGGCTAAGTATGGAATTATTACGTACGTTAATAAGGTGAGATTACGTACATAAGATTGGCATGGTTACGTACGTTAAGGCTAAGGTATTACGTACGTAACGAAGGCATCGGACAGAACCGAGTCCTGTGAGGCAGGTGGGACCCTGTTTCGGCAACTTTCGGCGGAGGATGTTGACAGGTGAGTCAACGTACGTGTTACGTACGTTATACAGGACGTGTTACGTACGTAACACAACCATTATCTTGTAGCAAGTCAACCGGTATATTACGACGTTATATGGTATGGGTTACGACGTAATGGATCGCACGGAATGAGACGGTGAGTTGGTTACGACGTTATGGATATTGGATTACGACGTTAAAGTTGTTACGTACGTTAAGAAAGGACACCTACGTACGTAATGAGAGTGCAATTTATATATTGAAGTGTTGCCTTTCATTTCTCTCACGATCCTTTGAGATATTTCTCTCCAAAACTCGTCCCTCTTCACTTTTAAGAGTGTTCTAAACACTTTTAACATGATTGTGAGCTTGGAATCATGGAATTAGAGCTTGGTTATGGAACTTTTGTTGATTCTTGAAGTGATTCCTTGTGTTATCCATATTCTATGAGGTTTATGTTGAAGGAAGATAATGATATGCTTTGAATATGTTGATTATGATTATAGAATCATAGAGATCTTGATGTTCTTGAGGCCATATGATGACTATGATGATTTAATGATTCTTGGAATGGAGTTCAAATTATTCTTTCTTCGTGGTTCGTCCATGCAAGGTAATCCTCGTATCCCTTTGATAGTGGCTCATTTTTTTTTCTTTTTGGGCTACTACTTGGGAGGGAGTACATTGGGAATCGTGTATTTTGATGTTCGTCTTATTTCAATGAAAATGCATAAATTGGACTGTACTTTTATCCGCTGCGTGAGTATTTTTGAAATGGATTTTTGGTATTTTGCCAACTGAAATTTTATTTTGTAAAACCGATTCCCTAAACTGAGTTTTTGGCATTTTAACCTTGATCGTTTTGAGGGTATTTGGGAAATGATTTTTTTTAGTATTTGAAAAATATTACCGTCATCGGTCTTTTTAGCATTTTTGGAATGACGTGGAAATTGTGCTTAGCCTGGTAAATCCTTGTGAGAAGGGTTTACGGCGTGTAATATTCCCAGGAGGATCTGGGGTGTTACAATTATGGAATCATGTGATAATGTTATACGAGATTTGTTGGAATTGTAATAAGAGATTTCGGATGTTGATATGATCATTGAGATCTTCTTCATATGGTGATAAGGGTTTTGTTGCGATTCTTGAGATTGTATGAATGACATGATGAAGAAAATGGTAACATGGAGATATATACCTCGGAGATGTTGTTCTGAACGTGATTTCGGATATTTCATGTTCTTGAAGAACTCTTGAATTATACGAGGTGATGAAAATTTTTTTAGAAGTGTTGATGTTTTGAAAATGAATATGGAATATTCATATCTAGAGCTAAATTATGTGTTGTAAATAATATTCGTATAGGAATACGAATGTGATTATGAGTTTGATGAGACTATTATTCATCTCTCGAATTTGGAAGCCCATACGTATGGAGTAAATATTCAAATCGAATGAATGGATTGTTTGATAACCTTTTTAATATGATTATCTATTGTTTTGAACCACTCGGATGGTTCGAATTGATGACGGTCATAAGTAAATTTTAACGATGGATTTTCGAGAAGGGAACCTTGTCAATTCATATTTAAGAATTGAGTTTGGAACATTTAGACCCTTATTATTGGT
This sequence comes from Orobanche coerulescens, assembly GCA_033398695.1. Lineage (NCBI taxonomy): Eukaryota > Viridiplantae > Streptophyta > Magnoliopsida > Lamiales > Orobanchaceae > Orobanche > Orobanche coerulescens. The sequence goes on from CM065811.1 coordinate 38,179,259, forward strand.
CCGAATTGGTTGCCGATATGATCATCATATTTCACTCGTATTGTGGACAGGATTTGTAAGTGTCCGAGTTGGATTGTTCAGATCGTGATTAGTCGAGATATGGTAAAACGATTGAGTTCGAGGTTTGGTGGTATTGATATTGGTCGTCATCGAACCGGTTGATTATCAATCCTTCGCTTTTACAATAAGGTATGATGTTTGATCGTGAATTATGATTGTGTTGCGGTTAAGGTTGAAGAGTTCGTAGATTAACTTGGTCGAGACTGAGGGAATTCGTAAGACGAAATCAACTGAATTGGTAACAGTACGTTGTATTGATATCGAGGCAAGTTTTATACTCGTACTAATCATGAGACTAATGTTATCGTGTATGTGTACGAATGTGTGTATCATTTCAAGACTTGGCCTCCTTATGATTTTATTGATAACAGGGGATTGTTTGATACGACACCCGTCGACAAATTATGCCAAATGTTACTGTTGTTTGTAAATGGCCGGTTCAAGGCATTACGATACTTGTTGGTAAAGTTGCTATCGATAGCCGGTTCGCGGTATCGATGTATCGATTATTATTATTCGCGATTAATGTCGTTCTGAGACATCGTTGAATCTTTGTCATCGACCGATACATTGCTATGATGATTTCGTTAACCGATTGGGGACGTTTGATATATCCTTTTGTCATCTCCGTTTCGGTGGTCGGTTTAAGACACCGGGACATCCATTCTATCGTATCATTGTTTATCGATTGACCGTTCTAAGGTAATCGAGGTATTGAATTGGGATTATCGAAGATAATTCCCATCCGTTGTCAAAAATATTCTCATCCGTTGTATCGTTGTTATCGATTGGCCATTCTACGGTAATCGAAGTATTGAATTGGGACTGTCGAGGATAGTTCCCATCCGTTGAATTATTATTGTCGTGTTGGCCGATTCAAGGCAGCACACTATTTTCTTGTGAACTCGGTAATTTTGTGATCTTTGAAGGTTGAGGATTTACCCGAACTGTTGTGTTGTGATCGTTGCTCGTGTTAATCGGTCCTTAGGGAAATTCTGATCCCAGGATGGTTGTTTTGAATATCGTTGGTCGTGTCGATCTTTCATTATTCGTGTGTCATCGTTCACTTGGTGAGTCGTATGATCCGTATTGATGTTTTATCCCTTGAGTTTCGTTGTCATGTTGTATCGTGGCATATCCGGAATCATGTCTGCGTCTTTGATTGGTTATGTGTAAGATTTTTAGCCAGCACCCGATGGTCATGCGTGGATATTTCCGCATTGACCGTGCACACGAGACGTAGTTCTTGAGGCTAATTAGGTATATTGTCACACGTATATTCGGATTCCGTATACGGGTGGACATGTGCACGGACACATTTCCGGATCGGGCGTCTTGTGATATCCCTCTTGAGCTTTATTGATTGATCGCTCGTAGTCCATGTTGTATTGGATATGTCCGACGATTTGCGATCGGGTTGTTCATACGCCGAGGGGTATGTCCGATACCAGGTTTGCTCCTTTGAGATCTGTATTATGATGATTCTGACTTTGGGCTTTCGGCTTCAGGCCATTGTGATGTATCGGTATTCCGTTGGAGCCTTCGGGCATTGTGAATTCGTATCTTTTCGGCATTGGTTTGGTCTACCTTCGGGTAATGTATTGTTGTGTTCTATATTGATGATTCGCCGTTTGGGCATATGTTTCGGTTCTTGTGCATCTCGTTGAGTTTTCCTGGCGAAATATTTCTTCTCCCTACCTGTTTTAAGTTTCGGGACGAAACTTCTTTTAAGGAGGGTAGAATGTAATACCCGTAATTTTTATCCCCGGAAATTTTCTATTTTTGGCGGAAGTCTATTTTGACGACTTGCTTGGGACCGTTTCGTCATCCTGAGAATGATTAATTCTACACTTTTTGTCATCCGAGTTCGTTTCGGTATCGTTCTGTTGAATTCCGTGTTCTTTAACGACTTTTCCACGTGGGAGTTCGACTTTGTTAAATCATCATAAATTTTTGGTAACTCCAAAAAAATTCTGAATCTTTGCAATATTATAGAGCATCGAGTTAGCTTTCCAATGGTTCAAACGGTGAGTCAATCGGAGTCCGGACGAGAGAGTTATGGTCGTTTTAACTCACCCGCTCGTTATTGGCCGATCACTGCCGGCCGAACCCGGCCGTGTCGTCCGACACGGCCCGTGCTGCACTCGTCCCGGAAGTGCCGAAGTTTCGCCGACAGACGGCCGTGTCGCCCGACACGGCCCGCGCTGCATTCTCTTCCGGATAGGCTCGAACGATCGCCGACACGCCCGACCGTGTCCCGTGACACGGCCGAGTCATGCCTGTCGGCCGGGCGGGTCCTCGCTGCCAATCAGGTAACACGACCGTGCCGACCGCACGGCCGTGTCCGGCAGCGCCAACCCCTATAAAAGGCCCCGCAGACGCTTTTTCTTGCCATTTTTCACCTTCTTCTTCTCCTCTTCGCACCGGGCGTGTTCTAAACTTGAAGCCATGTTGTTTATGAACATATCCATGGAGTTCCTTGGGTTATATCATCAATCATTCGTCCGATAACATCCTTTGATCGAGCGAATGTAAGATTTTCCGTAAATCTAATTTTGGGGATTTTGGGTATTTTGTTCGATTTCGTCCGTTTAATCCGATTTAACTTAGGATTGTGATGGATTGATGATTATTTAGATGTATTGTATCATTTCCCTTGTTATCCCATGTTTGGATCGTATCGATTCGTTGTTTTGGTCGAGTTCTTGACCGACGCCTTGAAGGTGTCCGGTAAAATGTCATAGAGGGGTTTTCGGGCGTTCTACGATTATTCTTCCCCGTATGATCGATGATTTATTGAATTTATGTTGTTAGGGTCGAATTCTTGTGAAGAACTCGAGTCGAAACCCTTCCGTTCATTGTCTTCCTCGTGGTTCAAACTTCCCGGTCGAACCGTGTTCTTCGGGATCTTCGGTAACGTTTATTAAGGCAAGTATACATTTATGATTGTACGTTCTCGACTTTGAAAGTAAGAGGAATTGATGGTATGATATGAACGAACCGTTTTTACGGCATTCATAGAAATATTGATGGCATATCATGAACGAACCGTTTTTACGGCATTCATAGATATATTGATTGGCATGTAATGAACGAACCGTTTTGACGGCATTCCTACATGTATCGGCGTATGAGGTGAACGAACCGTTTTGACGGCATTCACATACGTAACGGCGTATGAGGTGAACGAACCGATTCTACGGCATTCACATACGTCTTATGAGATTTTAGTTATTCCGGAATACTAGTCTTGAATTGATGAATTGACGGATATTGATGAATTGACGGATATTGATGAATTGACGGATTACATTTACTTTATTGTCGAGAAGTATTATGTTTCATATTGTTATACTTGCACTAGCTATTCGACGGCTAACCCCTTTATGGGGGAAATACGTTTCATGTATTTCAGGTTCCAGGAGAGCGGACGGCGGGTACAGTCGGCATGAAGATGATGGGCAAGTGTGATACTGTGTCTTGTCTCCGGTTATCTCTTTTGGTTTCCTCCATTCAGTGTTGTTGTACTGGAATGGATTTTTAAATACTCGAGTATTGTATTTCAGTTTCCTTGATGTTCCGGCCTGTGTTGCCGAGGTATCGATTTGTGCAGTGATGTATATGGTTTCATTGTTTATGGTTTCGAATACCATTTGTATCGTCTTTCTTTCTATTGTATGTAGACCTTATCGGTCAAGTTTATAGTTCCGCGTATGTTTAGCCTTGTGGGTCCCACGGCGGGGCTCACGGCGCTGTAATATACCCTGAATAACTTGGGGGTGTTACAATCTGAGGTCAAGTTCCTCAAGAGTTTCAGTTGGTTTCATTTCGAAAGATTAAAATTACTGAGTTAGTTTTGAAATCTTGTTTTCTTTGAGAGCTCAGTTCCCTCACAAATCATCTTGAGTTTATCCCAGATTTCTTTGGCTGTCTTACATCTCTTTACCTTTGAGAATGTGCCTTTGTCGAGAGTGACAAATAGCACATCCTTAGCTACGTTGTCGAGGTTGGCGTGTTTCCGGTCATCAGTTGTCCATTGTTCGCGCTATTTCTCGAGCATCTCGGCATGAGCTTGGCCTTCAATCCTTGGAGCAGGATTTACCTTTATGATCTTTATGGGGCCTTCTTGAATGACAAAAATCATTTCTTCGTGCATGGCTGCAAGATGAGCCTCCATCCCAATTCTCCAATCATCAAACTCATTAATAGAAAACATATGTACCTTATTTATTAGTGAGGTATCTATAAGTAAGAATAGGAAAGATGAAATTGTTTTAAAAAATAAGTGATTTTAGGATCTGACTCGGTTAAAAATGCGATTGATTCTTTTTAGAATCATCTAATACCACTTGTTGGCCATTAAGTATACAGAATACATCTTGAAAAAGTGTTGGTACAACAAGCTGTATGTTTTTCAAATAAGAGTGCGTAGCGGAAGTCTGTTAAAGTAAGTTGCTGTAAATACAGCAAATAGGCTTGTCTCCTGTTAGCTTGGTGCGTACAGGGTTTTTGGTGTATACTTAAGTAAATCACAGTAATGAAAACAATAAATGCAGAAGGTAAATAACACATTATTTAAAGTGGTTCGAGGTAAACCCCTCTACGTCCACTGGTACTCCACACAGGAGTAAAAGTTTATTATAATCACTACGTACACAACTACGTGACTTATAATCAAACCTATCCTTTTATAGTTCACACAGACTGATACAAAGACTGTCGCTTTCAACCGTTCACACAGATTGGTTGATGGCATCTCTTGACTTGCTTCTTCTCACACAGATTGAAGCTTCATTCTATTCGTCCCACACAGGCCAGAATAGCTTTCTTAGTTCACACATAACTAGGTTTTGCACAAAGGTAAAATGGTAAAGTAACTGATTTAAAACAGCAGCTTGAACACGATGATCTTGAGCTGGTGATCTGCTGTTCTTGATGACTGAGTATATTTCTTCTCTTCAGATATAGATAGATGCTTGAAGAAATATACTTTGCTCTTGTAAGCTTTGATTCAACGGTAATGAATATTCAGTCGTCTGATCTCGTATTGCATTCGTATGCCTGCAAGGTCCTCTTGCATGGACTATTTATAACCTTGGAATAGATCCATTATAAATATATCCGTTGGCTGGGTTGGTGAGCTGAGATCCATTCTGATTGGTTGATTGACTTTCAAGAACAGGATCCGGTTTTTGCTCCTTGTCTGAAGATCCTTGTCGGTTGGTATTTAAATACTCTGTCCAATCAGTATTTAAATACTTCTTTAAAATGTCGTATTGACTTTAGCGTATAAAGTAGATTCCGTTCCAACGGTTTTTAGTCCCGTTGGATAAGTGTTTATTATCCTAACACTTTCAGCCTGTTTGCTGTATCCAACATGTTGCATTTATAATGCTTTAGCTGTAGGTTCCAACGTTGTAGGCTATCTCTTAGTACTATTGTATGGAAGGTGTTGTATGAATGTTTCCAGACAGCTTCCATACTTGGTGTCATCGGGTCATGAACTTCTTGTTGTATGATGGCAATTTGTCTTCTTGCTGTATGTTGGCACTTATCAAGACAAGGTACATGATTGTTTATCCCAAAATATATTTATTTATTTATTTATAATAAAACAAGTATAAATATAAAAACTCTTAATATTATATAAAAACAAGTATAAATTTATAAAATATTTTTATATAAAAACTGTATAAATTAATATACAGATATATAATAATGTCTAAATATTTATAAGATATATTTATAATTAAATTCAAACATATATATAAAATATTATTATATAAAATTATGTCTAAATATATAAAATATTATTATATAAAAATTATATAAATATAAAGATATATAATCATATTTTATATATATACACATATATTTATAATTAAATTCTAATATGTAAAATATTATTATATAAAAGACACATATAAATATAAAAATTGGGTTAAAATGTTCGAATGATAAACATGAACCAGTGGCAAAATACCATATCACCATTTATAAATGGCCCGGGTTCGAACCCCGGCAGCCACTGGGTCATTTTTTTTTGGGATTAAGCATAGCCGACGGCTATCGTCGGCTAAAGTCCAGGGTATAGCCGACAGCAGCCTTGTCGTCGGCTAAAGTAGCACCCGTGTTGTTCATCACGGTCGGGTCGCACTTGGCTGGAACACGCGGAAGTCCCCTGTCTGCGGACACAGTCGTGTCATATTTGACACGGCCGAGTAGGCTTTAGCCGACGACAGCTGTCGGCTAAAGTGTTGATATTTTAATTTTTATTATATGTATAAATATATTTTTAGAATGTATTTTAGCCGACGACCGCCGTCGGCTAAAGTCTGGAAAAAAATATTATTAAATATATATATATATATAGATTATATCTTAATTTTGTATTTAATATATCTATACTATTATATAAAAACTGTATAAATATATAAATATTATTATATAAAAACTGTATAAATATGTACAAATATATAATCATTATATATATTTATAAATATATTATTTATAATTAAATTCAAAGAATATACAATAGCAGCATATGTATAAATAAAAAAGCTGTGTTTAAATGTACGAATGATAAACATGACTCAGTGGCAAAATGCCATATCACTTACACGAATGGCCCGGGTTCGAACCCCGACTGCCACTGGGTCATATTTTTTTTGGGATTTAGTTTAACCGACGATAGTCGGCTAAAGTGACACGGCTCGTGTCAAATGACACCACCCGTGTCGAAGTGTTCTAAATTTCCAAAAACTTCTGGACATGTAACCCGATCGAGTCGTTCGAAACGGTCGAGTCGTGCTGGCTCCGTTTTTTATTTTAGCCAACGGTGGTAGTCGGATAAAGTCCTTAATAGTTTAGCCGACGACGCCCATTTTCGTCGGCCAAAGTACCCCTTATATATAAAAAAAACGTGACTGAGTTATTTTTTTCCTTTCTTCCCCAGGAACCCTCGTTCCCTCCGTCGGTTTCCCTAAAATTTCCTCCCGCCGCCCGTCTGCCGCTCCTCCCACCGTTTGTTCGCCTCGTCTGTCCGCCTCGTCCCGTCCCTCTGGAACCCTCATCCCGACCATCCGCCGTCAGCTTGTCCTCCGCCGTCTTCCGTCGTCCGCCGTAGGTATGTTTTTTTTATTTTTGGAATTTGATTTCTGTCCTCGTCCTGTATCTTCTGGAATTTGATTTCTGTTTTTTTTTTTTTTTCATTTTTTCAGTTTTGATTTCTGTTTTTTTCATTTTCTCGGATGTTTTTATTTGCTGGTTTTGGTTATCGGGGCTGCTACTGCTTTGAATTCGTGTACTGTTTTGGTCATCGGGGCTCTTTTTCATACTTTAGTTGTGTAGATTGTCATAGTTTTTTATAACTTATTTTCGTCTCAGTTGGAACCGTTTAATATTAGCTGTAGCCAGGAAGACGTAACAGGAACCGAGATTCATATGTATAATTGATTAAGCTGGATTCTTGAAAGAATTATCAAGTAATGGAATATTTGTCCATATTGAAGAACCTTTCTGGGGATTTACCATAAACTAGATAGTTGAAGCTTTATTTACAAGACAAATCATTATCTGAACTTACTGTAGATAAACATACATTTTCAAGTTAATGATGTTTTACTGATTATAGGGTTTATGATGTTTAGGGTTTATGATGTTTATGATGTTTAGGGTTAATCATTATTTGTTTAGGGTTTATGATGTTTTATGATGTTTAGGGTTAATCATTATCTGTTTGGGATTTATGATGTTTTACTGATTTTCTTAATCCCCAGGGTTTCTATTAAGGGTTTATGTATAAAAATATTGATTTCTGTTTCTGAATTTGTACAGGTTAAATAGATAAAATTAAGAGACTAGTGTGTGGTAAGAAAAAATCGAAGACTCTAGAGTCGGGGGATAGTTCCGCAGCTTCCAATCGTGCGGATCCTGTGGGTAAATATTTGGATCAGAGTAGCAGCCGCATACGTGGGCTAGTAGAGAATAGTGGACTGAAGTTTAAGAATGGAAACTTGTATCCGGTGGATGACACACATACTATTGCGAGGCGCTTATCGTATCAGACTCCCAGATCTCGGACGACCCCCACTACTGTCGAGACGACTCAACCTCGTATGCCTCCTATACACCGCATTCCCTCCCCTCCTACTACATCTGGGAGCCGAGCTACACCGAGCACATCATCCGAGGTGCCTTCCGGTCCACCGTCGACTCTATTTATGCCCCCTATGGTACCATCGATTCTAGGGGTCGATGATAAAGGATTCGGCCGGCCATATATCTTGGTCAACCCAACGGCGGCGTTCCAGGCATGGCCTAAGAAAATGATTTGGCGGACATATCGGATATCTAAGACGAAGTTGTACGCGATGCTTGCGGAGCTTGATAATGAGGAGGGTCGTACCGAAGCCGACCCGAAAAAGAAGAAGACTCGTGGCCCATCGAAGAGTCTAACACTTGACGCATATGTTTCAAAAAATGGCCGTCACAAGATAACAGTAGATGAAAAGTATCGACGACCCATTTTGACTCTATTTATGCCCCCTATGGTACCATCGATTCCAGGGGTCGATGATAAAGGATTCCGCCGGCCATATATCTTGGTTAACCCAACGGAGGCATTCCAGGTGTGGCATAAGAAAATGATTTGGCAGACATATCGGATATCTAAGACGAAGTTGTACGCAACGCTTGCGGAGCTTGATAATGAGGAGGGTCGTACCGAAGCCGACCCGAAAAAGAAGAAGACTCGTGGCCCATCGAAGAGTCTAACACTTGACGCATATGTTTCAAAAAATGGCCGTCACAAGATAACAGTAGATGAAAAGTATCGACGACTCATTTTGGCTTCGGATGTACGGCATATTGTCGTAATATTGGGTTTGTCATACGCGATAGAGTTCCGGTACTGTGGGCTGAGTGGAAGGATATGCCACAATGTGTGAAGGATGCATTGAACAATTCTATGTCGGTAAGTTTATCTCAATTCTGAAAGCTACTTTGTGTATTTAAATTCAGAAATTTTTTTAGTAATATATATTATATGCAAATTGTAGGTTTGGTTTGAGGTTCCTTCTTTCCTATTACACACTTGGTGTGACGAGGTGCAATCAATCAAGTAAGTAATTTTCACGATACGTAGTTGAGTAATTACTCGAATTTTTTTTTTGCATCATTTTAGTTATTGTTAAAAATATGTATTTGTCAAATTTTTTAATAATTTATTAATATAAAATAATTTGTAATATAAAATTCAATTGCATAATAACAACTGTACACATACAACAGATTATTTATGAATAACATAATAAACAAATAACATTATGAATAAGAATAAAATAATAACACAAAATCACAGTAAATAAATACATAAAATTTAACAAAATACTTTACAAATATATTTGTGTTTGATTTATAAATGTTTGATATATGCACAAATCTTGAAAAAATAAGCTACATATATTTTGGTCAGCTTGGGGTAATTCCCGCGAGGCTACTCTCGAGGAGTTCAAATATCGGGAGTACGAGTGGAGGTGGCTATGCGCACATTTTAGCGACCCGGACTATATTGTATGTAGTCGAGCTCTAAATATTGTCTTAATGTTATTGTTGTTTAAAGATATGTAACGTATATGAAATTTACTTGTGGTAATTTTGTTCCTTGTTAAACGAAAATTATATGTTTCTATGCGTAGGCGAGCAGTTCAACCAACACTGCTAACTGTAAGGGTTTGACGGAGCACCACAACTTAGGTTCGCGGTCGTTAGCGAGAGTTTTGCACGAGTCCACTTCTGATGAAAATGTGACGAATGCCTTTGTCTACGTGACTCAGAAGGCATATCCGAACTATCCAGATAAACTTGTAAGTTGTAAATGTATCCTAACCATTATAATATTGTATCAGTCTTTACATTTGAACTTTATTAATATTCAGTTAATTTTTTTATTCCCACTTAATTGGGAGAGAGTGACTGAGGAGTCTGAGAGGATGTTGACTAAGATAGCGAGGGAGGAGCATCCGGATTTGGACGAGACTGGCCTCGAGTTAGCACGCCGAGAGATCGATTAGGCCGATCCCTACATTAGGACAAGGTTGTGGGCTAACGTTTACCCTCCTAAATGGATTCATTACCGGACGCCTATGATGGGAGCTAAAGGCAACCAATTATTGAAGAATACTATAGGGTTTCACTGCAATCAAAGGGTCGACACTCAAAATGCCTATCTGGAGGAGCAATTGAGGATCGAGAGGGAGCTCCGAGCTGAGGAGCAAAGGAAGTATCAAGACCAGTTCTAGAAATTCCAAGAGGAACAAAGGAAGGTACAACAAGCCATGATGCAGTATATGATCATTGAGTCAGACCGTGTCTCAGTCGGGAATTCCAGTACCACCACCTCAATTCTTCGATTCACAAACACCTCCCTCTTCTTCACAACCTCGGGATGGCGACATGCAAGACAGTAGTAATCCTTCTTCTATCTTTAAGAATTTGACGGATCTTTGAGGATTTTAGTTGTCATTGTAATAGTTAATTTGATGGATCTTTGAGAATTTTATTTAGACTTGTGTTCATTAACGTTGGTGTTTATAGTGATTTTGTTGATGTTGCTACATGACATGTTGATATGGTATGATTTTTAAACTGTTGGTGTATAAATTATGCTTTTCGTACATTGATGTATGTTGATGTGATGTACATTTGGAATGACAGGTTATCTGAACAGGTTTGGGATACTAAGATCTGAATTTTTTTTTAAGTAGACTTTAGCCAACGACAGTTGCATAAACCGTCAACTAAAATTTGAATTAAAAAATATTAAAAAAACACTTTAGTCGACGACATTCTCGTTGTCGGCTAAACTTTAGACATTTTAGCCGACAACATAATAGTCGTCGGCTAAAACCTACATACTTTAGCCGACGGCCGAGATGTCGTCGGCTAAACCTGCATACTTAAGCCGACGATATTAACTCCGTCGCCTAAAACCTAAATATTTTAGCCGACAACTTTTCCACCGTCGGCTAAGTTCAAGTTTAGCTGACGACCTTTTGTATTTGCCGTCGGCTAAACTTTAACCGACCGACCTCGGCCGACAGACTTTTAGCCGACAACTGGCAGCTTTAGCCTACGACATTGGACTTTAGCCGAAGACTTTTTGTCATCGGCTAAAGTATAAACATTGGTAGTGTTGCATAATAAATAATTGTTGCAGTGGGTTACGGAGGTAATGAATTTCAAGATGATTTATAATGCATCACAAAAAGCAATTGATTATTTCATCAAAAGTAACAAAGGTATGGCACTAGAGCAATATCAGAGCCAAATCCCCGATAATTATTCCGAACTAAAAAATATCATGTCGAAACTTGGTCTCCAAGTGATCAAGTATGATGTTTGTAGCAACAATTGTTTTCTGTACTACGGGAGAGGTGAGAGTGTTAAATTCTGTCCTAGTTGTGCAGCTACATGGTATGAGGAAGGTAAATCGAGTTCACAAAATAAATTATGGTATTTTTCAATCACTGATAGGTTTAAGTGGCTGTATATATCGCGCAAAACTGCTGAACACAGGACATGGCACACAAAGTGCCGCGATGAGTCAGAGAGAGTAATTCATCTTCTTCGCATGAAACCGCATCTCCTTCTTTGTCGTCTTTAGATATTTCAACAGGATCGACTTCTCTATCAATGAGTTTAATTTGCACGTTGAACGCACTTCAGTCAACTATAAGGTTAAGTATGGGAGCTATTGCTTCTTGATAGTACTCTTGTTGAGGGGCAGGTTCCTGCACCGTGGTCGATGATACCGCCGGTACATCAACAATGTGTCTAGCTATGATGGGACAAACGACCCATGCATCTATTGAATTATATATACAATTGATTTAATTATAGAGTGAATATATCTACAATAAACATCGATTCAAATTTTACTATAAGCAAGATTAACGGCATCGCCGTTTGGAAATAGAGTTATCAAACTCTTTTGCGTTGCGGAAGCGATTTAAAGTGTGGAAGAGAAATGACACAAGATTTATAGAGGTTCGGCGAAACGTGCCTACATGCTATCTCCGTATCTTTTCTATAGGTTAAAGATCAACCTCTGCACCCGTCTTCTATCGGTTCGAGGGATACCGTTACAATCTCGTCTTCTATCATTCCGAGATAAATCGTAACACACTTATCTTTTTGTCGGTCCAAGTTAAACCATTTTTCTTTTCTATTGGACAAGAAATCAACCTATCTAGCTTTATATGGGTACTAGACAAACCTCACTCGGATTTAGCCTTTGCATCAAGCATTACGTACGTTAGTTGTAGACCATTACATACGTTAGCTTCATTACGTACGTTATCTCTTCATCGTTACGCACGTTATCCTTTATTTTAATCCGTCTAGTAGCTTTGTTTCTTTCATTACGTACATTATCATATCTCCTTTTACGTACATTATCTCCAGTCAAAATATCCGTTGCATGATGACGTATTCCATGATGTCATCTGTCCATTCAACGGTTCCAATATTTGAATTCATAACACTTATTACGTACGTTAAGCAATCTTGCATTACATATGTTTTCTTTTTCTTCATTGCGTACGTTATTCATCATGTATTGCGTACGTTAACTGCTTGTCATACTCGTCTGCCTTCAACTGGATATGCATTACGTATGTTATACTGTCGTTGTCTTTGTTTGTTCGCTATTCTGTCCGGATCGAGCGCCTTCGACGTCTTTGTTGTTTTGGATTTGCTTCCTTGTGGTTTTTATTTGTTTAACAACTAATCATCAAAACTCAATTATAAACGTATGGAATAAAATATTCCAACATGACATTTTTTTTAACTGCATACAAAATAATTATTTAATATAAACAATACAGAAAATTCAAAATATAGCTAAAACAATACTTATTTTATAATCAGTTTATTAAATTATAAATTTTAAATTATAACCGTGATTATGTACTGTTGTTACCCAAAATATTCTTCGGAAGGGATTGCTGGATATGGCTTCGGGTGAGTAACAAACAAAATGCGAGAGCACGTCCGAGGGAATGTAAATAACACAAGATTCGCCGAGTTTGTTAGGCCCGGGCTTGAATGCTCTCGCGAGATATTATTAATAAGAATACGTTGGAGTACAAATATTAATGTAAGAGTACAATTACAATGAGTGTAAAGACCCTAGTTATCTAACTCTTGAGTGTTGGTGATTGCCCGAAGAACTAGAGTTAATGCTCTGTGTGTTCTTGTAACAGATGAAATGTGATGCTCGTTTCTGCCGATCGTCTTTCGGTCGATCGTGAGTGAGAGAGATTTTGAGGGAGAGTCCCGAAGGTTTAGAGAGAAATCCAAAAGTCGGAAAAAGGTCCCCTTCCAAATGCTGGAAGTCCTCTATTTATAGGAGAGGAGATAGCTGGAATGTCTTGATCCCGAGCGGGCGATCGCCTTTCTTGTATTATAATAAGCGGACGATCGTCTCAGCACGTGGGTCGGTTCCCTTAAAGTCCGCGGCTGCTACTGACAGCCAGCTATGCGAACCAGTGAGAAGACGTCATGTGCCTCACGTCGCTGTCTTGGGAGGTCCACTTTGGACCTTTCGGCGGGTCTGTTGGTAGGTGAGATTTGTCCTTGTTGCTGACAGCTGTTGATGGACTCGATTCAAAGATCATTTTCCTACGGCGCCTTTTCTGGATCTGTACGTGGGCCTTCATCCCGAGATTCGGTCATCGTAGACTTGACGGATGTTGCCTTTACACGTGGCATGAGGCGGTTGTCCTTGGTCGGGCACCAAAGTCGATCGCCAGGTGCCAAGAGACGATCGCCCTGGATGTCGATTGCTCGACACTTGGACTTGCTCTGGGATCTTCGTTTGGTAAGTGTCTTGGTTCATTTGACACTGGATCGGTCGCTCGGCCCTTATGCCGATCACCGTCGATGTGTGATAATCACGACACAACAATTGCCCCCCCAGCTCGCCCTGATGTTGAAAGCATTGGGTGAGGTGGTTTTACTGGCGATCGCTTGATTTAGACGAGCGACTCAACTCTTTATGGACCAGACGATCATTTTCTCGAACGAGTCGATCCTTGGTTCAGCTCTTGCGATCTTCAATTTTGCAGATTCCTCGAGGGAGGCTGACCATCTCGACCTAGAGAAATCGTGCACAGTCGCGGAATTCGATGGAACCGTCCTCCGCGACCATGTCTTGTGCGCGAGCGACATTCCACCTGTAGGTTTGCATCGCGACTCACTTTATTGTGAGGGTCCTCCGAAAGCTACGGTTTGCCTCGTAATTAAACGAAGGGCGAGCGACTCTGCCTGGAGGAGTCCTTGCACTGGGCGCCGTCGGATTAATCGAATCCGCGACCGTGGCTTGTTAGCACTTTTCTGCCTGGGGCCGACATGTTAGATGACGGACCTTTGAGGGCATACGTTGTGATGGGGGTAGGGACGCGTCGCATTGTATGGGTCCACCATGTTAGATGATGAACCTTTAAGGGCGGGCGAGCATGTCCACAGATCTATTTGGAGGGTCCTTCGGCTATGCCCGCCTCGTATTTAAACGAAGGGCGAGCGATCTCTGCCCAAAGAAACCTTGCATGGACGGGCGGTCGGTTCCATCGACCTCCAGAACCATGGCTGCACTTTTCTACCTCGGATCGTCATGTTAGATGGCGGTCCTCGATGGTATACGTTGTGTTGGGGGAGGCCATATCCTGCCTAGGTCCATCATGTTAGATGATGAACTTTAGAGCGCGAGCGAGTCCTCCTATTTTTAGAGACGTTGCTTGGGCAGTAGCCTTTCGTTTGACATGGTGGAAACTGGGGAAAGACCTCCGAAGTTTCCACCTCTTGATTGAAGCATATAGATATGGCCACCTGGGTTGATCGGGAGGATCGACTCGTACGAATCCTCCGGCTCACCGTGTTTGATTCTGGCGATCGGATTGGGATACTGGTGATCGTCGCTCTATCGCCGATCGCCTGTAACACCCCCAGATTTAACCGGAAATATTACAGCGCCGTGGGCCTCGAGATGGAACCCACAAGGCTAAAAGAATTTTTCTCAAACATTAACAAATGCCCAAGAGGCCAACGACCGACACACAAAAGTTTAGAAAACGATTTCCAAAGTAACCTCAGTTACCAAATACCAAAAGAGCATTTCAAAATACTCACGCAGCGGAAAAAGACCAACCATAATGATACTCTAGCAGCGGAATACAAGAACCAATCAGAAACTCAATGCTCAAAACACGTCCTAGCAAGTATCCTCCGGGAAGCTCATCTCTTCACGATCGCTACAAGCTCGATACTCCAGGAACCTAAAAAGAAATCCCACGACGGGGTCAGTCATAATATCCAACAATGATAACTGTCACATCACATTAATAATTACATACCAATGAGAATACAACATAAGAATACGACCAACGTAATCTTACCGTCATAACTTTACTTACTCAAGTAATTCTCATCAGAATAACCATTATCACATTTCACATCCTGCACTCGATTAACCAATAAACTCGAACATAATATCTGTATTATACCTCAAATAATACTCAAGATTCTCAAACTATCATAACCAACTCACGATACGGAAAATATACCAGTTCTGACCAATACGATCCATCGAATAACATCATCAAATTCCAAGACGATAACCGATTGTCCATCAAAGACAAATACCAAAGGAAAAGCGGAACATACCTCGAGATATGAAGTGCCACGACAATCATATCAGTCTAATCCGAGATCAGAACAATACAGTACGGACACGGTCCTAACACAAGACCTACAAATGCATACTCATATGACCACGTTAATATGCTCAAAAACAATAACAATCATGTATACTCAATGTAAATCCATGATCTAGCGCCCTGAGCATAGATCCCTGTGATGATCCTACAAGATCAACATCAGGTGGAAACCTGTCCAACGATCCAGCGCCCTCAGCATAGATCCCCGTGATGATCCTACAAGATCAAAATCAGGTGAACGACCTGTCCAACGATCCAGCGCCCTCAGCATAGATCCCCGTGATGATCCTACAAGATCAAAATCATGTGGACGACATGTCCAACGTTCCAGCGCCCTCAGCATAGATCCCCGTGATGGTCATACAAGATCAAAATCAGGTGGACGTTCGATCCAGCACCCTCAGCATAGATCCTCATAATCCCATCGGATTATTTACACAACATAAACAACACAATATGCATACACATATGCAAAACAACAAATTCATCAACATGAACAACATAACATGCACGACAATATGACAATTTACTAGGACGACTTCATGTTCAACAACATGAAAGAAAATGTACAAGACCAAAATAAATAACACTAAACCATAATCAATATGGAATACTTGCCCCGAGTCCTTCGGGAGCAACCTCGATGTCCAATCATCACCGACGATTATCCTCAATGCTCGGCGATCCAAACGTACAATGAACTATAGATACTCCTATCCTCGTCTTTACCATAATGTAACCTCGATACTCGAACATACCAATAACTGAGATAAAGCATATACATTATGATTTACCTCCCAGAATCGAAAGAACGATATGCGATCCGAATACCCAGAGTTCACAATAATAATCATCGCTATATGCATTATAAACGAAATGAAACTGAAACCATTCATTAAATATTATAATTGAGCAAGTAATAACTTGCCTCGATACCGATACCACGAAGCTGCTGCCGAACACATTGCCTTTGTCTACGAGCTCCTCAGCCCCGATCAAAAGCAATACAAGGGACATACTCGAACACGACCGCAATATCCGGTTATAATCACCGATCAATAATCTCAACCTATCGAAGAAATCAAATAACACATATCCAATAACAATCAACAACCGACAAAACTAACCAATCGAACTCAACGGTTCAACACAACCTCCAATAAACGCAGTCAGAACCAACCAAGTCAAACCATCACGAATTCATAATCAAAACACAAAAATATCAGATCGTCGCCTACTTAGCGCACGTTAAACGCATAACGTAGCGTGCGCTAAGTTGTCCCGTTAGCGTGCGCTAGCCAGTAAGCTTAGCGTGCGCTAATGCTGTACAGTGGCATGCATTCCAAACATCGACTCACATCTTGCGACTACGAATCCGAATGAAGGAAGACATAAATCTCCATATCTCTTGAAGATAAACGACCCCATAATTATCACAATGATCATGTCAATGTCCACATATCAATAACAACATCAACAATCAAACTGACTCGATAACAAGGATCGTATCATGCTAAATCTAGAATTCAACCTAGTATCATGATTCATCTCATATAAATCGACCAATATAATTACCAAGATTCAGAAATCCCTCTTAGATCGGGTTAAATGAATCAACATCCTTACAGTATGAAGAACCTTAAATAACATCCGAAACTCTTATCAAAATTCCATTGAATCTCATATAACATCATCATATGATTATCCAACATGCTCCTTACATGAAATCATCCAAGAAAAACGAACCATTAACAAAGGAATACGAAGATTACCTGGTTTAGACGAACCAAAAGAAGAACACTAGAACTCCATCCAAAGAATCATGAACAACTTGAAGAACAAGGCTTGAATCCAAGCTCTCAATCTAATGTTGTTAAAGATTATCATTATACAGTGTTTGGGAACCTCAAATATATCCCAACTCTCTCTCTCTCTCTCTCGACTGAAAGAAGAAAAATGACGAAATGCTTCTCAGCACCCTTCTGTCCCTTTTTATAATATTCATTATTAGCGTGCGCTAACATCTCATGTTTAGCATGCGCTACCGCCTTAGCGTGCGCTAACTGACTTTGTTAGCGTGCGCTATCGAAGCCTAGAGGCTACTGCCTCGCTTCGTAAAGTAGCTTACGTACGTAGTGCCCATGCATTAACGTACGTAAAACATCCTGCTTAGCGTACGCAAGTCATTTACCTTAGCGTGCGCTATCCAAAGTTGACTTGCTACAGTACACACCTACCACTCGTGCCCCCACATGCCGAAAGCATCCGCGATTATCGGGATTCCTTTGACTGATCTGGAATTAGCGTGCGCTAACCATACGGTTTAGCGTGCGCTAGCCCTACATGACAAACACCCGCTGACCTTATCTGGACACGCATCGCAAGTGGCCGGGTCCACCCGCCGAAAGCTAAGATTCTATTATTGGCGATCTGATGTTAGCGTGCGCTAACCAACATACGTTAGCGTGCGCTAACTGAATATAAAAATCAACCTGGGCCTACCTGTCGGCCACCTTCCGGAACTAACCCAGCAAGTCGTTACGTACGTTAGGGGTCCTCCTTAGCGTACTTAACCGAACCTCTTAGCGTACGCTATCAATACTTCGTAGCGTGCGCTACCTGTACCCAGTAGCGTGCGCTAATGAACACTTAGCCATTTTCCGCAATTTCTGTCCAACATCTTGTCGTACCAAAAACGAACATGAGACACACTGAACACAAACACTGAATCCAATAATATTCTTATACGATATACTCTATATCGAAAGTACAATAACCTGATACACGATATCCTCAAATGTAACTGTCGACCAGATATGGCAATTATACCGATACTGACATCTCAGTCCTTTATTTATTTTATCCCTACTGTACAGATTCCACGCTGTACAATATAACTCGGATAAAATAATATCAAACAACAGTAGTAGAAATTCCGGATATTACATTGCCGCCCTTGATCCTTTCCGCCCGGGGCTCTGGCTAAGCTACTAGACTGTCCAGCTTGCCCTCCTCGAACAATCTCCAGAGTTGTCTGAGGAGGTCGCGGCATTGGTCGGTGTTGTGGCCAGGACTCTTGTGGTAAGCACAAAATTTGTTGTGGTCCAGATGACCGTTGTCCCTTATCGCCTTCGGCTTGGTTAGCTGCTCGCGCCCCTGGATGGCGTAAAAAATACGGGCCAGAGATAGGTTGAGGTTGTGAAAGAGATGGGATTTCACATCGTCGAAGGCCCTGAAAACACCGGGTGGATTGGCGACCGCCTTGTTGGACTTGACGATCGTCGTCTCTGCCCCCTCGCCTAGGCGAAGGGCGAGCAACCTCCGCCTGGCCAAAAAGTCCACGGCCTTGGCGCGTAAGGTCCGTAGGTTGGTGGGATGTCCTTCGTAAGGTGCCTGAACATGGGCGACCGACCATGGAATCCTCCTAGGACCGAGTAGAGGGCGATCCCGTCGCTTATGGGCTCGCTGATGAGGATTATTTCATCCACCCGGTCGGTGTAATCTTCGTCGGACTCGTCCTTCCCCTATCTGATCTTCATCATGCGGAGGGGACCTTCTGGCCGAGCGACCTTGGCGACGAAATACGACGTGAAGTCATTCGCCAGTTTTTCAAAGGAATTGATGGAACACGGTGGCAATGAGATGTACCACATACGGGCCAGATCACCCAGTGTTAAGGGGAACATTCGGCACTTTGTAGCGTCTGATGCCCCGCATCCGATCATGTGGATCCGGAACTTGCTCAAATGAGTCTCAGGGTCCGATCTCCCCTCGTACAAAGGTGTTTGAGGAGGAGTGATCTTTGGTTGCACGGGGGCAAGTTCGATCTGGATCGAGAGCGGCTCACTTGGTCCGGCGACCTTTCTCTTGGCGCCTTCCCCTGTTTCTAGGAGTGCCTTCATATCGTCGAGTTGGCGCTGCATTGCGGCCATCGCCGTAGCCTGGCTGCTCGCGGTCTGGCTCTCAGAGTGGGAGCCGAGGCGATCATGTACCAATCTCCTGGCTCCGCGGTAGGCGATAAGGTCTCTGCTGCCGAGCTCGATTTTTCTGCGAGTGGGAGCCAAATGGCTGACTCCCCTTCTGGGAGTTGGGTACGCCGAACACCTGGGGACGGATTCGGACTCCGTCGTCTCATGACTGGGGCCAGAATGCCCCGGTCGCCATGAAGGGTCACTTCCTAGGTGACTGAAGACGGAACTATCCCGCCTCGCGAGTGCCTTTTCTTGCGACTTGGGGCTTTCTGTCGATCGCTCGACATATAGCCTCTTGAGTTTTTGCTTGCACGCGCGGCGGATGGCTGATAGGGTAATAGCGGGCACATCGCATGCTCCCTGTCGCTCCCGTAGGATGGACATGGCCTCCTCGATCTATTCCGCGGTTTGGAACTGATCGAGCGAGATGCTAGGGCCGTCCCTCGGGGGCGGGATCGAGAGTCTCGCGCCGCCGTGGCTACCCTCCGCCGTAGGTTAGGACTCGGTCTGGGCCGGAATAAGGTGTCCGGCGGACCGTAGGGTGGCTCTCTTCGAGGTGGTGGCAGACGTCATGATTTCTAAGGCTTTTCTTTGAAGAACAGTGAGTGTTTCTTCAAGTATATGTTCCGAAGAACAGTGAGTGTTCTTCGAAACGGTCGGAAAGAAAATGAAGGTAGATCCCCCTCCTTCTAGCGCCAGTTGTTGTTACCCAAAATATTCTTTGGAAGGGATTGCTCGATATGGCTTCGGGTGAGTAACAAACAAAATGCGAGAGCACGTCCGAGGGAATGTAAATAACACAAGATTTTCCGGGTTTGTTAGGCCTGGGCTAGAATGCTCTCGCGAGATATTATTAATACGAATACGTTGGAGTACAATATTAATGTAAGAGTACAATTACAATGATTGTAAAGACCCCAGTTATCTAGCTCTTAAGTGTTGGTGATTGCCGGAAGAACCAGAGTTAATGCTCTGTGTGTTCTTGTAACAGATGAAATGTGATGCTCGTTTCTGCCGATCGTCTTTCGGTCGATCGCGAGTGAGAGAGATTTTGAGGGAGAGTCCCGAAGGTTTAGAGAGAAATCCAAAAGTCGGAAAAAAGTCCCCTTCCAAATGCTGGAAGTCCTCTATTTATAGGAGAGGAGATAGCTGGAATGTCTTGATCCCGAGCGGGCGATCGCCTTTCTTGTATTATAATAAGCGGGCGATCGTCTCAGCACGTGGGTCGGTTCTCTTAAAGTCCACAACTGCTACTGACAGCCAGCTGTGCGAACCAATGAGAAGACGCCATGTACCTCACGTCGCTGTCTTGGGAGGTTCACTTTGGACCTTTCGGCGGGTCTGTCGGTAGGTGAGATTTGTCCTTGTTGCCGACAGATGTTGATGGACTGGAGTCAAAGATCCTTTTCCTACGGCGCCTTTTCCGGATCTGCACATGGGCCTTCATCCCGAGATTCGGTCTTCGTAGACTTGACGGATGTTGGCTTTACACATGGCATGAGACGGTCGTCCTTGGTCGGGCGCCAAAGTCGATCACCAGGTGCCAAGAGACGATCGCCCTGGATGTCGATCGCTCGGCACTTGGACTTGCTCTGGGATCTTCGTTTGGTAAGTGTCTTGGTTCATTTGACGCTGGCTCGGTCGCTCGGCCCTTATGCCGATCGCCGTCGATGTGTGTTAATCGCGACACAACATGTACATATACAAATCATGTATCAAATTTAATGAATGAACAATATAGCTCAGTGGCGAAATGCCACTGTATACATTACATTGGCACGAGTTCGAGTCCCGCGCCTGCCACTGAGCTATGTTTTGTAATTTGTTTTCTCATAATATTTCACAATATTAGCTTCACACATGTGAAGCCAAAGAAATTATTGGTAGGCGCACATTTTGGCTTCACATATGTGAAGCTAATGATGTTGACAACATTGGTGTCACATATGTGACGCCAATGTATGAATTAAATAATATATATTAATTTACATCGGCTTCACATATGTGATGCCAATGGCTTAATTAATTATATAATATGTATTATTTATTTAGATATGTGTTTTTATATTATATTTTTTTAAAAATAATGTCTACTCAGCTATGGTCAATTATAAATACTATCTATTTAATATAATGTCTAACAATTTTTTAATAAAAATGGCAAAACTTATTTTATAATCAGTTTATTAGATTATAAATTTTAAATTATAACCCTTATGTACATATATAAATCATGTATCAAATTTAATGAATGAACAACATAGCTCAGTGACAAAATGTCACTATATATATTGCATCGGCGCAGGTTCGAGTCCCGGGCCTGCCCTGAGCTATGTTTTGGAATTTGTTTTATCATAATGTTTCGTAATATTAGCTTCACATGTGAAGCCAAAGAAAAATTGGTAAGCGCACATTTTGGCTTCACATGTGCACATTTTGGCTTCACATGTGTGGAGCTAATGATGTTGACAACATTGGTGTCACATATGTGACGACAATGTATAAATTAAATAATATATATTAATTTATATTGGCTTCACATACGTGATACTTTTACTTTTTTTTTTTTTGCATTTAACACTATTAGTGTCACATGTGTGACACCCCACCTTTTTTTTATAAACAAGGGCGTCACATATGTGACACCTTTACTTTCTTTCTTTTTATAAACAAGGGTGTCACAGTTGTAACACTAATGGAACGAATTGTTTTCACTTTTGGCGTAGGTTGTGTGACGCTAATGCCGAAATAAAATTAAAAAAATAAATATTATACAACGGCGTCAGATATGTGACGCCTTTATTTATCCACCTTTGACCGATTTTCTTCAAAATTTAAGGCGTCACGTATGTGACACCTTTATGTAAAAATTTTGTCGCCCCATATTCTTTAACTTCACTTTCTTCGGTGAAGCTAATAATCTGACGCCATTATCGCCCTTTTTTTGTAGTGGACGTTCTCATGCAAGAAAGCCTTCTAACTCATGGAAAGCGATGACGATGATAATATACAATTTAATATGGCTTGGATTTGGCGCATCAAATGCCCGACAAAAATCCAGCACTTTCTACAGTTGTATCTCCATGATCGATTGGCTACTAGGAGTTTTCTCCAACATTGACAAATTATAGAGTCGGAGGTTTGTGCAAGATGTACAAAAAACCCAGAAAAGTAGCACATTCTTTATATGCTTGTGTGGAAGCTAAAAGAGTTTGGGAATTTTGCATTTCCCCATCAGAATGGTATGATTTCATGGCCATCTCTCAAGGTACGTGGTTCCCGAATAACTTGTTGAAGAAGTCCTATATATAACATCATATTTTCTGCTGCTCCATGGGATCTAGTATTTCTTGTTGTACTTTGGAATATTTGGAAAGCGCATAATGATTTTTTTTCGAATCAGAGTGTTCCCATGCGCGTGATTGCACATTGAGCCAAACTTATGATCCTGGATATGCAAGTAGTTTTTATGGCCACTCAAAACAAGACCAAGCAAAGGATGGAATATCCAACTGTATGGCAAGCTCCCCAAAATGATTATGTAAAGCTTAACACTAATGCAAGCTTGTATACAAACACTGTGAAAGTAAACCAGAAGCTTCTTTTGAATATTGCTAAGATTGGTCAAGATTGGCGAAAGGAGATTTAAACATTCAAACAAATGATTCAAACATTCCGTCATTGAAATTTTCTCTCTAAAGAATAGATAGATATGTTTGAATTTGCCTTTGTATTTTATTAAACTATTAGTATTTGTTAGGCTATAAATATGTGTTGTAGAAGCCTTTCATGCATCCAAAAAATAAGATTGTAATCCCTTTCTTTCATTTTATCAAAGAATAATACTTCGTAAAACTTAACTCCATATATTTTCTTGAGCTCTTCTATTCGGCATCCCTTGAACATTTTATTTACCATTCAATATTTGCATACTTTGATCCTAATATCCAACAAGTGGTATCGGAGCACTGGTTAGTGTATGCCGAAATATTTGCCAAGGTTGATGATGGCAAACCTCGTAGGTGATGGTGTTCAAGAAATCGAGAAGAATGGTAGTGTTACGTTACACTATCCGATGCTTATGAAATTAAACTACTCGGTGTGGGCTATAAAATTGTGAGTGAACTTGCAAGCACAAGGAGTGTGGGATGCAGTTCAAAATGCAGAAGTGGAAGAACGAAAAGATCGGATGGCTCTTGCGGCTATCTATCAAGCGATTTCGGAGGACGTGCTACTTATGCTAGCCGAGAAGGACACGGCAAAAGAAGCATGGGAAATGCTCAAGATGATGCACATGGGCGCCGATCGGGTAAAGGAGGCTAAAGTACAAACCTTGAGAAGTGACTTCGAGGTTATCCGTGTAATATCCGGATAAATTATTGAGTATCTTCGTCTGTATTTGAACCCTGTATTATTCGAATTTATGATATCGATAATCAAAGTATGATCTTTTCCGTATTCGTATCCACATGCATGATAATATCAACTTGTAATTTTTCACATGCAACTACACGCCATAACGTACGCTAGCTAGTAAGCGTAACGTACGTAATATACTACGGCTAGCGTACGCTATGAATGAAGCATATCGTATGTAAGACAACCAATAACTGATCAAGGCGGCGGGCACATGGGCCAGCTGGTGGTGGGCTCGGATAAGATTCCCGCGGCATGAACCTGGACAACTTTGGGTCAACGAGGATTAACGTACGCTAAGTGATGTATATAGCGTACGCTAAGTATAGTCGATTACGTACGTAACTGTGTTGATGTAGCGTACGTAAGAGAGAACAGGAATGAGGTAGTGAGCTACCATTGAACGATAATGTATGCTAAGTATATAGGGTAGCGTACGCTAAGTGAATAACGTACGTAAATCACTAAGGCTAATGTACGTAAATCTTAGGACAATATATATGGGACAACACCCATTCCACTCCACTTCATTTTCTTTCATTTCTCCTTCGTTTTCCCTCAAGACCAGAGAGCCCCCCCTGCCACTTAAATGCCTGTATATCATATATACTTGATCATTGAGGATTGGAAGCACCTTGGATTGGTACTCAAGTTTCTGGTGTTAGATTTTCGTCAAGTGTTCATCATTGTCTTCTACATTAAGATGTGTTGATACTTTCCAAACTCAAATTCTTGTTCTTAAGGAATGCTATGAACATGATTCTGAGATCACTGGATTAGGAGTAACCCTTTAAGTTGAACACCATGTTGTTAGAGGTTGAT
This sequence comes from Orobanche coerulescens, assembly GCA_033398695.1. Taxonomy (NCBI): domain Eukaryota; kingdom Viridiplantae; phylum Streptophyta; class Magnoliopsida; order Lamiales; family Orobanchaceae; genus Orobanche; species Orobanche coerulescens. The sequence continues at coordinate 38,204,304 of CM065811.1, forward strand.
ATGAAGTTATTTGAGACCTTCCCTGAGTAAGAAGATTATTAACCAAGCATTTTCGAGTTGAACCTATGATATAGTTTCTGAGATTTATTACACATTTTGGATGTTGATTCTGAGTCACTTGTTTACCAAGGTATTGTTTATACCATCACTTAGAATGGGAATATTCAAGGAGACGAATTCTTAGGATTTTCACCAAGAATAATCCATGTGTAGTATAAAGTATTCTTCAAGCACAATTCATGACTCGTAGTGATTTCTGGAGATGATGATTTTCATGTTGATGTTTTAGAAATGATCAAGACTTGTGATTATTGTCACCCTTGTTAATCGAACTTAGATGGATGAACATTGAGAGTTTTTGACATTTCTTGTAAGGGATGGGTTGATTAGCTAACCTTCGTTATGAAAGTTTGAAGGAAATAATGATGATGTCGATAACAATTGTATCAACCGTAGATTAACCGAACTTCATATGAGAATTTATAATCGAGTTTGGAATATGGCGTTGTGATGACATGTTTATCCTTGAATTCGAAGATGTAAAACACCGTAAGATCATTCAACTTCGAATGAGAAATGTATTTGTGAATATAACGTACGTTAAGCATCATGAATTACGTACATTATATCATCAGGTGAGACAGTCGTCTGATCAGAGAAGAGAACTGTCAAATACATGTTTAGCATACGTTAGGCATTGGAGCTTACGTACGCTAACGTACAGACTTAACGTACGTTACGTTGGGTATGTAACGTATGTTATGGAGACATCAGGCAGGATACGTAATGTTGACAATTTTTGGCCATAGTTTAGATAGTTAGATGTCCGTACGTTAGTTATATGACGTAAGATGAACCCTATATTATTCTTTTGTTTAAGGTCCGATCTTTGCAACGTGATTGATCGAAGGGGCGACCTTCGAGTGTACCGCTATCCGTCTAAGTATTATCCTTGTCGTCAATTTGAGGCAAGTACTTTAATTATAGTTGTGCGTATTAATGTCGGTTATGTTATTGTTGTATTGTGAATATGTTTTGTGATTAATTGTCCACCATGCATTGGTCCGATGGGATCATCATGGGAATCTATAGCTGTGTGCGCTGGATCGTTGGATAGGTAATTATACCATGCGTTGGTCCGACGGGATCATCATGGGAATATATAGCTGTGTGCGCTGGATCGTTGGAATATCACGAGTATGTTGAGACTGTCATGATGTGTTATGTGTTGTTATTATTTCTCGTTGGAGAAACTTGTCATGATTATTGTTGAATAAATCATTATTGTATAATTATCGTACTTGTACTAGCATCGTTGTGCTAACCCCTTCAGGGATGAACATTTATTTTATGTTCAGGATCCAGGAGAGCGGGAAAACAACCACTGGAGCTGCATGACGACGAGGGTGCAGAGTGATGTTACGGCCGGGTTTAATTGTCAAATGTTTGTGTTGATTTAATTAAGTACTCGATTACATTGTCTTTTGTGATGTTGGATTTGGTTATGTATTAATGTTCTTCGTGGACGTTTGTATTTTCAGTACTGATTTAGAACCGTTGTATTTTATTTCAGTTACTTTCGTTTGTTGGTATTTGTTATTGTCATTTCATTTTATCAGCCTTGTAAATTCTTACGTAAAGGATTTACGGCGCTGTAATATTCCTGAATATATCGGGGGTGGTACAGAATATGGTATCAAAGCTAATATTATGGATATCTTGGCCGTTGGGTTAAAATAGGGGTCATTTATGTCTTTTGAGGTAACCGGTCGTGCATAACATCACTGTACTGCCTACGTCTTCGTGCGAGCGGTGGTTGTAAGTTCCTAAACTCTATCTCGTCCTTTAAATGTTATACCTCTCTATACTTGAACGTTAGAACAATATTGTTCCCTGTATATTGAGTATTTATGTTTACAGTATGTTGAGAGGAGGACGTGAATGTGGTCGCGGTCGTGGACGCGGACGTAGGAATGTTGAGAGAGAAGCTTCCCCTTCAAATCTAGCTAGCCACAGCTCTGGCTGTAATATCCGGATTTATTACTGTGTATTTTAACTGTATTCGAACCATGTATTATTCGGAATTGTAATCTTGATGATTGGAGTATGATATTTCTTGCATTGGCATCCTTGTACTTGAGTATTACATCATACAAATTTTCTCATGCAAACTCGTGATAGCGCACGCTAAGAATGTAGCTTAACGCGCGCTATCGAGCTACTACTAGCGCACGCTAGGTATGTAGGAGTTGCGTGCGCTAAGCACTCAATTATTGAGCGGGACGGCTAGCACATGCGCCAGCCGGGACATGGGTCCGGATAAGATTCCCGCGGACGAACCTGGACAGTTTTGAAGTCAACTCTTATTAGCACGCGCTAAGGAATACTTAGTAGCGTGCGCTAATTAGCTAAAGTGCAGAATATTATAAAGGAGACAACAACCCATTTTGGCTTACATTTCATTCGTCCAATCTTCATTCTTGAGAGGCCAGAGAGCTATAATAATCCTTCTACACACTTAGAACACATCTTATTGATCCTTGTATATTGGTTATCACTTGTGAGTGATCGTTGAAGTGGAATAGCACCTTGGAGTGGCATACAACCAACCGGAGTCGGATTCTACCTTACGGTTCAGTGATTTTCGTCATATTAAGGTATGTTCAACCTATCTCCAGACTTAGAGTTGGATTCTAAAGAATTAGATGATCATGTTAACAAGATATTGATTTTTCATTAGTGAATTATTCAACATGCATCATGTTTGGAATATAGAGATGGTTATGCCGCAAGTACCTTGAATATGAACATCATGATTCGAATCTTATTACAATGAACAAGTAGAGGAAGCTTCTATCATTAGTAATCCAAATGATGTACACGACGCTAGGTATGTAGGAGTTGCGTGCGCTAGTAGATGACTTCATAGCAATCATGGACTTGACTTTAACATCATTATTGTTAGATGAATCTAAGGGATTGATCATGGAAGGATTTATCTAGTATAGATGGAATGTTAAACAACTACAGTATGATAATTTTGATTGATATAAGGTGTCGATATCAACCGTTAAGCCTTCAATTGTCGTATGAAGATTTGTAGTTGAAATGGAATATGGTTTTATAATGGTATACATATCCCTGAATCCGAAGTTGTTGTTATCCGTAAGATCATTCATAATCGTATGAACATGATATTCATGGAGGTAACATGAATTATCACGGAAGATTTCATTGTTTTGATCATGATGAGAACAGTCTACTGCCCAGCAGTAAACTGCCATGCAGAGTTAGCGCACGCTAAGCTATGTAGATTAACGTGCGCTATCGAGCACGAGTTAGCGTACGCTACGTTTGGTACGTAACATACGCTAGACCATCAGACGAGTCAGTCAGCTGATCAGTGAAGTACTGACCATGCATAGTTAGCGTACGCTAGGCTTTGCTATTTGCGTGCGCTATCGAGCAAGACTTAACGCACGCTACACAGAGTACTTAGCGTGCGCTAAGCAGTTCAGGCAGATTGCATTTTATGAACTTTTGGCCGTAAATCGAATTGTTAAACATTCGTACGACGTGAGATAAATCCTATATCATTTCTGTTGTTAAGGTTTGAGCTTGTTACGTGATTGATTGAGGAGGACGACCTTCGAGTGTTCGTTTTCGTGGAAATATTGTTCTTGTCTTCAAATCGAGGCAAGTACCTTAATTGTTTTATGTATTGATGTTATACATATTGTCGTGCATGTATGTCTTTGTTGTATGTCCACCTCGTGTTGGTCCAACGGGATCATCGTGGGATCTATGCTAGCGTGCGCTGGATCATCGGATGGGTTTTTCCACCACGGGTTGGTCTGACGGGATCATCGTGGGTTATAGGCAGTGAACGCTGGATCGACGGAATTACCATGTGTATGTTACGATATCATGTTGTGATTATCAGTTGTGTATGTTATGTATGAGTTTCTCGCGGGAGAAGACTCGTTTGACATTTTATCATTTACGTAATTATTATTATTATTCTGCGTGTGACGTTGAATAACATGTTGTGGTACTTGTACTAGCATCGTTGTGCTAACCCCTTAGGGGGTGAACATTTTGTTTATGTTCAGGATCCAGGAGAGCGGGGAAACAACCAATGGAGCCGCATGACGACGAGGGTGCAGAGTGATGTTCCGGCCGGGTTTATTTGTCTGTTATTTATTGATTATTTCAATAAGTACTCGAGTACGAAGTCATTTATGATGAATTAAATTTGGTGATGTATTATTAAGTTCCTGTTGAACAATTGTACTTTCAGTATTTGGTCAGAACTGTTGTATCTTAATTCCGTTATTTCCATTCGTTAGTACCTTTTAATGTCTGTTCAATTCTTTAGCCTTGTAAATCCTTATGTAAAGGATTTACGGTGCTGTAATATTTCTGAATATATCGGGGGTGTTACAGAATATGGTATCAGAGCTAAGATTATGGATATCTTGGCCGTTGGGTTAAAATAGGGGTCATTTATGTCTTTTGAGGTAACCGGTCATGAATGACATCACTGCACTGCCTACGTCTTCATGCGAACGGTGGTTGTAAGTTACTAAACTCTATCTCGTTCTTTACATGTTGTGTCTCTTTATACTCGAATATTAGAACGATGTTGTTTCCTGTATATTGAGTATTTATGCTTACAGTATGTTGAGAGGCGGACGTGGACGTGGACGCGGACGAAGGAATGATGAAAGGGAAGCGTCGCCTTCTAATCAGGCCAGTCATAGCTCAGGCGAGCCACAACAATCCATTAACAACGAACCAGAACCTGCTGTACCAGAGATCCTTCGTCAAGTGGTGAACCAGATGACTCAGTTCGCCCAAGTCGTGGACCGAATGCAAGTGGCGGTGGGACTACAACAGGGAGAGAGACAGCAAGGGATCCCAGACATGGGAAATCGAGGTGACCGGTGGCTGCAAGAGGTGGCGAAGATGCAACCACCCAAATTCGACGGTATTTCTGAGACTCCCACCTGGGACCATTGGTTGAAGGAACTGGAGAAAATATTTGCCTAATTAATCGCCGGATGACCGAGAGCCTCTATCGCGCAATACTTTACGATAGGGAAGCGTCCGAATGGTGGGAAGCCATCCGGCCTGTAGACCATGATGCCGATTGACAGAGTTGATTGATGGTGGAACCTCGATTGCCCTCGTCCCGTGAGGGAAGCCAAAGTTCGGGAGTTTTTCTCACCGCCTTTCCGATGTGCCGTATCCTGCAATTAAGGCGTTTAACCAAGAATGGCATTTGTTCGACATCCGGTCGTAATGTGATGCGAAATGATGATCCATTTCGATATGAGGATGAAACAGAAATCCAGGTACATGTCCGATTTGAATGTACCACACTCCGTCAATACCAGGATAAGGCGTTGGCGTATGAGATCAAGGAAGCGGCTATGGAGAAATTTTGGAATCCAAGAAACAAAAAGTCTCTGGTACTTTTACGAGCACAAGAACAATGGGCCCCATAAGGCCAGTCATCCTTTCACTCTTTCAAGAAACCTCCGCACCCGATTAGAGCGGAAAGAAATTGGAGCGACATCAACTATTACGATGTTACCAGAAATGCTTTAAGCTGCGCCCAAGCGGGCACTATCGATTTAATTGCCCCTACTGCCGTGACTTGTTTTGATTGTGGTCGAGAGGGACATCGTGCGGTGTTACGTGAAGAGGCTGCAAAGTCTTTTAGAGCCCGTACACCCGGCCCGATCGAAGGAATCCGGTATCAGCAGACGCAAAGCAAAGTGTTCGAGATGCCTCAAAATTTTGGCGCGGACGAGGCGAGAGGACAATGGGACCGAAAGGGACATCGAGTGCGGATCTGCTCCCCACGTATGTACGAGATAAGGAGGACGGACGATCGTGATCTCTTTGTCGCATCAATCTTGTCCAGATCCTTTCCCGGCCCGATTAAGCGTTTTATTCGATACAGGAGCTACGCATTCTTTTATATCTTTGTCTTGTGTAAATCGTTTGAATATTTCCGGTTTTCATACTTGTGAACCTTATGTTGTTGGTTTACCGAGTGGCGAGGGGATTGTCGGGAATTTAGAAACTAGGGATTTCCCTGTATCATTTGGAGGCAGAGAGTGGCTCTCAAATTTGATTGTAATAGAAATGCAAGGAGACGACCTGATACTCGGAGACGATTGGCTTAATCGATATGGAGCAATTGTAAACTACCGAAGGAGGAATATCTCGCTGATCGCTGATGATGGTTCCGAAATATTGTTCGAGGGTTGGAAACCGGGAAGCTCAGGAAAATTGATCCAAGCGATGAAAGCTGTCAAATTGTTGAAACAGGGCTGTATCGGATACTGGTGCTATGCAATGAAGAAAGGAGACGAAATTGTGGAACTTTCATCCATTCCTGTTGTGAACGAATTTCCAGATGTATTTCCTGACGAGTTACCTGGACTACCTCCACGAAGGGATGTAGAATTTACTATTGAGCTGGAACCCGGAACTACACTAATTTCTAAGGCGCCGTATCGTATGGCACCTACTGAGATGTACGAACTGAAAAAGCAGCTGTAGGACATGCGCAGCATTTGCAGATTGTATTGGAACTTTTGAGAAGCGAGCAATTGTACGCCAAACTTTCAAAGTGTGAATTCTGGCTAAAGGAAGTAATGTTCCTCGGCCATGTGGTGTCAGCTAAAGGAGTCCGAGTAGATCCTCAGAAGATCGAAGCAATTATGGATTGGAAGCCTCCAAAGAACGTGAAAGAAGTCCGAAGCTTCTTAGGACTTGCTGGATATTATCGTCGATTCGTGGAAGGGTTTTCTAAAATTTCCCGCCCACTTACTCGACTCCTGCAGAAAACTCAAAAGTTTGAGTGGAATGAGTTGTGTCAGGTTAGCTTTGATGAATTAAAGAAGAGATTGACGACGGCACCGATTCTATGAATTCCACAGGGAACTGGAGGATTTATAGTTTACAGTGATGCTTCGAACCAAGGGCTCGGATGCGTATTGATGCAGAATGATAAGGTGATCGCTTATGCGTCGCGACAGCTGAAACCTTATGAAGCAAATTACCCAACACGTGATTTGGAGCTAGCAGCAGTAGTTTTTGCTTTGAAGATCTGGAGGCATTATCTGTACGGGACTCACTGTCAGATCTTTACGGATCACAAGAGTCTCAAATACATCTTCAGTCAGAAGGAGTTGAACATGCGGCAAAGAAGATGGTTAGAGATGATCAAGGACTATGACCTGGAGATTTTGCATCATCCAGGCAAAGCGAACGTAGTGGCCGATGCACTTAGCCGCAAGCCTGTTTCTATTCAGATGCTGGAGACTCTGACCTCCCAACTTAGCCTTCAACGAGAGATGATTCGAGAAGGAATTGAAGTGTGGTTACAAAGAGTCCAAGGACAACTGTGCGTGATGGAAATAACTTCATCATTAACCGAAGAAATCAAATCTAGACAGGCAGATGATCCTCTGATGATTCGGTTACGTGATGAAGTGATCAAAGGAAAGGCCCCCGGATTCATAATTCATGATGATGGAGTTTTGAGATTTCAGAACCGACTCTGCGTTCCCGATGTTGATGTTCTGAAACAGACGATTATGAAGGAAGCTCACAGTTCGTCCTATTCTATCCACCCGGGCACCAGTAAAATGTATAAGGACTTGAAGCAGAATTTTTGGTGGGGCAACATGAATAAAGATGTAGCGGACTATGTTTCGAAATGCATGACTTGTCAGCAGATTAAGATCGAGCATCAACGGCCTGCCGGAATGTTGAAGCCACTCCCGATTCCTGAATGGAAGTGGGAGGACATATCGATGGACTTTATCACTAATATGTCGAGAACCAGGACAGGAATGAACATGATAGTTGATCGTTTAACCAAATAAGCTCATTTTCTAGGCATTAAGGATACGTGGGGACCAGAGAGGTTGGAACGAGTATTTATTTCGGAGATAGTTCGATTGCATGGTACGCCGAAAACCATTGTTTCTGATCGATACGGCCATTTTGTGTCTCATTTTTGAAAAGCAATTCATAAGGCCTTGGGGACCGAATTGAACTTCAGTACAGCTTATCACCCGCAGACTGACGGACAATCCGAGAGGACCATTCAAACGGTGGAAGATATGCTGAGGGCCTGTGCCTTAGATTGGTCAACTGATTGGGAAGTTCATCTACCGTTGATTGAATTTACCTACAACAATAGTTGGCATGCTTCCATTAAGATGGCACTGTTTGAGGCATTATACGGGAGGAGATGTAGATCGCCCCTATGTTGGGATGATTCATCAGACTTAATCGGGACAGAACCAGAGTTGATCGTGCAGACTCGAGAAAAGATAGCCTTGATTCGTGAAAGGCTGTTGACCGCCCAGAGTCGCCAGAAATCTTACGCAGACGTACGTCGTCGCCCATTGGAGTTCAGTACTGGAGACCACGTACTTTTGAAGGTTTCTCCTACTCGGGGAATCTTTTGTTTCGGAAGGAAAAGAAAGCTGAGTCCGAGATATATCGGACCATTTGAGATCCTTGAGAGAGTTGGGGAGTTGGCATACAGATTGGCATTGCCGCCGTCATTGTGCCATGTTCATAACGTGTTCCACGTATCCTAGTTACGGAGGTATATACCAGATCCCAGTCATATCATTGATTTCGGCGAGATCGAATTCGCGCAGGATGGGACGTTTGAAGAAAGACCGGTCAAGATACTCGAGAGTCGAGTTAAGCAGTTGAGGAACAAACCAATCGTTTTGGTCAAAGTTCAATGGTCACGTCACGGAATGGAAGAAGCCACATGGGAAACGGAAGCTGGTATGAAGTCCAGATATCTCGAGTTATTTTCGTCTTGAGTTTCGGGACGAAACTCCTTTTTAGTAGGAGAGTATGTAATATCCGGATTTATTACTGTGTATTTTAACTGTATTCGAACCCTGTATTATTCGGAATTGTAATCTTGATGATTGGAGTATGATATTTCTTGCATTGGCATCCTTGTACTTGAGTATTACATCATACAAATTTTGTAATGCAAACTCGTGATAGCGCACGCTAAGAATGTAGCTTAACGCGCGCTATCGAGCTACTACTAGCGCACGCTAGGTATGTAGGAGTTGCGTGCGCTAAGCACTCAATTATTGAGCGGGACGGCTAGCACATGCGCCAGCCGGGACATGGGTCCGGATAAGATTCCCGCGGATGAACCTAGACAGTTTTGAAGTCAACTCTTATTAGCGTGCGCTAATTAGCTAAAGTGCAGAATATTATAAAAGAGACAACAACCCATTTTGGCTTACATTTCATTCGTCCAATCTTCATTCTTGAGAGGCCAGAGAGCTATAATAATCCTTCTACACACTTAGAACACATATTATTGATCCTTGTATATTGGTTATCACTTGTGAGTGATCGTTGAAGTGGAATAGCACCTTGGAGTGGCATAAACCAACCAGAGTCGGATTCTACCTTACGGTTTAGTGATTTTCGTCATATTAAGGTATGTTCAACCTATCTCCAGACTTAGAGTTGGATTCTAAAGAATTAGATGATCATGTTAACAAGATATTGATTTTTCATTAGTGAATTATTCAACATGCATCATGTTTGGAATATAGAGATGGTTATGCTGCAAGTACCTTGAATATGAACATCATGATTCGAATCTTATTACAATGAATAAGTAGAGGAAGCTTCTATCATTAGTAATCCAAATGATGTACACGACGCTAGGTATGTAGGAGTTGCGTGCGCTAGTAGATGACTTCATAGCAATCATGGACTTGACTTTAACATCATTATTGTTAGATGAATCTAAGGGATTGATCATGGAAGGATTTATCTAGTATAGATGGAATGTTAAACAACTACAGTATGATAATTTTGATTGATATAAGGTGTCGATATCAACCGTTAAGCCTTTCGAATTGTCGTATGAAGATTTGTAGTTGAAATGGAATATGGTTTTATAATGGTATACATATCCCTGAATCCGAAGTTGTTGTTATCCGTAAGATCATTCATAATCGTATGAACATGATATTCATGGAGGTAACATGAATTATCACGGAAGATTTCATTGTTTTGATCATGATGAGAACAGTCTACTGCCCAGCAGTAAACTGCCATGCAGAGTTAGCGCACGCTAAGCTATGTAGATTAACGTGCGCTATCGAGCACGAGTTAGCGTACGCTACGTTTGGTACGTAACATACGCTAGACCATCATACGAGTCAGTCAGCTGATCAGTGAAGTACTGACCATGCATAGTTAGCGTACGCTAGGCTTTGCTATTTGCGTGCGCTATCGAGCAAGACTTAACGCACGCCACACAGAGTACTTAGCGTGCGCTAAGCAGTTCAGGCAGATTGCATTTTATGAACTTTTGGCCGTAAATCGAATTGTTAAACATTCGTACGACGTGAGATAAATCCTATATCATTTCTGTTGTTAAGGTTTGAGCTTGTTACGTGATTGATTGAGGAGGACGACCTTCGAGTGTTCGTTTTCGTGGAAATATTGTTCTTGTCTTCAAATCGAGGCAAGTACCTTAATTGTTTTATGTATTGATGTTATACATATTGTCGGGCATGTATGTCGTTGTTGTATGTCCACCTCGTGTTGGTCCGACGGGATCATCGTGGGATCTATGCTAGCGTGCGCTGGATCATCGGATGGGTTTTTCCACCACGGGTTGGTCTGACGGGATCATCGTGGGTTCTAGGCAGTGAACGCTGGATCGACGGAATTACCATGTGTATGTTATGATATCATGTTGTGATTATCAGTTGTGTATGTTATGTATGAGTTTCTCGCGGGAGAAGACTCGTTTGACATTTTATCATTTACGTTATTATTATTATTATTCTGCGTGTGACGTTGAATAACATGTTGTGGTACTTGTACTAGCATCGTTGTGCTAACCCCTTAGGGGGTGAACATTTTGTTTATGTTCAGGATCCAGGAGAGCGGGGAAACAACCAATGGAGCCGCATGACGACGAGGGTGCAGAGTGATGTTCGGCAGTGTTTATTTATGCATTATTTATTGATTATTTCAATAAGTACTGAGTCTGAAGTCATTTATGATGAATTAAATTTGGTGATGTATTATTAAGTTCTGTTGAACAATTGTACTTTCGGTATTTGGTCGAAGCTGTTGTATCTTAATTCCGTTATTTCCATTCGTTAGTACCTTTTAATGTCTGTTCAATTCTTTAGCCTTGTAAATCCTTATGTAAAGGATTTACGGTGCTGTAATATTTCTGAATATATCGGGGGTGTTACAGAATATGGTATCAGAGCTAAGATTATGGATATCTTGGCCGTTGGGTTAAAATAGGGGTCATTTATGTCTTTTGAGGTAACCGGTCATGAATGACATCACTGCACTGCCTACGTCTTCATGCGAACGGTGGTTGTAAGTTACTAAACTCTATCTCGTTCTTTACATGTTGTGTCTCTTTATACTCGAATATTAGAACGATATTGTTTCCTGTATATTGAGTATTTATGCTTACAGTATGTTGAGAGGCGGATGTGGACGTGGACGCGGACGAAGGAATGATGAAAGGGAAGCGTTGCCTTCTAATCAGGCCAGTCATAGCTCAGGCGAGCCACAACAATCCATTAACAACGAACCAGAACCTGCTGTACCAGAGATCCTTCGTCAAGTGGTGAACCATATGACTCAGTTCGCCCAAGTCGTGGACCGAATGCAAGTGGCGGTGGGACTACAGCAGGGAGAGAGACAGCAAGGGATCCCAGACATGGGAAATCGAGGTGACCGGTGGCTGCAAGAGGTGGCGAAGATGCAACCACCAAAATTCGACGGTATTTCTGAGACTCCCACCTGGGACCATTGGTTGAAGGAACTGGAGAAAATATTTGCCGGAATTAACTGCCAGATGACCGGAGAGCCTCTATCGCGCAATACTTTCTGATAGGGGAAGCGTCCGAATGGTGGGAAGCCATCCGGCCTGTAGACCATGATGCTGATTGGACAGAGTTCAGATTGATGGTGGAAGCTCAGTATTGCCCTCGTCCTGTGAGGGAAGCCAAAGTTCGGGAGTTTTTCTCAGCTCAGCCTTCTGATGTGCCAGTATCCCAGGCAATTAAGGCGTTTAACCAGCAGCTGGCATTTGTTCGACATCTGGTCAGAACAGATGCAGAAATGATGATCCATTTCGATATGAGGATGAAACCAGAAATCCAGAGGTACATGTCCGGATTTGAATGTACCACACTCCGTCAATACCAGGATAAGGCGTTGGCGTATGAGATCAAGGAAGCAGCTATGGAGAAATTTTCGGAATCCAAGAAACAAAAAGTCTCTGGTACTTTTACAGAGCACAAGAACAGCGGGCCCCATAAGGCCCAGTCATCCTTTCACTCTTTCAAGAAACCTCCGCACCCAGTTAAGAGCGGAAAGAAATTCGGAGCGACATCAACTATTACTGATGTTACCAGGAAATGCTTTAACTGCGCCCAAACGGGGCACTATCGACGGAATTGCCCCCTACCTGCCGTGACTTGTTTTGATTGTGGTCGAGAGGGACATCGTGCGGTGTTCTGTGAAGAGGCTGCAAAGTCTTTTAGAGCCCGTACACCCCAGCCAGTCCAGAAGGAATCCAGTATCCAACAGACGCAGCAAAGTGTTCAGATGCCTCAAAATTTTGGCCGCGGACGAGGCAGAGGACAATGGGACCGAAAGGGGACATCGAGTGCCGGATCTGCTCCCCCACGTCTGTACGAGATAAGGAGGACGGACGATCAGGATGCTGCTGTCGCATCAAGTACTGTCCAGATCCTTTCCCAGCCAGTTAGCGTTTTATTCGATACAGGAGCTACGCATTCTTTTATATCTTTGTCTTGTGTAAATCGTTTGAATATTTCCGGTTTTCATACTTGTGAACCTTATGTTGTTGGTTTACCGAGTGGCGAGGGGATTGTCGGGAATTTAGAAACTAGGGATTTCCCTGTATCATTTGGAGGCAGAGAGTGGCTCTCAAATTTGATTGTAATAGAAATGCAAGGAGACGACCTGATACTCGGAGACGATTGGCTTAATCGATATGGAGCAATTGTAAACTACCGAAGGAGGAATATCTCGCTGATCGCTGATGATGGTTCCGAAATATTGTTCGAGGGTTGGAAACCGGGAAGCTCAGGAAAATTGATCCAAGCGATGAAAGCTGTCAAATTGTTGAAACAGTGTCAGACGGATCATCGGTGCTATGCAATGAAGAAAGGAGACGAAATTGTGGAACTTTCATCCATTCCTGTTGTGAACGAATTTCCAGATGTATTTCCTAACGAGTTACCTGGACTACCTCCACGAAGGGATGTAGAATTTACTATTGAGCTGGAACCCGGAACTACACTAATTTCTAAGGCGCCGTATCGTGTGGCACCTACTGAGATGTACGAACTGAAAAAGCAGCTGGAGGAGTTACTGGACAAAGGCTATATTCAGCCAAGCGTTTCGCCCTGGGGAGCGCCAGTTCTTTTTGTCCGCAAGAAGGATGGATCACTTCGACTGTGTATTGACTATCGAGAGCTGAACAAGATGACGATTAAGAACAAATATCCGTTGCCACGGATTGATGATTTATTTGACCAGTTGCAAGGAGCAACAGTATTTTCTAAAATCGATCTGAGATCAGGATACCATCAGCTGAGGATTAAGGAATCAGATGTTCCAAAGTCAGCATTCAGAACTCGCTACGGATATTATGAGTTTGTAGTGATGCCGTTTGGTCTCACTAACGCACCTGCTGTATTTATGCAATTGATGAACCGAGTGTTCATCGAATTTTTGGATAAATTTGTGGTCGTGTTCATTGATGACATTCTGGTATATTCTAAGAGACCGGAAGAACATGCGCAGCATTTGCGGATTGTATTGGAACTTTTGAGAAGCGAGCAATTGTACGCCAAACTTTCAAAGTGTGAATTCTGGCTAAAGGAAGTAATGTTCCTCGGCCATGTGGTGTCAGCTAAATGAGTCCGAGTAGATCCTCAGAAGATCGAAGCAATTATGGATTGGAAGCCTCCAAAGAACGTGAAAGAAGTCCGAAGCTTCTTAGGACTTGCTGGATATTATCGTCGATTCGTGGAAGGGTTTTCTAAAATTTCCCGCCCACTTACTCGACTCCTGCAGAAAACTCAAAAGTTTGAGTGGAATGAGTTGTGTCAGGTTAGCTTTGATGAATTAAAGAAGAGATTGACGACAGCACCGATTCTATCACTTCCACAGGGAACTGGAGGATTTATAGTTTACAGTGATGCTTCGAACCAAGGGCTCGGATGCGTATTGATGCAGAATGATAAGGTGATCGCTTATGCGTCGCGACAGTTGAAACCTTATGAAGCAAATTACCCAACACGTGATTTGGAGCTAGCAGCAGTAGTTTTTGCTTTGAAGATCTGGAGGCATTATCTGTACGGGACTCACTGTCAGATCTTTACGGATCACAAGAGTCTCAAATACATCTTCAGTCAGAAGGAGTTGAACATGCGGCAAAGAAGATGGTTAGAGCTGATCAAGGACTATGACCTGGAGATTTTGTATCATCCAGGCAAAGCGAACGTAGTGGCCGATGCACTCAGCCGCAAGCCTGTTTTTATTCAGATGCTGGAGACTCTGACCTCCCAACTTAGCCTTCAACGAGAGATGATTCGAGAAGGAATTGAAGTGTGGTTACAAAGAGTCCAAGGACAACTGTGCGTGATGGAAATAACTTCATCATTAACCGAAGAAATCAAATCTAGACAGGCAGATGATCCTCTGATGATTCGGTTACGTGATGAAGTGATCAAAGGAAAGGCCCTCGGATTCATAATTCATGATGATGGAGTTTTGAGATTTCAGAACCGACTCTGCGTTCCCGATGTTGATGTTCTGAAACAGACGATTATGAAGGAAGCTCACAGTTCGCCCTATTCTATCTACCCGGGCACCAGTAAAATGTATAAGGACTTGAAGCAGAATTTTTGGTGGGGCAACATGAATAAAGATGTAGCGAACTATGTTTCGAAATGCATGACTTGTCAGCAGATTAAGATCGAGCATAAACGGCCTGCCGGAATGTTGAAGCCACTCCCGATTCCTGAATGGAAGTGGGAGGACATATCGATGGACTTTATCACTAATATGTCGAGAACCAGGACAGGAATGAACATGATAGTTGATCGTTTAACCAAATAAGCTCATTTTCTAGGCATTAAGGATACGTGGGGACCAGAGAGGTTGGAACGAGTATTTATTTCGGAGATAGTTCGATTGCATGGTACGCCGAAAACCATTGTTTCTGATCGATACGGCCATTTTGTGTCTCATTTTTGAAAAGCAATTCATAAGGCCTTGGGGACCGAATTGAACTTCAGTACAGCTTATCACCCGCAGACTGACGGACAATCCGAGAGGACCATTCAAACGGTGGAAGATATGCTGAGGGCCTGTGCCTTAGATTGGTCAACTGATTGGGAAGTTCATCTACCGTCCCTGATCTTATCGACAGCTCGATCCTCGCCCTTGCCAAAGGTGAGTCTCGCAGTTTGGAGGCTAGCGTGCGCGCTCCCACCCTCATCTATAATAAATCATTTCTTCCCAAGATGGGATTAGATTGAATTTACCTACAACAATAGTTGGCATGCTTCCATTAAGATGGCACCGTTTGAGGCATTATACAGGAGGAGATGTAGATCGCCCCTATGTTGGGACGATTCATCAGACATAATCGGGACAGAACCAGAGTTGATCGTGCAGACTCGAGAAAAGATAGCCTTGATTCGTGAAAGGCTGTTGACCGCACAGAGTCGCCAGAAATCTTAAGCAGACGTACGTCGTCGCCCATTGGAGTTCAGTACTGGAGACCACGTACTTTTGAAGGTTTCTCCTACTCGGGGAATCTTTCGTTTCAGAAGGAAAAGAAAGCTGAGTCCGAGATATATCGGACCATTTGAGATCCTTGAGAGAGTTGGGGAGTTGGCATACAGATTGGCATTGCCGCCGTCATTGTGCCATGTTCATAACGTGTTCCACGTATCCCAGTTACGGAGGTATATACCAGATCCCAGTCATATCATTGATTTCGGCGAGATCGAAGTCGCGCAGGATGGGACGTTTGAAGAAAGACCGGTCAAGATACTCGAGAGTCGAGTTAAGCAGCTGAGGAACAAACCAATCGTTTTGGTCAAAGTTCAATGGTCACGTCACGGAATGGAAGAAGCCACATGGGAAACGGAAGCTGGTATGAAGTCCAGATATCTCGAGTTATTTTCGTCTTGAGTTTCGGGATGAAACTCCTTTTTAGTAGGAGAGTGATAAGTGGTAATTTTACCACATATTTCTAGGATTTTATACTAGGTTTTTATCTCGTTTCGTGATTAATGTGCTCGTATTTGGCTTATTTATGATTAGTCGAGCTGTATTACGTGTTTGGGTTGGTTTTAGTGTGTTTGCAGGTTTTTAGAGCCAAAAGGACCCAAAACGAGACAAAGGACCGAGAGTCGAATCAAGCGGACGAAGAAATGGATTTTTGCGAGAAACAGTCGAACCTATCGGCCCAGCATATCGGCCGATAGGTCGCCCGAAAGAAGATTCTGCCCTGCCAAGTGAAGAGATCGACGAACCACCTATCGACATTTATCGGCCGATAGGCGATCAAAGGCTTCCAAATGGGCTCTCGTTTTTGGACGGATTTTGACTCTTTTGGATATTATTTATTTCCTAGATTAGGGCTAATCGGGATTTTAACCCCCTTAGGCTATATAAACCTCATTCTAGACCTAGTTTGAGGATGATCATCTATCATCTTTTATCTATCTTTCATCAGCCCTTTTCATTCTTTTCATCTTTTACATTGTTTTAGATCTTTTTAGCAAGATTTATTCCTTTGATTCAAGAACTTTTTGGAGGAGAATTATTATTGAAGACTCGGAGTTCATCCGTAAGGGTTGTAATCTCTCTTCTCATATTAATAATATGCATTCTTCATCTATTTCTTGTCTAATTTCAATTATGTCTGGCTAATTCCTTTGATTGATTCTAGGGTAAGTAATTTTAATTGATGATCACATGATATTCCTTTGATTACCTTTTGACCTTTCATCCTAGGCTTGTGTTCGAGTTGTGTTAAATCTCATGTTAGATTAAAGGGCCCTTAATCGATGCATGTTAGCTAATTGATTTTGTCCGGAAGGAGTAATTGATTAGTAGAAATACTTGATGCACAATATGATTTTATCTTGAGACCTAGCGGAGAAAGATAAATCATAGATAAATAAGTTGGTGCTTTTTAAGTGATTTTAATTCTTTGAGCCCTGGCAGGGAAAAGGGTTTAAATTAACTATCTTTCTAGGTTGCCTTGATCGGAATTCTAGATCGACTGAGTGATTATTTCTAGGATTGAATTAAAATTTGGGGAAAAGGAATCAAGTGAACGAATTGTGTGAACTCAATTAGATGATACTACCCTAGGATCAATTACCTTTAGACTTATGATTTATCTTGCTAATTTGTTTATTTGCTTAATTTAGATAATTCATCTTTTATTTAATTTTTGTTCTTCGATTTTTAAAGTTAGATAATTAGAATCAAAACAATTTTTCGGATTCCTAAATAACAGTCAAATTTTGAGTAGAGTTACTTCCTTTATTTTCGACACATCAATTCCCTTGGGTTCGACACCTTGGAAATACTCCGAGGTTTTACAAATTTAAAAATTGATCGGATTTGAAAACCATACTACGCGAAGTCTAGCGATCAATTTTTGGCGCCGTTGCCGGGGAATTGATAGAAAATTTAAGGGAATAATTCGAAAAAGAAGAGATTGTTACTTTAGGTAGTTTACTTTTATTATTAATATTCGATCTCGTTTCCTCACATCTTGTTTTCTTTTCCTTGTAGGCGGTGCATGATCACGAGATCCCAAGGAAAGAACTTATTTCCTTTGGACCCGGAAATCGAGAAGTCTTTGAGGAGGAAGAAGCAAGAAGCGAGAACCGAGACTATTACTATACCTTTCGTTGATACCATGGCCGGCATTGTTGACCAACCACGAGAACTCACTCGTCCCGAGAAGATCCCTTTGAATGCCCGCTTCGACCTAAGCCGGACGATTATCAAGAAGGAGGTTGGGGAAAGATTGATGCCAACAACTTCGAGCTTAAGCCGTCCCTCATTGCTACGGTGAAGTCTCAAACATACGGAGGGGGAGTGAATGAAGATCCAAACGCACATCTTGAGTCGTTGTAGGACAAAGGGGCCACCAACCCCCAAAACGGAGTGCCTCCAGAAGTCATGAAGCACCGCCTATTCCGGTTTTCTTTAGAAGACGATGCGCTAGATTGGTACAAGAGCCTAGATCGGAAGGAAATTGGTACTTGGAGAGAGATGACTCGGTTGTTCTTAGCACAGTTCTATCCTCCCTCGAAGGTGCAAAAACAAATCAACGATATCTTGCAATTCGAGCAATATGAGGATGAATACTTATACGAGGCATGGATCCGATTTAAGAAGCTACTTCGCAAATGCCCACAGCATGGAATTGACAAATAGGAGATCTATATTCGGTTTTATCGGGGTTTGACGAGGAAGGCTAGAAGAGAATTGGACTATTCATCGAAAGGGGGATTTCTAGCTAACGATTATGAAGAGGCCAAGAATCTCATTGAGCTGGCAGTCAACAATGATTATGAGGAGGTGACCGATAGGAAGATGACGAGAAGAAAGGTTCCATCCGGTGACGAGGACGCCGACGGTGATTTGAAGGCGAAATTTGAAAAACAACAAAAAGAGCTTGAGATGCTAAAAAAGAAGACTTTGGGAGTCAATGCAGTTTTTGAAGAGCTAAACGAGCCTATTGCAATTGAGGAGGATGTGAATTACTTGCAAGGAGGAAACTTCCGGCAAGGGGGAAATAGGGGAAACTATTATCCGAACAATCGAAACCACCCTAATTTCTCCTATGCCAACCCGAACAATGCTCTCCAGCCACCACCGGGATTTAACGTGAAAAACGGGGTTATTCAAGAGCCGATTGCTAAGACACCAATGGAAGAGATGTTGGAACGATTAGAGGCGAGCCAAAAAGATTTTATCTACAAAGCAGACAAGAGGTTCGATGCTCTCGAGCATAGTGTGACATCTATTGCAAACTCAGTGATAGCCTTGACAAAGCAGATGTCGATGGTGGAGACCCAAATGAGTCAAATGGCGAACGCCCAAGCCGGATTTCATAAGCCGGGCCATTTTCCGAGCAGCACCGAGACCAACCCGAAGACGCAACAATGCAACGCAATCGAGCTTCGGAGTGGGACAAAGTACATTAATCATGGGGCTGAAATTGAGGAATCTGGAAACAAAGATGTACTAGAAACGGGAACCGAGAACGAGAAAGAAGATGGAATGCAGCAGGCCCATCGGCCAAGCCTATCGGCCGATAGGCCCACCCGATACCCAGACAGAATGCCGGCAGGGGATCCTATCGACCCCCCTATCGGCCGAAAGGTCCCTGGAGGTTCGAAAGTGAATGATTTTGAGGTAAAAGCTCCATTTCCACAGCGATTGGCCAAGTCGAGACATGATGAAAAGCTTCAACGATTTATCGACATGTTTCAAAAGGTGAATATCAACATTCCACTTCTAGACGCTTTGAGAGACATGCCAGGCTACGTGAAATTCTTGAAAGACGCTGTGGCAAGCAAGAGGAAATTGAGGAAGTTTGAAACAATAAATATGACAGAGGAGTGTAGCGCTATCATTCAAAACAAGCTTCCGCTCAAGCAGAAGGATCCGGGACGTTTTACTTTGACATGCATGATTGGCGACCAAACGTTCCGTAATGGGTTGTGTGATCTCGGGGCAAGCATCAATCTTATGCCTCTATCCATCTTTAAGAGGTTGAAGATTGGGGAGATGAAGCCGACTACCATTTCTCTACTCATGGCGGACCGGTCAATCACTTATCCGAGGGGAATTGTGGAGGATGTGCTCGTTAGAGTCCAACACTTAGTCTTCCCGGCCGATTTCGTAGTTCTTGATATGCCCGAGGACGAGAATCAACCAGCGATCTTTGGGAGACCATTTCTAGCGACGGGGAGAGCACTTATCGGCGTCCAGGAGGGTGATCTTACTTTCCGGGTTAATGATCAAAATCTGAAAATTTCCATCTATGACGCGATGAAGAAGCCCGACGATGCGCCCGAGGAATGTTTTGAAATTGAGTCTATTATGCCGCCCGACCGACTTGTTGGAGCATTGTATTGCACACTCCATTTACTCACATTCCGATGTTGATGAAATTTCCGAGGATTTGCCAAAGTATGTTCGAATGTTGGAGGCGAACGAGTCTCGATCTAATGAGAGGAGCGTATGCTATCTTGATATCAACAAACCCGTTCAAGGGGGAGTTGTCGCTGAAGACCCGGGATGAATGAGGTATCGTCTAGCTAAAGACGTTAAACGTAGCACTTGTTGGGAGGTAACCCAACGTATGTATATTAGTTCGTTTTATTCATTTATTTTCGATTTTTCGTTTGCGTGATTTTTGTAGTTTCTAGTTTCGTAGTAGCTTTGCTAGTTTTTGTTAAGTTCTAATCCATGCACGCCGAGTTTTAAATACTTGCAGGTCTTTAATCGCCATATCCAAGCAAAAACGGGACCAATTATGCGAAAGAGAAAAAGCTGGAAAATTTTTTGAGACAGAAAATCCTATCGGGCGAGCCTATCGGCCGATAGGCCCGGCCGATAGGCTGAGGAAAATAATAAAAAAAAAAAATTTTATTGATTACAAGCAGTGGTCGATAGGGTATGCCTATCGACCGATATCCCACCCGATATAAGGTATGTAAGAGACAGAAGTTCCTATCGACCCAGCCTATCGGCCGATAGGCCTGGCCGATAGGAACATACCCGGCCCAGTATCCACTTCGACCCGGTTATTTTATACCCCTTTTAAACACTTCACACCCGATTTTCTCACACACTTGCACTCTTATCGGCCGATAGAACACAAGAACGAAAGGGGCGAATTTTTTTTCTACTTTTCTTCCTTCAAACTCGATCAAGGTACGTAGTTTCGACTCTTAATCCTCTTGTTTTTCAATTCTATACATGTTTTCAAGCACTTTGACGGAATCTTTTTGGAGTTTTGATGAAAATCGAATTGGGGATCCACTTTTTGGGGCTTTTTGCTAAACTTTGATGTTCTTTGAATTTTATGCCCGATTGTTGATAGAATCTTGAGGGAAACATGTTATCTAGGCTTGATTGTTCATGGGTACTTCGAATTGGGGGATTATTTGATGAAATTGAACGAATTTTGAAAAAACCCCAAATTTGAAGAACCCTAATTTCGCATTTTGTTGAAATTGGGTGGATTTGTTGAATTGAATTGTTAATTGGGATTGATAGGAGTTGAATTGTTGATGAATTAGATTGGATTGGAGAGAATTTGCCCTAATATGATTGTAGTGTGTTGTTTTGTTATTGTGGGTGGTGATTTTGATCCTTTGAATATGAAATGGGGGAGTCTAAGTTTGGGGGAGATTGTGTGATTTATAGAGGGCTCTTGATATTGTGGGATTATGGGATTATGTCGATGCTCGTTGAATGTTTGTATTATGAGTGTTTATTGGATTTTAATTGGATGGTTGTTTTGTAGGAACGTTGAAATGGGAAAGCAAAGCAAGAAGTCGAATCCGAGTACGGCCGGAAAATCTAAGGAAACCACAGAAAAGGAAAAGGCTCCGATGAAGGTAGTGCCGGCTATTCCGATCCCGGCTGCACTCGACCCGAAGAAGTTCAAGCTGAGATTGACCGGGCCAGAGTCTAAAAGAAGGTGGTCGCACCTTATCGGCATGTCACACAAGCATTGCTGATTTCTGCATGAGGAAACGGCTCGGGGTATGGGTGTTTACGATGATATTGTGCTACTAGCAAGGCAGTGCGGGTTTGAGCAAATTTTTCGGGCTAACTACCTCGCTTACCACGTGCTCACCGTGGAGTTTCTGTCCACACTTGAGGTTTTTAGGGAGAACGGGACTCCGGCGTCTATTCGCTTCAATCTCGACAACATAGAAAGGGAGCTCTCGGCCGATGAAGTTAATGCCATTATCAACGGGGCCGAGGACGGATCATTCCAGCAGGGCGATCATGCCAAAGAAAACTTAGAGCTGTGGTCCAAGATGATTTCCCGCAGGGAGGAGACGCTTCTTATTTATAATCCGACATATGCCAAAGCCTCCTCGATCAGGAACCCAGTTCTCCGTTATGTCCACCGCCTGTTCACATCGACGATTTTGAGCCGTACCGACTCGGGGACGTGCTTGTCCACTGATCTTCACCTTTTGTGGTCGGCCTTGAACGGTACACGGAAGCACGCCGGATGTTTTCTGATCGAGCACATGGAGAAACAAGCCCGGCTGACCGGGAAGCAGAGGATTGGTATTGGGGCGTTCGTGACCCCTATCGCGGAGCATCTTGGGGTGCACATTAGAGGAGAGCCGGTATCCCGAGACATCTATTTGGATAAACCGACACTGCAGAGGCAGGAGATGCTTGCCTTCACCGAGGGGTTCGACTGGAAATTGCACGGTCAGAACAAAACCGTGTCCCTCTTCCGACTCCCCTCTCCGACCTTGACTTCGGTGATGGGCGACGCACCCGATGTATATGCGAGGTGGAGTATGAGCTCCGCGTCCCATGTAGCACTTATCCGACCGTTGGATGCGTCTCGTAAGAGGCAACGCCGGGAGGTGACCATTGATGAGCCGTTCTTGGAGGGAGCCGAGGAGGAGATGGATGATATACCCGAGGGGGGTAGCCGTGACGAGATTCCCGCCGGTGGAGGTACTAGTTTTCAGATGAGAGCTCCAGATTTTGATGCTTTTGAGACGAGATTTTTTGAGAAAGAGAGAGAGATGCACGAAGAGAATATGCAAGCGCAAGACAACTATCACTTGGCGAGTATGCGTTCTTTGACAACCGAGTTTGGTTCTTTGGGAACTCGGCTGGGCGAGGTTGAGACTCGGGTGGGTGCTGTTGCCACTCGGGTCAATGAGTTGTACGAGCTCGTGGAGAGACGAGCCGAAGAGGACAGAGTGTGGCGACAAGAGGAGATTGCTTGGAGGGAGCAAGAGAGGAAGAGGCAGGAAGACAGGTGGGCCCAGGAGGACCACTACCACCGAATGCTACACGAGATGTACCACTTTGCTCCTTTCCCCGATTCACATGCCCGCTATGATCCGAGCTCGCCGAAAAACCCGCCATCTCCGCCACAGTGATCAGGTACTCCATTAACAAAGCCACTCCTTTCTCTTTTCAAACTTATTCCTCCTTTGGGATGCGAAATAAGTTTGGGGGGGGGGGGAAGAAGTGCGGCTTTGTTAATTTCTTTACGTGTGAGTACCTTGTTTGCTTTGTATCTTTATATGCTTGTGTTGGTGCCCGTTGTTTTTATTTGTGCTTATCATATTGGTGTTGCGTGGTTTTGGCTTTTTGTTGCTTAGTTTTTTTTTTTAGATTTTTATGTTCATTTTCGTTTGGTGTGTTTGCTAGTTTCTATTTTTTTTTTTTTCGTTAGGTCGTAGTAGTTTTTTTTTTAGATTTCATGTTTGCTTTTATTTGCTTTTCGTTGTTTGTTTTTAGATAGCCTTGCTTGTCTTTAGTTTTTCCTTATTAGTGAATTTTTCGTGCTTCTAATTGTGTGATACCGATGTTACGACACTGTTTTTCTCTCTGAAGAAACGGTCGAGTTTTAGTCGAGTTGTAGTTAGTAATTTCTGTTTTGCATAGTATTCATTTAGGTCCAAAATTTTTCGTGATTGTAGAGGTCTTGGCAGATAAGAGACGATACATACTTGTTTTAAAATCACCGTCAATACGTTTGGTTACATCTTCCGGATAGTGAGTCGTACTGTTTCGTCAGTCGTGTTGGCACTTAGATAGAGTTTAGAGTCGGTCAGTTTTTCCCAAAAATTGAGATAATGTTGTTCTATGAAGGGAAGTCTAGTAACCGGGGGCATTCGCGTGAACCGTTGTTTACCCTCGCGTAAAACGACGACTCTGATTAGACTAGTGATTTAGATATTTCACATGTGCCAATGATAGGGAACTTAGTAACCGGGGGTATTCGCGTGACCCGCTGTTTACTCTCGCGTAAAACGGCGACCTTGATTCGGACATGCGGAAATTATATATTCGAGTTGTTTCTCCGCTGTAGACGGGAACTTAGTAACTAGAAGCATCCATGTGCCCCATGAGTGTCTTTTACGTCAAACGGTTTCCTAATACATGAGAATGGAAGTTCCACCCTAGAATTACCTCGATGAAACATCCCGAGATCCTAACCTAGTGGTCAACTCGAATCAAATTCTTGAACATATATATAAGGGAATACTGACCGAGGTTTATTTGTTATGAAACTCGTGAAAAATGTGCCACTAGACTGTGTAACGGGACGAGCTAGCTTGTTTATTTTAGCCTTTCATATTGTGGTCGATTTGACTCACGTTTTGTTAATCTTTGAAATGGATTTTCTTCAAGAACGAATGACTAGGACCGAACTTGACTACTTTGCGGAATCATTATTCGAGTGCGGCTCGCTTTACGACAATCGGATTATTTAGAGAGAATTACAGGATAGTATTGATTAGGTTGAACACTATGAATTGCACGATGATTCACGACTTTCTTTTTCTTTTCTTTTTGTTGTTCGGGACGAACAAGGCTTAAGTTTGGGGGGGTTTGATAAGTGGTAATTTTACCACATATTTCTAGGATTTTATACTAGGTTTTTATCTCGTTTCGTGATTAATGTGCTCGTATTTGGCTTATTTATGATTAGTCGAGCCGTATTACGCGTTTGGGTTGGTTTTAGTGTGTTTGCAGGTTTTTAGAGCCAAAAGGACCCAAAACGAGACAAAGGACCGAGAGTCGAATCAAGCGGACGAAGAAATGGATTTTTGCGAAAGATCGAACCTATCGGCCCAAAGATATCGGCCGATAGGTCGCCCAAAGGATATTACGCCTGCCAAGTGAAGAGATCGACGAACCACCTATCGGCGGCCTATCGGCCGATAGGCGGTCGAAAGGCTTCCCAGCGGGCTCTCGTTTTTGGACGGATTTTGACTCTTTTGGATATTATTTATTTCCTAGATTAGGGCTAATCGGGATTTTAACCCCCTTAGGCTATATAAACCTCATTCTAGACCTAGTTTGAGGATGATCATCTATCATCTTTTATCTATCTTTCATCAGCCCTTTTCATTCTTTTCATCTTTTACATTGTTTTAGATCTTTTTAGCAAGATTTATTCCTTTGATTCAAGAACTTTTTGGAGGAGAATTATTATTGAAGACTCGGAGTTCATCCATAAGGGTTGTAATCTCTCTTCTCATATTAATAATATGCATTCTTCATCTATTTCTTGTCTAATTTCAATTATGTCTGGCTAATTCCTTTGATTGATTCTAGGGTAAGTAATTTTAATTGATGATCACATGATATTCCTTTGATTACCTTTTGACCTTTCATCCTAGGCTTGTGTTCGAGTTGTGTTAAATCTCATGTTAGATTAAAGGGCCCTTAATCGATGCATGTTAGCTAATTGATTTTGTCCGGAAGGAGTAATTGATTAGTGGAAATACTTGATGCACAATATGATTTTATCTTGAGACCTAGCGGAGAAAGATAAATCATAGATAAATAAGTTGGTGCTTTTTAAGTGATTTTAATTCTTTGAGCCTGGCGAAAAGGGTTTAAATTAACTATCTTTCTAGGTTGCCTTGATCGGAATTCTAGATCGACTGAGTGATTATTTCTAGGATTGAATTAAAATTTGGGGAAAAGGAATCAAGTGAACGAATTGTGTGAACTCAATTAGATGATACTACCCTAGGATCAATTACCTTTAGACTAGTGATTTATCTTGCTAATTTGTTTATTTGCTTAATTTAGATAATTCATCTTTTATTTAATTTTTGTTCTTCGATTTTTAAAGTTAGATAATTAGAATCAAAACAATTTTTCGGATTCCTAAATAACAGTCAAATTTTGAGTAGAGTTACTTCCTTTATTTTCGACACATCAATTCCCTTGGGTTCGACACCTTGGAAATACTCCGAGGTTTTACAAATTTAAAAATTGATCGGATTTGAAAACCATACTACGCGAAGTCTAGCGATCAGAGAGTATGTAATATCCGGATTTATTACTGTGTATTTTAACTGTATTCGAACCCTGTATTATTCGAAATTGTAATCTTGATGATTGGAGTATGATATTTCTTGCATTGGCATCCTTGTACTTGAGTTTTACATCATACAAATTTTGTCATGCAAACTCGTGATAGCGCACGGTAAGAATGTAGCTTAACGCGCGCTATCGAGCTACTACTAGCGCACGCTAGGTATGTAGGAGTTGCGTGCGCTAAGCACTCAATTATTGAGCGGGACGGCTAGCACATGCGCCAGCCGGGACATGGGTCCGGATAAGATTCCCGCGGATGAACCTAGACAGTTTTGAAGTCAACTCTTATTAGCGTGCGCTAATTAGCTAAAGTGCAGAATATTATAAAAGAGACAACAACCCGTTTTGGCTTACATTTCATTCGTCCAATCTTCATTCTTGAGAGGCCAGAGAGCTATAATAATCCTTCTACACACTTAGAACACATATTATTGATCCTTGTATATTGGTTATCACTTGTGAGTGATCGTTGAAGTGGAATAGCACCTTGGAGTGGCATACAACCAACCAGAGTCGGATTCTACCTTACGGTTTAGTGATTTTCGTCATATTAAGGTATGTTCAACCTATCTCCAGACTTAGAGTTGGATTCTAAAGAATTAGATGATCATGTTAACAAGATATTGATTTTTCATTAGTGAATTATTCAACATGCATCATGTTTGGAATATAGAGATGGTTATGCCGCAAGTACCTTGAATATGAACATCATGATTCGAATCTTATTACAATGAACAAGTAGAGGAAGCTTCTATCATTGGTAATCCAAATGATGTACACGACGCTAGGTATGTAGGAGTTGCGTGCGCTAGTAGATGACTTCATAGCAATCATGGACTTGACTTTAACATCATTATTGTTAGATGAATCTAAGGGATTGATCATGGAAGGATTTATCTAGTATAGATAGAATGTTAAACAACTACAGTATGATAATTTTGATTGATATAAGGTGTCGATATAAACCGTTAAGCCTTTCGAATTGTCGTATGAAGATTTGTAGTCGAAATGGAATATGGTTTTATAATGGTATACATATCCCTGAATCCGAAGTTGTTGTTATCCGTAAGATCATTCATAATTGTATGAACATGATATTCATGGAGGTAACATGAATTATCACGGAAGATTTCATTGTTTTGATCATGATGAGAACAGTCTACTGCCCAGCAGTAAACTGCCATGCAGAGTTAGCGCACGCTAAGCTATGTAGATTAACGTGCGCTATCGAGCACGAGTTAGCGTACGCTACGTTTTGTACGTAACGTACGCTAGACCATCAGACGAGTCAGTCAGCTGATCAGTGAAGTACTGACCATGTATAGTTAGCGTACGCTAGGCTTTGCTGTTTGCGTGTGCTATCGAGCAAGACTTAACGCACGCTACACAGAGTACTTGGCGTGCGCTAAGCAGTTCAGGAAGATTGCATTTTATGAAGTTTTGGCCGTAAATCGAATTGTTAAACATTCGTACGACGTGAGATAAATCCTATATCATTTATGTTGTTAAGGTTTGAGCTTGTTACGTGATTGATTGAGGAGGACGACCTTCGAGTGTTCGTTTTCGTGGAAGTATTGTTCTTGTCTTCAAATCGAGGCAAGTACCTTAATTGTTTTATGTATTGATGTTATACATATTGTCGTGCATGTATGTCGTTGTTGTATGTCCACCTTGTGTTGGTCCGACGGGATCATCGGGGGATCTATGCTAGCGTGCGCTGGATCATCGGATGGGTTTTTCCACCACGGGTTGGTCTGACGGGATCATCGTGGGTTTTAGGCAGTGAACGCTGGATCGACGGAATTACCATGTGTATGTTATGATATCATGTTGTGATTATCAGTTGTATATGCTATGTATGAGTTTCTCGCAGGAGAAGACTCGTTTGACATTTTATCATTTACGTAATTATTATTATTATTCTGCGTGTGACGTTGAATAACATGTTGTGGTACTTGTACTAGCATCATTGTGCTAACCCCTTTGGGGGTGAACATTTTGTTTATGTTCAGGATCCAGGAGAGCGGGGAAACAACCACTGGAGCCGCATGACGATGAGGGTGCAGAGAGATGTTCCGGCCGGGTTTATTTGTCTGTTATTTATTGATTATTTCAATAAGTACTCGAGTACGAAGTCATTTATGATGAATTAAATTTGGTGATGTATTATTAAGTTCATGTTGAACAATTGTACTTTCAGTATTTGGTCAGAACTGTTGTATCTTAATTCTGTTATTTCCATTCGTTAGTACCTTTTAATGTCTGTTCAATTATTCAGCCTTGTAAATCCTTATGTAAAGGATTTACGGCGCTGTAATATTCCTGAATATATCGGGGGTGTTACACTGGCGAGCCAAAAGAATCTACTAACAACGAACCAGAACCTACTGTTCCTGACATCCTTCGTAAGGTGGTCAACCAGATGACTCAGTTTGCTCAGGTCGTGGACCGAATGCAAGTGACAGTAGAATTACAACTGGGAGAAAGACAGCAAGGCATCACAGACTTGGGAAATCGAGGAGACCGATGGCTACAGGAAGTGGCAAAGATGCAACCGCCAAAATTCGATGGTTTTTCTGAGACACCGACATGGGACCATTGGTTGAAAGAGCTGGAGAAAATATTCGCCGGGATTAACTTCCCAGACGACCGGAGAGCCTCTGTTGCCCAGTACTTTCTAACAAGGGAAGCGTCCGAGTGGTTGGAAGCCATCCGACCTATAGATCATGATGCTGACTGGGGAGAATTTAAGTTGATGATGGAAGCTCAGTACTGTCCCCGTCCGGTGAGAGAAGCTAAAGTTCGGGAATTTTTCTCTGCGCAGCCGTCGGATGTGTTGGTGGCTCAGACGATTATAACGTTTAATCAGCAGCTGGCGTTTGTTCGACACCTGGTATGAACCGATGCAGAAATGATGATCCACTTCGATATGAGAATGAAACCGGAGATACAAAGATACATGTCAGGTTTTGAATGTACCACTCTCCGCCAATATCAGGACAAAGTGTTGGCGTATGAAATAAAGGAAGCGGCCATGGAAAAGTTCACAGAGTCCAAAAAACAGAAAGTCTCTGGTAGTTTCACAGAGCATAAGAGTAGTGGGCCCCGCAAAGCCCAGTCATCCTATCATTCATTCAAGAAACCTCTGCATCCATCCAAGAGTGGAAAGAACTTCAGAGCGGTATCAACACCGGCAGATGGGGTCAATAACTGTTTTAATTGTGGTCGCCCAGGACAACTTTGGCGTGATTGTTTCCGTTCTCCAGTGACATGTTATGATTGCGGACAGGAGGGCCATCGTGCAATGTTCTGCATGGATGCCACGAAGTTAAATGGAGCTCGTACTTCGCAGTCAACTCAGAAAGAAGCAAGTGTTCAGTAGACGCGGCAGAGTGTTCAGCTACCCCAAAGTTTTGGTAGAGGACGATGCAGAGGACAATTCGACCGAAAGGGGACATTGAGTGCCGGATCCGTTCCTCCACGCCTGTATGAGATGATGAGGGTAGACGATCAGGATGCTGCTGTCGCATCACGTACCGTTCAGATTCTTTCACAACCAGTTAGTGTTTTGTTCGATACAGGGGCTACACATTCGTTTATATCATTATATTGTGCTAACCATTTGAACATTTCTTGTTTTCATAAATGTGAACCCTATGTTGTGGGTTTACAAAGTGGGGAGGGAATTGTGGGGAACTTAGAAACTAGAGATTTTCCTGTATCAAATTGAGGCAGAGAGTGGCCCTCGAATCTGATTGTGATAGAAATGCAAGGAGACGACCTAATTCTCGGAGATGATTGGATTAATCGATATGGAGATATTGTAAACTACCGGAAGAGGAATATCTCGATGATAGCTTAAGATGGTTCCAAATTATTATTCGAGGGATGGAAACCAGGAAGCTCAGGAAAAGTGATCAAAGCTATGAAAGCCGTCAAACTGCTACAATAGGAATGTGCTGGATACTGGTGTTGCGTAATGAAGAAAGAAGATGGGAAAGTAGAGCTTTCATCCATTCCTGTTGTGAGTGAATTCCCGGACGTGTTCCCTAACGAATTACCTGGACTACCTCCACGACGAGATGTAGAATTCACCATTGAGCTGGAACCAGAAGCTACACCGATTTCTAAGGCACCGTATCGTATGGCACCTACTGAGATATACGAATTGAAAAAGCAACTGGAAGAGTTAGTGGACAAAGGCTATATTCAGTCAAGCATTTCGCCCTAGGGTGCACCAGTTCTTTTTGTCCGGAAGAAAGATGGATCGCTTCGATTGTGTATTGACTATCGAGAGATGAACAAGATGACGATCAAGAACAAGTACCTATTGCCACGGATTGATGATTTGTTTGACCAGTTACAAGGAGCAACAGTATTTTCTAAGATCAATATGATATCGGGATATCATCCGTTGAGGATTAAGGAATCCGATGTTCCGAAGTCAGCATTCAGAACTCGCTACGGACACTATGAGTTTGTAGTGATGCCGTTTGGTCTCACTAATGCACCTGGCGTGTTCATGCAGTTGATGAATCGAGTGTTCATAGAGTATTTAGACAAATTCATAGTTGTGTTTATTGATTATATTCTGGTTTATTCCAAGAGCCCGGGAGAGCATGCACAACACTTAAGGATCGTTTTGGACCTCTTGAGAAGCGAGCAGTTATAGGCCAAACTATCTATGTGTGAATTCTGGCTAAAGGAAGTGATGTTCCTCGGTCATGTGGTATCAGCGGAAGGAGTCCGAGTAGACTCCCAGAAAATCGAAGCAATTATGGATTTGAAGCCTCCTAAGAACGTAAAGGAAGTTAGAAGTTTCTCAGGACTTGCTGGGTATTATCATCGGTTCGTGGAAGGGCTTTCCAAAATTTCCCGCCCACTTACTCGATTACTTCATAAGACCCAAAAGTTTGAGTGGAACGAGATGTGCCAGACCAGTTTTGATGAATTGAAGAAGAGATTGACGACGGCACCGATTTTAGCACTACCACATGGAATTGGAGGATTCATATTTTACATTGATGCTTCAAACCAAGGTCTTGGGTGTGTACTGATGCACAATGAGAAGGTGATTGCCTACGCGCCACGACAGTTGAAGCCTTATGAAGTAAATTATCCAATGCACGATTTGGAGTTGGCAGCTGTGGTTTTCGCCTTGAAAATTTGGAGACATTATTTGTACAGGACTCACTGTCGGATCTTCACAGATCATAAGAGTCTCAAATACATCTTCAGTCAGAAAGAGTTAAACATGCGTCAGAGGAGATGGATTGATTAAGGACTATGACTTGGAGATTCTTTATCATCCAGGCAAAGCAAATGTAGTGGCCTATGCATTAAGCTGCAAACCTGTTTCTATTCGAATGCTGGAGGCTCTCACCTCCCAGTCCATCATTCAACGATAATTGATTCGCGAAGGAATTGAAGTGTGGTTGCAAAGAGTCCAAGGACAGCTGTGTGTGATGGAATTAACTTCATCTTTAACCAAAGAAATCAAATCTAAGCAATTAGATGATCCTCTGATGATTCGTTTACGTAATGAAGTGAGTAAGGGAAAGGCCCCAGGATTTGTAATTCATGATGATGGAGTTTTGAGATTCCAGAGCCGACTTTGTGTTCCCGATGTCGATGTTTTGAAACGGACAATCATGAAGGAGGCTCACAGTACGCCCTATTCTATTCACCCGGGCACTAGTAAGATGTATAAGGATTTGAAGCAGAATTTTTGGTGGGGCAATATGAAGAAAGATGTGGCGGAATATGTCTCGAAGTGTTTAACTTGTGAGCAGGTTAAGATCGAACATCAACGACCCGCCAGAATGTTGAATCCACTTCCAATTCCTGAATGGAAGTGGGAGGATATATCGATGGACTATATCACTAATATGCCGAAGACCAGAACAGGAAAGAACATGATGTGGGTGATAGTGGACCGTTTAACCAAATCGGCTCATTTTTTGGGCATAAAGGACACTTTGGGACCAGAGAAGTTGGCACAAGTGTTTATTGCAGAGATAGTCCGATTGCATGGTACGCCGAAGACCATTATTTCTGACCGAAACGGTCGCTTCGTGTCACATTTTTGGAAAGCAGTTCATAAAGCCTTGGTAACCGAGCTGAACTTTAGCACAGCTTATAATCCGCAGACAGACGGACAGTCCGAGAGGACTATTCAAATAGTGGAAGACATGCTAGGAGCTTGTACCTTAGATCGGTCGACTGAGTGGGAAGTTCATCTACCATTGATTGAATTCACTTACAGCAATAGTTGGCATGCTTCCATTAAGATGGCACCTTTTGAAGAATTATACGGGAGGAGATGCAGATCGCCCCTGTGTTGGGACGATTCATCATACTTGATCGGAACGGAACCGGTGTTGATAGTGCGGACTCAAGAGAAGGTAGCCTTGATTCGTGAAAGGCTGTTGATTGCCCAGAGTCGGCAGAAATCTTATGCAGACGTGCACCGTCGCTCGTTGGAATTTGGAATTGGGGACCATGTACTTTTAAAGGTTATACACACAACTCACACTCGGACATTGGACGAATACATATGACTGGACAACTTCGTCAAAACGAGTGTTCCAAGATCTAGATGCTTGCTTAAGTCCATAAAAATATTTGCCAAGGTTGATGATGGCAAACCTCGTAGGTGATGGTGTTCAAAAAATTGAGAAGAATGGTAGTGTTACGTTACACTATCCGATGCTTATGAAATTAAACTACTCGGTGTGGGCTATAAAATTGTGAGTGAACTTGCAAGCACAAGGAGTGTGGGATGAGTTCAAAATGCAGAAGTGGAAGAACGAAAAGATCGAATGGCTCTCGCGGCTATCTATCAAGCGATTCCAGAGGACGTGCTACTTATGCTAGCCGAGAAGGACACGGTAAAAGAAGCATGGGAAACGCTCAAGATGATGCACATGGGCGCCGATCGGGTCAAGAAGGCTAAAGTAAAAACCTTGAGAAGTGACTTCGAGGTTATCCGTGTAATATCCGGATAAATTATTGAGTATATTTGTCTGTATGTGAACCCTATATTATTCAAATTTGTGATATCGATAATCGAAGTATGATCTTTTCCGTATTCGTATCCACATGCATGATAATATCAACTTGTAATTTTTCACATGCAAATACGCCATAACGTACGCTAGCTAGTAAACGTAACATACGTTATGTACTACGGATAGCGTACACTATGAATGAAGCATGGCGTACGTAAGACAAGCAATAATTGATCAAGGCGGCGGGCACTTGGGCCAGCTAGTGGTGGGCTCGGATAAGATTCCCGCGGCATGAACCTGGACAGATTTAGGTCAATGGGGATTAACGTACGCTATGTGATGTATATAGCGTACGCTAAGTATAGTCGATTATGTACGTAACTGTGTTGATGTAGCGTACGTAAGAGAGAATATGAATGAGGCAGTAAGCTACCATTGAACGATAACGTACGCTAAGGATATCGGGTAGCGTACACTAAGTGAATAATGTACGTAAAGCACTAAGGCTAACATACGTAAAGCTTAGGACAATATAGATATGGGACAGCACCCATTCCACTCCACTTCGTTTTCCTTCATATCTCCTTCGTTTCCCTTCAAGACCAGAGAGCCCCCTATCACTTAAACACTTGTATATCATCTATACTTTATCATTGAGGATTGGAAGCACCTTGGATTGGTACTCAAGTTTCCGGTGTTGGATTTTCGTCAAGTGTTCATCATTGTCTTCTACATTAAGGTATGTTGATACTTTCCAAACTCAAATCCTTGTTCTTAAGGAATGACATGATTCTGAGATCATTGGATTAGGATTAACCCTTTAAGTTGAACACCATGTTGTTAGAGGTTAAGATGAACTTATTTGAGACCTTCCATGAGTAAGAAGATTATTAACCAAGCATTTTCGAGTTGAACCTATGATATAGTTTCTGAGATTTATTACACATTTTGGATGTTGATTCTGAGTCACTTGTTTACCAAGGTATTGTTAATACCATCAGTTAGAATGGGAATATTCAAGGAGTCGAATTCTTAGGATTTTCACCAAGAATAATCCATGTGTAGTATAAAGTATTCTTCAAGCACAATTCATGACTCGTAGTGATTTCTGGAGATGATGATATTCATGTTGATGTTTTAGAAATGATCAAGACTTGTGATTATTGTCACCCTTGTTAATCGGACTTAGATGGATGAACATTGAGAGTTTTTGACATGTCTTGTAAGGGATGGGTTGATTAGCTAACCTTCGTGATGAAAGTTTGAAGGAAATAATGATGATGTCGATAACAATTGTATCAACCGCAGATTAATCGAACTTCATAAGAGAATTTGTAATCAAGTTTGGAATATGGCGTTGTGATGACATGTTTATCCTTGAATTCAAAGACGTCAAACACCGTAAGATCATTCAATTTCGCATGAGAAATGTATTTGTGAGTATAACATACATTAAGCATCATACATTACATACGTTATATCATCAGGTGAGACAGTCGTCTGATCATAGAAGAGAACTGTCAAATACATACTTAGCGTACATTAGGCTTTGGCACTTATGTACGCTAACGTACAGACTTAACGTACCTTACGTTGGGTA
This sequence comes from Orobanche coerulescens, assembly GCA_033398695.1. Lineage (NCBI taxonomy): Eukaryota > Viridiplantae > Streptophyta > Magnoliopsida > Lamiales > Orobanchaceae > Orobanche > Orobanche coerulescens. The sequence continues at coordinate 38,239,182 of CM065811.1, forward strand.
TGTAACGTACGTTATGGAGACATCAGGCAGGATACATAATGTTGACAATTTTCGGCCATAGTTTAGTATGTTAGATGTTCGTACGTTAGTTATATGACGTAAGATGAACCCTATATTATTCTTTTGTTTATGGTCCGAGATTTGAAACGTGATTGATCGAAGGGGCGACCTTAGAGTGTATTGCTATTCGTCGAAGTATTATCCTTGCCGTCAATTTGAGGCAAGTACTTTAATTATAGTTGTGCGTATTAATGTTGATTATATTGTTGTTGTATTGTGCATATGTGTTGTGATTAATTGTCCACCATGCGTTGGTCCGACGAGATCATCATGGGAATCTATAGCTGCGTGCGCTGGATCGTTGGACAAGTAATTCTACCATGCATTGGTCCGATGGGATCATCATGGGAATCTATAGCTGAGTGCGCTGGATCGTTGGAATACCACGAGTATGTAGAGACTGTCATGATGTGTTGTGAGTTGTTATTATTTCTCTTTGGAGAAACTTGTCATGATTATGTTGAATAAATCATTGTTGTATAATTATCGTACTTGTACTAGAATCATTGTGCTAACCCCTTCGGGGGTGAACATTTGTTTTATGTTCAGGATCCAGGAGAGCGGGAAAACAACCAATGGAGCTGCATGACGATGAGGGTGCAGAGTGATGTTCTGGCCAGATTTAATTGTCAGATGTTTGTGTTGATTTAATTAAGTACTCGAGTACGTTGTCTTTTGTGATGTTAGATTTGGTTATGTATTAATGTTCTTCATTGGACGTCTGTATTTTCAGTACTGATTTAGAACCGTTGTATTTTATTTTAGTTACTTTCGTTTGTTGGTATTTTTTATTGTCATTTCGTTTTATCAGCTTTGTAAATTCTTACGTAAAGGATTTACGGTGCTGTAATATTCCTGAATATATCGGGGGTGTTACAATCCGAATGAAAATATTAAATACCGTTGTGACCGGTATTCGATCCTTGGGTGAAAAAATTGAGGAGGTTACGGTGGTAAAAAAGTTCCTTCGAGCCGTTCCGTTACGATTTATGCAAATCGTAACATCTATCGAACAATTTGGAGATTTAAAAAACATGACTGTGGAAGAGGTTGTGGGTCGTCTAAAAACCCATGAAGAGAGACTTCGGGGTTACGGTGAACAAGGAGAAGGACCTTCCTTGTTGCTTACTCATGCCGAGTGGGTATCACGATCCAAGAAAACCAACGAGTAAAACTCGTCATACACCTCGAAGGATAGAGGAAATCTTTGTGGCCGAGGCCAGGGTAGAGGCCTAGGTCGTGGGCATGGCCGAGGAGGTGGTCGTGAATCCAATGCAAACCGAAATGACTATAAAAAAGATAAAAGCAAAGTAAAATGCTTTAGATGTGAAAAATTTGGTCATTATGCATCGGAGTGCCCGGAAAAGAACCGTGGTGAGGAGGCGAACCTAACCCAAGCCAACGAAGACGAACCCATTTTAATGATGGCAATCTCACAAGAATTCAAGCTCGGACAAGTTTCGTTAGAGGAGAAGATTTGTGTCAATCTTCTTGCGTCGGGAGAAAGTCGGATTGAATTCGAGGTGTGGTATCTCGACAACGGTGCTAGCAACCATATGACCGGAGACTGCTCGAAGTTCCATGAGCTAGACGAGAACATTATGGTTCATGTGAGATTTGGCGATGGTTCGACTGTTGCTATTTTGGGAAAAGGGTCGATTTTATTCGATAGTAAAAATGGCGACCAAAGGCTCCTTAATGAGGTATATTTCATTCCAAGTCTAAAAAATAATATTATTAGTCTTGGACAAATGACGGAGGAAGGGAGTCGGGTCATAATGTATGGATCAGTTGAAGCTGTACGACAGAAATAAAATTCTACTCTTGAAAGTTCAAATGTCCGCAAACCGGTTATATAAAACTCCTTTAAGTACCGGTAGACCAACATGCCTTTTAGCCACGAAGGATGAACCAGCTTGGATATGGCATTCTAGACTTGGTCACGTTAACTTCCCCGCATTAAAGAAGTTATCCGAAAGGAATATGGCAACCGGAGTTCCAAGGATTGAACATCCAAATCAAGTGTGTGAAGGGTGTGTTCTAGCAAAACAAATCCAAATTCCATTCCCGAACCAAGCAATTTTTTGAGCTCGAAAACCACTTCAACTTGTCCATGCGGACTTATGCGGTCCTATCACACCCACCTCTATTGGAGGAAAAAAGTACTTTCTTCTTTTGGTAGACGATTATAGTCGGTGGATGTGGGTTTATACGTTATCCGGGAAGTTTGAGGCCTTGGGTGCTTTCAAACGATTCAATTTGATGCTCGAAAAAAGTTCGGGCTATGAATTAAAGACAATTCGTACGGATCGAGGGGAGAGTTTACGTCACAAGAATTCTCATTATTTATTGAAGAAAATGAAGTAAAAAGGCATCTAACGGCACCATATTCGCCTCAAGAAAATGGAGTTGTAGAAAGGCGAAATCGTACCGTTATGGATATGGCAAGGAGTCTTCTTAAAGGAAGAAATGTATCGAGTGAATTTTGGGGAGAAGCCGTTAGACATGCGGTTTATCTTCTCAATCGTTTACCTACAAAAGCGCTTCCCAACATCACGCCGTATAAAGTTTGGTTTGACAAAAACCAAACCTTGAACATTTAAAGGTTTTTGGTTGTGTTGTCTTTTCCAAAGTTGTAGGTGGTCATTTAAAGAAACTTGAGGACCGAAGCAAGAAAATGGTGTATCTTGGGGTAGAAGATGGAACAAAAGAAAATCGATTATTTGATCTGGAGAGCCAGAAATTGCGGGTTAGTCGCGATGTTGTTTTTATCGAAAACGAAGGATGGAATTGATACAAAAACAAGGAAGAAGAAGATGCGACCCCTCAAACATTCACAATAATCGAGCCGGATAGCCCCAAAGTCAACCCGGAGCACCCAAATAGCCCCAGAGTCGACCTAGAAAACCCGGACAACCCATATGTTGAATCTGTCTAGCCCAAATCAGCCCCACATACTCCTGCTTCAGCCCCGTTTTCTTCAATCTTGACCGACACGGAAAGCCCTTCAAGCGAGGTTGGGCTAAGGGAATTCTGTTCACTTGCCGATATCTATGAAGTTGCCGAAAATGTGATCCTAGAACCCAGAGAATTGTTAATGATTGCAGCGGATCAAGCCTTTAATTTTAAAGAGGCGGTTACCTATAAACCATGGCGGGAGGCCATGCAAATGGAGTTTGATGCAATCGTGAAAAACAAGACGTGGCAACTTACCGACTTGCCACCGGGTCACAAAGCGATTGGTTTGAAATGGGTCTCTAAAGTGAAAAAAGACAACCTTGGAAACGTGATAAAACATAAAGCTCGACTTGTCGTAAAAGGATACGTATAAAAACAAGGAGTCAATTTCGATGAAGTTTTCACACCGGTAGCGCGACTTGACACCATAAGGCTCATTCTCGCCTTAGCGGCTCAACATGGGTGGGTGGTCCACCATTTTGATGTCAAGTCGTCTTTTCTAAATGGAGATCTCAAAGAGGAGGTTTACGTGAGTCAACCGGAAGGATACGTTGACAAAATTCATAGTCACAAGGTGCTCAAACTCTCCAAGTCTCTTTATGGTCTACGACAAGCTCCTCGAGCATGGAACATTCGTTTGGATAAAAGCTTGAAACGACTTGGCTTTTCGAAATGTTCACAAGACACGACGGTGTATAAAAGGAACCTAAAAGGAAAAACTCTCTTAGTCGGTGTCAACATTGACGACTTGATCATTACCGGATCAAACGATGAAGATATTATCGAATTCAAGGAACAAATGAAAAAAGAATTCGAAATGAGTGATTTGAGTTTACTTTCTTACTACCTTGGAATAGAGTGTCGCAAAAAAAGTGGGGAATTTTTTTATGACAAACGGCTTATGCAAAAAAGATTTTGGAGCAATTCGGGTTACTAGATTGCAACTCGGAAACTTCACCAATGGAACCAAAGTTGCAGGTTAAGAAAGATGAAGATGGTGAAAAAGTTGACCCAACCGAATATAGACGAGTGGTGGGATGTTTGAGGTACTTGACACACACTCGACCGGATTTGTCATACGCGGTTGGAATTGCAAGTTGTTTCATGGAGTAGCCGACCACTTTGTATTTTCAACTAGTAAAACATATTCTGCGGTATGTAAAAGCAACCGTTAATTATGGGCTCAACTATGGAAAGGGTCGCGAAGTTGAAGACTTGGTTGGGTTTAGTGATAGTGATCATGGAGGTGACAAGGTAGGTGGAAAGAGTACAAGTGGGATGATTTTCGACCTAGGAAGAAACGCGGTGACTTGGAAATCTAAAAAACAAAGGACCGTTGCCTTGTCTACATGTGAAGTGGAGTTCATGGTAGCCACGACGACTGCATGTCAAGCCATTTGGCTTGGTAATCTCATGAAGGAGCTTACGGGTGATCATATTATGCCTATCACATTGTACGTTGACAACAAATTAGCAATTGAATTGATGAAAATCCCGTGTTTCATGGTAGAAGCAAGCACATTGACATTCGCTATCACTTCATAAGGGAATGCATTGAGGAAGGAAAAATTATAGTGGAACATGTCAACTTAAAGGGTCAACGAGGAGACATCTTTACTAAAGCATTGACGCCAGTGAAACATGTAGAAATGCGAAATATGCTCGGCGTAATGGATACTGAGCTTGATCTGGTTTAAGGGGGAGAATGTGAAAGTAAACCAGAAGCTTCTTTTGAATATTGCTAAGATTGGTCAATATTGGCTAAAGGAGATTCAAACATTCAAACAAAGGATTCAAACATTCCAGCATTGAAATTTTCTCTTTGAATAATAGATAGATATGTTTGAATTTGCCTTTGTATTTTATTAAACTATTAGTATTTGTTAGGCTATAAATACGAGTGTTGTAGAAGCCTTTCATGCATCCAAAAAATAAGATTGTAATCCCTTTCTTTCATTTTATCAAAGAGTAACACTTCGTAAAACTTAACTCCATATATTTTCTTGAGCTCTTCTATTCAGCATCCCTTGAACATTTTATTTACCATTCAATATTTGCATACTTTGATCCTAATATCCAACAAACACACAAGAGGTTGCAATAGGTGGACTATTACGAAATGATAAAGAAGAGTGGGTGTTTGGTTTCTCACTGAAAATGCAGGGGATATCGATCAACACGGCTAAATTATTAGCTATGCGTGAGGGATGTAGGCTGACTTGAGCAAGACGGGTCCCGGAGATTATCATCGAGACAGATCCGAAGGTCGTACACAAATTGCTTCATGCGGCAAACACGGATTCCCATCCACTACAAAACCTTTTGGAGGATGTGAGAGCATTCATGCAGCGACCACAGACATGTGAGCTTCGACATGCGGGACGTGATGCAAATGCCTTTGCAGATATTTTGGCAAAATTGGGACATGAGGTTGATGGATTACACCGTTGGGAGGAACCCCGTACATCTCTTCTCCCCGTTTTAGAAAAAGATGAAAAGAACATGTTGCCCTAGTTTCCCTTCTACTGTTTTTGTAGTTCAGGTTTTATTTCAGTTTGAGCAAAAAAAGAAAAGACGTTTCCAACGAGTCATTTTGAAAGTGGCACATTTAACTGTTCAGCAGCAAACCAAGTGTGTCCAATAATTATAAAATATACGACAGAATTTTAATATTTATAAGAGCGAAAGCAAAATTGAGATTTGATTTAAAATTCGATATCATGAGAATATTTACTTAATAATACATGTCAATGGTAATATAACAAAATATAACACTTCATTTCGTTTAAGAGTCTACTTTAGTTAAGATACAACTTTTTAATTTTACTTCCTTTAAAAATGATACACATACACATCTTTTTAAACCATATACTTTCACTTATTTTTTTACAATGAACCAATTATAATTTATATAAAAACTTTAAATCTTAAAGAATATATATAAATATATATTAAGAATTTATTTTAAAACAGATGGTTTTCATTTTGCACGAAAATACTTTGAAAACACTTCTTTTGAGTTTTTTGGTACCAAAGAAACACTTCTTTTGATTGGGACAAAATCATGAATTAACTATTAAGGATCAGTTACTATTAATGGCCAAGTTAATCACCAATAATGATGGCACAACGAAAGTTGCAGCCGTTCTGCGTCTGTTTTTTACTACCTTTTATTTTATCGGTTGATAGTCTCTTCAGTTCACTTTTTATGTTCCTATGTAGTTGTTGACTGATTTTGGCAATTTTTTAAAATCCAAGAAATAATATCCAGTGACAAAAATAATAAAAATTAGGTAACAAGAATATTTCATGATATTTACTAGTAGTATAAATTTCAAAAAAATATCGTAATTACCTTTTATTAGATAATTCACGGTCAAAATTTAATTTAAAAAAATGACATTTACATGAAACTGAACTACATGTAAGGAAATATCACTACACAATAATGAGTGTGTGCATTGTTTATTTGTAATAGAGGTCAAATAAATAGAAATTAATAAATAAATGAATACAAAAGTCCTAATTAAATCAATTTTTTTTTGGACATGAAGCTTGTGCTGAGAGAACTCATACAAAGGTCGAGGCAGGGCGTTGATGAAGATATCTACTAATTGACAACGGGTGAAAAATTTGCATTCTAAGCGACCAAAGAACAATTTGTTCTCTAACAAAGCAATAATAAAGATCAATGTGTTCTTTACGCTTGTGAGAAATAGGATTTCCAACAACACTACTACATATTTGAACTTAGAATACAGCACTTGCATAGCGTTTTAGGGGAAGCGCTATGCAAGTATATCACTTAGATAGCGTTGTTAGAAAAAGTGTTATGCAAGTGATTATATATCACAGTAAAATAAAAGTAAAATAAAAGAAAAAATACTTACATAGCGTTTATTTAGGAAGCGCTATGAAAGATTACACTTGCATAGCGGTTTATAAAAACGCTATAGTAGTTAACGTATTTTAAGTATTTTTTATTTTCTTTTTAATTTTTTTAAAACTCTTGCATAGTGTGTTTGAAAGCGTTATAGAAGTGAATGTATTGTAAGTCATTATATTCTTAATTTCAATTTATTTTTTAACCCAAAACATACATATCTACATATCGTTGAGGAAAATCATACTGTATCATATTCTCATATATCATCTCTCTATCTCCTTGCAACTCAAAAAAATCTCAAGGACGACTTTTAAAATCCGGCCAATCGTTTACTTTCCTGACAAATCGATATACATATTCTTGTTCCTCTTGTTCTGTACATCTAGATCCATATAGATTTTACTTCGTTTCGTTCTCGTTTCAATCTCGATTTTGGTTTTCCTGAGGGCTACTCGCTGCCTCTAAATCGAATCATATACTCGTGCTTCTCTCGTCATATACTTCAATTTCTTTATCTCCGATTTAATTCCCAAATCTCAAATCCATTCAAGCCCTAGTTTCTAAGATTTGGGGATTTTTCAGTCAAAGATTTTGATACTTGATTAGTTTAAGATTGGTGATTACATCAACAAGGAGACTATTGTGTTGGTAGTATTGACAAGGAGGATCGGGTACTCTATTATTAAATGTTAACTTGTTTATTTGAAACTGGAGTAATTTGTTGTGTTTATTTATGCACTTGAGAATTCCTGCCTCGGAGAAGCTAAAAAGAAAGGATATGGTGGATGCCATTGATGAATACGCAGTTAGTCACCGAAGGACACCACCGATATGCCCGCACCGGAGGAAGATCTTAAATATTTTTATTTGATATATATGTAACACTGGGTAAGATGGCACATGCCGTCGTTTTTATTAGGCTCATTTTGCTGTGGCTTGTTGTTGTTGCTTGCACCGCTTTTAAAACTATTTGTATGGTGTTTTTTTGGAATAATTTATGGCATAAAATTCATGTGCTGACATAAATGAATAAGTGAGAAAAAAGATGATCAAATTAGTTAAGATGCAAAATTAGATTCCTACCTGCATTGTCCAAGTTCGAACATTCTCATCTTCTTCTCCATAAATCAACAATATTGGCATTTTCAATTTATCGGCAAAGAGAAGAGTTTTTGTCTCTCTTTCTGCTTTCTGACATCACTGTGAAGATACTTGGTATAATTGCAAGAACTTGTGTAGGTCTTCAAGATGACAGCAAAATGTGTTTGCCTCGTTTGTTACGCTCTTGGTGGCCTTAGTGTTCGGATCCACCTTCTTTAAACTTTTAGAATGTAGAAGTCCTTGTAAAGTCTATCAAGCGACTTGTAAGCTCCAAGATCGTAGCTTCTTACGTAATACATGATGTGTTTTCCACCACCAAATGAATGTGCATTGAATGCATTGCATTACTTTTTTAGGCAATGGAAATTAACCGGATATATGTTAAGTCGACCATCGTGGCTTTTGTTTCCCTAATCAAGCATTATTTTTATATCTGTTTACAAGATTTGCGTGCCATGTATTGTTAGAGAATTTGGATTACTGTTCTACAATCATGTTAGACGTGTAATTGGCCGAATTTAGTATTCTATATTAGTTCTATGTTAAGGATTCTGGTTTGTTATGATTTGTTACCCTCCATGCAATAATTGGCTCTGCGTGGAAGAATGTCGAGGGTCAATTATCGTTTCTAAAATATATTTGCTGATTTTAAAAGGCAACTATGAATTTACTATTAGCTTCAGTATCTTGTAGTTGCGACTGTTGTTGCTTATCTTTAGTCTTTATCAACAATATGTTAGCAATTGACTATTAATATATGGTTCTTTTAGCTCTGACCGACTGAAATTAAATCGATTGACTTTCAGGTGTGCTGGAAGAAAAGCATCAATGACTGAGGTTGTGACTCTGAGGCGCAAAGGAAAAGTCAAAGTGTCTGACACAAAGGAAGAGTAGGGGGTGCCGTTTCACAAAATATGCCTTCGGGCAATTCACTAATGCATGCAGAATGTTTGAGCAGATCCATTGCACCTTGTAATTTCTTTGATTCTTTTCATCTTTAAGATTTTCTCACTGTGTAATTTGTTTTTTAAATATTGTGGTAATCAATGTCTATATGTGTCATGTGGCAGAAATTTGATGCAGCGCTGGGGGTTGTTACCGCAACCACAGGTGGGACGAGAATTGTGGGCTTCACACTTTTCACGGTCTGGACTTGTTGTGGTTGTTCCTGTTAAAGGAGTAAAATAATATGCTTGGGCTTTTCTTAAACCGTTTAGTTGCGAAGTGTGGTGCGTCACTGGTGCTTTCTTTCTTTTTGTCGGGTCTATTGTTTGGGTTCTTGGGCATTGGACCAACCGTGAATTTCGTAGCTCCCCTCGGCAATAACTCGTTACAGTCTTCTGGTTAGTGGTGTCCTTGTTGAATATCGATTTTTGTTAGGCAGACTCTTTATAACAACTAAATTTGGTTCAGCAAAATAATATGCTATTCATTCTTGCAGGTTTAGTTTCACAACAATGTTTTTTGCACACAGTAAGTACCACATGTCAATCCGATAATCTTTATCTTAGTGATATCTTGAGCTGCTGTAGAGATTCATGCTTGATGTTGTTAATTTCTTCCTTGCTTGGAACCAATGCAGGAGATAACACTGTTAGCACTTTGGGGCGTCTGGTGCTTATCTTATGGCTCTTTGTTGTCTTAATTATCACTTCAAGCCGCACAACTAGTTTGACATCAATCCTCACAGTGCAGCAATTGTCATCACAGGTACAAGGGATACAGTTTGGTCTCAAATAATGTGCCAATCGGAGTTCAAGATGGATCATTTGCATTAAATTATCTGATCAATGAGCTCGGCATAGCTGTCTCAAGGATCAAAAGAAGTGGATGGGAATTTGTAAGTATCTTATCTTTACATCTAACTAACTGGGCTTAATTAAACCATATATACATTTGAGTACGCAGTTCTCTCTTTTATAATTTGAGTACGTAGTTCTCTCGTTTATAATTTGTTTAGTTCTCTATAACGATAGCAATTGTCAACTTAGTGGTTTGCATGTTGTAGGTGCCAGACAAAGTAAGGTTGCTGGAGATGAGTTTCTTATCAAGTTTTGGGACATTGAGAATGTTAACCTCTTGACGGCAATAATGCAAATGGTGGATTAATGGTAATAACTGAACTTAATTCCTGAATTGAGTCGTAGAGTTTTTTTTTGTGTCAAGAATTGAGTTTTTTTTATTTGCTTTTTTCTATACTTTTTTTCCTCTTTTTTTTTTCCTTTTATGTTATTTATATAAGGATCATTGACGGTTTCAAAGTTTGATTCATGTTAGCCGACCCCAAATTATTTTGGGACCAAGGCTTATATGTTGTTGTTGTTGTTGTTGATCTAATTGTACTTTTCCCTCCCTACTATCTGTTCTGCTGGGGTTTGGTGTAACAGTAGGGTGCAGAAGTTTTACCAATATGCAGTTGCATAGATTGGTAAATTTTGATTTGATTTTATTACACACCTTTGAAATTAATAGATGGTTATCCAATGTGTTATTTTATCAGATTATTTTATATTGTGAAAGCTTTTTCCGTCTTTTTACTACAATTGGTCAAACTCTTATAATTTAATTATACCACCTTTCAATTTGTGAATTGCAGGTATAATTTTGAAAACAAGTTCCGTGACGATATGGCAAGGAAGATTTGCAACAGTGTTAGTGTGCAAACAGAGTTAACTCTTTTGTAATTGTACCATCTTTGCTATAAATGAAGCTAATGTTAAGCAAAAGTTGCCACTTCGGGAGAGATACTTTTTATTTTAAGTCTTTATGAAATTAATTATTGATTTGGGATCTATTTTATAAGTTCATCATTTAATTTGAGTTTTCGAGTTTGTGCAATTGGAGTTGGCCAATCTTGTTTATTGAATTGTATTTAATTTGTCATTTTATTGGACTGTCTTGAACTAACGGCAGGAAAAATATAAAAAAATAAAAATTTAAAAAAAGAAGTGTTGCATAGCGCTTATACAACTGCTATTGAAGTATGGCAAAAAATATTACATACTTACATAGCGTTTTCAGAAATGCTTCCGATGAACAACATGCACTTAGGAAACACTTACTTCAATAGCATTTCTGAAAGTGTTATCTAAGAGCAGTACTTAGAGAACGGCAAAACAAGTGCTATCTAAGTGCATATGCACTTCAATAGCGGCTGCTTACATAGCGCTCAAAAGCGCTATGCAAGTGCTAAAAAAAGCGCTGTGTAAGTGCAAATCTGTAGTAGTGCAAGAAATGTGGCATTTTTGTTGTCGCATAATATAAAGGACTGGGATCCTCTGTAGCACAGCACAGCACCGTGCTGCATCTCAACCGTTAGATTACACACACCCGCACGGGTGTGTGTGTGTGTGCATGTCGAATTGTACGATGTAGTGCAGCACAGCACCGTGCTGCACTGCAGAGGATCCCAACCCTAATATAAAAGGCCATAAGATGTATAAAAATGTAATTCGAGAAGAAGGTTACGCGGTCCAAATAATCTTGACAGCGGTATTAATAAGAGCACACACACACACACACACACATATATATATATATATATATATGTATATATAACTGGAGAAGAAGGTTACGTGGTCAACATAATCTCGACAACAGTATTAGTAAGAGCATATATATATATATATATATATATATATATATATATTAGGAAGAGATCCAGAGAGAAATGAGAATCATTTTCAGCCTTTTGATCACAATGATCTATGATGGATAGATCTCCTTATTGAACGATTGAGCACCTGAGTTCGAATTCTAGAAGGAGCAATTTTTTTTATACTTACTGGTTTATTTTCTGTTCGTTTAATTTTAAACGTTTGTTCGTTGATCTTAATCGCTTATTTGTCTACTTTTTCTCTCGAAAAATCCATTTCTACTCGGATCTGAGCCCTATATATTTGTATATAGGGTTCAGATTGTGACCACACTAGTGATACTCTAAACTTAATCGTGAAACCGTGACACTCCAGAAAACGAGATTGTGACCAATTAAGATGGAGTAGTCGTACGGTGAGTGTATGAACAGTGAGCCCAATCCGCATACAAATAACCGATAACGAGGTGGAATTAGCCGAGCAAGTGAATCAGGGGCATGCCCGGCCCAAGTGCTGGGCGAAGTGGCGATCGCCTGTGGCGAAAGCCCAGCAGGCTGAGCCGGCCCAAGTCTTTGGGCGAATGGCCCAAGGCGGCAGTGGCATCAAAGCCCAGCAAGACATCAAAGCCCATAGCACATACACCAAATACTAGCTTCAATTTTTAATTTTAAAAAAAATTATAGAGTATACTACCGCTTCGGGCTTCATATGTCATCTACCAGACTACCATCTCACACGTGCTCACACAATTATACGGTTTCTTTTTAATCTTGTACGACGGAGACGGCGTTTCTCCTTCCTTCTCTCATCTCTTGACTCTCGATCACTCCAATCTCCAGTCCAGACCAAGTCGGCCGACGGCCCGTCACCATTCTCGGCGATTTGGACAGCGGCCAGTGGGGTTTTCACTTTTTAGGTGGCAGTCGATAATTACTTAATCAAGAGTGAGGACCGATTTGGCGTCTGGAGATTGGGAATTTGGGATTCACCATTCACGGATATGCAGCGATTTGGGCAGTGGGTTACTAGGTTTTAAGATGCCAAACACTTGGTGGGTGAGCAGCTGATGGGTATTGAGAATTCGTCCTCATCTTACAGGTAATATTTATTTTATTTTCTTCACCCACCAAGTGTTTGTGTTATTGCCTGTGTGTGCTGTAGTGTCACTATGTCTAGGAGTAGTTTCTTATCTTGGGACATATACGTTAGCCTAGTACTTAATTTGATATGGTTATAGTTTTGTGCCTCAAAAGTTGCCTAATAGTAAAAATGCTAGTGAGACAATGGCAAAGCAAACCGATGAAACTTTGTTGAGGAACTCTTTTTTGCATTATTGTTGGACCTAATAAATTATTTCCTTAGAGATGATCCAGTTAGGTAAAAATGGGTAATAAAAACATCATAAAGCTTTAATGGTTTTTTGGATTAAACAAAGCTCAAGAAGAGAATAGACTACAAGAGATAAATAAACTACTATTAAAAGTTTGATGTGAAATAGATTACTATTGAAAGTTTGATGGTTTTGTTTGTCATTACTTAAGTTCTGTGTAGTGTTATATGCAATGATCATTTATTCTTTAAAAACACAAACAAATTTGTTTATTGTTTGAGACTCAAAATCAAATGTGGATTTCAGATTTGAACTACCAGATGCATTTTTTCTCCCCCAATAATTATAATCCGGTTTTTTTTTACCCAAGATTTATAACCCATTTAAGTTTTTCTTTTCATTAAATAAGCGGAATGGGGACGAGTCTTCCAACTTGACTAGGCTCCAAATCCGTTATAAAATTGTATGTTCTTAGTTCATTGTATTAGGGGCATATTCTTGCCTCTCCGCCCGAGACATCCGAAACCATTAAACCGGCCCTGATCAGGGGCAACGTGTCCAGAGTGCCAGTAAGATAACTAAGAATATGTTTAATTGCAAGAAAGTGGTTTGTTGTGGGTGCTTGTAAAAATTGGGCTAACAGTTATCAAGGTAAGAGAGACCTGATCTAGGGGTGTTACTAGAAATCCGAAAACCGACCAACCAATCCGCACCGAACCGAAAATCCCCGACCGAAAGCAACCCCGAACTTGAAACTTACAAACCGAAACCGAAACCGAATTAATTCGGGTTTAGATAATTTAAAACCGAACCGAACCGAATTACCCCGAATTGGACCAAACTAACCCGAATTATTTATATTATATAAAATTTTATTTATATGACTAAAATTTTTAAACTTATAAAATAATATATCTACACATATATTGTAGTTTTGATAAAAAACAATGATTAAATATATCAATTAAAGATCTATCTATTATTTTTGAACAAGTTTTATTAATATAATTAAATTTTTTGTTACTTTATTAAATAGATATATATAAATTAAATATGTTTGGGTCAAAACTGAATTTGACCGAACTAATCCGAAACCAAAACATTTGGGGAGGGTTTGGGTTTTGAGTTTTGAAAACCGAAACCGACCGAAACCGAAATCGAATTTTAAAGTTTGGGGAGGGTTTGGGTTTCGAAAATTTTATCCCGACCGAAACCGAAAACACCCCTAACCTGATCGAGTGATAGTAACATATTGCCCTTGTGCCAATGAGAGAACGATGAAGTGAAGTGTTGTCTGTAATTCAAATTCTCGCAAACACACGATTTGTTCGATATAAATATACCGCAAGCAGTGGTAAATCTACACCTAAAATATTAGTGGCGCCGACGGGAGGGAAGGGGACCGACGGGAAGAAGACTTAGGTTCGATCGAAAATTTCGAACCTCAGAATTTGAGGTTCGGCTCGAAAGCTACTTTTTTTTATAGTTCGAACCTCACTATAGTTTTTTTATAGTTCAAAATTTCGAACTTCAGAATTTGAGGTTCGGCTTGAATTTTTTATCCGTTCAAATATATATTAATATATACTGGGGCAAAAAGCCACCTTAGCACCAGAAGTAGCATTGGCTTCACTTTATAAAATAACTATAATGACCCTACAGGCAATAGTGAAGCCATGTTGGACAAAGCCGGGAGGAATTATAACTACCTATATATAGAAGATTAGTGATGATGGTTGTTTAATAGGCATCCTATGTGGGACTTAATCAATTGCTTAGGAAGGAAATAGTGGGAGTTATCTTATCCCACATCGTTGGCTTATAGAAAATAAAGGTCAGTAGCCAATTATATATAGATGTTGGTGGGTGTGCGAAGGATTCAACCTTATAGCACCATTTATTATTCTGGCCATAACCCATTTTTTTAGCGGGTTAAATGCTCCAGCCTGTCGAGTCCGCGCCCGATTAACATCTTTATGGGAGGATTTATGTCTTATAATTTTTTTTGGGGGTGGTGCATGTGCACCATCAAACAATAGGTAAAGTGCAAGGTTGATTCCACAGGAAGGACTCTAACAAAAACAATCATTTAAATGAAATTAGAAAAGTAGACAGATAGATTACCAAGAATTGGACTCCACCCATGTTCAATTATTATTTATTTTGTATAAGATTTTTTTGAAACAATTCATTATTTCTCTATAGATTTGATAATAAATATAAAATTATTTTTTAAATATAAATTTTTCTTCGCTCGATAAATATAAAGTTTAAATATTATATGTATCCAATTTAATTAAAAATAATCAAATAAAGTAATTAATATCAATCATCACAAAGCAATGAGGAACTTATTACTATAAAAATCTGATATTATTAATGAAATAATATCCCTTAGGCGAAAATCACAATCATTAAAATATAAAGTTGAAATTATTATATGAAGAATAATAATTATTTAGACATAATATCATCATAATCTTAGTAAAAGAACGAGACATTCAGACCCGTGCATTGCACCGATTTTTTTTCCGATAAACTATTGAACTCTTGCTTATTTCTTAAACTTAACTTTTTTAATTTGTTATAATAATTTACAAATGGGTTTGAGCATTATTCTCGATAAGATTTCAATGCGATATGCAACCAACCAACCAGCATCTCTAAGATAAATAAGTACACCCGTGAAACGTCACTTCAAACCCAAATAAGTAATATCATACAAAAACTGCGTAGTTATTTTGTTAAAATAGCACCAATTCTAACCGTGAAAAAATTAATCCCGCAAGAATTAGTAAGTCCAAAATACCATCTTGTTAAAAAATTCGGCTAAATCTAAACAATTAACTAAAATTTTAAATATGCATCTAAAATTTTGCTTTTGTGATCCATCAGCCTACCATTTGCGGGTAGAAGATCCAATATTTGGATTGTATACAACAAATAAGCCCATTCCATTTACATAACATATAATCATAACCCGAAAAGATAATCAACCCTAACTTTTCTCATTTCTTAACCTATACACACTTACACAATGAGATAAACACGCCGCACCTACTCTCTCTCACCATTTTTTGCAACCTCCATCTTTTTCGGCTCATCAAACTGAATCAGAAACTCCATCTCCATCATCTTTCATTACAATAACAACACAAACTCAGTTATCATATCCGAATGACAATCACAACCTATATTCTTACGCGTCTCAGCTTAGAAAAAACGTCTTCAAGATCATTTAAATGGTCTCGGGTAGGTTTATGTTTTGTTTTTGATCTATGATGATTAGAGTTCAACTATAAAAAAATCTTTAAAAGATTAGAAACAAAGTTGAACCGATTATGAGATCTTGTATTTTTTTGGTTTCTATGGAGTTGGAATGATGTTGAAGAGGATGGGAAATAGGATAGAGAAGGTTTGTGTTGGTGAATTGTGCTATTTATACTAAAAAGAAGAAGTTAAAGAGTTAAACAATAAATAGACTAATCTTTTGTTTTCTTATTTTAATGGTGAGTTGTAAATCTGAAACCCTTTTGGGATTTATAACCCCGTGATTGCTTGTATTCTGTGGAGTTGTGCACATTCAATTGAGAGCTCATTGCTATTCTGTGGACCCCCCGCCGTATATCAAACCGATGATTTTTCCATGCAACCTTTTCTCTCTCATCGTTTTCATTTTAGATTACTCCCTTTCTGCGTCCCTGCAAACAGTGGGGAGCTATTCATTCATTCATTCAAAAAATTATTATAATTAATTATTATACATGTTTTTTTGCACAATTACACTTCCACATTAAATTAAGGTACTGAATCCTTATATATACCAGTCATTCAGACCCGTGCGTTGCACACATATTGTATAAAAATTTTTGAAATTCGATCGGGTCGGGTCGAGTCGCACCAAATTGGTGTTTACTAATAGGTCGTGGTACGATTTTCTTTTCAATAGTACGTACGCCGCTTGTTAAGTTTTTATCTGGTTTAATAGCAATACCTTTACAATCGATGGACAACATCCAAAAACACTTGCAACATAACTGAAGATTGTTAAACAACCACAAAATCAAAAAGAATTCTTAATATCTACGAATGTAAAAAATAAACAAAAGTTGAGCTAGTTGTGGTCCTAAAACTTTTGACTAATCTTTTAATTACCTCAATCTAACCCCAAACAATTAAAGGTTGTATTATATTTGACAACTTAGAAAAAAAAAAGAAATTTAACCATTTTTAAAGCATATTTTGACATTGATACTTTGGCACTGATGATAAGTATTTTTAACATTGTACTAAAAATCCAAGACATTAAAAATAATCGACTTTATATGTAAAGATGTATTAGTGATATTAATCACTAAGACTCAACATTTAATTATTGAGACTCAATCTTAATGACATCAATCATTAAGACTCAACATTTAATTATTGGGACTTAATCTTTATATAGATACGAGGCATTCAGACCTGTGCGTTGCACACAGTTTGGATCTGATTGTTCCTTGCTTAATGTGCGGCACTAATCATATACTATGTAGGCCAAATCTATTAATTGTCCAACAATACAAAGTTCACATATTAATACAATTTTCAGTAGTTAATTTATAATGTCAAAAATAATAAATTTAAAAAAGTAATTTTCTAAGTGCATTATCTACTAAAAAAAAAGATTTATTTATCTCTAGTTTTCATTGGGCTTCCTAATGTTATAAGCTTTTGGGTATATAATTAACCAACAACGTGTATATCTATTTTGTGCTTCTATGCATCTTTGGTGGTGCACTGTTGCTCCTAAAGTGAGCCCGATTACCAATTCAATTCAGTTAAAAGTACTACGGGTTAGTTTTGAAATGCTTAAGTGGCCCATATACTATTGGTCTATCCACCAACGACTTGCTTTAATATTTCGGATTGCAAGGCTCATTATACCAAACCCTAAAAATGAGGATACTATGATTTCTCACACAAACAACCCTACGCAGTCACTATCATCAACATCAAGCCATCCTTATCACTCCAAACAAATAATCACCTCCCTTATATCTTCCAACCATGTCCCTCCAAAATAATCATTCACTGCCATCCTTATTACTCCAATGTAATCTGGGGTTGAATTGAATGTTACTGGAAAAAGTAAAATGACTGGAAAAAGGTTGGAGCTAGATTGGAGAAATTATGGGCCTGTTTAGTTACGAAAAAGTATTCCATTATTCTCTTCTAAATTTTTCAAGAGTATTCCAAAATATTCAGTTTTCAGAAAAAATATGGAAAATTGGAGAAAACATGTTCAGAAACAGTCCAGTTTTCCAATTTGGAATAGACGATATTCCATTATTCCAAATTTTTGAAATACTCCAGTTCAAATTTGGAAAACAATCTGAGATTATTTTCCAAATTTTGACTTGGTTTTCCAGAAAAATGGAATATTTGAATACCGTGTATTCCAAATTATTCAAACTGAACTGTTTCTGAACATGTTTTCCAAATTCTCTTGTATTCTAGAATATTATTCTGGAAAAGTAGAAAATTTTTCTGAACTAAACAGGGCCTATATATCAGACTGGGGCTAAAATGAAGTGTCCAAAATTTTGGAGTTAAATTGAATAACTGAGAAATGGATTTGGGTCAAGTTGCAAGACCTGGAAAGTCCGGGGTCTAAAATGAAAAGCCCTAAATATTCGTGGGTATATAAACCCTTCTTCCTAACCTCAGCAGCCGACAATCCCCTTCACTTCTCACCTCTCTCATTACCGCCCCACTCCCCTTCTCGGTCCTCTCTCCCTAACCTTCTACCACCCGACCCCCTCTCCCGATTCCCTGAAACTATCATCTCTAAATTTCTTCTCAAATCGGTTCTTTCTCTCACTGACACCGATTGACTATCGTCTCATCTTCTTCATGAAATACCGGTGAACAAACACACACGAACAAAATCGGAAACACACACACTGACGAAGCGAATGAACGGTTGCTCCAGAGAAGGACGGCGGCAGCGGCGCCGACTACAGCGGCGCTGGTGTGCGTACGGGCTCAGAACAAATTCTCGGCTGCTGAAATCGGCCGAAAGGCTGCACAATCCATACTTTATACCTCCGAAACAAACATATATCACACTCCAAAACAAACACAAACACAACCCATTACTCCTCTTGCAGTCACCATCTAGATCTCAAAAATACATACATAAATTTTTCCTTAACATCACAACCGAACACAAAAAAAATCGAAATCTTGTCAGTATCTTTTGATATTGGATTCAAGATCCTTTAAAAGGGTCTCGGGAAGGTATCCTTTTAAATTTATTTTCAGTTTTTTTTTTGCGTCTTTGAACGAAACAAAGATTGTATCTAACATAATTGTTATAATACAATCTTTATTTTCGGATATAAAAAATGAGTTGAACATTACACAAATCTATGATGGGTTTAATATGTAAGGTCTGAAAGATCTTTTGTCTTGATGAAATGAACCTGAGATCTTGTATAATCGAGTCGTGTTTGTGTTTTGATTAAGATCTATGATGGAGGTTTTTGGTGAGATCTTTGCTTTATTTTCGTGTATAGATCGGGTCTATTGTTGTGATGAGAGTTGTGGAGTGACGTGAGGGTATTGTGAGTTTTGGTTTCACTATTTATAAGCTGCTTTTTGTGCCAAACTCTTTATATTCTTCTTTTGTTGTAATTGCTATAACCCTTCGTATTTGTAACTGTTTGGAGGATAACTCCTCACTCTTTGAATGCCTTAAACTATTGTACATATTTGTCTTCCTCATCACTAATTAAAAAGTCTTTTGATTTTCCTAAAAGTGTAACAACAATTAATATTTCCCTTGTCCTTTAATCTGGTTAGTGTACGGATATTGCCTTATAATGTGGGTGCTTTTAAAGTATAGAAAACTGGTTGTACGGTACATCTTTTGTGCACAATTACCCTTGCACATTAAATTAAAGAACTGAATCTTTAAGTATATAAGATAGATTAGATATTACTCACTAATACTAATAATAAAAATAAATATAAGTACACACTCAATAATTTGTTAAATATTTTATCTAACCAAATATTTTATCTTTCTATTAAATAACCTCCCTCCTATGAATTGAACACCCCTAAAAAAAAGAACACCCCTAAAACTTAAGCACTGCTATCAGGTTACAATGAGTTCAAAGTATTTTTTTTTTTTTTTTTTTTTGAAAAAGTAGTTCAAAGTTTATTTATAAATAAATTATAGAGTTAATTACATAAATCGTCCTTGTGGTTTGTCGGGTTTCACAAGTTTAGTCCCTATACTTTTTTTTCAGCGGGTCATGTCCTTGTGATTTTTGATCCGTTACGTGTTTAGTCCTTGTGATTTGTCGGGTTTCACAGATTTAGTCCCTATACTTTTTTTTCAGCGGGTCATGTCCTTGTGGTTTTTGATCCGTTACGAGTTTAGTCCTTTGACCAATAATTCTGTTAGTTGATCATTAATTTGAAGGGTATTTTCATCCTCGTGGTTGAAAATTTCAGATTATTATTATTATTATTATCACATCACTTTATTAGAAATTTATAAGATTTACAAGGAATTAGTCGGAAGCCGAGATACCATCTGAGTCCCCACTCCTCTAGCTATAGCACATTTAATCCTACTAAAGATATGAGTAGCAGCACGCACCGACCAAGCACAAAATCAACCATACCTTTGCGTATTTTGTAACTCTTTATTTTATTATTATTATTATTATTATTATTATTATTATTAATATAACTCTTTATTTTATTATTAATAGAGATTAACTCTTTATTTTTTTTTGTTTTTTTTTTATATTTTTATTACTTTTTTTATCATATTTTTATTTATTTTTATCTTTTTTTTAATTTTTACTTTTTAGTTTCGGTTCTTTTTCATTAAATCCGTTTGATTTTGAATTCTTTTTTGGTATTTTGAATTGTTAGATATTATGATACTATTAATCACATTGGAAAAATGTTGTTGGAAAAGATAATTTCTATATTTTACTACTTTTTGTATTTATTAAAATCAAAATAACTACGAAATAAGTTAAGAGTTATGATGGTTCATAACTAACTAGTTTATTTATTGGTAAATTAAAATTGAAAAAATGCTGAAAAAGAAATTGAAATCAAACCAATATAATATAAAAACTGAAATTGAAAAAAGCAAAAATTAAAACAAAAGATAAAAAAGTTTAGAAAAATGATAAAGAAAAAGTAATAAAAAAACAAAAAAATAAAAAAATAAAATAAAATAAAGAGCTAATTACAATGTACTCAAATAATAATAATAAAATAAAATTTTAATAATAATAATAATGATAATAATAATCATAAAATAAAGTGCTAATTACAACTTACTCAAATAATAATATTAATAATAAAATATATAAAAGGACGAAAATAGCCTTCAAATTAACGATCAACTAACAGAATTATTGGTCAAAGGACTAAACCCGTAACGGATCAAAAACCACAAGGACATGACCCGCTGAAAAAAAAAAAGTATAGAGACTAAACCTGTGAAACCCGACAAACCACAAGGAGTAAACCCATAACGGATCAAAAACCACAAGGACATGACCCGCTGAAAAAAAATATAGGGACTAAACTGTGAAACCCGACAAACTACAAGAATGATTGATGTAATTAACTCTAAATTATAGCAGTGCACGTTACAATGAGTTCAAAATTTTTTTTTTTTTGTTCAAAGATTATTAATAAATAAACTTATCAGATAAAATACTTGATACACCTTATCTCTCCATTGAGCTCAATAATGCACCAGGATAAGAAAAGATTCGGATCAATCATCTTATATATATAAAGCTTAAGAAGCCTTATAAATGTAAGTGGTCATGATTAATGCTTGATAAATTGATTGTTGTTTGAGGAGAAAAGTAAAGACAGCAATCAATTGTATTGATAACAATGAATAGAGGGGCCTTTATATAGGCATTACAAAGAGAGTCTTTCCATACATAGGATTCCTAGTTAAGGTAAGACATCTAATAGGATCCAACTACTTATGGAAGAGTCTAGAACCTTCCATAACTCTTATCCCCCTACAACTAGTATTAGGTAAGATACCAATACGGGAAGGATTTCCCGGAACACTCCCCCTGTGTCGAACGCTAATACTAACATGGTGCACAAAGTGTTGCCTCGGTAAAAAACCTTTCCAAGTCAAATAAAACCCCGTGGGAAAAACAAAGACTTTGGTGAGGAAAAAGAGCGCAACGCACCAACTACAAATGTCAGAATCATGTGAAGTATACTCCCCCTGAGGTATACATGACAGCTCATTCCATCGAGCTATCTTTAGTCGAGCTCGGATAATCGACACATTCCGATGCTTCTCACATGTTTCTCAAATGTAGATTTCGGCAGAGACTTAGTGAACAAGTCTGCGATATTCTCATCGGAACTCACTTGTTTCACTTCGATATTCAGCAATTTTTGCTGCTGCTGATTATAGAAGAACTTCGGCGCAATATGCTTGGTATTGTCACCCTTTATGAAACCTAACTTCATCTGCTCAATGCATGCCGCATTGTCCTCAAAGATGCAAGTAGGGGTTGCTGTAGTGGGATCTAATCCACACGTTCCTCGTATATGGTCTATGATCGATCGAGCCAAATGCACTCCCTTACGGATTCGTGCAATGCAATTATCTCCGCATGGTTCGAGGAAGTAGCAACCGTGGTCCGCTTGGTAGATCGCCAAGATATCGCCGTATTCCCAATGGTGAGCAGATAACCGGTTTGGGAACGTCCTTTATGCGGGTCGGAGAGATAACCGGCATCAAATCCAACTAACGTGTCGTTAGGATTCTCTCGCATAAGGGGTAAGCTTGCTTGCATTAGCACTCGGTAGTCAAGCTACCATGCTTAGCCGCAATATCGAGGAAGATCGACGGTCGGTATGCATCGTCTTAACCTCAACAATTCCTTTCGGAATATCACTCTCTTTTGCGTAGGGAAAGAACAATCCAAGGTCACTGGAGCCTTTCAAGTATCGAAAGATGTGTTTTACTCCATTCCAATGCCTTATCGTGGGAGCGGAGCTAAATCTCGCTAACAGATTCACAGAGAATGCGATGTCTGGACGAGTACATTGAGCCAGATACAACAACGCACCGATTGCGCTAAGGTACGGTGTTTCTGCTCCAAGGACCTCTTCATCCTCCTCTTTAGGGCAAACGGATCCTTGTTCATTTCCAGACTTCGACCAATCATGGGGGTAGCAAGAGGATGTGCCTTGTCCATGCTAAATCGCCTGAGCATTTTGTGGACATAGGCAGACTGATGAATGAGTATACCATCATCTCGATGTTCTAGCTCTAAGCCCAAGCAGAATCGAGTCCTCCCCAGATCTTTCATCTCGAATTCGGATTTAAGGTAGCGGGCCATTTCATTGACCTCATCTATGGTACCGATGACATTCATGTCATCTACATAGACGGCTACAATCACGAATCCTGCATTTGTTCTTTTCACGAATATGCATGGACAGATGTCACTGTTCTTGTATCCCTTCCCAACCAAGTATTCACTTAGGCGGTTGTACCACATCCTTCCGGATTGTTTCAACCCATACAGTGAACGACGCAATTTCACAGCGTACGCGCTCCGTGGTTTAGAGCTACTTGATTTGGGCCATGAAATCCCTTGGGACTTTCATATAGATATCCGTATCTAGATCCCCATAAAGATACGCCTGTAACCACGTCCATAAGCCGCATGTTCGATTTTCGGACACTACCAAACCGACTAAGTAGCGGAAAGTGATGATGTCCATAACGGAGAATACGTCTCCTCGTAGTCAATGCCAGGCGCCGCGAGAAGCCTTGGGCAACTAGTCTCGCTTTGTAACGCATGACCTCATCCTTATCATTGCGTTTACGAACAAAGACCCATTTATGTCTAATCGGTTTAACGCCCACGGGTATTGGCTCGATACGGCCAAATACCTCACGTTTAGCCATTGAGTCTAGTTCACCGCATTGCATCTTTCCATTTCGGCCAATCGGCTCGTTGTTGACACTCAAAGCGAGCGGCTCGGCGTCGTCGTCTTCAATAATTTCTTGAGCGACGGAGTAGGCAAAAGCATCGCCGACTAGCGTGGACGACTGTCGATAAATGCGTATTCACTCGTACATTGCATCGAGATTTCTTTATTTTCCGACATCAACAAAGTTTCCGACGCGTCCGTCGATTGTTCCATTGTTGATTCGAGGACATATCCGTAGTCGAGATAATCTCGTGTGACGGAGTCACCGTGTCGATGATGAGAGGATTTTGTGCCTCCGTTCCTCTTCTCTTTCGAGGTTCGGTATCCTTTCTACCCACCGGCCTCCCCTCTTTCAAGCAGGGATAAGAGCGGCCAAGCAGCCGTCCCACCACTAAGGTTGACGCCGGTGGCATCATTCCTTTGGGCGGCTGAACCTTGCCCTATAATGGGACTTCCAACCTTGCAGGAACATTCGCGGCGGGAATGGTAGATCTTGTCACTTTCGCACTATCGTAAAGCCGTCGGGCATCGAATCCGCAACTTTCTGAAGATCGAGAATACGTTGCACTTCTAGCTCGGATTGAGTATGCGGGGATCTTGATGAGGCAAGGAGGGAGCACACTGACAATTTCTGGCGTTCAACTAGAATCGTTCGATTCCTCTCTCCCCTAACGACGGGAAGTTTGTCTCATCAAAGTGACAATCTGCAAATCTTGCAGTGAGCAGATCTCTGTCAAAGGTTCCAAATAGCGGATAATTTTAGGCGATTCATAGCCAACATATATACCTAATCGTCTTTGCGGACCCATTTTAGTACGCTGTGGAGGCGTAATTGGCACATATACCGCACAACCAAAAATGCGTAAGTGTGAAATATCAGGCTCATATCCGCTACCAACCGGTACGCACTAAACGGTTGATTGGCGGTGGGTCGAAAGCGAATAAGTATAGCCGCATGCAAAATTGCATAACCCCAGCAGAAATCGGCAAGTTGGTGCGCAATACCAATGCTCGGGCGATAAGTCAGAATCGCTTAATCATAGCCTCGGCAAGGCCATTCTGCGAATGAACATGGGGGACGGGATGTTCAACATCAATCCCAATCGACATGCAATAGTCGTCAAAAGACTTTGACTTAAACTCTCAAGCATTGTCCAATCTTAATGACGAGATTGGGAAGTCGGGGTGGTTAGCCCGTAACTTGATGATTTGTGCTAGGAGTTTAGCAAATGCGGCGTTTCTTGTGGATAGCAGAGCGACGTGTCACCATCGCGTCGATGCATCAACCAGAACCATAAAATATCCGAATGGTCCGCACTCTGGTTGAATAGGTCCACATATGTCCCCTTGAATTCTTTGTAAGAAGCGAATATTTTGTGTTGAGTCTTTAGCAAAGGACGGAGAGGGTATCAACTTTGCTAGTGAACAGGCTTTACAAAACGATTTATGGGCATTAGAAATTGCCACGGAAGCCTCGGGATTTACGAGAGATGCACCGTCAACCTTATTAGGGCGTGCGATCTTTAGTCCCGTGATATCAGATCAAGCTCACTCACATCAATGCCGATATCGAGTGGTGCTTCCAATCGTTTTACGGACTTGAAAACGGATGACCATG
This sequence comes from Orobanche coerulescens, assembly GCA_033398695.1. Classification (NCBI taxonomy): domain Eukaryota; kingdom Viridiplantae; phylum Streptophyta; class Magnoliopsida; order Lamiales; family Orobanchaceae; genus Orobanche; species Orobanche coerulescens. The sequence goes on from CM065811.1 coordinate 38,264,738, forward strand.
TGAGTTTTTCAAAATGCGAATCATCATGTCGCGTCCAGGGTGACCGAGTCGGTCATGCCATAGTTGGTATGCTTCGGAATCACACAGTTCGTGACTCACAGTATAGGATTCAATAACCCTTATTGTAGTCTGGTATAAACCACTACTTAGACTCATAAGTTTCTCGAGAACGCGGCGTCTTCCGCATTCTGCCAGAGTAACACACAAAAATTCTGTCCCATTCTCACAATGTGTATCAAGGTGATAACCGTTGGCACGGATGTCCCTAAAACTTAGCAAGGTTCGGTTTGCTCTTGGGGCATAGAGAGTATTTGTGACATTTATATGCGTACCATTAGGTAGCAAGAAATGAGCAGGTCCCCTCCCTTGAATTACTTGGGAGGAACCAATCATTGTTGTCACTGAGGATATGTATGGCACAATATCCTTGAATAATTGCCTATTCCGAAGAATAGTGTGGGTTGTTCCACTATCAGCAAGGCACTCAATTTCACCACGAGACATCTACAATAAGACATGAAACTCGATTAGTCTTATGATTAGAGACATAGCGAAAACTCATTTACATCGAGTTTGGGGAAATTCGACCAAGTTGGTTAGGATCAAAGTTAGCACAATCGCTGGAAATAATTTCCGCGCAGCTTGACCTTTGTTCACTAAAACAGCAATAACTTCTTCTTTAAGAAGGTTATGGACGAACGGTCAGTTGTTCTGGAAACTAGACTTCCGTATCTTTCTATCCATAGGTCGTGTACTTTCTGGATCATTAAACTCAGATCTCAGTGCTCGTTTCAATTTGCTATTTTGGTATTTCCCTATTGTTGAGTGAAAGAGCAAGGTTTAAGCCTTTTTCAAAGGCATTATTTTTGATACAATACTATGGAAATATGGCCATAGGAGTGTTTAGATACTTTAAAACGCATCTTGGTTTACGATTTATATCTCTACTAATGATCCTTTCGGTAACTCCAACTTGGTAGACTTGCAGAGAAAGTAGGAATGTCGGTACAGTTAAGGCTGTTTAAAAACCACTGATTCCGTTTGAACTCTCAAAGCATAAACAAATACCAAGGAGGATGCGCCTAGTCTTGATCAAAAGTTTTGATGAAATCTTACCAATGTATCAAATTTTTAACCAAGCAATTCGTTGCTAGCAATTATTTTGTGATAAACCAAACATGCTTTCGAAGGGAAAAAATAAAATTCATCTTTGCACAATCACAGCAATTAAAAGAATTTTATTCATCATGGCCAACTTTATTACATTCATGAAAATCCAAAATAGTTCTCGGAAACTAGAAACAAGACAAAACATAACCAAAGCGTAAAACTAGTCAAAGTCGGCAACATCCATATGTTGGTCTTTGTCCGCAATGGTGAGAGGAGGGATCTCAGTCTGGATCTCAATATGGTTCACCTCCATATTCTCATTATCTTCTTCCATGTAATTCGACTCTTGAGTCAAATATTGTTTATAGTGCTTGTAGTAAGCTTGGATGTTCTTTGGCGCTTTGCAATTGCGGTAAGTATGCTTCTTCGATCCGCAAGTATAGCAATTCCGGCCTTCCTTTGGAGTGGTTCCATTCCCGGCGGAGGCGGCCCACATGGTTGGGTTCCACTAGGTCCGTGGCGATCCACCTTGCCTCTTCCACACGTTGGAACGACGACCTCGTCTTTTCCCTCGCTTGCTCGAGTCATGCATCCGTGGTGCTTGCAAAAACTGAGTAGCGTTGCCTTTTCTATTTTGTCGTGGTGCTTTCCTGTGGGTAGCCTGATTCACTTCCGGAATCGGCTTCGTACCAGCTGGGCACGCATTGCTATTGAGAATAATCTCATGGTGCCTTTCTTTTTTCGCGAGGTGGGAGATAAGGTCACTAAAGTTCTTAATTCTCCCTTTCTCATAGGCAACACGCAGCTGATGAGCAATTACACTTGCTCCCACGGGAAACATGTTAAGAGTCTTCTCGATCAAATCTTGATCAGACTTCTTGACACCACAAAAACCAAGATCAGCGCGAAGATCGAGGATAGCTTGATTATAGGCTTCCACATTCGCATAATTCAAAAATCGGATTTGCTCCCACTGAAGTTGCAATTCGGGGAAGCGCTGATCATGCACATTATTGAATCGTTGGTCGAGTGTGTCCCATAGTTCTTTAGGGGTTTGTAAGTTCATATAACACTTTTTCAACAACGGATGTATATGTCTACGCAAGTACATCAGTGCATTAGCCTTGGTTTCCTCGCTCGGTTCTTGAGCGGTAGGCTCGTTAGAGGGAAAGATGGTGGTAGTAAATCTCTTACCGACGAACGCCAAGCGAACGTCTGAGACCCACCTATGGTGCTCCTTACCAGCATGGTCAAGGATGTCGAACTCCGGATGAACATTGGAGCTTTGTGCCATCTACAAGATATAAACAAGAGGAAGTTAGTCTTGTTGGATTTTCAATGACAATGTAAACGGTCACAATCGATGCTTTTAAAAGCGTGTAACATAACCGTTACTCGATTTACTTCCCTTAATTGTTGTTTAGTAAAGTCGACAAAAAACGGCGATATCAGATCGCACCCAGATACGTGGTGTATGTAACAACCACAAGTATCGACTTTTCAACAATTCCGTGACTCCCCCAGGACCGTCACACAGTTTTCTTCGACACGCAGAGATACCGACTTCTCTCGCGGTCTCATCCACCGCAAAGTAGCGTGGGAGATAAAGAACCCAAAACCCGTGTCCCCAAAAGAAAAATTCCAAAAAGGAGAGAATTGAAAAGGGACAAGTCAGATAGTTACCTCGATTATAACATTAGGCACGTCTTTGAATCGTGGTGTGCTTCGATCTACGGTTGGTACTCGATGCGACGACGTGAAACCGGAGGCGCAATTTTGGCGGCTTAGAAGATAAGTTGATGTTCGGGTTTTGGTCAGAGTCGGGCCAGGTCGGACTAGCCGGATCGAGCCGGCGATCCGCGCGGCGGCCGGCGGTGGTCGGCGGCGCTCAGTGGCGGCGGTCCCGTGGCGAGGCGGCGGTCTTGGCAGCGTCAGCGGCTATCTTGGCGGCGGCAGTGGCGCGGTCCGGCGGCTCTGGGTGGCGGAGGTCCGGCGGCTCTGGCGCGAGGCGCTGGGCGCGCGAGCGGGCGGGCGCGCCCAAGCGCTGGCGGTTGCAGGGCGTGGGCGGCGGGCGGCGGCGGCCGATCCGGTTGCGGGCGGCGGCGGCGGTCCTTGCGGGAGCGGAAAGGCTGGCGACGGCCTGGTTGGTCCGGTGGTGGCTGGAGCGGTTCGGGCGGCGCGGTGGCGGGCCGGTGAGGCGGGCGGTCGGCGGCGGCCCGGCGGGAGCTTAGGCCGATTTTTTTTTTTTTCGTTCGAGCTACGTGCTGATAACGTGTTTGAGGAGAAAAGTAAAGACAGTAATCAATTGTATTGATAACAATGAATAGAGGGGCCTTTATATAGGCATTACAAAGAGAGTCTTTCCATACATAGGATTCCTAGTTAAGGTAAGACATCTAACAGGATCCAACTACTTATGGAAGAGTCTAGAACCTTCCATAACTCTTATCCCCCTACAACTAGTATTAGGTAAGACACCAATACGGGAAGGATTTCCCGGAACAATTGTATCATATTTGTTATTCCACATTGATTTTCAGGCATGTCAAGCAACTTTCGTTAAGTGTATAATGAATATTCACATAAAGTGAAATGTGGAGATAAAGTGTTTGGTGCCATGAATGCATAAATTAAACACACCAATTAGTGTTAGTCTTTTTACCTTCCCGTCCATGAGTTACAAATATTTTATCAACTATATAATGTGTCAAAAATCACACACAACAAAACACAACTTCCTCCACACCGCGTGCACATCGGGCTACAACTTATTATGGTGGTAAAGTAAGCATCATATCGTCTAGCTTATTTAGCATATTGATTTATATTGTTTTATGTAAATTTCACGTGTGTTTTGTATGGGGTTAATAGGCTAAAACATCACTGAACTCTTCACCAACTTGCAGTTGGGTCACTGAACTCAAAAAGTTTGCAGTCAACTCATTGGACAAATAAAAACTTTCAAGTGGATTTCGGACGTTAGAAAAAATGAAATTTGGACGGAAAAATAACGTGGCATGCTGATGTGTTTTAATTTTTTAACGGTGATTTGTCACAAATTAACGGAGCATCGTTAAAGTCAAAGAAAAGTTAACGGTCATGAAATTTTTTAATTTTTGAGTGATTTCATTGCAAACTATATTTAGTTCTGTTATCTACAAGCAAACTTTTTCAGTTCAGTGACCCAACTGCAAGTTGGTGAAGAGTTCAGTGATGTTTTAGCCTATTAACCCGTTTTGTATGTGTAACAATGTAGGACATAAATATGGTGCTTAGGAGGTTTGGTAGTAACATCATCTTCTCTAATGGTTTAAGAGATCCTACACATCGTTGTCTTATCAATTATGTGGTACATGCACGAACATTTTTATTTTGATCGAAAATGCAATATATTGATTAACTGTATTTAAGTTACTAACGATCAACTATATCTAATTGTTTTTTGTAGCGCGTCAAGAAGCATTAAAAAAAGATATCGAGAAGTCACAAAAATTGTATCAAGAACAAAACATGAAAAAGGCCAATGAACAACAACGACAAAGACAACAACAACAAGAACAACAACAAAAACAAGAACGACGCCATGGCCATCGGTGGGATGAATACTTAGCATTCATATTAATATATGTTACAAATTAAACATGCAATATTTTGCTTCATGTAATACCGATAAATGGGCTAATACTATTGATTCGTTAGCAAGTAAGTTTATTGAAAATAATGTGACGAGTTCAATTTTTAGTCAATAATTATTACTACACTTTGTTGGTGCATTTTCATATTTTTGCTCTTAATGTAGTTTTTTGTCTTGCGGTGTGTTAATGTCACTTTCTTAATTAACGTCTTGAAATATTGCGTGACTTTGATACTTGATATGATTGTGTAAGTTATGTCGATGTTACATATTGAAAATGGTAGTATATAATAAAAATATCTTCTCACTATCATCTTTATCGATAAATGGTGCAAAGCAATAGACTATAGATAAAACAAATACGTACTCCCTCTGTCCCAGCCAAAGGTTGACAGAGGGTGTATATTTGGTGTATTTTAGGTAATGATTGGTATAAGTAGTGATGGTTAAATGTGTGGTGGAGATTAAAAAGTAAAAAATATTGATGATGAATGAGTGGTGAGGATTAAAAAGTAAAAATTGATTGTTTGATTTGATTGTAAAAAGTGACATATGTAAACTTACTAAAGAGACTACTTTTTGATAGAAATGTAAACCTTTGAGCGGGACGGAGGGAGTATTAATGATTCGGGTAATCATATCCACAATTAGTATCGGCAATTAAGCGATTATGTTATTTTGAGAATTTATCATTTATATAATTTTACTGTAGTTTAAATCTTACATAATAAATAATATCATTTTGACGATTTATGTAGTTTAAACAATATAGATATACCATTTATATAATCTATTATAAATTAAAATCTTACTCAATAAGTAATATCAGTATGGAGATTAATTGATTATCTTAATATAATTTTAGTTTCATTTGTAGAATGACAAACAAATTTGGCAAAATGAAGTTGTTATATTAGTTATTAAGAGTAGAAAAATTATATGTTGAGATTGATGTCTTCAAATATATTTATATATGCAACCTGGTACAAATTAAATATACTAACAATATTGGACCGATTTTCACAACAATAAAAAATATTGAAACTTAAATGGTTTTTGTGCATAAAATAAAGTTCGATTAATTAAGCGAAGTAATGTGGAACTACCGTATTTGATATGATAAACCAAAAGGATAATTAATTGTCACAAGCTAGATCTCAAAATATAGCGAATATCCACTTTGTTACGATTTTATATAAGGGTTACATTTATTTTGAAGAACCGTATGCGTTTAATCTCCCTTTGACATTTAGTATGTAACGTATACATATTAAAAAGTTACATGTGAAGAGACTCTTTTAAATGTAGCATCTTGAAAAAAGTCTCTTCACATATACTCTTTTAATGTCAATAAACTATTTTAAATGTGTGTCATGCTTAGAAAAGATGTGATACCATCACAACTTAGATATATAATGACGAAAATAAGTGCCAAAGATTACGCTATGAACACTTATATACAGCCCATGTAATGACGAAAATTAGTGTTGAACAATACACTATGAACATTTAGATTAAGCCCGTGTACATCGCACGGGTCTGAATGATTCGGTCTAAATATAAAAGTCATCAAACAACTAATTAAACTCATTCATCTTAAACTCATGCTATGCTTACAAAAGTTGTGATACCATCACAACTTACAAACCTAATGACGAAAATAAATACCACACATTACACTATGACCAATTAGATAGAGCCCGTGTGTAACGCACGGGTCTGAATGACTAGTTCATGCAAAGCTTCACATCTCGTGCGCCGCTTCGACACTGGTGTGGCACGAAAAATATGCGTGCGTGCATGCACGCGCTGATCCGACGCGCGTGTAGTTCACCCACTTGAAGTAAGGGTGGTGAAAAGAGTGAAAATTTGTTTTAACTTTTTACGTATAGTATTATTCTTTTTTGTTCTAAATTTAGCAACAACTCTTTTATATCCAAATTGTCGAAATTGACCTTTATTCGAATAAATTCGAGTCATATATTGTAATTTCGAGTAACATAATTTCGAGTCAACTTTAAAAAATATACAATATTGAGGAAGGTTGACAATCGGTTAACACAATTATACAATCGAGTTACCCAAATTCGGGTTACCAGATAAGATACGAGTAACCCGAATCTTAATCGAGTTACCCGAATTCAAATTCGTGTAACACGAATCAAGTGTGAGAGTGGACAGGATGTTTGACTTTTGAGAACTTGTCATAACACGTTTTGTGACACTGCACATGTGTGACATTCGAGTAACCCACATGTTTTTTTATGTTTGTCATGACACGAATTTACACTGATATGTATATTTTTGCAAGTTCATTCGAAATTATGTTACTCGAAATTACAATATATGACTCGAATTCATTCGAGTAAAGGTCAATTCCGACAATTTGGGTATCAAAAGAGTTTGTACTAAACTTGAGACAAAAAAAGAATAATGCTATATGTAAAAGGGCAAGACAAGCTATTCCCACGTGGTGAAAATGTAGGGTGTGTGGCTAGCGCGTGTTTTGCTTAGGTGGGATGCCAAGTGGGGCTCTATGATTAACTGCCTCTTACTGGTGTGTGCTCGGTGTGTGACGGAAGTGCGTTTCTAATGACATGACAATTAACAAGGACAACACGTGTATTTGCTAACGTCATGGATGATGTCACTTGAAAGTTGGTTTGGCTTTCTGATAAGTGTCATTTTATACACTTGACACTTGTTCATATTTTTTAATGATATTATCCAATCCATAGGATAAAGCACATTACTATTTTCTGCTATTGTTTATTTATTTTTGATGTCTTTACTTTTGTTTGAGAAAAGATTGATTTTAAAAACTTAACCGAATAGAATTATTAATTTACTCACAAAATACTGTTTTTGATGAAGACTATCTATTAAGTTTTTAAGCATTTATATTATAGCGATTGAAAAGACGAGTCCCCGACACTCTTCTCGGATTCAAAATCATAGTTATATCAAAAATTATCTCCCAATAAAGATTTGGGACCGAATTGCAAGAGTCAAGAAATTCCGGACTAGAAACCAGACTGAAGAACTACATACGGCTGTACCAAGCTACCATACGGTGTAATACATGCAGTCGTACCAACCCAAAGTACATAGACCTCTTACGACCATAACATCTCATGCTTACGGCCGTAGTTCAGCTAGATTACGAACGTAATCCCTAAATATTACGGCCATGAATCTTGTCAGATTGTAAAGATCTTATTATATCTTACTTTGGAAACAAACATGAAGTGCTTATCTGGCTTGAACCTATAAGATAGGTCTTGACTTGCGCTTTTGGTGCCATTAGGTGACTTTGTGTGTATAAATAGTCCCATTGATTCATTCATTGGATCATCATCCAATATCAGTGCAATTATTTATTAGTCTCTCTGTCCCACAAGATTGTGCTCAATTTGCCATTTTCGTCCGTCCCATAAGAGTGTGCCGATTTCTTTTAGTACCCCTTATACTTTTACTCCACCTTTTCAACAAATTTACAACAATATCAAGGATGACCCACACTCTTTATCCTTTAATTAATCCACACCAATAATTAACACACCCATACAATAAAAAGTGGGACCTTTTGTCCACTCAAATCCACCACTATCTAATTTTTATTAAAATTCGTGCCCATAAAGAGTGAGCACACACTACTAGAAAAAACACTTTCTAAATCGGGTAAAAAAGACTTTCTAAATTGATTGTTTAACCGATATAGATCCAACCGATGTAGAAAGTGGACTTTCTAGATCGGCTGAACAACCGATCTAGAAAGTCCACTTTCTACATCGGTTATTTAACCGATCTAGAAAGTCCTTATTTAACCGATCTAGAAAGTCTTACTTTAAAAAAAGTAACCGGACCCAGCCCAGACCCGACCCGACCCGGGTTAGGCCACGCCCGTCCCGACCCACGCCCGGCCACGGCCCAATCCAGGCCCGAGATCGGGCCCAACTCGGACCGACCTAGAAAGTCCTTATTTAACCGATCTAGAAAGTCTTACTTTAAAAAAAGTAACCGGACCCAGCCCAGACCCGACCCGACCCGGGTCAGGCCACGACCGGCCCGACTCACGCCCAGCCACGGCCCAATCCAGGCCGGAGATCGTGTAACACCCCAAGCATATCGGGCTCGGTGCCGATTGATTCTGATAAGTCGTCCCAACACAACGGAGATCGACAACGACGACCATACAAGGCCTCGTAAGGTGCCATCTTGATCGAAGCATGCCAACTATTATTATACGTGAACTCGATCAATGGTAGTTGGGCTTCCCAATCGTCTTTCCAATCGAGGACGCATGCCCTCAACATGTCCTCTAATGTCTGAATGGTCCTCTCTGATTGTCCGCTGACCGAGGATGAAAAGCTGATCGAGATTGAGCCGAGTTCCCATAGACGATGAACTGATTTCCAAAATGCGACACAAACCGTCCGTCACGATCGGAGACGATACTTTTAGGAGTACCGCGGCCGACTATCTCTTTGATGAACAGTTGAGCAAGTCTCTCGGGACCCCACGTTTCCTTGATCTCAAGGAAATGAGCTGATTTGTTAAGCGGTCCACGATCACCCAGATCGTGTTCATGCCACGACGACTGCCGGCAAACTCGTGATGAAATCCATAGAAATGTCTTCCCACTTCCATTCGGGAATAGGAAGGGGTTTCAGATACCCACGGTCGCTGATGTTCAATCTTAACTTGTTGACAGGTTAAGCATCTCGAAACAAATCCGGCGACTTCACGCTTCATATTACTCCACCAGTAATTTTGTTTCAAGTCCTTGTACATCTTGCTAGACCCCGGATGAACAGAATAAGGGGTAGCATGAGCTTCTTTCAAAATCGAGTTTTTCAACTCGTCATTTGCCGGTACGCACAACCGATTCTTAAACCTCAAAAGTCCATCCTCGTGGACCACAAATCCAGGGGCTTTCCCCCGCGCCACATCCTCTCGGATGCGCAACAATGATGGATCCAAACCCTGATTCTCTCGGATTTCCTCCTCGAGTGACGATGAAATCTCTAACATACAAAGTTGCCCCTGAACTCTCTGAAGCCAGACCTCGATCTCGGGTCTAAGGAATTCCCGCAAGCTCCTTCGAATCAAGTAAACGGCAAGCATCCGCTCCCGAACGGACTTACGACTCAAGGCGTCGGCGATAACGTTCGCCTTGCCCGGTGGTAGAGGATCTCAATATCATAATCTTTGATTAATTCCAACCACTGTCTCGACGCATATTTAACTCCTTCGAGTAAATATATACTTTAAGCTCTTATGATCGGTGAATATCGACAAGTAACGCCATAAAGATAATGACGCCAAATCTTCAAAGCGAACACCACTACTGCTAGCTCCAGGTCATGGGTCGGATAATTAATCTCGTAAGGTCTCAATTGCCGTGAAGCATAGGCAATAACCTTCCTGCTTCGCACGCACGCATCCGAGACCCCGTCCGACGCATCACTATAGACCACAAATCCTTCCGTCCTCGCGGCAAGGAAAGTACAAAGCCGACATTAACCGGCTCTTGAGTTCCTCAAAACTCCGCTGACACGCGTCGGACCACGTGTATTTTTATCCTTCCGCAAAGGTTCGTTAAGGGTTGAGCGATTCTAGAAAATCCTCTACAAATCGCCGATAATAACCCGCTAATCCGAGGAAACTTCGGATTTCCTTAACGTTCTTCGGAGGTAGCCAATCTCGGATAGCCTCCGTCTTCTGAGGGTCGACACGAACTCCGTCTGATGAAATTACATGACCGAGAAAAGTCACTTCGGACATCCAGAACTCACATTTAGAAAACTTCCCATAAAGTTGTTCTCGTCTCAACACGTCTAGCACTTGATGAAGGTGGAACTCGTGTTCCCCCCGGTCACGAGAATAAATCAAAATGTCGTCGATGAAGACAATAACAAACTGATCCAAAAAGTCGATGAAAACCCGATTCATTAACTCCATGAATACCGCAGGTGCATTAGTCAATCCGAACGGCATAACCACAAACTCATAATGACCATAGCGCGTGCGAAAACGTTTCTCGTGATATCCGACTCTCGAATCAAGAATCGATGATATCCAGATCTTAAGTCGATCTTGGAAAATATCAAGCTCCTCAAGTTGATCTAAGAGATCGCCAATACGGGGTAAGGGATACTTATTCTTGATCGTCACCTGCTCAACTCCCGATAATCAATACATAAGCGGAATGAACCATCCTTCTTCTTGACAAATAACACCGGTGCTCCCACGGGACGCACTCGGTCGAATATAACCCTTCTCGAACAACTCTTCAAGTTGGTTCTTTAATTCCCGCATTTCGGTCGGGGCCATCCAGACGGCGCCTTCGATATCGGGACGACTGTGTTCCAACTCAATCGTGAATTCCACATCCTCCGTGGAGGCAAACCGTAACTCGTCTGAAAACATCGCATATTCCCTCACCACCGGAATATCCGTTAACATTATCGATGACTTCTCGTTTTGGCCATATAGCACCAATAACCGACACATCCCCGATTGAGTAACCTTATCGCTTTCATTGAATTAATGACCTTACTGCAATGTGGGATTACCTCCCGAAACACACATTCAACTCCATCGTCAAATGATAGTGACCATACGCTTACGGACATTAATGATGGCATCATGACGATCCATCCAATCAATACCCAAGATGATGTCGTCCCTCGAAATCTACCACGATTAGGTCCGCCGCCATACACGACCATGAAACCGACCGGACAATCGAATCTCACGACACGATAATTCGTCTACCATCGTAGTCCAATGACATAAGGCTCACAACTAGTAGCACTACCCGCATTTAGTCTACTCAAACATGACTCGAAATGAATGAATGCGATGCACCAAGATCGAAAAGAGTACACACAAAGTTGAGATAGAATATCGAGTGTACCGAGATCATTCGGGCCTCGATCATCGGTCTTCTTCATCTCATAAATCCGGGCTTGCTAGTCCTGCACCGGACGCTCCTGTCACGGCTAAAAGCTCCACTTTAGTCGCTCCCGCTGCTTTAAACGACGCCGATTGAGTGGCTCGATTCAACGGCCGATCGCTTAGGTGCCCGAGATGACGTCCGAGTAGGTTTGGAGTCCCTACGGCAAAACGGGCCTTATGCCCGGCAATTCCACAATTATGACATGTGATAGTGCCTCGGACACTTGGTACCGAGGTGACCAAGTTCCCATGATTATAACGGTGATGGCGAACGCCGCTCGAGACCGAGATTCCGCGGGTTTAGACGACAGAAGGTCGCTCGAAGCAGAGCCGCACGGGGTTTCTTGAAGGTTGTCGACCGCCTTGATGATTACGATTCTTCGATTTCTTGCTAGCGACGAAGTCCGCCGCTTAGCAATTTCCTTAGCAAAAGCTCGTAGGTGAGAGCTTTCTCAATGAATTCGGCCGGCGTGGTGCAATTATGATTAAATCAAGTATCATACGGGGTTTCACCTCTTCTTGAAATACTTGATCTTATCCGCCTCCGAATGAATGATGGATGAGGCGAAAGGAGAAGTTCTGAAATTTCTCGGCAATGGCGTGAACATCCTCGTCTGTTGAGGGGTCGGGGTGAGCAATTCGGCTTGGCCTCTCGAGTGGGGCCGGATAATACCTCTCCATCATGAGAGTCTTGAATCGATCCCAAGTACAAGATCCTTCGGTGGGCTTCAACGACAACCACCAAGAATGTGCGCTCTTACCCAGGTAGTAAGCCGCAACAGAAACTTTGTGTCCCTCGGGACACTCTACCATAGCAAACAACTTCTCGAAATGCTCGAGCCAATGAATGATATCTGCCGGCTCAGACGAGCCCTCAAAAGTAGGTGGCCTCTGGCGAGAGATATCGCCGATGATGTTACTCACATTCCTCTCTTGCCTCTGAGGTGGCGGCGGAGGAGCCTGCTGATTCTGATTGACGGAGTTATGCATCGTCTCCATCAACTGAGCCATCTGAGTCATTTGGGCCATCATGCCCTGCATAAATGCGAGTGGATCAACCCGGACACCCTCTGACTGAGCCGTGTCCCGGGTACGACTCCCTGACAGTGAATGATCGCGTCCAGGTGAGTGAGTGGCAGCGTCGCTGCTCGATGAGTTAGCATTATTCCTCGCGTTTGCACGTGTATTCACACGAGCTCTCGGGATTCGGCCCGCTCCACGGCCTCGTCCTCCACGTCCTCTTCTTGCCCTCTCCATACTGAAGTAGGAAAGTCACATGATGATTATATTCGCCACATGAATAATACGTTATGATTATGACATGAGATGATAAAAATGAGCATACGCGCTCTAACACAGTGATTACATGAATGATCAACTGAGGTGACACGATTATCTTGAACATGATTAATGATTTGATCTTCCTGATCAACAACTGAATAATGAAATGAATCGAGTTATTAATGAGTTAGCCTGACCGTCCTGGTCAAAAATGACAATGATGATTGAGGATTGTTAACTGATGAATTATGAATGAATGATTAATGCCAGAAATTATACCATGGCATTAGAAATCTTACAGTTCTTGGTCTGATTGGCTCGGCATTTGCACAGGTCACACGTGACGCGAAAGTCCCATGATACTAGTCCGATGACGATGATTTCAAATAAGACATGACTTGGAGGGTAGTATTCAAAACCACGCTCCGATACCAACTCTGTAACACCCCAAACTAGGCGGATATTACAGTGCCGTGGACCCCCGACTGGGACCCACCAGGCGAATGAAAATGAATGAATTACACAGGTAAATGTAGTACCGAACCACATTACAACATCAATTACTCCGATGAGGAGTTTTATACAACACACCCAGGATAAAATAGAATACATGTGTATTTTATGTGACGATAAAATACACAACACTGAATGAAATGAGCATTCAAACGGAATGTCTGCAATGAATAAATAAAAAAACACAAATGATGAATAAATGATCGAATTTGGGGCCCCTACTAGTATCACTGGGACTCGCCGCCAACATGCTCTTCCCGTGCCTTTGCCTTGCCGTGACTGAAAACAAAATCCCCAACGGGGTCGATTACACGTAACAACAATCCTCAAGAGTTGAAATTACACAATCATGAATTAATCAAGTTATGAAATATTCTTAATTATGAATTACGCCAAGAGGAGTACCATAGTACGCCCGTAATGTTCTGTGCAAGTGTACAAGACGAATGTCCGGACACATCCGTCCTTGTACCTAATTAGTCTCACGGAGGTAAGCGTTACCGTGTGCATGGTCCAATGTATCGGTGAACCCAATACATGACCATCGTGTGCCCGACTAAAAATTCCACACAGCCACACCCGGCCACGCAATATGAACCCGGAAGGTCACATGAACGAGAATGACCATGATGAATACCAATGAATAATAATTAAACAAAACCAAGATGACTCACCGATATGAAAGTAATAGTGACGTGATTGATAACCCAATGAAATGATTTGGAACCGTCGTTCCTCGTGAATGAAATGATTATTCGACAACCACAAGTCTCAAAATGATTAATATTATGATGAATGAATTATGATCATGAGCAATCAACAACAAAAGGAATGAGTATCCTTTTAACCAAGTAAGAGTCAACTTACACAATACCGATGACAAAGTCCTTCCACGAACAACGTCCTAATCGATATACCGGTCGCTCGAACAACCTTGAATAACAACAATTACCAACAACCGATCATTACGCAAATCAAAAACGATCATAATCGACTCAAACGTCGACACAACGATATCCGAGCTCGAATGAATCGAAACCAACTCCAAGATGAGTATTTCAAACCATCAAAACACTTTCAAGGATATCAATAATCCATTAGGAATCCATAACTCATGATTATAACGACATCAATCGGAAAATCCTCAATTAACCGAAGTCAACCCCAAGGGTTCTTGAAAACAATTCCGAAAATAACCATTAAATCCGTAGGAATATATTTATCCAAGTAGATAATCCATAACTTAACATATCCCAATGATAATCCAAGCTTACACGAAGAAATCGGAAGGAAAACCCAAAAATCCGAAATTCTAGATCCAAGAGATTAATACCTTTGATTCGACGTTTCGGAGATGATGAAGTGATGATAAATTCAACTCAAAGACTTGAAGATGATGATTGATGATTACACCTCGAAGAATCCCCTCTGGATCGCTCGGAATCGCCCAAAAATACCGAAGGAATGAAATGAGATGAACAAATGACGAAGTCGACTAAACTGTCCAATTTATACTACCCAGTTAGCGTGCGCTAGCCCTTGTGCATAGCGTGCGCTAACGAGTAGTTTGGGTAGTCCAGTACCCACTGTCCGAACACAGTAGCGCGCGCTACGTACCTCTTTGTAGCGTGCGCTACGGCCATACTACTAGCGTGCGCTAATATCCATTGTTAGCGTGCGCTAGCGAAATATTTGACGCCCAGTACTGGAGTCCAGAAAACCATCGGCCTCTGATCTAACCTCGATAGCGTGCGCTACGACCATTATTTAGCGTGCGCTAACATATCGGTTGCGTACGCTAACAACAATGCCTAGCGTGCGCTATGAATAAACCGGTGCGATCCGGTAGCCCGGACTCAACTCGATCCGCCTAGCGTGCGCTACTCCACACACATAGCGTGCGCTACTACGACCGTTAGCGCGCTACTTACCACTCGTAGCGTGCGCTACAATTATTCTCACTGCACCCGGTACCTTGGATCGCAACCAAGGTAGCCTTAGCGTGCGCTAAAGCTGAGCGGTAGCGTGCGCTACCTATACCCAATTAGCGTACGCTAAAAGGAGTATGTAGCGTGCGCTACTCCTCAAGCACAGCTTGCAACGAAAATGACAATGATGATAAACACGGCACGAAACTCCAATCAGATTAATGATGAATGACGATCGATACACGATACAATTACTCTGAATGATAAATACCATGACTGAATATGAGTGACAAATGATCAATAATGAATGAAATTACTGAGTATCAAATACTGAATGATAATTACTGAGTGATAATTACTGAATGATAATTACTGAATATCAAATACTGAATGATAATTACTGAGTGATAATTACTGAATATCAAATACTGAATGATAATTACTGAGTGATAATTACTGAGTTACAACTGGGTATTACATACACCCCCCCTTAAAAGAGTTTCGTCCCCGAAACTAAGGGTCAAACAACTCGGGATAACTCTCTCGCATACTATCCTCGGTTTCCCAAGTAGCCTCTTCGACTCCATGTCTAGACCACTGAATTTTAACCAAAGGAATCGTCTTATTCCTCAACTGTTTGATTCGCCGCTCTAAAACTCGCACAGGACGCTCCTCATATGAATGATCGTCGGCGATCTCGATTCGTCGGCGAAGTATGTGACTCGGGTCGGCAACATACTTCCGCGGTGAGAGACATGAAACACATTATGAATTCGGCTCAACGCCGGAGGTAAAGCCAATCGATAAGCTAACTCGCCCACTCGATCCAAAATCTCAAACGGTCCAATGAATCTCGGACTAACTTTCCCTCTTCCCAAAACGGAAGATACCACGACTGGGATACCTTGACCAACACATGGTCACCACCTCGAACTCTAATGGTCGGACGGTTATACGCATATGATTTACCGACTCGAGCGGTCAACAAACGACTCGATCAAAGCTACCTTCTCACGGGCGGCTATAAGCATATCGGGCTCGGCCGATTGATTCGATAAGTCGTCCCAACACAACGGAGATCGACAACGACGACCATACAAGGCCTCGTAAGGTGCCATCTTGATCGAAGCATGCCAACTATTATTATACGTGAACTCGATCAATGGTAGTTGGGCTTCCCAATCGTCTTTCCAATCGAGGACGCATGCCCTCAACATGTCCTCTAATGTCTGAATGGTCCTCTCTGATTGTCCGTCGGGCTGAGGATGAAAAGCGGTACTGAGATTGAGCTGAGTTCCCATAGCACGATGAACTGATTTCCAAAAATGCGACACAAACCGTCCGTCACGATCGGAAACAATACTTTTAGGAGTACTGCGATCGACTATCTCTTTGATGAACAGTTGAGCAAGTCTCTCGGGACCCCACGTTTCCTTGATCTCAAGGAAATGAGCTGATTTGGTTAAGCGGTCCACGATCACCCAGATCGTGTTCATGCCACGACAACTCGTCGGCAAACTCGTGATGAAATCCATAGAAATGTCTTCCCACTTCCATTCGGGAATAGGAAGGGGTTTCAAAGATACCCACGGCCGATGTTCAATCTTAACTTGTTGTGAGTTAAGCATCTCGAAACAAATCCGGCGACTTCACGCTTCATATTACTCCACCAGTAATTTTGTTTCAAGTCCTTGTACATCTTGCTAGACCCCGGATGAACAGAATAAGGGGTAGCATGAGCTTCTTTCAAAATCGAGTTTTTCAACTCGTCATTTGCCGGTACGCACAACCGATTCTTAAACCTCAAAAGTCCATCCTCGTGGACCACAAATCCAGGGGCTTTCCCCCGCGCCACATCCTCTCGGATGCGCAACAATGATGGATCCAAACCCTGATTCTCTCGGATTTCCTCCTCGAGTGACGATGAAATCTCTAACATACAAAGTTGCCCCTGAACTCGCTGAAGCCAGACCTCGATCTCGGGTCTAAGGAATTCCTGCTGAAGCTCCTTCTGAACTGTTAAACGGGCAAGCATCTGCTCCTGAACGGACTTACGACTCAAGGCGTCGGCGACAACGTTCGCCTTGCCCGGGTGGTAGAGGATCTCAATATCATAATCTTTGATTAATTCCAACCACCGTCTCTGACGCATATTTAACTCCTTCTGAGTAAATATATACTTTAAGCTCTTATGATCGGTGAATATCTGACAAGTAACGCCATAAAGATAATGACGCCAAATCTTCAAAGCGAACACCACGGCTGCTAGCTCCAGGTCGTGGGTCGGATAATTAATCTCGTAAGGTCTCAATTGCCGTGAAGCATAGGCAATAACCTTCCCGTTCTGCATCAGCACGCATCCGAGACCCTGTCCGGACGCATCACTATAGACCACAAATCCTTCCGTCCCCTGCGGTAAGGAAAGTACAGGTGCTGACATTAACCGGCTCTTGAGTTCCTCAAAACTCCGTTGACACGCGTCGGACCACGTGTATTTTTTATCCTTCCGCAAAAGGTTCGTTAAGGGTTGAGCGATTCTAGAAAATCCCTCTACAAATCGCCGATAATAACCCGCTAATCCGAGGAAACTTCGGATTTCCTTAACGTTCTTCGGAGGTAGCCAATCTCGGATAGCCTCCGTCTTCTGAGGGTCGACACGAACTCCGTCTGATGAAATTACATGACCGAGAAAAGTCACTTCGGACATCCAGAACTCACATTTAGAAAACTTCCCATAAAGTTGTTCTCGTCTCAACACGTCTAGCACTTGATGAAGGTGGAACTCGTGTTCCCCCCGGTCACGAGAATAAATCAAAATGTCGTCGATGAAGACAACAACAAACTGATCCAAAAAGTCGATGAAAACCCGATTCATTAACTCCATGAATACCGCAGGTGCATTAGTCAATCCGAACGGCATAACCACAAACTCATAATGACCATAGCGCGTGCGAAACGCTGTTCTCGTGATATCCGACTCTCGAATCCGCAACTGATGATATCCAGATCTTAAGTCGATCTTGGAAAATCTCAAGCTCCTGAAGTTGATCTAAGAGATCGTCAATACGGGGTAAGGGATACTTATTCTTGATCGTCACCTGCTCAACTCCCGATAATCAATACATAAGCGGAATGAACCATCCTTCTTCTTGACAAATAACACCGGTGCTCCCCACGGGACGCACTCGGTCGAATATAACCCTTCTCGAACAACTCTTCAAGTTGGTTCTTTAATTCTGCATTTCGGTCGGGGCCATCCAGTCACGGCGCCTTCGATATCGGGACGTGCAGTTCCAACTCAATCGTGAATTCCACATCCTCTCGTGGAGGCAAACCAGTAACTCGTCTGAAAAACATCGGCATATTCCTCACCACCGGAATATCCGTTAACATTATCGATGACTTCTCGGTTTTGGCCATATAGCACCAATAACCGACACATCCGATTGAGTAACCTTCGCTTTCATTGAATTAATGACCTTACGAGCAGTAGGGATTACCTCCGAAACACACATTCAACTCCATCGTCTCGAAATAATAGTGACCATACGCTACGGACATTAATGATGGCATCATGACGATCCATCCAATCAATACCCAAGATGATGTCGTCCCTCGGCAAATCTACCACGATTAGGTCCGGCGGCCATACACGACCATGGCCCGAATGGACAATTACGAATCTCACGATTACCGATAATTCGTCTACCATCGGGTAGTCCAATGACATAAGGCTCACAACTAGTAGCACTACCCGCACGTAGTCTACTCAAACATGACTCGGAAATGAATGAATGCGATGCACCAATATCGAAAAGAGTACACACAGGTTGAGATAGAATATCGAGTGTACACGAGATCATTCGGGCCTCGGATCATCGGTCTTCTTCATCTCATAAATCCGGGCTTGCTAGTCCCGACCAGGACGCTCCGTCTGCGGCTAAAAGCTCCACCTTTAGTCGCTCCCTGCGTTTTAAACGACGCCGATTGAGTGGCTTTGATTCGAACGGCCGATCGCTTAGGTGCACGAGATGACGTCTGAGTAGGTTTGGAGTCCCTACGGCAAAAACGGGCCTTATGCCCAGCAATTCCACAATTATGACATGTGATAGTCTGCTTCGGACACTTGGTACTGAGGTGACCAAGTTCCCCGCAGTTATAACAGGTGATGGCCGAACTGGCCGCTCGAGACTGAGATTCCGCGGGTTTAGACGACACCGAAGGTCGCTCAGAAAAAGCAGAGCCCGCACGGGGTTTCTTGAAGGTTGTCTGACCGCCTTCAGACTGATTACGATTCTTCGATTTCTTGCTAGCAGACGAAGGCTGCTGCTTAGCAATTTCCTTAGCAGTAAGCTCGTAGGTGAGAGCTTTCTCAATGAATTCGGCCAGCGTGGTGCAATTATGATTAAGTAACTGAAGTCTCATACGGGGTTTCAGCCTCTTGCTGAAATACTTGATCTTATCCGCCTCTGAATGAATGATGGATGAGGCGAAAGGGAGAAGTTCCTGAAATTTCTCGGCAATGGCGTGAACATCCTCGTCTGTTGAGGGGTCGGGGGTGAGCAATTCTGACAGCTTGGCCTCTCTGAGTGGGGCCAGATAATACCTCTCCATCATGAGAGTCTTGAACTGATCCCAAGTACAAGATCCTTCGGTGGGCTTCAACGACAACCACCAAGTATGTGCGCTCTTACCCAGGTAGTAAGCCGCAACAGAAACTTTGTGTCCCTCGGGACACTCTACCATAGCAAACAACTTCTCGAAATGCTCGAGCCAATGAATGATATCTGCCGCTCAGGCAGGCCCTCAAAAGTAGGTGGCCTCTCGCGAGAGATATCGCCGATGATGTTACTCACATTCCTCTCTTGCCTCGAGGTGGCGGCGGAGGAGCCCTGCCGATCGATTGACGGAGTTATGCATCGTCTCCATCAACTGAGCCATCTGAGTCATTTGGGCCATCATGCCCTGCATAAATGCGAGTGGATCAACCCGGACACCCTCTGACTGAGCCGTGTCCCGGGTACGACTCCCTGACAGTGAATGATCGCGTCCAGGTGAGTGAGTGGCAGCGTCGCTGCTCGATGAGTTAGCATTATTCCTCGCGTTTGCACGTGTATTCACACGAGCTCTCGGGATTCAGCCCGCTCCACGGCCTCGTCCTCCACGTCCTCTTCTTGCCCTTTCCATACTGAAGTAGGAAAGTCACATGATGATTATATTCGCCACATGAATAATACGTTATGATTATGACATGAGATGATAAAAATGAGCATACGCGCTCTAACACAGTGATTACATGAATGATCAACTGAGGTGACACGATTATCTTGAACATGATTAATGATTTGATCTTCCTGATCAACAACTGAATAATGAAATGAATCGAGTTATTAATGAGTTAGCCTGACCGTCCTGGTAAAAAATGACAATGATGATTGAGGATTGTTAACTGATGAATTATGAATGAATGATTAATGCCAGAAATTATACCATGGCATTAGAAATCTTACAGTTCTTGGTCTGATTGGCTCGGCATTTGCACAGGTCACACGTGACGCGAAAGTCCCATGATACTAGTCCGATGACGATGATTTCAAATAAGACATGACTTGGAGGGTAGTATTCAAAACCACGCTCCGATACCAACTCTGTAACACCCCAAACTAGGCGGATATTACAGTGCCGTGGACCCCATTTGGGACCCACCAGGCGAATGAAAATGAATGAATTACGAGGTAAATGTAGTACCGAACCACATTACAACATCAATTACTCCGATGAGGAGTTTTATACAACACACCTGTGGATAAAATAGAATACATGTGTATTTTATGTGACGATAAAATACACAACATCGAATGAAATGAGCATTCAAACGGAATGTCTGCGTGAATAAATAAAGAAAACACAAATGATGAATAAATGATCGAACGGATCGGGCCCCTACTAGTATCACCGGGACTCGTCGCCGTCAACATGCTCTTCCGTGCCTTTGCCTTGCCGTGACACGAAAACAAAATCCCCAACGAAGCCGATTTACACGAACAACAATCCTCAAGAGTTGAAATTACACAATCATGAATTAACCGAAGTTATGAAATATTCTTAATTATGAATTACGAAGAGGAGTACCATAGTACGCCGTAATGTTACGTGCAAGTGTACAAGACGAATGTCCGACACATCCGTCCTTGTACCTAATTAGTCTCACGGAGGTAAGCGTTACTGTGCAGTACCCAATGTATCGGTGAACCCAATACATGACCATCGTGTGCCCGACTAAAAATTCCACACAGCCACACCCGGCCACGCAATATGAACCCGGAAGGTCACATGAACGAGAATGACCATGATGAATACCAATGAATAATAATTAAACAAAACCAAGATGACTCACCGATATGAAAGTAATAGTGACGTGATTGATAACCCAATGAAATGATTTGGAACCGTCGTTCCTCATGAATGAAATGATTATTCGACAACCACAAGTCTCAAAATGATTAATATTATGATGAATGAATTATGATCATGAGCAATCAACAACAAAAGGAATGAGTATCCTTTTAACCGAGTAAGAGTCAACTTACACAATACCGATGACAAAGTCCTTCCACGAACAACGTCCTAATCGATATACCGGTCGCTCGAACAACCTTGAATAACAACAATTACCAACAACCGATCATTACGCAAATCAAAAACGATCATAATCGACTCAAACGTCGACACAACGATATCCGAGCTCGAATGAATCGAAACCAACTCCAAGATGAGTATTTCAAACCATCAAAACACTTTCAAGGATATCAATAATCCATTAGGAATCCATAACTCATGATTATAACGACATCAATCGGAAAATCCTCAATTAACCGAAGTCAACCCCAAGGGTTCTTGAAAACAATTCCGAAAATAACCATTAAATCCGTAGGAATATATTTATCCAAGTAGATAATCCATAACTTAACATATCCCAATGATAATCCAAGCTTACGAAGAAATCGGAAGGAAAACCCAAAAATCCGAAATTCTAGATCCAAGAGATTAATACCTTTGATTAGACGTTTCGGAGATGATGAAGTGATGATAAATTCAACTCAAAGACTTGAAGATGATGATTGATGATTACACCTCGAAGAATCCCCTCTGGATCGCTCGGAATCGCCCAAAATACCGAAGGAATGAAATGAGATGAAAAATGACGAACTCTGACTAAACTGTCCAATTTATACTCAGTCCAGGTTAGCGTGCGCTAGCCCTTGTGCATAGCGTGCGCTAACGAGTAGTTTGGGTAGTCCAGTACCCACTGTCCGAACACGGTAGCGCGCGCTACGTACCTCTTTGTAGCGTGCGCTACGGCCATACTACTAGCGTGCGCTAATATCCATTGTTAGCGTGCGCTAGCGAAATATTTGACGCCTTGATCGGAGTCCGAAAACCATCTCGCCCTCGATCTAACCTCGATAGCGTGCGCTACAACCATTATTTAGCGTGCGCTAACATATCGGTTGCGAACGCTAACAACAATGCCTAGCGTGAGCAATTAATAAACCCGGTGCAGTCCGGAGCCACTGGACTCAACACGATCCGCCTAGCGCGCGCTACTCCACACACATAGCGTGCGCTACTACGACCCATTAGCGCGCGCTACTTACCACTCGTAGCGTGCGCTACAATTATTCTCACTGCAGTCCGGTACCTTCCGGTGCAGCCCAGGTAGCCTTAGCGTGCGCTAAAGCTGAGCGGTAGCGTGCGCTACCTATACCCAATTAGCGTACGCTAAAAGGAGTATGTAGCGTGCGCTACTCCTCAAGCACAGCTTGCAACGAAAATGACAATGATGATAAACACGGCACGAAACTCCAATCAGATTAATGATGAATGACGATCGATACACGATACAATTACTCTGAATGATAAATACCATGACTGAATATGAGTGACAAATGATCAATAATGAATGAAATTACTGAGTATCAAATACTGAATGATAATTACTGAGTGATAATTACTGAATGATAATTACTGAATATCAAATACTGAATGATAATTACTGAGTGATAATTACTGAATATCAAATACTGAATGATAATTACTGAGTGATAATTACTGAGTTACAACTGGGTATTACAGATCGGGCCCAACTCGGTCCTGAAATATCAATATATTGTAATTTGTCACCATGAGGGCTTGAACCCTTGACCTTGTGGTTGAGGAGTCAAGTCCCAACCACTAGGCTATAGTGATTTGTTTGAATAAATTACATTTATATTAAATTTAAATACAATTTTTTGAGTGGCTTTTAGATCGGTTCTAAAATAACCGATCTAGAAAGTCCACTTTCTAGATTGGTTCTAAAAAACCGATCTAAAAGATGGTCATGTCATTTTCTAGATCGGTTATTTTAGAACCGATTTAGAAACTGGACTTTCTAGATCGGTTATTTTAGAACCGATCTAGAAAATAGCCGCATCACTTTCTACATCGGTTCCAACATAACCGATGTTAAAAGTCCAATGTTAAATGGTATTTTTCTACTAGTGACACTCTTATGGTACGAAGGGAGTATTTTTTTAAGAACACATTTGTGTTCTTGAGTATTATTTTGAGTATATATGAAGTTGGTGTAGAAAAGTGGAGCTTTTGCTTTCTCCTACATAAGTGGCGCCCATTTCAGCGAAAATTAGGGAAGGGAGATTGAGATGGTTTGGCCACGTCCGCAGGAGGCAGGCATCTGCTCCGGTGAGAAGGGTCGAGAGTTTAATGGTTGTCAGGGAGAGGAGGAGAGGCAGACCGAGGAGGACGTGAGAGGAGCAACTGAGATTAGATTTGAAGGCCTTGAACCTTTCCGAGACCATGACTGTTGATAGGTGCGCTTGGAGGCGCCGGATCAGAGTTGTGGATTCTTTTGTAGGGAGCGGTGCTGTAGTTGAGAGCCTCAAGGTTGGGTTGTCTCGGTTAGCTTTGACCTAGAGCATTGTATTTTTACTTTTATTATATATTTTATCCTATTGTCTTTGCGTGTGGTGTATTTTTGACAGGGAGCTGTGCGCAAAGCCAACCTCTCTTTTGTTAGAGCAGCATTCATCGGGAGTGAAGTAGCCAAATTCCACTTAGGTAAGTCCCATGTGGATCAAGCCATGGGCTCAGGTATGGTCTCGAGCTTTTTCGAATTATATGTTTTCCTTTGTATTTATCACACAAGATTCTGCTGTGCACTAAGCTGGGGGTCTTCACGGAAACAGCCTCCCTACCGTAATAAGTAGGGGCATGGTCTGCGTACATCTTACCCTCCCCAAACCCTGCTCTGAGCGGAATATACTGGGTATATTTGGTTTGATTTGGTTTGGTTTTTAGTATCAACTTCTCTTTTTTCTCTTCGTTAAACTAAGCTTTCTGGGCTAAGTTCCCCCTAGTTGTCTGATTACAAAGAAAAAAAAAAGTATCCCTTAGTTGGGGTTATAACCTAAATTTTACATATTATTGAATTTTGTATAATATCTACTTTGATTTACTTATTATTGTGTATGTGATCTTTATTAAGTTTATAAACTCTCTTTATTGGAGAATATATTTTATTATTTATGATCTACATAATTTTCTAGTGAAAATCGAAAAATTAGATCAAATAATTTTCGCTCTAAATTTTTTTAGAGAATAAAAATATATTTCTAAATCTTAGATGGTTCTTGAGTTATTTTCTCAAATATTAATGCTATATATTAGTTCCTAATCAATGTAGAATTGTAGTTAATATTTACAAGGGATGACTATTGCTCGAAAAAGATAATTATCTGCGTACGAATAAATGAATCTACATATTTCATAGAATGTATTTCATTTTAAGGGTATTCACAATTTTATAGCTTAATAATTAAATATAAGAATACCAACTAACTTATTTCTTTATATTTTATAATTGAGCATTTACGTTACTTGTGCAATTGTATTCTTTATTGCTCCTCAACTAATTTACTCTTTATTGTTTCAAATATATCAAAACTTTTAAATTGGTGTTTTTGTAATTGAATCTTATCAGTATGAAGTATTTGATCTTTATAAAATATATTTTCTCATGGGCTCGACAACCAGGAATTAAAAATTCACTATGCATTTCAAGTTTTTAACGTCGTTTCTGGGGAGATACTTTTTTGATATTGAGATTTTATATTATATACCACCACTAGCACACTTAGTTATTATTTTTGTATAGATTCTTCTCTAGTTGATACGACGAACTTACAATCGCGATTTAGTTTTTCTAGGTCCGAAGATTGAAGCCACTTTCTGAAGAAGGCTTAGAGAACAAATCAAGAAAAAAGCGATACCTCCACCACCCCACCACCATTAATGGCGGACAATCCAAATCCACACCTCATCATATGAGGCGGCAATGAAGAAAAATCCTCAAATAAGGGGAAATCAAAATAATCAAACACCATATTTTGCCGAATAAAGATGAAAATAACATGCTATTCAGGAAGTTCATGAATCCCCATCCTTGAGTGTCCAAGGTAGTGTTATCTATCCATATTCTGGAGTTGACAACTTTCAAATCCGACCAGATGTGATCAATCTATTTTCCAACAACTCATGTTATGGAAGAACCAACGAGAACCTCTATCTACACATCAATTGTTTTGTGGAGATATGTGAAAATTTTCAGATATTCACAATCAATGAGTTAGCCATAAACATGATGTTATTTGTGCATATATTGATGGACCGAGCTCGAGAATGTTTTCACACCTTAGCATAACCACTTGATTGGAATTTGTTCAAAAGTTCACCATGTAGTATTTTCCACCCATCAAAGTAGCAAAGCTCAAGTTCGAAATTTCTGCATTTTGACAACAAGAGCCGGAGTCATTTCATGAAGGTTGTGAACAATACAAAAATATGCTAAGAAAATGCCCCAATCATGGTTTCAATTTGGGAGCTCAAGTCAATTATTTTTATTCCAAATTACTACCATCGAACCGAGTGAATATTGATTCTTTATCAAATGGTTTGCTAGATAATAAAATAATGAGGGAAGCTTAAAATCTCTTTGAGGTTACAAGTGAACAAAGTGCAAGATGGGTGGATATAAATATCCAAAAGAAGACAAATAGAATACTTGAAGTGGATGCCTATTCACTTATGTTAGCAAATATCAAAGCCCGATCAAAGAAGGTCGAAGACGTTGCATTACTGAATTCTCAATCGGTAAAGGCGATTCAAACTACACAAGTTTCATTTTTTTCATATAAAATTTGTGGAGCCTCTCACCATAGTACCATGTGCTCGTTGGTACAACAAGAACCATCTTTCTCTCGAGTACCAGAACAAGTTTTATACGCTGAAAATTTGCAAAGGCAATCGCACAACCTACATGGTCCTAACTACAATCCAGACTATAAAAATCATCCAAATTTCTCTTATGACAATACCCAAAATGTGCTTAATCCGACACATCAAGAGAAGAAGCCAGAATGATAAGAAGTCATGATAAAGCTAGTGAAATAACAATTAAAGTATTAAGAACATAATGATGCTTCAATGAAAAGACTGAAAACTCAAGTTGGTTAAACGGTTAAAGTCCTCTCGGAGCGATCTCAAGGAAAGCTACCAAGCAACATTGATATGAAATTATATTTGGGTCTTCTAAGAACCGGGTCCACTAAGCGTGGCTCTTAGCAGGTCCAACTGAACTGCAGACCTGAGGTAGGTCGGGGAGGAATGGAAGAGCTCGAACATTCTTGGAGAGGACCTCTATCGTAAAGAGGGCCCAACCTCTAGGCCTATATTTCGAGCTTGTAATCGATAGTCTTCTGCATCATCAAGCTCACGAGCTAAGAATAGTCCTCGTTAGACGTTATAAAGATGGTTTGAGTAGGATAAAATCTATAAAACGAAGAGATCTAGTCATAGTAGAAGAATCTCTAATATTAAGGGGATGGCAACTGCACAAATATCACAAAAAATCATAATCACCCCATTCAAAGGCAAGGATCTTAGGGTATAGGATTCCCTCTTTTATAAAGAGCATGAGCCAACCCACTTTCAGGTATCTTTTTTTACCACAAAACATACGTATTCATTCTATTGGAATTTTCCATAATCTTACCTGACTTGAGCTTTAAAGAGTTCTACGTCTGGACCATCCCCGATAGTCTTTGTAGGAACTCTAATGATTTTCCAGCTCGGATCTTTGGAAATAGTCCGATTCTTGGTGACTAAGAAACATCAAGTCGCGCTGTCAGTGAGAATAGTGGCATCGAGTCACCCCCAGAGTTGAGACATGAGACTCGCAATGACGAAAAAAGAAGCGATTCATTGGGAAATTGATACCAATAAACTTGGAAAAACAGCTAACAATGGCAGATGGGAGAACAAATCCAGAGAAAACGCCAACCACCCATGCTGGAGAAGAAACCAACCCCACCACAGTCACATTAAAGAAGGAAGCGTTGTGTCACGGGATGGGAGTTTTGCGCAGCTAACCCGTGCGGCACTTAAACAACTAAGCTGAGTCGAGTTGCTAAGTAAGCCTGAAAGTAACGAGAAAAGGGTCAATGGCACAAAAGGATTTTATTAAGTATGAATGCTTGAGTACAAGAGAGCTTTTACAATGCTTGATTGCTTGAGGATTTCTGGATGGAGTGAGCAAATGAGGCTCCTCCTCCTTTTATACCAACCTAGGAGAGTTCTGGAGTGGAACTCTCTAGATAGAATTTTCTAGATAGAACACTCTAGATACTTGTAGTACATTTACATGGGCATTTTACATGGGCATTCTACAAAGTGTGTAAGAAGTACTTTTCTACATGCTTCTAGAGTCATCTACGAATTTACAAGTATGTAGAGATCTCTGGGTCTTTCTTGATCATTCTAGAACCTTCCGGAACCTTCCGACACATAGAGACTCCTGTTAGGGTCATCCGGGTCGCTTTCGCCCGACCCGTCACATCCTCCCCCACCTATTTCAGCGACGTCCTCGGCGCGTTCTCTTGTTTGAACCTCTTTATGTGATCTTGAAAT
Source organism: Orobanche coerulescens (assembly GCA_033398695.1). Lineage (NCBI taxonomy): Eukaryota > Viridiplantae > Streptophyta > Magnoliopsida > Lamiales > Orobanchaceae > Orobanche > Orobanche coerulescens. The sequence continues at coordinate 38,293,193 of CM065811.1, forward strand.
TGCCAGAGTTCGTCTTCTCGTTCCCATGTTGCTTCGCTATCAGGGAGGTTTTTCCATTTTACCAAGTATTCCGTGCCGGGAGGCACACCTCTCTTCCGAGTAATTCGTTCGGTCACAATATAGTCCACCTCCTTTTCGAATGAGGTTATTACGGCAGTAGGTGCACGATTTGACTCCCCTCGGTGCGGGTCTTCCGAGTCGGCATGGTAGAGTTTCAATTGGCTCGCGTGGAAGACCGGATGTATTTTAAGTTTCGGAGGGAGTTGCAACATATAAGAGACATTTCCAACACGTTTGATTATTGTAAATGGTCCTTCGTACCTCCTCACCAATCCTTTGTGTACTTTGCGCAATGCCTTGAATTGGTTGGTAGAAAGTTTGACCATGACCTGATCACCTTCTTGGAATTTAATGTCTCTTCTTTTAGGATCAGCCCACTTTTTCATCTTAGGCGGCCTTGTCAAGGTAGGCGCGCGTAATGTCCGATTCCTCATGCCATTCTCGGGCAATGCGGTGAGGCTGCGGGGCTTTTCCCTTCATGTGTCGAGGCTACGACATTTGGGGTTAGTGGTGAAAACCCATAATGATTTCGAAAGGGGACTTACATTGCCTCGCTTTTGCAGATTGTAAGAGAACCTGGGCCACATCAAGTAATCTTGGCGATCCTTCGATGGGCGCTTACATAGTGCCTTAGATATAGTTCCACAAAGCATTGATTCGTTCGGTCTGTCCGTCTGTTTGGGGATGGAAACTTGTCGAGAACTTGAGGTCGGTTCCCAATAGCTCGAATAGTTCTCTCCAAAATCGTCCAGTGAATCGAGGGTCTCGATCACTCACAATGCTTAAAGGAATCCCCAAAGTTTGATGATATGTTTGAAGAATAGACGGCGACTTCATTAGCATTGCAATCGGGTGATGTGGCAATGAAAGTAGCATACTTCGTATCGGTCCACCACCACCATGATGCTTCCGAATCCTTACGATTTCGGGAGAGTTGTGATGAAGTCCATAGACACACTCTCCTGTGGTCTTGATGCAATGGGCGGGGGCTCCAACAATCCTGCCGTGAGATCTGCTCATTCTTGTCTTGGCACACAAGACAAGTCTTCACGTAGGCTTCAATTTCGTCCCTCATTTGCGTCCATAGTATGAGGCACACTGCGAGTGCGGTGGTGCGTTCGATTCCTGGGTGACCAGCCCACTTAGTATCATGGCACTCCTTTATGATTTCCTTCCGAAGCTTTCCCCACTTAGGCACAAATATCCGATCGCCGATGGTGCGTACGATACCATCTTCTTCCCAAAATCGCCTTGTTTTGCCTTGCCTTATTTTGTCCAAAAGATCTTTCAGTTGGGCGTCTTGTTGGACTCCTTCCTTAATCCGTTGGATGAGGTCGGACTTTGGCATACTTGAACTCATAGTGGCCAGTTCTGCCTTCCTGCTTAGGGCATCCGCGACTACATTAGCTTTCCCCGGCTTGTACTCGAGTCGATAGTCGAATTCCGCCAAGAAGTCTTGCCATCGAGCTTGCTTGGGACTTAACTTCTTTTGCGTCTGGAAATAACTCGTAGCAACATTGTCCGTCATGATCACAAAGTGTGAGCCAAGCAAGTAATGTCGCCATGTTCGCAGGCAGTGTATGACCGAAGTCATTTCCTTTTCTTGCACCGTATACCGTCTTTCCGTCTCGTTGAGTTTCCGGCTCTCAAAGGCAATGGGGTGTCCATCTTGCATGAGAACTCCCCCAATAGCGAAATCAGAGGCGTCAGTTTGTACCTCAAAAGCTTTTGTGTGATCCGGCAAGGCCAGTACGGGTTCTTCGGACACCGCTTGTTTGAGTTCTTCAAAGGCTCTTTGAAACTTCTTGGACCAATGCCATACTTGGTTTTTCTTAAGTAGATCGGTCGGTGGGGCTGCTTTGGCAGTATCCTCTTATAAAGCGGCGGTAGTAGTTCACCAAGCCGAGAAATGACCGAAGTTCTGGGACCTTGGTCGGGGGTTGCCAATCCCGAATAGCTTTCACCTTTGCATTTTCCATCATGATTTTGCCTCCTTTAACCTTGTGACCGAGAAATTCGACTTCTTCTTGGGCAAATGAACATTTTTCCTTCTTAACATAGAGCTCGTTCTCGCGTAGTACTTGGAAGACTTGTTTAAGGTGTTGAATATGTTCTTCAAGAGTCGAGCTGTACACCACAATATCATCCAAGTAAACAACAACAAATTGGTCAAGGAAAGGGTGAAGTACCTTGTTCATGAGGGTGCAAAAGGTTGCAGGTGCATTCGTGAGACCGAAGGGCATGACAAGGAACTCAAAAGCACCGTAGCGAGTCACACATGTGGTCTTGGCCTCATCTCCTTCAGCAATTCGCACTTGATAGTATCCCGAGCGCAGGTCAAGTTTGGTGAAGTACCGCGCCTTGCCAAGTTGATCGAATAGATCAGCTATCAATGGTATTGGGTATTTGTTCTTGATAGTGATCCGATTGAGTGCCCTGTAGTCGATGCACATTCGAAGGGTGCCATCCTTCTTCTTCTGGAACAGTACGGGTGCACCGTAGGGAGACTTGGAGGGACGTATGTATCCTGTTTCTAGAAGGTCCTTGATTTGCCTTCGTAGTTCCGCGAGTTCGGGCGGTGCCATGCGGTAGGGAGCAGCAGCTGGGGGTTTGGCACCGGGTTCCAACTCGATACAATGATCTACCTCTCGCCTGGGTGGAAGTTTCTTAGGCAACTCTTTAGGCATCACATCCTTGTATTCTTCAAGAATATTCTCCAAGATTTGCGGGTGGTCAGTCCGCGATGAGTCGAGTTTTTCTTCGTCATTGAGCTGCCGAATTGTTACCAAGTAGTTGGGGTACTTCCGCATCCCCTTCTTAAATTGCATGGCCGAGATTAGTTTCTTCTCAACATGGGCTCGTTCAATAGGGACCATGCATGCCTTGTCCCCGTCGTAGATGGCGAGTGTGTTTGTGGCCGGCATAGGGAAGGCTTGGAACCTGTTGAAGAATTCCATGCCTAGAACCATCTTGAAGTCGTCTATGGGGACGACAGAGAAGTCGAGCTTTCCGGACCATGTCCCAAGAGAGAGTGGGACGTCATGAGCAATTCCGGCTATAGGCTTGGCAGGTGAGTTTACTGCCTTCATCGCACCTCCGCGATAAACTGTCTTGAGCCCTAGGCGTTTGGCTTCTTCCTCGGACATGAAGTTATGAGATGCTCCAGTGTCGAGTAATGCGCTAACGGTTTGACCGTTAATAGTGGTGCGAGCAAACATTAGCCCTTTCTTCGGAGTAACGGGCGTCGGGGCTTGTCCCTTAAGAGCGGACATGTACTGAAGAGAACCCATGCTGTGTCGGGGTTCCTCTAATGGAGTGGCCGAGGTATCATCGGCATTGACTTTTAAGTGGGCAGAAAGGGCGTTTAGGGTCTTCTTTTCAGGGCAGTCGCGTATCCAATGGTTGCCATTGCATATGAAGCAAGGGCTTTTGGGCTTTGATTGCTCCTTCCTTCCTGGGAATTTTTGTTGCCCGATCCTGCCACTTGGGGGTCGGTTAGTTCCCCAATTCTTGCGATTACCGCCATATCCTTCCTTGCGACTTTCTCCCCCACCTTTGCCATGAATGGGCCGTTTATCTTTACCTTGCCCAGAGTAGTCAGTGAGTGATTTAGCCTTGGCGATAGCTTCGTCAAGGGTCTGAACACCATGTCTATCCAGCTCGGTTTTGGCCCAATTGTTAAGGCCATCGGTGAAATAGAAAAGTGCATCTCTATCGGACATTTCAACTTCAAGCATGAGAGTTGTAAATTCATTGATATAGTCACGAATCGTACCTGTCTGCTTGAGTCTTCGGAGGCGAGCTCTCGCATCTCGTTCAGCATTGCTTGGGGCAGAGTGTGTTCGGAGTTGTCTTTGGAAGTGCCCAAGTGTCAATGGTGCAGATCCCTTTGCCCATATCGCCGTACTTAGGCGCCACCAGAGTTGTGCGTCACCACGCATTAAATTTGGTGCGCCGCTGACCTTTTGTTCCTCATCTTTTACGCCCATAGCGTCAAAGTAACGTTCCAGGCCGAATAAGAAGTTATCGACCACAGTGGCATTCCGAGTGCCATCATAGGTTTCGGGCTTCGGCACATCCAAGCGGCGCGCATCAAAAGCGAACGGGGCAGCGGAATTAAATGATGCGGCTCGCTTGTGTTTAGCCCATTCCGACCGGACTTCTTCCACTTCCGAGCGAATAGAGCGTAGCTCTTCTTGGACAAAGCCACGGAGACCATGAATCTCCTTCTGGAATTCAATAAGTTGCCCACGCAACATATCCGACTGGTCCATCATAAGTTTCTTCAGCACGCCAGCGATGTCGGCGTATTCCGTTTCCAGAGTGTCGAACCTGTCATGGACTTGATCAAGGTTCTCCTCCAAGCTAGCCATCGAGGCTTCCAGAGTGGCAATCCGAGGTTCGAAGGCGTCGGCAGAGGGTCCCTTGGACTTGCCTCGGACCTTGTTACCTCGTTGCTCCTCACGACCGCGTTGCTGCTCTTGAGTAGCATCAATAGGGACATCCTGAGTATTGGCCATTGTTCTCGTGTGATATGAGTCGGTTGTGTGCAAACCGTGGCTCCGATACCACTTGTCACGGGATGGGAGTTTTGCGCAGCTAACCCGTGCGGCACTTAAACAACTAAGCTGAGTCGAGTTGCTAAGTAAGCCTGAAAGTAACGAGAAAAGGGGCAATGGCACAAAAGGATTTTATTAAGTATGAATGCTTGAGTACAAGAGAGCTTTTACAATGCTTGATTGCTTGAGGATTTCTGGATGGAGTGAGCAAATGAGGCTCCTCCTCCTTTTATACCAACCTAGGAGAGTTCTGGAGTGGAACTCTCTAGATAGAATTTTCTAGATAGAACACTCTAGATACTTGTAGTACATTTACATGGGCATTTTACATGAGCATTCTACAGAGTGTGTAAGAAGTACTTTTCTACATGCTTCTAGAGTCATCTACGAATTTACAAGTATGTAGAGATCTCTGGGTCTTTCTTGATCATTCTAGAACCTTCCGGAACCTTCCGACACATAGAGACTCCTGTTAGGGTCATCCGGGTCGCTTTCGCCCGACCCGTCACAGTTGGCTGACATAATTGCGAGGACAATTCATAGAAGTAGGGATTCAATAACTGGGGGATGCCCGGAAGAGTAATATCAATTTCACCGGACAAACTGGAGGATAAAAACAAGCTGGAGGAACATAGAAAAAGTCATCCGAGAGCAGAGGAGCAATCTAGAATTGAAAGGATGCTGGATCCAATTATATCCATATGCAAGGTAAATTAGAGGATCTACCACAAAAGGTCACATGGAAGGACTCGGCGAATTATCGACACCATACGTTCTCAGAAGAAATACTACAAGTTAAACTTTCCTGTGGATTCAGAGAGATCAACTTTACCTATGATGGGTTTCGAATTCTATTAGACACTTATATAGATTTGAGAACTGTATTACATCGGTATTCTGACCTTGTCAGTTGCAGGGTGTTCCTCGACACGTTAACAGAATCCATCAAAGATTAGTCCCACCAAATACCACCTGGAATGGTTACCAGTTTTCAGGATTTTAGCTTGGAATTACTAACCCACTTTGCGAGTACGAGATCTCATTAAAAACGTTCATGTCAATATTTAGTATTAAGCAATACCTCTAAGAAGTGCTGAGGGCTTATGTAGCTCGATTAACGAAAGCATGCTTAGATGTGCCCTCTGTAATATCCTCGTTTTTCTGATATTATTATTAATTTTATTTTCATTTTGTCGTTTGGCCGAGAACTATTGTGTAATGGATTGGTTGTTATGTAATGTTTCGTTTGGTTCAGATAGTTGTGTTGTGCATGGTAAGCTTAGCGCACGCAAAGTCTGCAGATTAGCGCACGCTATGGTGGTGGATTAGCGCACACTAGAGATGTTTGGTAACGCGTACTAATCCGGTACTCCAGTAAGGGCAGAATGTTTTTAAGGTTCTGAACTCGGGACGGACTGAACAAGTAGCGACGCAACGCCGTATGATAGCGCGCGTTATGCTACTTTAGTAGTGCACCCTACACCGTGATAACGTATGCTATTTCGACCGGACAGTAGAGACAGAATGTTTCTGGACTTTGGAAAGGAACATGTAGCGCATGCTATTCAGGCCGATAGTGCGCGCTAATGTGACTTGGTAGCGCATGTTATTTATTGAGTAGCGTATGCTATTAGGGCTGGGCAGAACATTATGGAGTTGGGCAGAGAGTTCAAGTCATGTCGGTGGAAACAGTTAGCGCACGCTAACCGTAGAGCATTAGAGCCTGCTAACGGGTCCTAGCCGATGGTTCTGGACCAAGGTTGGCCAGTTAGCGCACGCTAACTATAGGCCGTTAGTGCACGCTAAGATGTGCTTATATATAGGCTCGAGTAGTCAACCTTTTCTCATTTTTCACTTCTCATTCTCTTCTCCGGAAATCTAGACAATTTAAGGGCTGTGTACGCGAGGATTTCGGCCGAACTTCTTTAGATATCAACATCCTGAAACTCCTAGCAAGGATTTATCAACCTTCTAACATCTTTCACCAAAGATTTGAGGTAATATTCCTTAGAACCCTAATTTTGGGAATTTTGGGGGTTTTGGTGGATTTCATTTTTACGATGGATGTAGCCTCGAATCAATGATATATTATAGTTGTATAATCATGTTTTCATATATTCCTTGAAGTTTTATAGATTGATTCCGACTTCTCATTTGTAGATCTAGTATAATTTGGAATGCCTCTGTGGTGTTCGACAAATTGCTCCCAAGGGTAGAACTTAGGATGATTATTGGATTTCTACTGGAATTGTAGTTGATTAAGTCTCGATTCTTATTAGGAACGGAAGTTGGAAGATAATTCGGACCGAAGCCTCCTTCATTTGTCGTTCCTTCGTGTGTTAGAAATCCAGGCAAGTACCTTATTGCAGTGGTTTATGGAATGCATTTATGTGATGATGATGTGAATTTTTGTGTTGTGAGGATGCCCACTCGGGGAAGGTTCGACGGGACCTCCAAGGACCGGTACTTGGGGACAGGTCAGGGCGGTGGTATTCTCACCTGGGATTGCTCGACGGGGCACACAGGGACTTGGCTGAGGGGCCTTGTCATGAGGATTACCTTTGAGTGATGTTTTACTGATGATTGGTATTGGATATTCCAGAATATCGTGAGAAATAAACTGTTTTTGGATTTTGAAATGATATTGGAAATGCCTGTGTATTAAAATATTGTAATATTATACTTGCACTAGCGGTCTTTGCTAATCCCTTGTTGGGGTGGAATGTTTGATACATTTCAGGTACTCTCGAGGTTTAGGAGCCTACACGTGGTGCACACGGTGCTGACAGGCAGACCGGATGTTAAAGAGCTCGAGTCAGTAGTTGTTTTGGAAATGTTGTTGTTGGTCTTCTTATTTAATGTTGTATTTGGTTTCATTGTAATATGTCGTGTGATGTTTGTGTACTTGGTTGAATGGTGTTAAACTCATACATTTTGAATGTTGTATTTGGTTTCATTGTAATATGTCGATTCGTATTAGGAGAAAATACCTAGCAGCAGAAAGCAAGGCCAGGGAACGGAAGAAGCCAGTCTTCAATTGGGTTTGATTTTTCTTCCTTATGATTAATTTGAATATTTGTGTATTGTTTTCTAGCATGTCGGGCTAGATCCTTTTTTCTAGGATTGTGATGAAACCGAGATTTCGACGGATTAACTCTTGATTTTATATTATTAATATATTACCCCGTTTCTATTGAGTTTTCCCAATTGTTCTTAATGCTTTCAATTGTGTGGCCTATGATTGAATTGTTATAATTACGTAACTTGAATCGGGAGAAGAGAGTTTGTAGTAAAAATTGGGTGAAACCGTTTTGTCTTGTGAGATAGGAATTGTGTAGTGTTGTGCGGCGATTTATACGACTCGATGGCGATGGGTGTAATGGTCAAGAGCCAACCATAGAAGACACATGCTGGGCACACACCTAGCAGTCGGCACCCGAGGCGATCGCCTATTGGCATCTGGCGATCGTCTATGATGTCCGACCATAGACGATCGTCCCGTGCCACGTATGAATCCAACACCTGTCAAAGTCTTCGAAGACCGAATCTCGGACGTAGACCCACGTGCAGATCCACAAAAGGCGCCACGAGATAAGGCCTTTGACCCCAGCCTGTCACCAACCTCGCACCTACCGACAGGCCCGCCGAAAGGTACAAAGTGGGTCCTCATCTGACAGCGACCCAGGACGCGTGCGGACTCCTCATTGGCCTGCATATCTGGCTGCCAGCTGCATCCCCAAACTTTAAGGAAACAGTCCCACGTGATGGGACGGTCTCCCACATTATTCTAATATAGAATACGGCGATCGTCCGCGATCGCCGGGGAGACCTAGCAACCTCTTCTACTATAAATAATGGGCATCCAACATTGGCCAGTACAGAGTGACAAAACGGACAAGAGAGAGATACACTCTGAATACAATGAAATCCATTGTCAGTGAAACTCATTCACCTACATAGAACAACAAAAAGCAAGAACTCACAGAGCTTCATATCTGGTTCTTCCGGCAATCTTCACGCTCAACAGCTAAGATAACTAGAGTCTTTACACTCATTGTAATAAATTCTAACATTAATATTGGTACTCCAAAGTATTCATATTAATAACATCTCGCGAGAGCATTCAAGCCTGGGACTAACAACCCCGACAAATCTTGTGTTATTTATTTTCCCTCGGAAGTGTTCTCACATTTGTTTGTTACTCGTCCATTCCAGCAATATCATCTCTGGATAATATTTTGGGTAACAACACGTAGCTTGTTTGAAGATTTTAGACTTTTTGGCTATTGTTGAATTAACTCACCTAGGAATAGAGTGATTTATTCACCGTAGAAAATTCTACTGTCCTCTGGAGAGGCATTAGATTATCTTAGAAATTTTCGCTGTCAATAAATTGGGAAATTACATAATTTATATTAATCAAGATTAATCCGGATTAATCGAGGCGGATTCTAAATCCTATAGCCATACTCAGGGGGCGACAGAGGGCATGCGACTCGCCCACCATTACTCCGTCAGCTATCCGCCGAGCAGGCAAGCGGAAGCTCAAGAGGATATATGTTGAGAAATCGACAGAAAGCCCCGAGCCGCAGGAAAAGGCTCTCGTAAGGCGGGGCGACTCCGTCTTCATCCGCCTAGGGAGTGATCCCTCGTGGCGACCCGGGCGTTCAGGCCCCAGCTGGGAGGCATCGGAGTCCGAATTCGTCACCAGGAGTTCGGCATATTCGACTCCCAGAAGACAAGGCAGCCAACGGGCCCCCACTCGCCCAAGAACTAAGCCCGGTGGCGGAGAACTCTTCATCTACCATGGGGCCGGGGGATCAGTACATGATCGCCTTGGCTCACGCGCTGGGAGCCAATCAGCGAGCAGTCAGGCTACGACGATGGCCGCCATGCAGCGCCAGCTCGACGAAATGAAGGCGCTCCTAGAAACTGGGGCAGGCGCCAAGACATCGATCGCTGGACCGAGTGAGCAACTCACGGTCCAGATCGAGCTCGCCCTAGTTCAACCGAAGATCGCTCCCCCTCAAACACCTCTATATGAGAGGAGATCGGATCCTGAGACCCATTTGAGCAAATTCCGGATTTACATGACCGGATGCGGGGCATCGGATGCGATGAAATGTCGAATGTTCCCATTGACATTGGGCGACCTCGCCCACAGGTGGTACATCTCACTACCACCTCGCTCGATCAATTGTTTTGAGAAGCTGGCGAACGACTTCACGTCGTACTGTTACGAAATTTGGTTAACGCAAGTGCACGTTGTCGCAAGCAAGTAATAAAGTGGTAAGAAAGTATCGTTCCCTCGAGGACTGACTCACTAATTGCCGATTTATGCGTATTCTAATTTTATTTGAACTATCGAAATTTGAGATGCAAGTAATAATTAAAGAAAATTAATAAAAGAATAAGTAGTAAAGTCGATTGTTCGAAGAAAGAAAATCAAATAGGGAAGTATCTAGGATTGTGAATCCACCTCGGTTTATCCGAATTACTCTTGATTTATATGAATTAAATGATTTCCCAATTTATTGAAGGCGAAGATTGCTAAAATACTCTACTGCCTCTCTCGAGGTCAATAGAATTTTCTAAGGCGAATAACACACTCTATTCCTAGGTGAATTAATTCGACAATAGGCAAAAAGTACGAAATCTTCGGAAAGGCCACGTAATTCCTATGAGTATATTCCCATCTCACAAGATAAAATGTTTCTCACCAATTTTTCCTACCAACTCTCCTCTCTCGATTCGAGTTGTGTAATCGAAACAAATCAATCATACGTCACATAATTGATAGTAATTAAAACAATTGGGAAAACTCAATAAGAAAGGGAAATATATTTTAATAATGCAAAATCAAAAGTAAATTCGTCAAAACTTCGGTTTCATCAAAATCCTAGAATAGGGTTCTAGCCTGACATGCTAGAAGATAAGAATACAAAAAGAATTAAAGAAAGCATAGAAATCAAACACAGATGAAGAACTTGGATTCCTCCGTTCTCTAGCTTCCGCTCTCTGTTCCTTGGTGTTTTCTCCTTCTCCTCGATGATGATCTTCAGACCTGTAATCCCTATTTATAACTATCATTCCTCTCCAAAACGCGTCCGGGAATTAGGTCGAGAACAGGCTCTAAAAACGGCCCAGAAATGCGGAAAATACAACCTTTCCGCCCCGCGGGCCGTGGCTCAGTAAGTGCGAGCCATGGCCCCTAATGTCCAGCGCCCTATGCCTGGGCGCAGTTTTCTTCATGGGTCGCGGCTCAGCATCTTCGTGCCGCGGCCCCTGGTACAGTGAGTTCGGTGCCTTGCGGTGCCGTGCGTATGCCGCGGCTCAGCTTCATTGTGCCGCGGCCCCTGACCAGAATTTGTCGTTTTCGCCCGTTTTTCGTCGTTTAGGCTTCCGGACTCCAATTTCCTTCAAAAAATATAAAGATAGTGCATCAAAAGCTCATTTATGCAGATTTAGACTTAAAATGGATATAAAATAATGATAAATAAGCACATAAAAATACGCCTAACAAATACCCCCAAACTTGAGCCTTTGCTTGTCCTCAAGCAAAAATTAATTTTAAACAAGAAGTATTGTGAATGATTGTGCAAATCCATAGTGCTCAACTTAATCAATACTACCCTAAAAATCTCAAAGAATAATACGAGTATCGTATTAGTGAGTCACATCACGGACACTGATTCCACAAAGTAACCATTTTTAGTGCTAATCAATCGTTCATGAAGAAAATCAAGCTCAAAGATTAACAAGCGTGAATTTAACCGACCGCCAATATGAAGGGTTAGATTAAACAAGCCAACTCGCCGAGTCCTACAATCTAGTGGCAGAAATAATTCAAGAGTTACATCTTCAAAAATAATCCTCGGACAGCATTCCCTTATATATAATCATTATAATGATTCGAGTTAACCACTAGGTTCCGGCTCTCGGGATGTTTCATCGGAATATCCCTAGGGTGGATCTCCATTCTCATGTATTGGGGAACCGTTTGACGTAAAAGACACTCATGGGGCACATGGATGCTTCTAGTTACTAAGTTCCCCTCTACAGCGGAGAAAAAAATCGAGTAGCTATTCCCGCATGTCCGATTCAAGGTTGCTGTTTTACGCGAGAGTAAACAACGGGTCACGTGAATACCCCCGGTTACTAGGCTTCCCATCATCGGCAAATGCGATATCTCTAAACCATTAGTCTATTCAGGGTTGTCGTTTTACGCGAGAGTAAACAACGGGTCACGTGAATACCCCCGGTTACTAGACTTCCCATCATAGAACATGTACAATTTCTCTAATTTTTGGGAAAGACTATCCAACTCTAAACTCAATTTAAGTGCCAACAAGACTCATGTTACTGGAAAGGAAAACAAACTTTTGACATGTATGGAGATTTGATTTCCAAAACTTGTTCTAAATTTCAGTCGTGTAATCATCTTTTGCTAACCACGGGAGGTAGGCTTGAGCTCATTAAAACGACCTTGAGTTCGATTCCGTTCTATTGTCTCCAAATTCTTAAACCCCCAAAGAATGTCATCACTTTTTTCGAACGTCTTTTCAACAAATTTCTTTGGGGATCTAACGATAATAGAAAGAGACTCCATTGGGGGGCATGGCTCAAGCTATGCTACCCTAAGGAGGAGGGTGGTCTCGGGTGTAGGAATATGATGGACATCATTAAAGCGGCTGAAATCAAACTTTGGTGGCGTTTTCGGACTTCTTCGAACATTTGGTCCAATTTTATGCGTGCTAAGTACTGTAAACGCCTCCACCCCATGATTGTTAAAATAAACCCTTATGATTCTCCTACGTGGAGAAATCTCTGTGGCATCCGGTATATAGCGGACAAATGGATTTTTTGGGATATCGGTGATGGTGATATTTCTTTTTGGCACGACAATTGGTGCGATTTTAGTCCTTTATCCCAACGGGTCTCTAATACCCGTTCGAATGCTAGTATCAATCAATTTTGGTCTCCTAATGGCTGGGATCGGGCAAAACTACTAGCCATTATCCCTTTGGATCTTGGAGACTACATTATGGCCTTTCCCACTCATGGGGATGGGGATATAGTCGGTCGGAAAGTATTCTGGAAACTAACCTCTCACGGTGGTTTTTCTTTCAAAAGTGCATGGGAGGAGGTTTGGCAACGCCAAGACAATCACAATATTTTAAAATTGTGCTGGAATCAAATCATTACTCCCACTATGTCCTTTTTCATGGTTAGGCTTTTAAAAAAATGGCTCCACACCCCGGATGATCTTAGAACCAGGGGTATCATTGCCGACAATGCTTGTTTTTGTTGTGATGGCATTGAGGATTTTCCTCATCTTTTTCTTAATGGGCCGGTAGCGTCGGCGGTTTGGGCTAACTTCTGCGCTTTAGTTGGGATTCCTATTTTTCAAACTAATAATATTAACTTGGTTATTACCAATTGGTTTAATAAATCCTCGGAAGATATCCACATTTTGCGTATTATCCCTATTCTTATCCTTTGGTTTATTTGGTGTTCTAGGAATGACATGCGGGTCAAGAAGATCCCTTTTACGGCCCAAAGAGTGTGCGATTGCATTTGGGGCTACTTGGCTTTGATCAAAGGGCACCGGGTCCTTAAGCCGCTGGCCTAGTTTGGTGCCCGGTTCTTGTGGATATTTTGGGATTGAATTTCTGCCCATGTAATTTCATTAGCAGCTGCCATTGTAACTGTAATAACAAAAAGCCAAAAAAATTTACCATAGTTAGATGGGTTAAACCGGTCCTCGGGATTACCAAAATCAACACGGATGGGGCATCGAAAGGTAATCCCGGGGAGTCGTCCGCGGGAGGCATTACCAGAAACTGTTCGGGTGATCCGATTTTTGCGTTTCACGAATTTATCGGCAACCACACCAATAACTTTGCCGAGCTTTTTGCCATTTGGAGAGCATTGGACATTTGGTATGAGAGGAACATTCATAAGGTTTGGGTTGAGGTGGATTCGGCTTTTGCTCTTTCTTTTATTGCCTCGCCTAACATCGGAAATTGGCAACTTCAAAGCATTCGTCACAAAATCTTGTCATTTAGTCGTTCTATGGATATCTCGTTTTCCCATATCTACCGAGAAGGGAATGCCATTGCCGACCACTTAGCCAATGAAGGATACAAGTGCAGAAATTTTCGTCTTTACAGCCCGTTGTATATATCCGGGCAGATTCATGGTATGATTAGACTGGATAAAAGCGGTTTCCCTTATGTTAGACTGAAGTAGGTCGCTCGTTGACCGTGTTTTATTTTGTCTTAATTAAGTTTGGGCGTGTAGAGGGGCTCGTCCTCCCTCGATCTCCTAGGGCGTGTAGTGGGCCTCGTCCCCCCACATTTCTGATCTGTTGAATAAATCTCGTTTTTAAAAAAAAGGCTCATGTTACTGGACGCCTAGCTACGCGAAAAGTGTAACCAAACGTATAGACAGCGATTTGAAAACACGTATGTCTCCTTTCTTATATGCTAAGATTTCTACAATAACGAAAAATTTTAGACCTAAATGAATACTTAGAGGAAACAACTATTGCAGACTGCAAACTCGACCAAAACTCAACCGTTTCTTCAAAAAGAAATCAGTATCATATCATCAGTTTTACACAAGGAAGCACGCAAAATCCACGAATGCAAATAAAATCAAGACAAGCAAGGCTAGCGTCAAAAACAACGAAAAATAACAACGAATAAGTAAAAAGCAACAGAAAGTAAACCCCCCCAAACTTAGGACGTACATTGATCTCAATGGACATAAATAGTAATATGCAATAAGAGAAAAGGTCAAGTACTCCCCTAATGTCAGCTCAGGAACTGGTGCCGGCCTCGTCCGGCGAGGAGGGTGGTGTAGATGGCCTAACTGGTGGGATGAAGGGCCCGTCCGGGTGCAGTATATGGCTCGTCCATGCAGAAAGGTAGTCCTGATGGTAAGCATCCCTCACCGCCAAGCACCTCTCCTCACGTCGATTGGCCCGACGGGCCTGCTCTCTCATCTCCTCCCGAACAGCTGCGAGGAGGCTCTCTCTCTGTCCGCATCTCCTCTCTCAAAGCAGCTAGATGGCTCTCTGAAACTCTCCTCATCTCCTCTCCCACAGCAGCTAGATGACTCTCTCTCTCTCTCTCTCTCTCTCTCTCTCTCTCTCTCCGCATCTCCTCTCTCAGGCTGTCCAACATCGCCTGAAGGTGCTCTCTCTCGGGCGGCGGGCTGGACTCCGCTTGCTCATGCATCAGAAGAAGAGGCTCGGGGGACTGCTCATGTCGCTCATCAAGAAGAAATCCTCGTCCCCGAGCGTGGGCCGGCCCTCCACCCCACTGGTCAAAGTGAGAAATGATGCAATGATCTATCGGACCCTGGGGTGCTAGCGTTGGCTCATCATCCGACGAAGTCATGCCCGACTGGTGGCATAGAGCGCAAATGAGAGAGGGGTGCTTCAGCCCCGTCTTGGCCCCTCCTTGAATGCACTGAAGGATAGATCGGACTAGATGAGGGGCCACATCGAATCTGAGTCGGGTAGTGATAGCATATAGTAGACGGGCACGAGAGAGTAAGACCGAACGGATCTGCGAGGTAGGATCGACTCATGCACAGAGGAAGTATAACCAGGCTCGCCCGAGCCGACTGAGGCGCGAACTCTTAAAGTAGAAGGCTAAAGAACCTGGGGCGCGCGTCTCCCAGACGGAACCGGGCTGTGTGAGCGCCTCAAGCAGAGCCTCCCTCGTGAGGCTACTCATAATCCGCGTATACGCCGTCTTGTCCACCACTGGCAGCTCGTATAGTCTTCGAATTGCGGCAACCGAAAAATCCATAGTATGGCCTCAGACGATGACCTGAGTCCGAGTATCTGATTGCCCCATCATCTGCCCCGCCTTAATATGTCGCAATAGAGCACTGGCGTAGAACTCCTGGACGATAGAGATCACAGCTGGCTCGGGCGGCGCAGTGAAACGAGCCCATCCCATCTCGTCGATCATAGTCAAAAGCTCACCGTCCTGGGGGGCGGGAGTGAATCCCCGCTCCGGGATTATTGGTCGAGGCCGTATTTTCTCATTGAATATTTTGTGAATGTCCGGATCGGAAAATTGGTGAGACTCCAAATCGGATCGGCTTTGTGATGTCTCCCCTCTTGTGGGGGATAATTGTGTCCTAGCCCTCGTACTTATCTCCCTTTTTCTAGACATGGCGAGGTTCCTAGTTGTGTCGGCCGATCGGGTTTATGAAGGAGACCTGGGTGTTCCAACTTCGCAACAGGGGCCGCGGCACAGCTTAAGTGAGTCGCGGCCCAGAGTACATCCTGCCCGGGCATTTTTGTTATGTCGCCTTATGCCGCGGCTCATCATCCGGGTGACGTGGCTCGTAGTGTAAGTGTGTCGCGGCTCATTTGGTCCGTGCCGCGGCACGGAGTACAGTTTCCTGGACGTTTTTGGGGTGTTTGGCGTGCCGCGGCTCAGCTTCAACATGCCGCGGCTCAGGCTTCGGGTGTGCCGCGGCTCAGTAAGTTCGTTCCGCGGCACAGAGTACAGTTCGGTTAGCCCTTTTTGTGTCGACTTGTGTGTGCCGCGGCTCGCTTCTCTTGTGCCGCGGCCCATTGCTGAATTCTTCCCTGGGGGTTTTCCTGCACAGAATTTTCAAAGAAAAATACTTAGAACGTGAGAGATAAGCATATCAAAGCAAAATTGACGAAAATTAAAGACTCTAAAATGCATGAAAACACTGAAAAATAAAAATCTAAAACTAATGCTCGGGTTGCCTCCCGAGAAGCGCTAAGTTTATAGTCTTCAGCCAGACTTATTAAAAATCAGTTTGCATTTCGCAACGACCATTTGGACTCCGCACAGTCCATCGAACCGTTATTATGTGATTTAAATTTTTGACCATTAGTTTTCAACCGTCCGACTTTCGGTTTGGACATCCAACGTTCTTTGCGAAATGGCTTAAACAATAGTAGCCTCCCAAAACACCCATTTTGCAACTGATTTGGCATTCGTTTGACTTCCGGCTTATTTTTCAATTCCATGGGCGAACTTATGACAGCATGAGAATTTTTCGATGGTGGATGAACGGATGATGAAGACAACATATTCAAATGCTTAAGATACATGATTTGTTCTTCATTTTTCTTAGACGTCAGAGCAGCTGAAACGGATTCTGAAGACCGACAACTCTCCTGGTGCGCGTCTTTCGCAAAGATATCTACGCTTTCAATTTGTGAACACTTCTCGATGCTACTTGGACACGGAAAGGATTGAAACACTTGGAAAGTAACTTGCTCCTCTTGAACTCGTAGAGTAAGTTTCCCTTTTTCCACATCAATGAGAGTTCGGCCGGTAGCTAAGAATGGTCTTCCCAAAATAATTGGGATGTCTTGGTCCTCCTCCATATCGAGCACAATAAAATCGGCCGGAAAGATGAATTTATCGACCTTTACTAAAACATCTTCTATTACCCCCCTCGGGTACTTGATAGATCGGTCAGCTAATTGCAACGAGATTGTCGTCGGCTTGGCTTCCCCAATACCTACCTTCTTAAAAATGGAAAGGGGCATAAGATTAATACTAGTGCCAAGATCACATAACGCTCTATCAAAAGACAGGTTTCCTATAGTGCACGGTATATTGAAGCTTCCTGGATCCTTCAATTTTGGCGGGAGATTTTTCTGCAAGATGGCGCTGCACTCTTCCGTCAATGCCACTGTCTCATACTCTTCGAGCTTCCTTTTATTCGATAAGATCTCTTTCATGAACTTTACATAGCTCGGCATTTGTTCCAAGGCATCAGCAAATGGAATATTGATATGTAGTGTTGTGCGGCAATTAATATGTCTCGATGGCGATCGGCATAATGATCTGAGAGCCATCCATAGAAGACATACTCTGGGCAAACACCCAGCAGTCGGCACCCACGGCGATAGTCTTTTAGTATCCGGCGATCGTCTTTTGTTATCTGGCGATCGTTTATGATGTCCAATCAGAGATGATCGTCTCGTGCCACGTATGAATCCAACATCCGTCAAAGTCGTCGAAGACCGAATCTTGGACGGTGACCCACGTGGAGATCCACAAAAGGCACCGACAGATAAGACCTTTGACCCCAACCTGTCACCTACCTCACCTACCGACAGGGCCGCCGAAAGGTACAAAGTGGGTCCTCCCCGGACAGCGACTCAGGACGCGTGCAGGCTTCCCATTGGCTCGCACAGCTGGCCACCAGCAGCATCCCCATACTTTAGGGGAAGAGCCCCACGTGACGGGGCGATCGGCCATCTTATTATAATATAGAAAACGGCGGTCGCCCGCGATCGCCGGAGAGGTCCCAACAACCTTGTCTCCTATAAATAGGAGTCTCATAACACGGCAACAGAGGGAAGAATTCATCGTGAATACAAGTGCAAAACATACAGAGAGAGAATAAAAGACTCATCTGGCAATTACTTACACATTCATAGTGATATTCATACATACTTACAGTACATCCAAAGCAAGAACTCACAGATCTTCATATCTGGTTCTTCCAGCAATCTACACGCTCTACAGCTTAGATAACTAGAAGTCTTTACACTCATTGTAATAGATTCTAACATTAATATTTGTACTCCACAGTATACTTATTAATAACATCTCGTGAGAGCATTCAAGCCCGGGATTAACAACCTCGACAAATCTTGTGTTATTTATTTCCCCGTGGAAGTGTTCTCGCATTTGTTTGTTACTCGATCATTCCAGCAATTCTATCTCCGGATAATATCTTGGGTAACAACAATTGGCGCTAGAAGGAGGGGCATCTAAACCTTCATTTTTATTCCTACCGTCTCGAAGAACACTCAATGTTCTCCGGACATATACTTGAAAAAACACTCACCGTTCTTCAAAAGAAAAGCCTTCAGAAAAATGACATCTGCAACGACCTCCAAGAAAGCCACCCTGCGATCTGTCGGAAACCTCATTCCGGCCCGGACCGAATCCCAGCCCATGACGGAAGGTGACCACGGCGACGCTAGGCTCTCACTCCCGCCCCCGAGGGACGGTCCTAGCCTCTCACTCGATCAGTTCCAGACCGCGGAACAGATTGAGGAGGCTATAGACATCCTTAGGGAGCGACGGAGGGCATGCGACTCGCCCACCATCACTCCGTCAGCCATCCGCCGAGCAGGCAAGTGGAAGCTCAAGGGGATCTATGTTGAGAAATCGACGGAAAGGCCCGAGCCGCAGGAGAAGGCTCTCGTCAGGCGGGATGACTCCGTCTTCAGCCGCCTGGGAAGCGATCCCTCATGGCGACCCGGGCACTCAGGCCCCAGCCGGGAGACATCGGTGTCCGAATCCTTTACCAGGAGTTCGGCATATCCGACTACCAGAAGACAAGCCGGTCAGCGAGCCCTCGCTCGCCCCAGAAATGAGCCCGCTGGCTGAGAACTCATCGTCCACCATGGGGCCAGGGGATCTGTGCACGATCGCCTTGGCTCGCGCTCCGGGAGCCAATCAGCGAACAGTCCGGCGACGGCGATGGCCGCCATGTAGTGCCAGCTCGACAAGATGAAGGCGCTCCTGGAAACTGGGGCAGGCGCCAGGAGATCGATCGCTGGACCAAGTGAACCACTCGCGGTCCAGATTGAGCTCGCCCCAGTACAACCAAAGATCGCTCCCCCACAAACACCTCTATATGAGGGGAGATCGGATCCGGAGACCCATTTGAGCAAGTTCCGGATCTACATGACCGGATGCGTAGCATCAGATGCGACGAAGTGTCGAATGTTCCCATTAACTCTGGGCGACCTTGCCCACAGGTGGTACATCTCACTACCACCTCGCTCAATCAATTGCTTTGAGAAGCTGGAGAACGACTTCACATCGTACTTCGCCGCCAACGTCGCTCGCCCAGAAGGCCCCCACCACATAATGAAAATCAGGTAGGGGAAGGATGAGTCAGATGAAGATTACATCGACCGAGTAGACGAGATAGTCCTCACCGTCGAGCCCATTAGCGACGAGCTCGCTCTCTACTCAGTCCTGGGGGGATTCTGCGACCACTCACCTATGTTCAGGCACCTCACAAAGGACATCCCCCCGACCTACTCGGTCTTCCGTGTCAGATCCGCCGATTTCCTCGTGAGGCAGAGGATGCTCTCCCTCCGCTTAGGCGAGGGATCTGCCGGAGAAGAGAGGACGCCATCCCATGTCCAGAAGAAGGCGGTCGCCAAGCCCAGAAAGGCGGTCGCTAAGCCGCCTGGTGAGTTCAAAGCCTTCGAGGATGTGGAGGTCCACCTTATCCACAACCTCAACTTATCTCCGACCCACATCTTCAACGCAATCAAGGGGCGTGAGTGGCTTTCCAAACCAAAGCCGATAAGGGACCACGGTCATCTAGAACGCAGCAAATTCTGTGCCTACCACAAGAGTCCCGGCCACAACACCAGCCAATGCCGCGACCTCCTCAGACAACTCTGGCGACTGTTTGAGGAAGGCAAATTGGACAACTTGGTCACCAAGCCAGAACCTAGGACAGAGAGGACCGGAGGGCGCGAGCGCCGAGAAAACGAGCATGAGCCAGAGTACTCCAATGAATCGATCCCTCCGATCAACCCTGGCGGCCGGATCAATATGCTTCAAGCAGGAGGTGGAAACCTCGAGGGCCTTTCCCCGGTTTCCACCATGTCAAACAGGAAGCGAAAAGCCGAACTGAGGGCGTTCGCCGGGGTCCATGTCGTGGTACCTCTAGAGCCGACCATCTCTAAAGACACGCTCATCACCTTCTCCAACAAGGACAGGGAGGGAGTACAATGCCCCAAAGAGGATGCGTTGGTGGTCTCTGCTTGTATCCTTGGGAAGATGGTCGATCGCGTGCTGGTTGACAATGGGAGTTTCTGCAATATCATATTCAAATCCGCCCTGGACCAGCTCGGCAACTTGACCAAGTTCATCAAGCCGTTCGACACCGTGCTCCAAGGGTTCGGCGACAGCACAGTCCAAGCCTACGGAAGGATCAAGCTCTCTGTCGAGCTAATATGCTTTTATGATCCCGAGGTTAGGATTACTAGGAACCTAAATTTTGTGATCATAGATAGGCCCAGCATCTATAATGGGTTCCTAGGTCGTCCATTTCTAGAAACCTTTGAGGCGGTCACCTCTTCTTTCTTTTACTGTATCAAATTCCCCACTGCCGATGGGACGGTCGGTACTGTAAATGGAGATCAGCTAATGGCAAAAAGATGTTTGAATTACTCATATGTCGTAACTACTTTCAATACTTCCCATGCTATGTGTAACATTGAAACGATCGACGATCGACCCATGGAGATCGACGAGCCAAGCACATCGTACCAACCCGACGCAGAGGATGCCATCTCACATTGATTAACGGACGACATCGAGCCAAGTATCGGTTTCGAGCCAAGTATCGACATCGATCCAAGGATCGAGTCCGGAAATCGTTCTAAACAAGAAGCAACCGTCCCCGTTGAAGAGTTGGAAAGTATAACGATAGATCCGGCTCGCCCGGAGCGAGAAGTACAGATCAGCGCAAGCATAAATCACGAATTAAAAGAGGATCTGATCAATTTACTACGTAAGAACATCGAAGTCTTTGCCTGGTCGCATCAAGATATGGTTGGCATAAGTCCTGAACACGCTTGCCACTATCTAATGATCGACCCAACAAGGAAGCCTGTTCACCAGAAACGTAGGAAATTCGGTCCTGAGAAGTACGCAACACTCGACATAGAAGTCAAAAAGCTACTCAACAAAAAACTAATCGGAGTAGCTACAGACGAACTACATTGGGTCGCCAACACGGTGCTCGTCAAAAAGCCGAACGGATCCTGGAGGTTATGCATCGACTTCACCGACCTCAACGCGGCATGTCCAAAAGATCACTTTCTGATGCCTCATATTGATCACTTGGTTGATAGTATTGCAGGCTGCGAAATGATGTCATTCATGGATGCCTTCGCTGGATACCATCAAATCCCAATGGCGGAGAAAGACATAAAACACACATCTTTCCACACGGTAAAGGACATATACTTTTGGGTCCGAATACCGTTCGGCTTGAAGAATGCGGGGGCAACCTACCAGCGTCTAGTCAATGGAATGTTCGCCAATCAGATCGGCAAGACCATGGAGGTCTACATTTACGACATCGTGGTCAAAAGCCTCAAGAAGGAAGACCACCTCAATGACCTCGCCGAGACATTCGCCATCCTCGAGAAGTTCAACATGAAATTGAACCCCAAGAAATGCAACTTCGGGGTGGGCTCCGGAAAATTCCTGGGGCACATCATGAGCCAATGGGGGATCGAGGCGAACCCCACCAAGATTCAAGCGATCCTCGACATGCAGGAGCCACAGAATGTCAAGTAGGTGCAACGACTCACAGGTTGTCTAGCCGCCCTCAACCGTTTCATATCTCGGCTCGGCGATAAAAGCAAGCCTTTCTTCGCGACCATAAAGAACAAGAAGTTCGCATGGACGAAGGAGAGTCAAGTAGCGTTCGGCAAAATCAAGGAATATCTATCTAACCCCCAGATCCTGGCAAAGCCGATCCCCGGCGAGAAACTATTCCTTTACCTGGCGGCCTCAGAGGTCGCACTGAGTGCCGTTTTGGTGCGAGCGGAGGGACAAGTCCACTTACCGATCTACTACGTTAGTCAAGCGCTCCACGACGCAGAAACACATTATACACCTCTGGAGAAGATCGCATACGCTTTTGTCATGAGTGTTCGCAAGCTAAGGGCCTACTTCTTCGAACATCAAATGGAGGTTCTGACAACTCTCCCTCTAAGGCAAGTTCTACATCGACCGGACACCAACGGGCGACTCCTCAAGTGGTCACTAGAGATCGCCCAGTACGGTATCACGTATGCTCCTCGCACAGCGATCAAAGGCCAAGCTCTGGCAGACTTCGTGGTGGAATTAACATTCCCTCACGGTCCGATCCAGATCGGCCGACTGGCCTGGAAGCTGTACGTGGATGGCTCGGCGACCAACTCGTGAGCAGGGGCAGGGATTGTCCTCATTAGCCTCGATGGACAAAGTTTCATAAATGCCGTGCGTTTCAGGTTTCGTACGACCAATAATGAAGCCGAATACAAAGCCTTGGTAGGCGGGCTCGATCTAGCCCTCGCCCTAGATGTTCGTCGCCTCCATATCTTCATGGACTCCCTCTTGGTCGTGAACCAAGTCAAGGGAGAATATGAGGCGCGCGGCGAACATATGGTCAAATATCAAGAATTGGTCGCCGAAATGTGCACGAAATTTGAGGAAGTACTAATCGAACAAGTCCCGAGAGAGCAAAACTCCCAGGCCGATGCCCTATCCAAGCTAGCGTCGTCAGATGGGGCAGCCGATTTCTCTAATATCCAAATTACAAAATCAGCAAGGCCGGCGATCGACAGAAACCTGGTTACCACAGTCGCCGTTGCCGAGGAGAACTGGATGACTCCGTTCATCAAATACTTAAACGATGGAACGATCCCTGACGACCGTATCAAAGCTCGCCAACTCCAGCTCCGTGTGACCAGATACACCCTATTGGACGACCGGCTTTACAAGCGAGCTTTCAGCCTTCCCCTCCTCAAGTGTATTACACCGGAGGAAGGTAGGCTCGTTTTAGCCGAGATTCATGATGGGATCTGCGGAAACCATGCTGGCGGACGAGCTCTCATCCATAAAACAACCAGGCAAGGTTTTTTCTGGCCGTCACTTCAGAAGGATGCGATCGCCTATGCCAGATCGTGTCATAGGTGTCAAGTAATGGGACCAAACATCAAAATATCCCCCGAGCAGCTCACTTCAATGTACAGCCCATGGCCTTTCGCCTAATGGGGCATCGACCTTATAGGTCCCTTGTCGACGGTGCCAAGGGGCTGTAAGTTTGCTATCGTAGGGGTCGACTACTTCACCAAATGGGCTGAGGCCGAACCGCTCAACAAGATCGGACAAGAGCAAGTAATCAAGTTCATCTGGAAAAACATCATATGCCGATTCGGTCTGCCCCAGGCCATCATCTCCGACAACGGAAAACAGTTTGACGGTTTAGAAGTCATGCAATTCTGTGAGAAGTGGGGAATCAAGAAGTTGTTCTCGGCTCCCTACCACTCTCAGACGAACGGGCAGGTAGAAGCCGTAAATAAAATCCTCAAACACACGATTAAAGCGCGACTCGAGTCCAGGCAAGGACGATGGGCGAGCGAGCTCCCAGACGTTTTGTGGTCTTATCGAACGACGACCCGTAACTCAACCGGCGAAACCCCATTCGCCCTCGCCTTCGGGACAGAAGTAGTGATTCCCTCAGAGATCGCCGTCCTCAGCCGTCGAACCGAACAAGAGATGACGACCGACAATGATGTGGCCCGACGGATCGACCTCGACATGCTCGAAGAACGACGACCGACCTCAGAAATGAAGAACACAATCCATAAAAGGAGATCCGAGAAGTTCTTCAATTCGAAGGTCAAGGAAAGACGGTTTCAAGTGGGCGATCTCGTCCTCAAAAAGATACAGACCCACACAGGAGTTTTTGGCCCGAATTGGGAAGGCCCCTTCAGGATATCTAAATGGCTAACTAAGGGAGCCTACGAACTTGAACACCCTGATGGTACTCCGGATCAATATCCCTGGAACGCCGTACATTTGAAGAAGTACTAGCAGTGAAAACTTTGTATTCAGTTTCAACTACCCAATGTACAAATAATATAATGAGATTTCTTCCTATCCCGTCTATTCTAGCGATCGCCCACCAGGCATATCGTATACCGTCAAGGATCGTCGTTCAAACATGGCGATCCGAGGTAGAAGCAATGCAGCCATGGTCCTGGAAGTTGATGGAACCGACAACTTCGCCCATGCAAGGTTTCTTTGGGCTAAAATCGCCCGCCCTTCGTTTAAATACGAGGCCGGCGTAGCCAAAGGACCCTCCAAACTAATATGCGGACACGATCGCACGCCCTCAAGGTACATCATCTAACATGATGTACCCGGACAAGGCGACACGTCCCTACCCCGTCACAACGTATACTGTCGAGGGTCGCCATCTAACATGCCGACCCGAGGTAGAAAAGTGCTAACAAAGCCTCGGATGTGGAGTCGAATAAACCGACGACGCCCCGTGCAAGGACTCCTCCAGACCAAGACCGCCCACCTTTCGTTTAAATACAAGGCGGGCACAGCCTAACGGAGGACCCTCACAATAAAGTCAGTCGCGGGAATGTCCCTCACACACAAAGACACAGTTGTGGAGGTCGGTCCATCGAACTCCGCGACCGTGCACGGTTCCTCAAAATCGGCAAAACTGAAGATAGCTCACCAGACATACTATTTTTGTTCCCTTACTTACAATAAGTAAACAAAACAAGGGGGCAAAGGAGGGGTGCTAATCCTAAATGCGATCGGAAATAAGGAACCGTACTCGATCGGATTCGTTCAAACACACGCAGGACGATCGGAATTGTTCAACAATATTTTCAAGTAAGAATTTCCAAACATGTAAATACATTCAACATTCAAACAATCGGTCGGGCGAACAAGACATCAGAAGCAATCATACACACACTTGTAAAAATTCGCATGCAAACATTCAAAGGCGATCGTACATAAAAAGAAATAGGTGCGAAAAAAGGAGTATTTTATTCATTATCAAGGAATTCGTACAATACAAAGCCCGAAGGAAATATAAAGAAAAAAAGAAAAAAAGCAAATAGTTACAGGCAAAGGAAGACAAAGAAATATCTCAAGGTCCCTCCGGATGGTCTTCGCCCCCAGGTGGCGGATCGGCACGTGCTGCCCCATCGGCCTCAGGATAAATGAGTTTATCCAGAAAAGGATACCAACTCAAGTCGATCCCCAAGTCGACGAGGTCAAGGATCGGCAGGGAAAACTCCGGATGCAAGGGTGCTCGAGTGCATAGGCCTTGAAGCTCTCCATCATAGGACCGATCTCGATCCCTAACTTTTTGGCGGCTTGGACAGTGTCGGCGTAGGCCACATAATAGGCGAACTCGCCGACGAGTGCCACATTGAGGTAGGGATCGGTCTCGATCGCCTTTAGCTGCCTTCTCAACTCCGTGGTGGTCTTCTCAGCTTCCGCTAGCTCGACCACCTTGGCGGCCGTTTCTCCCTTAGCTTTCTCAAGCTCTCCCTTTGCCTTCTCCAGCTCGCTCTTGAGCCGATCCACCGTCGCCTTCAGCCCGGTCGCCTCCTCATGCGTGGCCGCATGCATCCGGAGAGCTTCCTTCTCCTGGTCGTGGAACCGATCGGCCACTTCCTTGGAGCGGCTCAGCTCCTGCTTCATCCGGTCGATATCCTGCTTGGCTTGTTTGGCCGTCTCTAAGTACCCCTTCTCCATAGCCTGGATCCGGTTAGCAAAATCGACGTTTTTATTCCGAACGGCCTCAAGGTCTTGATGGAGGCGAGCATTAGAGGGTCGCCCCTCGTAATCCTTGGCAGCTTGGACGGCCATCGTCGCCGTCTGGAGAGCCAGGGCAATGGTCGCCTGCGTGGCATCTCTAGACCGCCGACGAGCGATCGCATCGAGATCGGTCGTCTAAGCCTTAGGTAGAGAGGTGATGGCCTTCTGGACGTAAGTAGGGACGTCGAGGGACTTCTGCGGAGACTTGATCGCCAGGAAATCTAGCACCATCGGCGAGACGCCCGGATCAGCAAGACGGACCCTGCAACACAAACAAAAGAAAACAAAGGAGTTAGTATATACCCTACTCAAATTTCTTAACTCGGAAAGATCAATCCGGTCTTACCTGTTGACCAACTCGGGGTCGCGGCCAAAATAGGGCTTGCCCCGAGAAGTTTCAGCTTCGGCGATCGCCGCATTTTTCAAAAAGCCGGCCGAGGACCTAGAGCCAGATGCCGAAAGCCTAGGGCCAGACCCCTCCACCATCGGAACAGCAGAGATGGGGGAAGCGGCGACCGGCGGCTCCAGGATAGCTACGTCCGCCTCAGCCGTCGGCAGGGACCCCTCCAGCCTCCACCTCTTGCAGTTGCACTGGAGTTGTTCCTCCTCCTGAGTTTCCGGCTCGGCGATCGGCACCACAGCGGGCCTCACCACAGGGATGGGGCGAGACGTCATCACAGCAACGCGAACCGTCTTCTTACCCTGGTGAAGATGACCGATGAGACCAGGGTTAGACATGGAGATCTCCTGCGGTGGCTCGGCGAAGCGGGGAAAATGAATCTCTGCCAAAGAACAAATTCAAACAAGTTAAACACCTCTTTCAATCAGACGATCGTCAAGCAAGGAAGAAGTAAAATTTATACCTGGAACTTTCAAATGACGAGGGAAGCGAAACAACCGAGTCCCTAACCGATGAAGTTCGTGACCGAGTGAGGGAACGTCTATGTAGGAATCCGGCAAGGCACGAATTCGCTCCCAAACGATCAAGAAATCGAAGGGGAGATCGCCGATCGCTGGAACAAGGGATCCTGCAAAAAGGAAACAAAATCAGATCAGTCCAAGACGTATCCGATCAAAGGGAGAGTTAAAACCCTTACTCGGATTCCTCTCCCGAAAATTAGTGGGGATCTCCAACTCTTCCTCAGGTCTATCACTCGACACCGATCGCCACGCTCCGCCGACCTAGCACCATTTTGCCAGGTCGCCTCGGGTCTTGTTCGGCACACCAAGGACCACTCTTCCCATTCGACCTTGAATGTGATTACCGCTGATCGACCCTTTCTGCGCAGCCAGTTTGAAGAGATAGTTCATTTCCATCGCGGAAAGGAGACAGAACAACCGGTGACCGCCGAAAAGTGTCAAGGTACAGATGATCTGTAGCCAGGCGTTCGGCGTCAGTTGGAGCGGCGCCAGATTCCAGGCGATCAACAAATAGGATACGGTGAACGGCAAGGGGAATGGTAGGTCAGCCTCCATAATCATCTCACTAACGGCGACCAGACCCTAGAGAGGTTGATCGGCACGTTCATTTTTCGAGGGCACGTGCAGTGATACATCAGAAGGTATGTGATATTTCGCCCTCCAGCGTCTCAAGTCTTTCCGGGTCGCCGAACTCCGGATCTGACCAAGAGTCCACTGAGACGGGTCGGCGGCCCGAAACACCGTCCGCTTCACATGTTCGTAGGGATGAGCGGCGGAATACACTTCGAAATCAAAGTCTGGACAGGGTCCGTTGATCCCCTCCATAAGCTTAGCGAAAGCCATATAGGCGGGGCCAAATACACTGTCCCGCTCCCAAGACAGCCGCACCAGTTCGTCTTCATCCACCGGCGAGCCCCCCTGCTCCGCCGCCGCCTCCATTCTCTCCACTTCGGCCTCATTGAAGAGCTCCTCGAGTTCCGCAGCCGCAATCCCCGCACGAATGGCCTCAACGGCCGTTTCCATGTGAAGTCCCATGGGAATTTCCTCCCGGTCAGGCGAAGCTGCGGCGGCAGAGGTGCTTCCAGTCTCGAAGGTCTTAGATCCTCCTGACATGTTATAAAAAGTAAAGGGGGAGAGCAGATGGGTTTTTCTTACCTAAAAAAGGAGGACGATCGGCACAAGGAGCTTCGGAAATTTCTGCAGAGTCTCAGCAAGAAGGCAAGGGTGCGTGAAGAGTAGAAATGAAGTAGCCCTAGCCCCTTTTATAGACGTAAGCGGGGGTCTATGTGCAAATAGGCGAAATTCCGAGGACTGGAGTGCAACCGTCGGGTAGGGAACACATTAAATGCAGCCCTCGAATCCCGCGTACGCGTCTTTTCGAGGGCATGCCAGGCGACAAGTCTGACAAACTGTCGGACTCCCCCAATAGTAGCGCGACGCGTGTCCTTGCAACGTTTCGAGAGCCCACCTTCCTTTCCCGCTGCTCCCAGTGCAAAGGAGATCGTCCAAATTTGAAATTAGATCGTCTGATCGTCTAAACACTAGCGATCGCCAATAGTGCCACCTCACCCCGTGTTTTCAACATCGAAGCGAGCTGGGGGGCAATTGTTGTGCGGTGATTAATACGCCTCGATGGCGATCGGCATAATGATCTGAGAGCCAGCCATAGAAAAACATACTCTGGGCAAACACCCAGCAGTCGGCACCCACGGCGATCGTCTTTTAGTATCCGGCGATCGTCTTTTGTTGTCTGTCGATCGTCTATGATGTCTAACCAGAGACGATCGTCTCGTGCCACGTATGAATCCAACATCCGTCAAAGTCGTCGAAGACCGAATCTTGGATGGTGACCCACGTGCATATCCACAAAAGGCGCCAACAGATAAGACCTTTGACCCCAGTCTGTCACCTACCTCACCTACCGATAGGACCGCCGAAAGGTACAAAGTGGGTCCTCCCCGGACAGCGACTCAGGATGCGTGCAGGCTTCCCATTGGCTCGCATAACTGGCCACCAGCAGCAGCCCCAGACTTTAGGGGAACAGCCCCACGTGACGGGGCGATCGACCATCTTATTATAATATAGAAAACGGCGGTCGCCCGCGATCGCCGGAGAGGTCCCAACAACCTTGTCTCCTATAAATAGGAGGCTCATAACACGGCAACAGAGGGAAGAATTCATCGTGAATACAAGTGAAAAACATACAGAGAGAGAATAAAAGACTCATCTGGTAATTACTTACACATTCATAGTGATATTCATACATACTTACAGTACATCCAAAGCAAGAACTCACAGATCTTCATATCTGGTTCTTCCGGCAATCTACACGCTCTACAGCTTAGATAACTAGAAGTCTTTACACTCATTGTAATAGATTCTAACATTAATATTTGTACTCCACAGTATACTTATTAATAACATCTCGCGAGTGCATTCAAGCCCGGGATTAACAACCCCGGCAAATCTTGTGTTATTTATTTTACCCGCGGAAGTGTTCTCGCATTTGTTTGTTACTCGATCATTCCAGCAATACTATCTCCGGATAATATTTTGGGTAACAACATGTAGTTTCTTGAAAACGTCAAGAAACTTAGAGAATTACTTGTCCAATTTTTGCTTTTGCAATCGCTGCGGAAACGGGACGGGTGGCCCATAGGCTATCGGATTGTCAGGAAACAGTTTCGAGCTTCTAGAAATTTGTGATTCCTCAGTCACCGCATTTTTCTTCTCCTCATCGTCACCTCTATTTTTGTTCCTCCCGGGATGCTCACACACTTCCCTCCCGCTTCTCAATCCAATGGCATTTATAGTCTCTCTGGGGTTTGTCTCAGTTGTACTTGGCAAGGTACCCTCCGTTCGGGTTGTTAACACATTTACTATTTGACCCAATTGGACTTCCAAGTTGCGAATAGAGGCGGAATGGTTTTGCAAGGTTGCTTCCGTACAGGTCATGAATTGACTCGTATTTGCTGCTAATTTCGCCATTGCCTCCTCTAGAGAGATTTTTGGAGCAGGATGAGGTTGCTGTTGGTGTTGAGAAAACTGATGTTGGTTTGAGTTTTGTCCGTTCTTCCACGAAAAGTTATCCTGTCTATTTCCATCATTTTAGTTCCTAATGCATCTAACGAACAAGGTTTGTATTCCCTTAGATTCAATAGATATATTTTGGAGAACACTAAATCTTTCACCAGCAACATCTATGCAAAGTGACAATATTCGTTGCGACACTGAAATAAACCATTTTAAAGAACATTTTAACAAGCAGCCTGAAGCAGGAAAAAGAAGTTTCCGAAGAAAGTTGGTTGACATATTTAATCCAAGTAAAACTACCATGAAACCACCCACGGTTAAGAGAAACACCCGCGGACGATCGAGTTTGAAAAAAAAAACAACAACAACAAAGAC
The DNA here is from genome assembly GCA_033398695.1 of Orobanche coerulescens. NCBI lineage: Eukaryota > Viridiplantae > Streptophyta > Magnoliopsida > Lamiales > Orobanchaceae > Orobanche > Orobanche coerulescens. The sequence continues at coordinate 38,323,551 of CM065811.1, forward strand.
ATGCTCCTCCTAAGAGTAAAGATTCGCGAACACGTAGTCAGTCAGCGAGGTTTTCTGGGATTGATTTGAATGTCGAACTGGAAAGACATAGTTCTTACACGAACTATCAAACAAATTATGATCGCGATCCGATCCCAGATCTAAATGAAGAGCCGACGCGACATAGTTTGTTTGTGGGTTTAAATGAAGAGCCGACTAATTTTTTTGATTATATTCCAAAAACAAACCAGTTTGCGAGACACAGTTCATACGTCCAAGAACCTGTGAGACACAGTTCATACATGGTGCAGCCGCCTGATAATTTGATCCATAATATTCCAATGCCTTTCTGTCGACACATCACAAGTATAAACGATGTAGTGGGTGATGGAAATTGTGGATTTCGGTCTGTTGCCGTCGGTATTGGTCTTGGCGAAAATATGTGGTCCGCAATTCGACAAGATTTGTTGCAAGAGCTAGATCATAACGAGCTAAATTACATGTGGCATAATGATGGCTTTCGACAAATTCTGGACTGTGTGAATTTTAGGGGAACCGAATTTGCGCCGCTGGGTAAATGGATGTTGATGCCAAACACAGGCTTGGTTATTGCTTCACTCTATAACCGACCAGTTATATTCTTACCCATACAACAAAATTATACATGTTTTCCGCTTTGGTACAGTCCCGACCGGTCACAACCAAGTGGTCCCATTGTGATTGCACATGTGAGGAATGATCATTACATTAATGTGACATTAGATGAAAGTTGTCTGATCCCGGCAAATCACCCACAATGGAGGAGGTACAAGAGTAGGGACACATCCGCATGGCAAGACATATATTTAAGTCGACAACTCACGTAGACCGAATATATTGATAATCGAAGACAATTGTAGCATTTTCGTTAATGCAATCATGACTCTTTATTTTATAAAGTGATTATAGTTGTTACATTTTTCTATTTTTTTAATAGGCAAATTATTTTCTTGTTAACTATTTGTATTATGATAACACACCGATAAAACATATAATTAGAAATTAAAATAAAGTAAAGACAAAATAATTAAGTATCAATAACAAAAACTAAAAAAAAGAATAAAATAAAATAAAATAAAACTAATGGTAATGATTTTTTAATGATTAAATTATAATATAAATAAGATAAAAGATAATCATTAATACTAATGATTGTTCTACTAATAAATGGTCATGATTAGTCTATACGGGGTATAAACCCACAAAGCCTAATTTAAAAGCTTTCGATTTATTTTAAACTACACGTACTAGTCTTAAATTTTATTACATTTTGTACAATAAATTTATGATTCAATTATAATAGAGGGATATCCTCCTAATTGGGATATACAAATCTTTCCGGATGTCCATACGGTAGTGCCATATGCAATAAAGTTTTCCCGGGGGCGCAGCTACATAGGGGCGGCTGTAATATCCGTGTTTTCTATTTTCGGTAATTTCTATTTTTGATGTATGTTCGTTTCGGACAACTCGCTTAGCACTGTTTTGGAATTCTGAATCTATTTTGTTCTTGGAGTTTTTCCGTTTGGACGAGTTTCGAAGATGCTTTTGCATAATTTCATTTTGAATTATATCTTGCCGCATGTGCATTCGATTCTCGTAAAACTTGTTCGTTTTCGTTGTTTCTCGATTCGTATAAGTTTGTATGGTTGAGTTGGTCGTGTTGGAACTTTCGGTTTGTTAATCCGACGTTGTATCGCGATTTCTCGGGCATTTGGGCCGTTTTTGTAATTTTCATAAGTTTGGGGAATTTCGCCTTATTTGCTTCGTTTCAAACTCTCTAGTGATCGAGATTATATTCTCTTTCAACGCTCAACTTTGTCGTCTTGATTATTACGTGTTTATGATTACGGATTACGGTCTTACTTCGTTTTTCGGCTCTTGTGCGCGGTTGCGAGCTGGGTGCAGACCATCGCTCGAGTAGCGCACGCTACTCAGATTTACTGCGGCGCTAACATTGTGTGGTTAACGACGCTAACTCGGGGTTCGTAGCGTGCGCTATCGATTCCAGTGCGCTTTGGCGATGGGTTCAAGATTTTGATCGACTGTGCAACAGACGCTAATCGGCGTTAGCGCACGCTAATCCTCAAGACTAGCGCACGCTAACCATGTTAGCTTGCACGCTAACGGGAGGTCAAGGCGATCGCTCACATGCCTCGCTAGCGCACGCTAATGCTAGTGCGTAGCGTGCGCTAAGTCTCGTTAAATATAAATAGACAAAGCAAAATAACTTCGTCATTTTTCCTTCATTTCCTATCCTTCTCGGTTTTGAGCGATTCCAAAGCGGGGGTTAGGGCCGATTCCGATCAGATCATCATTCACTACCACCGTATGCCTTGCGTGGATTCTTCAAGTTCCTAATCACTTTCCACCATCCGAATCAAGGTAATTATTCCCAAAACCCTTATTTTGAGATTTTGGGGAAATTTTGGGGATTTCTTGGGATTTGACTCGTTAGTCCGAATTATTACCGGGTTATCGCTGACTTCGATCGTGCACTTGTAACCCTTCGCTTATCGATGATTTGTGGTTTTAAATTCCAAGTTTTCCATTGCTCGTCACTTATAGTCGATTTATACCCAAGTTTTGTTCGACTAAGGGTTTCATGGGTTGAACTAGGATGTATTCCATCATTTACGTAGTTTTAAGATTTGTTGTTCATCGTTATTGTGTTAGGATCGGATTTGTGAAGGTTGTTCGGGCCGAAACCTTCCGTCGCCGTTTTCCTTCACGTAGTATTACTCGTGCAAGTACATGTATTACATTCCGTTATGTGCATATGATTTTGATGCGAATGATGTATATGGTGTTATTGAACGAATGTGATTGTTTCTCTTCCACAGGGATGGCGTGAGCCTGGGGGCCGATACTAATGGGTACGGCCATGGAAGTGGAATTGAGTGCGTGTGTTGATGTTCTTCCACCTGGGGACGGTTCGACGGGACCTCTGGGGGCCGATACTAATGGGTACGGCCGCGGAAGTGGTTTCTCACCTGGGGACGGTTCGACGGGACCTCTGGGGATCGATACTAATGGGTACGGTCGCGAGTTACCAAGCGTGGATAATTGTGATGTGGAAAACTTGTTGATATACTGTTTTAGTGTTAGTGTGATATTCCGGAATATTGGTTTTCAAAATGACTTTTCCTAACGATTTATTTGCGTTGATTTGTGTATGTATATAATGTTGTGTAATTATGTACTTGCACTAGCTATTCGAATGCTAACCCCTTAAATGGGGGAAATGCGTCTTATGCATTTCAGGTACTGGTCGAGCTGAGGAGCTGGCACGGGATGCGCATGCAAAGGATGGGTTGGCATGATGATGATGTGGCTCGAGTCTGCATTTTTCTGTTTTATCATTGCATCTGTTGAGTACTGGAGATAGATTGTTTATTTTTGAACATGGTTTAAGTCCCCTGCGTGGGCAACATTTTGGTATTTAACTTATGTCTCATGTACTCCGTTAAAATGTTTTGGCCGAGGCCACAACCTTATTTACTTTTTGGGTACATCTTTCATGTTATCATTGTGGTTCATGTGTCACGAGTTAGCCTGGTAGACCTCACGGGGGTTCTACGGCGTGTAATGTCCCGTTAGTGAATTGGGATGTTACAATTATGGTATCAGAGCCTTGGTTTTGAATACCTAGGCTGTCGGTGAAATTTGGGTCTGTCAGTTGCGTCATTAGGGTCAGTCGTTGAGCCTAATATCATCATGCTACCGTCTTTTCGTGCGACCCATGGCTGTAAGTTTCCTCGAACTCTTATATTTCTGTAATTCGTTTTCTTGCATTGTTCAGAGTCGTGACATGTGTTACCAACTTTGTGAACTGTGAATCTTTCTGATCTTGTTCTTTTCTTATTTTCCTTCAGTATGTTGAGAGGTCGTGGTAGACCGGCTAGGGGACGCGGCCGAGGCCGTGGTCGTGGTGCTGATAATGAGGAGGGCTCACTTTCCGGCCCTCTCATGACTCACCTCTCACTCGGTGCCGTCGGGTAATAATGCCGACGCTGGCTATCACAGATTTCCAGCTTGGTAGCCCAACTTACTCGAGATAGCCTGTGGTGGACGTCGAATCCGCCCCGACACCTAAGAGGAGGCTAGTAAGTGGCTTGAGATGGTGACTAAGATGCACCCTCCTCGTTTCTCCGGATCTTCCGACTCCTCGGTTGGGAGAATCGCTCTTTCGCTTGTCCAGACCTTTGATGCCGTAGCTTGTCCCAAGACAGAGGGTACATATTGCCCAAGCACTCCCGGATAAGGAAGTCGCGGAATGGTGGGAGGCCGTTGCGCCCAGAGACCGTCGGGCCACTTGGGATGAGTTCGTGGCTGCTATGGAAGCGTAATATTGTCCGCCGCGCTAAGGAGCGCAGACTGTGGAGTTCTTCACCGCTACACCTCAGATGTGCCTATTTCTCGTGCCATCATTTCTTACAATCAGCATTGGGCTTCGTGAGGGATCAAGTGAGAACGGAGGCCGATAAAATCACATTCAATATGCGCATGAAGCCGCATATTAGGCAGAGTATGGCGCCGCTCATGTGTGCCACTTTGAAGGAATACTGTGATCGCGCTCCGCGATCGAGATGGTCATTCCTAATCAGAATCGGTTTCGGAAGCTAAGAAGCAGAAGACTACTGGTGGGTTCTCGGCCGGAAAAGGTGGTCAGTTTTCGAGGTCTCGTTCTGCTCCTACTCCCGGGAGGAGGCCGTTTCATCAGGTCGGTGGATCTCGGGGTAACCGTTCAGTCCAGTCTGTTGCACCTAGCGGGAGAGTCTGTTTTAATTGCAGTCAGCCCGAGCACGTTGTGAAGGATTGCCCACTTCCGTTGGTTACTTGCTTTACTTGCGGACAGACCGGACATCGAGCAGCTCATTGTGAGAGGGCCACCAAGGCCGCTGGATTTACGACTACCACCGCCGATCAGAGGGATCACAGTTCACCAGCTACTCATGTTCCGCAGGGTTCGAGTCGTGGTAGGGGTCGGAGTCAGCCGAATCGCCGCGCAGCATCGAGTTCGGGCTCAGTCCATCCCCGATTATATCAGATGAGGCGCACGGAGGAGGCAGACATTCCGGTGGCGTCAGGTACCACTCAAATCCTTTCTCATCCAGTTTCAGTACTTTTTGATTCGGGTGCGACCCATTCCTTTATAGCTTCGGATTGTGTGAGTCGTATTGGTTTTGACTGCTTGTTTGAGTGTGAGCCGTTTGTAGTGGGTACGCCACGGGATCGTATGGTTGGGGACCGGGAAGTTAGGGATTGCCCGTGAGGATCGGGAGCCGGATTGGCCCTCGAATCTCATTGTTATAGACCTTAAGGGTGAGGATTTGATCCTCGGGACGATTGGTTGGATCGTCATGGTGCTATCATGAACTATCGGACTCGTACCATCACGATAGTTGCCGAGACGCACCGAGCATACTCTCCTACCGTAAGCCGGGTAGATCGGGGTGTGTGATTAGCGCCTTGAAGGCGATGAAACTTTTGAACCAAGGTTGTGTCGGCTACTGGTGTTTCGCTCTGCAGGCGGAAGATGGTGGGGTTGACATATCGTCGATTCCAGTTGTTAGCGAGTATTCCGATGTATTTCCGGATGACTTTCCGGGATTACCACCACATCGAGAGGTGGAGTTTCCTATTGACCTTGAGCCGAATGCGGCCCCTATTTCTCGAGCACCGTACCGTATGGCACCGTCGGAGATGCTAGAGTTGAAGAATCAGTTGGGAGAGTTGTTAGATAAAGGGTATATTCGACCGAGCGCATCGCCTTGGGGTGCGCCTGTACTTTTTGTCAAGAAGAAGGATGGATCGCTTCGTTTATGTATCGACTATCGAGAATTAAACAAGCTAACCATCAAAAATAAATACCCTTTGCCCAGGATTGACGATTTGTTTGATCAGCTTCAGGGGCGCCTTTTTTCAAGATTGATTTGCGATCGGGCTACTACCGCTTGAGGATTCGGACGTCGATATTCGAAAGCCGCCTTTCTGGACGAGATATGGCCATTACGAGTTTGTGGTTATGCCATTCGCTAACTAATGCCCAGTTGTTCATGCTTGATGAACAAAGTTTTTATTGAGTATCTGGACAAATTCGTAGTCGTTTTTATTGACGGTATTCTCATCTATTCACGGAGTCGGGAGGAGCACGCCTTACATCTTCGGATTGTATTAGACACTTTGAGGGCTGAGCAGTTGTACGCGAAGTTCTCTAAGTGTGAGTTTTGGCTCGAGGAAGTGACATTCCTCGGGCATGTGATTTCAGCAGAGGGAGTTCGGGTAGATCCGCAGAAAATAGAGGCAGTGATGGCTTGGGAGCCGCCTAAGAATGTGAAGGAGGTGAGGAGTTTTCTGGGTCTTGCCGGCTATTACCGTAGATTCGTTGAGGGATTTTCTAGGATCGCTAGACCACTCACTCAGTTGCTCCAGAAAACTCAGAAGTTCGAGTGGACTGCAGATAGGCAGGACAGTTTTGATGAGTTAAAGAGACGTTTGACTACCGCACCCGTGTTAGCATTGCCTCAGGGGAACGAGGATTTCGTAGTGTACAGTGATGCTTCGGGCCTTGGTCTAGGATGTGTTTTGATGCAGAGAGACAGAGTGATTGCGTATGCGTCCCGCCAGTTGAAACCTTATGAGGTGAATTACCCCACGCACGATTTGGAGTTAGCTGCGGTCGTTTTCGCCTTAAAGATCTGGAGGCATTATCTCTATGGGTCGTCGTGTAAGATTTTTACCGATCACAAGAGTTTGAAGTATATCTTCAGTCAGAAGGAGTTAAATATGAGGCAGCATAGGTGGTTAGAGCTAATTAAAGATTACGACCTCGAGATACTTTACCATCCGGGTAAGGCTAACGTGGTGGCGGATGCGTTGAGCCGTAAGCCGATGGCGTTGCAGATGTTAGAAGTACTTACACCGCAGAGTAGGATCCAGCGAGATCTTATTTGTCAGAATATTGAGGTTTGGGTTCAGAGAGTTCAGGGCCAGTTATGTGCATTAGAGATCACTTCGTCCTTGACTGATGATATCAAGGAGAAACAGTATGATGATCCGTGTTTGGTCCAGTTAAGGGAGGATGTGAGGCAGGGGAAAGCCCCTGGATTTGTGGTTCAGGATGATGGTGTTCTGAAATTTCGCGGCAGACTATGTGTACCGAATGACATTGAGCTGAGACAGAAGATCTTGAGTGAAGCTCATACCACGCCTTACTCCATACATCCTGGTATGAATAAAATGTACAAGGATGTGAGGAGCAACTACTGGTGGAGCAATTTGAAGACAAACGTTAGCGAGTTTGTGTCGAGGTGTTTGACCTGTCAGCAGGTTAAGATCGAGCATCAGCGACCCGCGGGGTTTTTGCGACCACTCCCTATGCCGGAGTGGAAATGGGAGGATATTTCTATGGATTTCATTACGAATATGCCTAGGACTCGGAATGGAATGAACATGATTTGGGTTATTGTCGATCGACTGACCAAATCAGCTCACTTTCTGGGTATTAAGGACACTTGGGGCCCGGAGAGACTAGCACGAGTATTTATTGCAGAGGTCGTGAGATTGCATGGGACTCCTAAGAGTATTGTTTCGGATCGTGATGGCCGGTTCGTGTCACATTTCTGGCAGGCTGTACATCGAGCTTTGGGGACTGAGTTGAGACTCAGTACATCTTATCACCCTCAGACTGACGGACAGTCAGAGCGGACGATCCAGACGTTAGAGGATATGTTGAGAGCCTGTGCCCTAGAATGGAAGGATGATTGGGAGTCGCACTTGCCGTTGATCGAGTTCACGTACAACAATAGTTGGCACGCCTCGATCAAAATGGCGCCATTTGAGGCGCTGTATGGGAGGAGGTGTAGATCGCCGTTGTGTTCCCGATATGGTAGTTGAGACGAGAGAGAAGATTACCCTGATTCGGAATAGATTGTTAACGGCCCAGAGTCGGCAGAAGTCTTATGCCGACACGCGTCGCCGTCCGTTGGAGTTTGAGGTGGGAGATCATGTTTTGCTTAAGGTGTCGCCGACACGGGGAGTTTACCGCTTCGGCCGGAAGGGTAAACTTAGTCCGAGGTTTATTGGGCCGTTTGAGATTTTAGAGAGAGTGGGAGAGCTTGCCTATCGGCTAGGCTTACCGCCGTCCCTGAGCCACGTTCATAACGTATTTCATGTTTCCCAGCTTAGGAGGTACATATCGGACCCTAGCCATATTATCGATTTTGGAGAGATCGAATTGGGACCCGACCTTACAATCGAGGAGAGGCCGATTCAGATTTTAGAGCGTCGGGTGAAGCAACTTCGTCATAAAACCATCCCTTTGGTTAAAGTTCAATGGTCGAGACATGGGTCCGAAGAAGCCACATGGGAGACGGAGGAGAGTATGCAGTCGAGATACCCCGAGTTGTTCGCGTTGTAAGTTTCGGGACGAAACTTATTTTTAGGGGGAGATAATGTAATATCCGCGTTTTCTATTTTCGGTAATTTCTATTTTTGATGTATGTTCGTTTCGGACAACTCGCTTAGCACTGTTTTGGAATTCTGAATCTATTTTGTTCTTGGAGTTTTTCCGTTTGGACGAGTTTCGAAGATGCTTTTGCATAATTTCATTTTGAATTATATCTTGCCGCATGTGCGTTCGATTCTCGTAAAACTTGTTCGTTTTCGTTGTTTCTCGATTCGTATAAGTTTGTATGGTTGAGTTGGTCGTGTTGGAACTTTCGGTTTGTTAATCCGACGTTGTATCGCGATTTCTCGGGCATTTGGGCCGTTTTTGTAATTTTCATAAGTTTGGGGAATTTCGCCTTATTTGCTTCATTTCAAACTCTCTAGTGATCGAGATTATATTCTCTTTCAACGCTCAACTTTGTCGTCTTGATTATTACGTGTTTATGATTCTGGATTCTGGTCTTGCTTCGTTTTTCGGCTCAGGCGCGGGCAGCAGCTGATTGTGCGTAATCGCCGCTCGAGTAGCGCACGCTACTCAGATTTACTTGGCGTGCGCTAACATTGTGTGGTTAGCGACGCTAACTCGGGGTCTGAGCGTGCGCTATCGATTTCGTGCGCTGTCAGCTGGGTTCGATTGCATCGACTGTGCAACAGACGCTAATCGGCGTTAGCGCACGCTAATCCCGATACTAGCGCACGCTAACCATGTTAGCTTGCGACGCTAACGGGAGGTCAAGGCGCATCGTTACGCCATGCCTCGCTAGCGCACGCTAATGCTAGTGCGTAGCGTGCGCTAAGTCTCATAAATATAAATAGGGCAAAGAAATCAACTTCCTCAATTTACCTTCATTTCCTATCCTTCTCGGTTTTGAGCGATTCCAGGCGGGGGTTAGGTCCGATTCCGACTGTAGATCATCATTCACTACCACCGTGCGTTCCTTGCGTGGATTCTTCAAGTTCCTAATCACTTTCCACCATCCGAATCAAGGTAATTATTCCCAAAACCCTTATTTTGAGATTTTGGGGAAATTTTGGGGATTTCTTGGGATTTGACTCTGTTAGTCCGAATTATTACTGGGTTATCGCTGGACTTCGATCGTGCACTTGTAACCCTTCAGTTTATCGATGATTTGTGGTTTTAAATTCCAAGTTTTCCATTGCTCGTCACTTATAGTCGACGATACCCAAGTTTTGTTCGACTAAGGGTTTCAGCGGGTTGAACTAGGATGTATTCCATCATTTACGTAGTTTTAAGATTTGTTGTTCATCGTTATTGTGTTAGGATCGGATTTGTGAAGGTTGTTCGGGCCGAAACCTTCCGTTCGCCGTTTTCCTTCACGTAGTATTACTCAGGCAAGTACATGTATTACATTCCGTTATGTGCATATGATTTTGATGCGAATGATGTATATGGTGTTATTGAACGAATGTGATTGTTTCTCTTCCACCTGGGGATGGCGTGTGGCCTCTGGGGGCCGATACTAATGGGTACGGCCATGGAAGTGGAATTGAGTGCGTGTGTTGATGTTCTTCCACCTGGGGACGGTTCGACGGGACCTCTGGGGGCCGATACTAATGGGTACGGCCGCGGAAGTGGTTTCTCACCTGGGGACGGTTCGACGGGACCTCTGGGGATCGATACTAATGGGTACGGTCGCGAGTTACCAAGCGTGGATAATTGTATGTGGAAAACTTGTTGATATACTGTTTTAGTGTTAGTGTGATATTCCGGAATATTGGTTTTCAAAATGACTTTTCCTAACGATTTATTTGCGTTGATTTGTGTATGTATATAATGTTGTGTAATTATGTACTTGCACTAGCTATTCGAATGCTAACCCCTTAAATGGGGGAAATGCGTCTTATGCATTTCAGGTACTGGTCGAGCTGAGGAGCTGGCACGGGATGCGCATGCAAAGGATGGGTTGGCATGATGATGATGTGGCTCGAGTCTGCATTTTTCTGTTTTATCATTGCATCTGTTGAGTACTGGAGATAGATTGTTTATTTTTGAACATGGTTTAAGTCCCCTGCGTGGGCAACATTTTGGTATTTAACTTATGTCTCATGTACTCCGTTAAAATGTTTTGGCCGAGGCCACGGCCTTATTTACTTTTTGGGTACATCTTTCATGTTATCATTGTGGTTCATGTGTCACGAGTTAGCCTGGTAGACCTCACGGGGGTTCTACGGCGTGTAATGTCCCGTTAGTGAATTGGGATGTTACAGCGGCAGGGGGCGCCCGACCCCCCGAAATTTTTTTGCGATGTAGGTGGTATATAATTTTCGTGTAGAAAAATTTCGGTATATTCAGTTTCGACCTCCCAAAATTTCGGTGTTACCCGAAAAATAGCGTTAGGAAAAAAATTTTTAGATCCCGACCCCCCACTGAAAATTTTCTAGCTTCGCCATACTGCCCGTTAGTAAATGAAAATGCATGATAAGAGTATATATCTCTCACCCAACTTTTTCGAAAAAAAAAAACAATATATTAATTGAAAAAAAAGTAGATCGTGTCTTGAATATGGCACGCCTTGCGAGAAAATATCTCAAATTAAATTAGTATTTGTTCCGGGAATTATTATTCTCGTGATGTGTCTTACCTAATATTAATTGTAGATACATAGATGGAAGGTTCTAGATCCTTCTAGAGGTAGTAGTATCCTATTAGATGTCTTACCTTAGCTAGGGATCCTATGTATGGAAGGACTCTCATTGTAAATGCCTATATAAAGGCTCCTCTATCAGTGTTATGAATACAATTGATTGACTCTTATTTACAGTCTTTTTACTTTCTCCTGAAACACGTTATCAGCACGTAGTTCCCAACTGAGCAAGAAAAAATCCCTCCCGTTTTTTTTTCCTGCAAAATTCCAAAAAAAAAGGAACGAAAAATCGACTGCGAGAAACCCTAGCCGCCACCTTCCTTTCCTGATCGACGATCAGTCATCGACACCGTATCCAGCTGGATCTCCGACATCAGATTCATCCACCGCTTCAGGATCCACAACCTCATCGTCGGCCACGACGTCGAGTGGCGCCCATCCTACATCAGCTACCAGAACCCCGTCGCCACCCTCCAGATCTGCGTCGGACGTCGCTGCCTCATCTACCAGATCATCCACGACGACGACTGCATCCCTGAATCCCTAGATGATTTCCTATCCGACGACGACTTCACTTTCGTCGGTGTCGGCGTGAATTCTGACCTGGAGAAGCTGTACTCTGGGTATGTAATCGGAGGCGACGTGCGCACCGTCGATCTGCGGAAGCTGGCGGCTGCGTGGTATGGTCAGAACTATTTGAAGAAACTGGGGCTTCAAGAGCAGGCGAGTTTGGTGAAAGAGGTGGATAAGCCGAGAAATGTGATGATGAGCAGTTGGGATGACCGATGGCTGTCAGATGATCAGACTTTGATTTCATGCGAGATATATCACAATAATTGGTCTCAAAGCTGGTTAGAGAAATCGAAGAAGATGATCCAAACGATGTGTTCACTCCCGACAAGAGAATTCCTCAAGTTAACTTTGAAAAAGGATGAAAATTATGATCAATGACCGGAATGATGAACACAATTTCACCATAGAAAAATTGATGCTTGAAATTTTGACAGCAACTCCCCAACACAAATATCTGTATATTCAACGGTGGAGATCGAATTCTGAGTAATATTGACTACTGAATCTGCCGCCGAAAAGAAGCAGATTTTTACAAGGAAATTTGGAGACCCAACCTCATCCAATACCGAGCTGCTGCATCGCCGCGCTCGAGTCCTTTTTCGGATGAATTATCGAGCCCAGTAGCCCTATCCGGGCGTTTCTCAACTCTCAATCTTTTCCTAATTAATGATTCATTTGTTCATTAATTTGTACACTTATGAATCTTACATGTTTATGTTTTACGTGCATATAGGAAAATACGTTGCTCATGATGATTTGCACGCTATGAAAAAAAGCCATATTTGTTATCCCGTTCAAGGATCAAAGTAAATATGGAACCGAGTATCACGAAAATATATTGCTCATATGGAGAGAAGCTCCCATTCAAGGATCAAAACAAATATGGAACCAAGTACCTGTAAGATTTTATTAAAGTTCCCGTTTTTCAATTCTTCTCTTTTGGGAATTTTTTTTTTTGGGAATTGGGTATTTGAGTTCTTTATCTCCCACGCCACTTTGCGGTGGATGAGACTATGATAGGTGGTATCACTCTCATATGTCGAAGTAAACTGTGTGACGGTCCTGGGGGAGTCACGGATAATTGTTGAAAGTCGATATTTGTGGTTGTTGCGTACACCACGTTTTGGTTGCGATTTGACGTCGCCGTTTTGTCGATTTTAAACCAACAATTGAATAAAATGAATATTGTCGGTAACGGTAAAATTATGACTTGTTCATGATTAGTCACGGAATTGTGACGTACAAATGGGACAAACATCGATTGCGACGGATATGTCGTGGTTAAAATCGATTTGTGACGGATTTGCCACGATGAATTGAGCGATCACCACGTTGGTCTTGACCCAATCCCATACTTGGAAAACTCCATCTTTCATCCTATTAAAATAAAATATTGTATGTGGGTGTAGTCATGCCCCGTCTCCTTGCAATATAATATATAATAGAGTGTAAGAGTAATTCTCATGAATTTCAACATGTAAAGCAATGACATATTGCGGTAAATACATGAATTCGTTGACCTCGATTATAGTTCGTATGACTATAGGTCCAAATACTTTTCCGAGTATTTGTAAAGGCATGTGCCTTATACATTTGACTATGTTTAGTCGATCTTATTGGATGGTCAAAACAAGTTGGTTATGGTATATTCATTATGTCTCATGGTTCAAAATGCTTAATATTGATACACCGCGTTGCATCCATATAACATGGCTATTATGACGTATACCTGCAAATTGAGAATTAAAATACTTGATTGATTTGATGCACTTTGGTGGATTGTGTCTACACTTTGATCATGACTAGGCGCATCCTCCTTGATATTTGTTTATGCTTTGAAAGTTCAAACGGAATCAGTGGTTTTTAAACAGCCTTAGCTGTATCGACATTCCTACTTTCTCTGTAAGTCTACCAAGTTGGAGTTACCGAAAGGATCATTAGTCGAGATAATAAATCGAACACCCTGCTGTGTTTAGACGCACCTATGGCTGTTATTGCCATGTTTTTGCATCAATACTTATGCCACTGGATATGGTTTCAACCTTGTTTTCTCACTAAACTTTGGAAATACTAAGGCAGTCAATTAAAACATGCACTGTGATCTGAGTTTAATGATCTGTGTGGTGCACAAAGATACGAAAATCTAGTTTCCAGAACATCTGACCGTTCGTCCATAGACTTCCTAACAAGGGAGTTATCGCTGTTTTAGTGAACAAAGGCCAAGCTGCGCGGAATCTTATTTCCAGCGATTGTGCTAACTTTTGTCCCAACCAACTTGGTTCCCATCTTAAATTTGCAAGTGGTCTTATGACACATATTTTTCAACCTCTTTTTGGCCGATCTTGCCATAAATGATGCAATTTTTGGTATGCATTGTACGCTAAAATATCATCTTTCAAATGTTGAAAAACAGTTTCCTTGGGGAAGCCCAAAATACGCACCCTTATAAGAAGGTCGAGCGTGTGCATGGTAGTGTTACACCATGCTTGTGTCGTAATTTTGCCCCTTAGGCATATAACCTTGCCATGTTATGCACTCAATATGATAGATCATTTTGATCGTATCTGGTATAAAGTCTCTATGTTGTTAGAGTGTTCGCTATGCTCATATTTGTAAAATTTTGCAAGCGAGATTGAGTGCGTATTAAACTATTTTCAAAGAACACGATATTTTTTGGATTTCGGTTTATAAATCCATTGTGACTATGATGACTAGGTCATCACAATCAATGAGTGGTATAATGCTCAAGTTGTTGAATGCCGAATGGTGTTTTCTAGTCACATATGTTCCGTAACAATTGAACCATGTTATGACTCGATGATACATATGCCAAAGTGTATCACTCATACCATCTCATTATGATTTGTGAGAAATAAAATCTTATGCATCACTTGTATTGGATATGTGAAAAGAAAAATATTCATGAGTCAATATGGTCCGGCTTGCATCGGTTTTGGTAACCAGGAGATGTATTGGGACATCGACACATTTAGGCTTTAATAGTCCGGGGTTTGGACAATTTGATGATCCATATACTATGGTATTGCTATGGACATCATTTTTTCTTTGAACATAAAAGCTAGATGGATCAAAGACACCAAAGTATGTTGGTGGAGTCATGAGCAAGGCTCATGACCTATGATGATATTTATGTCATCCGCGTCTTGTTTTCATAAACATGTGTGATGCCAAAGACCCCCACAATGATCCTTCTTAGCCATGTTCATTGATTTAAGCCTATTCTTTGGCACGATTAAGAGATGACACCCTCATATGCTAAAGAGAATAATGTAGCGACTCGCATAAGCATGGTGCCGAGTCCTCCCTTTTCACCGAGTCCTTATACATACATGATCATAAGTATTAGCCTGGGTGGCTTATGATGCTATGATGGTGTTCACAAATGGTCGTAATCAAGTGATAACATTTATATGTTATGTTGTTCCTTTGACAATGATTGATA
This sequence comes from Orobanche coerulescens, assembly GCA_033398695.1. Classification (NCBI taxonomy): domain Eukaryota; kingdom Viridiplantae; phylum Streptophyta; class Magnoliopsida; order Lamiales; family Orobanchaceae; genus Orobanche; species Orobanche coerulescens. The sequence goes on from CM065811.1 coordinate 38,338,662, forward strand.
AGTTGATGAAACCTGAGTTTATGGTTGTCCAACTTGCCAACCAGTCATTGTAAAGGTCGGTTCATCCACTTTTTAGACCAAGTCTTAAAGTGAAATTTTAACAAGTACTTCCTAACATCCAAGGATACCTTCTCACAAATTTTGATGCCATTTGGAAACTTGGAAGGAGGTGAACCACTTAAATGAAGTTTTCACATACCACCAGCCGTCCTATCAACCAGTTCGATATCATTTCGACCAGTTTTTAACCACAAGGTTGATGGTTTTGGAATCCTAAACACCCGTTTATACATGCTCACGAAAATTTGAGGTGTTCGGGGTTGGTGAAGGGAGTGAACTCTTCAAGAAAGCACTAGAGGTTCGATAAAACCAACGGCCTATCATCGGTTCAATCGTTTCTTTATGTTCGATCCCGGTGGTGTATGGTGGCGATTTTGTTGGATTCTCAAGAGCAGTAGATATGGATATGTAGCATCGGTCAACATGTCATATTCACCTATACCTATCATTATTCAAATGTTTAGTTACGAGTGTAACAGTATGCATTTTGTTAGCTGGATTGCGTTAACAATGAAAAACCTTTATCGTCCACATGTTCATGTGCCAAAGTGCGTCACCACAACGCATTATGACGGGTTATAAATGATGAATATGACATGTGCTTTCACTCATAGTCCGCTTAAAATATACCTTGGCAGACTATCTCGTAAGTCACTTTGATGAGCCAGTCTTCCAATCGTTAGGGGGAGATGCGAACAATCATGTTCGAGTAGAACGACTTAGAATTGTCGTAGTTTGTCCCTACTGTGTCTCACCAAGTTCCCTAAAGTGACGAAATTAAATACATGCTGCAAACATGTCTGCAAGGATTGTGTCCGATCATGGGACGTTCATCACCTATAAATGGTGATATGGTAACACCACAAATTGTGGTAGATGGTGTTACTAGGCCGTGGATCTCATAGAGTATTAGGATGCCACTTGGTTCGATAAATTCTCTCGCTAAGAATGTATGCGAGCTTGGTACATGAAGCTTGATCATCTGATCAAATGAACTCATCCGTCTCATGTGATTCTGGATTATAGTCATCATTGGGGGACGCCTCAATGAATGCCAATCCATAAAGAGTACTCTATGAATAAAGCCGGTACATGAGGACGTGGAATGTGAGTTTAATCGAACCATACTTCGTTGAAAATCTACAACGTTGTAGCCTTGGCCTAAAATGGAAACATATGCGACTCCAGTATAAACAAAGTGATAGCCCTTTGTTGAAGTGGTGCCGAAACTCCAAAGATAAGATCTATCCGTATACTTTGTCAAAGCGAGTGAGAGAAGGAGTTAAACTCACCTCATGGCGCGAGGTTTCTCATGAACACACTGGAATCGACTACGATGACACGAAACTTAGTTGTGCTATCGTAATGGATGTTATAGCATCCACTATATTTTCAGTTAGATAGTTTCCCAAAAACTGACGTGCAGCTTGTGGTTAAATCTTATCTTAGTGGGGAACTAAGTTAAGTGATGAAAGGATCTCTTGGTGGATCAAACTCAAATCAAGTGGCTCCTGACTACGGAGCGCGTCGACAAGTGATTGTCGGGAACGCATACTAAGTATATACTTGATTTGGAAGAGATATGAAGCTTTTGCATGTAAAACTAAGGGTTTATAGTGATGTACTCTTGTGAGACTAAGAGATTCCGCTAAATCCAAAGTTAAGAATGAAATGATCTTGGGGACACTTGATGATGCGTATTCATCAATCGATTTAAGGCAATCTAAGGGACGGTTTCCCTAAGAGACGATAAAGTAATGCCTATATGATTCCCAATGATTAGTCGAAGTCATCATAAGACTTGGCTCACTTAAGTGGTGATGCAGTCTTAAGAGAAAAGTACGGTATTATGTACTCATGTTTGACTCGATGTACTCATTCGTAATAATCCGGTAAAGCCACTATGATGATGGACTAGGATGCGCTCACGCAATGTCTGTGAATGACAAGAAGCTTGAAGCTCGCTCAATCTCGATAAAAAGACACTTGAATATCGATACCCGAATTTACCCAGAATGTATTGATCTATCTCACATATGACCTACACGGCGGCTCACTTGTTGGAAAATGGTGAAACTGGTACCATTGGAAAGGTTTGTGTCTATTTTCCAAGGAAACCAACCATTTGATCACATCCATCATCTTGAGTGACATATAAATATTGTTGCAAAGTAGGACAGGATATGTCCGGTAATTTGCTGAGTCAACTTCGATAGAGCTTTGTGATCTGCTCAGGTCGATCTAGGTTACGTACTGTATGTGAATGAAAAGCTATGGGTGTCTAGTTTTCATAAGTTCTTACAGTTTCGTTGATACCTATTGAATCAAAGAAGTTGTGACTGATTTGGTGCATGGAGGTCAAGACTTTGGAAAATTTGATAAGTCTTTAGCGACTCTGCACTTTGGATGTGTCGCGCTTTTTTTGTCCTTAGACCAAGGTTTGTTTTTTTCCCATTGGGTTTTCACTTGGTAAGGTTTTTAACGAGGCGACCTATGAGAACATCCATACAATGATGCGTTGTACTTCTGTTCAACTTAGACCAAGGGGTATTTTTCCCACTGGGTTTTTCCTTGGTATAGTTGTGAGGGCAACTTGGCACCCGACTCCTATGATTTGAGATACTCATCATGAGGAGTCATTATGTATACATCAGGGGGAGTATACATGACATGTTATGCTGGTGCGTTGTAATCTTTTCCTCATCAAGCCTTTATTTTTCCCATGGGGTTTTGTTTTGGCTTGAAATAGGTTTTTACGAAGGCAACATCTTCTGCACCATTGTTGTATTAGTGCTCGACACATGGGGAGTGTTCTGGGAATTATTATTCCCGTGATGTGTCTTACCTAATACTGATTGTAGATACATAGATGGAAGGTTCTAGATCCTTCTAGAGGTAGTAGGATCCTATTAGATGTCTTACCTTATCTAGGAATCCTATGTATGGAAGGACTCTCATTGTAAATACCTATATAAAGGCCCATCTATCAGTGTTATGAATACAATTGATTGACTCTTATTTACAGTCTTTTTACTTTCTCCTGAAACAGTATTATCTTATATTGTGAATGACTGTTATATCCTGAAATAGTATTATCTTATATCGTGAATGACTGTTATATCTTATTACGAGTGTGAGATCTAAAATTTCCTATAAATAAGATTTTGGTTATTAATAAAAATAAACCTGAATTCTTTCTAAATCCTTTCTATTCTATATACACTTTACCGTCATCATGGTTTTGATAATAGTGAATCCCACACTTTCTACTCATCTTCATTTAAAAAAAAAACTTGTGCTCCAAATTCCAGAAACTCAGGGCTCACTCAGTACAAGCTGAAGAAACTTTACAACCTCCACTTCAATATCAGACATGGGTTCTCAAGGTTTCCATCCACTGTCAAGGCTGCAAGAAAAAAGTCGAGAAAGTACTACAGAGCATTGATGGTGTTTACACTATAGATATTGATTCCCAGCAACAAAAAGTTACTGTCACCGGCAACATCGACCCACAGACCCTAATCAAGAAACTGGTGAAATCCGGAAAACATGCAGAGTTATTGCCGGAAAAAGGAAAACCCGCTGGCAACAAAGAAAAGGAAGCCAGAGAATCAGATGACAAATAAAACGGCACTAAAACTGGTGAAAACAATGAAGACGACGACGACTGATAAATTCATTCAAGCGCAGGATGAAGTGCTCCGAGTTTCGATGCCCATCAAACAGGGACTCTTTCCCTACAGACCTTGTATAGCAACAACGGGATTTTTTTCCATAGAGAAGGGGTTGCAGTGCACTCCTTCCCTTCTCCACAAATCACGGCGCGACACGTTTAATGTATGCTATACGTGTCGCGCCGTGAATGGCTGAGAAGGGGCGGAGTGCACTGCATCCCCCTTCTCCATGGAAGCACCCAACGGCGGCGACACCTACACTTGAGGGTTAGGGAAAGGAAAAAATAATAAAAGAATAAAAGAATAAAATATTGTTTTGTTAAAGTAATAATATCCATTGTGTGCCTGAGTCTATTAGTTTACGGGCTTTACTAGTTATGGTAGGATTAGGCCTGCTTGCATGTATTTCTCCCTATTTCAAAGGATGTCATCAATGGAACAATACACAGTTTTGCCCTACTTTATTGTCTCAATTATTTTCCCTTCAACACGTTATCAGCATATAGTTTCTCAACTGAGCAAGAAAAAAATAAGAAAAAAAAAACTGAACACACGCAGCCGAAACCCTATCCATGTCAACCCTACCAGATCGCCGGTGTCGACCTATCGTGCAGATCAGAAAAAAAAAAAACGCTGCTCCAAGTCGCCGCCGCCGGCCACTGCCCTCATCTCCAACCTGCCGCAGTTTGTTGCCCACATCCATCAGCACATAGATCCAAATTGGCCATCCACTCCAGACCCGTGAATTTCAGTTCGGCATCATCCCTATCACCGGACAGTCGGACCAGACTGGACCGCCTCCACCCTATACGCTCGCTCGAGCTTCCCAGAACCAGCAAAAGCGGCGCCAACCCCGATCTACGTGAAGCCTTGACTTGCTGCCTGTCATCTTCTTCAATGTAACACCCCCAAATCCTATTGGGTCATTACAGTGCCGTGGACCCCACGCCAGGAGATCCACCAGGCGAACATGACTAAAAATACATTAAATTAAACAACAAGGGAAAATCATAGTCCCTACCATGATATCCGACACAATATTCCGATAAGGAATTTCAACGACAACGATGGGCCTACATGGCCAAGAGTAAAAATACAACATCCACGAACATCTGCTCGGGTAATACAAAATGACAATGACTGACAAACTGGAGAACACTCCAACCGACTGACCAACATGAACAACTCGAACTAGTATCGTTCGAATGCCTCGTCGCCATCATCATGCCCCTGTGTCTCAACTCTCTCCTCGCAAGCACCTAAAACATGAAAAACATGTTCCGCCCCACCGGTCACCATCCAGATAATGAACATCAAATACATGTATAACATGATATGCATCCAAAGGCGTAATGAAACGGCATAATGATGATAATAATACGAGATGCTCACAAACCAAGGTAAGAACCGAGCATTCGTGAAATACTATGCCCACGGCATACCATTAATAATTGCTCGACAGTTAGAACATAAATGCCCAACGGCGAATCATAATCACGTAATACCACAATGAATTAAACGACATGAACCAAACCAGAATCGAATTTAATATGAATCGTAATGCCCAAAGGCTCCAATGAAAATACCAAGACATTACAAAAGGCACGAAAGTCGTTCAATGGAAATTAACAAATATCACAAACACTGAAGTCAAACACCGAAGTCAGTATCAATGAGGGCGAAGCCACGCACGGCCGTATCACAATAAGGGCCGGGCCACGGCATCCACCGTATCACAATTAGGGCGAAGCCACGTGCACGGCCGTATCACAATAAGGGCCGGGCCACGCATCCACCGTATCACAATTAGGGCCGGGCCACCGCACGGCCGTATCACAATTAATGATAGTGTGCTGCCTTGAGTCAGCCAACACGATGACAGTAACACACGGATAGACACCGTCCTTGACAGTCCCAATTTAACACCTCGATTGCCTTAGGATGGCCAACCGATAACAATGATGCAGCGGATGAATCCATGAATGAGTAAGCACTTCGATTGGCTTAGAATGGCCAATCGCTACGAATGATACGATGAATGATTAGAATACCTCGATCGCCTTAGAACGGTCAATCGATAACAATGAAATGGTGAATAATTGAACATTTCGATTTGCCTGAGAACGGCCAATCGATGACAATGATACGAAGGATGCCTCGGCACCTTTAATCGGTGACCAACGACGAAGACAAGAAATGAATAAGCCAATGCCTTAATTCGGCCAATATGGTTTTAATAACAACTCCCAACATGAATAACGATGATTTGAACGATGTCTTAGATTGACGTCAATATTAACAACAATCGATACATCGATGCCGCGAACCGGCTATCGACAATGACATTAATAATGAGTATTACAATGCCTTGAATCGGCCGTTAACGAACAACAATAAACATTTGGCAAAGTTGCCGGAAGGTATCGTATCGAAAGATCTCTTGATATCAATGAATTCATGAAGAGACTAAGTCTCGGAATGATACAACACATCCATACACATACATGATGACATTAGCTCATTGACTAGTACAAGTATAAAACTTGCCTCAAACCGAAGGTGAGAAGGTACTTCCACGATCAACGTCCTTAATGAAATTACCGGCCGCTTGAACAACCTTAAACAACACAAAAACCAACAATTCTCTTAATACACGAATCAAGCATGATCACAACCAACTCAAAAGTCAATACAACAATACCCGAAACTCATTGGGGCATTTAAACAAACGCGTTGTAAACAATCTCCAATTGTTTACAACCAAACTCAATTACATCCGAAACCAACTCCCAATGAATGATTCAAACCCACAAAACCTCATGAATACCATCAATAATCCAATAGGAATACTTAGAACGATATTTCAACAACATTTGATCGAAAACCCCCAAAATTCCAAAGTCAACCCGTAAGGGTTCTTGAACAATTCCTCAATTATTCACAAATTCCGAAATTACACCAATGAATTCGTAGAAATACATGTATCCAAGATAGATAATCCATATCTAACATATTCCAACATAAAATCGATTTACACGAAGAGATCGAAAGCAAAACACCCAAGATCCGAAATTCTAGATCCAAGAATCATTACCTTGATTTGGAGTGATGAAACTGATTTAGATGATGATTAATACAACTTAGGAGCTTGAAGATGATGCTAGATGATTGCAGCTCGAAAAGACCTTTCCGAATCGCCCAAGCTCGTCCGAAATGGTTGAGAAATGAAGAAATGACGAAGGTTGGACCGAACTGTCCTATTTATACTGTCCCAGCTTAGCGCGCGCTAACTCCTGATATTAGCGTGCGCTAACGCGTGTACCGGGTAATCCAGTACCCCTTGACTGAATCGTTAGCGTGCGCTAAGTACCTTTGGTAGCGTGCGCTAACAGCCTGTCCTTAGCGTACGTTAACCTTATGTTAGCGTGCGCTACCTGATAGTTGATATCCAAAATCCTGGAGTCCATAACCTGCTGTCCTCTGATCTGAGCGCGCTAGCGTGCGCTACTCTGAAGTCTTAGCGTGCGTTACCAACATAGTTAGCGTACGCTACTTACCACTCGTAGCGTGCGCTACGAATTTCCCAAATCAGCCCAGTACCTTCTGGACTGTCTGCCTCACTTGCGCTAGCGTGCACTAATACTGAATCATTGCGCACGTTACATGCACCTCATTAGCGCGCGCTAACTACAATGTGTAGCGTGCGCTACCTTTCAAACTGAAAATCAAAACATGATGATGATGATGACAATAATCTCGGCTCGATCTCAAACAGTGATGATCCCAAAATACGCCGAATGGTGAACATAGTTGACTGAATATGAATGATGAATGATTATTACTGAGTGAAAAAAATTCTGAGTGACAGTTACTGAATGATAATAAATGATTTCACGACCGGGTATTACATACTCCCCCCTTAAAAAGAGTTTCGTCCTCGAAACTGAGGGTAAACAACTCGGGATATGAACTATCCATCACGATCTAAAAACAATAACGCCCAAATAGTCCTCGGGACTAAATCAACCGCAAGCCCAAGTCCCCAAGACTTGACGTCTCGAAGCACAGTGAACGATTCCTCAAATTATCACGAAATCTCGAGCACAACGCCGGAGGGATGAACTCCCAACAAATGACCCAAATCTCAAGATTCTCGAATATGATCATAATAAGATAGATCAACAATAAATGATCCACAGTCACGATACATTATTACGGATAGATTTACACAGTCATCCAAAAACAAGGTTACATCTCAAATGTACCCAACATCGATATCCTTCCATATCATCGATTTCCTCTATCTCAACGATTAAAGGTATATCCGATGATGAATTCGCCGCTAACTATGATCTCAGAAGGTCACGAGAATGAAAGTGACTAAAATGAATGATGAATGATAAATGACTATAAATCCGACCAGGATCAAGAATGACTCACCAAGGTGAATTAATAACGTCATGAGTGATAGATCAAGTGAAATTATTGGAACCGTTGTTCCTCGTGAATTGAATGATTAGTTTCATGATGACAAGTCCCAACATGATTGATGTATGATGAATGAATTATATGAATGAATGAACGAAAACGAAATGAATGATTATACTATTAACGAACAAGAATTAACTTGTTCAAACCGGTGATGAATGTCCTTACCTAGGGCTCTCGAAGCCTGATAGGGTCCCTTGGATGATGCACGGGCTGGAGTAACGAAGTCTCTCGAGGCCCTTGAGCTCTCTTGAGATTTCCGCGTTAGAACCCTGCAGATTTACGCGTGTCCCTGCCTCCCGCACAGAAAACAAACAATAGCTGGCACCATACACCGGGTACTAACGTGACCTGCTGAATCACAGTTAAAGCAAACAACAGTCGAACTCGCCGCCTGAGAGGAAGATGCCAACCCAGCACGAAGACGACTAGAAAATGACCCCTTGGACGTCGGAGCTCGATGCCCCTCTGAACGAGCCGACATTCTAGTCCTCTCACCTGAAGAAACTGAAGGATGCTTCTGAGTAAGCTCCTTGATTAAAAGCTCTGCTCCAAGAGCCTTCCCGATGAACTCACTAAGTGAATTACAATTGTGATTGAACAACTGCATCCTCAACTGCGGATTTAGCCTCTTGCTAAAATACTTAATTTTATCCGCCTCAATACGGATAATTGACGAAGCAAACTGAAGTAGTCCCCAAACTTCTCAAAGAATGACAATAACACCCTCGTCCTCGACGGATTCGGGGTTCAAAACTTCTGACAACTTGGCTTCACGAAGTGGAGCCGGATAATACCTCTCTAACATGAGAGTCTTGAACTCGCTCCAAATACAATCACGATCGAAGGGTTTCACAGAAAGCCACCACGAATAAGCGCCCTTAATCAAGTAATAAGCCGCTACTGCCACTTTACTCTCTTCCGGACATTGAACCATGTCGAAGAGTTTATTAAAATGCTCGAGCCAATGAACAATATCAGCTGGTTCCGACGAACCCTCAAAAGTAGGCGGCATCTGACGAGAGATATCGCCAACAATCTGATTCACTCCTCCAGTCTGTCCATGAAATGGCACCTGGCATCCCTGTTGCGGTGGACCACGAACCATTGAGGTCTGCATGGTCTCCACTATCCGCGTCATCTGAGTCATCTGGGCCATCATGCCCTGCATAAATATGAATGGATCAACCCGAACACCTTCCGAGTGAGATGCCTCTCGGGTACGACTCCCTGACAGAGAATGATTATCTGCTGATGAATGAGTAGCCTCGCTATTTGATGAGTTAATGATATCCCTCGCGTTCGTGTGGGCATGCACACGAGATCCCGGGTTCCGGCCCGCACCGCGGCCTCTTCCCCTGCGACCTCTGACAGCTCTATCCATACTGAAGTAGGAAAGTCACATGATGATTATAGATTCCGCATGAATATCGCATTATGATCACGTTACAGAGTGACAATAATAAGCATACACGCTCTAACACAATGAATGCATTAATGATTTAATGAAACGAGCGTCGACATTACGTCAGAGTATGATAAGACCGTATGAAACATCAAATGAGGTAACATGATTGCCTGATGAAATTCCTGAAATGATTACCTTGAACACGTTAACAAGGTTGAAAATTCGATCCTCAAGATCAACAACTGAACCGTGAGATGGGCTGAATGATTAATGAATTAACTGAACAATGAGATTGACTGAATGAGGAATGAATTAACTGAGCAATGAGATTGACTGAGTGATAAGTGAATTAGCTAAACGATGAGATTAATTGAGTGATGAATGAATTAGCTGAACGATGAGGTTAATTGAGTGATGAACGAAGCAACTGAGCAATGATATTGACTGAATGATGAATGAATTAACTGAGTGATGAATGAGTTAACTGAGTGATGAATTAACTGAGTAATGATATTGACTGAGTGACGAATAAATTATCTGAGTGATGAATTAACTGAGTAATGATATTGACTGAGTGATGAATGAATTATCTGAGTGATGAATTTACTGAGTAATGATATTGACTGAGTGATGAATGAATTATCTGAGTGATGAATTTACTGAGTAATGATATTGACTGAGTGATGAATGAATTAACATGATCGGCAAGATCAGAATGATGATTGAGGATTATTAACGGATGAATGAGTTGATCCTTAATGCTTACACAAGCCACACGTCCCAAAACAATTAGTCATGAATCAATCATAACACTAATATCGCATATAGGTTTCAACAAGGCATGAACAATTAATGACATGATGAATGTATGAACATAAAGAGAATCGAGTCCTTACACAGGTCATACGAAGCTTCGAGGTCTCGCGATACTAGTCTTTACTGACGACGACTCGATGAATGAATGACTCGTGCAGTCGCACTAATATTACGACTCACAAAACCTGACTCACTAGATTGTCATAACCTGACAATCCCACTACTACCGCGTCGGTAGGACCAAATAACTCACATCTCAGGGTATTTCACAACCCAAAGCTCCGATACCATTTCTGTAACACCCCCAAATCCTATTGGGTCATTACAGTGCCGTGGACCCCACGCCAGGAGATCCACCAGGCGAACATGACTAAAAATACATTAAATTAAACAACAAGGGAAAATCATAGTCCCTACCATGATATCCGACACAATATTCCGATAAGGAATTTCAACGACAACGATGGGCCTACATGGCCAAGAGTAAAAATACAACATCCACGAACATCTGCTCGGGTAATACAAAATGACAATGACTGACAAACTGGAGAACACTCCAACCGACTGGCCAACATGAACAACTCGAACTAGTATCGTTCGAATGCCTCGTCGCCATCATCATGCCCCTGTGTCTCAACTCTCTCCTCGCAAGCACCTAAAACATGAAAAACATGTTCCGCCCCCACGGGGTCAGTCATCCAGATAATGAACATCAAATACATGTATAACATGATATGCATCCAAAGGCAGAATGAAACGGTACAATGATGATAATAATATGAGATGCTCACAAACCAAGGTAAGAACCGAGCATTCGTGAAATACTATGCCCACGGCATACCATTAATACCTGTTCGACAGGTTAGAACATAAATGCCCAACGGCGAATCATAATCACAGAATACCACAATGAATTAAATGACATGAACCAAACCAGAACTGAATTTAATATGAATCGTAATGCCCAAAGGCTCCAATGAAAATACCAAGACATTACAAAAGGCCTGAAAGTCGTTCAGCGGAAATTAACAAATATCACAAACACCTGAAGTCAAAACAAATTAAGTCAGATCAATGAGGGCGAAGCCACGGCACGAAGCCGTATCACAATAAGGGCCGAAGCCACGGCATCCAGCCGTATCACAATTAGGGCCGAAGCCACGGCACGAAGCCGTATCACAATAAGGGCCGAAGCCACGGCATCCAGCCGTATCACAATTAGGGCCGAAGCCACGACACGAAGCCGTATCACAATTAATGATAGTGTGCTGCCTTGAGTCGGCCAACACGATGACAGTAACACACGGATAGACACCGTCCTTGACAGTCCCAATTTAACACCTCGATTGCCTTAGGATGGCCAACCGATAACAATGATGCAACGGATGAATCCATGAATGAGTAAGCACTTCGATTGGCTTAGAATGGCCAATCGCTACGAATGATACGATGAATGATTAGAATACCTCGATCGCCTTAGAACGGTCAATCGATAACAATGAAATGGTGAATAATTGAACATTTCGATTTGCCTGAGAACGGCCAATCGATGACAATGATACGAAGGATGCCTCGGCACCTTTAATCGGTGACCAACGACAAAGACAAGAAATGAATAAGCCAATGCCTTAATTCGGCCAATATGGTTTTAATAACAACTCCCAACATGAATAACGATGATTTGAACGATGTCTTAGATTGACATCAATATTAACAACAATCGATACATCGATGCCGCGAACCGGCTATCGACAATGATATTAATAATGAGTATTACAATGCCTTGAATCGGCCGTTAACGAACAACAATAAACATTTGGCAAAATTGCCGGAAGGTATCGTATCGAACGATCTCTTGATATCAATGAATTCATGAAGAGACTAAGTCTCGGAATGATACAACACATCCATACACATACATGATGACATTAGCTCATTGACTAGTACAAGTATAAAACTTGCCTCAAACCGAAGGTGAGAAGGTACTTCCACGATCAACGTCCTTAATGAAATTACCGGCCGCTTGAACAACCTTAAACAACACAAAAACCAACAATTCTCTTAATACACGAATCAAGCATGATCACAACCAACTCAAAAGTCGATACAACAATACCCGAAACTCATTGGGGCATTTAAACAAACGCGTTGTAAACAATCTCCAATTGTTTACAACCAAACTCAATTACATCCGAAACCAACTCCCAATGAATGATTCAAACCCACAAAACCTCATGAATACCATCAATAATCCAATAGGAATACTTAGAACGATATTTCAACAACATTTGATCGAAAACCCCCAAAATTCCAAAGTCAACCCGTAAGTGGTTCTTGAACAATTCCTCAATTATTCACAAATTCGAAATTACACCAATGAATTCGTAGAAATACATGTATCCAAGATAGATAATCCATATCTAACATATTCCAACATAAAATCGATTTACACGAAGAGATCGAAAGCAAAACACCCAAGATCCGAAATTCTAGATCCAAGAATCATTACCTTGATTTGGAGTGATGAAACTGATTTAGATGATGATTAATCCAACTTAGGAGCTTGAAGGTGATGCTAGATGATTGCAGCTCGAAAATACCTTTCCGAATCGCCCAAGCTCGTCCGAAATGGTTGAGAAATGAAGAAATGACGAAGGTTGGACCGAACTGTCCTATTTATCTTGTCGACTTAGCGCGCTAACTCCCGATGTTAGCGTGCGCTAACGCTGTGTACCGGTAATCCAAAGACTTTGATCGAATCGTTAGTGTGCGCTAAGTACCTTTGATAGCGTGCGCTAACTGGCCCTTAGCGACGTTAACCTTATGTTAGCGTGCGCTACACGATAGTTGATATCCAAAATCCCGGAGTCCGTAACTCATCTGTCCTTCGATCGAGCGCTAGCGTGCGCTACTCTGAAGTCTTAGCGTGCGTTACCAACATAGTTAGCGTACGCTACTTACCACTCGTAGCGTGCGCTACGAATTTCCCAAATCAGCCCAGTACCTTCTGGACTGTCTGCCTCACTTGCACTAGCGTGCGCTAATACTGAATCATTGCGCGCGTTACATGCACCTCATTAGCGCGCGCTAACTACAATGTGTAGCGTGCGCTACCTTTCAAACTGAAAATCAAAACATGATGATGATGATGACAATAATCTCGGCTCGATCTCAAACAGTGATGATCCCAAAATACGCCGAATGGTGAACATAGTTGACTGAATATGAATGGTGAATGATTATTACTGAGTGAAAAAAATTCTGAGTGACAGTTACTGAATGATAATAAATGATTTCACGACCGGGTATTACATTCACCACGACCGGAATCGCATAAAACGCCGCCCGCCTTCCTCCTAAATCGAAGCAGCAACCTCATATCGTTCACCAACCTCCATCTGCCCGATACCTAGATCGGCTCCGGCGGAATCCAACCTTTGGGTTCTGATCGCTCGTCTCCCAGCCTAGAGTCTAGACTAGTACCCCCGACCCAACCCGCTTCACAGAAAGAAACTCAGCCCGCAACGTAGCCCGACCCGATAGGCAGCCTGAAATCTTACCCGACCCGAACTGTGAATGAAATATGAGGCCATCTCAAATCACCAAACTCTGCCGACGTCTCCCCCGCCGCACACCAGATCTGACATGAAGGAGATTCCTATTCTCTTTTCTATTTCCTCACATTGAAATTGGAATATTTAATTTCATGATTTCCTAAAATCATATTTTAACCCCTTGTTTTCATATTTTTTGCAAGGACGAGAGAGAGAGAGAGAGAGGGAGGGAGGGAGGGAGGGAGGGAGGGAGGGAGGGAGAGAGAGAGAGAGAGAGAAATAAAAGTTCACCGATTCACGCGGACGAATGGAATGAGGAATATATTTTCATCCAAACAAATTGATGGTATGCCCAACGAAAGAATCGTGTCTTTCCTGTAAGGTATACAATCCGAATAACCCTACTATTTGTAACGTGCGCGATTTTACATGCTTTAATTACTTTAAGTGCATATTTATATTTCATAAATTTATTTATGCCTAATTAAACCAAATAAAGCATGATGCATTAATAACTTTAATTAAATCAAAGTGAATTGCTTAAAGTAACATGAATTAAAATAAATTCACGTTGAACTAATAATTATATTGCGGCATAAGAGACCTACTTGACTGCATAATACGTGTATAGATATATATTCCTAGGATTATGTGTCTTTATCTATAAATATACATATATTTGCATGCATATATAGACATGACATGCAATTAGGCTTCATTTTAGTAGAGTTTAGAGGACTTATTTCTATTGCCTATATTAAATAGAACCATGATAAAGTAATATCATTGGTAATGCTCAATAGCATCGAAAGTAATTTTGACCATATCTTGGTTCCGAAACATAATATCCTCCCATTATTAGAAAATTTTATCATGAAAAGTACTCATGGTAAACTGTGAAAAATCATTTTCCTTTTTCTTGTATTAATATAGCTTATCCAACTCGCCTCAAATCTGATATCTTAGACTCAAAAGAGCTTGCGTACCATAGATGGGTCTCCTACGTCGAGACTACATTTGTTGCTAAGGACTATAGTGCCACAATCTTTGATACCACAGGCGATGCACAGTCTGACAAAATGAAAGTTAGTGCATTAATGTTCTTTAGGCGACATATCGACCCAAGCATGAGATGGAATATCTACAGTTGAAATCCCCAAAGAACTGCGGGATGCCCTTAAGGGCCGATTTGAGAACATTCACAAACTTTGCTCCCAGAGTTGACCGTACAGTGGAATGAAATCCGCTTGCTTAACTATAAACGGATCAACGATTTCAACAAAGATATGCTCCGCCTCAAGGAACACCTAAATCTCTGTGTGAAGGACATCACAGAATATGACATGATCCAGAAAACCCTCTTCAACTTTCCTACTTCTGCTCTTATACTAGCGAACCAGTATAGGCTAGAGTATGATAATAAACGCATCACTACATTCAGTAAACTCATCAACCTCCTGCAAGTGGCTGAGAGGCATAATAAAGTGCTAGTGATCAATAATGTCAGGCCGGTTGGGACAAAGAAAATTCCCGATGCCAATTACGTGAAAGGTGGAGAGAACCCCAATGTACAGGGGACTGGTCATGGCAACCCGAAACCACAACGTGGAAAAGGGCATAGTGGTCGAGGACGTGGGGGTTCTTCCAATATAATGCGAAGACTTGGTGCTCCCGACTCTACTAGAAGGGAACCAAAAAGCACTTACCCATCCTATCGCCTTTAAGGCTCGAGTTGGCAATGAACCGTGCTATCATTGTAGAGATACTGGACATGGTACAAGAACTGCCATGCAAGCAAGCAAGTCGCATCTCACTACAATAAATGTAGAGAGTCCAAAGAAAGGAGAACTCACTATATGGAAAAATATGATCTAGACAAGTCCCCCCATGTCAATTTCACAGTCATCAATCTCGAATTGAGTCATACGAGCCACAGTCTATAGACTGAATCTTAGTATTATGTTTATTTCTCGTTTACATTTGGTATAGTTGCCTCAAGATGATTGTGTTGGTGTTTTCTTTTCAATAATGGCATGATGCAATGTTGTTTCACGAACAAGATATTAATATTGCTTACGTTATATTCTTAGCTTATTTCGAAGTACTGAATATTGCTTGAATGCTTATGGTTTGAAATTTCTCTATCTTCTAAGGAATAAATCGAGTAAAACTTGAATATTCTTAGAATAAGGTTTCTATTCATCGAATAAGTCGCCTGCCAAACCTCGGTAACTACGATGATTGGGTCCTCCCAACTCATCAAAGGGCGAGGTAATGCCCAATTCTTAATGCCTAAATAATAGTCTTCTAAATTACCGATGCTATGTATGCATCTAGATCCCTTCGAACCTTACTTGGCTTCAATAATATACGTAGCAATGGTTTCCAGATTGAAACCCACTGTGAGAATAGAATAGAGTTTATTTTATTAATTCTAATTAATGTGGACGTAAACGCATTTTAGAATAACTCATGAGTTAATCTAGTGGACTGTACCTCACTACTATTAGATTTTTAAATTCCTATATTGTCACCAACAATATACTTTGGGACATAGACTCATATAGGCTTTGGTACGATAGACTAGGTTATCCTGGTCGAAGTATAATGATCCATATACTAAAAACTTGTACGAACATCATTTCCTTTCGAGCGAAAATGTGGCAACAACTCAACATAAAGAACAATATTGATGTTAATCGTATTATATCATCTAAAGAATCGGATGCATATCAAATGCGCACCACTCATTTTTGCAAAGCCTACTCTTTAATTAATGTGGGAGTCAGACCTTCCTATGCTAAAGAAACAAAAGCAAGCATTCCATTCTTACGCTGAATATAAGGAGATATTCGTGGATCTATCCACCTAATATGTAGACCATTTATGTATTTATGGTTTTGATGGATTCTTCGACATGTTGGTCACATGTGGCTTTCCTGTCCACTTAAACTGCTGCAGAACTTTCAAAATAATTTATAAGGACTCACCTCCCTTATCACATCTAATGGACTCGATGATGTTGGAGAGTTCACATCAAAAAGTAGTTGATGTTTATTGCATGATAGAGATTAATGAATAGTATCTCGTCCCATGTGCATATGCAAACGGTCTCACATAAACCACCGTCGAAAGAATATGTATGGTGATTATGTCACTGGTTATGCGCACCAATTAGCATATTTTTGCCTGGAATTATGCAATATTGCATGCAAATTTACTTAAATCGTTCATTCTTAGACCCTCTGCCGACCAATTAGTTTATGCGTACCGGTTGGTAACTAGATATCCTGATTTTTATATTTTGGACCCAGACGGACTTGAGTGCTAATTGCGCATATTTGGTTACACATTATATGTGCCTTCTGCGCCCCACAACGCATTGGTTTTTATAAACGATTAAGTATTCACGTTGGAGAATAATCTCCAGACGTTTATCCGCTATTTAGAACCTTCACAATGATCTCTTTACCGCACAATTTGTAGATTGTCACTTTAATGAGACAACCTTCCCGTCGTTAGGGGGAGGAGAGAAGACGTGTATCTCCCTACTCTATTTTCATTATGATCCCCGAACTTCATAATGTTACCGTGAAGCATAAAGAACACTTGATCTTCAGGATGTAGCAGATTCGATGCTTGATGCATTTATTGATATCGTTCAAGTGACAAGATCTCACATTACTGCTGCAAATGTGCCTGTAAGGTTAGAAGTCCCCTGTTAGGGGCACATCACCAATGAATCGGGTGATGCAACTGCACGTGGTGGAGGTGTGGTTGAGGCCGTGGCTCCCTGCGAAGGAAGGGGTGGAAGCCACATGGTTCGACTAAATACTCACCCAAGTAAGAGGTAGAGTATGGCACAAAATTACATGTTAACCATCAATGAACTCATTTCATGAGATCATGCTTGATGTTATTATGTCCATGAATCATGACGAGGGGGACGCCCCGAAGATATGATTCAGAAAATCAAGAATCTCGATGAAATTATGAGGGTGTGGCCTGATGAACCACCCACTTTGATGACATGTCATGAATCATAAAGTACGATGATATTGAACCTCGCTCAGTTAGATGAAATCAACATAGAGCTGATTGGCCTATAAGAAAAACATTCCAGGTAGAACTAGATTCTCCGACAAAGAGACATGTATTTGGTGTAGGTAGTGCTAACCTAACCAAATGTAAAGCCTGAAGGACACAATTGAGCCTTTGTCATAAAGCATAGTGAGAATAGTAGAGTCCTAATGTACAAGGTTCATGAAGTAATGCTTCCCACAATGCCCTGGAATTGATTACGAGGAAATGTACTCTCACGTATAAGTATCTGCTATTTGAGTAGCGTAGTAATTTCCGAGGGACTGAGAATGCAGCTAAATGGATGTGGTTACTGCGTATCTCTATGGGGATCTAGATACGGAGATATATACGGAAGTGCCCGATGGAATTTCATTACCCAAATCAAGTGATTCTAGACCACAGACTGTGTATGCAATTTGATTGAAACGCTCAACTTTACGGTTTTGAAGCAAATTTTAAGGATGTGGTATAACCGTCTAAGTGACTACTTGATTCGGAAGGGATATAAGAACAATGAACTGTCCCCCTGTATCTTCACAAATAATTTCCGGATTCAAGATCATCGCAATGTACACTGATGACATGAACATAATCGGTCTTGATGAAATAAGAGAAACCACCGGACAGTGGAAATCTGAGTTTGAGATGAAAGATCTTGGGAAAACTCAGTTCTGTCGAGGCATTGACATAAAACATCGAGTTTGTGGAATTTATTCCACTGGTCTGCCTATGTCCAGAAGATTCTCAGGCACTTTAATATGGACAAGGTAAACCCGACTAGCATCCCATGACAAAGATCCATTTCGTCTAAAGGAAAGTAACGAAGAGCTTTGGGAGCTGAAATTCCCTACTTGAGTGCAATAGCGCATTATTCTACTTGGCTCAATGTACACGACCTGATATCACTCCTCAGTTAATTCGCTGACTAGATTTAGTTCAGCATTGACGCAACATCAATGGAATGGTATCAAGAATATCTTTTGATACTTAAAAGAAACCATTGACTTGTGACTATTCTTTCCCTACGAGTAGGCAAAGGAAGCTGCTTACGAAAAGGCAAATGCTAAAGCAAATGCTGGTGCCGGAGCAACTACCACAAAGAATGTGTTGGTATGAATTGCTTATGTTTTGGAAATAGACTAAGCAAATCCCTTTTGGCTACCTCCTTCACGACATGATTATTGCTTTGCATGAATCAGCCCGTGAGTGTACATGATTAAGAACTATCATTCTACACTTGTGAGGAACTAGCGGTTAAGTACTGTCACTGATGAGCATACTTACATTTCTGAACATAATGTAACTTGTAAATCCTCTTGATTGATGGAATGATCATAACGGGAAATATGTGAGATATAATGGAACATACTTACATATGTTGCACTCTTTTTCTTAGACCAAAGTTTATTTCCCACTGGGTTTTGTTACTTGGCAATGTTTTTAACGAGGCAACGATATATGAATGTAAGCATTGGGGGGAGCTGTAGAGTTTTCCAACTTCCGAGATTGATGTAAAAATGGAAATGATGATTTATAAAGAAACTTAATCACATGTGTTGTACTCTTTTCTTTGACCAAGGTTCATTTTCTCCCATTGGGTTTTGTTACTTGGCGAAGTTTTTAATGAGACAATAACTACTTGATTGATGTACAAATCAGGGGGAGATGTAGAATTGAGGGGGAGTCTTACATCCACATCGTACGTTATACTCTTTTTCTTCCAAGAATCATTTTTCCCACAGGTTTTTATCACTTGGAAATATTTTTAACGAGGTAACAAGATGTACTATTTTAGGGATCGATGGAATGGTCACCTTAGTAGCACTATGATTAATGTAACGATCAAATGAAAGGATAGATTCAAAGGATGAAGTCTAAACTTGATGTGTCTAGATGATGTACTCTTTTTCCTATGATCAAGACATTTTTCCACTGGGTTTTTGCTTGACGAGGTTTTAACGAGGCAACATGACATGCGCTTGTAGACTAGGCACAAGGGGGAGTGTTAAAGTAGTAATACCCAATGTGCGCCTAAGTCTGTTAGTTTACGGGCTTTCCTAGTTAGGGTAGGATTAGTCCTGCTTGTATGTATTTCTCCCTATTTAAAGGGATGCCATTAATGGAATTATACACAGTTTTGCCCTACTTTATTGTCTCAGTTATTTTTCCTTCAACATGTTTTAATTTATTAAATTATACATTCAGTTTTTCTTATATATAAGGTACATATGATATCATAATTAATTTTCCTTGATACGGTTGTTGCCCATTTAACGAGAGCTTAAATTTGACCAATATTGACATACGATTTTGACTTTTATATTGTGAAAATTTTACAAAGTGGTATGTGCGATGTCACGGGATGGCTAGGCGACACTACCGCCGACAATTGATGTCTATTGATGACATCTAATGATTTTACCTACTACAACATGATTATATTTTGAGAAACTGATTGGACGAACCTGCTCCAGAAGAAGCAGTTAAATATTTAGTAATCTAACTCCTGACTTTATTGTAATTATCTCCAAGTGGTGGTTGAAACAATCTATTTATTGAGCTTATATTATATCACAATACCTCTCATCTGATAAGTTTAATTATCATAAGATGGATGGTGACCTCTCATGTGATGAATTTAATTATCACAAGATGGATGTTGATACCTCCCATATGATAATTTAATTACCACAAGATGGATGGTGATACCTCACATTTGACAAGTTTAATGATCACAAGATGGTTGGCGATGCCACCTATATGATAAGTGTAGTTGTCACAAGACGGATGATTTTATATATTTACTATACCTCCTATGTGATGAGTTCAATTATCACAAGACGGATAGTTTTACATATATGCAATTTGCATATTATATGTCATCATCCCAGTTGTTTATACCATATGAATGGTTAATAAATTCTACTCTATGAAGTAGTTGATCAGTTATCTAAATCCTGCTCTTGAAGAAGCAGTTGGCATAGATAAATCCTACTCTGGAAAAAATAGTTGATTAATTATTCAAAACTTGCTCTTGAATACGGAGTTGATAATATCGGATCTCTATAACTAGTGAATGTAAACGGAGAAAAAATGAGCAAGTGGTACCGGAAGCTATCATTATTTAATTAAATAAAAATAAAAATTGCTCAATGAATTCTATGTTGATAATGTTAAAGAAATATATCACATGGTGGGGTCATATGAAATCATTGATATAATGACAAATACTCTTGAAAGGATGTCTTAAACACAATATTTGCAGGAGTATTATAAATATATATAATGATATTATTACCACTTCAGAAGAAGTACAAACAGTTGAGTGGAAAATATTAAAACTAGCCAGAAAGACAGTAAGCACTTGACAAAATAATATACAAATACACATGAAACTTATAAGATGAGGGTGCATCCCGAGAGTGTAAAACTCCGTAACTCTGCCACTCCCAGCCAACATCTGGGTTCATATGAAAGATCTAAAGGATCAAAACTTTCTTTTTTCTCTTGTCACCGACAATCTAAGATTGATGAGTTTTAGCTTCCATTGAATTATAAACTGGAATACATGCTTGAAACTTCATGAGTAGATCATTAACTGTATTGGCAGATATAAGCATTTCCCTTGCTGAATGAGAGATAAGCTTATGATCTACCCTTTGATCTAGAAAAGTGAGCAAATTGTTAAAGAGGTTATTAGTATTCAACAAACCTATAGGTTTAGTATGAAAATTCTGATCTGCCCATGACATGATATTAAATATCTCATTTAGTGTGTCATAACCACCTAGAAAAACGATAAAGGCATCAATTATTCACCATGTACATCATACAATCATGTAGAGACTGTGTTTGAAGCATCAATCCAGTTGAACCCATTATAGTACTGGATCTAACTGCGTCAAAAGGTATAACATTTGTTACCCTTATCCCTAATTTTGTGCTGCCATTGAAAGGTTACTCATAAGTTTATGATTAGTCCCTCCATACAGTATATTGATTTTGTATTTCCTATCTCTCTTACTAATTGATATGCCATATCTACATGTTGGATATGACCTAAGAGTTTGGATCCACCTAGAACACATATGGTTTTTATTAGATGAGAAAATAATTTACCTATATGGGAGGATTCTGAAAATTCTGTATTTCTCCTATGAAATTTTTTAAAAGTGACGAGGAAGATACATTTTTATGATATGTAGATCCATATTTAAAGAAAACTTTTTGCTAGGGGATAAAATATTTAAATATTAATATTTGACAAATTGTGAGTGACGAATGACAGATAAGATATTATATTTATCCACCTCTCGCAGTTGGAAGTTCTATATTAGAAGATACTATGAAATAATGAAAAATGCATTATTTTGTCATTTATCTTATAAATGTTGGCAACATCGATTTACAGACAGGATCTCTTAAGACTGATTTCTCATGACTATAGCGTTCTCGTTCATCTTTAAATTGTGCCCACAAAGCCCAAAGTTCATGATGGACGTATCCACTGGGATGTGTCTCAAGAATCTGTTGGATATCATGGTCCATAGATTCCGTACTCAATCCATCCTTGATTAGTGCTATTTTATCTTCTCTGTTTTTGGACACGAACCCTACATATTTGCATCGTGTGTCACAAGTCCATCGAGCATATTTATAAGATCCACTTAATCTTTTTCCTATTCGTTTATGCAAAACTACTCCTACCCGTACCTGGCATATACTTGAATGAATTTGAAAATTCGTCAGATAATCGAAATTTTGTTTCGATCAACCATCGAATATCTTCCGGCCTGTCATTTCTCATTAGCACCCTTAGTCTTTCGAGTCGAGCTCGATAAATTCTTTTTATAATATTCATGACGGGTAGTATTTGTGAAGGTTTGAGAACATTGAGTCCATTGAGATATTCAGACCCGGTTGGTACGAATCTTATGAATATCATGGTAGTATATCTGTACAATGACATGACGCGTTTGAATTACGATTCCACGTCTTATGCTCTCATTTCAACCGTAACCATGATACGACGCCTGTTAGCTATGACTCCGTGTTAATAAATGGTGTATAATTGGCACTGAGAAAAGGGATGTATTGATAAACACAAATAATAATTGAAATTGATGTCTTATTTGAAGACCAGAAGAAATCTTCAAATGCGTGTTCTCGATTTACAATATCACTACTAGCCAATATTATAAATCCCTAATAAATTTGGAACATATTAAGGGGAAGTATGAGTCATTCCCTCTGCATGTGAACTACTAGATATTATGGATCCACTAGCTAGTCACATTTGTATATGACCCGTAGTCCCAAATTTACGAGATGATCTGCTGATGGTTTGAGCATAGTTTCCAGATAAGATGATAAAGCTAGTAATACATCCCAAATATACTTGAATATATCCTTGAAGGATCAAATATGCGCATGCAAGTGGGATATTTGTTGATAAATTATTCTAAGTCCTCGAATAAATTATCAATATCGAGAACATTATACAAGAGCATATAAACTCCCTTATCAAAACTGAATATTGAGAACGCACATATAATTAATGACATGAGTTTAGTTCTCAGAACATTCTTAGCATGAAGGGGAGCATTAATAGTTTGGAAATAACATATAAAATGCAGCACATTATATCCTCACAATTGATATATGAACTTCAAATTCAAAGATGCATGAAAGATTATTTATGATTTTATATGTCAATTATAAATGCTTTGATAAATCAACGTGCCTTGACATAATTCCCCATATATATGTCAAAGCTAATACAACCAAATAAACAAGGCATATACTCTGTAAGGGTGTATAGACATAACTATAATATGTAGGATTGACATTAATGAGATATCTGTAATATCCGGTTGTGATTTTCCATTTTTTCGTTATATTACTCGAATGATTCGAATATCGTCGTATCGTAATCGTTTTTAGTATTAATGATTATAATATTGTGATACTAGAATCAAATTAATAATAATATTCATTGTTCGCACTTAGATGATTGATAGATATTGTAATGGAGGATTGTATCTTTTTTTGGCTAAATATTTGGTGTTTAACGTACGCTACGATGTAATCTTAATGTACGTTATATGTGTGATGTTACGTACGTAAGACCCTACGGTTTGTGTATGTAATATGGCGGATCAGACAGCATCTCGCCTTTAGGCATGTGGAACCAGGCGCAACCGGGATTTGTGATTTGATTGTACTAAGTCAACGGCCATTACATACGTAATGGCTAAGTGTTAGCGTACGTAATGTACGTGAGCTTTATATGCGTTATTTTGGCAACGTACGTAATAATGCATGTGTTTTGAGGAAGAAGCCTCTGGAGGCTCGTTGCGTATGTAACATCGCTAGGATTAACGTACGTAATGTAGGTAACGTACGCTATGTGTTGGCGATAACGTACGTAATGATAAACACGGATTATAAAGGCATGGCTTCTCTTTCATTTCTGCGCGAACCAAACTCGACCTTTCCATCTGAGAATCGATCCCCTGCCTTGCTAAATCAATTTTTGCCCCCTTCTATCTTGTGTTGGAGCTTCGTAACTTGGATGGAAGCTTAGTGATTAGAAGATTGGAGAGTGATCTTGAGGTCTTTGGAGTGTTCTTCATTCTCAAGAGGTTGGTTGTCTCACTTGTGTTAAATTCGTATTGATAGGGATGATTACTTGCATATGATAATAAGTTAATCTAGTATAACATGTTAATCATTAAGATTATGAAAGATTAGTGAAGAACATGATGATATTACTAGCCATTACTTCTTGAATTAACGAGATGTTTAAGATAACTTGGTTGATAATCGATTCTTAGGAAGATATGGTAAGAATCTATTGATTATAAACTGTAATCTAAGCATGTCCGTAATGTTTAAGCATTTTGGCATTATAACCATATTTTTGGGAAGGTTTTATCTAGTTCAATGTAAGGAACTAGTGAATTATGGAATAAACCTTAAGATTTTATTATAATAAAGACGAATTTGATGAATTGATGAACGTAGGATTTTGCTTAGAACATCATATTTGGATATTGGGTAATATGGACAAGAGAATTATGTTGATATGTGATAATGTTAATGTAATGGATGATTAACTGGAGTTGTCCTTGATGAATCTTGTTCAATGTGATAATAAAAGTATTAAAGATCATCTTAGGTGATGATTCGATCATAGGAAAATTAAAGGTATCCTAGTGTATGAGATTGGATTTTAATACCTATTGGGATAGTTTAGACTATTCAGAATGAATGAGGGGTATCATATTTCCATGAATTCGATATTGACATTATGTGAATGTGTTGTTAAATGAGTTACATTTCATTCAAGGTTACGTGTTCGAGTGAGAATTGTTAATCGAGGACACCGTCCGTTTGTTTGTTTGAGGAAGGATCATTTTCGTCTACGGAGTTGAGGCAAGTTATCTTGCTTGGTTATAATGATGATTGAATTCTTGTGAACATTATACGTTTTGTGTGTATGTACTGCTCTATGAATCTATGATTCATGATATGGCATTGTTCTTGACCGTATTACCATTTAGGGTGGGATTGTACTCCCAAGTTTATCAATTTTGATACCGTTGGTCTCGTTGAGCATTGTTGTCACTTCGGTGAGTTCTCTTGATTCTTGGTTGAATGTGTAATTTATTGAGTTTCGTTGTCATGTTGCATCGTGACATCTCTGGTGTTATATCTGCGTGCCGATTGGTTATGTGTAGGATTTTTAGCCGGGCACATTATGGTCATGCGTGGATGTTTCCGCATTGGACCGTGCACACGAGACGTAGTTCGTGAGGTTAATTAGGTACATTGTCCCACGTGTATTCTGGATTTCGTATATAGAGTGGACATGTGTACGGACATATTTCCGGATCGGGCGTACTGTGACGTCCGTCTTGAGCCATGTTGATTGGTCATTCATATTCCATGTACGACTGGATATGTCCGATAGTTTGGGACTGATTGTTCATACGTCTGAGGGGTATGTTCAGTGGTCGGTTGTTTCTTTGAGATCCTGTATATATATGAATTGTATAATATCATGAGAATTATTATCATGTATAGATGACCCTGCGGTTTGGGCGAAATACTTTTATTGTATTTCAGGGCGAGGTAAGGGCAAGGCACGGGAAGAGCACGATGACGGCGAAGGGTATTGAAGGATGCTAGTTCGGGGCCCCCGAGTCTTTTGTTGATCGGTTATGTCTAAACTGTGTAATTTCACTTTTTCATTTTATATAAAAATCCTAACGATTGTATTATTATTATTATTTTGGGTATATTCCATCTCCATATGGTTTATACCGGATTTGGGTCATGTGTACTGTTACAGAAGTTGTTGTATACTGTATAAACTCCTAATCGGGGTTATGATTATTATATTGTGGTTCGGTACCACATCTATGGGATGATTAAATTATGTTTTTATATCACCTGGTGGGTCCCGGTGTGGGTCCATGGCACTGTAATAGCCAGATTTGGGGTGTTACAGAAGATGGTATCGGAGAGTCATTTTCTTTTTTATTAGAGTCGTTATAGATTGAACTAGTATCAAGAAACCTTCACGTCTTGGGTGACCTGTGCAAGCACCTGACCTCGCGATCTAAAACGGTATGCTACTTATGCGCCATGGTTTTATTACTGGCAAGTTGTGAATGGCAGAATTGATCTTTTATTGATCTCGATATTCCGAGGATTGGCGGAATTTATCTCATTGATATTCCGAGGAAAATTTGGATTAATTATGTGATTGAAATTATTTCGACTTGATGTCGGTGTGATATTTTTTGGAACTCTTGTCGAGCCGATAATTCATGATGGATTACTTTCCTGAACTTGTAATTTCATTATTGCTAATTAACTTAGCGTGAATTGTGATAAGACCATAAAGACAGTCGTAAATTGTGCCTATGATTATTTGATTATTTCAGTATGGATAGAAATTTGAGGGGTTGTGGTAGAGGGGTCCGAGTCCACGGAAGGGGCCGAATCCTAAGGCCACGAGTTAATACCCGTTCGAATGTGGGGCAAAGTTCAACAGGCAGTGACTCGCCTTTTGAGAACCAGTCTCACCACACCGATCGACACGAGGCTGCACGCGTCGACCCTAATGTTGTTATGCAGGGTATGATGAACCATATGACCCAGATGGGTCAAATGATTGAAGCTATGCAGAGAGCTGCTACTACTGGCCAGCAGCAGGGACAACAGCCTCCGCCTTTGGTGCATGGCGGGATCGTGAGCCGGATCATTAGCGACATATCGCGACAGCGACTTCCGACCTTTGAAGGCTCCTCTGATCCTGTTGATATTATACACTGGACAGAACATTTCGATAAGCTGTTCGAGATGGTTGAATGTCCAGAAGAGAATCGAGTCTCCGTGGCGGCTTACTATCTTAGTAAGAGCGCCGATACTTGGTGGCTTTCGGTGAGGCCAGCTGACGGCGTGAGTACGTGGGAGGAATTCAGGAACCTCAGGTTAGATCATTACTATCCAACTCCACTCCGTGAAGCCAAATTGTCTGAGTTGTTGAACTCCGACCCATCTGAGGATGAGGATGTGTTACCGATTGCTGAGAAATTCCACGCACTTCTTCCGTTTGCTACATCGATTGTTCGAACGGAAGCTGATAAGATCAAATATTTTCTTAAGAGGCTTAATCCCCAGATGAGGATGCAGTTGCTTAACCACCAATGTACGACCCTACCGGAGTTCATCGAGAAAGCTCTCGAATATGAACTTACTGCGAAGGAGATTTCCAAGAAACAGCCACAGTCCTCCAATAAGAGATCCAGGAACCAGACCCAGGCTGACAGTAATCGGGGGACATTCAGGAAGCCCCAGTCTGTACCAAATCCTTCTGAACCTATGGCGTCAAATCCGGCAGGATCGCACTCTCGAGCGATCAACTCATCTATTGTGTGCTATAACTGTGGGGAACAGGGGCACATCAGCTACAAATGCCCAAAGCCAGCCGTTGCATGCCATACTTGTGGGATGACTGAGCATCATGCTCGTTATTGCAGGGGTGGACCGGGACGTGCTCTAGTAGCCTCTTATGCTCCAGTTCAGTCTTCTATTCAGGACCGTGTACCTCCGTCCACTTCCTATCAAACTACCGGGGCGAACAAAGAGATGGGCCGTGGAAATCAAGCTGGTACATCTGGTACCGGAGCTGCAAAACCCAGAGTCTACAAGATGAAGAAGGCTGATGATTCCGAAGCCAGCATGATTGCAGGTACTCTCGAGATCCGCTCTCAGCCCGTTTGTGTTTTTTTTGATACTAGTGATTCACACTCATTTTATCTGCTTCTTATTTGAGTCGTTTGCAATTAGATCATGTTACAGATTGTGAATCTTATGTGATTGGTCTACTAGAAGAATTGTTGGGAATCATGAAGTTCAGAACTGTCCGATTCATATGAACGACCATGAGTGGTTGTCAGACTTGATCGTTGTCTATTTACCTAAAGATGATGTAATATTGGGTATCGACTTGATGGATCACCATGATGCCATACTTAGCGTTCGCAAGCGGATATTGACTGTCACATCTGATGATGGTGTTGAGTGTATTTTTCAGGGTGATAATCCCAGTCATTCCGGGAGAGTCATTAGCGCAATGAAAGCAGTGAAACTGCTTAATCAAGGATGTTTTGGTTATTGGTGCTACATGAACAAGACAGTGGATCGACCAATTGAATTGGACAACATTCCGGTGGTTCGAGACTACCCAGATGTTTTTCTGGATGAGTTGTCGGGTTTCACCCCACACTGTGAGATAGAGATTCACCATTGAGTTGGAGCCAGGGACGTCCCCACTTTCAAAAGCTCCATATCGCATGGCTCCAATCGAGATGAAGGAGTTGAAGAGTCAGCTTGAGGAGTTTACCGATAAGGGTTACATTAAGCCTAGTGCGTCCCCCTAGGGACCTCCAGTGTTATTTGTATGAAATAAGGATGGATCCCTGCATATATGTATTGAATACCGTGAGTTTAACCGGGTAACAATCAAGAACAAATATCCGTTACCTCGTATTGATGATTTGTTGGATCAACTCCAAGGCGCCGCTGTATTTTCCAAGATCGACTTAAGATTCGGGTATCATCAGTTGAGGATCCGAGAGTCCGATATTTCGAAGACAACTTTTCGTACTCGCTATGGGGATTATGAGTTTGTGGTGATGCCGTTTGGGTTGACTAACGCACCAGTGGTGTTTATGGATTTTATGAATCGAGTTTTCATTATCTGGATCGTTCTGTAGTCGTTTTCATCGACGACATTCTGGTTTACTCTCGTGACCATGAAAAGCACGAGTATCACCTCCGTTAGGTTCTCGATGCGCTGAGGCGGGTACAACTCTATGGGAAATCTTCCAAATGCGAGTTCTGGATGTCTAAGGTCAGTTTCATTGGGCATGTGATATCGGTGCATGGGGTTAGAGTGGACCCACATAAGACAGAAGCTATTCGGAACTCGCTACCTCCGAAGAATATAAAGGAAGTTCGTAGTTTCCTCGGTCTGGCAGGCTATTACAGACGGTTTGTGGAAGGCTTTTCCAGGATTGCTCAACCACTGACTAACCTGTTGAGGAAAGATAAGAAGTATTCATGGTCACAGGCCTGTCAGTAAAGCTTTGACGAACTCAAAAGTCGATTTATTTCGGCACCAGTCTTAGTCTTACCACAAGGAACCGAAGGATTTGTGGTATAATGTGTATTAATGCAGAATGGGAAATTGCCTAATCATCGAGACAGTTATGACCCTATGAGGTCAACTACCCAACCAACGACCTAGAGCTAGCAGCCGTGGTACTTGCCTTGAAGATTTGGCGCCACTACTTGTACGGAGTCACTTGTCAGATTTTTACCGATCACAAAAATCTGAAATATATTTTCACTCAGAAAGAGTTGAACATGAGGCAGAGAAGGTGACTGGAGCTGACCAAAGATTTCGACATTGAGATCCTATATCATCCGGGAAAGGCAAATGTAGTCGCAGATGCCCTGAGTCGCAAGACAGTGCAGGAATAAATGCTTGACCGTTGACAGTTCGGAAGGAAGTATAGTTAGAGTTCGTGAGGCCGGAGATTGAGATCTGGTTACAGCGTGTTCAGGGACAACTTTGCACACTTGAGATTTCGTCGTCCCTTGACGATATAATTAGAGTGAAACAGTTGACAGACCCGTTCTTATCTCGAATTCGGGGTGAAGTAAATTAGGGGAAAGCCCCTGGATTTGTGATCCACGAGTATGGAGTGATACGTTTCAAGAATTGAGTATGTGTACCGGAGGATGAAGAGTTGAGGAACACTATTATAAAGGAGGCCCATGCTACCCCATACTCCATTCACCCGGGGTCGAGCAAAATGTATAAAGATTTGAAGCTATATTATTGGTGAGGTAATATGAAATGGGAAGTTGCAGAATTCGTTTTGAGATGTTTGACCTGTCATCAGGTCAAGATTGAGTATGAGCGACCAGCAGGTGTGCTGAAACCACTCCCGATTCCTGAATGGAAATGGGAGGACATACCGGTGGATTTTATTACTAACTTGCCGACTAGTCGTCGAGGCATGAATACGATCTGGGTGATTGTGGATCATCTGGCCAAATCAGAACACTTCTTTAAGATTAAGGACATATGGCCCCCCGAGAGGTTGGCCCAGCTATTCATTAAAGAGATTGTAAGGTTGCATGGTACTCCCAAGAGTATTATATCAAATCGTGACGGACGGTTCGTGTCACATTTCTGTAAGGCAGTTCATCATGCGATGGGTACGCAGTTGAACTTCAGTACGACTTTTCATCCTCAGACCGAGCAGTCTGAGAGGACTATTCAAACTCTGGAAGATATGTTGAGGGCGTGTGCTCTCGATTGGAAGTACGATTGGGAAGCCCAACTACCTTTGGTGCAGTTCACCTACAATAATAGTTGGCATGCTTCTATTAAGATGGCACCTTATGAGGTATTGTATGGCTGTTGTTGTAGGTCTCATTTATATTGGGACGACTTATCTGAAACCCTGGGTATGGAGCCTGATATGTTTTTAGCATCTCGTGAGAAGATTGCCCTGATTAAGAGTCGTCTGTTAACGGCTTAGAGCTGACAGAAATTGTATGCAGACAACCGTCGACGACCACTTGAGTTCGAGGTTGGTGATCATGTTCTGGTAAAAGTGTCTCCTACTCGAGGTGTTTTTCGTTTTGGGAAGAGAGGCAAGCTGAGTCCGAGATATATCAGGCCGTTCGAGGTTTTGGAACGAGCAAGCAATCTGGCTTATCGTCTGGCGTTGCCACCGGCCTTAAGTCGGATTCACAACGTGTTTCATGTTTCCCAGTTGAGGAAGTATATTTCTGATCCAAGCCATATTATTCAGTTCGAAGAGGTTGAGAGAGCCGATGATCATTCATATGAGAAACGTCCCGAGCGGATACTCAAGCGGAGGATCAAACAGTTGAGGAACAAGACGATTCCCTTATTGAAGATTCAGTGGTCGAGACACGGAATTGAGGAGCCTACATGGGAAACTGAGGAAAGCATCCAGGTGAGATATCCCGAGTTGTTTACCCATTAGTTTTGGGGACGAAACCATTTTCATGGGGGGAGTATGTAATATCCGGTTGTGATTTTCCATTTTTTCGTTATATTACTCGAATGATTCGAATATCGTCATATCGTAATTGCTTTTAATATTAATGATTATAATGTTGTGATACTAGAATCGAATTAATAATAATATTCATTGTTCGCACTTAGATTATTGATAGATATTGTAATGGAGGATTGTATTTTTTTGGCTAATTATTTGGTGCTTAACGTACGCTACGATGTAACTTTAACATATGTTATATGTGTGATGTTACGTACGTAAGACCCTACGGTTAGTGTACGTAATATGGCGTATCAGACAGCATATCGCCTTTAGGTGTGTGGGACCTGGTGCGATCGGGATTTGTGATTTGATTGTGACAACCTAAATCAACGGACATTACGTACGTAATGGCTAAGTGATAGCATTCGTAATGTACGTGAGCTTTACGTACGTTATTTTGGCAACGTACGTAATAGTGCATGTGTTTTGAGGCAGAAGCCTCTGGAGGCTCGTTGCGTACGTAACATCGCCAGGATTAACGTACGTAATGTAGGTAACGTACGTTATGTGTTGGCGATAGCGTACGTAATGATAAACACGGATTATAAAGACATGGCTTGTGTTTTATTTCTGCGCGAACCAAACTCGACCTTTTCCTCTGAGAATCGATCCCCTGCCTTATTAAATCAATTTTTGCCCCCAATCATCTTGTGTTGGAGCTTCGTAACTTGGATTGAAGCTTAGTGATTGGAATATTGGAGAGTGATCTTGAGGTCTTTGGAATTGTTCTTCATTCTCAAGAGGTTGGTTGTCTCACTTGTTTTAATTCGTATTGATAGGGATGATTACTTGCATATGATGATAAGTTAATCTAGTATAACATATTAGTCATTAAGATTATGAAAGATTAGTGAAGAACATGATGATATTACTAGCCATTACTTCTTGAATTAACGAGATGTTTAAGATAACTTGGTTGTGTTGGAACATTTTGGTCCATATGTGCTTAATAGTGTTTTGATGATTAAAGTTGTTACACAAAGCAAAACAACAAAAAGACGAAGCAAAGCATCGAAGAAATCGAAGTCGCAAAAAGGTGTTCTGAACATGCATAACGTACGCAATGAAGATTGCATAGAGTACGTAAGTGGAAGACAATAACGTACGTAATTATAGTTGTTTAACGTACGTAATATGAGTTCAAACCGAATGACTGTTGGACGAGTCAAAGTCAGAAAAGCTACAACGGACATATGACGTCAGCAATGACATATACGTAACGTACGTAATGGACTACACGCTAACGTACGTAACACATAATACGAAGGTCACTGAACTGTTTTATGAAGAAGCTAACGTAAGTAACCAGTGGAGGTTAACATACGTAATATTGCTAGCGTACGTAATATGAAGGAGATAGCTTACGTAATGAAGGCACATGAAGCTAACGGCTAGTTTGATGAAGAAGCCTATAAATACCATTCATATGGTATTGTTTCACTACATCAACTTCAAGCAAACGATGCATTCATCAGAGATTGATATTCTTACATTGTTGTTGTGATATTGAGATTATATTGTTAGTTTGAGTGTTTATACATTCAACATATACACGAGAGGAAAAAGAAAAGATACGATTAGATTCAGTGTTATTAGGATCAAATATCTGGCATTATTAGAATCGCAATCGATATCTTCGTGAGATTTATCTAGTACCGATAGAAAGCTAGAGTGGTTGATTCCTTGTCCAATAGAAAAGGAAAATGGTTTAACTTGGACCGACATAAAGACAAGCTCGTATGGAGAGAAAAAAATCTTACACTCATTGTCTTCGGATCCGTTAGAGTTTGCTCTTACGAACTCATGTTTTTCTAGTGATTCAACTTTGGAGTTTGACGATTCTGACTTGTTTGATTATGTTTATGAATTAAATTCTCTACAGGAAAAAACGCAAATCAATAAATTCGATGATTTTGACAAAGATGAGCATGAAGTAGTTGCGGAAATCAAGCTGACAGACGACTCGAACGTGTCCAATGATATGGTGCAAAATTTTGGGTCCGTTTCATCTCAATCGAATTTATCTCAACCAAGCTTGGACCTTAAAGCACTCCCGGAACAACTCAAGTATGCATTTCTAGATGATAACAATACCAATCCGGTAATTGTATCCTCTTCACTTTCATCCACTCAACTAGATAAATTGCTTTGTGTATTGAGAGCACATAAGTTGGCTATAGGATGGTCTATCTCAGATTTGAAGGGAATTAGTCCTTCCATATGCATGCATAGGATTTTGCTTGAAGAAAATTTTAAACCTAAAGTGCAAAATCAACGAAGACTTAATCCCATAATGAAAGAAGTGGTGAAAAAGGAACTGCTAAAACTTTTAGATGCCGGAATGATATATCCAATTTCCGATAGTGAGTAGGTGAGTCCTACGCAAGTTGTATCGAAAAAGGGAGGGATGACCGTAACCAAAGATGAGAAAGATGAATTAATTGCTATGAGAGTAGTTACGGGATGGCGAGTGTGTATAGACTATAGGGCTTTAAATGCGGTTACTCGCAAAGACCATTTTCCCCTTCCCTTCATTGATCAAATGCTTAATAGATTGGCGGGGCATGAATTTTTCTGTTTTCTTGATGGATATTCAGGGTATAATCAAATCTACATAACACCGGAAGATCAAGAAAAAACGGCTTTTACATGTCCTTATGGAATTTATGCTTATCGTAGAATGCCGTTTGGTTTATGTAATGCCCCAACCACATTTCAACGTTGCATGATGGCTATCTTTCATGGTTTGATCGAAAATATAATGGAAGTTTTCATGGATGATTTTTCGATGTTTGGAAATTCATTTGATCATTGCTTGCATAATCTTACTTTAGTTTTGCAGTGATGTGAAGACACTAATCTCGTGCTGAATTGGGAGAAATGCCACTTTATGGTGCAAGAAGGAATTGTCCTAGGCCATAGAGTGTCCGCCGCCGGTTTGGAGGTTGATAGGGCAAAAATTGTCGCCATTGAGAAACTTCCCCCACCGAAGAATGAAAAAGCAATTAGGAGTTTTCTTGGGCACACGGGTTTTTATAGGAGATTCATAAAAGACTTTTCAAAAACCACTAAACCTTTGAGTAAATTGTTAGAAAAAGATACCACTTTCATTCTTTCTAACGAATGTTTGCAGGCATTTAAGACTTTAAAGAAGGCATTAGTGAGTGCTCCTATCCTCGTGGTACCGGATTGGTCTCAACCTTTTGAGATCATTTGTGATGCAAGTGATTATGCGGTCGGAGCTGTGTTGGGACAACGTCGTGAGAAACTCTTTTGGGCTATTTATTATGCAAGCAAAACATTGGACGGAGCCCAACAAAATTACACAACAACGGAAAAAGAAATTCTTACTGTGGTATTTGCTTTTGATAAGTTCCGATCATACTTAATTGGGACAAAGACGATAGTACACATGGACCACGCAGCTATCAAATACTTGTTCGAAAAGAAAGATTCTAAACCTCGCCTAATTCGATGGATTCTTCTTTTACAAGAGTTTGACGTGGAAGTTCGAGACAGAAAAGGTTGTGAAAATGTGGTAGCCGACCACTTATCTCGCCTTGAGTACAAAAAGGAGAAGGAGCCCGAGATCGAAGGGATTAAAGAAGAGTTTCCGGATGAGCAGCTTTTTATGGTAGAAGCTAAATTTCCGTGGTTTGCTGACATTGTTAATTTTTTGGTCACAGGTGTGCTATCCCCGGATTTATCTCATTATCAAAAGAAGAAATTCCTATATGATATCAAGTTCTATATGTGGGATAATCCACTACTTTTTAAGAGATATGCCGATATGATCGTGAGGAGATGTGTACCGTAAGAGGAATGGGATGAAATTCTTTAACAATGTCATTCATCACCAACCAGAGGACATTTCGGAGCAACACGGACTGCTGCAAAGGTGTTGCAAAGCGTATTTTATTGGCCTATGTTATACAAAGATTGTTATCTCTTCATTCAACAATGCGATAGATGCCAACAAGTAGGAAATATTTCAAGACGTCATGAGATGCCCCTGACCAACGTAATTGAGGTTGAACTATTTGATGTTTGGGGTATCGACTTCATGGGTCCATTTTCCTCATCATTCGGAAATAAGTACATTCTACTAGCGGTCGAGTACGTATCTCGATGGGTCGAGGCAATTTTTTCCCCAACAAATGATGCTCAAGTAACATCTTTTGCCGATTCGGAACTCCAAGAGCATTAATCAGTGATCGGGGATCGCATTTTTTCAACAAAATCATGGATAAACTCCTTCAGAAATATGGGGTCCGATCAAAGAAATCATTGGCCTATCATCCACAAGCAAATGGACATGCCGAAGCGGCCAACAAAGAGATTAAGCTAATCTTGGAAATGACGGTGAGTACATCTCGAAAAGATTGGCCATCCAAGCTCGACGATGCACTTTGGGCTTATCGTACGACCTATAAAACCCCTTTTGGAACATCTCCCTATCAACTCATATTTGGGAAATCATGTCACCTACCTTTAGAATTAGAGCATAAAGCGATGTGGGCGGTGAAAAGGATAAATTTGGATTTTGAGTCCGCTGGAAAGAAAAGATTGCTAGAGCTAAACGAGTTGGAAGAATTCCGGGATGAATGCTACGAAAACTCTCGAATCTACAAAGAGAGATAAAAAAGATGGCACGATAAGATGATCGTTAAACGTAAATTTATGCCGGGGCGACAAGTACTTCTCTATAATTCAAGACTAAAATTGTTCCCCGAAAAATTAAAATCAAGATGGTCAGGTCCATTCGTGATCAAGAAAGTACTTCCACCCAGAATAGTCGAGCTCATGAGCAGAGATGGAGAGCTATTTAAAGTTAATGGACAACGAGTCAAACACTACTATCATCCAAATCAAAAGGAAGCCGTATCCGTAATAACTTTAATCGAGCCATAAAAACTTCCAGTTGAAGACGGCCGGCTGAAAACATTAAATTTAGCGCTAATTGGGAGGCAACCCAATAGTCTTTATTTTCATATTTTGATCTTTTTCGCATTTTTTTGTATTTTTACTTGTTGTAAAACTAACCAGTTCAATTCGCAGGAAAAAGACCCGAAAACAAAACTGCATTTTCCAAGCCAGTACGACACGGGCCGTGTCATTTGACACGGTCGGGTCGTGCAGGCAGTTCATTTATCACTTTCTGCGCAGGTATGACATGGGCCGTGTCAATTGACACGGTCGGGTCTGATGACCAGTCGATTTTGACGTTCCAAGCAAGTACGACACGGGCCGTATCATTTGACACGGTCGAGTCAGGTATTGAGTGGAAATTTTACTTTCTGGGGCAGTTGAGCACGGGCCGTGTCAATTGACACGACCGGGTCAGGTGGACAGCAACGTTTTTAAAAAAAGGCAACAAGTACGACACGGGCCGTGTCAGTCGGGCGGTATAAAAAGCTGCAACACGGCCGACCCTTCCTTTCCTTCTTGCCCAAATTCCCTTCTTCCCCAAATCATAAACCCTAGCCACGAATCACCCAAAATCTGGCAAAATCAAGCAAGAATCGTATTAAATCTCACATAATAACAAAGTGTTCATCATTATTCCACAATCCTAAAGCTTCAAAGGGTACGAATCAGACGAATTCATTCGGGTTTTTGGTTCGCAATTTTTTTTGAAATTTTCTTCAATTTTCACTCCGAATTCAAGGGATGATTCACGATTTTGGATGGTTTAATTCTTCATTGCATTGAGATTATGTGAAATATGATTTATTGAGCAATTTAGGGTTCTTAAATGGATTTTTGGTGGAATTTGTCATGAGTGAAAATACGTTGAAATTTTGTTGGTGAATTTGTAAATCACATATTGGACGTATATGATTGAGTGATGTTATTACATGTTTGAAATTGTTGAGATATTACATACAATGACGATTCGGGTTGAAACTTACGTTTGTGGTATTTTTGAAGAAACGCTTATTTTAGGGAAAATGTGTAATTTGTAAGAAGTTTGGGGGAGCGTTTATTATCGAAAAATAGTGATTCTGAGCTTTTGTGAAACAAATGATAATCGATGAATTTCTTGCAGAAAAATGGCCAGGGGACGAGGGCGAGGAAATGCCCAACAGGGACGAGGTGCAGCTCAAAGGGGACGAGGAAGACCCACAACAGAAATTGAACAACCGGAGAGAATACCTACTCAAGGGCCAACAAAAACGAAAAACTATCTCCCATAGAATTGGATGCTATATACGACACTCGAAAGTACGGAGAATACCGAATCAATCGGTTCGAGTGTGAGACTTATTGGAGGGCAATGGTTGAGTATCCGGGGAGCGATGCACGTCCCTACATCCCAAAGTCGGCAAAAGGATCCTCTCTTCGCAATCCTATCCTGTGCTATCTACACAAGGTGATTGCGAGCACTATCTTCGGCCGGAAAAAAACGGGGCCAATTACTCAACGAGAGCTATACTTTTTATCACATATACTCGACAGAACAAATCCAGCAACCGGCGCTATTATCATGGATCATTTTGAGGATGTTGCCACTAAATCGAGAGGGGAGATTTGGATAGGGGGTTT
Organism: Orobanche coerulescens; assembly: GCA_033398695.1. Lineage (NCBI taxonomy): Eukaryota > Viridiplantae > Streptophyta > Magnoliopsida > Lamiales > Orobanchaceae > Orobanche > Orobanche coerulescens. The sequence continues at coordinate 38,376,973 of CM065811.1, forward strand.
AATTACCCCTATTGATGTACCACTAGAAAACCGAACTCCCCTCCCGGGAAATATGCTCTTATCTGTCCAAGTCATGAAGTTGATGAATATTCTCGACTACAACTCTCGCGCTATTTTTCTCCAGAATGACGGCGATCACTTCCTACTCCCGAATACAACTTTGACAACTATTGACAGTATTCGGGATTTAGGAAATCTACAAATGGCCACGGAGGCGCATAAATTAGCCCGGGAAGTTGCTGGATTAATCTCTCCTAGTGAAAGATACGTTGCTCGGAATGTCCGTCCTAGGCGTACGGAAAATGAGGATAGAGCCGAGAGGATGCGAGAAGAAGATCGGGAGGAAAGAATGGAGGAGGAATTCACCTATGAGAGAGGCCATGAAGACGAAAGAGAAATGGAGGAGGAAGAAGAAAGAGAAAGAGAACGGTCCGAGTCATCTAGACAGGCCGAATCAAGACATGCCACATCTCGTTCCACGCTTAGAGAAGAGTTCGAGGCTTTACGAGAGGAGACACGACAGAGACAAAATGAGATACTGACAATTTTACGACGAATGGAAGATTGGCATGTCCAACAAGGCCACTTTCCTCCGCCAAACCAGTAGGGCCGGTTGTAAGTACTTCTTGACCCAAAGTTTTTATTGTTTAAATACTATACCCCCTTCATGTGTATATTTTTTAATTCAAGTTTGGGGGGAGATATTGGGTCAAGAAATACCTACATTGTTTGTTTATTTTTGTTTTGTCTTTTGGATTTTGATTTGGATTTTGGTGTGATTTTGATTTACGTTTTTTGTGTGTGATTTTTTTTGTTTTATTTTGGTGTGTTCTGTTTTGAACTTGGTGTGTTTGGAGTATGATGAACTTAGATGAAACTCGAAAGAATGAACTCTTGTCTTGGATGCCTCGGGATTTATTTTGTTATTTTGATATGCAAATCGAGGATAATTTGAAGGGAAAAAAATTGTAGAATAATCAAAAGGGTGTGAGATTGAATAAATAGTTTAATACCTTGGAAATATGAACAAATCTAGCTTGTGAGCTTTTGAGCCTTCGTGCATCATTAAATATGAAAGTTTCATTGTCGAGTGTACCATTCATGTTTTAAGACTCTAGAACTTGCCCTGGTGTCTTATTCGAAACTACAAGTGTGCGTGCAAATTAGTGAAAGTGATTTTAGTCGATTTTTATTGGCAACCCTTCAAACCTTTTGGCCAACCCGAAAATTTATTTCCTTAGTTAGCCCGATTGAGCTTAAAGCCTATTTCTTGTTAGCCATATTATGAGCTTTCCGTTCCATTATAAACTTTTGTCCCTATACTTGAGCTTATTAGAACAAATTGGCAAAAGAATGAAAAGATGTGTGGAGGCGATTGGAAAGATTGTTGGTTCAAATGAAATGATTCATCAAAATAAATTTGAAGGAAGAATGGTGTGATTATAATGATGATGTTGTCCACCACATGAAAACATAAAAAGAAAAAGTTTGTGGACACAAAAAAAAATGTGTAAAAAAAAGAAAAAAAAAGAAACGAGATGTATTGGAGCGATAAGGAGGAATAAGGTTGTGATTCTCACTTTCAAAAGCGCTTAGTGCGATTATATTGAAATCAAGGGGTTGAAGGAAGCAAATTTCAAGGGAAAACAAATTTTTGAGCTTCTAATTGAGCGAAGTGATTATTGAGATGATGTTCTAATTTGCTCAAGTCAAGTCACTTTAATCCATACTTATCCTACCCCGACCAAAAAGCCTACATTACAATCGATAAAGTCCTTTTTGATTCACCAAATTTACATGCACAACCAGTGGTAGAGATGTAGACGATTGGCAAGCCTATGGGGATTCTTATTTCATTGAATGAGTTTTGAGCGTCACTTATCCTATTATACACTTCGAGAGTGAGGGAATACACTTGACCAGTGAGGTTTATATTTTCCAAGTATTGATTATGATGTTAAGGAAGCACCCCAGAGATTTGAATACTTTTTAGAACTCGACTTATTTATTACTTGAGGTGTATTGATGAATTTTCAAAATCATCCTTTGAAGTGTGTTGAGGGATGAGTTTCCTTAAGAGTGGTTATTTTGAAGTGCATTGCTCGGGACGATCAACGTTTAAGTTGGGGGGATTTTGATAACACTCATTTTTACACATATTTTTATAAGGTTTTTCCGGATTTTAAGATCCTAAAATGTGTAGAACTGTGTCGTTTATGCTCATATTGTGTTTATTGGACTCGATCACGCTTGGGTACGTTTTATGGATTTTATAGGTACTTTATGGACATAAATCAAGCAAGAACGAAGTCTCAAACCCCAATAGATATCAAGCAATGCGGAAACGAGAGATCGAGTCTTAAAAAGAGTCAAAACGGTGTCAAAACGGACCAACACGAGCTCGGCCGTGTCATTTGACACGGGCCGTGTCATTAGCCCGGCCGTGCCATATTGACACGGTCGGGTTTCACATCCAGGCAGATTAGCTTTTCTAGAGGAGTATGACACGGGCCGTGTCATTCGGCATGGTCGTGTCATTTGCCCGGCCGTGCCAAATTAACACGGTCGAGTTCCCTGTCCAGTGAGTTTCAGCTTTTCTAGAGCACTATGACACGGGCCGTGTCATTTGACACGGGCCGTGTCACTTTTCGGTGGAAAAATCATCTTTTGACATTTTTGCAAGATTTGAGCATGAAAAGTGATATTTTTGGACTTATAAAAGAGGATCTTGGACAAGACTTGAGGGATATGCTGAATATTGGAGAGATTAGAGAGAGAGAAATACAAGATTGAGGGGCTTTCACTCCAAAAAGAAGGAGATTTGAGGAAATTCTTGAAGAACACTTCAAGAACATTTGAAGGCTTCAACCGGGATCAATCAAGACACCTTACGAGTTTTATCTTCTTCCTATCTTTTATTCATTTTGTTGTTTTATTTAGCATGAACATGATGATTATTAATCTTTCTTTCATTACCATATCCGGCTAAACTCGTTAGATTCCGGGCATGGGAGTACGTTGATTTGCCATGGTTTTGAGGGATTGATGATTATATATATCTAGTGTGATTTCTTTATCAAATACTTGGTTTTGATTTATGTTTAGACACTTGATCAACATTTTTACATGTTAAAGTTAATTGCTCATAATTCGAGAGAAGAGGGCATTAATAGGTTTCGAGTATTTGACGTAGTAAATTACGAGATTGAGAAATCGGTGATAAGCTATGATGATGTTTAAATCTTATGAACATTTTGGAGTTAGATAATTTATAGTAAACGGAGACATTGTTATAGGTTGTTTAATCTACGTTTTAATGCATCTCGAGAGGGACTTTAGAATATTATTGTGATTATCATTTTGGAAACGCACTTAGAACTTTTGGAACCAATCCCGACTAAACTTAGTGATCAACGGAAACCGAGCCTTGGAATCTTTCTTTCTAAACTCTTACAATTCTCCTTAATTCGGATATTTTCCTTTATTGTCATCATTTTATGTTTTTTCGTTAACCATCCATTCAACTTTCGATCGTCTAGATAAAACCGGAATCATTATAATCTAGTACTCAACACAATAGGAATATTTAGTCTCTGTGGAATACGACCTTGCTCGCCGCTTTCTACACTTACTCCGTACACTTGCGGATTGTTTAAAAATATAGGGAACACTATCACGAGTCGTCCCACTATTCTCCCCTGTCGTCAGATAAGAGACGAACAGAGCAGCACAATTATGACCAACAGACTCTCCCGGGGCATAATAAAGATGCAGGAGCCTGTTTAGAACCACCGCGACAAAATATTTCTCGGTGACCAACAGGTCTGCAGATATTACAAGTCATGGCTGACTTCGAACACTTGTTGGGATAATGTCCTGACTCTCCACAATTGAAACAATTAAATGCTAAACTAGCCACTCGAGAGTGTGATCCCGCTGGTTAAGGTGCCATAGCTGTTCAATCAAAATGAGTGGGGCTAGAATGGGGCCTATTGAATGTCGCTCGACCAACATCGAACTGATTCTAATTCTTCTGTTTCTTACCAGAAGACGGCTGCTGCTACTTAGAAATCTCTTTCAAAGTAAGCTCAAACTCGAGAGCTTTCTCAATGAACTCAGGAAGTGTCATACAGTGGTAATTAAGTAACTGCATACGCATCCGAGACTTCAATCTCTTGCTGAAGTACTTAATCTTATCAGCTTCTATTCGAACAAACAATGAGGCAAATGGGAGAAGTTCCGGTAACTTCTCAGCAATAGTCAATACATCATCCTCATCAAATGGATCTGAATTCAGTAGTTTAGACAATTTGTCCTCTCGGGAGTGGATGGATAGTAGCTCTCTAGCATGACATTCGACCATGTCGAAAACTTTCTCGAAATGCTCGAGCCAGTGCACAATATCCGCCAGTCTAGTCGAACCCTAAAATGTCGGCAGTCGCTAGTCTGTCAAGGCCTGCATAGTTCCATCAATCTCGCCATCTGAGTCATCTGGACTATCATGCCTTGTATCAATAAGTAGCGATCGCCTTGCATTACCTCATTCTGTTCGGCATCCAGAGTACGGCTTCGAGAATTACTCGCACGGAGAAACGACACCACTATCGATCGAGTAGGCGGCGTCACTGCCTTCCAAACTTTGACCTATCACTGTATTCGCACGCATATTAACTCATGGTATTGAGATTCGGCCCGATCCACGGCCCCTCCCACTGCTACGTCCACTGGTTCCTCTTTCCATACTTAAAGTATGAAAATCACAATCGTGCCCATAGCCAAAACAAGTTTTGCCAAAATATGCTAAGTTAATAAAATTATTGAGCCACACAAACTGTGCCAAGCAGTCTCGTATCTTGACGTGAAATCAGAATGAACATAAAATCGAAAGTGAAATTCGAGAATACGATTAAAATGACAAACAAAATCTGAGAATATCAATTAAATGATAAACTCCAACCATGAAATCTGAGAATATCAATAAGATGATAAAGTCCAACAAAATAAACCAAGAATATCAGTACCATGATAAACTCCAATACAATCAACTCAGAATATCAATACCATGACAAACTCCAGCAAAATCAACCGAGAATATCATATACATAAACTCCAATGGATCAACAGAAGGATCAATCAAAACATCAATTCATCTTGCCAGTAATTAAATTATGACATAAAAACACATACCGTACTTCATAGGTGGGGCTCGACACTTGCACAGGTCACAGTAGCGGGAACATCTCTTGATACTAGTCCGATCAATCATTATTCACAAGGAGAAATGATTCGGATGCATAATATTCCAACACCACATCCCGATACCATCTTCTGTAATACCCTAAAATCGGCGGTTACTACAGTATCATGAATCCCCAATTGGGACCCACCAAGCGAATCACAATATAATAATAAACATAACATAATTGTAGTACCAAACCACATTATGGTACCAAACACTCCGATGATGAGTTTGTACATACATTCTAGATAACATGAGCCAAACAATCCAGGATCGATAAAATACAAGTATATTCCATATGAAGATGGATATATCAAAAAATACAAATACACGAGAATAAAAATGCAGCGGAAATAAAAAGAAATACATCCAGAAGCAAGAAGACTCGGGCCATTGACTAGTATCCTTGAGACTCTTCGCCCAAAACCACAGGGTCAGTTACACAAGACAATAAATCTCAATATATCGGACATACGCAATCACACATGCTATATGAACTAACAAATCACCATTTCAAACTGGAATACATGCGATCATACACGTTGTATAAACCCACAAGTTGTATTATAATCTCAAATCATCGAACACATACGATCAAATATGAATCGGCCAGATTATAACCAATCAAACATGCTGCACGAATCAACTAATAGTTACGGCCTAAAGGATGGCACCACACTATGCCAGGGCTGGAAATGTGTTCGTGCACAAGCCACCAATGAGCATCGATAGAATACACGTGTAGTCTTGTACCTAATCAGTCTCACGAAGTAATCATCTCGTGTGCACAACCCAATATGAGGTCAACTACCAACATACGACCTTAAGTATGCCCGACATGAAAATCCTACAAATACCAACCGGCACGCCAGTATGACCCGAAATGCCACGAGATAACAAAAGTGACATCAAATTCAATAATGACATAACAATTCCCAACAAGAGATCAAACGAATCAACAAAAGAAATACAAATCCGACGAAGATCAAATCAACTCACCAAAACGCAACGAGTGTATAAATAAGTTGGAACCTCTATTCCTCAATGGATGATCGACAAGATCAATAACAACATCATTATGACTTTAAATTCACAAAGCATAAATGTATATAAAATGTATAACCTATATAGGCTATATTATCATCATAACCAGGCAAAAATTCACTTGCCTCAATACCGAATAATAAAATGCTTCTGCATGATCAGAGACGTCCTCCACGAAGCGAGCGAACGATGATGGAATAAACAACACCAATCAATCAAATGAACAACCTTGAATGAAATACAATTCATTCAATAACGCAATTCTACGAGTCCGATAAAGAATTCATGCCATAGCTTTCCTCGAATCCGTCAAACTACTCATAGCTTTCCTTGAATCGGTCAAACTACTCTTGTATATGAATTATTAGTCGTTTATTCAACTCTTTATTAATTATCATCTTATATTATCTTAATTAACTCAAGAACATCATAAATATTTTAGATATGAATTTTACTACTCAAATCATAATAATCAACATTATGACTTAATAATTCCTTAAAATTAATTTTACTCAATATTTGATTACCGAATAATCGAATAAATATTTACTTAAGTCGAAATCACAATTTGTCCAAGCATTTGACCATCATAATCTTATCTTTCAAAAAACAAGAATTTTAATACTCATTATGCCGGAATATTTATACTTAATTCCATATTTTCCTTATTTAAATAAACAAAATCTGGTAAATTTGGCTATAATATATGTTGATGCCCAAAATATTACCCGGAGATAGATATTGCTGGAATGGATGGGCAGCAAACAAAATTGCGAGATCACGTCCGTGGGAACGGAAATAACACAAGATTTGCTGGGTTTGTTAGGCCCGGGCTTGAATGCTCTCGCGAGATGTTATTAATACGAATACGTTTGAGTACAAATATTAATGTAAGAATGCAATTACAATGAGTGTAAAAGATCCTATTTATCTAGCTGTTGAGTGCTGAGTTCTTGAACTGCAGGGAGTTCTTGCTCTCATTTTTGCCGACCGTCTTATGGGTTAAGAGGTCTCGAGAGTGAGAGATAGAAAGATGTCTGAAGTGTATAGCGTTGCCAAGAATGAAAATCCAACTGTGAAGCAGTCAGAAAGCCAAACCAAGCTCAAAATCTTTTTTCCAAGTGCAGGATGCCTTCTATTTATAGGAGCTGGGATGCCGTTTTTCCTGACGGGCGATCGCCTTTCTTGTATTATAATAAAGGGGCGATCGTCTTCTAGCACATGGGCTGGTTGATTTAAAGTCCGTGGCATGGGCTGGCAGCCAACCGTGCGGTCCAATGAGAAGTCTGCACGCATCATGAGTCGCTGTCCCAGGAGGTCCCACTTTGCACCTTTCGGCGAGTTTGTCGGTAGATGAGTAGATGCTGACAGGTTGTGGTCAACGATCCATGTTCTGCGGTGCCTTTTCCGGATCCGCATGTGGGTCTCTATCCTGCACTTCGGCCTTCGCCGACTGGATGGATGCTGGCTTCGCGTGGCATGGGGCGGTCGTCCTTGGCCGAGCACCAGAGTCGATCGCCAGGTGCCAAGAGACGACCACCTTGGATGTCGATCGCTCGGCACTTGGGTTTGATCTGGGATCTCCGATTGGCAAGTCTGCCTTGGTCTACTTGACTCTGGTTTGGTCGCCCGGTCTCTGTGTCGATCGCCTGTTGAGATGTATAAATCTCGACACAACAATTGCCCCCCAGCTTGCTCCGATGTTGAAGACATGGGGTGAGGTGGTTCCACTGGCGATCGTTTTAAGATAGTGATGGGCGAACCGATCGTTTGGCGTGCTATCTTCGGTCTTGTACATGTGATCTTTAATTTTGCCAATCCCTCATGGAAATCTGATTATTTCGTCTTTGAGAAACCGTGCACAGTCGCGGAGTTCGATGGACCGACCTCCATGACTGTGTCTTGTGCGCGAGCGATATTCCAACTGTAGGTTTGTCTCGTGACTCATTTTATTGTGAGGGTTCTCCGCTAGGCTGCGCCCGCCTCGTATTTAAACGAAGGGCGTGCGGTCTCGGTCTGGAGGAGTCCTTGCGCGGGGTGTCGTCGGATTAATCGACTCCACGTCCGCGACTTGCTAGCACTTTTCTACCTCGGATCGTCATGTTAGATGGCAATCCTCGATGGTATACGTTGTGACGGGGATAGGGACGCGTCGCATTGTCCGGGTCCACCAAGTTAGATGATGAACCTTTGAGGGCGGGCGAGCGTGTCCACAGATTTGTTTGGAGGGCCCTTCGGCTACGCCCGCCTCGTATTTAAACGAAGGGCGAGCGATCGCAGCCCAAAGGAACCTTGCATGGCCGAAGCAGTCGGTTCCATCGACTTCCAGGACCATGGCTGCACTCTTCTACCTCGTATCGTCAAGTTAGATGGCGATCCTCGACGGTATATGTTGTGCGGGGGAGGCAATCTCGTGCCTTAGTCCATCATGTTAGATGATGAACTGTAGATGGCGAGCGAGTCCTCCATTTTTGGATATGTTGCTTGATTCTAGCGATCGGGTCGGAAGACTGGTGATCGTCGTTCGGTCGCCGATCGCGTTGCTCATAGGTGAAAAAGTAACCTATGCCTGGCCAAAAAGTCTGCGGCCTTGGCATGGAAGATTGCGTAGATCGAGGGGATGTCCTTCGTAAGGTGCCTGAACATGGGCGAAAGACCATCGAATCCCCCTAGGCCAACTAGAGGGCGATCTCGTCGCTTACGGGCTCGCCAGAGGTTTTGGAATTATTCCCAACACTCTTACTCCTTCCATATAGGCAGAAGCAGCAGCTCGTCCCATTAATCCTAGACTTCCTACTCCGTAAACTACATGAATGCACTTTTCTCCTAAGGTACTGTTAGGAATACTTGTTAGATTTTGATGATGTCATTAATATAAATTCAAATGTTTATTACTTGGCAAAATGTAAGGAAGAACCAAATGAGTATCTTCTATAGGCCAAAATAAGTTAGGCTAAAAATCAGCTAAGTTCAAAAGAACAGCTAAGTTCATCAGAGAGGTACAGCCGAGTCATATCAGAGAAGATCTGGTCAACAAAAATCATCAGAGATGTTTGACCAGACTGCAGTCAAGTAACCTCAGACAGGTCAGCTGATCAGGCGAGTTCCAAACAGTGAACATCAGAGAGGTCCAGAACTGCGGAGAAGTTAACTTACATCAGCCTACTCGAGATCAGCCAAGTACTCCAAGTCCACGTCAGCATGCGTTGAAAAGTCAAGTATTACGGAAAGTCACATGCAATGTGAAGAGACAAATTGGAGAGATTCCTGCAAAGGATATGAATTAAATAATTCATCCAGGCCTACCTTGAAGACTTTAATCGTATTATATTCAAAAGATTCGGCGCCTCACATGCAGAGTCTTCACAACGGTCGGAAGATAGATTAAAATATGGGAATCCAGCCTTGTAACGTTCAAAAAGGAATAAACAAAGAAGTTTCTCTCCAACGGACTGATTTGTTACAGATTTGCAACAGCTATGAAGAAATGCTCAAGGATCAACACCTATATATATCCGAAGATTTGAAGTTGAGAAACGACCGATGCGAACATACTTTCAAGCGATCAAAGCATTCAAGCAATCTAAAACGAAATACAGCATCGTGAAAAGAGAAGTTCTAAAAAGTTCATACTTGAAGAAGCTCTTAGTTGGAGAAGACAAAAACTCGTGTCTTAAATCCTGAGTTCGGGGTACTTCACTGGTTGAAGTTCGAGACTGTAAAGGCATCCAAGGATCAAGGATCAAGAGGTGCAAGGCAGTCAAGTGTGTTACAACGGCACGGATATCCACTGGCTGGAAGCTGTTGTAATTTGGTTGAATTACTGTAATATTTATCACTGGTTGAAAATTATAGTGAATTCATCTCCAACTGGTTTGGAGAAAAGTGGATTAGTAGAGGATTACCCCACCTCTGAGACCACTATAATTCCCTGCGTACTTTACTGTTTTATAGCATCATACTTTAACTGTTGCATTCATTGTTAAGTGTTTCATTAGTTGTTTTGTATTCGTCATCAGCTGACTTCCGCACGTATTAAGAACAAATGACTCCAAGTCATTTGTTTACCTATCAGCTGAAGAAACTTAATCTTTGAGAAAAAGAGTTTAAGAGTTTGAATAAGTCTATTCACCCCCCCTAGACTTATTCCTGGACGACTTGTGACCTACAAGTGGTATCAGAGAGGTTGGTTCATTTGTTTCACGAACCAGATCTATATCAGAGATATATCTTTACTCTCATTTTATAATGGAACACATGCATTCTAGACTACCTGTGTTTTCAGTTGACGAGTATGATCTTTGGAAGATAAGGATGCAGGCACACTTATCTTCAATCCATGATGATATGTGGTGCATCATAGAGGACAGTCCATTCATCTTCGAGAAGGATAACACTCCAGAGGAGATCGCAGCAGGGAAGCCAGAGAAGATCCCAAAGAAGAGGACAGAGCTGACTCCCGAAGAAAGAAAGCTGGCCAATCTTGATAACCGGGCCAGAGACGTGCTGTATCAAACTCTTGACAAATCCACCATGGTCAAGATCAAGAATTGAAAAAATGCAAAAGAAATCTGGGACACATTAGCCCTAATGTGTGAATGAACGGAGCTGATCAAAGAAAACAAGTTGTCAACTGCTATTCAAAAATTTGACAACTTCAAAATGAAGAATGGCGAATCTATAGATCAAGTGGACACAAGGTTCACCGAGATTATCAATGAGATCAACTCCCTCGGAAAATCTTATGGCAATAGGGAAATGGCGCTGAAGGTTCTAAGATCTCTCAATCCTGAATGGAGCATGAAGGCAGTGGCCATGAGAGAATCCAAGAACCTCAATAAGATAAAGATCCAAGAGGTGTTTTCTGATCTAAAGGCTTATGAGTTCGAGCTTCCAAGTTCATCCTCAACCGAGTTTGCAGAGAAGGGAATAGCCTTTGCAGCCGAGTCCCCCGCCAAGAGCTTATCTGATGTAAAGCCTCCAAATCCATTAGATTTTGAGGAAGAAATGGCGTTCATAATGCAAAGGTTCAGCAACTTCCGGAAAAACTACTCCAAATACAAGAAAAATTATAAGGAGAATCCCAGAAGGAACCAGGAAGCCGGAAGCTGGAAGGTGGAGTGCTACAACTGTCATAAGGCAGGACACATTCAGATCGACTGTCCTGATCTTAAGAAGGACGAGAGCAAGAAGGAGGTGGGCAGAAAAGAATACAGAAGAAAGGCCCTCATCGGAGAAGATCAAGAGCATGTAGAATCAAGCAGCGGATTCTTATCAGATGATGATGAAGAGTATGACTGTCTGATGGCCAACCTAGCTGATGAAGAGGTAACATCAAAACCCTCTTGTTCAAATAATAGTTCATCCATGTCACAAGATATGGATCTGCACGAATCTGTAAATCAACTATTTAAAGATTTTGAAACACTAAAATCTGCACATCTATCTGTATCAGCAGAGAAGACTCAGCTGCAAGATGAGAATAGGCAGCTGAAAAATGATTTTGAACAACTCAGCCTAGAACTGAATACAGTTGAGATAACTGCAGCTAACTTGCAAAACCAGGCTGATGTCAATACAGCTGAGATAAATCGACTAACTGTTTTACTTAAAGAAAAATCAGCTACACTTGCTCATGTCAAAGCCGAATTTACTAAGCTGACTCAGGCAAAAAAGACTCAGGCGCAGGAAATAACCTCCCTGAAGGTGTCTTCAACTCTGGACGAATTGTGTACTAATAAAAGGCCACTATATTCCAGATCAGGCCTTGGATATGATCCTCACACTCCCTCTAGTTCCAAAACCACTTTCGTCAAGGGAGAAACAATTGTCTCGACTACTGAGCCTACATACAAACCGATATTTAAAAATAGGCAACAGCCAAGTCACAAGTCTAGGCTGCATCCAGGGTACACAAGGCAGCCACCTAGACAAGTGACTAGGCAATGGCCCAGGCAGAAGCAGCAGCCCAGACAACATGCCAACTATTATCAACAACTCCCTAAAAACAGATTTCAAAATGGGAGGGGCAGATGGAAACCGCAAGGTTATCCTAATTTCCAAAATGAACAAGTGTGGAGACCTCAAAGATTTAATAAATGGTCTCAGCCAAGGTTTAGAAATGGCCCACACTATCAATATTTTGAGGAATATCCGGTATACAATCCCAACAGGAGATTCAGACCTCGACCTTACACACCTTATAAGGGTAATAATAATAATAATTTTCACAATCCAAGGAGAAATCAATTCTCCAGGAAACCAGCTAACCCTAGAGGACCCACACAGATTTGGGTACCTAAATCTCTGCTTGTTTGATTGCAGAAAAGGTGGAAGGACTACAACTACATCTCCACAAATTCAAACTTTGGAGGTGAAGAATGGTTTGTAGATTCTGGATGCTCAAGGCACATGACCGGGAACAAGAAGATGCTGTCTAAATACACCAAAGAAAAAGGTCATGATGTAACCTTTGGAGATAGCTCTAGAGGACAAATAAAGGGCTTTGGAGAGCTACACCGAGGAAATATTGTGATATCCAAAGTCCACTATGTCAAAGGGCTCAAGTATAACCTCCTGAGCATAAGCCAGTTTTGCGATGAGAAGAATCTAGTAGTCTTCACCATCTGGAAATGCATGGTGATAGATATCCTATCTAGCGAAGTGAAGCTACAAGGATTCAGAAGGAGAGATGTCTACATGATAGATTGGAACACAGGAACACCCAACTCCTGTTTTCTATCTAAGACAGTAGCTGAGAATGAATGGTTGTGGCACAAAAGATTATGTCACCTGAACTTCAAAGCCATCAACAAGATTAGTTCTCAGAAGCTGGTCAGAGGACTCCCAGAGGAAGCATTCAGAAAGGAAGCCATATGTGATGCGTGTCAGAAAGGGAAGCAGACGAGAGCATCATTCAAGCCAGTCCAGCCTACAACCCTCACAACAAGGATCTTTGACCTACTCCATATGGATCTATTTGGTCCTATCAAGCCAAGGACTCTAAGCGGCCGAAAGCATGCACTTGTTGTAGTAGATGATTATTCAAGGTACACTTGGATTATCTTCCTGTATAAGAAGAGTGAAACCTTGACCAAGCTACCTGAGCTGCTGAGAAGGATCCAGAATGAGAAATACCTATCCATCATCAAGACCAGATCAGATAGAGGAGAAGAGTTTCTCAACAAGGCGATCACTGATTACAGCGACTATAATGGAATCCAGCATGAGCTCTCTGCAGCCAGGACTCCCCAGCAGAATGTCGTTGCTGAAAGAAGAAACAGAACCCTGAAGGAAGCAGCAAGATCCATGATTGCAGAAGCAGACCTGCCCAAGAGGTTCTGGGTTGAAGCTGTCAACACAGCTTGCCATACTCAGAACAGGAGTATGATAGTAGGGGGACATGGCAAAACTCCCTATGAGGTTTGGAATAATAGAACTCCTACTATTGCTTACTTTCACGTTTTTGGTTGCAAGTGTTTCATCCACAACAATGGTAAAATACAACTAAATGCTTTTGATGCTAAAACTGGTGATGGTCTTTTTATGGGATACTCACAAAGAAGCAAGACATATGGAGTATTTAACAAAAGAACCTTAGTTGTGGAGGAAACACCCCGTGTTGTATTTGATGAATCTACTGTGGAGTACAGGAAGCAAGTTGAGCTAATTGAGAATAAGCTCAAATCAGAAACCCTTGAAGAAGTCATTGTACATGACACTGGAATGGTGGACTCACCTGCATCACTCTGAAGATCCAATCAGAGTCGCCAAGACCCAACTGCAGATCAGACAGGAACACCAAACCTATTTGATCCAGTTGCCGCTGATGAAGACCCAGCTGTAGCTGATAAAGACTCATCTGCAGGTCTGACCCAACCTGCAGATGACAAGATGGTAGCTGACCCAACTGGAGACCAAGGAGACCAGATCCCAGCTGATGCAGAAATCCACCAGAGCAATTCAACAGGGGGAACAGACCCAGAAGAAGACGATATCCCCAAGTGGATCAAAGACCACCCAATCTAGCAAATCATCGGGAAGCTGACTGATGGAGTTAAGACAAGACAGTCAACTCTACCCGCAGGAATGGCTATGTTCTCATGCTTCATGTCACAGATAGAACCCAAGACAACAGAGCAAGCCTTGGAGGATTATTCTTGGATCAATGCCATGCAAGAGGAACTGGAGCAGATGGAAAGGAACAAAGTTTGGGAACTAATGCATGCACTGCATCACAAGAAGGTTATTGGCACCAAATGGGTCTACAAAAACAAGAGTGATGAAGACGGAGCTGTTGTTAGGAATAAAGCCAGACTTGTTGCAAAAGGTTATGCACAGTGTGAAGGAATAGATTTTGATGAAACCTATGCACCTGTTGCAAGATTAGAGGCCATCAGACTATTCCTCGCATATGCTGCATTCAAAGATTTTAAAGTCTATCAGATGGATGTAAAGAGTGCATTTCTAAATGGCATCCTAGAAGAAGAAGTCTATGTAGAGCAACCCCCAGGTTTTGTCAAAGGAGACAAAGTCTACAAGCTGTTGAAAGCTCTCTATGGACTTAAGCAAGCACCAAGAGAATGGTATGAAACACTGTCTGTGTTTCTTGAGAAGAATGGTTTTTGCAAAGGAAAGGTAGACAAGACCCTATTCAGAGTGGAGCACGAAGGCCACATATTGATAGTTCAGATATATGTGGATGACATCATCTTTGGCTCAACCAACCTAGAGTTGTGTGAGAAATTCTCTAACCTCATGCAAGGAGAATTTGAGATGAGTATGATGGGAAAGCTTAACTTATTTCTCGGATTACAAGTTAAGCAGATGGAAAATGGAATTTTCATCAACCAAGCTAAGTATACCAAAGATCTAATCAAGAGATTTGGAATGGAATCAGCCAAACCAACAAGAATTCCTATGAGCACAAGTACTCACCTAGATGCAGATGAGGGAGGCATATCAGTGCACTCAACCCACTACAGAGGACTCATTGAATCATTGCTATACCTCACTGCAAGCAGGCCAGACATATCCTATGCCGTAGGAGTTTGTGCACGATTTCAATCTAAGCCTAAGCAGTCACACCTAGACGCAGCAAAGAGGATTATCAAATACCTTAAGTCTACAGTCGACGTTGGACTATGGTATCCTAAGGATGATAACTTCGAGCTGTCAGGATATTCAGATGCAGATTTTGCAGGATGCAAAATTAATAGGAAAAGCACTAGTGGAACGTGCCAATTCCTAGGAACCAGACTGATATCCTGGTTTAGCAAGAAGCAGGTTTCTAACTCTATCTCCACCACAGAGTCAGAATACCTAGCTGCAGGTAGTTGTTGTGCCCAGATCTTATGGATCAGACAACAGCTGAGGGATTATAATATCATTGCCAATGAAGTCCCTATCTGGTGTGACAACAATAGTGCTATTGCAATAACCAACAATCCGGTTTTGCATTCGAGGACCAAGCACATTGATGTTAAGCACCACTTCATCAGAGACCACGTGCTTAACAAGAGAGTTAGAGTTGAAAGAGTCAGCACAGACTACCAAATAGCTGACATCTTCACCAAACCTTTGCCAGAAGAAAGGTTTTTAGAGCTGAGCAGAGAACTTTGTCTACTAGATTGGGAATCTAGTACAGATGAAAAAGCAAGCTGAAGCATATCAGAGGAAGGACGGACCCAGCTGATTAAAGGAATCAGATCCTAGCTGATGCAGACAAAAGGATAAAGGACGGACAAAGGAACCTAGCTGATCAAAATCTCAGGAGAGAAGTCCAAGGAGTCAACTCACCTGATGCAGAGCAGTCAACAGTAAACAGTCAACCAGCTAAGTTTTCTAAACTTAACCGACTTCTGAATATTTTATTATTATCTGCTATATGTATAATAATATTATATTAATTTTTGGTTCGCAAGTGGCATTTAAATACACGTGGTGATCACTTGATAAATCGACCTCCACGGTGACCAATTAAAATCCAACCGTCCAATTTTTAAAATCAAAACCTGGACCACCGATTCGAATTTGAAATTTAAATAGAATCTCAAAAGGCGAACCACCGATTCAAAAGAAATAATAATTTAATCCGACGTCTTTTCATCTTCTTTATAAGGACGGAAAACCCTTCACTTTACCTTTACGCTTACCAGTCTTTCAAACCCTAGATTTACAGAGCAAAAATCCTTTGAACTCCAAATACACTGAAAATCTCTTATTTGCAGAAATGGAATCGTATCTTGAAGGCGTTAACATGAAGGCAGTCAAAGAACAGATCATCTTTTCTCTGGTCGTTGATTTCGAAGGCATTTTGGAAGCAAATCTGGATAACTACGATGTCCTGGACCTGATTCGCTCGATGAAACTAAATGGGATCTACCCATTTATGGATATCAATCCCAAACATCTATACAAGGAGGACGTCATCGCTTTCTACCGAGAAGCCCGTGTGATCGAAGAAGGAATCAGAAGCACTGTCGGCGAAATTCAAGTCGACATCTCGCCGGAGACAATTCGGGAAGTTTTTGGTATGAGGCACCGTGGCATAGCCGTCGAAGCTCTCAAACAGACAGCAGCCGACGTTTGGCTAAAGATTAAGGCGATTGACCAGTCGATGAAGCTGAAACTCACTGCTAAAAGGAGCGAGATTAAAAAGGAGTATCGGTCTATGTTGGATATTACCAACAAGATTATTATGGGTATGGCCGGCAGTTACGACCAACTATCGTCGGCGAAATTCACAGTGCTGGGAGCACTCATTCAAGACGAGGCGATTGATTGGGCTAATTACATCTTTAGGCAATTTGTTCGCGAGGTCAACAAAGCCGAATGGCTTGCTGATGAGAAGAGATTCAGATCCAAGCTGGCGTTTGGAACGCAGCTGAGTTGGATCCTTGAGAAAATGGGTGTGGCGAAGGGAAGTACTGACCCCTTCCACATCAACAAGAGACTTGGTCATCTGGACCAAGAGACCTTGAGGAAGTTGGGAGGCAACAGAAGAGCAACCCAAATATTAAAGGATTTGCCTGATACAAGGACTTACCCTGCACCCTCAACGAGGCAGTCGACCAACTGCAGACGCCAACCCAATCGGCCGAGTCGACTCAGTCGACAACACACCGATAGCTGTCTAGTTCAAAAGAAGGGGACCAGCCTGTGGAGAGCCATCCATCATGCAGTCATCTCCAGAACCCTCTCCCAAGAGGCCCAGGCGACTGCAGTTCAGTCTGGAGGAGAACCCAGAACATTATACTAGTCCTGCAGCCAAGTCGCCTACCCACCTGGAAGACCAGCCTGCTCCAGGCAGCCTGGAAACTCAGATCGTCCCTGTCCTCACTCCAGCATACATTCCAGAGGAGGAAGAAGCAGGTTTAATCATCTCAATCCCTGAAGCAAACTACACCTTTAACCTGCTGGACAACAATGTTTTCAACCTGTCCATAGAACAATTACAGCTTGTTAAACCACAAGCTTTAAAACACTCTTTTGTTAATATTTTTGAAGAGTGGAAATTTTTCAAATCACTTTCATTTGCTAAACTTCAAACTTATATTGAAACCAGTGGTTGGGAATATCCCCAAGCCACAGAGGATGTACTGATACACTTTTGCAAAGTATCAGACATAGTTTTGATCCTCCAGGAGAATTGGTTCATGTCAAATTTCAAAACCAACATGGACCAATTCATCATTTCTATAATGTACAGTATTTTTGATGGATCATTTGAGAAAAAAGATGAGGAGGAAGAAGAAAAAGAAATAAGGATTGAAGAAGTAAATGGAGAAAAAGATGAGGAAGTCATTGTTATAGATGACGAAGAAGAGGAGAAGGAAGAAAGAGAGGGAGGAGAAAATATTTTAGTTGAAAAACAAACAGAGGAAGGAATTGAAAAAACAGAGGAATTAGTGGATGAAGGAGAAGAAGAAGGGGAAGAGGTAGATCAGGAGGATGATGAAGGAAAGGAGGATGATGAGAATAATGAATAAGATGATGAGAATGATGGAGAAAATAAAAAGGATGAGAAAAAGGATGATGATGATGATGATGATGATGATGATGATGATGATGATAAGGATGAAGGAGGAGAACAAGTAGCTGAAAAGGAAAAAGATAATGTTGATGAAGAGAAAAGGAGGAAGAACAAGAGAAGGAAGTAGAAAAGGAAGAAGGAGAGAAATAAAAAGAGCCGGAGAAAGAGCTAGAAGTAGAGGCTGCAGACAAGGCTGGGGCGCCTGCCTGGTATACCAGCCTGGACGCAGAGTTGGCTGAGGACTCCAGATCAGGGTCACCTGAAAAGACCCCATCTGGAGTACCAGCTGCAGATAGGAGCCTGCAGTCTAGTGGATCATTTGCAGAAGGCTCAGGTGAGCACTCTCCACCATCGCAGATCTCAACTGCGATGACCGAGCTGATAAGGCAAATAGTGAAGGATACCATTGGAGAGTTGCTTGCATCTCAGGTCACCCCTGATCTCCAATCCATAAATGCCAAGATTGATACATTGCTGCAGCGGGAAGTCCCACAACCTCCCCCCCTACAAACAATAGAATGCCATTTGGCATGTCTGACTGGATGCACAGGATGGAGCAGCAGCTGACCACTTTGGTTGATGCTGGCAAAAAGGAGGAAGATAGGATACAGGGGGAAGGCAGCATTCAAGGAGAGATAAGGGAGGATCTTAGAACGAAGAAGAGGCAGGATGTCCAATTGATCACTGCTGGGACATCCTCAGCCAAAAGGAAGGGAGAAGAGGCTGATGATCAGCCTGCAAGCAAGAAGAGGAGGACAAGAGGAGGATTTGAGCCTACTCTAGAGTGGGAATGCAAGGAGTTGTGGTACATTGAAGAATTTATACCAGAGGAAGCTCTACCCATGTGGGGGTCTGCAAGGAAAAATTTCATCAGAGACAACTACATCTGGGAAATACTCCAGGATGATAATCTCACCCCACAGCAGATCTTCATCAACTTCATGGAAGAAGCTCATCCACAACTCTGGACTATTCTGAAGAAACATGCTGAGGCACACAACGCTTATCCCATGATCCCTACGTTCTGTGCCAAAGTACCTCCCACCTTGGTGAAAGGAAATGCTTTGGATGAACTTGCACTCCAGAGAAAAATCAAGAAGCTGTGTCTTGAGAATAAGTTTTCATCACAAGAAGAGCAAGACTTTGCAGCTCTTGTTGTAAGGAGGAAGTATGGTCTTGCACCTATCAAGACAAGACCAATCGGAGCTAAACCTTTCAGGCCTGCCAAGCAGCCTATTCGAAGAGGCAGAGGCAGAGGCAGATGACCTTTTATTTATTTCTGTACTTGTAAAATTTTCTTGTAAATTTCAAACATATATTTGTAATCAATTCAGAAAATTTTATAACAGTCTTTTGAATGACAATTTCCAGTTGTCTCAATACTAGACTGATTTAGTTTGTGTCTTGCACTCAAGTGCAGACTTGTTTATTTGAATATTTGCTTAAAGTTTTGCCATCATCAAAATAGGGGGAATTTGTTAGGAATACTTGTTAGATTTTGATGATGTCATTAATATAAATTCAAATGTTTATTACTTGGCAAAATGTAAGGAAGAACCAAATGAGTATCTTCTATAAGCCAAAATAAGTTAGGCTAAAAATTGGCTAAGTTCAAAAGAACAGCTAAGTTCATCAGAGAGGTACAACCGAGTCATATCAGAGAAGATCTGGTCAACAAAAATCATCAGAGATGTTTGACCAGACTGTAGTCAAGTAACCTCAGACAGGTCAGCTGATCAGGCGAGTTCCAAACAGTGAACATCAGAGAGGTCCAGAACTGCGGAGAAGTTAACTTACATCAGCCTACTCGAGATCAGCCAAGTACTCTAAGTCCACGTCAGCATGCGTTGAAAAGTCAAGTATTACGGAAAGTCACATGCAACGTGAAGAGACAAATTCGAGAGATTCCCGCAAAGGATATGAATTAAATAATTCATCCAGGCCTACCTTGAAGACTTTAATCGTATTATATTCAAAAGATTCGGCGCCTCACATGCAGAGTCTTCACAACGGTCGGAAGATAGATTAAAATATGGGAATCCAGCCTTGCAACGTTCAAAAAGGAATAAACAAAGAAGTCTCTCTCCAACGGACTGATTTGTTACAGATTTGCAACGGCTATGAAGAAATGCTCAAGGATCAACACCTATATATATCCGGAGATTTGAAGTTGAGCAACGACCGGTGCGAACATACTTTCAAGCGATCAAAGCATTCAAGCAATCTAAAACGAAATACAGCATCGTGAAAAGAGCAGTTCTAAAAAGTTCATACTTGAAGAAGCTCTTAGTTGGAGAAGACAAAAACTCGTGTCTTAAATCCTGAGTTCGGGGTACTTCACTAGTTGAAGTTCGAGACTGTAAAGGCATCCAAGGATCGAGGATCAAGAGGTGCAAGGCAGTCAAGTGTGTTACAACGGCACGGATTTCCACTGGTTGGAAGTTGTTGTAATTTGGTTGAATCACTGTAATATTTATCACAGGCTGAAAATTATAGCGAATTCATCTCCAACTAGTTTGGAGAAAAGTGGATTAGTAGATGATTACCCCACCTCTGAGACCACTATAATTGCCTGCGTACTTTACTGTTTTATAGCATCATACTTTAACTGCTGCATTCATTGTTAAGTGTTTCATTAGTTGTTTTGTATTCGTCATCAGCTGACTTCCGCACGTATTAAGAACAAACGACTCCAAGTCATTTGTTTATCTATCAGCTGAAGAAACTTACTCTTTGAGAAAAAGAGTTTAAGAGTTTGAATAAGTCTATTCACCCCCCCTAGACTTATTCCTGGACGACTTGTGACCTACAGGTACGACCCAAGTTGTGGACTGCTTCAGTAAAGCATGCCTCTTTTCCATAACTAGCTCCACCAAAAATGCAGACTGTGCTAATTTTTTTTGTTGAAGATGATCACTCTATTTTTGAAAAGAAATTTTTTTGAGAGAAAGAGAAGAAAAGTACAAGTTTGAGGGATGAATAAAAGAAACAAGCACAATGTTTATTTATAGAAGAAAAAGAAGGTAAAAATTGTTTAACAAGTTTGTGATTGCGTTGATTGCACTTCAACTACTCAATAGAATAATGAATGCATTTATCGCATATCACATTTTTTATTCAGAAAATCTCACCACACGACAAAAATAAAAGATACTTACGCCTATAGTAGTTGTGATTGTGGCTCACATATTCCTCTGATTTTACGTTCAGAAACGGCCTAAACGCCTTCTATGAGTCGGGGAGAAGCTTCCCATCCAATTTTCTTACAAATTGGCAAACAGGGTCTTTTAACGTCAGATTCCCAAGACGTTGTTCATATTTTGGTTTGAATTTATTCCACAAACATCGAATTTTGTAATGTACGAGTCCACTAAGATGCGTGTCAAGAGAAATTTCGATATCATCTAAATTCTCTTTATTTAGACCATCCTTAATGAATTGAATTTTATCTTCTCTGTTTGTAGATGGAATTCCTAAAGATCGACATTTTAAATTACAGTTCCATCTAGCACATTTATAGCAAACGGCTATCATCTTTGCTCGTCGTTTCTTGGCATATGAACTTTTTCCAAGCCCTGGTAAAAATCTAGTCGGTGTTTCTGTGAATTCACCTGCTATTCTTACTTTGGCTTCAATTATGAATCTAATATCAAAAGGTATGCTTTTATTCATAAGCAACCTCATCCTTTCAAGTCTTCTCTTGTAAATTTTTTGCTCAGAAAGGGAAATATTTTTTCGATTTTATTCAAAGTTTCATCCATGACAAAAAAAATTAAAATGAAAAAGGATAAAATATCTACAAATATCAGTTGTTGTGGGAAACTGAAAAATCCGACTTTAATAGTCACGGAGTACCGTTATCCGCCACTTGACCGGACAAACACAATTGAGTACTAAGTTACAACGTCAAGAAATTATATCTATAAAAATAGTTTAGAATGTAAGATTTCAAAAATAACACTTATACCTCCCCAACAACGACGCCAAAAACTTGACACGTTCTTAGTGTAACTATCGCAAGTGCACGATATCGTATCAAGTAGTAAGTGGAATTTTTGAGTCCGGTTTATCGATCCCACGAGGAAGTTTGGTTATAATTTAAATTATACACTATTAGTCTATTTTTATAGATACTAAGATGAGTGAAACACACAATTAAAGAGTTTGGTTTAATAATTGCAAAAATAATGCAATAATAGCTCTAATATTTTAAGGAAATAAAAAGATTGCAACAATAATAGATTGATTAACGATAAAATGAAATAATTGGGATTACAAACTTAGTTCGTCATTAGTTATAGAATATGTATAGGAGATCATAAGATGAATTTACTTATTATGTTGTGTAGATTCGACTTTCCTTAAAAAGACGGTTTCTCTTTCGAACTATAAAACGCCCCTTATATATTGAATCAATCCGCTATATTTCTATGTTGATTGGCTTCAATATATAGCATTAGGATTTATGAAAATAACTCAAAGAATCATCTAAGGTCTAGAGGTATATTTCTATCCCCTAGAACAACTTAGAGTGAAGATCATTTGATCTAATCAAACATATTTTCTTTCGAAACATATGAAGACCATAAATATCGTCATTTATTGGCCAAATAAATAAAGATTGTTAAAACAATGAAAATCACACACAATAATAAGTAATTCACAATAGATCTTTATACAAACTTAAATAACATGACTAACCTTGTTTATAATCCCAACTAAAGGTAACTTAGCCCATGAAGGGTTTATTATACATAATACAAGCTTGAGTGGTCATTATTAGTTGAACAAGAGAAAGAATTGATCATCACTCCCTTAGTAGATAAAGGAGAAAGAAGCAATAAACTCTCTGAACAACATATGATATACCACACTTACACAAATCACTCAAGAACACAAGTGTGTTCTTCACACAAAAAGAAAATATTACAAAAAGTGGAAAAATTATAAGATGAATGATTCATGATGATGGATCTAAGGGGTCTATTTATATACCTAAAGTCATCTAATAGCTCCAAAACTCCAGCATTATTACAATAGATCGGATCAATGCCAGCCATCCCCTCAATAATACACAAAAAGTATAAAAAATTAGACAAATGATCACATTCTGTCAAGAGTTACGGCCATAACATTAAGGAGTTACGGCCGTAACAAGGATGTCTTACGGCCGTAACATTCAGTGGTTACGGCCGTAACATGGATTCGTAAGTTTGTACACTGGTTGCTTTGTGAGTTATGTTTTCAGCCCAGAATTTCTCAGACTTTGCGTTTTTGCCCCAAATCTTCTTCGGATGATAACTTTTGATATATAACTCTGATTTTGAATCCGGAAAGACTACCGAACTCATCTCGGAAAGCCCTACAACATGAATACATAAAAACTCAACAAAGATAATATTTTATAAACATGTTATTTCTTGAGTAAATCAGTAATTTAATCCGATTAAGACTAGATTTACATCATCCGATAAAAATAAAATTATTAAAAACTAATTAATTAAAAGCAAAAAATGAGTAGACTAGCTCAATTATGGGTGAAATTTATCGATACAAACCATGGATAAGTGTATAAAACTGACACTTATCAAAGCGCCAAGATTGGCACTATTGAGCCCCATTTCAAACGCTGAGAGCTACCCATCTGACGATGGCACGTGACTCATTTTTGGCTGTAATTCCAGATTCTGCATTTTTCTGATTATATGTTTGATTTTGTTGTGTCAAGAATTATACATCTCAACAGGCGATCGGCACAGAGACCGGGCGACCGAGCCATAGTCGAATAGACCAAGGCAGATTGGCCAATCGAAGGTCCCAAGTCAAGTACCAGTGCCGAGCGATCGACATCTAAGGCGATCGTCTCTCGACACCTGACGACCGCCTCGAGCCACGCAAAGCTAATGACCGTCTAGTCGGCGACGGCCGAAGCTCAGGACAGAGACCCACGTGCAGATCCGGAAAAGGCGCCGCACGACATGGATCGTTGACCACAGCCCGTCACCAATCTCACCTACCGACAGACCCGCCGAAAGGTGCAAAGTGGGACCGCCCGGGACAGCGACTCAGGACGCGTGCGGACTTCTCATTGGACCGCACAACTGGCAGCCATCCCATGTCGCGGAATTTAAGGCAGCCAGCCCATGTGCTAAAAGACGACCGCCCCTTATTATATTACAAGGAAGGCGGTCGCCCGTCAGTTTAGGGCATCTCAGCTCCTATAAATAGAAGCCATCCTGCACTTGGCTAGAGGTTTGGCTTTTCTTGTATCTATCTCTCGGCTTTTCTCTCTCAGCACCTCTTAACCGAAAGACGGTCGGCAGAGATGAAAATAAGAACTCCCTGCTGTTCAAGAACTCAGAGCAACTCTAGTTCTTCCGGCAAGCACTCAACAGCTAGATAAATAGGGTCTTTACATTCCTTGTAACTGTACTCTTTCATTAATATTTGTACTCAAACGTATTCATATTAATAACATATCGCGAGAGCATTCAAGCCCGGGCCTAACAAACCCGGCAAATCTTGTGTTATTTCCATTCACTCGGACGTGCTCTCGCACTTTGTTTGTTGTCCATCCATTCCAGCAATATCTATCTCCGGATAATATTTTTGGCAACAACAATTGGCGCTAGAGGAAGGGCATCTAAACCCTCATTTTTATTCCTACCGTCTCGAAGAACACTCACTGTTCTCCGGGGCATATACTTGAAGAGACACTCACTGCTCTTCAAAGAAAGCTTTCAGAATCATGACTTCTGCCTCCACATCGAAGAAAGCCGCTGGCCGATCGGCCGGATGCCTGATTCCGTCTCAATCCGAGCCCCAGCCTATGGCAGAGGGTTGCCGTGGAAACTCGAGACTCTCAATCCCGCCCCCGAGGGACGGCCCAAGTCTCTCGCTCGATCAGTTCCAAACCGCGGAACAGATCGAAGAGGCCATGGCCATCCTACGGGAGCGACGGAGAGCATTCGACGCGCCCTCTATAACCCCCTCGGCCATCCGCTGTGTGAGCAAATGGAAGTTCAAGGGGTTACTGGCCGAGCGATCGCCAGGAGGCCCCAATTTGCAAGAAAAGGCGCTCGCAAGGCGGGACACCTCCGTCTTCAGCCGCCTAGGAAGCGACCCATCGTGGCGACCAGGGCATTCTGGTCCCACCCATGAGACGACGGAGCCCGAGTCCGTCACCAGGAGTTCGGCATACCCAACTCCCGGAAGGAAGGCCAACCATCTGGCTCCTCGCCAAAGAACCAAGATCGGCGGCGACGACCTCATCGCCTACCGCAGAGTTAGGAGATCGGTACATGATCGCCTCGGCTCTCGCTCCGAAAGCCGAACCATGAACGACCAAGCTACAGCGATGGCCGCGATGCAACGCCATCTCGACGACATGAAGGCGTTCCTAGAATTTGGGACAGGCGCCAAGAGAGAGATCGCCGGGCCGAGCGAGCCACTCGCGGTCCTCATCGAGCTCGCCCCCGTGCAGCGTAGGATCGCTCCTACGCAAACACCTTTGTATGAGGGGAGGTCGGACCCCGAGACTCACCTGAGCAAGTTCCGGATCTACATGACCGGATGTGGGGCATCAAACGCGACCCGATGCTGAATGTTCCCACTAACGCTGGGCAACCTGGCCCATAGGTGGTACGTCTCATTGCCACCTCGATCCATCAGTTCCTTTGAACAACTGGCGAATGACTTCACGTCGTACTTCGCCGCCAAGGTCGCTCGACCAGAAGGCCCCCACCACATGACGAAAATCAGGCAGGGGGAAGACGAGTCCGATGCAGACTACATCGACCGGGTGGATGAGATAATCCTCAACGGCGAGCCCGTAAGCGACGAGATCGTCCTATACTCGGTCCTAGGGGGATTCGATGGTCTTTCGCCTATGTTCAGGCATCTTACGAAGGACATTCCCCCGACCTACGCGATCTTCTGCGCCAAGGCCGCAGACTTTTTGACCAGGCAAAGGTTACTTTTTCACCTATGAGCAATGCGATCGGCGACCAAACGACGATCACCAGTCTACCGACCCGATCGCCAGAATCTAATGCCGCGATCGGTGTCAGAACGACGATCACCAGTCTTCCAACCCGATCACCATTATCAAGGAACACCTCCAAAACCGTAGGACTCACTCGCCATCTACAGTTCATCATCTAACATGATGGACTAAGGCACGAGATCGCCTCCCCCACACAACGTACACCGTCGAGGGTCGGCATCTAACATGATGATCCGAGGTAGAAGAGTGCAGCCATGGTCCTGGTGGTCGATGGAACCGACTGCTTCGGCCATGCAAGGTTCCTTTAGGCTTCGATCGCTCGCCCTTCATTTAAATACGAGGCGGGCGTAGCCGAAGGACACTCCAAACAAATCAGTGGACACGTTCGCCCGCCCTCAAAGGTTCATCATCTAACTTGGTGGACCCAGACAATGCGACGCGTCCCTACCCCCGTCACAACGTATACCATCAAGGATTGCCATCTAACATGACGATCCGAGGTAGAAAAGTGCTAACAAGTCGCGGACGTGGAGTTGATTAAATCCGGCGATGCCCCGCGCAAGGACTCCTCCAGACCAAGACTGCACGCCCTTCGTTTAAATACGAGGCGAGGCGCAGCCTAACGGAGGACCCTCACAATAAAATGAGTCACGAGACAAACCTACAGTTGGAATGTCGCTCGTGTACAAGACACGGTCAAGGAGGTCGGTCCATCGAACTCCGCGACTGTGCACGGTTCCTCAACGACGAAACAATCAGCTTTCCACGAGGGATCAGCAAAATTGAAAATTGCAGGTACAAGACCGAAGATAACTCGCCAAGCGATCAGTTCGCCCAAGTCCGAGATCAAGTCCTCTCAACGTATCGCCCGTCTTTATCCTCAACGATCGCCAGTAAGAACCACCTCACCCCATGTCTTCAACATCGGAGCAAGCTGGGGGGCAATTGTTGTGTCAAGAATTATACATCTCAATAGGCAATCGGCACAGAGACCGGGCGACCGAGCCATAGTCGAATAGACCAAGGCAGATTGGCCGATCGAAGGTCCCAGGTCAAGTCCCAGTGCCTAGCGATCGACATCTAAGGCGATCGTCTCTCGGCACCTGGCGATCGACTCTGGTGCCCGGCCAATGACGACCGCCTCGAGCCACGCAAAGCCAACACCCGTCTAGTCAGCGAAGGCCGAAGCTCAGGACAGAGACCCACTTGCAGATCCGGAAAAGGCGCCGCAGGATATGGATCGTTGACCACAGCCTGTCACCAATCTCACCTACCGACAAACCCGCCGAAAGGTGCAAAGTGGGGTCGCTCAGGACAGCGACTCAGGACGCATGCGGACTTCTCATTGGACCGCACAACTGGCAGCCAACCCATGTCGCGGACTTTAAGGCAGCCAGCCCATGTGCTAAAAGACGATCGCCCCTTATTATATTACAAGGAAGGTGATCGCCCGTCAGTAAAGGGCATCTCAGCTCCTATAAATAGAAGGCATCCTGCACTTGGATAGAGGCCTGGCTTTTCTAGCAGCTATCTCTCGGATTTTCTCTATCAGCACCTCTTAACCGAAAGACGGTCGGCAGAGACGAAAATAAGAACTCCCTGCTGTTCAAGAACTCAGAGCAACTCTAGTTCTTCCGGCAAGCACTCAACAGCTAGATAAATAGGGTCTTTGCATTCCTTGTAACTGTACTCTTTCATTAATATTTGTACTCAAACATATTCATATTAATAACATCTCGCGAGAGCATTCAAGCCCGGACCTAACAAACCCGGAAAATCTTGTGTTATTTCCATTCCCTCGGACGTGCTCCCGCACTTTATTTGTTGTCCATCCATTCCAGCAATATCTATCTCCGGGTAGTATTTTTGGCAACAATAGATTCAAAAAACATTTTTCAAAAAATCAGAATAAACAACTAGCATTCTGGTGAAACCGTCGAAAAGTCTCGGGATAAAACAAGCGAAAATGACGACTCAGGGCGAAACATGTCGAAAATAATGCTCTGGCTGAAAATATCGTGTAATACCACAGGTATTTCATGCTTTATTACTTTGTACTGTGTGAATTTTTGAAATGTGATGCCATTTCTATTTATGTATTCCATTGAGTGCTATACAATTGTGCGATGTGGATGAAACGGAGGTGACATGCCTTGGCGCCATTGGACGATCGTCGGTGCGAATATGACGGTGGCCAACGTCTTGTTCCCCGATAATTGTTGACGAGTGGAAAGGACGGTCACCCCGAGATGGTTAAAATGTGTTATGTGGCTAAAGAACTGAATATCTAACGCACGCTATAGCATATGCCTAACATACGCTAGAATTCAAGTGTTATGTACGTTAAGGTTCCTATCTTACGTACGTAATGGGTGAGTTGGTCTTCCGACCAGAATCTTTCTTTTGACGCGGAGGAAGCTACTTTCGGCGGGCTAGAGGACAAACGAGTCAACCCTTGATAGCGTATGCTATTCTCCAAAGCTAACGTACGCTATCGACTGGAACTTTATGTAACACCCCCAAAAATGTATGGGAATATTACACGCCGTAGACCCTTTCCACAAGGATCTACCAGGCTAAACATCAATAAACAACGAAATGCTTGCCCGGCCAGGGTCAAACAATATAATAATACAGACCATTAAGGTCACTTACACATGAATACACAGACCGATGAGGTCACACAACTCCATCAACAGAACTGACTAAAACAACATTACCCACACAGGGGTCGAAACACAATACATCGGAAGACTGAAATCAACTCTAACAATACTACCAAACTCTACCAACTCTCAACTCTTGATTAGTATCGCATGTCGTCATCCTCTTGTGTCAATCCTGTGACTGCTCCCCTGAACCTGCATGTACCTGGACGCAAAACAGACATCCACCCCCCGATTACTCAGGGGTTAGTAAAACTCCACTGTTTTACTAGTGCAAGTATCAAATCATACGAAATGTAACGAGCAAACATTGATCATAATCAAATTTAATAACCAAGTACCAAAATATTCCCGGGAGGTTTTAACAAGGGAAATAAGTTATGAAGCATATTAAAAAAAATAAACTTATCATCTCGGGAATTTTAGGAACAAAAAAAATCTTTAAAGCCTCAAGTCCGAGGTTACAAATCTTTTCGAAAAACTTTACGGTCTTAACTCAAATCTTGTCTCATAATTCAACAGTTTTCCATAAGACTTTTCCTTTCAAAACTTTGATTTGAAAATAAACATGTTCATGACACCGTGATCCACTGTCACGTGTCTCCGTAGGTTCAACAACCCGCACGGACTACACCACGCAAAAATAGCCAAACATAACCAAATCTGACACTGTGATCCACTATCACGTGTCTCCGTAGGTTCAACAACCCACACGGACTATATCAATCACAATAATCACACACACAGTCCCAACACCGTAGTCCACTGCCATGTGTCACCGTAAGCCCCGTCGAGCTCACCCGGTTGGACGCACTATGCCCGAAACTCATGGTCCACTGCCATGTGTTATCGTAGGCCTCGTCAGACCAGCACGATTGGACCTCAGTACCTCACTAAGTCCTGACCCCGTAGTCCACTGCCACGAGTCCTCGTAGGTCCCGTCGAACCATCACGAGTAAACCTAGCGGTCACACACATATTCACATTCACAATCACATTGCATACAACAATGAGCACAGTTAATCAATCACGTTGATCACCACAACATCGTACATCACACGCACATAACACAATCTCAATACTCACAACAACTGTCATCAATCAACGGCACACAACCAACATAACACACGATTGGTACACAATACATTTCACGAGCAAGTGTACAACCATCCCATATGTACGTCGCAAACCTGCACAAATGGCACAACACCTAACACGTATATCAATATAATATTATTATCACAAAGCCTTCACATTACGGAATACACAACCAACTCAAACGGAACATATTTACGAAGGCAAGCAAAATCATCATAACCTAATACGTGATTTCAAGTCGCAAGATACAAGTCGTATAATAAGATACTTGCCTCAATCGTCGGCACCATGTACTCCAACGGACGCGGTTCAACCGGGAAGCTTCGAAACGCCCGATGCCATCGAAAAGGAAGATGACGACGAACGGAAGGGTTCAACACGGTTTCTTCGCAAGGAACTCGACCCTAACATCATATAATTAAATCATACAAGGAAGAATAATCGTAGAACGTCCGAAAACCCCTCTATGACATTTTACCGGACACCTTCAAGGCGTCGATCAAGAACTCGACCAAAACAACGAATCAATACGATCCAACCATGGAATAACAAGGGAAATGATATAATACATCTAAATAATCATCAATCCATCACAATCCTAAGTTAAATCGGATTAAACGGATGAAAACAACCAAAATACCCAAATTCCCCAAAACTAGGTTTCTAGATAATCTGACCTGATTCGCTCGAGCAAAGGATGTTATAGGATGGACGATTGATGATATGAACTCCAGAATTTCATGGATTAATTGTCCAACAACATGGATCCATGATAAACACACCTCCAGCAGCGGAAGGGAAGAAAATGAGTGAGGAAAATGATGAAAAACCCGTCTGCAGGGCCTTAAATAGGCTGTCTGCCGGCCGCCTTACGTACATAATCGGCCATGGCTTACGTACGTAACCGGCCATGGCCGAACTCACTGCCTAGAAATGCCGACAGCGTTATGTATGTAACCAACCACGACTTACGTACGTAACTGTCGGGCCCTTCCGGCCGTAACTCGGCCAGGGCTGGCTGGCCCCAACATGCCCGGCCACGACTCGGCTGGGGCCAACTCCGACGGCCCGGACGACCCTGAAACCCGAACTTGAATACGAATCGAAGATACGGTTACGAAGTACTCGCAAAGACGAATTCGAGCACTAAGAAAACACATGATTCCGACCACCCGAAGGCTCGAAATTCTACAACGGAAAGTAATTACCCCAAAATTTGGGAAATTACGAAAATGGCCCAAAACGTCTGAAACACACGATACACGATCGAAACACCAAGCCAAAGCTCGCAAAATGAATAATAACATTAAATGAACTTACGAGAAACTCGAAACAACAGTTTCGGATGAGATTCACAAGAATCGAACTCAAGTGCCGAAAAATCACTAAGAAGTACAGAACTCAACAAAACGACACCGAAACGAACTCGAATGTCGAAAAGTGCAGAAATAATTATCCTCAGAATGACGAAACGGTCACGAGAGAGTCGTCAACACGGACTCCCGCCGAAAAAAAAAATTACCGAAATCCGAAATTGCGGATATTACATTTTACCCTCCTTAAAAGAAGTTTCGTCCCGAAACTTAAATCAAGTAGGGAGAAAGAATATCCCGCCAGGAAAACTCAACGAGATACACAAGAATCGAAAATCGCGCCCAACGGCGAAACGTTACAAGCAACGCAAAGGAATATACGGCTTGAAAACACGCTCCACGACGACCAACACAACGCCATCAGTAGAGTCATAATAAAACCAACAAGTGACAAGCGTCATCAAACAGATAATACAATCAAGTCTATTATCAGAACAATCACAAAACACAACGAACAAAAATCAATACGATTGACCAACCCAACGGTACATCAATCAAAATGCGAGCCAATCGCTGAACAAATACGGAATTCCACCGCCCAAGGGTTGGAAAATCGAAAAAGATACTAATTTCCCAAACCTAAGGAAATTAGGAAGGAGTCTGAACGCTCAACAATCACGAAACGGGATCAACAAAAACTGAACAACCAACGATCGAACCACAACGATCGAGACAACAAAAATCGAACAATCATGTTCGAATCACGAAGAACAATAAGGTTCAAACAACAACTCCGAGGTTCACATCTCGACTCGAGACAATATATGATCCGGTGAAAACAACAAGATGTGCATTCACATAAGATCCACAGGAAAGGGAATAGCAATTGAAAAGTCACAACGACAAACGAGTTATTCTGAAACAATACCACACTTGTTCGATCAACAAAATCAAGGGACAGGACAAGCTCAGAAGATGTTAACGAACATAAACGAGTCGACAGATTCAAAAATACGGAAGTTCAAATCCGATCCACTTCGAATAAAAGAACTTAATTTCCGAAGTTCGAAATAACAATGTAAGGAAATAACATAACATACAACTAATAGACCACACCCCTTAGGGACTCCTCGGAGTCGGTCCAGATATCAGTGCTCAAGTCCTCGGTGGCCAACTCACAAAACTGAACCCGATGTCCCTCGAGTCCTCACTTGAAACGCGTCACTAGCGAGGAAGGACAATGTGCACGTGCATGCCCCCGGCACATCACGGTTGAAACGCCTCGGCTCGACATACCGAATATACAAATGCTAGATACCATGGAACGTAACATCGCAAAACCACATACCGGAGATGCCAACTCAACATAACATATCAACACATACAAAAATCACAACAACAACGGCAACGTTCGATGATTACAACAGTCCGAACGATAGCCAGTACATAATCACAAACATCATGAAACAATCACTCATGTATATAAACGTACAAACTCAAGCTTCAACAGCTCACACTCGTGTGACAACACGCAATCCACCACGAGGCGACAACCATTAAATACCAGTTCACACCTCTCACAGAGGGCTAGTACAACAAATACGTGGCAACGCCTCAACGTTTATGCCACCAACTCGATCATATTTGGGAGTTAACATCATAACGACAAAGCAAACATCATACATACATTCCCAAACCGGAAACGGGAATTGATAGGTTTTTAAAAAAAATGAAAACCACCTTTTGAAAATAATTTTGGAAACACCGATTGATCTTAAGTATCGCCTTTCAAAAAGTACAAACATGAAACATCGTTATCGAGACTTTGGAAAACCATTTCGCATTTGATAAAAATGATGACACTTTCTTTTCGTGAAAAACTTTTGAAAATATTCGACCCTCGGGCCTAAGCAAAAGCATTTCTAAATCATTGAAAATATCTCAAAATATTTTGGTCCTCGAGGTAGAAGAATTTTGAAATATATTGTGTCACCTTTGAAGCACCACGAGAAAACAATTCATTTTAAAAGTACGTCTCGAAATTTATTTTCTAAGATACTCAAGGTTTTCAAAAAATAATTCAATGGGCTAGAATGCCCAAAAATGCTCATGTAACAATATTCGTTTAAACATATTATAATATACGCATCAAATCGTACAAAATCAAGACAATACGTGTCTTTTACCGGAAAACAAACAGTCACATCGCAGTTCAAACTTGCTTAGGACCGGGGCTAAACCACTAGTCCACCCGAAGCCCTTAAGGACTGAGTAAATAGCACCCATAAACATTCCCATAACATACTGAGCACAAGGTTTCACGAAAAACACTTGCAAACGAACAAATCAGATTGAAATATACACACAGCGGATGAAACCAACAGTCAAGAATACATAACCAGCGACACTCCTCATATAAACAAAATATGAGAGTCAAACAACCACATATCACGAAATCAAAATCCATAGGAGGATTCCGTCACTTAACACATAATCATACCAGTAACTCGCAACAGACGAGGCACTAACACAACGAAGGGAGACTTACAACCACAGGTCGCACGAAGATGATGATCGCCCCACGATACTAATCACGACCAACGAACTCAGACAACGCATCGCGACACGACTCAGTCAGACAAAATCCGACGAGACAAAACTCAACAGACACAACTTGATCCGACAACCTAGGTTTCCACAACCTAATCTCCGATACCATAAATGTAACACCCCCAAAACCGTATGGGAATATTACACGCCGTAGACCCTTTCCACAAGGATCTACCAGGCTAAACATCCATAAACAACCAAATGCTTGCCCGACCAGTGTCAAACAATATAATAATACAGACCGTTAAGGTCACTTACACATTAATACACAGACCGATGAGGTCACACAACTCCATCAACAGAACTGACTAAAACAACATTACCCACACAGGGGTCGAAACACAATACAGCGGAAGACTGAAATCAACTCT
Source organism: Orobanche coerulescens (assembly GCA_033398695.1). Lineage (NCBI taxonomy): Eukaryota > Viridiplantae > Streptophyta > Magnoliopsida > Lamiales > Orobanchaceae > Orobanche > Orobanche coerulescens. The sequence continues at coordinate 38,411,353 of CM065811.1, forward strand.
AACAATACTACCAAACTCTACCAACTCTCAACTCTTGATTAGTATCGCATGTCGTCATCCTCTTGTGTCAATCCTGTGACTGCTCCCCTGAACCTGCATGTACCTGGACGCAAAATAGACATCCACCCCCCGATTACTCGGGAGTTAGTAAAACTCCACTGTTTTACTAGTGCAAGTATCAAACCATACGAAATGTAACGAGCAAACATTGATCATAATCAAATTTAATAACCAAGTACCAAAATATTCCCGGGAGGTTTTAACAAGGGAAATAAGTTATGAAGCATTTTAAAAAAATAAACTTATCATCTCAGGAATTTTAGGAACAAAACAAATCTTTAAAGCCTCAAGTCCCAGGTTACAAATCTTTTCGAAAAACTTTAGGGTCTTAACCCAAATCTTGTCTCATAATTCAACAGTTTTCCATAAGACTTTTCCTTTCAAAAACTTTGATTTGAAAATAAACATGTTCATGACACCGTGATCCACTGTCACGTGTCTCCATAGGTTCAACAACCCACGCGGACTATATCAATCACAATAATCACACACACAGTCCCAACACCGTAGTCCACTGCCACGTGTCACCGTAAGCCCCGTCGAGCTCACCCGGTTGGACGCACTGTGCCCGAAACTCATGGTCCACTGCCATGTGTTATCGTAGGCCTCGTCAGACCAGCACGATTGGACCTCAGTACCTCACTAAGTTCTGACCACATAGTCCACTGCCACGAGTCCTCGTAGGTCCCTTCGAACCATCACGGTGAACCTAGCGGTCACACACATATTCAAATTCACAATCACATTGCATACAACAATGAGCACAGTTAATCAATCACGTTGATCACCACAACATCGTACATCACACGCACATAACACAATCTCAACACTCACAACAACTGTCATCAATCAACGGCACACAACCAACATAACACACGATTGGTACACAATATATTGCACGAGAAAGTGTACAACCATCCCATATGTACGTCGCAACCCTGCACAAATGGCACAACACCTAACACGTATATCAATATAACACTATTATCACAAAGCCTTCACATTACGGAATACACAACCAACTCAAACGGAACATATTTACGAAGGCAAGCAAAATCATCATAACCTAATATGTGATTTCTAGTCTCAAGATACAAGTCGTATAATAAGATACTTGCCTCAATCGTCGGCACCATGTACTCCAACGGACGCGGTTCAACCGGGAAGCTTCGAAACGCCCGATGCCATCGAAAAGGAAGATGACGACGAACGGAAGGGTTCAACACGGTTTTTTCGCAAGGAGCTCGACCCTAACATCATATAATTAAATCATACAAGGAAGAATAATCGTAGAACGTCCGAAAACCCCTCTATGACATTCTACCGGACACCTTCAAGGCGTCGATCAAGAACTCGACCAAAACAATGAATCGATACGATCCATCCATGGAATAACAAGGGAAATGATATAATACATCTAAATAATCATCAATCCATCACAATTTTAAGTTAAATCGGATTAAACGGATGAAAACAACCAAAATACCCAAATTTCCCAAAGCTAGGTTTCTAGATAATCTGACCCGATTCGCTCGATCAAAGGATCTTATAGGATGTACGATTGATGATATGAACTTCAGGATTTCATGGATTAATTGTCCAACAACATGGATCCATGATAAACACACCTCTAGCCGCGGAAGGGAAGAAAACGAGTGAGGAAAATGATGAAAAACCCGTCTGCAGGGCCTTAAATAGGTTGTCTGCCGACCGCCTTACGTACGTAATCGGCCATGGCTTACGTATGTAACCATCCATGGCCGAACTCACTGCCTAGAAACGCCGGCAGTGTTACATACGTAACCGGCCATGGCTTACGTACGTAACTGCCGGGCCCTTCCGGCTGTAACTCGGCCAGGCCTGACCCCAACATGCCCGGCCATGACTCGGCCGGGGCCAACTCCGATGGCCCAGACGACCCCGAAACCCAAACCTGAATACTAGTCGAAGATACGGTTACGAAGTACTCGCAAAGACGAATTCTAGCACTAAGAGAACACACGATTCCGACCACCCGAAGGCTCGAAATTCGACAACGGAAAATAATTACCCCAAAATTTGGAAAATTACGAAAATGGCCCAAAACGTCCGAAACACACGATACACGATCGAAACACCAAGCCAAAGCTCGCAAAATGAATAATAACATTAAATGAACTTACGAGAAACTCGAAACAACAGTTTCGGACGAGATTCGCAAGAATCGAACTCAAGTGCTGAAAAATCACTAAGAAGTACAGAACTCAACAAAACGACAACGAAACGAACTCGGATGTCGAAAAGTGCAGAAATAATCATCCTCAGAATGACGAAACGGTCATGAGCGAGTCATCAACATGGACTCCCGCCGAAAAAAAAGAAAATTACCGAAATCCAAAATTGGTACGTAACAACGACTTACATACGTAACACTTGGGCACATTTCAGTCAGTAACCTCTGGACGGACTTTATGTACGTTAGTCTTGAAGTATTACGTACGTAACTTGCTTTACATACGTAATCTCTATATCATTAACGTATGTTATCCAAATTGAGTGTTATAAAATAACACTTCCCCTCTTCATTTGCACGACCCCAACCTTGCAAGAAGACACCCTTGGAGCATTTCCTAGCCTTATACTCGGTTTCTAGCCTCTCATATACTTGAATTAGCATTAGGGAGGTGGTTTCTTGAGCTCCGGTGAAGATTATTCAAGCCATTCAAGCCACTTTTCGTTCCTCCTCATAGTTCTTGTGGATTCGTCAACTCTCTTCATTATTCTTCATCTTATAAGGTAAGTCTATCAATCCTTGAAGTAATCTCTTCAATATTATTGATTATTACTCGTTAGATTACAGGTATTTGGGTATATTTTGCTAAAATCTCGTAGACGATCTAAACGGACGAACCTGTAGAATCAGATTTATCATTGTTCGTATATTTCATTTTTATACAACTCGTTATAACAATCACATGCAAGAACTTCCATATTAATTTACATTGGGACCATATATGATCGACGAATCAATTGTAGAAGGATTTCGTAGGAATTCATCACTGTTCGATAAACTAGTCGTAACTTGCTCTTGCAAAATGATGATCAACGTTAAACGTGAATAGGGGAATTAATTCGATGATATTAATGTCATTGAAAATCGTTAGCCGAAATCATTGTGTAAAATGATAGTTTATCGATTGTAGTACTCGAAATAGAGACTTGGATTAGGAATATGGGATTTGGTTATGATATGGTCAATTGTTGCCAACCGAATAGTGGTAGGGATGATCTTGTTGAACGAATTGACGTATTTAACGTTAACCATAGAATTGAATGGTAAATGGAACGTAATGCTTATGAACTTAGAAAAATGATACTAATGTTGGTAATTAAGACTATGTTAGGAATACGGTTGGTAAAGGGAGACTAACTTTATTCATCATGATCCGTACGAGGCGTTAATCGGATATTACGTGATTAGGTTAAGCTCGAGCGGGCGTGGGGATTTCGGTTATCATAAAGCACCTACCGTCGGATCACATGCAAGTGAAATCTTGCTCGAGAAATGCTAATATTGTTGTAATGTTGTATTTATGTATGTGCCATTGTTGATAAATGCCAACGGTTGTCTTTCTCTAAAATGTGTTATAAATGGGCCGATGTGTTGCAGATTAAACCTGTATGGTACCCGTATGAAAATGTGTTAGGGGATAAGACCCGAATTGGGCACCTATGTTCCGGGGTATTCCCGTGTGGATACCTTCGTGACCCTTGGTTGCGACCTTGGGGTTTATGTGATAAAAGAGATATACGACGTCGGTCGTGTGATGAAATATTTTCTATTGGTTATATGGCACTATACTTGGTAAAATTGTGTATATCGTTGCTAGTAATTGTTATTGGTATGCATTCTCTGACCCTGGTTATTTGGCATGATTTGTCGTGTTAGGTAAATTTGTTAATCATGTGCAGGACATTCCCGAGGGGTCCGGTCAGACTTGAACGGTGTTGGAATAATCTCTTGCCACTGTTTAAATTAAATTTGATTTCAAAAACCTCCTTTGTGTAATAATCGAACTTTGAATTGTTTTTCTTCTTAAAACCTTTGGGTCTCATGATATGTAACAGTGGACTTATCATTTTATTGTAATTTCCTTAAATTATCTATTTCCTAAACTAGCCTTGTGGGTCCAACACGGGATTCACGACACTGTAATACCTCGGGAAGTTTTGGGGGTGTTACAGAAAATGGTATCAGAGAGTAACTCCTGGTTTAAATAAAATTCTCCTAAATTTCAAAGTTATTCCAGTCCAACACCCCTAGCGACCGTAACTCTTCATGGGAATACGAAGTAAGTGACATGTTTGTTTTCTGTCTAAGTACTGCATTTAATTGTAGACTGTGTATGGAACTGGCTTTAGATTAATACTGTCAGTAATGGCACACCGAGGAGCTAGGAGGGTGGTGAATGATGTTCAGGGTTCCGCCGCAAACCACAATGAGGACAGGAACACTGCCGAGACCCATCCTGCTGGGGACCACCCGCCACCAATTAATCAAAACGATCAGGAGGCGGAACGCCAAAATAACAACCCAGGAGGCATGGACCCGGCTTTTGTTCAGGCCCTTGCTCAAGCTATCGCCATGGGGATTGCTCAGGTCAACCAGGCAGAACGGATACCGGTTATTAATGTGGAGGAAAACGCAGGAAGAGACCGATGGTTGGGAGAAATGCTAAAGGCTAGGCCTCCATTATTTGACGGGGCAGGGGAGAAACACGTGGACGATTGGATTTCCGAAATGGAGACTACTTTCGAAGTGATCGGATGCCCAGAGAACCGGAAGGTGCCGCTTGGGATTAATCAACGTCGTGACACTGCCACACGCTGGTGGAGGACTTACAGGCCAGAGGAACGAGTGGTCGGTTGGACCAAATTTGCCCGACTGTTGCGGAGCGAGTACTGTCCCAGATCAGCCCAGACCACTCACGCACGTGACTTTTTTAGTGCCGGACCTCAGAACATGCCAGTACCAGAGATCATTCGGGCCTACCGAACCGAGCTAAGTTACATCTCGCAGATGGTTCCATCAGAAGATCAACGAATATGCCACCTTGCACAGAGGTTGCCAGAAGACGTACAACGGTATGCCGCCAGATTCCACTGCACGACCCTGAGGGCGTACGAAGACGTGGTCACAGCCTATGCCGATACTGTTGTTAATACCGATCCCGAAGATAACTCAAATAAGCAAAATACATCGGCTCAGTCAGGGAGCAACAACAAAACGAACTCAGGACCCGCATCTTCTTTTAAGTCAGCAGCATTGTACCAACAGAAGGGTGCATCTGATCGGCCATACCATAGGGACTGCTTCAATTGTGGCATGTCCGGACATACTAAGGATCGGTGCCAGAAGACGGCTACTAAATGTTTCACTTGTGGAAAGAGTGGGCACATGTCTTGTTACTGCTGGCGGGCCAATCCCACTCAGAACTCAGTTTCTCAATCGAGTCAACAAGGCTCTGTGTAATCTCCCAAGATGCCAGCCGTTTCCAACTACCGAGCTCCATCCCATCAGACTCAACCACCGCCACACGGTGCCGGTCGAGGCCGTGGGCGCGGCGGTGGTACTTCATCCTTTTCGGAGTCAGTTCCGTCCCGTGTATTTGAGTTGAGGGCTACGGATGGTCAGTCCGCGCCAGCTATCTCAGGTACTCTTCTTGTTAACTCTCAGCCAATGCATGTATTATTTGATACCGTAGCCACACATTCATTTATATCTGTGGAATGTGTTGAACGTTTAAATCTTGTTTGTGTACCTTGTGAGTCCTTTACTGTTAAGCTACCCGAGGGTAGTAGAATAGGCAGTGATCTAAAGGTTCGAGACTGTCAGATCTGCATCAACGATCATAGTTGGACTGCTAATCTTATGGTCTTTCCGCTCCAGAATGAAGATATCATATTAGGTATGGACTGGATGCCATTGCACAGAACGATATTGGACACCTACCACTTGACTATTTCCATTACGGCTCATGACGGTACTAAACATGTCATCAGAGGACGAGAACACTTTAGTACGAAAGGGTCTCTCAGCCTTCTCGCATCGGAAGTCTCCTGCAGCTCTCGAGAGGAATACTATTGGTGTTATGTTCTCTAGGACGATACTTCACAACTGACGATCGCAAACATTCCGGTGGTGAATGAGTTTTCAGACGTCTTTCCCGATGAACTACCAGGGCTGCCACCGCACCGAGAAGTTGATCTTTCCATTGAACTATCGAGCCAGAGACGAGACCTATTTCCAAAGCTCCTTACAGGATGGCGCCGGCCGAGATGAAGGAATTAAAGATACAACTTGAAGATCTGTTGGAGAAGGGGTTGATCCTCCCGAGCACCTCACCGTGGGGCGCACCGGTACTTTTTGTTAAGAAGAAAGACAACTCTCTATGCTTTTGCATCGACTACAGGGAGCTAAATAAGGTTACTATCAAGAATCGTTACCCACTACCGAGAATTGATGACCTCTTAGATCAATTACAAGGGGCAGTTGTGTTTTCAAAGATCGATTTACGGTCCGAATATCACCAATTGAGAATTCGGGAGGAAGATATACCCAAGACTGCATTTCGATCGAGGTATGGACATTATGAGTACATTGTGGTATCATTCGGGTTGACTAATGCCCCAGCCATTTTCATGGAATTTATGAACAGAGTTTTGATTGATTTCCTCGATAAGTGTGTGGTGATTTTTATCGATGACATCCTGGTCTATTCCCGAAGCCGACAGGAACATGAGGAACATTTGAGGCAAGTGCTGAGCGTGTTAAGGCAACACTAACTTTATGCGAAACTTTCCAAGTGCAAATTCTGGATGCCGGAGATAACTTTTCTCGGACATGTTGTCTCAGCAGAAGGCGTCAAAGTCGACCCACAAAAGATCGAGCCAATAATGAGTTGGGAACCGCCGAAGAACGTCAAGGAGGTAAGGAGTTTCCTAGGATTGGCAGGCTACTATCGAAGATTCGTCGAGGCTTTTTCCTGTATCGCTCGACCATTAACGAACCTACTGAGAAAAAGCGCCAAATTTGCATGGACTGCAGACTGCGAGAAGAGCTTCGATGAGCTCAAGAGTAGGCTAACTACTACTCCAGTGCTAGTGTTACCGCAGGGAACAGAAGGATTCATTATATACACGGATGTATCTAAGCATGGACTGGGATGTGTCTTCATGCAGAACGGCAGAGTCATTGCGTACGCATCCCGACAACTGAAGCTGTACGAAGTGAATTACCCGACGCACGACTTGGAGCTAGCCGCAGTAGTGCATGCCCTCAAGATTTGGAGGCACTACCTTTACGGAGTTACTTGCAAGGTTTTCACGGATCATAAGAGTTTGAAATATATCTTCACTCAGAGAGAATTAAACATGAGACAGAGGCGCTGGTTGGAATTAATCAAGGACTACGATGTGGAAATCTCCTATCACCCCGGAAAAGCCAATGTGGTGGCCGACGCTCTTAGTCGGAAAATGTACACACCCCCAAAACTATATGGGAATATTACACGCCGTAAACCCTTTCCGCAAGGATCTACCAGGCTAAACGTCCATAAACAACCAAATGCTTGCCCGGCCAGGGTCAAACAATATAATAATACAGACCGTTAAGGTCACTTACACAAAAACACACAGACTGATGAGGTCACACAACTCTATCAACAGGACTGACTAACAACATTACCCACACAGGGTTCGAAATACAATACAACGGAAGACTGAATCAACTCTAACAATACAAATAAACTCTACCAACTCTCAACTCTTGATTAGTATCGCAGCTCGTCATCCCCTTGTGCCAATCCCGTGATGCTCCCGAACTGCATGTACCGGGCCTTGAGCAGACATCCACCCCGAATACTGGGGTTAGTAAAACTCCACTGTTTTACTAGTGCAAGTATCAAACCATACGAAATGTAACAAGCAAATAGCAACTACGAATTTAATACATAAATCAATTATCAAAATGTTCCCGAGAAGTTTTAGAATTTCGAACTCAAGTAATAGATATTTGAAAAGGAACACATCATCTCGGGGATTTTTAAAGCAGAAATTCTTTTGGACCTCGAGTCCCAATTTACAAAACCTTTTCGTAAACCTTAGCCCGATTCTCGTTTCAAAGCATACTAAATAATATATCATTATGAGTCCGAGATCCATATTTAAAATGTTACCCGAACAATCACTGCTACACGATCATTGTTCGTACACATCATGTACCGAACTCCGGAGGCCTCGACGGACCTTACCCGGACCACACACACTGTTCGTACACATCATGTACCGAACTCCGGAGGCCTCAACGGACCCTACCCGGCCACACACACTGTTCGTACACATCATGTACCGAACTCCGGAGGCCTCAACGGACCCTACCCGGCCACAACATCGTTCGTACACATCATGTACCGAACTCCAGAGGCCTCGACAGACCCTACCCGGATCACACACCTTGTCCGTACACGTCATGTACCGGACTCCAGAGGCCTCGTCAGACCCTACCTGGATCACACACTTTGTTCGTACACATCATGTACCGAACTCTAGAGGCCTCGTCAGACCCTACCTGGAACACACACACATCGACACGACACAATTCATAATCATTAAATGTCAAGCCATTCCACATTACCGAAATGTACAATCAAGTATGTAAACCAAAACAACACAAATATCATGATCATCACAACGACTCTTAACCAACATAACACACATTCGGTACACAATACATTGAACAACCACGTGTACAACCATCTCATATGTACATCGCAATCCTGCACAAATGGCACGACGCCTAACACGGATACCAATATATCACTATTATCACAAAGCCTTCAAATTTCGGAAAACACAACCAACTCAAACGGAACATATTTACGGAGGCAAGCAAAATCGTCATACATATCATACGTAATTACTAGTCACAAGATACAAGTCGTATAATAAGATACTTGCCTTAATAACCGCTACCAAACGTTTCGAAGAACACGGTTCGACCGGGAAGCTCGGACCCCGAAGAAGACAACGAACGGAAGGGTTCCGACTCGACTTCTTCACAAGAATTTCGTCCCTAAGTCATACCAATGATAAATCAACAATCGTACGATGGATAATAATCATACAACGCCCAATCCCCCCTCTAAGACCTTTTGTCGGACACCTTCAAGGCGTTGACTAAGAACTCGACCAAAATAACGAATCGAAACGATCCAACCATGGAATAACAAGGGAAATGATAGAATACATCTAAATAATCATCAATACATCACAAATCTAAGTTATTACGGTTAAATCGGACAAAACGAACAAAAACCCCCAATTCACCCAAAAGTAGGGTTTCAAGAATTTACCTTGGATTAATGATGAAGAACAATTGTTGGAGTTGTTAATCCACACCAAAAACTTGAAGAATATGAAGTTCTCTGGGATTGATGATGCAAAACGCCCAAAATCGCCCATAAGATCGCCCAAGAGGAGGAGGAATGAAGGAAGAGATGAAATGAGCATTCATCTCACAAAATCCATGAAATAGGCTAACGGGTGTGTGCCGCGGCCGGCCCTAAGTGTGCCGCATGGCACAGATCTGTTGCTCGCCAAACGGAAAATGAGTGTCTGAGCTATTTCGACCATAACTCTCTCGTCCGGACTCCGATTGACTCACCGTTTGAACCATTGGAAAGCTAACTTGATGCTCTATAATATTGAAAAGATTCAAAGTCTTTGGAGATTTCAAGAATTTATGGTGATTTTACAAAGTCGACTCATATTTGGGAAAAGTCGTTTAATAACACTGAACTCAAGAAAACGACACCGAAACCCGAACCTGAATACGAATCGAAGATACGGTCACGAAGTACTCGCAAAGACGAATCTAAGGGCTAAGAGAACACACAATTACGACTACCCGAAGGCTCGGAATTCAACAACGGAAATAATTACCCAAAACTTTGGGAAATTACGAAAATGGCCCAAAACGTCCGAAAATCACGATACGCGATCAAAACACCAAACCAAAGCTCACAACACGCTAACAAAGTTAAACGGACTTACAGGAAACTCGAAACAGTAATTTCGGACGAGATTCACAAGAATCGAACTCGAGTGCGGAAAAGTTGTTAAGAAACACGGAACTCAACAAAACAATACCGAAACGAACTCGGATGACAAAAAGTGCAGAATTAATCATTCTCAGAATGATGATACGGTCCCAAGCGAGTCGTCGAAACGGACCTCCGCCGAAAAAATAAAATTACCAGAAATCCGAAATTGCGGATATTATATTCTACCCTCCTTAAAAGAAGTTTCTTCCCGAAACTTAAATCAAGTAGGGAGAAGCAATATCCCGCCAGGAAAACTCAACGGGATACACAAGAACCGAAAAAAAAATCGCGCCCAATGGCGAAACGTTACAAGCAACGCGAAAGAACATACAGCGTGAAAACACGCCCCACGACGACCATAACAACGCCACCGACAATGATTCAAAACAATAACGAGTAATTAACAACACATCACATGCACACATTTAATCAAAGAAACGCACGCGACAACAAGTCACACCGGACCACAACGACTATGCGGTAGAAACAAATATAGTATTATGATAGAATTCACTCCGATTCTCGTCAACAAGAAAATGTCCGACGTCAAGACACAAAGAATTCAAGATAACAGAAAACGAGAATACCGGACATTACATTCTATCCTATTAAAAATAAGTTTCGTCGCGAAACTTAAAATAAAACATCATGGTAGAATACAAACAAAACCAAAAAGTTCACGCAACAAATAACAATTTCTACACGAATTACAGCACGAAGTACGATACACAACTACATCACGAGACACCACTGTGCACTCCCGAGTAGGAACGAAAACCCATTCCGAACATCTTGGCAACGGTCTCACAATGCACCGATCGGTGACCCACTTGGCCACACTCAAACAGGTTGACTAACGGTGAACGACAATTCTTCGCGATGCGAGATCGTGCAACAACAATGACAACCCGTTCGAACAACAACGATCGAACAACAATGATCGAACAACAATGATCAAATAACAATGATCGAACAACAACGATCAAATAACAATGATCGAACAACAATGATCAAATAACAATGATCGAACAACAACGATCAAATAACAATGATCGAACAACAATGATCAAATAACGATGATCGAACAACAACGATCAAATAACAATGATCGAACAACAATGATCAAATAACGATGATCGAACAACAACGATCAAATAACAATGATCGAACAATAATGATCAAATAACAATGATCGAATTACAACAACGAACAATGACTCAAGTCCCCACTTCAACTCTGCATTAAAAGAACTCGTAGAAAGTGAAAGATATTACTTCCAAACAAGGCTCACAAGAATCGAACCGAACTCGGGAAGGTCACGATGATAAACAGTCGATACGAAACAAGGTCACAACTACCGACGATGACAATCGAGACATCAAACAAGTTCAAAAGTATCGGAACATGTGCAAGTCGATAGAATTTATAAGGAGACAATTCAGAAGTCAAATATAGTATGGGTATTACATCCTACCTCTTATAAAAGATATGTCGTCCCCGCAACTCACAACAACGGAAACTAGGTCACAACACAAAAAGCATCCGACAGGAAAATCTCCCATGGGTCTCTCGAGTCGATCCCGATATCGTCTTTGAGCGCGAACTCCGAAAGTCTCGGTAGCCACCCGCAAATCAATTCGGTGTCCTCGAAACGCAGCATCGAGAAGGACAATTTACACGTGCATGCCTCGGCACATCACGGTTGAAACACCTCGGCTCGGCATACCGAAAGTACAAATGCTAGATACAATGGGGTATAACGTCGCAAAACAATATAGCGGAGATGCCAACTCAAAGACAACAAAGAATCATAACACATATCATATACAACGATTACCATCGTAAAGTAATACACACACAAACACTACAACAACGACGGTATCGTTCGCGACCTCAACGGCCCGAACGATAACCAGCACATAATTACAAACATTATGAAACAATCACACATGTACACAAACGTACAAACCCAAGATTCAACAGCTCACACTCGTGCGACAACACGCAAATCACCACGAGGCGATAAACAGTAAACACCAATTCACACCTCTCACAGAGGGCTAGTACAACAAATGCGTGGCAACGCCTCGACGTTCATGCCACCAATTCGATCATACTCGGGAGCAAACATCATAACGACAACGCGAACATCACACATACATACCCAGCCCTCAAACGGGAATAGATAGGTTTTAAAAACGAAAACCTCCTTTTGAAAACAATTTTGGAAACACCGATTGATCTTGAGTATCACCCTTCAAAAAAAAAAAAAGTACAATCGTGAAACATCGTTATCGAGACTTTGGAAAACTATTTCGCATTCGATAAAAATGAGGACACTTTCTTTTCGTGAAAAACTTTCGGAAATATTCGACCCTCGGGTCTAAGTAAAAGTGTTTATAAAATATTGGAAATATCTCAAAACATTTTGGTCCTCGAGGTAGAAGAATCTTGAAACATATTGTGGCACCTTGGATGTACCACGAGAAAATAATTTATTTTAAAAGTACGTCTCGAAATTTATTTTCTAAGGTACTCAAAGTTTTCAAAGATAATTCAATGGGCTAGAATGCCCAAAAATTTTAGATAATTACACGGAACATTATAGCACCGTGGGTCCCGCGCCGGAACCCACCAGGATAAAAACCATTTACAAAATGCCAAAAAGGTCGATGACGGTAATATTTCAAAAACTCACAAAAGCCATTTACAAAATACTAAATTCCGTCATAAGAATTTCGCCAAAATGATCAAGGCCATAATGCCAAAAACTCGGTTAAGGGAATTGGTTTTCGAAATAAAACTCAGTCGGTAAAATACCGAAAGCCATTACAAAAGAACTCACGCAGCGGATAAAAGAAATAAAATCAAACATGCACAAGACAAAGAACACTACTCCTCATATGAACGAAAAACAGGAGTCAAATGATCACATATCACGAAATCAAAATCCATAAGAGGATTCCGTCAATTAACTCATAATCATAAAAATAGCTCGTGTCACACGAGGCACAACACAAAGAAGGGAGACTTACATCCACAGGCCGCACGGAGATGACGGTCGCCCACGATACTAATCTCATCCGACAACATATCCGACACGTTGTGACTATGCACAACTCAACTTGTCACCTGACGACTCGAACGACAAGACAACACATTACTCGACAAACCACGACTCGACTCGACCCGACAGCCTAGGTTTCCGCAACCTAAGCTCTGATACCATAAATGTAACACCCCCAAAACTATATGGGAATATTACACGCCGTAAACCCTTTCCGCAAGGATCTACCAGGCTAAACGTCCATAAACAACCAAATGCTTGCCCGGCCAGGGTCAAACAATATAATAATACAGACCGTTAAGGTCACTTACACAAAAACACACAGACCGATGAGGTCACACAACTCTATCAACAGGATCGACTAACAACATTACCCACACAGGGTTCGAAATACAATACAACGGAAGACTGAATCAACTCTAACAATACAAATAAACTCTACCAACTATCAACTCTTGATTAGTATCGCAGCTCGTCATCCCCATGTGCCAATCCTGTGACCGCTCCCCGAACTCCGCATGTACGGACGCAGAACAGACATCCACCCCCCGAATACTCGGGGGTTAGTAAAACTCCACTGTTTTACTAGTGCAAGTATCAAACCATACGAAATGTAACAAGCAAATAGCAACTACGAATTTAATACGTAAATCAATTATCAAAATGTTCCCGAGAAGTTTTAGAATTTCGAACTCAAGTAAGAGATATTTGAAAAGGAACACATCATCTCGGGGATTTTTAAAGCAGAAATTCTTTTGGACCTCGAGTCCCAATTTACAAAACCTTTTCGTAAACCTTAGCCCGATTCTCGTTTCAAAGCATACTAAATAATATATCATTATGAGACCGAGATCCATATTTAAAATGTTACCCGAACAATCACTGCTACACGATCATTGTTCGTACACATCATGTACCGAACTCCGGAGGCCTCGACGGACCTTACCCGGACCACACACACTGTTCGTACACATCATGTACCGAACTCCGGAGGCCTCAACGGACCCTACCCGGCCACACACACGTTCGTACACATCATGTACCGAACTCCGGAGGCCTCAACGGACCCTACCCGGCCACAACATCGTTCGTACACATCATGTACCGAACTCCAGAGGCCTCGTCAGACCCTACCTGGATCACACACCTTGTCCGTACACCTCATGTACCGGACTCCAGAGGCCTCGTCAGACCCTACCTGGATCACACACTTTGTTCGTACACATCATGTACCGAACTCTAGAGGCCTCGTCAGACCCTACCTGGAACACACACACATCGACACGACACAATTCATAATCATTAAATGTCAAGCCATTCCACATTACACCGAAATGTACAATCAAGTATGTAAACCAAAACAACACAAATATCATGATCATCACAACGACTCTTAACCAACATAACACACATTCGGTACACAATACATTGAACAACCACGTGTACAACCATCTCATATGTACATCGCAATCCTGCACAAATGGCACGACGCCTAACACGGATACCAATATATCACTATTATCACAAAGCCTTCAAATTTCGGAAAACACAACCAACTCAAACGGAACATATTTACGGAGGCAAGCAAAATCGTCATACATATCATACGTAATTACTAGTCACAAGATACAAGTCGTATAATAAGATACTTGCCTTAATAACCGCTACCAAACGTTTGAAGAACACGGTTCGACCGAAGCTCGGACCGAAGAAGACAACGAACGGAAGGGTTCCGACTCGACTTCTTCACAAGAATTTCGTCCCTAAGTCATACCAATGATAAATCAACAATCGTACGATGGATAATAATCATACAACGCCCAATCCCCCCTCTAAGACCTTTTGTCGGACACCTTCAAGGCGTTGACTAAGAACTCGACCAAAATAACGAATCGAAACGATCCAACCATGGAATAACAAGGGAAATGATAGAATACATCTAAATAATCATCAATACATCACAAATCTAAGTTATTACGGTTAAATCGGACAAAACGAACAAAAACCCCCAATTCACCCAAAAGTAGGGTTTCAAGAATTTACCTTGGATTAATGATGAAGAACAATTGTTGGAGTTGTTAATCCACACCAAAAACTTGAAGAATATGAAGTTCTCTGGGATTGATGATGCAAAACGCCCAAAAATCGCCCATAAGATCGCCCAAGAGGAGGAGGAATGAAGGAAGAGATGAAATGAGCATTCATCTCACAAAATCCGCAGAAATAGGCTAATCTGGACTGTGTGCCGCGGCTCACCTAAGTGTGCCGCGGCACAGTCTGTGCTCGCCGCCAAACGGAAAATGAGTGTCCGAGCTATTTCGACCATAACTCTCTCGTCGGACTCGATTGACTCACCGTTTGAACCATTGGAAAGCTAACTTGATGCTCTATAATATTGAAAAGATTCAAAGTCTTTGGAGATTTCAAGAATTTATGGTGATTTTACAAAGTCGACTCATATTTGGGAAAAGTCGTTTAATAACACTGAACTCAAGAAAACGACACCGAAACCCGAACCTGAATACGAATCGAAGATACGGTCACGAAGTACTCGCAAAGACGAATCTAAGGGCTAAGAGAACACACAATTACGACTACCCGAAGGCTCGAAATTCAACAACGGAAGTAATTACCCAAAACTTTGGGAAATTACGAAAATGGCCCAAAACGTCCGAAAATCACGATACGCGATCAAAACACCAAACCAAAGCTCACAACACGCTAACAAAGTTAAACGGACTTACGGGAAACTCGAAACAGTAATTTCGGACGAGATTCACAAGAATCGAACTCGAGTGCGGAAAAGTTGTTAAGAAACACGGAACTCAACAAAACAATACCGAAACGAACTCGGATGACAAAAAGTGCAGAATTAATCATTCTCAGAATGATGATACGGTCCCAAGCGAGTCGTCGAAACGGACCTTCGCCGAAAAAATAAAATTACCAGAAATCCGAAATTGCGGATATTACAGAAAACTACACAAGAAGTGATGGTATCCAGCATAACAGTTCAACCCGAACTGCAACAAGACCTCAGGAGAAGCAGTACCGAAGTATGGATACAACGTAGGCAAGGACAATTGTGCTCAATCAATATACGTTCGTCCTTACTAGACGAGATACGTATAGCACAGATGGAGGATCCCGAGTTACGTGTGATTGGTGCAAGAATTGAGGGAGGGGATGTTTCCGACTATAAAATTCAGGGTGACTTGGTGAGGTTCAAGAATAGGATCTTTATTCCACCAAATGATGGGCTGAAACAAACTATATTGAAGGAGGCGCACTCCACTCCCTACTCTATTCACCCAGGAGCGAGCAAAATGTACAAAGATCTCTGACAGAGTTTTTGGTGGAAGAATATGAAATGGGAAGTTGCTAGATTCGTCGCCCGATGTATGACATGCCAACAAGTGAAGATTGAACACCGCAGACCAGCCGTAATCATGCAACCCCTACCTATCCCGGAGTGGAAATGGGAAAGCATATCGATGGATTTTATCACTAAGCTACCAACGGAGGTGGGAGGAAAAGATATAATTTGGGTCATTGTTGATCGGTTGACGAAATCGGCACATTTCATTCCTATTCAAGAGACGACCGGGACAGAGCAATTGGCCGTCATTTTTATTAGAGAGATCGTAAAGCTGCATGGTGTTCCCTCATCCATCATTTCGGATAGAGACACCAGATACGTGTCTCGTTTTTGGAAAGCCGTCCATAAAGCTATGGAGACCCAAATACATTTTAGCATAGCTTATCACCCTCAGACGGATGGACAGACTGAACGTACGATTCAAACCTTGGAAGATATGTTGATGGCATGTGTGCTCGATTGGGGTAAGGATTGGGCTAGACATCTGGGATTAGTGGAGTTCTCGTACAACAACAGCTGGCATGCAAGCATAGGCATAACCCCGTTTGAGGCCCTGTATGGGCGAAGATGCAATTCGTCGTTATAATGGGATGATGCTTCTGACACCGCGGTCACCGAGTTAGATCTGATCCAGGAATCCATTAAGAAGATCTCTATTGTTCGAAAGCACATGCAAGCCGCATAGATCCGGCAGAAATCTTATGCCGAAAACCGACAGCGACCGTTAGAATTTGCGGTCGGGGATCATGTGTGGGTCAAAGTATCACCTATGCGGGGTATCCGGCGTTTCGGCCAAAAGGGCAAGTTGAGCCCGAGATTTATAGGTCCGTTTGAGATATTGGATCGGGTAGGGAAGCTCGCGTATCGATTAGCTCTACCGCCACATTTGGATGAAGTGCATAACGTTTTTTACGTCTCCCAGTTAAGGAAGTATGACTATGATCCGAATCAAAAGCTCAATTTCGAAAAAGTGGAAATTTCCGATGACGCTACCTTTAGAGAGGTACCGATCGCCATTTTGGATCGGCGTATGAAGATGTTACGAAATAAAGCCATACCCCTCGTGAAGGTTCAGTGGTCGCACCACGGCATGGAAGAATCGACTTGGGAAACTGAGTCGAGCATGAAAGAGAGTCATCCCGAGTTATTTTCTTAAGTTTCGGGATGAAACTATTTTTAAGGGGGGTGATATGTAATACCACTGGTATTTTATGATTTATTACTTTGTACTGTGTGAATTTTTGTAATGTGACGTCATTTCTATTTATGTATTCCATTGAGTGCTATACAATTGTGCGATGTGGATGAAACGGAGGTGACATGCCTTGACGCCGTTGGACGATCGTCGGTGCGAATATGATGGTGGCCAACGTCTTGTTCCCCGATAATTGTTGACGAGTGGAAATGACGGTCACCCCGAGATGGTTAAAATGTGTTATGTGGCTAAAGAACTGAATATCTAACGCACGCTATAGCATATGCCTAACGTACGCTAGAATTCAAGTGTTACATACCTTAAGGTTCCTATCTTACGTACGTAATGGGTGAGTTGGTCTTCCGACCAGAATCTTTCTTTTGACGCGGAGGAAGCTACTTTCGGTGGGCTAGAGGACAAACGAGTCAACCCTTGATAGCGTACGCTATTCTACCGACTGGAACTTTACGTACGTAACAACGACTTACGTACATAACACTTGGGCACATTTCAGTCAGTAACCTCTGGACGGACTTTACGTACGTTAGTCTTGAAGTATTACGTACGTAACTTGCTTTACGTACGTAATCTATGTATCATTAACGTACGTTATCCAAACCGAGTGTTATAAAATAACACTTCCCCTCTTCATTTGCATGACCCCAACCTTGCAAGAAGACACCCTTGGAGCATTTCCTAGCCTTATACTCGGTTTCTATCCTCTCATATACTTGAATTAGCATTAAGGAGGTGGTTTCTTGAGCTCCGGTGAAGATTATCCAAGCCATTCAAGCCACTTTTCGTTCCTCCTCATAGTTCTTGTGGATTCGTCAACTCTCTTCATTATTCTTCATCTTCTAAGGTAAGTCTATCAATTCTCGAAGTAATCTCTTCAATATTATTGATTATTACTCGTTAGATTACGGGTATTTGGGTAGATTTTGCTAAAATCTAGTAGACGATCTAAACGGACGAACTTGTGGAATCGGAGTTATCATTGTTCGTATATTTCGTTTTCATACAACTCGTTATAAAAATCACATGCAAGAACTTCCATCTTAATTTACATTGGGACCATATTTAATCGACGAATCAATTGTAGAAGGATTTCATAGGAATTCATCACCGTTCGATAAACTAGTCGTAACTTACTCTTGCAAAATGATGATCAACGTTAAACGTGAATAGGGGAATTAATTCGATGATATTAATGTCATTGAAAACCGTTAGCCGAAATCATTGTGTAAAATGATAGTTTATCGATTGTAGTACTCGTAATAGAGACTTGGATTAGGAGTATGGGATTTGGTTATGATATGGTCAATTGCTGCCAACCGAATAGTGGTAGGGATGATCTTTTTGAACGAATTGGCGTATTTAACGTTAACCGTAGAATTGAATGGTAAATGGAACGTAATGCTTATGAACTTAGAAAAACGATACTAATGTTGGTAATTAAGACTACGTTAGGAATTCGTTTGGGAAAGGGAGACTAACTTTATTCATCATGATTCGTACGAGGCGTTAATCGGATATTACGTGATTAGGTTAAGCTCGAGCGGGCGTGGAGATTTCGGTTATCATAAAGCACCTACCGTCGGATCACAGGCAAGTGAAATCTTGCTCGAGAAATGCTAATATTGTTGTAATGTTGTATTTATGTATGTGCTATTGTTGATAAATGCCGACGGTTGACTTTCTCTAAAATGTGTTATAAATGGGCCGATGTGTTGGGGATAAAACCTGTATGGTACCCGTATGGAAATGTGTTAGGGGATAAGACCCGAATTGGGCACCTATGTTCTGGGGTATTCCCGTGTGGATACCTTCGTGACCCTTGGTTGCGACCTTGGGGTTTATGTGATAAAAGAGAAAGACGATATCGGTCGTGTGATGAAATATTCTCTGTTGGTTGTATGGCACTGTACTTGGTAAAATTGTGTATATCGTTGCTAGTAATTGTTATTGGTATGCATTCTCTGACCCTGGTTATCTGGCATGATTTGTCGTGCCAGGTAAATTTGTTAATCATGTGCAGGACATTCCCGAGGGGACCGGTCAGACTTGAACGGTGTTGGAATAATCTCTTGCCACTGTTTAAATTGAATTTGATTTCAAAAACCTCTGTTGTGTAATAATCGAACTTTGAATTGTTTTTCTTCTTAAAACCTTTGAGTCTCATGATATGTAACAGTGGACTTATCGTTTTATTGTAATTTCCTTAAATTATCTATTTCCTAAACTAGCCTTGTGGGTCCCACACGGGATTCACGGCACTGTAATACCTCATGAAGTTTTAGGGGTGTTACATATTGTCCCTGGGCGAAACTGGCCAAAAATATTGTCCCATGGCGAAACGGATCGAAAATGACGTTTTGGAACCAACGGGTCAAAAATGACATCACATAACAAAATGGTTTGAAAATAACGCCCCTAAAAATTAGATCGAAAATGACGTCTTAGGACAAAATAGGTCAAAAATAACGTCCCAGAGCGAAAGAGGCCGAAAATGACATCCCAAGACTAAAACGGAAGTAAACCACGTCCCAAGGCGAAACGTGTCGAAAATGACATTCCAGGTGTAAGAGGCCGAAAATATCGTCTCGGGGGAAAGTGGTCGAAAATGACGTCCTGAGGCGAAATGGATCAAAAACATATCCATGTGCAAAATGGGTCGAAAATGACGTCATGTGACAAAATGGGTCAAAAATGATGTATGGGGGAGAACATGTCAAAAATGACTCCTCGACAAAAATTGACGGCCTAGGGCCAAAACTTCCGAAAATATCGTCTCGGTACGGGCCGAGGATGACGGATAGAATGGGATGATGACATATCAGGGGAAGAATGGATTAAAAATGTCTGGAGACAAAACATGTCGAAAATGACGTCTTGGGACAAAACGGGTCGTAATGACGTCCAGTGATGAAATTGTTCGAAATGATGCCCCGGAGAAATGGGCCGAAAATAAATCTCGGGACCAGACGAACTGAAAATGGCGTTACAGGGCAAAACGTGTCGAAAGAATAACGTCCCCGACCAAAAATGACGTCCTTGGACGAAACGGGTCAAAAATGACGTCCCGAGACGAAAATCATCGAAAATAATGTTCCGGGACGTCACAGGTTGAAATTAATATCCCAGAAACAGGTCAAAAATAATGTCCTGTGATGAAACCGGTATAAAATGTAGTCCCAAGGCAAAACAAGTCAAAAATGTCGTTTCGTGACGATACGAGTCGAAAATAAAACGGGTTGAAAATGATGTCTCGGGCGAAACGGGTCGAAATGATGTCTCTGGGCAAAGACAATCGAAACGACATCTAGGGGCGAAACGAGTCGAAAATGTCATATCAGGCATAACGGGTCAAAAATAATACTTCGGGGCAAAACGAATCGAAAATAATGTTCTTTGGTAAAACTGGTCGAAAAGAATATTTAAAGATAAAATGGGCCAAAAGTAAGGCCCCATTCTTTTGGACTTATTTTTCAGTTTGATTGATTCGATTTAGTTAAGGTCCATTCGATTGATTTAGTTGATTAGTCCATTCGATTCGATTCGATTCGATTCTTCTTCTTCTTCTTCTTATTATTATTAATCTTAATTATTATCATTGTTATTATTACTAATAATATTACTATTATCGTTGTTCTTGTTGATTACTATTATTATTATTATTATTTACCATTATTATCATTTACCCTTAATATATATTTTAGTTTAGTTAATTCGATTCGATTTAGTTCGAATCCATTCGATTCGATTAATTGATTGATTCGGCTTGATTTAATTCATTCTATCAAAAAGAATAGAGCCTAATACTCTATCATAATAATAATAATATGATTTTTTTATGAGATAAATTATTTGTGAAATATGGATAAAAAAGTCGGGTAATAAAGTTAATAATGAAAATGAGGATTAGCTTCCCCGCTTACTAAAGCAACAGATCCATAGTCAGCAGAATTTAAT
Source organism: Orobanche coerulescens (assembly GCA_033398695.1). NCBI lineage: Eukaryota > Viridiplantae > Streptophyta > Magnoliopsida > Lamiales > Orobanchaceae > Orobanche > Orobanche coerulescens. The sequence continues at coordinate 38,433,168 of CM065811.1, forward strand.
TTAAAAAAATCGTACTATACTATACTACAACACTCCAGCAGAATTTAATTTAAAAAAATCGTACTATACTATACTACAACACCCCATCGTATCATGTTTGAATATTGCAAGTTGACCTTGATATCTGCATCTGCTGTCTGAAATTTATTTGTTTTTCAATTTTCTTTGAAAACTCATGTCTTTCATTTATGGATCCCAAATTATTTTGAGATTAAGACTTATATATTATTGTTGTTGGGAAACCGGTGCCTTACTACTATTATTTAACTTTAAAAAGCCAGCAGACTTCGTCGTTGTTGTTTAGTAAAACTACTGCTGCAAGTTGGGCTTACCATTTCATATCCAGGCGAAAAAAAATAAAAATAAAATAAAGGCTCATAATGTTTTGAAGCAGAAAAAATAGAAATTAAAAAAAAAAAGACGCGAAATCGTCGGAATAAAAATGGCTCAATTAATCGGCGGAAACGAAATAGCGGAGCTAGGAAGAAGCTTGAGATCGTCGTTCAGACGTAGTAATTCAGCTTTCGGGTCGACAAGGCACGAGCTCGATGAAGAAGCACTCGCCGAATGGGCTGCGCTCGACCGCTTACCGACTTATGACAGGCTGCGAGCTTCTCTGTTTGATGGAAATGAAGATGGGAATCAAGGGAAGAAGGTGGTTGATGTTACCAAGCTCTGTCCGAACGAGAGGCAGATGTTCATACACAAGATCATCAAACACATCGAACACGATAATCTGAAGCTGTTGCATAAAATGAGGAGAAGAATGGATAGGTGAGATCGATGTCTATAGCCCATTACTCGAGTGAAATCATCCATTTAATTTTAGATTTTTATTTGTTTTAGTTTGTTGGGTTTTTTTTAGAGGTTTTTTTAATTCATTTTCTTAGTCTTTTTTTTTCAAGGTTTGTCCGTTTTTTAGGTTTTTTTTTTATTATTTTCAGTTCATTTTCAGTTTTTTTTTAAGTTTTTTTTTAAAATAATTAATTTAGATTTTAAGATTTTCTATTTTTTTATATGTTTTAATTTTTAAATTTTACAATTTAGTGTTAGGAGACCAGTGACTGATCTAGCATGTCTCGCAGCTCTTTAATTCTAATTCTTTCTCCCTTTTTAATACTAAACGACAGAGAAAAAAAGATTTTGCATAAATCCTTGTATTAGTTAAGTAATGTGTTTCTTAATTTAATTTAATTTAGTTTACAAAGGGTTTAAATTACATGACAAATATATATATAGTATGAGATATAATTCTGACTTATTATTGCAGAGTTGGTGTAAAACTTGCGACAATTGAGGTTAGATACAACAAACTACGCGTGGAAGCTAAATGTCAGGTCGTCGATGGGAAGCCCCTCCCGACACTTTGGAATTCGCTGAAAAGCATGCTTGCGGTACGTGTCACTTTAATTTACCGGATGCAGATCTAAGGTCTCGTTTCAAATTGCGTAACTTTAAAAATAATTGATTTTTTAATGAACTTTTAAATTTAATAGTACTTGGTAGATAAAGATGATAGTCTTTTATAGAATTTATAAATCAGTGACAACAGATTTTATAAGCAATAATAGGGTTGCTTTTAGAACGTGTTGAGAAAAAATATTGAAAACTAATATTTTACGTCAAGCATTTTAAAAATATAGTGTTTACCAAATATAAATTTACTTAAATTCACAGTTGATTATTTTTACATCACAACCGAACATTTTTTTAGATCACAACAATACAGAATAGGACTATATATGTTTGATAAGCGATCAATTATTATTTGGGAAGTTTACAAGCTTTTTGTACTTAAAAAAGAAAAATGCTAAACGTACACACTATTATACACAATCCATACACACTAATGATGTGTGTATATGTAGCATTAGTGCTTAAAAAACTAAGTTCTGTTTGGTGGATGGGACTATTGTGAAAAAAATTTAAAGCTAAATCTCAAATAGTAATTCTTATGAAAATGTTTTAAATAAGCTTGTGAGAAAAATGGACATTTAGCTTCCACGCGTAGTTTTAAATAAGCTTGTGGATGGGACATTTAGCTTCCACGCGTAGTTTGTTGTATCTAACCTCAATTGTCGCAAGTTTTACACCAACTCTGCAATAATAAGTCTCAAATTTTGTCATATGAATTGTCATATGACTTATCGATTTTTTGTTAGCGAACTATTGGGAGTATTTCTTTGTTTCAAATAAAGGAGGAAATAAGGTTAAAATTCTTATCCATCTGATTTTTTGGAAAAAAAAAAGCCGCTTATGTATGAAGTTGACAAAAAAATGGACCGGCTTGACTAATCTGTTGTATTATTTTGATGAAGAAATTCACATTTTTTTTTGGTCGACAGGATATCACCCGACTGCCAGGTTTACCGTCTCTAGATGCCCATGTAGACATAACTAAGGATGTTAGTGGTGTCCTTAAACCTGGAAGGTAAATTAAGGAAGCTTTGGAATATCAAAATTTTTCATATAATTAAATAGAGTGGCTTCAATCATGTTGAATGATTTCAAGTTTGCAATACAAGGATGCTTTTTATATGGACTTTTGTGTAATTATGGTGTCTTAATCTTATTTAAAAATTTATTAATTTAGCCGTTTTGATTAAAATATAACAGCCATAACTTTGAAAAAACTCACCATTGTTGAATAATTTTTGGGTATTATTCGAAAAATTATTTCAATCGAAAAATACAATTTTAAACTATCTCTGCTTCTTCTTATTTACAATAATTTGACTTTTACATTGTTCATGTAACAGTATGTCAGTATCCTGGAAAACATAGGCGGATCCAGCATTCGAAAATTACTGGTGCACCGATGTACCATAAAAAAAATAACGGATGGACATTTTTTTTTTTTTTTTGAATTTTCCACTTTTGTTTAATAAAACAAAGCCAAAACGACGTCGTTTTGACCAAAACGGCGTTAAAACGACGTCGTTTTGGTACAATTTTTTTTTTTGTTCGAGAAATTTTTGGTGGTGCACGTGATCCGCCCTGCTGGAAAAGGACTAAGAAATGAAGTAATGGTGGAGCAACGTTTGAACCAAAACATAGCTAAATATCTTATTTTTCAGGAAAATAACTAAAAAATATTTTTTGAAAGTAAGAATGATCTAAATTAGGGCTGAAAATTGAATTAAGTTATTCCATACTCGATTCAAGTTCGACTGGTAAAAAGTTCGTCTGAGGTTAGTTCATTAATATAATAAAGCAAACTTGAATATAATTTTTTACTTATATATTAAGATATAAAACTCGGCTCGACTCGAGTAAAAAGCATAAAATACATATATATATATATAAAAATCAAACTATCCAAGCCCGATTCGTATTGATTCGATTAAAACTCGTACGGACTCGATCTCGATTCAAGTTCAAATATAATATTTAAAACTTGAAAAAATTTCCAAACAAACTTGAACATACATTCCCCATTTTTTCGGCCACAACTACGTATACTAACAGAGTTGTCGAGGGCTCTTGAAAAAAAAAAGAAGTGCTTCCCGACTTTGGCTTCTATAAGTGAAAAAAAAAAATGATCATCTGTATTTTTTTTTTTTGTTGCAGAATAACTCTATTGCTTGGTCCGCCTGGGTGTGGGAAAACTACACTGCTGAAAGCTCTATCAGGAAATTTGGACAGATCACTCAAGGTCGCCTCTGTCGCATATTTCTCTTACCGGATAAATTTGGGAACTGTATCGAACAATAAATTCAAGTAGAGATGAAAAAAAAAACCTCAGTAAAGTTTTGTCTATTACAGGTTACTGGCGAGGTCACGTATAACGGATATAAACTTGAGGAGTTTATACCGCAGAAGACTTCAGCTTACATAGGCCAATATGATCTGCATGTCCCTGAAATGACTGTTAGAGAAACACTCGACTTCTCATCTCATTGTCAGGGTATTGGTAGCAGGGCAGGTACCAAGAATACATATATATATATATATATAAGGATTGGTTCAAATAGGAATTAGTACTTAAAATGAGAATGTGAGTACTTGGTTATTTAATACTGTTTCGCTGCACACATAGTATATTGTAATGCGTATTTATTTTTCTCCCAATACACAGTAAATCCATACTAAATGTATGCAGTGAATCCCAAAAAATGAATATGTATTACAACATATTACATGTGCAGTGAATCCATACTAAATATGCACTGGACTCGCGTTTCCATTTGAAAGACTGGTTTCTATTTGAACGAGAACCTATATTTATATATATTAACATTAAAATATTAATTTCTTTATGAATGAAATTATTCAAATTATAATAATATTATGATACGAATCTCTTCATCTTGAAAAGAAATTATGGCTGAGGTTATTAAAAAGGAGAGAGAAGCCAAACTTATTCCTGATCCTGATGTAGATACTTACATGAAGGTATATTTAATTGCATTTGTTTTTTTTGCTATGCATTTTGGTCTGCTGTATGTGTAGTAACAGCTGTTAAATTTGTGCAGGCAATATCTGTGGAAGGGCAAAAGACAACTATGCAGACACAGTACATATTGAAAGTATTTTGTTTCTTTTTATATAAGATGCATTCTATTAACTAATCCATTATAAAATCTTAATAAATCGCTCCCGAGCATTTTATGTTGATAATTTGCGCGCTGGTCAGATTCTTGGCCTCGATATATGTGCCGACACGCTTTATGGAGATCAAATGAGGAGAGGTATTTCCGGTGGTCAGAAAAAGAGACTAACAATGGGTAATCTATGTAACTAGTACGTTTTCCTTAAGATCACATGTATCGCATTTGTTACTACTGATCATAAGCAGTAAAATAAGCATAAATAACTGTTAGGACCGCTATCCCACATCGACTATAGAAATAAATATTCACTAATATATGGACTTGATGGGCTAGGGCTACTCCTCCTATGGCCAGGACGGAACCTTCAATATATTCCATAAATAGCCTAGGACAACCTCACGGCGGCACGCGGGCCTCTCTCCTCCAAATCCTATACCCGCACTCGGGCTTCTGTCTACTTCTCTAATTTCCTGACATTGGCTGTATGTCATGCATGCAGGTGAGATGCTTGTTGGACCAACAAAAGCATTGTTCATGGACGAAATATCAAACGGCTTAGACAGCTCGACCACTTATCAGATTGTTTCATGCCTTCAACAAGTGGCGCACATAACGGACGCCACTATACTTGTCTCGCTTCTCCAGCCGGCACCAGAAACATTCGATCTCTTTGACGATGTTATCTTGATGGGAGAGGGTAAAATCATCTATCACGGACCACGTTCGGATATTTTGGATTTTTTCAGGAGTTGTGGATTTAAATGCCCCGAAAGAAAAGGAGTGGCCGATTTTCTCCAGGAGGCAAGTACACGAGACTTATATCCATCTTTTCTTTGGGGGATAAAAAAGATCAGCATTTTGTTTTTAAATATTCTTCAACTCCTGCTTTTGATTCTGCATAGTCTAATAAGAATCTATACGTATGCACAAATGCTCTAGATTTTCTTGTCTTGTTTCTGATTTAGATATTACAACATATTCACCAAAGAGTCTGTTTTGGTTTATTCATGTTTTAACTTCTATTGAAATATTATCAAGTTCTGATTCTCAACGACTTTCTCGCTGTTACACTTCTAGAATCCGAGGTTTTGGCGAACACTTCCTTGGTTTTATAAGGCGAAGTTTTATGATTCAAATGTCTTCTTTTTTCAGGTTATATCTAGGAAAGATCAAGAGCAATATTGGCATGACACTCGACAACCTTACAGTTACTTCTCCATTGATATGTTCTCGAGGAAATATACAGAGTCTCTGTACGGGAAGAAGCTCTCCGATGAACTCTCTGTGCCGTATGATAAGTCCACTAGCCACAAGAGTGCCATTGGTTTTAGCAAGTATTCTCTTCCGAAATGGTCTCTGTTTAAAGCATGTATGTCGAGGGAATATCTTCTTTTCAAAAGGAATTCTTTCGTCTACATATTCAAAGCTTTTCAGGTTAGCCTACAGACGTTAAAAAAAGAAAAGATAATTACAAAAAGTACCTTGAGGTTTGACTTAATTACGAAAAAAGGTCGGCTAACATTCAAAACTACTAAAGATACTCCTGAGATTTTATTGTGGCTTATATTTACCCACTGCATACGAAAAAATATATTTCAAAACGCGTCTTCACATTTATAGATATAGTACAGTTTTCCACTGAATCAAACCTTATGGGTAGTTTTTTGTAATTTTATTCAAAACTAGGAATGTGGAGAGGCGGTATCAATATTGCTCATGTGTGTGTATATAATTATATTTGTCCTTTATTTTTCAGTTTGTCTTGATTGCATCCATTGCCATGACCGTGTTCTTGAGGACCCAGTTGGGCGTCGATATTATCCATGCCAATAGTTACATGGGAGCGTTGTTTTACACGCTTGTTATTCTTCTAATCGACGGAATACCAGAACTCTTTATGACTGTGAACAGACTTGCGGTTTTCTACAAACAGAGAGACTTTTATTTTTACCCGGCATGGGCATTCGCCATCCCGGCTACCCTTCTCAAGATTCCTCTCTCGTTCTTGCAAGCTTTAGTCTGGACATGTCTCACTTATTACGTTATTGGATATGCCCCGGAGGCTGGAAGGTTAGTGGACGTGCGCGGATTATTATCAAACCGTGTATAGCATAATTTTATTGAAGGGATTGTTGTAAAAAAGTTACACCTGATGTTTGGGGTATTTATAGAAGAAAATGGAACCAGTTAACTTCTAAAAATTATGAAAACCGCCCCCGAGGTTTGCATTTTACCCCAACCCTTAGTTGATCTATGGAATTTTCTGAGATGGTCAATTATTTGACAGTTATACCCCTTAAGTTTTTAAGATATTACGTATAGGCCCAACTTTTTCCTTACCTATTTGTCATGTCACGAAGATGTGATGATATAGGAGTACAACATAGGACAAAAAATTGGGTTATTGGTAATATTTTGAGGATGTAATGGTAAATATATTTTAATGACGTTCGCAATTTCTGTTAGCTCCATGGTTGTCAAGTCGGTAACTCGAGTCGGGTCGACAGAGGTCTGAGTGAGCGACTAGTCGACTAGTCTGTAAGTCAATAACTATAGATAATAGATATATATTTATACATGTGGTGATACAAATTATAACATGTAATAAAATAACTTAAAATAACTTCAAATATGTCCCAAAAAATAACATATTAAGTTTAACACAAGGTTCAAAATAGAATCTAAGTTTTGGACATGGCCGACTAGTCGACCAGTCGCCGACTAGTTGACGAATAGTCGATCAGTCGCCGACTATCCATCTTTGCTCTAGTCGAGTGACCTAGTCGTTCAAGGATTTCTGACCAGTCGACTAGTCGGCGACTTGACAATAACGGTTAGCTCCACTAGCTGCAGGTGCCAAATGAAAGACGGATGTAACCTTGAGGGTGATTTTGTAGTTTTCAAAGTTTTTCTGGTACTTTTTGTAATTATTCCTTTTTATTTAACAAGATCATCTTTATTTTCCTATGGCGTTTCTTTTTTTCACAGGTTTTTCCAGCAAATGTTAATGGTATTTCTAGTGCACTTTTGCACGACGTCATTGTTCCGTTTCCTGGCATCTGTTTTCCGGAGTGATGTTGCGGCATCGACAGCTGGCAGCATGGCGTTGTTGTTTGCAATGATGTTCAGCGGCTTTATGATACCTAAACGTGAGTACTTTTAGTTCATGCCTATCTTTTTTTTTTTTTTTTAACTTGGTCGCATGTAATGAGTTAACCCGAGGATGCTCAGTTGGATTATATTTATTACTTTTATTGCAGCATCCATGCCGGTTTGGTTAAAATGGGCATTTTGGATATCTCCGTTATCATACGGACAGATAGGTTTTTCGGTTAACGAATTTCTTGCACCAAGATGGCAAAAGGTGAGTGAGTGCATGCTGCCATTCTTTTGAGTTTTTCTAATTTTTAAACTAGTATAGTTTAGCTAGTGTTTGCAAACTCGCCAAAAAGAAGTGATTTTCAGCTTTTAGGTGGAAAAAATAGTAGCCTGAAATTTGATACTTCACTAATGTGATGTTTTTTTTTCTTGCGCAAAAGGAGCTGCCCGGGAATATTACGATAGGACATCAAACGCTCGAAAGTCGTGGACTAAACTTTGGTGAACACTATTTCTGGATATCAGTTGGAGCCTTGTTTGGAATAGCATTGCTCTTGAATGCTGGGTTCACATTGGCATTAACTTTTGCAAAACGTAATCGATCGTTACTCTACATGGTATTTCATTGAGTTCAAAATAAATCAAAATAACTAACTGCCAAAAAAACAAAATGCACCAGCTCTTGGATCCCGCGTTATTATTTCAAGCGAAAAACTCTCCGAACTACGAGGAAGTCCAGAACCAGGAGTTTATGTTCCTTGCACCAATGAAAAATCTCATACAAGTTAGATATTTTTTCTTCGGATTTTTTTCCTCGAGAATATATATATATATATGTATATATATATATTTGATCATCGATTTGAAAACATTGTTATTGCGAGTTTTTTTACTTGGTTCTTTTGTGAGTTGCAGGCAGAATGGTTTTACCCTTTGAGCCACTAAGTTTGGTGTTTAAAGACGTGCAATATTATGTCGAAACCCCTGCAGTAAGAATGCCCAAACATTGCATTTTTTGATTCTTAAGGAGTGTTTGGAATCACTATAAAAGAAAAAGTGATTGTGATTCTAAGGTTTTAGCTGGAAAAAAGAAATAATAGATCACATTTTCGTATTTGCAAACACCAACTTCTGCTTCTGAATCCACTTCATTTAGTATTTGATTCTGCTTCTGGTTTGATTTTAAGCACAGATTAAGCACTTTCACAACTTGTCCACCAAACCTATAACTTAAAATCAGTTTTCAGCTTTATATTTCGCAAACACTACTTGCTTCTGATTCTCAACTACTTCCGCTTCCGAACTGATTCTCAACTACTTCCGCTTCCGAAACAATCAAATTACTTCTTCCAAAAGCAGAAGTGTTTGCAACCACTCTATTTGTAAGTAGTTTTTTGCACATAAATAAAACATTTTTGCGTTTGTCTTAGGCAATGAAGGAGCGCGGTTTTACTCAGAAAAGGCTGCAACTTCTACGTGATATAACCGGTGCATTCAGACCTGGCGTCCTTACAGCACTAATGGGTGTAAGTGGGGCTGGAAAAACGACACTTCTTGACGTACTGTCCGGTAGAAAAACTACGGGAACCATCGACGGAGAAATAAAACTCGGAGGGTATCCTAAAATTCAAAGCACATTCACTCGGATATCGGCTTACTGTGAGCAAACCGACATACACTCTCCTAATGTCACAGTCGAAGAATCGGTTATCTTTTCTGCTTGGCTTCGCCTCGACGCCAGTATCGATAAAAAGACGAGATATGTATGTGACAGTATTCATACGAACTCGTCGTACTTTTACACCATTCTCCATTAGAATGAATTAAATCATCGTTAATTACAAAACCAATGTAGGAGTTTGTGAGAGAAGTCCTCGAAACCATTGAGCTCGACGAAATTAAAGATGCATTAGTGGGATTGCCTGGTGTTAATGGTCTATCGACCGAGCAAAGAAAGCGGCTAACAATAGCTGTGGAGCTTGTGGCTAACCCGTCGATTATATTTATGGATGAGCCGACAACCGGACTGGATGCCCGAGCAGCAGCAATCGTTATGCGTGCGGTAAAGAATGTGGCAAATACTGGTAGGACAATAGTTTGTACTATCCACCAGCCGAGTATCGACATATTCGAAGCATTTGATGAGGTATTTGCATTCGAATTATGGATTACTACAAAAACCACCCCTGAGATTTGGGTATTTACATAAGAATCACAAAAGTTTCAAAGTCACACACCAAAAAAAAAAACTTGGAAGTTTGATTCAGTCTTATTCTTCTTCCCATTTATCCTACATATAAGAATCATGTGTAATTGGTTTCGAACGATAAGAAGTTGTTTCATCACATATTCTTTCACCCGGTTTCAATGGGACAAGCTGTAATTTTGAGGGGCGTTATCAAACAAGTCCATTATATGTTTTTCACATAGCATAAAATGTTGTTTCCAATTAAAAAAGTAAAAAATGTCTCATTGTGAATTCTACATTGTGGTTGATTAATAGATTAACTACTCCTGTAATATAATATATGTGACAATGTACATATCTCTTGTACGAACAGGTACTACTCTTGAAGCCCGGGGGTCGCATGATTTACTGTGGGCCTGTTGGTCAGCAATCCTCCAAATTAATAGAATACTTTGAGGTGATGACTCTGCCTTTGTAATGCATCTTGTCCATTAGGACCAGTCTTTTTGTGTGTGCATATCTTTCTTCAACAGAATACAGAATGCTTATGTTTCACCTTCTTTATTTAAGGGGATATCTGGTGTTCCAAGAATCAAAGACAACTACAATCCTGCTACATGGATGATGGAAGTCAGCTCGACTTCCGTGGAAGCTGAACTCGGCATGGACTTTGCTGAGGTTTACGAGAATTCTGCTTTGCACGAGTGAGTCCAGAAGCCCACGTCTCTGTTTGCATTTTTTTTTTTAAATAAGAGTATTTTTCGGGGTTAATACGAACTTCAATGGGGTAGTTGCAGCACTTTAAAGGGTATAATATATATTGTGATTCATGTTTCTTGTTGTATTGCTTGAAGGAGTAACATGGAGCTTGTGAAACAGCTGAGCAGACCATCTCCGGGTTCAAAAGATTTGCATTTCCCCACACGATATGCGCAGGACGGTTGGGTTCAATTTAAAACCTGCCTATGGAAACAACACTGGTCCTACTGGAGAAGCCCTTCGTACAATTTAATGCGATCGCTTCATATGCTCTTCGCGTCTTTCCTTTACGGCGCACTCTTCTGGGGTCAAGCGAGGAACGTGTAAGCAAAATAAAAATTTCTGACTTAAAGAAAGCTTGAGAAGAGTTATTATTTATAGCTAATGAAGAAAAGGAATAGGTTTCTTTTGACAGAGGCGAATCCACATTAGTCCGCCGCCTGAAAATATCCGTCGTCCTTCATAAACCTTTTCACTAGATCTAGATACCTAAATTCAGTCCTATACATGTTTTGTGGTGTGTTTTTTTCCTTTTTTTTGTTAAAAAATTTAACATTGAAAATTACAACCGCCACCCTTATATGGTCTGATTCCCCTTACATTTTGCCCCAACCATTTGGTTGACTAAACGGAATTTGCTGATGTCGTCAAATATAAACTTTATGAAATATTAGACATAGCCTCAACATGTAGAATGCATCTAGGATGCAAATGTAGAATGTAAGACGGAAATTTGATTTGTGATATATAGAAAAGTTGATGGATGTGATTGCAAGAATATTTGATAACATCCACAATTTTTGTTAGCCCCACTAACGGCGGTGCAAAATGTGAGACGGATGTAACCTCGAGGCTAGTTTTTGTAATTTTCAAAATTAGTTGGAACTTTTATTCTTTTTATTACCACAAACTCGGGAATAGCTTCTGTAATCATCCCTCACATTTATGTATCTAGTAACCAAGTTTCTTTAGCTGTCTAACGTGGTTTTGCTGTTTTCATCTTCTCGTTGGTGCCCCGATAGGCATAATCAGCAGAGTCTATTCACTCTACTCGGTTCTATGTATAGCTCAACTCTCTTTTGTGGTATAAACAATGCCTCCTCAATTCTGGCATATGTCAACGTAGAGCGAACTGTTGTATACAGAGAACAATATGCCGGAATGTATTCTCCGTGGGCTTATTCCGCCGCACAGGTATTTCTTTTTCTTTTTTTTTTTCCCCTGAGCAACAGAAAAAGAAGAAAATATGTTATAAGTTCGTTTATGATAACGTATCAGAAACGACTGTGCATTGTTCTAACCATAGCTCAAGAGTTAAGACCGTTTTTGTTTGTTTGTTTGTTTGTTTGTTGTAGGTCATAGTTGAGATCCCGTACATCTTGGTCCAAACAATTACCATCACAGTCATTACGTACCCGATGATCGGATACGCTTTGTCTGCTTATAAAGTGTTTTGGTTTTTTTACACCATATTTTGTTCACTCCTCTACTTCACTTATCTCGGTATGATGCTCATCGCCATAACCCCGAGCTTCCCGGTAGCTGCCATTTTGCAGTCCTCGTTTTACACGCTGCTCAATCTGTTTTCTGGATTCTTGATTCCTCGTCCGGTAATTACTTCTTCCTACTTTACGAGCATATTCGATAAACATGTATATACTTAAATATGTTGACGATACTTATAAACAGCACAAGAACTTGTGTGTGAACGTCTGACGTTCCCAGTCTCTGACAAATTGTTTTTCGGGTTTTCTTCATTTGCAGCAAATTCCCAAGTGGTGGATCTGGTTTTATTACGCCATGCCGACTTCGTGGTCTCTTAACGGCTTGCTTAGTTCGCAGTTTGGAGATGTGGACAAAGAGATTGAAGTTTTCGGGCAACGAAGGGCGATATCAGCTTTCGTGAATGATTATTTTGGATATAAACACAACATGTTGCCTCTTGTCGCCGTGATGCTGATCATGTACCCTATTGCTTTTGCATCAATATTTACATACTGCATTGCCAAGTGGAACTTTCAGAAGAGGTAGTATCTGTAGTTTTTTTTTTTTCCCCACTAAAAGAAGCAGCACTTATTTGACTTTGGTTTGTATCTTCTTTGTTTATAGACCTTTTGTACCAGTTACTTATACAGACTTTGTTACATAATAACTATAATAATAATTCATTGTAATACACTATTGAATATCGATGTAATTAGAGGTGGTATGTGGGCCGGTCGTAGAACAGCCCGGCACGGCCCGGCCCGTTTACTATTTGGCCTGGACCGGCCCGTGTACATTTAGGTTATGTGGGTCTTAGGGGCCTTTGTTTTAGAGGCCCGGCACGGACCGGCCCGAGCCCGCCTAAAACCGCTGGCCCGGCTTAGCCCGTGAACCGGGAAGGCCCGATCCGTTTAGCCTGTCTAAAGACCGTGAACTGGGAATGTCCAATAGGGTTTTTTATTTCTTTCCTATCAATTTATAGCCTGAAAAAGGTAAAAAATTCAGTTTTCATTTAGTAAATCACATCTTATTATGTCAAAGGCGTACGATGGTAGTACATTTCAGCATTCTATGTCCACTAACATTTCACACCCGACAATAGTCCGATGCACTATAGGACATAGAATGCTCCTATAGTATATTTTATAGTTATTACAAAGACCAACAAAATGAACTTCAACTTTTTAGAATATGTAACGTGAAAACAACAAATAACTATAAAATATGTCATAAAAATTATTGATACCCTTTCGGTTCAACAAATACGTAATTGCTCGTGAAATTTGTGGAAATAAAAAGGAGATTAGACGGGAACTAAAACTAAACTAGACAATTGATTTTAGAAAAAAGTTTCTAATTATTTGCTCAACGTGGGTTAACGATCGAGTTTACCTTGTTGCTTACAAGATTTCTCAGTGTTTATCTCTATAGAATTATGTTTTGGAACTTTTTTCTACCTTGCTGAGCCTGCTCGATAATGGGGCCAATAAGTAGTTGATGTCATGTAATTAATTCCAAAGATTGACATCTTTGCCTGCTACTAAATTTTCTATTCAATCGTCGGTAGACTCTCTAGGCTTTTTTGATTTGCCTTTTAGCTATTGATGCCTGCGTGGTAGGGATGGCATTTCGGAACCGAAAATCCAAAACCGAACCGAAAAAACCCGAAAAAATAACCGAAAAACCGAAACCGAAGAAGACCGAACCGAAAAACAAAAAAACAGAACCGAACCGATCTAATTTGGTTCGGTTCTCGGTTCGAGTAAGCGGAACGAACCGGACGAAATGGACCAAGTCAAATTTCAACATACTAAAATGACCTTGTTTTTGTGATTTTGGTGTGTTTGAATTTTAGTATAATTCGTTTTTCTTTTATAAGACCTCATGGGTCGAAGAATGACCGATAATATCTTTCATGAATTTGTGATTCAATTAATTTAGGTTGAGAGAATGAAATTTCTGTGATTTACGATTGTTATATATTTTGAGATATTTGAAAATTGCTATGCAACTCTAACTTTTATCTTGAACATATATATAACTCTTGTTGGCTTGTTGTTATATACTTCCTCCGTTCTTTTATTATTGCAACGTGTTGACTATTACACTGTTCACATACTCTCTTTTGACCATCTTTTGTGATTTATACATATGAAAAAATATAGTCATGTGGGATCTTGTTAAATTCATCTCGAAATATACTTTCAAAATATCAACTTTTTATAATTTTTAAAAGTAAATAATTGAAGATATTAATAATTAAAGTTGTGCATTGACAAACGTGAAAGTCTAGATGTTGTAGTTATAAGAGAACAGAGGTAGTATAACTTATTCTATTGCATATAATATTTGAATTTATATCGTGAAGAACCGAAAAAACATCAAACCAAATCGAAACCGAACCGAATATTTATAAAACCGAACTTAACCGAACCGAACTTCAAAAAGAACCGAACCAAACCGAAACCGAATATTTGGTTCGACTCTCGATTTTGGTCAAAAACCGAAGCGAATGGAACCGAGTCCACCCCTACTGCGTGGAATCTTCAAGGTGCTCTAAGCACTTGGACCTGATTTATAATTATCGTACACAATTCTTTGCCTGAGTGGCCAGGATCGACCTGACCTGCACTTGTTTAATCTTTTGGGCGGTCTTTACTTGTACTAAGTACTTGGACACGTTGTTGTCAACTTACAACTGAATTTCCAAAGGGAGAAAACTTGTTTTGCACTTTGGCATATAGTAATATTCTTTTCTGTCCCAAATTTAGTAACAACTCTTTTGATACTCAAATTATCTAAATTGACCTTTACTCGAATAAAATTCGAGTCATATATTATAATTTCGAGTAACATAATTTCGAGTCAACTTAAAAAAACAATATCGAGTCCAATTCGTGTCACCCGAATACAATTCGGGACATGTAAATAAAAAAAAAGTCGGGTTACACGAGTCCAATTCGTGTCACCCGAATATAATCAGGACATGTAAATAAAAAAAAGTCTCCCGAATTCATTCGGAGATGTAAAATAAATCGATAAATTCGAGTAATAAATTGGGTTATCCGAATTTATTACTCGAATATTCGGGTTATACGAAAAAAAAAAATTCGGGAGATGTAAAATAAATCTGATAAATTCGAGTAATAAGAATATTCGGGTTATACGAAAAAAAAAAAATTCGGGAGATGTAAAATAAATCTGATAAATTCGAGTAATAAATTCGGGTTACCCGAATTTATTACTCGAATATTCGGGTTATACGAAAAAAAAAAAAATTCGGGTAACCCGAATATTCGGGTTATACGGAAAAAAAAATCGGGAGATGTAAAATAAATCTGATGAATTCGAGTAATAAATTCGGGTTACGAAAATACATCATTGGTCACACGAAATAATTCGTGTAATTATTCGAGTCACGAAATACATCATTGACCGAATCGCATGAGGGAGCTCGGGGGTTCGGATTACTCAACACGAAATCGTGTGACCCGAATTCGTGTGACCCGAAACTATCATAAAATTTTGACTTATAAAAATACCATGCTCAGCACGCCACAACATCCATTGAATTGAACTATTTCTCAGCAATATTTCCACCTTTCTTTTCTGATATTATCTCACCGATAATTTTTTTCCTTTTTTCTCTGATTAATTATCTCGAGCTCTCTCACATCGAAGAAGAAGGATTATTTCATTGCAAAAATAAAAGGTATATTTATCGCTCAATTTCCAATAATGTTTATACTTGAAATATCAAAAATATTCAAATACTATTTTAGTGTGTAATTTTTTAGTTATTAATCTAATTTTTTTATATTATTTGTGAGATGAGTTTTGGAAAAAAGTTATCATTCGTTTTAATGGCAAGTGGCAAGATTTGGACTATCACGGTGGAGAAGAACAAATATTGCTGTGCTTTATGGTGTGAACTATGCAACATTAGTAGATAATGTCCACTCTATTGTTGAAGGCGATAGAACAAAACATGTTTATGTTCTATTTTCAATTGATTTTGATGGGAAAAAGAAGAAAGATGAAGATAAAGAATGATTGATATAAATTACTTGTTCCAATCTAATGTTGAGCTTGTGATTTTTGTTAGCCTTGAGAATGCAACTAGCATTCCTCCAAAAGCTCCCTCATTTGGTCCACAATTTGACTTACAGGATCCGGCTCTTTTCCGGTACTGTACAATTCTAATCGTATGGATTATTTGGTGATTGGGGTTCAAGCATGCAAATTCCTCAGAATTTGATGGTTCTCGATTTGATGGTTGCGGTCCTTCAAATAATGTATGTGATGTTGGTGGTAATTGTGGTGGTGGTAGTGCGATGATGGTAGTGATGATGATAATAACGACATAAATATCGATGATATCGATCTCAAAGATGTCGAGGTTCAAAAACATTGGTTTGAAAAATTTTGCAAATATTGTGAGAAAAGGGGCATGTTGACAAAGATTGGTAAAAGAAGCGGACTGCAACTGGAACCCGAATGGAGGCGCTTTGATTTCGATCAATTAGTAGATGAAGAGGGTGCTCCGGCTCCTCCCCCAGTCTGGGTGGAAAATTCCAGGTAGACCTCCATATGTGTCTCCTTAAAGTTGATGATGATATGGACGAAATTTCATCCTGCAAATATACTATCTTTACAAAGAGGGTCTGTATTTCTCTCGAAGATAGGTTGAAAACGCTGTTGGGCGATATCATTTGGAAAGGAAGTCGATTATCGTATTTTAAAATCGATAAGCGGCGCTATTCTGCCGTTTGTACGAGATAAAACACCTGTAATTTTTGTTGAGCGCCTCAGGAGGTGGATTTTGGAGAGTGCACTTCTTGAACGAGCATACGTGTCATTTTGACCCAAATCGCAAGGCACCTAGCGATTGCCTTCTAAGATGCTCGGTGAATACATGTCCGACAAACTATTAGTGGAAGGACAGATTATGACTCCGAAGCTAGTGCAGGCTCAACTTAAGAATGACTATTGTTTGACAGTCCGTTATGGCTTGGCATTGAGTATTCGCAACCATGCTATCTCGGTGATATATGGAGACCATCAGGATTCTTTCAGAATGATCCCATCGTACTTGCATATGTTGGAGGTGACGAATCCAGGTACCATAACTGATTATGTGGTTGATGCAAATATTGGAAAATTTAAATACATGTTTTATGCTTTGGGGGCTTCGGTATCTGGATTTCGTTATGCTAGACCAATTATTGTTGTTGATGGGACACACCTTCGGGGTAAGTATCGAGGAGTATTATTTGTTGCTGTTACAAAAGATGGTAACAATCAGATATTTCCACTTGCTTTTGGAGTTGGCGACGTCGAATGCGATGAGTCGTGGAAGTATTTCATGTACAAATTGAAAGAGGCCTTTGGTTGTCCAGGACCTCTTGATTGTTTAGACAGGCACAAATCCATAGCAAATGCTATTAGAGAGGTATCCCCACTTGCGCATCACGGGTTATGTTGTTACCACGTTCGAAGCATTTGGTTAAGTATGGTCAACATGTGGTTGCAATTTTCAATGCGGCACTTACTGCTATCGTATTGAGGACTATAATAGGCATATGGAAAGTTTAGAAATAGCATGTCCAGTGCGACTACCTACTTGAAAAGCGTCGGTGAAAATAAATGGGCTCGTGTGAAGTGCCCGGTCCGATTCGAGGTTATGAATTCAAATGCCATTGAAAGCATGAACAACCGTCTTCTATGGGCTAGAAGGCTGCCTGTTTCGCACTTCTCGAGGTATGTCGAACCGTGGTAGAAGAATGGATATCGATCGACATAAAAATGCAAATGAGTGTCTGGACCTTTAACGTATCATGCATACGAGATATTGATGAAGGCGGTCGGAGCTGGATCGAACATGAACGTTCAATTTCTTAGTGATGGGGTGTTCAAGGTGACCTCTAACAGGAAAAATTATGTTGTGGACTTGAGAGTGCAAAAATGCAGTTGTATGATGTTCCAGCATGATATGATCTCGTGCAATCATGCATTGCGGCTATAAGGTACCTAAATCACGACCAAACCGTGTATATACATGATTACTATAAAGTGTCCACCCTTCGCCAAATGTGGGGACGATGCAGTGATTCCAGTACCTCACCCAAGTGATTGGTTCATTCCTGGTAACATCAAGGTAAAAGTTTGTGAACCACTAGACAATCCGAGGCAGGCAGGGCGACCAAAAGAAAGGAGACACACATCAGGGATTGAGTCCTCGACTCATACCCGTAAAGTTCAAACATGCCTTAGATGCGGAGGCACGGGGCCTGATAGAAAGACTTGCACCTTGCAGCTTATTCCCCAACTATTTGAGGATTTCACAATGGAACCAACTCCGTCTAAAAGGGACGTGCAAAAAAAGTGTAGTATATGTCATTACATTGACCACCTTTGCTCCAAAATGTCCAACTAAGCATCGTTTCGACCTAAATGAGCCCCCAATGTAAAATTAGTTACATTTATTTGAATCAAATTACGTTTTATTTGAATCAGCTAAGTTCAAATTTTAAATTGATTAAGTTAAAATTGAATCAATTACGTTTTATTTGAACCGATTAAGTTTAATTTCAAATTGATTAAGTTTAATTTCAAATTGGTTAGGTTCAATTTCAAATCGGTTAGGTTCAATTTGAACAGATTATGTTCAATTTCAATCGACTAAGTTCGAATTTCAAATTGATTAAGTTAAAATTGAATCAATTACGTTTTATTTGAACCGATTAAGTTTAATTTCAAATTGATTAAGTTTAATTTCAAATTGGTTAGGTTCAATTTGAACAGATTATGTTCAATTTCAATCGACTAAGTTCGAATTTCAAATTGATTAAGTTAAAATTGAATCAATAACGTTTTATTTGCACCGATTAAGTTTAATTTCAAATTGATTAAGTTTAATTTCAAATTGATTAAGTTTAATTTCAAACTGGTTATGTTCAATTTCAAATCGGTTAGATTCAATTTGAACAGATTATGTTCAATTTCAATCGACTAAGTTCGAATTTCAAATTGTTTAAGTTAAAATTGAATCAATTACGTTTTATTTGCACCGATTAAGTTTAATTTCAAATTGATTAAGTTTAATTTCAAATTGATTAAGTTTAATTTCAAATTGGTTAGGTTCAATTTCAAATCGGTTAGGTTCAATTTGAACAGATTATGTTCAATTTCAATCGACTAAGTTCGAATTTCAAATTGATTAAGTTAAAATTGAATCAATTACGTTTTATTTGAACCGATTAAGTTTAATTTCAAATTGATTAAGTTTAATTTCAAATTGTTTAGGTTCAATTTCAAATCGGTTAGGTTCAATTTGAACAGATTATGTTCAATTTCAATCGACTAAGTTCGAATTTCAAATTGATTAAGTTAAAATTGAATCAATTACGTTTTATTTGAACCGATTTAGTTTAATTTCAAATTGATTAAGTTTAATTTCAAATTGGTTAGGTTCAATTTGAACAGATTATGTTCAATTTCAATCGACTAAGTTCAAATTTCAAATTGATTAAGTTTAATTTCAAATTGGTTAGGTTCAATTTCAAATCGGTTAGTAATATTTCAAATTTCAAATTGATTAAGTAACATATAGTAACCATCAATAAGTTAAAATTGATACACAATAATCATTATAAAAACGAAATCAGTATTTACATCATCGCTAATACTATCACTAATCTCTATCATCCCACCGTATAAATAAACTAGTGGGATCACACACTACAGTATCTATATCATCGCTAAACCTCCATATAGATCGGGCCATACGTCCTCTAAATGCATAAATATCCGCCTCGGTCTTTCCATGAGAGAAAAGGCTGGCACGAGAGACTCTATAGTCCGTATAGAATACGCACCACAAGAGGTCGAGTCATCCCGAGCATAGGATAAATCCTTCCTCGTTGTAGCAAGTCGAATCGATTTCATCGGGGTGATATCGGGCGGCGCTCGTAAAATCCGAATCTTTGTAGAATGGTAGGAAGTAAGCGACATATACCCGATGACGCCGCGATCTCAACTTCCAATATGCATCGTGTTCTGCACGAGAGAATCGTGCATGATGATGATACCCTCCTCGAGTATAATGCGGAGAACAACCCAATGTCCGCTCGAGGACTCAGAGACGTATTCCGGATGGTCAACACGGATTGTTCAAAAGTACATTGTCGGCACAATATCACACGAATAACTAATACAAATAAATAACAAATTATGCAATAAATTATCACCTCGTAACTCCCACCATGGGCGATGATCGCCCAAAATGGTCTCGGGCCGTGAACGTGGCTGATCAAGAAATCGAGATCATCATCGTCAATACTCAATGAACCTCCTCTCCTATTGGAGTTATTCCATACATTGATACACGTGGCCTAATATAAAATAATTTTGTCGATGTGAAGCACTCAATTAATTTGGAATAAATTTATTAATATTTTTATTACCAAGAAGCTCTTATGAACCAAAACCCATGAGCGGCCCAATCATCGAGCCATCGCACGCCAACAAATCCGGGATCAAACCGTAGGATCCCCATATATGCATCCAAATTGGATATCATTTAAATTAAGAATAATTTAAACATTTTCAATAACTACACGTTTCAATAAGAGATTACCTACATATAAATTGAAAGACTTATACGCATCTATCAATCTGGATCCGTCCTGTAGCATCATAAACCAGGAGGCACTAGCTCCGAATGCAGCACCAACATTGACACTACAATTTACTTTTTGTTTAAGTACGGACAATTTTAGTAAATAATATTGAATTTACAATTTAACTCACCTCTCGCCGCTGTCCAACCACCTGTTATACGCGTCCTCATCCAAGTCCTTCCTCTTCCGAACTACAGTGGTCGAGAAGGGGGAATGCGGTCTGTATGACCTATACTGCAGTCTAGGAACAGCACTCGCATCTGCTCGAATAGAAATAAGAGAGTACTCAAGCGAGATAGGGCTCAGATCCGCAGTGGAAGAGGAGGTCGAGACCTAGGGGCAATCTCTGGTGCTGTCATCAACATCTCAGCAGGAAGAACCGGGGGGGTAACTATCGGGACCGAGGCTCCATCAGCATGATGATCGAGACTCGCAGTGCGCTCTACCGGGACTGAGGCTCCATCAGCATGATGATCGAGACTCACAGTGCGCTCTACCGGGACCGAGGCTCCATCAACATGATGATCGAGACTCGCAGTGCGCTCTACCGGGACCGATGCTCCGCCGGGGCTAGGGACACCCACAGTCTGCTCGGCGGGAGACGACACTCCATCCACACGAGTCTCTGTCGGCAACGATGATCCGCCAGCGTCGGGGACTCTCTCAGTCTGCTCGGGGGGAATAGGCGCTCCGTCAAATCGAGGCTCTGTCGGAATCGAGGCATGAGAAGGAAAATCGCGCATAAGATCATTAATACCTCCAAAGTCCCATGCCGGCGTATCAAGAGGAGCAGACTGGCCCACTACCTCATCAATATGTCGACATAACTTGCCTACTGCGTCATCAACATATCGACGCATCTGCTCGACCGATGAATCCATATATGCACGGATATGGGTGAAAAGAGTATCAAAATCGATGTCGGCGCGATCTCACGAGTACCCCGTGCGAAGAAGATGCGATGCAGTGCGGAACCCGTATCGGAGAACTATGGGGCGGCAAATCAGTATGCACAGGCTCACGAGGCTCTGCTGATGACTCACGTCCATGAGTAAGATATATAGGGTCAGAAATAACCGGACCAGATGTCCGCTGCCGGACAATACGCTCTCCGGCTAGATCACCGACAGAAGCATCACCATCACGAGCCCTCCCCTTCCCCTTTCCCTTCCCCTTCCCCTTCCCCTTCCCCACACCCTTCTTGCATAGGGCCATCCTGTGCGTATACTGCACCCGCTCGCTGGTAGCATCACTAATGGACTGCATATACAGCTCCTGCTCCTCCTCAGGTGTCGGAGATAACACCTCAAAACAGTCAATCTAAATACAATTCAATGATTCATTTTCAGTAATTATTACCTTAAATATCTACAAAAGTTTTTTACGTATTGAAAACCTATAATTGATTACCTCATCATCGAAGAATGTGGTAAAATCAACATGACCCAGCTTCTTCAACTTCCAGCGTGTACAACGAGGTCATTTGGATGAAAGTAGCTCCGCGCATGGTCGCAAATTTAGAGCCTAACGAAGGTATAGCCTCGCAAGCCCATATCTGAAAACAATAATTGAATCCCAACATAAGAAACAATAACAATATTTATTCTGAGTTTGAGTATATAATTAAGTTAATGAATGCGAGGACGTACCATAATAGCGTATATGTTACCATAAAAATGGTAACTCGGATCGAACAGTGGGGACCTCGGTGGGAACATCGCTCAAATACGTAACCAAAATCGATATGAATATAAGCCCCATGGAAAGCTCTCCCACCGAGTCGGTCCTCAACCAATGTCCACAACCACCGGTCGACAATACGCTTGCCACCATCCACACCGAATATCAAATAGCGGACACACGGCACCTTAGCGACCTTGGCGCATCAGGATGCTCTCTAAAATATCCAGTGACAAATCGATCACGAATACGGTCTAACATCGCCCCCACCCGAGCAACGGATACCGATCGTACACGCTCCCCTCCGGTGGAACATCGTCCCCGTGTACATCAAAGTCGGAGTCTCCGAATCGCAAGCCGGTGACTAACGCATACTCATATCTAGAAAATCGAATAAATCGATGACCGAGCCTAAACCAAAACTCATCGGCATGTGCATCCGGTCTAATTACCTCGTTCGAGAACAAGGCATGCAATGCGGCATTAGATACAAACCCCCCCACTCCTGCCGGACAAAGTGTCCAAGACACGACTCTCTAAACTCCCTAATAGTGTCATCACCTACACTCCGCAGTTCAGCAACAATCGTCTTAACAATCCCTAACCTAACATACCCATTTATGGAGCATTTCGAACCTCGCATATTCGGCCTCTTCCAAACAACCTGCCGATTCAAATTTATCTTAATTTTAGCTTCATGCAGGTGTATTGAAGTAATATGTAATCGGGAAAAAGTAAGTGGATAATTCGAGTAACAGTGGGATTTATTCGATTTATTTCCATCGAGTTATTCTAATTCAACTTGAGACATCCTAATTCAATTTCAATCATCTAATGCAATTCGAGACATTCTAATACAATCCGAGTCATCCTAATTCTAGTAGTTTTATGTCAATTCGAATAATCATAAATAAATTTGCGTCGTTCTAATTGTGGAAGGCCATTTGTCGTTTTTGAGTAACTTATAAACTATATTCGAGTAAGACAAATAAAAAAAACGAACTAAACTAACTAAACGAAATAAACTAACTAAACGAAACAAACTAACTAAATTCGAAAACATATCCATATTTATAACATTCCCAAATTCGAATTGAAACTCGAATACGAATTACCAAGGTTACATAAATAATCAATTCAACACGACATCAATTCAATCGATATCAATTCATACATAAACAATAGTTACGATATCAACACACGATAAGTATTTGGGGTTGACCGCGCTACTTAATTCCCAAATTCAAATTTCTCTATTTTAATTTATTTTTCATCGTGTAAATCGAATGCAAATCTTATAATTCGAATGCAAATCGTGTAAATCAAATATAAAATGTGTAAACCAAAATCGAGCAACGAGCATACTCGAGTGACACGAAAATAAAATCTTACGGTTTTCGGTGGCGGCGTGAGCGCGGCGTGGTCGGCATTTAAATCGTGGCGCTATTCGGGAAGTCGAATTCGCCATCGAGGATGAGGAAATAATTCGGATTCTTGAAACTAAGATTCGTGAAACTCGAATTCCTGATTCGTGAAACTCGTGAAGAAGGAAGAAAGAAGGCAGTGGGAAGAATGTTTTCGTGAAACTCGATTCGGATTCGTGAAGAAGAAGCCCGTTCGAGTATTGTTTTCGTGAAACTCGATTCGTGAAACTCGAATCGTGAAGAATGAAGTCTTTGTTTCGTGAAACTCGTGAAGAAGATTCGTGAGTAATCCGATTCGTGAGGAAGGAGATGAAGAAGAAGCCTATCGAGTATTGTTTTAAAGGTCAACCCCGATTTTTTTTTTCGTATAACCTGAATATTCGGGTTACCCGATTTTTTTTTTTCATATAACTTGAATATTCGAGTAATAAATTCGGGTAACCCAATTTATTACTCGAATTTATGATTTATTTTACATCTCCCGAATTTTTTTTTCGTATAACGAATATTCGGGTTACCCAATTTTTTTCGTATAACCCGAATATTGAGTAATAAATTCGGGTAACCCAATTTATTACTCGAATTTATCGATTTATTTTACATCTCGAATTTTTTTTTCGTATAACTTTGAATATTCTTATTACTCGAATTTATCGATTTATTTTACATCTCCCGAATTTTTTTTTCGTATAACCGAATATTCGAGTAATAAATTCGGTAACCGAATTATTACTCGAATTTATCGGATTTATTTTACATCTCCCGAATGAATTCGGGAGACTTTTTATTTACATGTCGAATTATATTCGGGTGACACGAATTTCGTGTAACCCGACTTTTTTATTTACATGTCCCGAATTGTATTCGGGTGACACGAATTGGACTCGATATTGTTTTTTGAAGTTGACTCAAATTATATTACTCGAAATTATAATATATGACTCGAATTTTATTCGAGTAAAGGTCAATTTAGACGATTTGGGTATCGAAAGAGTTATTCTTAAACTTGGGCGAGAAAAGAATATTCTTAAATCAGAAGAAAGCAAATTTATTCTACATGATCCAAACCGACTTAATCTGGTTCAGGTTGAAAAATGGGGTGCTCCAGGTAAAAATATAATAACGGTCCGGGTTCGAGTTTTAGGTCAATCCAGGTTGGAATTTAAGGGCGGTCTTCGTCTAGGATCTCAACCCGGAATGACATGCGATGACGCGAACTAACTTCGTCTATGTGTGATTCTTTCATGTAGTTGGTGTTTAAATAATTCCAACTCGGCCCAATCACCAACAGTGGCCCCCGACCTGAAATTTAGATACTCAGTAACCCAGAATTGAGCTCTCTCTCATGAGGACCGGTTTGTAATATGAAGTTGAATATATTTAATTGGACTGTGACATGGAGCGATGATATATAGACACGTGGCATTATCACATCTTCGTGCATATAATTCTGATGCCCGAAAAATGAAGAGGCGCACCCAATCTGTAACACCCCCATACCATCAGGGAACGTCACACGCCGTAGACTTTTTCCAAAAGGATCTACTAGGCTAAATACCACAAGACAACTCCTTGTTTGACCGGCCGGGGTCAAATTGCATAACGACACAAGCCGATAAGGTCGAAAACTCAAAATATAAGGACCGATAAGGTCGAAAACTCAAAATATAAGGACTGATAAGGTCACAACCAAGACAAGAGTAACACAACTTGAACACATCATACACCCATGCATGGGTCAATATACAATAGCAGAAATGGAATACAACTAAATAATATAAAGAACTCTGACTCCTGAATGATTAATATCGTAGCTTGTCATCTTCCATACTGAGCCTGTGGCTGCTCCCTTGAACTAAGTATACCTGAAATGCATGAAGAGCATTTCCCCCCATTTAAAGGGTTAGTGTTGGGAAAACAAAGACCCTGTATCGAAACAGCCGGGATACCCGATCCCTGTATCGAATGATATTTGAAAAAGATGTTTTGACATATATGCCAATCCGAATACAGTAAAGGAAACTGTATCGAAGCTTGGAGGCTTTATCCTGTATCGAAGACCTGCCTCGAATCAGCATATAGTAAAGCTCGTCAGTACAACAAGAAGTCTTGTAAAAAGACCAAGTATGGAAACTGTCTCGAAACACAGTTATCTTCCATACAGCTCACAACAGGACAAAGAAGGAACAGAAGTCAAGTCCCGTTGAATCAAGAAGTATTTAAATACTCAAGGATAAAGTATTTAAATACTGCCAGTCTTCAGATCTTCAGAATCCCGCGAAATCCGGATCGTGTCATAATCCCGTTGGAACGAAATCTCATTCAAACGGATACATCTCAACGGACACTTTCTTCAGAGACTATATATATCTTATGAAGACATTGAAGATCAGTTACCAAGCAACCTAACTCTCAAGCTATCAAAAGTTATCATCAGAGCAAACATATCTCCAAAGCTTACTGCTATTAAGATCCAAAGAGATATACAGTGCTCAACATCAAGAACAGCCATCATCAGCTCAAGAACTTCATATTCAAAGTCTTTGTTCTTACAGTTACCTACCTTTTACCTTTGTGTAAAAACCGAGCTCTGTGTGAACTCAACAAGTTATTCTGACCTGTGTGGGACGAATAAGGATGAAGCTTTGGAACTGTGTGTGAAGAAGCAAGTCAAGAAGGAAGCTTTAACCAATCTGTGTGAATGATTGAAAGCGACATTCTTTGTATCAATCTGTGTGAACGATACAAGGATAGGTTTGATTATAATTACGTAGTTGTGTACGCAGTAATTATAATAAACTTTTTACTCCTGTGTGGAGGATCAGTGGACGTAGAGGGGTTTACCTCGAACCACTTTAATTACTGTGTTATTTACCTTGACTTTTCTTGTTTTAAATTACTGTGATATATTAAGTATACACCATACACTTAGTTGCTGTATCCACGGCAACCTACTGTATCCAAGACTTCCGCTACGCACTCAGATTTAGAATCCGTACAGTTTGTTGTTTAAACTATCTTCCAAACTGTATCCAGTATACTTAGTGGCCAACAAGTGGTATCGGAGCCAGGTTGATTCTAAAAAGAATCAGTCGTATTTCTTTTTAACCGAATCAGATTCAAATCACTTATTTTCAAAACAGTCTCTTTCATTCCTATATTATCAGTATGGATACCTCTATGATTAACAAAGTCCCTATGTTCTCTATTAACGAATTTGACGACTGGAGAATTAGAATGGAAGCTCATCTTGCAGCAATGCATGAAGAGATGATTTTTGTTATACATGATGGTCCTATCAAGATCATGAAGGTGAATCCGGCCGCAAGGATTGAGGGCCAAGCCCATGCTGAAATGCTCGAGAAGGAACGCGAGCAATGGACAACAGATGAAAGGAAGCGAGCCAATCTCGACAACGTGGCTAAGAACGCGTTATTTGTCACTCTTGACAAAGGCACGTTCTCAAAGGTAAAAAGCTGCAAAACAGCCAAAGAAATCTGGGATAAACTCAAGTTAATTTGTGAGGGAACTAAGCTCTCAAAAGAAAACAAGATTTCAAAACTAACTCAGCAATTTGAATCTTTTGAAATGAAACCAACGGAAACACTTGAGAAACTTGACCTCAGATTTACTGGTATTGTTGGTGAACTTGAAGCGTTGGGCAAGATTTACACCCAAAAGGAGAAGAACTTAAAAATTTTCAGATCTCTCCCAGCCCGATGGGACATTAAGACCACAGCTATGCATGTATCCTGTAATCTTAATGAAATATCCACTTTTGATCTCTTCTCGACCTCAAAGCTTTTGAGTATGACATTGTGAAGAGAGAAAGTGAAGAATCTCCTTCAAAGGTCACAACTCTCGCCGCTGTATCAAACCGTCGACACAAAGATGCCTAGCCTGCCAAGCCGGTCACAAGAATGCCGATGGATTTACGACATCCCGTCCCAAGATGAAATGGCGCTTCTAATGCATAAATTCAAAAGTTCATCAAACGACTGAAAGACTCCTACGAGCCCAAACACATCCACAAGGTAAATACAGAAACATCATCCGGTGATGCTAACCTATGCTATAACTGCAGGAAACCGAGGCCATTATGCAAACAAATGTCCTCATCCCAAAGTCCAAAGATTGCACGAGGCCGAGCAACAAGAGAGAGATGAAAGAAGACGTGCTTGGAAAGACAAGCTCAAGGCCACGATTGGAGAATCGAAGCCTCCCCACACCATCCAAATCGCAGAAGGTCTTGGTGGTCATCGAAAGTGATTCATCCGACGATGAGTTCGATGATAAAGCATACATGTGCTTTATGGCCAAAGATGTTCCGGAAGGTGAAGACTGACGATGAGGTAAGTTCAACCTCGGCTATTCCATCTAATGCATCTCATACTTTCGAAAATATGATGAATGAATTTAAAAACATTCAAAAGGCCCATGAGACTCTAAAAACTGAGAATATACAGCTTCAATTAACAAATTTAGAGCTGAAAGATGAAAATGACTTGCTGAAAATAAACTATGAAAATATGTCTCTTGATTGTGAACCCAGCAAGGTCGATTTTCAAAAACTCATGGAGAGCAATCATCAACTTGCTCATGAACTAAATGAGGTTAAAACCCACAATGAGAGCAAGACAAATGATTTGGTTCTACTACAAACCAAAATCACAACTCTCGAAAAGCGAGAAACTGAACTTGAGACCATTCTGAAGTCTTTTGAAAAATCGTCCAAAAGAATGGAAGAAATTCTGAGCACTGGGCAACATGCTCATGATAAAAGTGACTTAGGATACAGCTCATGTTCAAACAAAGGAAAAAATAGTACAGTGTTCGTCAAGAGTGTGGAACACATTCCAGAATCGGAAGATACTCCTAGTCCCATAAAGGAACCTGTTGCATGCGAGAAAACCAGAAGGTCGCAATTCCGCCCGCAAACCTATACTGCAATGCGGAATCATAAGCCATTCCAACTGTGAGGCGCACCCAACAAAGATGCTCCCAGAGCATATCAACAGCGTCAATAAATGCTCGAAGGAAGGTCGTATCCAACCACCAAAGGCCCGCACGGCGATTTATCGATCTGACTCGCCGAGGTATTGGATACAGGAGCCCCGTTATCCCTCAAGACAGCAGATGCCAGTTCAGTATCAACAACAACATTGGGAATCCAACTGGAGACCTAGAAGACAAGCTGTTAGGCCTAAGAAAATAGCTCCACCTCCTAGACGGCACTCGTACTGGAATAATAATAATAACCCTGAATTTTACATGCATAATAATTATGATGATTATAACAACTACGGATATGCCCCCCGTAGATATCGCAACACTGTACCGAGTACGTCCTACAGTAAACCAATTGCTGCCAGGAAAGCTTGGGTACCTAAAGGAACTAACATACATGGACCCAAAAATCAAAGGGGACCTAAATCTACCTAATTTCTTTGTTACAGGACATTCTAGAGGAGGATACCTGGTACTTTGATAGTGGATGCTCTCGTCACATGACCGGAGATAGGAGCAAGCTATCTGATTTTGTAGAAGGTCGCGGTCCAAAAGTTCGCTTCGGTGATAAGTCTAAAGGAAGAACAAGAGGGAAAGGAAACCTACTTGTCGGGAAATTCAAGGTCACCGATGTTGCATATGTTGAAGGCTTACAGTATAATCTACTTAGTATTAGCGATTACGTGATAAACAGATTCTCGGTGAAGTTCTATATAGATCATGTAGAGTCAAGAACATTCAAACCAAGGAAGTTGTGCTTACAGGAAGCAGATCAGGTAATATGTACATTGCTGACTGGAAGCCTATGAGCTCCTCAATTCCATGTTTTGTTGCCAAAGGCACTGCAGATATTAGCTGGTTATGGCACAAGAGGATGTCTCATGTCAACTTCAAGACGATCAACAAGCTTTCAAGATAGGGAATGGTTAGAGGTTTGCCAGATGTGTCATTCAAGAAGGACAGCGTCTGCGGACCATGCCAGAAAGGCAAGCAAATCAAGTCAACCCTGAAAAGCAAATCCTACCTTTCAACCCAAAGAGTGTTGGAAATGCTACACATGGATCTCTACGGTCCTGTAGACCCAGTAAGTTTGGGAGGTAAGAAATACTGCATGGTTGTTGTTGATGATTATTCCAGGTATGCTTGGACGATCTTTCTTAGCAAGAAGAAGGAAACAACATCAAGGCTGCCCGAGCTCCTGAGAAAGTTGCAAAATGAAAAAGCATCGAGTATCGTGTGCATTCATTCCGACAGAGGTACTGAATTTACTAACCGCTTTATAGAGCAATACTGTTCGGAGAATAGAATACAACACGAATACTCAGCTGCCCATACACCTCAACAAAATGGTGTTGCCGAGCGAAAGAATAGGACGCTGAAAGAAGCAACAAGGACAATGATTGCCGCAAGCAAATTGCCACAGCGTTTCTGGGGTGAATCAACCAATACAGCGTGCTACACTCAAAACTGCTGTATCGTGAACAAGCATCACAACAAAACAGCATATGAGGTATGGAACAACAAAACTCCATTAGTTTCGTATTTTCACATTTTTGGATGCAGGTGTTATGTATTGAACAATGGGAAGGACCAACTTAGAACCTTTGATGAAAAATCAGATGAAGGAATATTCGTAGGATACTCCTCCGTCAGCAAAGCTTTCAGAATCTTTAATAAAAGGAAGCTGACGATCGAGGAATCAGTTCATGTAGTGTTCGACGAACCACATCATGACCCTACAGGAGTAGATGATATCACTCAAAACATTCACCATCTATCTATCTTGGATCCTCCTACACCCATAGAAAATGTCGTTGATTTAGAAATCAACCCCGCAGCTGTAAGAATCGATGTGGATGAAGCCGACGCTGTACAAGCTGAAGCTGTATCCACAGAAACTTTCGATATAGTACGGGATCCTGAATTAGAACCCGACCGAAGATGGTTGAGAGATCACCCGCAAGAGTTGATCATTGGAAACATTAATGCCGGTGTTTCTACTCGTAGGAGAATACAGAGTACACAAGGAAATGTACTTTGTGCACAAGAAGAATCTAATGCTGAAGTCTCACAGTTTCCTGAATGGAAATCTCAATCCGAACTTAGGAGTGCACTATCGCTGTATTCTTAGCCCAGTCCGAACCTGTTTCGACCATAGACGCTCTTAACAATTATCATTGGATAACATCTATGGAAGAAGAGCTTAACGGTTTCGAAAGAAACAATGTATGGTATCTTGTACCCAGACCAACACACCAATCGGTTATAGGAACCAAATGGGTATTTCGAAACAAAAAGGATCGAAATGGACTAATCATAAGGAACAAATCCAGACTAGTAGCACAAGGCTATTGTCAGGAAGAAGGAATCGACTATGATGAAACCTTCGCCCCTGTAGCGAGACTAGAAGCCATTAGGATATTTTTAGCCTTTGCCGCCCATAAGAGTTTTATCGTATACCAAATGGACGTCAAGAGTGCTTTCCTGAATGGAGATCTTGCAGAAGAAGTTTATGTTGAACAACCACCAGGGTTTGCCAACACAGACGGTATCGATCTAGTTTACAGGCTAAGGAAAGCGCTGTATGGACTTAAACAAGCCCCTAGAGCCTGGTACGAAACCCTGTCCCAGTATCTAACCAACAACGGATTTGAGAAAGGCGCCGTGGACAAAACCTTGTTCAAGATACAGGAAGGTAATGACCTTTTAATGGTACAAATCTATGTCGATGATATTATTTTTGGTTCAACTAACCTTGCTCTATGTCAAAGGTTCTCTCATCTCATGCAAAGTAAATTTGAAATGAGTATGATGGGGGAACTTAGTTATTTCCTAGGTTTGCAGGTAAAGCAATTGCCTAGAGGTATATTCATCAACCAGGAGAAATACAGCAAGGAGCTTCTCAACAAATTTGGAATGAACAATTCCAAATCCTCGCCAACCCCCATGAGCACTTCCGTGCAAATTAGTGCTGATGAAGCCGGAAAGTCGTTTGACCAATCACTCTACAGGAAGCTCATTGGTTCGCTCCTGTACCTAACGGCTAGCAGGCCCGATATCCAGTTTGCTGTTGGAGTGTGTGCGAGATACCAAGTTGCACCTAAAGAATCACACTTCAATACAGCTAAACGAATCCTGAAGTACATTAAAGGAACAGTCAATGCAGGACTATGGTATCCTAAGGAAGGCGGATTCGATTTAGTTGGATACAGCGACTCGGATCTCGGAGGCTGCAAGCTAGATAGGAAGAGTACAAGTGGAACTTGTCACTTTCTTGGACCTAGACTCGTTTCTTGGTTCAGTAAGAAGCAATTGGCTAACTCTCTTTCCACGGCTGAATCAGTACTATCTCTTTGGTAGGCTTCTTGTATGCAGATTCTTTGGATGCAGCAACAACTGTCAGACTATGGAATCGATGCTAGAGAGACTCCAATCATGTGTGATAGCACGAGTGCAATTGCAATCACGCACAATCCTGTTCTGCACTCGCGCACTAAGCATATCAACATGAAGCATCATTTTATCAGGAATCACATCGAGAACAAGGATGTTCGCCTGGAAAAGGTTCATACAGACGTTCAGCTGGCGGACATTTTCACCAAGCCTCTCGACACAGCAAGATTCAACATGCTAAGACAGGAATTGGGAATGCTACAGCCAGACTCCCTGTAAGTAATTTACTGTTTTTACTCAACAATTGAGGGGGAAGGCTGTAAGACCCGTGAATACAGTATCCAACATTAATTATTTGTACACTCAGAATCATCAATACAGTACTGTAGCGAGCGAAGGCATATGAATCCTACAGCTGGTGTGTGCAATAATTAAGGGGGAATACTGTAGGACCCATGAATACAGCATTAATCCAAATATTGCTGTATGGAATTCAAAACCTATAAGTACCTTTTTGAGGGGGAACGTCAGACGGAAAACAAAGACATGCTATAGGATTTCGATTCAGTATATAATATAATATTATTTCCTTTCAAAATAATTTTTGTCCACGTGCCCTGTTTTTATGTCAAACGTCATGTTCATTAAATGCCTTACACGACATCTGGACAACTGAATCTCAAAAGCCGCGATGTTTTTAAATTGTTTATTATTTTCAAACCGCCGTTTTAGGCATTTAGGGTATCAAGCTATGTCAGAAGTGGGACCCGCTATATTTTTAAACTTTTTAATGGATTAGCGTACCAGTTACACTCAGTCCATCTTAACCGTTGATTTCAAAACCGGTTCCCATCCCTTAAAATCTGACCATTCGTACTCTGCAAAACCCTATTTCGCCGCCCAACTATAAAAGGACTGAATCTGCCATTAGAGACTCTTTACGCTTTCTGCAATTACAAGAGTTCTCAAGCAAACAGCCTACATATTTTTCTGCATTTTACTGCATATTTCGATTGTTTTCTTCCACCCTTTTTCTTAAGAAAACATCAATGGCTGGTCAATCTTCTTCCCCTGTTCTTAAGAAATCCGCCAACATCATTAATGGCCGGATCTTCTCCAAACCTGTCATCATTGAGCGTATTCTCTCAGAAACCAACGACGCAGAACCTATGGAATATATCATTACTCGTCTTCAACAACAAGGCCTCTATCGCCTTGGAAGCAAGACCGCCGACAAATTCGACGCCCATCTAGTTGAGGAATTCTACCTCAACGCCGCCGTCCGTTTTCTGTCATTGGCCCAGGGAGGTCATGTTGCTGACATCACTGCAACAGTTCAGGGAGTGGAGATCTGTATCGATCGCGATCTGCTCCAGAGAATCTACAGGCTACCTGCTGACGGCCTGACCATGGATCAACTTGAGACTTTCGGGTCTCAAGAGCTCATTACAAAATTTTATGGACTGTTTACAGGGTCCAAAGTTGTGGACATGGTGACAACTACTTGTCACAAGAAAAACTTTCTTCTTCATTTTGTGTATCTTCATGACTTTTGCTCCAGGATTATTGAAAACCGAACCGGTGCGTTCGAGATGTGCACAAACTTAAGGTTCAGGATGATGGTAGCTATTTTGACCTGTGAAAAGGTCAATTGGTGCCAAATAATTCTGAAACGCCTACAAGAGGAGGTGTGCAAACCTGCTACCCAAAAGAAATCCTTTGGTTTAATGCTGAATTATATCCTGACGAAGTGCGGACTGACGCAATCCGCCGATGCGAAGAAGAATAGCTCGAGGATATACTTAGAAGGCGTCAAGCCTACTGCGTATAACCAGAGCACCATGCACTGCAACCACCCGAGAACCAGGCACATGCCAATTTCTGATAATCCAAGAGATGAAACCTTGAAGGTCCCAGAAGTGGAATCTTCAAAGAAGCGAAAGAGATCTCACAGCAAGAAACACTCTGCTGGTGAGAAGCCCAAGAAGAGACTCAGGAGGCTTTCGAAAATCAAATCTGCCAAGCACTCCAAGGAAGTCTCCCCCGTGGCTCAACCCACTGATGAAGAACCCCAGGGCCCAACCCCTGTGGAAGAGGTGTCTCCTACTGTATCGACAGTAGATCCCGAGCCTTTGGCGGCGAGGACGGATATTGAGACATCTGCCAACGATCAAGACTTTAGCGAGTCGGCTGCCCATTCGGAGCCAAAAGCTACTTCTCCTCTGCGGGATCCCACACCCGTACATGATCCATCCTCCTTAAGGGCACCATCCCCTGTAAGGAGTCCCTCTTCCGTACAGGATCCCATACCTGTACAGGAATCCCTCGAAACAGCGTCTCCAGACGTTATTCGAAGTCCCTCCCCTGACTCGATAATTAATCAGACCCTTCTTTCGGTTCAAATTGAACATGCCTACGAAAGATTTTTGCAATGGAAAGGCTACAGGCTAGCTCCGTACGATACACTGTACAACTGGAGCGATTGGAGCCACGAAGAGAGATTCATCTCAGAAGTGACGGACTCAACTGAAATTGAGGCCCTGCTTCGATGGGACAACCCCTCTTGCAAGGATCTAATTGAAAGCCATCTTTTGCACAAATCTGATGCCCGGAGGAAAGGAAAGAAAAAGTCAGAGGATTCTCCCACCAATCCAAAAGATGACGAAGATCATGACTCAGACGACGACGACGATGCTTTACAAGCAGGTCTGAGAATGAGTCGTGAAGAGGTTGAAGCTCGAGACGCCTCTCCACCTAGAGATGACGAAGGGCCTTCTACCCAAGCCAATCCCCCTTCGCCACAGCCTGAGAACATTCCCGACCAAGAGGAATCAGTCCCTCCAGTCGAGGAAGTACAAGAAATTTTGGAACAGGCACCTGAGCCTGCTGCGACCGAAGAAGCCATTCCTGAAAGCCAACAGGAGGATTCAGTCCCTCCTGCATCCATGATTGCTGAAGAATCTTCGCAACAGGAAGCTTCTCAACCCTCTGTCGCCAAACCACAGGAAGCTGCTCCCGCCCCTTCAACCATGGAATCCGAGGACGGTATCGAACCTGAGGATATCCAACTTACTTCACGCCCATCCGTGAATGTAAGAAGGTTGAACAGCTCTGCAGACCTTGCCCAACCAGATTCTCCGATCTCTGCCGCACGAAAAGAGCGCCTGCGTGCTCTTGGCCTTCAGACTGTATTCATACAGGATGCAGTAAATGCTCTATCTTCCGTTGAAAAAGCATTGAATTGGATGCATACTTCTGCCGTCGAAGAAATGACCACTCTTCAACATGAAGTATCTCGCGTTGTCGACGCATTCATTCTTTTGCCAGAAGTTTTCAAACAAGCTTTGAAGATCATGGAAGATAAACAGGAGCAACTGCTGAAGGAAGAAGCTACGAAAACGAGGATAGCTGAAGCCAAGACTGCTTGTGCTATGATTGAAAACAGCTCTCAACTGCATGCTCACGACAAATGCATTCAGGAAATGTCGCAGACTCTTACCTCCCTTGTAGAGAGAATGACCAGCATCGAGACAAAACAGGACGCTGCTCTAGAAATACTGCAAAGTCTTGATGAAGCCAAAAAGGGGGAAGAGGCACGAGAAGCTGCTAGGAGAATTAGGCTGCAACAAGAAAGGGAATTTGAGGCTGCTCAGAATAGTATCACTGCCGAATTGAACAAGCTAGCACCTCCATCCCAAAGTTTTAAAATTTCTGGCTCCAGACCGGAATTTCATAATCCCAATGTCCCTTGGCAAACTCTTATTCAAAGACCTTCGGAAATTCGTCTGCCGACCAACCGCAACCCTACTGCCGACGAAGTGAAGCACTGGAGGAAGAACGAACTGATGAGATACTTTGTCAGACTCATCAGGGAATCCGCCATCTTCAAAAACTATAAAACGTTAGCGCAGGCCGCAGATAAATTTACGAAGATGCTAGAAGAAGGAAAACTCCCTCTCCAAATCGAAATGAAATCCAAACACAGAAGAGGAGATCGGGTCACCTATACAGAAGACTGGATACTTGCCTTTGATCGATCCTATGAAGTAAGAGCGATATACCAGGATCGAGGCAATGATTCTCTTCAAAACTGGTGGCGTGGTACCGAGAATGAACCAGGGAAAAGACCATGGAGGCATGCGGATTATAGATAAGGAGCTAAAATCTATGTATATTTTTATTTTGTAATTTCTATTCGAAACAGCAAACTCTGTACTCAATTCATTTTGAATATCAATAAAAACGTTTGTTTGTCTTGAAAGATTACAACTCGTAATCTACTGTGTTGATGTATGATTACTTAAATTGTTTGATAGAAATCTCAAGTTAGATAAACTTGATTGAAAAATAAGCTGTACGAACTAGTCTACGAACAGTTCATAATTTCAGTTGTAAACTTAGAATACATTGTAAGATTGTGCCTGTGCGCCAATCATAAGCTTAAGTTGTAATAATCCTTAAACTATATCGAACTTGCCTGCGAGCAGTTCATTATTGTTGACTAAGTCACTAAGTCAGACCTTTTGACGAAAGACCAAGAAATCTGCCAGAAGTCATCAAAGAAGATCGCTTCATGAAGAAGGTTTTGGCATCATCAAGAAGACTTGAAAAGTTAAGAAAGTTAGTCTTGGCAAATTGTCAAAAAGGGGGAAATTGTTGGGAAAACAAAGACCTCAGATCGAAGCAGTAGGGATACCCGATCCTCGTCGAATGATATTTGAAAAGAGGTTTTGACATATATGCCAATCCGAATACTGAAAGGAAATCGTATCGAAGCTTGAGGCTTTATCCTCGTATCAAGACCCGCCTCGAATCAAGATATAGTAAAGCTCACAAGACAAAGAAGAAGTCTTGTAAAAAGACCAAGTATGGAAACTGTCTCGAAACACATTTATCTTCCATACTGACTCACAACAGGACAAAGAAGGAACAAGTCAAGTCCCGTTGAATCAAGAAGTATTTAAATACTCAAGGATAAAGTATTTAAATACCGCTACCCTCGATCTTCAGAATCCCGCGAAATCCGGATCGTGTCATAATCCCGTTGGAACGAAATCTCATTCAAACGGATACATCTCAACGGATACTTTCTTCAGAGACTATATATATCTTATGAAGACATTGAAGATCAGTTACCAAGCAACCTAACTCTCAAGCTATCAAAAGTTATCATCAGAGCAAACATATCTCCAAAGCTACATCGCTATTAAGATCCAAAGAGATATACGAGGCTCAACATCAAGAACAGCCATCATCAGCTCAAGAACTTCATATTCAAAGCTGCTGTTCTTACCTGGTTACCTACCTTTTACCTTTGTGTAAAAACCGAGCTCTGTGTGAACTCAACAAGTTATTCTGACCTGTGTGGGACGAATAAGGACGACGCTTTGGAACTGTGTGTGAAGAAGCAAGTCAAGAAGGAAGCTTTAACCAATCTGTGTGAACGGTTGAAAGCGACATTCTTTGTATCAATCTGTGTGAACGATACAAGAATAGGTTTAATTATAATTACGTAGTTGTGTACGCAGTAATTATAATAAACTTTTTACTCCTGTGTGGAGGACCAGTGGACGTAGAGGGGTTTACCTCGAACCACTTTAATTACTGTGTTATTTACCTTCAGCTTTTACTGTTTTAAATTACTGTGATATATTACCATACACTTAGTTGCTGTATCCACGGCAACCTACTGTATTCAAGACTTCCGCTACGCACTCAGATTTAGAATCCGTACAGTTTGTTGTTTAAACTATCTTCCAAACTGTATCCAGTATACTTAGTGGCCAACAGTTAGCAATTCGAATTTGCTAGTACAAGTATTCTAATCATACGAAATATACCACGCATATCAATCATAATCAATCAATCACGAACATTAATAGAAGTTCCCGAGAGGTTTTAATGTTTAGAAAACAAATTCAAGTCTTTGAAAATGACTCATCATCTCGTGTATTTTAGAAAAAATGGGAAAGTCTTTTAGGACCTCAATACGAAGTTTTAAACCTATTTAAAACATTAGAGTCTTAGCCCAAATCTCATCCAGGTCGCAAGTGTTCTATAAAATGGAAAACCTTTTTGGACCTCGAGTCCTTAGCTATAGACCTTTTCGAAATCATTAGGGTCTAAGCCCAAATCTCATTTCAAGTCACAATACACAAAAACAATCACAAGGTCCACGATCCAACAACTAAACATCGCAACATAGGCCCATAGCTATCCCCGCCCCACGCTCGCAAGTGCGCACCCCAGAGACCCCATCATATCATACTTGGATGGATACTCATGGCCGAAAACTATTCGTACTCGCAAGTAACGGACTCCAGAGGACTCACCGGACCCTACCTGGTACCACAACGTACACCATTCGTACTCGCAGGTAACGAACTCCAGAGGCCCCGTCGGACCCTACCTAGCACCACACATTACTTGATTTTAACCCGTACCCGCATGTACCGAATCCCAGAGGCTTCGTCAAACCTTACCTGGTTAAACCCATTACAACACTACTGTATCCCGACCCGTACTCGCAAGTACCGATTCCCAGAGGTCCCATCAGAACCTACCTGGTTGAACACAGCGTCACAACAATCTACAACACACATCGACAATCGTCACGAACAACACAATGATTCAAAACATATCGCAGTACACATTCAAGTGTATTATCAAACCAACATAACATCACAACCAACACGTTTCCACGACAAGAAACAATCAAACACCAAATCACAAAACAATGTACCAAAAATGACAATTCACATAATACACAATCAACGAGGTCGAACAAACCATCATAATTCTATTACACAACTTCAATTTGCAAGATATAAAATGTGTAAACAAGAATACTTGCCTCGATAATCAACACACGGACATTCCAACAAATGCGGCTCGGCCGGAAATCCCAAACCTATATCCTCAGCGAGAAAAATAACAATAACGCAATCATTACGAGTATAACAACTAAAAACAGTGGAAAATACCCTAAAAGTCGAAGGGAAACCCATTCAGACATTTAATCGAGCATTAAATATTCAAGACTTCTACAGAACACAAAAATCATCAACTGGGTGGAATGAATCTAGGATATGGATATATAATCAATGAAATACGATTAATAACACCCAATAACACTACCCAATTCATCAAAATTGGATGAACTCGGAATTAAGATGAAAACCCCAAAAGTCAACACTAAGAGATTCAAGAAGGTTACCTTTGATTAGGACGAACGGAATGAAGAATGATGTTAATCACGAACAAGGCTTCCCAAAATGATGAACAACGATGCCTCAGACCACCACTCCCGACTTCTCACCAAAATTACACAAGGAAAACGATAGGGAGAAGAAGAAAAAAGAAGAAATGACGAAATGAACTACTTCCCCACTATTAAATAGCAGTGGCATGTTACGGCCGTAACACATGAGGCTTACGATCGTAACAACGTTACATACAATCGTATTTACAAATCTTACGGCTGTAAGTATCTCTCTGGACTCTTGGTTCAAAACCAATTCTACGGTACGGCTGTAATCAAAGGCAACAACGGCCGTAATAAAAAAACAAACTTATGGCCGTAATAAATAAGATTCACGGCTGTAACACACATGATATACGACCGTAACTAATACATCGTACGTCCATAAGGGTACCTCTCTACACAGTGAAATTCCCAACTGTTCCGTAGTCCGGTCGTATATTTGACAATAGAGTGATTTCAAATGCTAAGGCTCGATCTTGATACTCCTTTAAAATGGTACACATAAGTGGAGCCATACATTGCCGAACATGAGGTTCCATATGCATATCGAAGTAGCTAATCTTATATGCTTCGCTTCTCACTTGCTCACGAACATAACACAACTACTGATTAAAATCGACACATCCTGGGCATAGCCGAGAAAAATTCAACAATCATGCGCTCTCGGACCAACAAACAATATTCCACCTCCATGGCATTCTTGAACTCAGCCCAAGTAGCTACACGGTCTCTAGGCGCTATGGCCTCCCAGCAGTCTGCAACTTTCTTATCAAGGAGGTACTGAGCACTAGGTACCTTCCTCTCATCAGGACAAGCTACAGCATCAAATATTCTCCCCAACTGGAAAAGCCAGTCCTCTCAACCTAACAAATCAGAGGAACAAAAAAAAAAGAGGTGGATGCATTCTCATCACAACTTGGAGCCACTTACTAGCTCTGTTATCCCCGTCTAGGAGCTCATCCCGATGCACACCCTGATTCATCTACGCCAATTGGGTTGCAACCTATTGAAGAATGGTGGTGGCCAACATCAATATTTCTGCTTGCTTTAGATCACGCGATTGGTCTTCACGAACATCTGTACTTGGGTGACTAGTACTCGATAATAACGAGTCACCTCACCACGCTCACGATTACAACCACGATCACGACATCGGCCTCGACCTCTGTGCATACTGAACAGACAACCGCTCAGTGCAATAAAACATAACATCACACAATCAACATACCGAAATACCTAATCAACGCAACATAACAATATATGGCAACAAATAGTATCACAACAAGAATATCTACCCATGGCAACTAAACGAATACAAGAACTACGATTGCAACAAGTGGGACATACAGTCGTAATTGATAACATACGGT
This sequence comes from Orobanche coerulescens, assembly GCA_033398695.1. Lineage (NCBI taxonomy): Eukaryota > Viridiplantae > Streptophyta > Magnoliopsida > Lamiales > Orobanchaceae > Orobanche > Orobanche coerulescens. The sequence continues at coordinate 38,474,071 of CM065811.1, forward strand.
CGTATTTAAGGAAAAATTATGCCCGTAACCTGATATACATATGGCCGTAACATGCTGCTGAACAACATGAATAGTTCGGGAGCTCAAAAATAGCTCTGAACGATAGACAACATAAAAATATGGAAAGTCGCGAAGTGCTTACGTGAGTATGCAACATATGGACCTGAGTGCTATCGTCTTGCACGAAAGTGACATCATACAAGCTACAAATAAATCCAGACCATGCAACACAATATTTGGGTGCACAACCAAAATTCTCCAACGAGAGTGGCAACATGACAATATGTCAAAACGACTCGGCCTTTCACGCAAATGCATTAGTCCCAACTCTACTTTATTGCCTTAAATGATAAATCCACATCATGCACGCATTGTATCTTAACTCAATTTTAAATATATTAATTTCGAAAATGGAAGTCATTTTGCAAATCATAAAATTTTCCCAACTCTGGACTTGAAAGTTAAATCGAGTACATTGGCGAAACGCTTTTTGTTAAACACTTGGGGAATATCATCGTTTCTTCAGGATAAAACATCATCACTAGTTAAAATAACAGTTTTCATCTTTCACATTTTTTCATAAATAAAATCACATTTTCGTGTTAGAACACAACAATTTCTATAGTGTGAAAGATTCTCAAATCATGCCCTTGAGTCATTCAAATATGGAACCCATTGGCTAAAAAGTATTTTCCAAAATCTTTCAAACATACCAAAAGGTTAATGACCGTAATATTTTTCAAAACACTCAAAATCTTCCCAAAATACATTTTTCTAATACCATCGTAACAGTTCACCAAAATTCAAAATATTTCAGAAGTGCACGCTGCTTACGCGCTGTGACAAAATATTCTCGAAAATCGGTTTCCCCCGATACACCCCAATTTATAAAATTTCATAAAGCGATTTCCAAATACGCACGAAGCGAATATGATTTAAAAGAAGATTACGTTTGTGACAGAAAACAACAATCAGTAAAAAATAATTGACTCCCAAGCACATGACTGTCCGACATCCAAAATTACTATTACAAATATAACTCATGAACACCGAATTCAAACATAGGTCGAAACCATCTATCTGAGTTCTCAGCAAAGTCTACCGCCGGTACGCTTTCTAGAATGCATCATGTTGAGATATTGACAACACATTACACTACTCATAATCTAATCCATCACTATATTCCGATCACTTCAAGCGCAATATATCACAAGTATCAAACACGGATTCCATCTCACTTCATGCATATAACAAAGCCATGAAACTCAAGATATAACACATAAAAGAGGAGACTTACATCAACAGGTCGTACAAAGATGACGGTTGCCCATGATATTAATCTCGACCAACAATATAAACGACATGATGTGACAACCCACAACTCAACTCATCAACTGACAACTCAAATGACGCGACAAAAACATGATTCAAATCGACCCGACAGCCTAGGTTCCACAACCTATGCTCTGATACCATGAATGTAACACCCCAAAACCAAAAGGGAATGTCACACGCCGTAGACCCTTTCCAAAAGGTTCTACCAGGCTAAATACAACAAGACATGGAGCAATGATATATAGAAATGTGACATTATCACATGTTCGTGCATAGAATACTAATGCCCGGAACATGAAGAGGCGCGCCTAATTTGTAATTCTCCAAAACCATAAAGGAACATCACACGCCGTAGATCCTTTCCAAAAGGACCTACGAGGCTAAATACCACAAGACAACTCCCTGTTTGATCGGTAGGGATCAAACTATGTAACGACATAGACCGATAAGGTCGAAAACTCAATATATACTGATCGATAAGGTCACACCCAATATATGAGTAACACAACTTGAACACATTACATCATACACCCGCAGGGGTCAATATACAATAGCGGATACGGAATACAACTCAATAATATAAAAAACTCTGACTCCCAGTTGATTAGTATCGTAGCTTGTCATCTTCAATACTGAACCTGTGGTTTCTCCCTCGAGCTAAGTATACCTGAAATGCATGAAACACATTTTCCCCATTTAAAGGGTTAGCATTTCGCATTTGCTAGTACAAGTATTCCAATCATATGAAATATACCTCACAAATATCAATCATAGTCAATCAATCACGAACATTTAGAGAAGCTACTGAGAGGTTTTAATGTTTAGAAAACAAACTCAAGTCTTTGAAAACGATTTATCATCTCGTGCATTTCATAAAAATAGAAAAGTCTTTTAGGACCTCAATCTGGAGTTTTACACCCTTTTGAAGACATTATGGTCTCAACCCAAATCTCATTCCAGGTCACATGTTGTTTATAAAATGAAAAATCTTTTTGGACCTCGAGTCCTTAGTTATAAACCTTTTAAAAATCATTAGGGTCTCAACCCAAATCTCATTTCAAGTCACAATACACAGAAACAATCACAGGGTCCGCGACCCAACAACCAAACATTGCAACATAGGCCCATAAGCTATCCCGTCCCCAAAGACCCTGTCGGATCATACCTAGTTGGACACTCATGGCCTAACACTATTCGTACTCGCAAGTAACGAACTCCAGAAGTCTCACCGGACCCTACCTGATACCACAACATACACCATTCGTAATCGCAAGTAACGAACTCTAGAGCCCCCATCGGACCCTACCTGGCACCACACATTACTTGATTTTAATCCGTACTCGCAAGTAACGAATCCCAGAGGCTTCGTCAAGCCTTACCTGGTTAAACCCATTACAACACCACTGTGGCCCGACCCGTACTCGCAAGTACCGAATCCCAAAGGTCCCGTCAGACCCTAACTGGTTGAACAAAGCATCACAAAAACCTACAGCACACATCGACAATCGTCACGAACAACGCAATGATTCAAAACATATCGCACTACACATTCAAGTGTATTATCAAACCAACACAACATCACAAACAACACGTTTTCACGACAAAAAACAATCAAACACCAAATCACGTAACAATATACCAAAAACGATAATTCACATAATGCACAATCAACAAGGTCGAACAAACCATCATAATTCTATTACACAACTTCAATTTACAAGATATAAAATGTGTAGACAAGAATACTTGCCTCGATAATCAAAAAACGGACATTGCAACAAATGCGGCTCGATCGGAAATCCCAAACCTATATCCTCCGCGATAAAAACAACAATAATGCAATCATTACGAGTATAACAACTGAAAACAGCTGAAAACACGCCTAAAAGTCAAAGGGAAACCCATTGAGACATTTAATCGAGCACTAAATGTTCAAGACTTCCATAGAACACAAAAATCATCAATAGGGTGGAATGAATCCAGGATATGGATATATAATCAATGAAATATGATTAATAACACCTAATAACACTACCCAATTCATCAAAATTGGATTAGCTCGAAATTAAGGTGAAAACCCCAAAAATCAACCCTAACGCTTAGTTCCCGAGTTTTAGTAAAGGAAAGAAAAGAAAGGGAAAGAAAGTTACGAGAGAAAAGAAGATAAAGGAAAGTAAAAGGAAATTGTATTTTGAATTCTCGAGTTGGAAGGAAGTGAAAGGAAAATTAACCATTTTATTCTTTTCTCTCCATATCCTTCCAAATCGGAAGGAAAGTTAGTAGGAAAAATTTTCATTCCATTTCTTTCCGTTTCTTTTCATTATAAAACTCAAGAACACCAAATATTTTTTCTTTCTTCTTATTTCCATCCATTTCCCTTCTTTTCTCTCGCTATGTTAAACTCGGGAACTAAACGTAAGAGATTCAAGAAGGTTACCTTCGATTAGGACGAACGGAATGAAGAATGATGTTAATCACGAACAAGGCTTCCCAAAATGATGAACAACGATGCCTCAGACCACCACTCACGACTTCTCACCAAAAATTGCGCAAGGAAAACGAGAGGGAGAAGAAGAAAGAAAGAAGAAATGACGAAATGGACTGCTGCCCCACTATTAAATAGCAGTGGCATGTTACGGTCGTAACACATGGGGCTTACGACCATAACAACATCCCATATGATCGTATTTTACAAATCTTACGGCCGTAAGTATCTCTCTGGACTCCTGGTTCAAAACCAATTCTACGGTACGGCCGTTATCAAAGGCAACAAGGACCGTAATTCAAAAACAAACGTACGGACGAAACAAATAAGACTCACGGCTGTAACACACATGATATATAGCCGTAACAGATACATCATACGCCCGTAAGGGTACCTCTGTACACAGTGAAATTCCCAACTTTTTCGACAGTCCGGTCATACGTCCGACAACATCATGATTATACAAATGTACAACGAATGATCCATAATGAAAACCAACACACAACAAAGCACATCATAGAATCCCACAAACACATATAAAATACCACATAACACACATCAAGCAATTCACGTTAGAAGTAAATACGACAATACGGTCTCAACGTATGCCAGTCAACAAGAATTAGTTCCCATTAATCAACAAAAGCAAAAATATTCGGCACAAAACGGCACTAAATTCACGATAATCGGACATAAAAATCTCGGATATTACATTCTACCCCACTAAAAATAAGTTTCATCCCGAAACATCAAACAAAAATATAGCAAGGAACTAAAACAAATCAAAAGAAAGGAATCAATCATCAAGGATCTCTACGAGTCGACCTCGACACCGCCGATGATGCTCGAGTCTCGATCATACCAGATACTCTCTCACAGTACTGAACTCGGTGTCCCTCGTGTCTGCATTTATAACAAGTCACTGGCGATGCCTTATAATTTGCATGAGCATGACCCAGAACATTACAATTTAAACATCTCGGAGCGTCACCAGAAGTCAATGACACCGACCTGGAACTCTTAGATCCTCCAGCTGACTTAGAAAGTCCCCCAAATGATAGGTACGAGGGTTGAGGTTTAGGAACCCCAGTTCCATTACTTCTCAATGAATCACCAGAAGTCTTCTGCTTCTTCGACAGGGATGTAGGTTCCGTCGACGATAGAGTCATTTCAAATGCTAAGGCTCGATCTTGATGCTCTTTTAAAATGGTACACATAAGTGGAGCCATACACCGCCGAACATGAGGTTTCATACGCACATCAAAGTAGCGAATCTTATCTGCTTTGCTTCTTACTTGCTCACGAACACAACACAACTGCTGATTAAGATCGACACATCCTGGGGCATAGCCGAGAAAAATTCAACAATCATGCACTCTCGGGCCAACGGACAATATTCCGCCTCCATGACATTCTTCAATCCAGCCCAATTAGCTACACGGTCTCTAGGCCCTACGGCTTCCCATCAGTCTGCAACTTTCTTATCGAGGAGGTACTGAGCAGTAGGTACCTTCCTCTCATCAGGACAAGTTACAGCATCAAATGTTCTCCCCAACTGGAAAAGCCACTCATCCCAACCTAACGAATCAGTGGAACCAAAAAAATAAGGTGGATACATTCTCATCACAACTTGGAGCCACTTACTAGCTCCATTATCCCCGTCTAGGAGCTCATACTGATGTGCACCCTGATTCATCTGTAGCAATTGGGTTGCCACCTACTGAAGAATGGTGATGACGCCAACATCAACATTTCTGCTTGCTTCAGGTCACGCGATTGGTCTTCACGAACATCTGTACTTGGTTGACCAGTACTCGATAATGAACGAGTCACCTCACCACGCTCACGATTACAACCACGATCATGACCTCAGCCTCGACCTTTGTGCATACTGAACAGACAACCGCTCAGTACAATGAAACATAACATCATATAATCAACATACTGAAATACCTACTCAATGCAACATATCAATATATGGAAACAAATAGTATCACAACAAGAATATCTACCCATGGCAAGTGAACAAATACAAGAACTAAGACTGCAACAAGTGGGACATACGGTCGTAACTGATAACATACGGACATATCTAAGGAAAAATCACATATGTAACCTGATATACATACGGCCGTAAGATGCTTCTGAACAACAGGAATAGTTCAGGAGCTCCAAAATAGCTTTGAACAATAGTCACAACATAAAAATATGGAAAGTCGCAAAGTGCTTACGTGGGTATGCAACATATGGACCTAAGGGCTATCATCTTGCACGAAAGCGACATCATACAAGCTACAAAATAAATCCAGACCATGCAACACAACATTTGGGTGAACAACCAAAATTCTCCAATGAGAGTGGCAATATGACAATGTGTCAAAACGACTCGGCCTTTCACGCAAACGCATTAGTCCCAACTCTAGCCTATCGCCTTAAATGATAAATCCACATCATGCACGCATTGTATCTTGACTCAATTTTAGATATATTAATTTCGAAAATGGGGGTCATTTTGCAAATCATAAAATTTTCCCAACTCTGAACTTGAAAGTTAAATCGAGTACCTTGGCGAAACGCTTTTTGTTAAACACTTGGGGAATATCATTGTTTCTTCAGGATAAAACATCGTCACTAGTTAAAATAACAGTTTTCATTTCACCCTTTTTCATAAATTAAATCACATTTTTGTTTTAGAACACAACAATTTCTATAGTGTGAAAGATTCTCAAATCATGCCCCTGAGTCATTCGAAAATGGAACCCATTGGCTAAAAATTATTTTCCAAAATCCTTTCAAGCATACCAAAAGGTTAATGACCATAACATTTTTCAAAACACTCAAAACCCTCCCAAAATATATTTTTCAAATACCACCGTAACAGTTACCAAAATTTAAAATATTTTAGAAGTGCACGATGCTTACGCATTGTGACAAAATATTCTCGAAAATCGGTTTTCCACCGATATACCTCAGTTTATAAAATTTCATAAAGCCACGCACGGAGCGAATATGATATAAAAGGAGAATACATTTGTGACAAAAAACAACAATCAGTAAAAAATAATTGACTCCCAAGCACATGAGTATCCGACATCCAAAATTACTATTACAAATATAACTCATGAACACCGAATTCAATTATAGGTCGAAACCATCTATCTGAGGTCTCAACAAACTCTACCGCCAGTACGCTTTTTAGAACGCATCATGTTGAGAAATTCACAACACATTACACTACTCATAATCCAATTCATCAACAGGTCATACGAAGACGACGGTCGCCCACGATATTAATCTCAACCAACAACATAAACGACACAATGTGACAACCCACAACTCAACTCGTCAACTAAAAACTCGAATGACGCGACAAAAGCACGACTCAAATCGACCGACAGCCTAGGTTCCACAACCTAAGCTCTGATACCACCTGGAATCCCTGCTGTGGTGGACCACGAACCATCGAGGTCTGCATGGTCTTCATCAGTCGCGTCATCTGAGTCATCTGGGCCATCATGCCCTGCATGCATATGAATGGGTCTAACCGAACACCTTCCAATTGAGCTGCTTCTCGGGTACGACTCCCTGACAGTGAATGATTATCTGGCAGTGAATGAGTAGCATAGCTAACTGATGAACACATGTTATCCCTCGCATTCGCGCGGGCATTCGCATGAGATCCCGGGTTTCGGCCTGCACCGCAGCCTCTTCCCCTGCGTCCTCTGACAGCTCTATCCTTACTGAAGCAGTATGGTCACATGATAATCATAGATCCTGTATGAATATCGCATTATGGTTACGTTACAGAATGGTAACAATGATCATACACGCTTATTACAATGAATGCATTAATAATGCAATAAAATGATCATTGACATTATGCCGGAATATGATAAAATCGCATGAAAGATCAAGTGAGGTGACATGATTATCTGATGAAATTCCTGAAATGATTACCTTGAACAAGTTAACAAGGTTGATAATTCGATCGACAAGATCACAACTGAGCAATGAGATTGACTGAGTGATTAATGAATTGACATGATCGATAAGATCAAAATGATGATTGAATGGTCGAGATCAAACTGTGTAACGACATTGACCAATAAGGTCGAAAACTCAATATATATGGACCAATAAGGTCACACCCAAGACTTGAGTAACACAACTTGAACACATTACATCATACACCCACGCAAGGGTCAATATACAGTAGCGGATATGGAATACAACTCAATAATATAAAGAACTCTGACTCCCAATTGATTAGTATCGTAGCTTTTCATCTTCCATACTGACCCTGTGGTTGCTCCCTCGAACTAAGAATACCTCGAACTAGTAGTCTAATCGTACAAAATATATCGTGCAAATATCAATCATAATCAATCAATCACGAACATTTAGAGAAGCTACTGAGAGGTTTTAATGTTTAGAAAACAAACTCAAGTCTTTGGAAACGATTCATCATCTCGTGCATTTTATAAAAATAGAAAATTCTTTTAGGACCTCAATCTGGAGTTTTAAACCTTTTTGAAGACATTATGGTCTCAGCCCAAATCTCATTCTAGGTCGCAAGTGTTTTATAAAATGATAAACCTTTTTGGACCTCGAGTCCTTAGTTATAAACCTTGTTGGGATAACAAATCCCTGTATCGAAATTGTCGGGATAACAATCCCTGTATCGAAAGATCGTGATAAGAGTGTTCTGACAATATGCCAAACCAGCATACAACAAGCAGCTGTATCGAAAAGCTGATCAAAGGTGTCAACCTGTATCGAAGACTTCTCGTAGTTCCAGCATACAATGAAACTATCATACAGCAAAGGAGTCTCATAAGACTAAGTATGGAAGCTATCTCGAATCAACAATACAGCTATCATTCCATACAGTATCCAAACAGGACAAGAAGGAATCTTTGTTATTCGCTAAAGTCAAAGTCCCATTTAAGAATATATATTTAAATACTAAAGGATAAAGTATTTAAATATTAAGTCGTTAGAGATCTTCAATCTAGCGCAAAATCCGGATCGTATTTTATTCAAACACATCATCCCGTTGGAACGGACTTTTGCTCAACGGATCTATCTCAACGGATATATTTCAGAAGGCTATTTATATATATATCTATATATAAATATATATATATATATATATATATATATATATATATATAGATATATATATCTCCGGAGTTTGAAGATCAAGCACTGAAATACTGATACATACGAAAGCAAACGAAGTTCTCATCATATACATCTGAGCAAACATATCTCCCAAAGCATACTGCTATTCTGAAAGAAGAGATATACAAGTGCTCAAACCGTGAACAACACATCATCAGCTAAAAGCTCAGAAAGTCAAAGCTGTTGTTCAAACATTGTTCTACTCTTGAACAAAACCCATCAGCCCTGTGTGGACTGAGAAACCTTGCTATTGCTGAACTGTGAGTGACGTACTTGCATTGAATAGATGAAGCTTCGGAACTGTGTGTGAGGAAGCCAGTCAAGTGAAAGCTTAAACCAATCTGTGTGAACGGTTGAAGGCTAAGATCATTATATCAATCTGTATGAACGATATATTGATTAGGTTTGATTATAAATACGTAGTTGTGTACGTAGTGTTTATAATAAATATTTTCACTCCTATGTGGAGGACCAGTGGACGTAGTGGGGTTTACCTCGAACCGCTTTAATTACTGTGTGATTTATCTTCTGCATTTACTGTTTTATTATTTGTGATTATTTTTAAGCATACACTTCATATCTAGTTGCTGTATTTACAACAACTCACTTTAACACGACTTCTGCTACGCACTCAGATTTGAAAACCGTACAGCTTATTGTTTAAAACACTTTCCAAGCTGTATCCTGTATACTTTGTGGCCAACAAGTGGTATCGGAGCGGTTGATTCTAAAAAGAATCAGTCGTATTTTTGATTGAATCAGATCCTTAAATCACTTATTTTTGAAAAATAGTCTTTTTCTTCCTTATTCTCATATGGATTCATCATTGATCAATAAAGTTACTATGTTCTCTATTAACGAATTTGATGATTGGAGAATTAGGATGGAGGCTCATCTTGCAGCAATGCATGAAGAGATGATTTTTATCATACAGGATGGCCCCATAAAGATTATGAAGGTAAATCCGGCCCCAAGAATTGAAGGCCAGGCTCATGCAGAAATGCTCGAGAAAGAGCGCAAACAATGGACGTCTGACGAAAGAAAGCGCGCCAACCTTGACAATGTCGCGAAGAATGCGCTATTTGTCACTCTTGACAAAGGCACGTTCTCTAAGGTAAAGAGCTGCAAATTAGCCAAGGATATCTGGGATAAACTCAAGTTAATTTGTGAGGGAACTGAGCTCTCAAAAGAAAACAAGATTTCAAATTAACTCAGCAATTTGAATATTTTGAAATGAAACCAACTGAAACACTTGAGGAACTTGACCTCAGATTCACTGGCATTGTTGGTGAACTTGAAGCATTAGGCAAGATTTATACCCAAAGGAAGAAAAACCTAAAGATTTTCAGATCTCTCCCTGCCCGATGGGATATTAAGACCACATCTATGCGTGTGTCGTGCAATCTTAGTGAAATATCTACTTTTGATCTCTTTTCTGACCTCAAAGCATTTGAGTACGATATAGACAGGAGAGAGAAAGCTGAAGAATCTCCCGCCAGGATTACAGCCTTAGCTGCTATATCCAACCGAAGACACAGCATGCCGAGCTCATCAAAGCCCATTCATAAGAATGCTGACAGCGACGACGACATCCTGTCACAAGACGAAATGGCGCTCCTCATGCATAAGTTCAAAAAGTTTATCAAGCAGTCGGGAAAGACTCCCTACAGGCCCAAGCCTGTACACAAGGTAAGTGCTGAAACTTCCTCTGGTGATACTAACCTGTGTTATAATTGCAGGAAACCAGGACATTATGCAAATAAATGTCCTCATCCCAAAGTTCAAAGGTTGCCGAAAGCCGAGCAACAATAAAAGGATGAAAGAAGACGCGCCTGGAAAAACAAGCTCAAGGCCCTGATTAGTGAATCAGAAGCCTCCCCCGCACCATCAAAATCCGAAGAATGTCTTCAGGTAGTCACTGACAGTGATTCATCTGATGATGATTTCGAAGATAAAGCCTATATGGGCTTTATGGCCAAGTACATTCCGGAAGATGAAGATAGCGATGATGAGGTAAGCTCAACCTCGGCTATTCCTACCAATGCATCTCAAACTTTTGAAAACATGATGAATGAGTTTAAGAACATTCAAAAGGCCCATGAGACTTTGAAAAATGAAAACATACAACTCCAAATTTCTAACCTAGAGCTGAAAGAAGAAAACGACTTACTGAAAGTAAATTACGAAAATATGTCTGTTGATTGTGAAAACAGCAAGGTCGATTCATCATACACCTCACAAGATACCTTTTGATTTATAAAATCAAAAGTGTTCCCCCATGCAAGGTGGAAGACAAATTATCTAGTCAAGGTGTGTTTGTGTGTGTATGGGGGTGGGGGGGGGGGATTATATAAGGATTAAGGTAGTTCGGTTCATTTCGGACTCCCATGAGTCCAATCCGATAAACTCCATTCCATCTCGATGTATTTATATCAATTAATTAATCCAATTAATTAATTATATAAAATATAAAATAATTCATTTCTCCAAGAAATAATTATATATGTGAATTAAATTAATCACCCAGTAATTTATTTAATTCATTAGGCCGTAAATTAATTTATCTAATAAACTAATCTAGATATCTAATATCCCGAAATTAATTAGGCATCCAATGTCCAATAAATTAGATATCTAATATCTAATATTCATAAAGAGAAAATAAGCTCGATTCATTCCGTCGTCAATCCTATTGCGCGGCTCAGTAGGTCCGTCGCAGTTAGCAATGGGAGGAACCAAAGAGTAATAGCACCACCTAGCCAGCCTGGCGGCCTACACTGTAACCTAACTGAGAACGAATGATGGGGATCATTCCAAGACCTTTCTGTCGTGAATACCAGTATATGTATAAACCCTTCTTTCAAATGTCCCGATCAAGTTATAGGGTCATGGTCAGTCAAACCTTATCTGTACTTGACTCTATGCATGAGTTAATGCAAATCGATATCACTGAGCCCTCGTGTATCCAATACAACTAGCTCCAATGCTTTGGTCAAAGACTTAAGATCTCATCTCCCAATAACCGCATAGGACATATACTTGTTCACTAACAGGAGAAAGAATCCTATCTTGGTATTTAGTAGAACCTGCTACTTGCCCGTCAAGATGCACGTCGAGGTTGACCCGCACCTTCTGATTTTCTGGGTCGAACTACTCCAATGAAAATCTAACGTCACAAGCACATCCCTACTAAATCCTCAAGTCGAAGGTTCACGAATACCTATCACAACATTTTGATTCCGTCATTGACTGTCCCAGAGTGAAATTCGTGTGACGAATCTAGGGTGAGTCGGTTCGAGTATACTAATCATATTAGAAAACCTATACGTGTGCTCCCACTAACCATTAGTGATCGACAGGCACTCTCCAAGTCAAAGAACATGTCATACAAGTCTTCACATAAACTTAACGCCCAGTCAAGTTTCATCGACTTGCGAACGATTAAGTGTTTGAGCCTTAAACCTTTCCAATGTCGATCCCCTTATCCAATAAGGAGTGGAATGTTTTGCTCTCAAATACATGGACTAGTTCCTATATATATATTTACGAATCAGGAATGCCAGTGACTACCAGTAAATAAAGAAACATACAAATACCTTTTGATAATGATTTACATAATAACAAGTACAATGCCCTCACTCTAACATCCTCTGAGTGGCATTCGAGGGCATAATCCTAACAATCTCCCACTTTCACTCAATGCCACACTATGGTATCTAATACCCACGTTCTCCTGATGACGCTCCAAGCTTATCTGAGATAGTGGCTTGGTCAGTGGATCAGCAACGTTGTCTACTGAGTCTACTCTATGCAGCACAATGTATCCTTTGCGAACAAATTCTCTCACGAGATGATACTTTCTCTCAATGTATTTTGTACCATTGTGAAACCTCGGCTCCTAGGCCTTTGCTACTGCTCCATAGTTATCGCATAAAAAAAGAAAACAAACGGCACAGCACATGGTGTCACTTGAAGTTTACCCAGTAACTTCTTAATCCAAAACCCTTCCTTTGGATGCCTCCGAGGCCGCTTGATACTCAACCTAACAGGTGGAATTAGCAGTCGCGCTATGCTTGGCACTATGCCAAGATACTGCTCCTCCATTAAGAGTAAAATGTAGCCAGAAGTAGACATAGAGTCGTCTTTGTCCTTGGAAGTCTGAATCAGTGAAGCCCGTCACATTCAGTTCTCCACCACCATACATAAGAACCAGATCTCTAGTCCTTCTAAAGTACTTGAGAACGTTCTTTACCGCGGTCCAATGTTCCCTACCTAGGTTTGCCTGAAAACTTCTTACCACGCTCCCAACATGCGTAATGTCAGGTCTCGTACACAACATGATACATAAGGCTACCCATAGCCGAAGCATATGGTATATTACTCATTTTCTTTCGTTGATCCTCACTATGAGGACACATCTTCGAGGGGAGTTTTATTCCATGTCGCATCGGTAGGAACCCTCTTTTAGATTCATCCATCTTAAATCGCTTTAAGATTTTATCTATATAGAGGGCTTGAAAATGACCTATCATTCCCTTTACTCTATCCCAGTAGAGTTGAATCCCAAGAATATAGGTTTCTTCTCTCAAGTCTTTCATGGAGAACCTACTCGAAAGCCAAGCTTTCACAAATTATCTTGTCAAGGTGTGAGGGGGGGCCATATAGAAGGATTAAGGGAGTTAGGTTCGTTTCGGACTCCCGCGAGTCCAATCCGATAAACTTCATTCCGTCTCGATGTATTTATGTAAATTAATTAATCCAATTAATTATATAAAATACAAAATAATTCATTTCTCCAAGAAATAATTATATATGTGAATCAAATTATTCACCCAGTAATTTATTTAATTCATTAGGCCGTAAATTAATTTATCCAATAAATTAATTTAGACATCTAATGTCCCGAAACTAATTAGACATCCAATATCCAATAAATTAGATATCCAATATCTATTATTCATAAAGAGAGAATAAGCAATGGGAGGAACCAAAGAGTAATAGCACCACCGAGCCAGCCTGGCGGCCTACACTGTAACCTAACTAAGAACGAATGACGGGGATCATTCCAAAACCTTTCTGTCGTGAATACCAGTATACGTATAAGCAATTGACTGTCCCAGAGTGAAATTCGTGTGACGAATCGAGGGTGAGTCGGTTCGAGTATACTAATCTTATTAGCATGCCTATAATGTGTGCTCCCACTAACCATTAGTGATCGACAGGCACTCTCCAAGTCAAAGAACACGTCATACAAGTCTTCACATAAACTTAACGCCCAATCAAGTTTCACCGACTTGCAAACGATTAAGTGTTTGAGCCATAAACCTTTCCAGTGCCGATATCCTTATCCAATAAGGAGTGGAATGTTTTGCTCTCAAATACAGGTACTAGTTTCTATATATATATATTTACGAGTCAGGAATGCCAGTGACTACCACTAAATAAAGAAACATACATCATAATGATTTACATAATAACAAGTATAATGCCCTCACTCTAACATTCTCTGAGTGGCGTTCGAGGGCATACTCCTAACAGTCGTAAGGATATTTCTCGAGAACCTAGGGATGAATCTAAAAAGACCCATTTCCCTCAAAATAAAAATTTCGACAATACTTGCCGAAGATGTGGTGTCCCTGGACATTTCTCAAAAGACTGTCGGGCTCCTGCTCCTGTGAACTCATCCAAACCCTCACATGAAAAGTATAAAAAGAAGGAAGTATATGTCGCCATATGGAGTAACAGTGAAGATGATGAAGAACCACACGAGCAAAGAAACCTAGCTCTCATGACTCGCAAAATTATCGACAGTGACACCGAAAGTGAGGTAAGTGACTCGTCTCATGAATAACTATGGAGAGCAATCATCAACTTGCTCATGAACTAAGTGAGACTAAATCTCATAGTGAAAGAAATACAAATGATTTTGTTCTGCTTCAAGCCAAAGTAAAAACTCTCAAAAAACGAGAAGGAGAACTTGAGACCATTCTGAAATCTTTTGAGAAATCATCCAAAAGAATGGAAGAAATTCTAAGCACTGGGCAACATGGTCATGATAAAAGTGGCTTAGGATACAACTCATTTTCCAATAAAGGGAAAACTAGTACTGTGTTCATCAGGGGTGTGGAACCGATTCCTGTATCAGAAGAAGTTCCGAGTCATGTGAAGGAATCCGTTGCACCGTGAACAGCAAAAGCTGCCATTCCGCCACCTCAGTCATATTCCAGACAGTGGAATCACCAGCCATTCAGACCTGTAAGGCGTACTCAACAGAATGCTCCCCGAGCATATCAACAGTGCCAACAGCCGTTCAGAAGGAAGGCTGTATCCAAATATCAAAGGCCCGCACGACAGTACTTTCAGTACAGCATGCCTAGGTATTGGATACAGGACCCCCATCATTTCTCGCTATTGTGCGGTGATTTATACGCCTCGATGGCGATCGGCGTAATGGTTAAGATCCAACCATAGAAGACAGATGCTGGGCAAACGCCTAGCAGTTGGCATCCAAGGCGATCGTCTATTGGTATCTGGCGATCGCCTATGATGTCCGACCATAGACGATCGTCCCATGCCACGTATAAATCCAACACCCGTCAAAGTCTTCGAAGACCGAATCTCGGACGTAGACCCACGTGCAGATCTGCAAAAGGCGCCACAAGATAAGGCTTTTTGACCCCAGCCGGTCACCACCTTCACACCTACCGATAGGCCCGTCGAAAGGTACAAAGTGGGTCCTCCCCTGACAGCGACTCAGGACGTGTGCGGACTCCTCATTGGCCCACACATCTGGCTGCCAGCAGCAGCCTCGGACTTTAAGGAAACAGTCCCACGTGATGGGACGATCGCCCACATTATTCTAATATAGAATATGGCGGTCACCCACGATTGCCAGGGAGGACCTAACAACTTCTTCTCCTATAAATAGTAGGCCTCCAACAGTGTCCTAAGGGGACATTCTGAAAACAGTGGACTTACTGGACAAACTCATTCACATATACAGAACACCAAAAATCAAGAACTCACAGAGCTTCATATCTGGTTCTTCCGTCAATCATCACGCTCTATAGCTAAGATAACTAGAATCTTTACACTCATTGTAATAGTATTCTAACATTAATATTTGTACTCCAAAGTATTTATATTAATAACATATCGCGAGAGCATTCAAGCCCGGTACTAACAACCCCGGCAAATCTTGTGTTATTTACTTTCCCATGGAAGTGTTCTCGCATTTGTTTGTTACTCGACCATTTCAGCAATATCATCTCCGGATAATATTTTGGGTAACAACAATTGGCGCTAGAGGAAGGGCATCCTAACCTTCATTTTTATTCCGACCGTCTCGAAGAACACTCACTGTTCTCCGGGACATATACTTGAAGAAACACTCACTGTTCTTCAAATAAAAAACCTTCAGAGACATGACGTCCACCACGACCTCAAAAAGAGCCACCCTGCGATCTGCCAGACCTCTCATTCCGGCCCAGACCGAATCCCAACCAACGGTGGAAGGCGATCGCGGCGACGCTAGACTCTCACTCCCGCCCCTGAGGGACGGACCCAGCCTTTCACTCGATCAGTTCCAGACCGCGGAACAGATCGAGGAGGCTATGGCCATCCTCAGGGAGCGACGGAGGGCATGCGACCCACCCACCATTACTCCATCAGCCATCCACCGGGCAGGCAAGCGGAAGCTTAAGGGGATATATGTCGAGAAATCATCGGAAAGCCCCGAGCCGCAGGAAAAGGCTCTCGTAAGGTGGGACGATTCAGTCTTCAGCCGCCTAGGGAGCGATCCCTCATGGCTACCTGGGCATTCAGGCCCCAGCCGGGAGACATCGGAGTCTGAATCCGTCACCAGGAGTTTGGCATATCCGACTCCCAGAAAACAAGCCGGCCAACGGGCCCCCACTCGCCCAAGAATTGAGCCCGATGGTGGAGAACTCGTCACCTACCATGGGGAAAGGATATCAGTACATGATCGCCTTTGATCCCGCTCCGAGAGCCAATCAGCGAGCAGTCAGGCTACGGCGATGGCCGTCATGCAGCGCCAGCTCGACGAAATAAAGGCGCTCCTAGAAACTGGGGCAGGCGCCAAGAGATCGATCGCTGGACCGAGTGAGCCACTCGCGGCCCTGATCGAGCTAGCCCCAGTTCAACCAAAGATCGCTCCCCCTCAAACACCTCTATATGAGGGGAGATCGGATCTTGAGACCCATTTGAGCAAGTTCTGGATTTACATGACCGGGGCATCGGACGCGACGAAGTGCCGAATGTTCCCATTGACATTGGGCGATCTAGCCCATAGGTGGTACATCTCGCTGCCACCGCGCTCGATCAACTGTTTCGAGAAGCTGGCGAACGAATTCACGTCGTATTTCGCCGCCAAAGTTGCTCGGCCCGAAGGCCCCCACCGCATGATGAAAATCAGGCAGGGGAATAACGAGCCCGATGAAGATTACATCGACTGGGTAGATGAAATAGTCCTCACCGGCGAGCCCATTAGTGACGATCTCGCTTTTTACTCGGTCCTAGGAGGATTCTATGGCCATTCGCCCATGTTCAGGCACCCTACAAAGGACATTCCCCCGACCTACGCGATCTTCCACGTCAGGGCCGCTGATTTTCTAGCCAGGCAGAGGATGCTCACCCTTCGCTTAGGCGAGGGATCCGCCGGGGAAGGGAAGGCACCAACTTCCATCCCGAGAAAGGCGGTCGCCAAGCCCAGAAAGGCGATTGCGAAGCCGCCCGGTGAATTCAAAGCTTTCGAGGATGTGGAGGTCCACCTCCTCCGCAACCTCAATCTATCTCCGGCCCACATTTTCAACGCCATTAAGGGGTGCGAGTGGCTTAGCAAACCGAGTCCGGTGAGGGACCACGGTCATCTAGACCGCAGCAAATTTTATGCCTACCACAAGAGTCCCGGCCACAACACCAGCCAGTGCTGAGACCTCCTCAGACAACTTTGGAGATTGTTTGAGGAAGGCAAATTGGATAACTTGGTTACCAAGTTAGAGCCTCGAGCAGAGAGGACCGGAGGGCGCGAGCGCCGACAGAACGATGGAATCCCTCCCAATCCGGTTGCCAGGATCGAGCAGAATGAACCGGAGTATTCTGACGAATCATTCCCTCCGATCAACCCTGGCGGCCGGATCAATACGCTTCAAGCAGGAGGTGGAAACCTCGGAGGCCTTTCCCCGGTTTCCACCATGTCGAACAGAAAGTGGAAGGTCAAACTGAGGGCGTTCTCCGGGGTCCATGTCGTGTTACCCCCGGAGCCGACCATCTCCAAAGACGCGCTCATAATTTTCTCCAACAAGGATAGGGAGGGAGTGCAGTGCCCCAAAGAGGATGCATTAGTGATCTCTGCATGTATCTTCGGGAAAATGGTTGACTGCGTACTGGTTGACAATGGGAGCTTTTGCAATATCATATTCAAATCCGCTCTCGACCAGCTCGGCAACCTAACCAAGTTCATCAAGCCATTTGACACCGTGCTCCAAGGGTTCGGCGATAGCACAGTCCAAGCCTATGGAAGGATCAAGCTCTCTGTCGAGCAAATATGTTACTACGATCCCAAGGTTAGGATTACTAAGAACCTAAATTTTGTAATCATAGATAGGCCCAGCATCTATAATGGGTTCCTAGGTCGTCCATTTCTAGAAACCTTCCAGGCGGTCGCCTCTTCTTTCTTTTACTGTATCAAATTCCCCACTGTCGATGGGACGGTCGGTACTATAAAAGGAGACCAACTAATGGCTAAGAAATGTTTGAATTACTCATGTGTCGTAACTTCTTTCAATACTTCCCATGCTATTTGTAACATTGAGGCGATCGACAATCAACCGATGGAGATCGATGAGCCAAGCACCTCGCACCAACCCGACTCAGAGGATGCCTTATCACATCGATTGACGGACGACATCGAGCCAAGGATCGGTTTCGAGCCAAGTCTCGACATCGATCCGAGGATCGAGTCTGGAAATCGTGCCAAACGAGAAACGACCGTACCCATTGAAGAGTTGGAAAGTATAACGATACATCCGGCTCGCCCGAAGCGGGAGGTACAGATCGACACAAGCGTCAATCTCGAGTTAAAGAAGGATCTAATCAATTTATTACGTAAGTTCATCGGAGTCTTTGCCTGGTCGCATCAAGATATGGTCGGCATAAGTCCTGAACATGCTTGCCACTATCTAAAGATCGACCCGGCAAGGAAGCCTGTTCACCAGAAACGTAGAAAGTTCGGTCCGGAGAAATACGCAGCGCTCGACATAGAAGTCAAAAAGCTACTCGATAAAAAAATAATCGGAGTAGCTACAGACGAGCCATAGTGGGTAGCCAACGCGGTGCTCGTCAAAAAGCCGAGCAACTCCTGGAGGTTGTGCATCGACTTCACCGACCTCAACGCGGCATGTCCAAAAGATCACTTTCCGATGCCTCATATTGGCCACTTGGTCGATAGCACAGTGGGCTGCGAAATGATGTCGTTCATGGATGCCTTCGCGGGGTACCATCAGATCCCCATGGCGGAGAAAGACATAAAACACACATCGTTCCACACGAAAAAAGACGTGCACTTTTGGGTCCGAATGCCGTTTGACCTAAAGAATGCAGAGGCGACCTACCAACGGCTAGTCAACGGGATGTTCGCCAACCAGATCGGCAAGACCATGGAGGTCTACATTGACGACATCATGGTCAAAAGCCTCAAAAAGGAAGATCACCTTAATGACCTTGCCGAGACATTCGCCATCCTCGAGAAGTTCAATATGAATCTGAACCCCAAGAAATGAAACTTCGGGGTGAGCTCTGGAAAATTCCTGGGCACATCGTTAGCCAAAGGGGGATCGAGGCGAACCCCACCAAGATCCAGGCGATCCTCGACATGAAGGAGCCACGGAATGTCAAGCAGGTGCAACTCCTCACAGGTTGTCTAGCTGCCCTCAACCGTTTCATATCTCGGCTCGGGGACAAAAGCAAGCCGTTCTTCACGACCATAAAGAACAAGAAGTTCGCCAAAATCAAGGAGTACCTATCTAACCCCCAGATCTTGGCGAAGCCGATCCCCGGCAAAAAGTTGTTCCTTTACCTGGCGGCCTCAGAGGTCGCGCTGAGTGCTGTATTAGTGCGAGTGGAGGGGCAAGACCACTTGCCGATCTACTACGTTAGTCAAGCGCTTCATGACGCGGAAACGCGTTACACACCTCTGGAAAAGATCGCCTACGCTCTAGTCATGAGTGTTCGCAAGCTAAGGGCCTACTTCTTCGAACATCAAGTGGAGGTCCTGACGACTCTCCCCTTAAGGCAAGTTCTGCACCAGCCAGACACCAATGGGCGACTCCTCAAATGGTCACTGGAGATCGCCAAATATGGTATCACGTACACTCCTCGCACGGCGATCAAAGGCCAAGCTCTGGTGGACTTCGTGGTGGAACTAACATTCCCTCCCAGTCCGACCCAGGTCGGCCGTCCTGCTTGGAAGTTGTACGTGGACGGCTCGGAAACCAACTCGCGGGTGGGGGCAGAGATTGTCCTCATCAGCCCCGATGGCCAAAGTTTCACAAATGCTGTGCGTTTCAGGTTTTGTGCGACCAACAATGAAGCCGAGTACGAAACCTTGGTAGGCGGGCTCGATCTAGCCCTCGCCATGGACGTTCGCCGCCTCCACATCTTCATGGACTCCCTCTTGGTCGTGAACCAAGTCAAGGGAGAATATGAGGCGCGCGGCGAACAGATGGTCAAATACCAAGAATTGGTCGCCGAAATGTGCACGAAATTTGAGGAAGTGCTAATCGAACAAGTCCCGAGAGAGCACAACTCCCAGGCCGATACCCTATCCAAACTAGCGTCGTCAGATGGGGCGGCCGATTTCTCTAACATCCAAATCACAAAATCAGCAAAGCCTGCGATCGATAGAAGCCTGATTACCACAGTTACCGTCGCCGAAAAGAACTGGATGACTCCGTTCATTAAATACTTGAAGGATGGGACGGTCCCCGACGACCGTATCAAAGCTCGCCAGCTTCAGCTCCGTGCAACCAGATACACCCTACTGGACGACCGGCTTTACAAGCGAGCTTTCAGCCTTCCCCTCCTCAAGTGCATTACGCCGGAGGAAGGCCGTCTCGTTTTAGCCGAGATCCATGACGGGATCTATGGAAACCATGCTGGAGGGCGAGCTCTCATCCACAAAACAACCAGGCAAGGTTTTTTATGGCCTACGCTACAAAAAGATGTGATCGCCTATGCCATATCGTGTCACAGGTGTCAAGTGATGGGCCCAAAAATCAAGCTCTCCCCCGAGCAGCTCACTTCAATGTACAACCCATGGCCATTCGCCCAATGGGGCATCGACCTTATAGGTCCCTTGCCGACGGCGCCAGGGGGCTGTAAATTTGCCATCGTGGGGGTCGATTATTTCACAAAATGGGCTGAGGCCGAGCCACTCAATAAGATCGGCCAAGAATTTGGAAGAACATCATATGCCGGTTCGGTCTACCCCAGGCTATCATCTGCAACAACGGAAAGCAGTTCGATGGCTTGGAAGTCATGCAATTCTGTGAGAAGTGGGGAATCAAAAAGTTGTTCTCGGCCCCTTACCACCCTCAGATGAACTGGCAGGTAGAGGCTGTAAACAATATCCTCAAACACACGATCAAAGCTCGACTCGAATCCAAACAAGGCCGATGGGCGAGCGAGCTCCCGGATGTTTTGTGGTCCTACCGAACGACGACCCGAAACTCAACCGGCGAAACCCCGTTCGCCCTCGCCTTCAGAACAGAAGTAGTGATCCCTTCAGAGATCGCCGTCCTCAGCCACCAAACTGAACAAGAAATGACGGCGGACAATAATGTAGCCCGATGGATCGACTTGGACATGCTCGAAGAACGGCGACAGGCCTCGGAAATGAAGAACACAATCCACAAAAGGAGATCCGAGAAGTTCTTCAATTCGAAGGTCAAGGAAAGGCGGTTCCAAGGGGGCGACCTAGTCCTAAAAAAGGTCCAGACTCACACAGGAGTCTTTGGCCCGAATTGGGAATGCCCATTTAGGATATCTAAATGGCTAACTAGGGGACCTACGAACTCGAACACCCAGACGACACTCCGGACCAATACCCCTGGAACGCCGTGCATTTGAAAAAATACTACCAGTGAAAACTCTGTATTCAGTTACCCAATGTACAAAGAGTATAATGAGATTTTCCTATCCCATCTATGTGATTCGCCTCGACGAAAACAAACAACTAAAAGAGGACGACTCGTTCGTCCTACAAGAGGCCATCGACTAACCTGACAGAACTACGCAAGCGATTGCCCCCCCAAGCACAACGTATACCGTCGAGGATCATCATTCGACATGGCAATCCGAGGAAGAAAAGTGCAGCCATGGTCCTGGAGATCGATGGAACTGACAGCTTCGTCCATGCAAGGTTCTTTTAGGCTGCGATCGCTCGCCCTTCATTTAAATATGAGGCAAACGTAGCCGAAGGACCCTCCAAATAAATCTGTGGACACACTCGTGCGCCCTCAAAAGTACATCATCTAACATGATATACCCGGACAAGGCGATGCCTCCCTACCCCATCACAATGTATACCGTCGAGGGTCGCCATCTAACATGGCGACCCGAGGTAGAAAAGTGCTAACAAGCCGCGGACGTGGAGTCGAATAAACCGATGACGCCCCTTGCAAGGACTTCTCCAGACCAAGACCGCTCGCCTTTTGTTTAAATACAAGGCGGGCGCAGCCTAATGGAGGACCCTAACAATAAAGTGAGTCACGAGACAAACTTACAGATGGAATGTCCCTCGCACACAAAGACACGGTTATGGAGGTCGGTCCATCGAACTCCACGATCGTGCACGGTCCCCCAGAGTCGAAACAGTCGACCTCCCTCGAAGAATCGGCAAAACGAAAGACAGCTCACCAAACATACTATTTTTGTTCCCTTACTTACACTAAGTAAACAAAAACAAGGGGCAAAGTGGAGCTATTCCTAAATGCGATCGGGAGGAAGGGACCATACACGATCGGCTTCGTTCAAACACACACATGATGATCGGTTTTGTTCAAGTACAAGTAAGAATTTTCAAGTGTACCAATACATTCGAATCCATTCAACATTCAGACAGTCAATCATACAAACAAGGCATCAGGTGCGATTGTGTGGACACTTGTATAAATTCATATGCAAACATTCAGATGAGGCGATCGTACATATAAAAAATCAGATGCGAAGAAGAAGTATTTTATTCCATTCAAAACGATCGTACATACAATCCCAAAGGCAATACAAGAGAAAACTGGAAATTACAAAGCAAAGGAAAACAAAACAAACTCCAACGTCGTTCAGGCCACCCCCGACTGGCCTTCGCCTCCAGCAGACGGATCGGCGCGCGCTTACTCACCGGCTTCAGTATAAACAAGTTTATCCGGGAATGGATACCAGCTCAGATCGATCCCTAAGTCGGTGAGGTCGAGGATCGGTAGGGAGAAATCCGGCTACAGGGGATGCTCGAGTACATAGGCCTTGAAGGTTTCCATCATAGGTCCGACCTCGATCCCAACCTTCTTGGCTGCACGGATAGCGTCGGCGTAGGCCATATAGTAGGCGAACTCACCGATGTACTCCACATTAAGGTAGGGATCGGTCTCGATCGCCCTTAACTGCTCCTTCAGCCCCGCAGCCGTCTTGTCCGCTTCAGCGAGCTCGGCCACCTTGGCATCCAGTTCCCCTTTCGCTTTCTCCAGCTCGCCGTTGAGCCGATCCACTGTCGCCTTCAGCCCAATCACCTCCCCCTTCGAGGCTGCGTGCAACCGGCGAGCCTCCGTCATCTGGTTACAGAACCGATCCACCACCCCCCGGGACCGGTCAAGCTCCTGCTTGGCTCGTTTGGCCGTCTCCAGGTACTCCTTCTCCATGGCCACTATCCGATTGGCGAAATCAGCATTCTGGTTCCGAGCGGCCTTAAGATCTTGATGGAGGCCAGCAGTAGAGGGTCGCCCCTCATAATCTTTAGCAGCTTGGACGGCCATCGTCGCCGCCTGGAGAGTCAGGGCGAGTGTCGCCTGCATGGCATCACCAGACCGCCGACGCGCAATCGCATCGAGGTCAGTCGTCCATGCCTTAGGAAGAGCGGTGATGGCCCGGGAGACGTAATAAGGGACGTCGACACCCTCGCGCGGGGACTTGCTCGCCAAGAAATCCAGCACCATCGGTGAGACGTCCGGATCGGCAAGCCGGACCCTGCAACACAAACAAAAAGAAACAAAGGAGTTAGTATACACCCTACACAAATAGCCTAACTCAGAAAGATCAAACCGCTCTTACCTGGCGACCAACTCGGGGTCGCGGCCGAAATAGGGCTTGCCCCGAGGAGTTTCGGCTTCGGCGATCGCCGCGGTCTTCAGGAAGGTAGCTGAGGGCCTGGACCCCTTCGCCATCGGAACAGCAGAGATAGGTGGCGCGGCAACCGGTGGCTCCAAAATGGATACCTCCACGTCATCAGTCGGCAGGGACTCCTACGGCCTCTGCCTCTTGCGGTTGCGCTGGAGCTGTTCTTCCTCCCGAGCTTCCGGCTCGATGACCGGCACCATAGTAGGTCTCACCGCAGGGACAGGATGGGACGTCGTAGCAGGGGCACGACCCGTCTTCTTTCCCTGGTGAAGACGACCCAAAAGTCCAGGGTTCGACATTGAGATCTCTTTCGGGGGCTCGGAATAACGGGGAAAATGGATTTCTGTCAAAGAAGAAATTCAGCCAAGTTAGACAACTATCTCAATCAGACGATCGTCAAGAAGGAAAGGGAAAATTAAAAATTTATACCTGGAACCTTCAGATGGCGAGGGAAGCGAAACAATCGGGCACCCAACCAATGAGGTTCGTGGTTGACTATGCGAACGTCGATATAGAAGTCCGACAGACCGCGAATTCGCTCCCAGACGATCAAGAAGTCAAAAGGGAGATCGCCGATCGTTGGAACAAGGAAGCCTGCAAAAAGGAAACCAAATTAGATCAGTCCAAGGGGTATCCGATCAAAGGGAGAGTTAAAACCCTTACTCGGATTCCTCTCTCGAAAACTGGTAGGGATATTCAACTCTTCCTCCGGCTTATCGCTCGATGCCGACCTCCACGCTCCGCCGACCCAGTACCATTTTTCTAGGTCGCCCCAAACTTTGTTCGGAACCCCAAGGACCACCCTACCCATGTGGCCCTGAATGTGGTAGCCGCCGAGCGATCCTTTCTGCGCAGTCAGCTTGAAGAGATAGTTCATTTCCAACGCAGAAGGTAGGCGGAACAACCGATGACCGCCAAAAAGCGTCAAGGTGCTGATAATATGCAGCCAGGCGTTCGGCGTCACATGGAGCGGCGCCACATTCCAAGCGGTCAACAAATATGACACGGCAAACGGCAAGGGGAACCACAGGCCGGCCTCCAGGATCATTTAATTGACGACGACCAAACCCTCGGGAGGTTGGTCGGCACGTTCGTTCTCCGAGGGCACATGCAACGAGACATCAGAAGGGATATGGTATTTCGCCATCCAGCGACTCAAGTCTTTCCTGGTTGCTGAACTCCGAATCTGACCGAGGGTCCACGGGGAGCGGTCCGCGGCCCGAAACGCCGTCCGTTTCATGGGCTCATAGGGGTGGGCGGCAGAATAGGCTCTGAAGTCAAACTGGGGACATGGTCCGGCAATCCCCTCTATGAGCTTAGCAAAAGCCAAAAAGGCAGGGCCAAACACGCTGTTCTGCTCCCAGTACAGCCTCATCGCTTCATCCCCATCCACCGGCGATCTCTTCTGCCCCGCCGCCGCCGACCTCGCCACGTCAGCTTCATTGAAAAGCTCTTCAATCTCCGTGGGTGCAATCCCCGCACAAATGGTCTCGACGGTCGTTTCCATATGAAGAGCCACGGGGGTTTCTTCCCAGTCAGGCGAAGCCGCGGCGGCAGAAGAGCTACCAGCCTCGTATGTTTTAGATCCTCCTCCAAACATGTTTTTAAGAGTAAAGGGGGAGAGAAAATTTTTGTTCTTACCTAGAAGGAAAGTCGGTCGGCACAAGATTCTTCAAGGAAATTCGGCAAAGTCTCGTATGAAAATCAAGGACGCATAAAGAGTTGAACTGAAGTGGCCCTAGCCCTTTTATAGGCGAGTGCAGGGACCTTTGTGCAAATAGGCGGAATCCCGAGGGCTGAAGTGCAACCGTCGGGAGGGGGACACATTAAATGCAGCCCTCGAAACCCGTATACGCGTCGTTTCGAGGGCACGCCAGACAACAAGTCTGACAAAACCGTCGGACTCCCACAACGGTAGCGCGACGTGTGTCCCTACAACGTTTCGAGATCCGTGTCCATTTCTCGCTATTTCCAGCGCATAAGGAGATCGTCCGGATTCAAACTCAGATCATCCAAGCGACGATCGTCCTTATCATAAGCAGACGAGTCAATCGTCTAAAACAGGCGATCGCCAACAGTGCCACCTCACCCCATGTCTTCAACATCGGAGCGAGCTGGGGGGCAATTGTTGTGCGGCGATTTATACGCCTCGATGGCGATCGGCGTAATGGTCAAGAGCCAACCATAGAAGACAGATGCTGGGCAAATGCCTAGCACTTGGCATCCAAGGCGATCGTCGATTGGTATCTGGCGATCGCCTATGATGTCCGACCATAGACGATCGTCCCGTGCCACGTATGAATCCAACACCCGTCAAAGTCTTCGAAGACCGAATCTCGGACGTAGACCCACGTGCAGATCCGCAAAAGGCGCCACAAGATAAGGCTTTTTGACCCCAGCCTGTCACCACCTTCACACCTACTGACAGGCCCGCCGAAAGGTACAAAGTGGGTCCTCCCCAGACAGTGACTCAGAACGCGTGCGTACTCCTCATTGGCCCGCACGTCTGGCTGCCAGCAGCAGCCTCGGACTTTAAGAAAATAGTCACACGTGATGGGACGATCGCCCACATTATTCTAATATAGAATACGGCGGTCGGCCGCGATCGCCAAGGAGGACCTAACAACTTCTTCTCCTATAAATAGTAGGCCTCCAACAGTGGCCTAAGGGGACATTCTGAAAACAGTGGACTTACTCGACAAACTCATTCACATATACAGAACACCAAAAAGCAAGAACTCACAGAGCTAAATATCTGGTTCTTCTGGCAATCTTCACGCTCTATAGCTAAGATAACTAGAATATTTACACTGATTGTAATAGTATTCTAACATTAATATTTGTACTCCAAAGTATTTATATTAATAACATCTCGCGAGAGCATTCAAGCCCGGGACTAACAACCCCGACAAATCTTGTGTTATTTACTTTCCCACGGAAGTGTTCTCGCATTTGTTTGTTACTCGACCATTCCAGCAATATCATCTCCGGATAATATTTTGGGTAACAACAATTGGCGCTAGAGGAAGGGCATCCTAACCTTCATTTTTATTCCGACCATCTCGAAGAACACTGACTGTTCTCCGGGACATATACTTGGAGAAACACTCATTGTTCTTCAAAGAAGAAACCTTCAGAGACATGACGTCCGCCACGACCTCAAAAAGAGCCACCCTGTGATCTGCCGGACCTCTTATTCCGGCCCAGACCGAATCCCAACCAACGGCGGAAGGCGACCGCGGCGATGCTAGACTCTCACTCCCGCCCATGAGGGATGGACCCAGCCTCTCACTCAATCAGTTCCAGACCGCGGAACAAATCGAGGAGGCTATGGCCATCCTCAGGGAGCGACGGAGGGCATGCGACTCGCCCACCATTACTCCATCATCCATCCGCCGGGCAGGCAAGCGGAAGCTTAAGGGGCTATACATCGAGAAATCGTCGGAAATCCCCGAGCCCCAGGAAAAGGCTCTCGTAAGGTGGGACGATTCCGTCTTCATCCGCCTAGGGAGCGATCCCTCATGGCGACCCGGGAATTCAGGCCCCAGCCGGGAGACATCGGAATCCGTCACCAGGAGTTCGGCATATCCGACTCCCAGAAAACAAGTCGGCCCCCCGCTCGCCCAAGAATTGAGCCTGGTGGCGGAGAACTCGTCACCTACCATGGGGCAAGGAGATTAGTACATGATCGCCTTGGATCCCGCTCCGAGAGCCAATCAGCGAGCAGTCAGGCTATGGCGATGGCCACCATGCAGCGCCAGCTCGACAAAATGAAGGCGCTCCTAGAAACTAGGGCAGGCGCCAAGAGATCGATCGCTGGACCGAGTGAGCCACTCGCGGACCTGATCGAGCTCGCCCCAGTTCAACCGAAGATCGCTCCCCCTCAAACATCCAGACCAAAGAAGTTGTGGTCACAGGAAGCAGATCAGGTAATATGTATAATGCTGACTAGATGCCTACGAGCTCCACAATTCCGTGTTTTGTTGCCAAAGGCACTGCAGATCTAAGTTGGCTATGGCACAATAGGATGTCACACGTCAACTTCAAGACGATCAACAAACTCTCCAAACAGGGAATGGTTAGAGGATTGCCAAATGTTTCATTCCAAAAAGACAGCGTATGTGGACCCTGTCAGAAAGGCAAGCAAATCAAGACCACCCTGAAAAGCAAATCCTACCTTTCCACCAATAGAGTTTTGGAAATGCTACATTTGGATCTTTATGGTCCTGTAGACCCGGTAAGCTTGGGAGGTAAGAAATACTGTCTCGTTATTGTTGATGATTATTCCAGGTACGCTTGGACAATTTTCCTAAGCAAGAAGAAGGAAACAACATCAAAGCTGCCCGAGCACCTGGGAAAGCTTCAAAATGAAAAAGGGTCGAGTATCGTGTCCATTCATTCCGACAGAGGTACAGAATTCACTAACCGCTTTATAGAACAATACTATTCGTAAAATGGGATACATCACGAATACTCAGCTGCCCGTACACCTCAACAAAATGGTGTTGCCGAGCGAAAGAACAAGATGCTGAAGGAAGCAACAAGGACAATGATTGCCGCAAGCAAGTTGCCATAGAGTTTCTGGGGCGAAGCCCCCAATACAGCGTGCTATACACAAAACCGCGGTATCATCAACAAGCATCACAACAAAACAGCATACGAGGTATGGAACAACAAAACTCCGTTAGTTTCGTACTTTCACATATTTGGATGCAGGTGTTACGTTTTAAACAACAGTAAGGATCAACTTAGAACCTTCGATGAAAAATCGAATGAATGGATATTTGTTAGATATTCCTCTGTTAGCAAAGCTTACAGGATCTTCAATATAAGGAAGCTAACAATTGAGGAATCAGTTCATGTAGTGTTCGATGAACCCCACCATGATCCTACAGGAGTAGAAGACATTTCTCAGAACATCCAATAACTTTCCATCATAGATCCACCAACTCTATTAGAACCTGTCGTTGACTTAGAAATCAAACCCGCAGCTGTAAGAACTGACGTAGATGAAGCTGATGCTGTACAAGCTGAAGCCGAAACTACAACAACTCAAGATACAGTACGGGACCCCGAACTACAACCCGACAGAAGATGGTTGAAAGATCACCACAATAGCTGATCATTGGAAACATTGATGCTGGTGTTTATACCCGTAGGAGAATACAGAGTACACAAGGAAATGTACTATGTGCGCAAGAAGACCCCGAGTCATAGATATCTCCATTTCCTGAATGGAAATCTCTATCCGAGCTTAGAAGAATTAATATGTGCACTATTTCTGTATTCTTAGCCCAATCCAAACCTGTTTCTACCAAAGAAGCTCTCAACAATTCACATTTTATCACATATATGGAAGAAGAGCTTAACGATTTCGAAAGAAACAACGTATGGTATCTTGTACCCAGACCTACTCATCAATCAGTAATTGGAACCAAATGGGTATTTAGAAGAAGGATAGAAATGGACTCATTATCAGGAATAAATCCCGACTAGTCGCCCAAGGCTACATACAGGAAGAAGGCATAGACTACGATGAAACATTTGCCCCTGTAGCCAGACTAGAAGCCATTAGGATATTTTTAGCCTTTGCCGCCCATAAAAGCTTCATTGTATACCAAATGGACGTCAAAAGTGCATTCCTGAATAGAGACCTTGCTGAAGAAGTATATGTTGAACAACCACCAGGGTTTGTCAATCCAGAAGGCGAAGACCTAGTATACAGGATAAGGAAAGCACTGTAAGGACGTAAGCAAGTCCCTAGAGCATGGTATGAGACCCTGTCCTAGTATCTAGCCGATAATGAATTTGAGAAAGGTGCTGTGGACAAGACCTTGTTCAAAATACAGGAAGGTGATGATCTTCTAATGGTTCAAATATATGTAGACGATATAATATTTGGTTCAACTAACCTTGCTTTATGTCAAAGGTTCTCTCATCTCATGCAAAGTAAATTTGAAATGAGTATGATGGGAGAACTTAGTTATTTCCTGGGGTTGCAGGTAAAGCAGTTGCCCACTGGGATTTTCATCAACCAGAAAAAATACAGAAAGGAGCTTCTCAACAAGTTTGGAATGAATACTTCCAAATCATCGTCAACCCCCATGAGCACTTCTGTGCAAATTAGTGCTGTTGAAGCTGGAAAGCCGGTTGATAAATCACTCTACAGGAAGCTTATTGGCTCACTCCTATACCTAACGGCTAGCAGGCCCGATATACAGTTTGTTGTGGGAGTGTGTGCGCGATATCAAGTATCACCTAAAGAATCACACTTCGCAACAACTAAATGAATTCTAAAATATATCAAAGGAACGGTCGATGTAGGACTGTGGTATCCTAAAGAAGGCGGATTCGATTTAGTTGGCTACAATGACTCGGATCTCGGAGGTTGCAAGCTAGATAGGAAGAGTACAAGTAGAACTTGTCACTTTCTTGGACCTAGACTTGTGTCTTGGTTTAGCAAGAAACAATTGGCAAACTCGTTTTCAACAGCTGAATCAGAATACTATGCTGCTGGTAGTTGCTGTATGCAGATCCTTTGGATGCAACAACAGCTGTCAGACTATGGAATTGAAGCCAAAGAAACACCGATTATGTGCGATAGCACGAGTGCAATTGCTATCACTCACAACCCTGTATTGAACTCGCGCACCAAGCATATCAATATGAAGCATCACTTCATTAGGAATCATGTTGAGAACAAGGATGTTCGGCTGGAAAAAGTTCATACAGATATCCAGTTAGCCGACATCTTTACCAAGCCTCTCGACACAGCAAGATTCTGCATGCTTCGACATGAATTGGGATTGCTACAGCCTAACTCCCTATAAGTTTTTTAATGCTTTTACTCATCAAATTGAGGGGGAATGCTGTAAGACCCAAGAATACAATATCCACCGTTAGTTTCTGTACACTCAGTCTATCAGAACAGCACTGTAGGAACAAAGAGACATGAATTATCCTACAGCTGAAGTGTGCAATAATTAAGGGCGAATACTGACGACCCAAGAATACAGTATTAATCCGAAAGCTGCTGTATCGAATTGAAATCCGTATGTACCTTTTAAGGGGGAACGCTGTATTTTTGCAGATACAGCACATACTATGGGAAATCAACTATCATGTTATTTATTTATTTTAACAACTTTTATGTCCACGTGCCTTGTCATAATTAAAAAGTTTTTGCATTAAATGCTTTACACGACATCTGGACATTGGTATCTTCAAGCCGCGATGTTTCATATTATTATATTAATTTTACACCGCCGTTTCGGGCAATAAGGGTAATTTGATAAGTCAAAAGTGGGACCCGCTTTTATTTTAAATTAAATGGATAAGTTGTACCGGTTACACTCAGTCCATCGTGATCGTCCATTTTAAATAATGGTTCCCATCCCTTAAATCTGACCGTTAATTCTCTGAAAACCCTTCTTCGCCGCCCACTATAAAAGGACTATAAATGCCATTTGAGAATCTTTACGCTTTCTGCATATTGTAAGAGTTCTTGAGCAGACAGCCTGCAAAACTTTTTTGTGTTTACTGCATTCTCTTTGAATCCTTTTTAACTTTTCTTCGAGAATCATCAATGTCATCTTCTCAGACCTCTTCCATCTCTCTCAAGAAATCCTCCAACATCATCGATGGACGGATCTTCTCTAGATCTGTTGTGCTTGAACGTGTTCGTACCGAAGGTGATGATGTCAAATCGATGGAATACGTCATTATGAGGATACGTCAGCAAGGCCTCTATCGCCTTGGCAGCCACACCACTGAACGATTTGATGTTCATGTGGTTGAGGAATTCTACCTCAATGCTGCTGTTCGTTTCCTTTCACTGGGTCAGGGAGGACATGTTGCTGACATCACAACTGTCATTCGTGGAGTCGAGATCCGTGTTGACCAAGAGCTTCTCCAGAATCTCTACAGGCTTCCTGCTGATGGCCTGACCATGGAAGATCTTGAGACCTTTGGGTCCCAAGAACTCTTGACCGAATACTATGGGTTATTCACCGGTTCAGCGTCGGTTGAATCAGTTCACACCTCTTGCCATAAGAAACTTTTCTGTTTACCTTTTGTTTATTTACACGATTTCTGTTGTCGTGTTATTGAGAATAGAACAGGTGCTTTCGAGATGTGCACCAATCTCAGGTTCAGAATGATGGTTGCAATAATGACCTGTGAGAAGGTCAACTGGTGTCAAATAATCCTCAAACGATTTTAGGAAGAAGTCTCTAAGCCTCCCTCATCTAAGAAATCCTTTGGTTTGCTTTTGAATTATATTTTGACGAAATGCGGAGTTCCGCAATCCGCAGAGGCGAAGAAAATCAATTCACGGATATACTTAGGAAGCGTCAGGCCTACTGTTTTCAACCAAAGAACCCTAATCGCTAACAGACATTTTGTCCGCAAATTGCCTCTGTCTGTCGATCCGAGGGATGTATCTTCGAAGTCTCAGAGCGAGGAGACTTCAAGGAAGAGAAAGAGATCTCATGGCAAAACTCTCGTTGCTGTTGAGAAGCCGAAAAAGAAGCTAAGGAGGCTTTCAACAGTTAAAACTACAAAAATCTCCAAGGATGCTCCTTCATCGGCCCAACCCATTGTAGCGACACCCCAGGGCACAACCCCTGCGGATGAGATGATTGCTACTGTCTCGACAGTAGATCCCGAGCCTTTGGCGGCTGCGACGGATAAACAGACACCTGCCAACATACAAGAGTCTGGCGAGTCGGCTGCCACTTTGGAGCCAAAAGCTAATTCTCTTATGCAGGATTCCACACCCGTTAAGGATCCATCTCCCATCAGGGTACCAACCCCTGTAAGGGATCCCTCTCTGATACAGGATCCCATACCTGCCGAGGAACCTATGCATACAGTGGACCAAATCATTATACGCAGTCCCTCCCCAGACACCATTATCAATAAGACTTTGCTCTCTATGCAGATAGAGCAAGATTATGACCGCTTCGTACAATGGAAATCCTATAGGATCGCTCCATACATCAAACTATACAACAGGAGCGATTGTTGCGAAGAAGAACGATTCGTGTTGGAAGTGACGGACTCACCAGATGTTGAAGTCTTGATCCAATGGGACAACCTAATCTGCAAAGAGTTGATCATTAGCCACCTGATGGACAAATCAGATGCCCGTCAGAAAGGAAAAGCTAAATCCGGCGATCAAGCTCCCGAAAGTCCAAAATCAGATCTCGACTCGGACGATGATGACGACGCCCTTCAGGCTGGTCTAAGAATGAGTCGCGAGGAATCTGAATCTCAGATAGGCGCAGGAACTTCTAGTCAACATCAAACTCCTCCCCATCAACAAGACATTGTCCCGACAATGAGGATTCAGTCCTTCATGTCGCGGAGAAACAATCAGTTTCGCAACAGGCACCCGAGCCTATCGTCGAGGAACAACCGGCTACCCAATAGGCACCCGAGCTTGTCGCAGCCCAAGCCGAAGAAGAACCCAACGCCATCCCGCACGAGGAATCAGTCCCTCTACCAGAGCAAGCGGAAGCTGAGAGACAGCAGGAGGATTCAGTCCCCCATGTACCTTTGTCTTCAGAACCCACTGTCGAACAAGAGAAATCATCAACCCCTGTCGCCGAGCCCGCTGATGAGGCTCCCGAAACCTCAACTGGTTTAGAATCCGACGATGGTATAAAACCTGAGGATGTACAACTCAATTCATGTCCCAATGTGAACTTGAGACGGTTGAATGGAGTTGAAGATTTTGCCCAACCAGATTCTCCAAGGACTGCCACAAGGAAAGAGCGACTACATGCTCTTGGCCTTCAAATTGTTTTCATCCAGGATGCTGTCAACGCCCTGTATTCTATTGAAAAAGCTCTTTATTGGATGCACCAATCAGCCGTTGAAGAGATGACAGGTCTAAGGCACGAAGTTTCCCAAGTGGAAGAAGCCTTCAGAATATTGTCATCAGTCTTCAAGCAGGCCCTAAGCCCATTGCAAGAACGAAAGGAGCAGATCCTGAGAGAAGAACAATCTAAGCTATGCGTGTCCGAGGCCAAGACTGCATCAGCTCTCATCGAATCCGGTTTCCATCTTCGAGCCCACGACAAGAAAATTCAAGATATGTCGCAGGTGCTCACCTCCCTGGTTGAGAAAACGAAAAGTTTCGAGACGAAACAGGACGCTGCTATGCAAATATTGGAACGCCTTGATGAGAAAGTGTCATACCTTGATGACGCCAAAAGGGCGAAGAAGCGAGGGAAGATGCTAGGAGAACTAGGCTTGCGCAAGAGAAGGAAATGCTTGCTGCTTTTGAAGACAGCATCACTGCTGATATTGCCCGACTATCATCTCCTACTCCCAATGTTAGGATACAGGGAGATCGACCAGAACTCTAGGACCCTAAGTATCCTTAGAAGAACCTCGTTCAAAGGCCTCAAACTATGAACCTCCCGGCCGACCGACAACCTACTGCAGAAGAAATCAAAAACTGGAGGAGAAATGAACTGCTAAGATACTTTGTTGTTCTTATTAAAGGATCCTCAATTTTCAATAGATGCAGGACGCTATAGGAAGCCGCAGAGGAGTTTAAGAAGAGGTTGGAGGATGGATCTCTCCCGCTACAGCAGCAGATGAAGTCTAAGCACAGACAAGGTGAATTGGTTACCCATCCAGAATATTGGATCCTAGTCTTCGATAAGTCGTATGAAGTACGAGCCTTATATCTGAATCGAGACAGGGACGCTCATCAGAACTGATGGAAAAATACCAAGAATGACCCCAAAAGGCCATGGAGACACTCAGATTATAGGAGTTGAATTCCTTATTGTATCATTTTGTAATTTTATTTTTCAAAACAGCAAAACATTGTACTCTTTGTTTCAATATCAATAAAATATTTGACTGTCTTGAAAGATTACAACTCGTAATATACTGTGTTCTTGTATGTTTACAAACACTTAATTTATTCTTGCTGTATACAAGTATGAAACTTGTTTTAATATTAAGCTGTAAAGAACTTGTCTGCGAACAGTTCATAGTTTAAGTTGTATGTATTTAGAATACAATGTAAGATTGTGCCTGCGCGCCAATCATAAGTTTAAATATGTAATACTCTTTTGATAAAAGATGAACTTGCCTGCGAGCAGTTCTTAGTATTAGACTAATTGCTGAAGGCCAGAACATTCGAATAGAAGACCAAGAAGTCTGCCCTCCTTCAAAATGCTAAGTGTCAAAGTTTTGGCATCATCAAGGATGTTTGGATAACATCATAAGGTTTTAAAAGGAAGACTTGGAAAGACTTGGCAAATTATCAAAAAGGGGGAAATTGTTGGGATAACAAATCCCTGTATTGAAATTGTCGGGATAACAATCCCTGTATCGAAAGATCGTGATAAGAGTGTTTTGACAATATGCCAAAACAGCATACAGCAAGCAGCTGTATCGAAAAGCTGATCAAAGGTGTCAACCTGTATCGAAGACTTCTCGTAGTTACTATCATACAGCAAAGGAGTCTCATAAGACTAAGTATGGAAGCTGTGTCGAATCGACAATACAGCTATCATTCCATACAATATCCAAACAGGACAAGAAAGAATCTTTGTTATTTGCTAAAGTCAAAATCCCATTTAAGAAGATATATTTAAATACTAAAGGATAAAGTATTTAAATATTAAGTCGTCAGAGATCTTCAATCTAGCACAAAATCCGGATCGTGTTTTATTCAAACACATTATCCCGTTGGAACGGACTTTTGCTCAACGGATATATTTCAGAAGGCTATATATATATCTCCAGAGTTTGAAGATCAAGCACTGAAATACTGATACATACGAAAGCAAACGAAGTTATCATCATATACATCTGAGCAAACATATCTCCCAAAGCATACTGCTATTCTGAAAGAAGAGATATACAATTGCTCAAACCGTGAACAACACATCATCAGCTAAAAGCTCAGAAAGTCAAAGCTGTTGTTCAAACATTGTTCTACTCTAGAACAAAACCCATCAGCCCTGTGTGGACCGAGAAACCTTGCTATTCCTGAAATGTGTGTGCTGGACTTGCATTGAAGAGATGAAGCTTCGGAACTGTGTGTGAAGAATCCAGTCAAGTGAAAGCTTAAACCAATCTGTGTGAACGGTTGAAGGCTAAGATCATTATATCAATCTGTGTGAACGTAGTATTTATAATAAACATTGTCACTCCTGTGTGGAGGACCAGTGGACGTAGAGGGGTTTACCTCAAACCACTTTAATTATTGTGTGATTTATCTTACGCATTTCTTGTTTTATTATTTGTGATTATTTTTAAGTATACACTTCATATCTAGTTGTTGTATTTACAGCAACTCACTTTAACAAGACTTCCGCTACGCACTCAGATTTGAAAACCGTATAACTTGTTGTTTAAAACACTTTCCAAGCTGTATCCTGTATACTTAGTGGCCAACAAACCTTTTAAAAATCATTAGGGTCTCAACCCAAATCTCATTTCAAGTCACAATACACAGAAACAATCACAGGGTCCACGACCCAACAACCAAACATTGCAACATAGGCCCATAAGCTATCCCGCCCCGGAGACCCCATCGGATCATACCTAGTTAGATACTCATGGCCGAACACTATTCATACTCGCAAGTAACGAACTCCGGAGGCCTCAGTGAATCCTACATGTTACCACAACATACATCATTTGTACTTGCAAGTAACGAACTCCAGAGG
Organism: Orobanche coerulescens; assembly: GCA_033398695.1. NCBI lineage: Eukaryota > Viridiplantae > Streptophyta > Magnoliopsida > Lamiales > Orobanchaceae > Orobanche > Orobanche coerulescens. The sequence continues at coordinate 38,511,181 of CM065811.1, forward strand.
CCCTATTGGACCTTACCTGGCACCACGCATTACTGAATTTTGACCCTTACTCGCAAGTACCTAATCCCAGAGGCTTCGTCAAGCCTTACCTGGTTAAACCCAGTGCAACACCAATGTGACCCGACCCGTACTCGCAAGACCGAATCCCAAAGGTCCTGTCAGACTCTACCTGGTCACAACAATCTACAACACACATCGACAACACGACAATCATCATGAACAACACAATAATTCACAAGACATCGTAATACACATTCGAGTGTATTATAAAACCAACACAACATCACAATCAACACATTTCACATAACAATATACCAACAACGGCAATTCACATAATGCACAATCAACACACAGACCATAATAATTCTATTACACAACTTCAATTCACACTGTATAAAATGTATAGACAAGAATACTTGCCTCGATAATCAACACACTTGGTCGAAAATCCCCGAACCTATATCCTCTGCGATAAAACAACAATAATGCAATCACTATGAGTATAACAACTGAAAACAATGAAAAACATGCCTAAAAGTTGAAGGGAACCCCATTGAGACATTTAATCGAGCATTAAATGTTCAAGACTTCCATAGAACACAAAAATGATCAACCGGGTGGAATGAATCCAGGATATGGATATATAATATGTGGAATATGATTGATAACACCCAACAACACTACCCAATTCATCAAAAGTATATTAAAATGGGTATCAATATGAAAACCCCAAAAGTCAACCCTGAGAGATTCAAGAAGGTTAACTTCGATCTGGACGAACGGAATGAAGAATGATGTTAATCAGGAACAAGGCTTCCCAAGATGATGATGAACGATGCCTCTGACCACCACTCCCGACTTCTCATCAAAATTGCGCAAGAAAAACAATAGCGAGAAGAATAAGAAAAAATGACGAAAGGAACTACTGCCCCGCTATTAAATGGCAGTGGCATGTTACGGCCGTAACACATGAGGCTTACGACCGTAACAACATTCGATATGGCTGTATTTTACAAATCTTACGGCTGTAAGCATCTCTCCGGACTCCTGGTTCAAAACCAATTCTAGGGTACAGCCGTAATCAAAGGCAACAACGATCGTAATCCAAAAACAAACTTACGGACGTAACAAATAAGACTCACGGCCATAACACATATGATATTCGATTGTAATAAATACATATTGTAACACCCCCCAAAATCCCATTGGGTTATTACAGTGTCGTGGACCTCACACTAGGAAATCCACCAGGCGAATACGGCTAAAATACATCAACTGACCGAAAAGGAAAATCACAACCTCTACTATGATATCCGACACAATATTCCGATGTGGAATTTCAATGACAATAATGGGCCTACATGGCCAAAATAAAAATACAACAACATTCCACGAGCCTTGCTCGGGTAACACAAATTGACAACAACTGACAAACTGGAGAACACTCCAAACTGACTGTCCAACATGAACACCGAAACAACTCAAAACTAGTATCACTCAAATGCCTCGTCGCTATCGTCATGCCCTTGTGTCTTAAATCTCTCCTCTCACATACCTAAAACATGAAAACATGTTCCGCCCCCACGGGGCCAGTCATCTAGATAATGAATATCAAATACATGTACAATATGATATGCATCCAAAGGCAAAATAGATGGTACAACAATACGAGATGCTCACAAAAAATGTTAAGAACCAAGCATTTGTGAAACACTATGCCCATGACATACAACCAGTATCTGCTCAATAGGTTAAAAGACAAATGCCCAATGGTGAATAATTAATATAGAACACAAACACGAGTTACTCGAAGGCGAATCAGCCCAAAGTAGAAATAGATAACAACAACAATGCCCAAAGTCTCCAACTGAAATAACAATACATCATACATGGCCCGAAAGCCCTCAACCGAAGATGCAAAACATCACAATGGCATAAATGCCCTCAACTGAAGTTGCAAATCATCACAATGGCATAAAAGCCCTCAGCCGAAGCTGCAAATCATCACAATGGCCTGAAAGCCCCTCAGTCGAAGCTGCATATCAACACAATGGCCTGAAAGCCCCTCAGCCGAAGCTACATGAGATCATCCAATGATCGTGACTTGCTAAATTGCAGGTCCTGGGAAACCAACTGTGATAAGTTCAAGCCCCAGACTTACCTATAATGAGATCATCGAAATAATTGTGACCTACTGAACTGTAGGTGTTGGGAAACCAACCGAGAAGGTTTAAGCCCCAAACCTACCCGTAATGAGATCATCGAAATAACCATGACCTACTGAATTGTAGGTGTTGGGAAACCAACCGAGAAGGTTCAAGCCCCAAACTTACCCATAATGAGATCACCGAAATGACCGTGACCTACTGAAATGTAGGTGTTGGGAAACCAACCGCAAAGGTTCAAGCCCCAAACTTACCTGTAATGAGATCATCGAAATGACTGTGACCAACTGAACTGTAGGTGTTGGGAAACCAACCGCGAAGATTCAAGCCCTAAACTTACCCATCGAGCACTAGCCGAGACTAGCCTCCAAAACACAATTAATCACAAATGACAACGATCACAAAAATACCGAATTCACAAGAATGATAGTATGCTGCCTTGATTCGGCCAACATGATAATAATAACTCACGGATGGACACCATCCTCGGCGGTCCCAATTCAAATACCTCGATTGCCTTAGAACGGCTAATCGATAACAATGATACGACTGATAGGAAATGTCCTCGACCGTCCCAATTCAATACCTCAGTTGCCTTAGAAATAACCAATCGATAACAATAATACCACGGATGGGAAATGTCCTCTAAATTTCTTATTCAATACCGCGATTGCCTTAGAAATGGCCAATCGATAACAATAATATCGCGGATGGGAAATATCTTCGACAGTCCTAATTTAATACCTCAATTACCTTAGAAATGGCCAATCGATAACAATAACACCACGGATGGGAAATGTCCTCGACAATCCCAATTCAATACGTCGATGGCCTTAGAACGTCCAGCCAATAACAATGACACGACAGATAGGAACTGATACGACCCAAAATATACCTGCCCAGTTTATTGCGGTTCATCTCGAAATAGCGGAACAAAGTCCGATTACTAAAGACCCATCTTATTGTGTGAAGTTCCAGTAGGTCCCACCGACCTAGTATACAACTTGGAGAGTGGAGCTCAGAGCCTAGCTCTACTAGGTGCAGCTCGGTCCCTACAAGTCTACCCCCAAAAGGTGTAGACCTGCCAAGTCTAGACCAGCAAACTTGGAGAGTGGAGCTCAGAGCCTAACTCTACTAGGTGCAGCTCGGTACTACAAGTGTACCCCCAACAGGTGTAGACCTGCCAAGTCTAGACCAGCAAACTTGGAGAGTGGAGCTCAGAGCCTATCTCTACTAGGTGCAGCTCGGTCCCTACAAGTCTACCCCCAACAGGTGTAGACTCACAGTCTAGACCAAAGAGTCATCCCACAGGTCAGCTCTCCTAGATGTCATCATATTCAGGTCTGTTAAAGAACTTGGTCCGCTAAACCCAGCTCTTAAGCAAACCCAACCGAACTACCGACCTGGAGTAGGTCGGAGGGCGGATGAGCTCGGCATTCCCAGAGAAGAACTTTCCCGAAAAGGAGATCCAACCTCCAAGTCTATTTCCTGAGCTCATAACTAGATAGACCTCGGCATCGTCAATTAGGCAAGCTAGAAAGAGTCTAGCTCAAATAGGACAAGGCCCCTGGAAAGCTGGGATTTCATCATAAAAGTAGAATCCCTGATTTTCAGGGACATACCCCTGAAAATCAGGGATCTCCTTCAATCAAAGGCAGGATTTCAGGGACAAGTTCCCCTCTCTTCTATAAATATCGGAAGGCCTGTCCTCCTTCAAGGCCAAGAGAAGAAAACATACATACACACATTACATTTGGATTTCTCCAGAAACCTGTTCCAGCTTAAGCATCAGAGAGTTTGTGCCGGGACTATTCTGGCGTCTTCTACAGGAACTCCGGTGATTTTTTAGCTCAGAACAAAAGGAGCAATCTGATTCTTGGTGGTCGATCAGCTCGGACTCATCAAGTGGCGCCGTCTGTGGGAAGAGTGACATCGAGTCATTCATTGAGTTGAGATGTGAGACTTATTATTCATAACTGGATTCAACCAAACATGGATTCATTCATTAGCTGCAAAGATAAGTTTTTATCAGCCATGAATTTTCCTTGGGGATAAGTTTTAATCATTATCCATTGCTGCAAGGTGAAATTCTTCAAGAAAATTTCATATCTTCTTATAGTTATGGGGTAAGAAGAACAGATGTGTTGGTTTGGATAGGAATCGGGACAAAACTTTTTATCTTTAGGTCTAAATTAAAAAATTGCAGTTATACGTCAGCTTTATTTCGGTTGAAGTGCCCACAAATTTGAAGATTGGGTGACCTGCCCAAAAATTTAATCGGGTGAACTGCCCTCAAATTTGAAGACTGGGTGACCTGCCCATAAATTTGATCGGGTGAACCGCCCGAAAATTTGAAGACTGGGTGACCTGCCCATAAATTTGATCGGGTGAACTGCCCTCAAATTTGAAGACTGGGTGACCTGCCCATAAATTTGATTGGGTGAGCTGCCCTCAAATTTGAAGACTGGGTGACCTGCCCATAAATTTAATCGGGTGAACTGCCCTCAAATTTGAAGACTGGGTGACCTGCCCATAAATTTGATCGGGTGAACTGCCCTCAAATTTGAAGACTGGGTGACCTACCCATAAATTTGATCGGGTGAACCGCCCTCAAATTTGAAGACTGGGTGACCTGCCCATAAATTTGATCGGGTGAGCTTCCCTCAAATTTGAAGACTGGGTGACCTGCCCATAAATTTGATCGGGTGAACCGCCCTCAAATTTGAAGACTGGGTGACTTGCCCATAAATTTGATCGGGTGAACTGCCCTTAAATTTGAAGACTGGGTGACCTGCCCATAAATTTGATTGGGTGAACTGCCCTCAAATTTGAAGACTGGGTGACCTGCCCATAAATTTGATCGGGTGAACCGCCCTTAAATTTGAAGACTGGGTGACCTGCCCATAAATTTGATTGGGTGAGCTGTCCTCAAATTTGAAGACTGGGTGACCTGCCCATAAATTTGATCGGGTGAGCTGCCCTCAAATTTGAAGACTGGGTGACCTGCCCATAAATTTGATTGGGTGAGCTGCCTTCAAATTTGAAAACTGGGTGACCTGCCCATAAATTTGATTGGGTGAGCTACCCTCAAATTTTAAGACTGGGTGACCTGCCCATAAATTTGATCGGGTGAGCTGCCCTCAAATTTGAAGACTGGGGACCTGCCCATAAATTTGATCGGATGAGCTGTCCTCAAATTAGAAGATTTGGTGACGTGCCCATAAATTTGATCGGGTGAACTGCCCTCAATATTCAGCTTACTCAGCTCGGCCTCTTATTGTTTTGGCCTCTGCCAGGTCTCTCGGTATAGAAGGCCTCAGCTCGGAATCCTTTCCTCTTGGTCTTGTCTTAGCCTATCAGCACCTCGATCTTAAGATCGCCCCATCTATATCACGAGTCCAAGATAGTGTGTCTATGAGGCCCCTTATTGTACTCTTAGCTTTGTTCATCAGCTACAAAATGAACAACTGCATTGGGTCTTGTCATGTTTTAGAGCTTTACTTTTGCGCTCATGGATAAAAAAAATATTTAGTCTACTCTACTCGGTCTCATTCTTCGCTCGTCTAGAGTAGGGGAGACTGGATGATATGACCCAAAATATACCTGCCTGATTTATTGCGGTTCATCTCGAAATAGCGGAACAAAGTCCGATTACTAAAGACCCAGCTTATTGTGTGAAGTTCCAGTAGGTCCCACCGACCTAGTATACAACTTGGAGAGTGGAGCTCAGGGCCTAGCTCTACTAGGTGCAGCTCGGTCCCTACAAGTTTACCCCTAACAAGTGTAGACCTGCCAAGTCAAACTTGGAGAGTGGAGCTCAGAGTCTAGCTCTACTAGGTGCAGCTCGGTCCCTACAAGTCTACCCCCAAAAGGTGTAGACCTACCAAGTCTAGACCAGCAAACTTGGAGAGTGGAGCTCAGAGCCTAACTCTACTAGGTGCAGCTCGGTACTACAAGTCTACCCCCAATAGGTGTAGACCTGCCAAGTCTAGACCAGCAAACTTGGAGAGTGGAGCTCAGAGCCTAGCTCTACTAGGTGCAGCTCGGTCCCTACAAGTCTACCCCCAACAGGTGTAGACCTGCTGTGTCTAGACCACAGTCATCCCACGATCGGCTCTCTTAGATGACATCATATTCAGTGTCTCATAAAGAACTTGGTCCACTAAACCCACTCTTAAGCAAATCCAGTGAACTACCGACACAGGGAGTAGGTCGGAGGGCGTATGAGCTCGGCATTCCCAGAGAAGAACTTTCCCGAAAAGGAGATCCGACCCCAAGTCTATTTTTTGAGCTCATAACTAGATAGACCTCGGCATCGTCAATTAGGCAAGCTAGAAAGAGTCTAGCTCAAATAGGCCGAGGTCCCTGGAAACCTGGGATTTCATCAGAAAAATAGAATCCCTGATTTTCAGGGACATACCTCAAAATCAGGGATCTCCCCAATCAAAGGCGGGATTTCAGGGACAAGTTCCCTCTCTTATATAAATATCTAAGGCATGTCCTCCTTCAAGGCTAGACTCAGCAAGCGGGCGGGCCGCCCAAGCGGGGCGGCCCAAACGGCCGGGCATAAACGGGCGGGCCTTTTTGGGCCGGCAAAAGGCCGCTTTTCTGGGCCAAAATTATTAGGCCGTGGCCTCGCCAAGGCAGCTCGGCCATGAGCCTCGACTTTTTTTTTTTTTTTGAAATATTAATTCAAATAAATATACAAATATTTTTCGATCCTTAATTATTATATTATTCACTATACTATCACAATCGATAAATAAATATACAATTATTTTTATTTGATAATTACATTATTTACTACACTACCATAATCAAAAGACAAATATACAAATATTTTTATTTGATCATCATATCATTTATCACTACTAATTTCTTATAAAATCATAAAAAATATTATTATTGATATGAGATACTACAAATAATCACAAAGTCCCAAAAAATAAAATTACATCAATAATTAACATATAGATGTATTATAATCTAACAAACATGGAAAAAAAATTAAATATTATAATTACACATAACATAAATTATAAAAAAAAAAAAAAAAGCGCTCATGGCGGGCCGACTATGGGCGGGCCAATGGGGCCAAAAGGCCGGGGTTTTGGGCTAATAATATGCAGCCCAATGCCCGCCCAAAAACGGGCGGGCTGGCCCGGCCCGCGGGCCTGGGCCTATTTTGCCGGGTCTATTCAAGGCCAAGAGAATAAAACACACATACACACATTACATTTGGATTTCTCCAGAAACCTGTTCCAGCTTAAGCATCGGAGAGTTTGTGCCGGGACTATTCTGGCGTCTTCTGCAGGAACTCCGGTGGTTTTCTAGCTCGGAACAGAGGGAGCAATCTGATTCTTGGTGGCCGATCAGCTCGGACTCATCAGGAACTATTCTCAACAGTCCCAATTCAATACCTCGATTGCATTAGAAATGGCCAATCGATAACAACAACGATAACAGGCGCCTCAGTGCCTTTAATCGAACACCAAAAACAGAGATAATAGATACGTCAATGCCTTAAATCGGCCAATACAACATCAATAGAAACATACCAATATCAATAGCAACACTCATACTGATGTCTTTAATTGAACATAAATATCAACAATAACAATCAATACATCGATACCGTGAACCGGCTATCGATAACAACAATAGCAACAAGAGTCTCAATGCCTTGAACCGGCCATTGACAAATGACAATAACATTTGGCATAATTGCCGAAGGGTATCGCATCAAACAATTCCATGATATCAATAAAATCATAAAGAGACCACGTCTCGCATACACATACATGATAATATTAATCTCATCGACCATTACAGGTACAAAACTTGCCTCAAACCGAAGGCGATGAAATCCTCCCACGAACGACGAACGACATCCTTCAACAATCACAAGCACTCGAACAACCTTGAATGAAATACAGTTCATGATCAATAACACAATATCAATGTTGAAAACAACACAATAGATAACTTCGATTCAATCACAAATCAATCAAACCATGCAGACAAATATCATAGTCCTCAACTATGAATTCTAACATCCTCCAATCACCTCAATGATCAATTAACATGATCATAATATTCTTAACACTTGTGAAAAACAATTCAATAAGGATTATCAAGAACAACATCAAATTAATCATCTCATTATAATGATATCATCATATATCATTACAATCACCCAAAGAACATCATCAACACTACCAACATGATGTTTACACAATAATCATCCACCATTTCATCATCAATTTCGGAATAATCAACAATATTAACTCAATCATTTCAAGATTATGATAATTATCTCATAACTCATCACAATCCTACAATAAATTGCTGATAATCTCTCAAGAACACATCCAATATCAATAATCATCCCAAATCTATGTTAATCATGTAACAATCTTAACATAACTCTCCGTAGACATGATTATAATCTCTAAGTATTCTTAAAACATCATGAACACACTCATACTCAAGTCATAATCATCATGTTCTTAACATGTGTATAAAAACTCATCAAGAATCATGCTATCCTCCAACCATCCATCAATACACGAAGTAATCAACAACATCATCATAATTCAAGATTAACATAAGATTAACCAACATACCTCTTGAAAATGAAGAACAACCTCAAACCCTTCAAGAAACCACCTCAATCTTCAAGCTCCCAAGCTCCAATCTAAATTAGGAAGCTCCAAAGTGCTGGAGCAAGATTGATCGGTATCACCGTTTAGAGATAGAGTTATAAAACTCTTTCGCATTGCGGAAGCGATTTAAAAAAAGGTGCGGAAAATAAATCGACACAGGATTTATAGAGGTTCGGCCAAACGTGCCTACGTCCTCTCTCTGGATCTTTTTAATAGGCTAAAGATAAACCTATGCACCTCTCTTCTATCGATCGAGGGATAACCATTACAATCTCGTCTTCTATCGGTCCGAGATAAACCGTACAACCACTTGTATTTTTTTCGGTCCAAGCTAAATCGTTTTCCTTGTCTATCGGACAAGGAATCAACCTATCTGGCTTTCTATGGGTACTAGACAAATCTCACTCGGATGTAGACTGTGATTCTAACAATGCCGGATCCTTGATCCTAATAACACCGAATCGAATCTTATCCTTTCTTTTTCCTCTTGTGTATGAGTTTTCGTGTATCACACTCAAACTATTATCAATAAAAGCACAATTACAACAACAATAGAATCTATATAAATATCTGATCAATGTATCGATTGCTTGAACTTGTTGTTGGTTCAATACCATAGGAAGTGGTACATATAGGCTCCAAAGCCTCAACTAGCCGTTAGCAATATTTGCCTTTCTACCGTACGTTATCCGCCAACCTTTACGCATGTTAAGACTTTTACGTACGTTAGCTCAATTCCTTTATGTACGTTATGCATAGTGCAAATCAGTCCAGTAGCTTCTGTCTTCTCTGTTACGTACGTTATTAAATCTCCCATTACGTATGTTAACAATAGTCAAAATATCTGTTGGTGTGATAATGTAAGCCATGACATCATCTTAAACGGCTCCTTGTTTGAATTCAGAAACACTCCATTACGTACGTTAACCATACATCGTTACGTACGTTAAGCTTGCTACGTTACGTACGTTATGCTACATGCATTGCGTACGTTATCCATGTGGTTTCCAGCTTTTTGCGTCTTTGACTTATTCATTGTTTTGTTTCGCTTCTTTGTTGTTTTCCTTTGTTTAACAACTAATCATCAAAACTCGATTAATGAATATTTGGAATAGAATATTCCAACAATCTCCCTCTTTTTGATGATTACAAAACAACAACTTGAATTGGATAAAACCTACAAAATATAATTAATATATATATATATATATATATACGAATCAAGGTTTTCGGCTTTGATCGTTTCTTTAGTTTCTCCTTTTCGACTTCTTCTTTTCATTTTTCAACTTCTTCGTTTTCTTTTTCGACTTCCTTCGACCTTTTCTCCTCCTTTCGGATTCGTATGAATTTTTTTATTTTCTCTCCTCCTTTTTACTTTTTTTTCGTCATTCTTCCATGACGCTTTATCCCATTCAACTATTCTCCCCTCTTTTTGTTATCAGCATAAAGTGTAAATAAAATACAAATAACGATTGATTATAAAATGTATGCAAAAATGGGTAATCTCCCCTTGAAAAAATCTCCCCATTTTTGAAAAATATAATACTCCCCCTGAGTAAAAGACTAACTGATAAAAATTAATATTTGGGGTCCAACCGAAAGTCAGTCGTTTTTCATTAACATAGACGGTGTTCGGAATAGTGGTTCCTTTTGGAATCCAAACTTTTTTAATTTTAATCGTCTGTCGTGGGCTTTTACAATTTGAAATGTGGTGCCCAATTTTTAAACATTTTTCACATTGGTGTATTTTGAAATTTAAGGATTCGTTTTTAATATGCAATTTGAATCCTATCCCCTGTTTGTTTAAAGTAAATTTTTGAACCGATAACATTTGTTCAAATTTATCATTACCGCATGAAAAAAAATTTGTCAAAACTTTAAGTTTGTCTTGAACTTTTAAAAGATCATTCTTTAAAATATTTTCCTTTTCAAGACATTGAGAATGACCGGTCTCGATAATTTTCCCTTTTTTAAGAATTTTGAAAATTTCAATTTCCAATAATTTATTTTTAGATTGGAGGGATTTTATTTCGGATAAAGTATTTTAAAAATCGGTATGTAATAACTCGAATGCTTCAAATAATTCATCGTGAGAGGATGTACTAACCTGAATTTAGATGTCGCTTTCGTCGAATGAACTTCGTGCCATAAGTGCGAGGTTATTTTGATTGATGAAATCTTCATCCTCGTCTTCGTCACTCCACGTGGTAATTAAGACTTCCTTCTTTGGATTTGCTCGGCAATTCTTTGCAAAGTGTCCTTGTTTACCACAGATTCGACAGTTGTTGTCGAATTTCTTAGATTCGCCCATTTTGATGTCTTTCTTTCTCCGGTTTAATAAGTTTTGAACCTTATTAATATTCTTGGCATAATATTCCGATTCTTCATCACTATCATCGACCGAGATTTCTTCTTCTCATGGCTATCGTTCTTTCCTTCGGCTTCGGCTTGGTGTTCCGTGATTTAAGAACTATCTCATAATTTATTAGCGAACCAACAAGGGCGCTAAAATCAAGCGTATTGAGATCTTTATATTCCATGATCGCCGTCACGGTGCCGTCCTATTCGCTAGATAGTGATCGTAAGATCTTCTTGACTTTCTCACTACTTGATTACGTTTTTCCTACGAAGCTAGTCCATTGGTGATGACCGAAAATCAATCGAGCATGTTGGTGATGGACTCGTCACCCTTCATCATGAATAACTCATAGTCATGGATAAGCATATTGATCTTCGTCTCCTTGACTTGATTTGTGCCTTCGTGTGTGATTTCTAATATTTTCCAAATCTCTTTAGCACAATCACAAGAAGATATCTGGTTGTGTTCTTCCAGATTTAAAGCACAATATATTAATTGCGTAGCTTTGCAATCATAGTGATCATTTTTTCAATCGGAATCATCGTACTCTTCAAAAGATTTAAGCGTACCGTCGGATTTGATTGGAATTTTCGGACCAAGACAGATCACTTTCCACAATTTGATGTCCTAAGCTCGAATGAATATAGACATCTTCTTCTTCCAAGTCATGAAGTTTGATCCATCGAAGAATGGTGGTCGGGTCGAGGCAAGACCTTTGACCGGTGCAAATTGAAACGCCATTTAGATCGACTTTCCCTCGGATGGTAAGCCGCTTCTAGGAGGTACCGCTCTGATACCAATTGTTGGAGCAAGATTGGTCGGTATCGCTGTTTGGAGATAGAGTTATAAAACCCTTCGCATTGCGGAAGCGATTTAAAAAAAGGTGCGGAAAATAAATTGACACATGATTTATAGAGGTTCGGCCAAACGTGCCTACGTCCTCTCTCCGGATCTTTTTTATAGGCTAAAGATAAACCTATGCACCTCTCTTCTATCGGTCGAGGGATAACCGTTACAATCTCGTCTTCTATCGGTCCGAGATAAACCGTACAACCACTTGTATTTTTTTCGGTCAAAGTTAAACCGTTTTCCTTTTCTATTGGACAAGGAATCAACCTATCTAGCTTTATATGGGTACTAGACAAACCTCACTCTGATATAGACTGCGATTCTAGCAATGCTGGATCCTTGATCCTAATAACACTGAATCGAATCTTATCCTTTCTTTTTCCTCTCGTGTATGAGTTTTCGTGTATCACACTCAAACTCTTATCAATATAAGAATAATTACAACAATAACATAATGTATATCAATATCTGATCAATGTATCGATTGCTTGAAGTTGTCATTGGTTTAATACCATAGGAAATGGTATATATGCTCCAAAGCCTCAACTAGCCGTTAGCAATATTTGCCTTCCTTACGTACGTTATCCGCCAACTTTTACGCACGTTAAGCCTTTTACGTACGTTAGCTCAATTCCTTTACGTACGTTATGCATAGTGTAAATCAGTCCAGTAGCTTCTGTCTTCTGTGTTACGTACGTTATCAAATCTCCCATTACGTACGTTAACAATAGTCAAAATATCCGTTGGTGTGATGATGTAAGCCATGACATCATCTTAAACGGCTCCTTGTTTGAATTCAGAAACTGCTCCACTACGTATGTTAACCATACATCGTTACGTATGTTAAGCTTGCTACATTACGTACGTTATGCTACATGCATTGTGTGCGTTATCCATGTGGTTTCCAACTTTTTGCGTCTTTGACTTATTCATTGTTTTGTTTAACTTCTTTATTGTTTTCCTTTGTTTAACAACTAATCATCAAAACTCTATTAATGAATATTTGGAATAGAATATTCCAACATAAAGCAAGTTGGAAGGGGCTGGAATACACTAAGGAATGCAGAGGGATGATTTCGGGGAGAGAATCGGAAATGGATTTTGAAGAAATGAAATATGAAACATGTTTTTATAATCTGCACTTCCCATAATTGCCGTTATCCTCCAAGACTAACATACGTTAGACCACTTTACGTACACTATCATCACTATGTAGCGTACACTACGTCCTCCAGAGGCTACTGCCTCAAAACAAAACATCCTAACTTACGTTGTCCAAACCAACGTATGTAACAACCTCAATGTTACGTATGTTAGCAGCCATGCATAGCATACATAATGGGCGTTGACCTAGCTGTCTCGATCAAGCCAAAATGATCCAGCTATGCTCGGGCTCACACGCCGAAAGTCAGATGCGATATGATATGTATTACGTACGTAACCAACATGGTTTAACATACGTAACCCTCCATCTGTAGCGTACGTTAGCTATACATATAGCGTGCGTTGTGGCTAGTATACCTAGCCAAAATCAAAACTCACCAAGCAACATCCAATTGGTAAAAACAATACCGACGACAAGTATAAATATTTCGATTCTGAAATACCCCAATACAATTTACATTGTATTAGTCAAATACAACAGCTCTTGTACAATTCCAAACGAATATGTACAATGCTACAGTAAAGCAACAAAAAAATTACCCCCAAATATTACATACTCCCACCTTAAAAAGAGTTTCGTCCCCGAAGCTAAGGGTACACAACTTAAGATATGAGCGATCCATCTGAATCTGAAACAACATCCCCAGGAAAACTCCTCAATGCAAACCACTTCACGTGAGCAACTGGGCCAAGCCCTAGGGTCCCCACGTCTCCTCCCCCTGAAGAAGGTGAAAATCAAGTGATAAGACACTCAACCAAGTGCGAGATCAGTCAAATCATGACTCCTCCGCTAGAGACCAGCCAAGAAGTCGTACCACACGCATGACTTATAACACCCATGTGCATATCCCGAGGGATCCACTCATTGTACAGGTCTACACAATCATCGGTATACACTTCCCCGTCCTCGTCAACACCGGACGCCCATTCAATCACTAACTCATGCCACACAAGGATAAAAACAACGCATATATATATTCCTCAGGACCATATAGACCGCACGCCCAAGTCCTCACGACTTGACGTCTCAAATCACAACCAAGACTTACCCAGATTATCAAAAATCTCAGGTACAACAACAAAAGAAAAGAAAATCACATCAAATAATCTCAAATCTCAAGATTATCAAATACTATCATTACAAGATAGATCAACAAAAAATGGTTCACAACCACAATACATCATTACATATTAAGTTAAACATTAATCCGAAAATCAAAGAACAAATCAAGACTACATCTCAAGTATATCTGACATTGATATCCTCTAGATAATCAATCTCCTACACCTCATCGATTCGAGACCCAAACCTGAACTCGCTCCTCCTCCTCAGTTATCCCTACTTCTGGCTTCCGAAGCCTGATAGGACCCCTTGGATGACGTATGGACTGGAGTAACAAAATCTCTTGAGGCCCGTGAGCTCTCCTGCAGTATTCTAGAGGTGTCCCTGCCTCCCACATATAAAACAAGCAATAGTCTTCATCGAGCACCGGGTACTGCGATGTCCTATTGTATCACAATTAAAGCAAACAACGGTTGAACTCATAGTCTGAGATGAAGATGCTTTCCCAGCACGAAGGCGACTAGAAAACGAACTCTTGGATGTTGGAACCTGACGTCCCTCTGAACGAATTGACGTCCTAGTGCTCTTACCAGAAGGAACAAAAGGTTCTTCCGAGCAAGCTCCTTGATCAAAAGCTCTTCTCCAAGAGCCTTCTCAATGAATTCACCAAATGAGTTACAATTATAATTCAACAACTGCATTCTCAACTACGGGTTTAGCCTCTTGCTAAAATACTTGATCTTATCCGTATCGGTACGGATAATAGACGAAGCAAATTGAAGAAGTATATGAAGCTTCTCAACACGAAGCTATAGAGAAGTTCATTCTCTATAAAACAGAAGTTGAGAATCGATTGAATGCAAGATAAAAGTTTTGAGGAGTGACCGTGGAGGTGAATACGTGGAACCTTTCGACGAATATTGTTCGCAACATGAAATTATTCATGAAGTCACTGCCCCATATGCACCACAGTCAAATGGCGTGGCGGAATGCAAGAATCGCACTCTGAAAGAAATGATGAATGCGATATTACTAAATTCAGGTCTGCCGCAAAATATGTGGGGAGAAGCCATCTTAAGGGCGAATTGTCTCTTAAACAAGATATGCCATAAGAATGGGAACAAAACTCCTTATGGATTGTGGAAGGAAGTCAAGCCTTCCTACAATTACATGAAAGTGTGGGGTGTCTAGCAAAGGTGCTGATACTTACACGTAAGAAAGTCAAAATAGGCCCAAAAACGGCTGATTGCATTTTCTTTGGATATGCACACAACAGCAATGCTTACCGATTTCTTGTGTAAGAATCCAAAGTGTCTGAGATTCACAAAAATACAATTATGGAATCAAGGAATGCGTCATTCTTTGAGAATATCTTTCCTTGTAAGACTCCAAGTGAACACCTTATCTCATCCGAACAGACTTCTGAACTAATGGATGAAGATAATGAAGACCAAAGAATAGATAATGAGGACGAACCTAGAAGGAGCAAACGACAAAGGACAGGGAAATCCTATGGACCAAATTTCTTCACCTACTTGCTCGAAAAGGAACCTCAGACTTACAAAGAAGCTGTAAGCTCGACGGATGAACCTCTATGGAAGGAGGCTATCAAAGAAGAGATTGATTCTATATTACAGAATCATGCTTGGGAATTAATGGAATTACCTCGAAAGTGTAAACCATTAGGAAATAAGTGGATTTTCAAGAAGAAATTGAAAGATTGACCACTTGATAAACATAAGGCTAGGCTCGTAGCGAAGGGATATAACCAACGTGAACGCCTAGACTATTTTGATACTTACTCTCCTGTGATGAGAATAACTTCCATCAGAATGATACTTGCTATCGCCGCATTACGAGGTTTAGAAGTTCATCAAATGGATGTTAAGACTGCCTTTCTTAATGGGTACTTAGAAGAGGAAATCTATATGGAACAACCCGAGGGGTTCTCTGCTCCTGGACAAGAAAGGAAAGTCTGCAAGCTGGTAAAATCATTGTACGGATTGAAGCAGGCACCAAAACAGTGGCATGAAAAATGTTATCATGTTATGTTACGCAGTGGCTTCAAAATTTATGAGTCTGATAAGTTTGTATGTGTGAAAGACACAGAAGATGACTATGTCATTTTGTGTCTATATGTAGATAACTTGCTCATTATTGGCAATAATGAAAGAATAATCAAATCTACCAAGGACATGCTGAGGTCGAGATTTGAAATGAAATATATGGGATGCGCAGATGTAATTTTAGGGAATAAGATCATACAAACATCGAAAGGTCTCATGCTGAGTCAAGCCCACTATGTGGATAAAATCCTTGAAAGATTAAAAAAAGATGACTCTTGCACAGCCAAAACCCCGGTGGAGATGACGTTAAGACTATCCAAGAATAAGGGTGAAGGAGTATCTCAACTTGAGTACTCTCGCATAATAGGAAGTATGATGTATGTGATGAGATGTACAAGACTAGATATAGCCTACTAGGTTAGTAGACTAAGTAGATACACGAGCAACCCCAGAAAGAATCACTAGAAGGCGATCACGAGGGTACTAATATAGTTAAGGGGTACTCGTGAGTATGGGCTGCACTATACCAAATATCCAGCAGTACTTGAAGGATATAGTGATGAAAATTGGATATCTGATATAAAAGACTCCAAGTCAACAAGTGGATATGTATTCACACTAGCTGGTGCAGCAGTGGCATGAAAATCTTCGAAACACGCACTTATATCTCGGTCAACAATGGAGTACGAGTTTATAGACTTAGATAAATGTGTAGAAGAAGGAGAACGGCTACACCATTTTTTAGAATATATCCCAAGATGGGCAAAGCATGTGACCCCAATATGCATTCATTGTGATAGTCAATCTGCGATTGGCAGGACACAGAGCGTAATGTACAATGGTAAGTCTCGTCATACAAGGAGGAGACATAATGCCATTAGACAATTGATATCAATAGGAGTTATCTCTATTGATTATGTGTCATCAAAGGATAACATTGCGGATCCGCTAACCAAAGGGTTGTCAAGAGAGCTTGTTGATAAATCATCAATAGGAATGGGTCTATTGCGTTGAGCTAATGGTTTTATGGAGCATATCCAAACTAAGCTGACTAGAGATTCCAAGATCTTAGGTTCAATGGGACAACCAATTCATAAAACTGGGCACGATCACTGTGGGGGTTACCCTGAACCAACCATTCCTAGGATGAAAATAGTGATACCCGTAGGGAGAGGTTAAGATTATGCTTTTAATGATTCTTAAGTCGACAACGTATAGTCGGGTGGAGTATGTTAGAATATTTTATTCCAAATATTCAATAATCGAGTTTTGATGATTAGTTGTTAAACAAAGGAAAACAACAAAGAATCAAAACAAAACAATGAAGAAATCGAAGAAGCAAAAAGCTGCACAGGAGGTTATTAACGTATGCTATATCGATGGATTAACGTACGTAATATGCTGAAGATAACGTACGTAACATTGTATGGTTAACGTACGTAATGAAGAGTTTGAATTAGAATTCAAACTATATGACCGTTGTGACGGCATGGCATACATCATCATATCAACGGATATTTTGACTACATATAACGTACGTAATGGAGATATTATAACGTACGTAATGGAAGAAATGAAGCTACTGGACTGATCTGTGAAGATCTTAACATACGTAACAAAGATGAGTTAACGTATGTAACATGAATAACGTACGTAATAGATTGTACGTAACGTACGTAATGAGGCAGCAGTGAGGTAACGGCTAGTTGAGGCTTTGGAGCTTATAAATACCACTTCCTATGGTATTGAACATACAACAACTTCAAGCAATTGAGACAATGATCTGATATAGTTATACATTATATCGTTGTTGTATTTGAGCTTATATTGATAAGAGTTTGAGTGTTATACACGATAACTTATACACAAGAGGAAAAAGAAAGGATAAGATTGGATTTGGTGTTATTAGGATCAAGGATCCGTCATTATTAAAATCGCAATCTATATCCGAGTGAGGTTTGTCTAGTACCCATAAAAAGCTAGATAGGTTGATTCCTTGTCCGATAGAAAAGGAAAACAGTTTAACTTGGACCAAAAAAAGACAAGTGAGTTACGGTTAATCCAATGGACTGATAGAAGACGAGAATTGTAACGGTAATCCCTCGACCGATTGAACAGAGGTGCAGAGGTTGATCTTCATCCCATAAAAAAAGATACTGAAGAGAGGACGTAGGCACGTTTGGCCGAAACTCTATAAATCTTGTGTTTATTTATTTTCCGCACCTTTAAATACGCTTCCGCACAATAGCGAGTATACCGATTATTGCCCCAACAGAGTAAAATACGGGTTTACTCAAAACACTTAAAGAGAATCATCTATGTTGGAGAGAAGAGGGGCCGCTTCAAAGGAGAACTGCAAAGGCACGATTCTTTAGAAACTCTCGCAGAACCAGGACGGTGTCCACGGCCAAAACGGGCACAATAATGAGAATAGAATAAATCAGGGAGGGCACTTCTGAAGGATATACTATCACTTATACAAGCGGTCGGACAGTTCAAAGGCATCTAGTTATACTGTCTAGCCAGTAAGGAGAATATATCTTTTCGAGGAAAGGTTTAAGGAGCATACTCTACCTATCATATGCAATGCCTAACCGCAGTAACTATCACCAAGTTAAACTCCATGCCTGACGTGTGCTGCTAGGGCTGGGAAAAATACCGAAAATATCGAAATACTGAAAATATCGTATCGAAAAATATCAAAAATATCGAAATTTTCGGTATACCGATTTTTTCGGTACGGTATGATACCGTTACCGGTATTTTCGGTACGGTAATGGTATGAGATTTTGAAATTTTCGATATACCGAGGTATACCAAAAATTTTCGGTATACGAAATTTTTTTCGACATGTACCGAAAATTTTCGATATACCGAAAAATTATCGGTATATCGAAATTTTTCAGTATACCAAACTCTGTATAGTATATTGAATTTTTTTGATATATCTTAAAATTTTCGGTATACCGCAGAAGTTTCGATATACCGAAAAATTAACGGTATACCGGCTTGATTTCGGTATACCGATATTTCGATACAATAACGGTATGTAAATAGGTCATACCAAAAATCGGTATACCGAAAATTTCGGTATGGTAACGGTATGATTTTCATCATACTGAAAATTTCGGTACGGTATACGGTATGAATGAAAGTTTTCGGTATACCATACCGAACCACCCCTATGTGCTGCTGGACCATCAATCTCATTCATGTGGGGGATTGCTGGAAATGTTGGAAAAATAGAGGAAATGGGCTGTTTTGAGCAGCCCACTTGAGAGGCAATTTTGAGTGGACTTGACTACGAGTAAAAGTCGGGACTTAGTTGGAATACATAATACTTCATATGAGGTTTTCAAAATATATAAGAACACTCAAAATGATTGAGATATGAATGAGATATAATGTTCCAAAGTGAACCCTTTAGAAATGGGTTTTGGGATGTTATCCCACATTGGAAAAGAAGAGAAAAATTGTGAGTATATAAGGGGATGTGGACAAACTCTTGTTCAAAAGTGAGACATGAGTGGATGTGTGACTAGGAGTCCCTCGCACACACACACACACACACACACATGCCGTCGCCGCCTCCGTATGGCCGGCTTGGCTCGGCTCGGCTGGTCGAAGGGCGATTTGGGTGAAATGTCTCAGCATCTCGAAGTTATCTTTTTACTGCAATTTTATTCGGAAAAAATTCTTTTTGCTGAAACACCTCAATTATAAATTCCGAAATTTTCGGATCTGGATAAATATCAATTTAATTGATAATTATCGAACTAAATAGATTAGGATAAGTATTAAGATACCAATCCTAATCGGTTTAGAGTTCCTCCAGCACACATCCTCCTCCAGCCTTCAACTATAAATACCCGACTTGAGGGGTTCATTTTTCACACTTATTTTTTCGTGCGATTTTCGAAGCTGTTTCGGTCAGATTTTCCTTCTTCATCTTTCTTCATTTTCCAGGTCGGTGATCGTATACAGATATATTCTAGTTCGCTGAGGGTTCAAGGGATCATCGATTCAGTGCATCGAGCTGTTGTTTTATCCTGGGAGGCAGACGTCATACACCATGGTGAGGGCAAATTTTCTTTAAGGAGACACATATTCTGGACTCGATAGCAACTTCCATTCATTTTCGTGATCAGCAAATAGTTCGTTTTGCTAGCTATTTTTGCAGGGTTTAAATAAATTATGTATCGATATACTGTACTGTTTTGTTTCAAGTATTCGTTTTTGAAATTATTTTCAACAATCTTAAAGCAATTTTTTTTTGTTTACTTGATTAAAACAGATCTATTTTCATAAGATGGTGGATTCTCAAAACCCAACATTGTCTACGGACATTTCTGGAGGTGCACCTCAGAAAATCGGATGGACTTCTGCGACTGGAGGTGTGCCTATAATAACTGGATCGGGTTCAGCCAACCACTCTGCTTCGATTCCGATGAGTAATTCGGTTTCGGTTCCGGTCAACCATGCGGACAAACCATAAAAATTCAACGGGCAGAATTTCAAGAGATGGCAGCAGAAGATGATGTTCTATCTGACCACTCTAGGCTTGTCTCGATTCCTCAAGGAGGACGTGACCAACAGACTTTGATGGCCATTGATGCTTGGAAAACTTCTGACTATCTGTGTTGGAACTATGTGATAAATGACCTTACCGATTCACTGTATAATGTGTACAGCAATGCTAAATCAGCCAAGGAATTATGGGACTCACTAGATCATAAGTACAAGATTGAGGACGCCGGTGCCAAGAAGTGGATTGTTGGGCGGTTTCTTGACTACAAGATGGTGGATTCCAAGACTGTAGTCATTCAGGTATAAGAGTTACAAGTGGTCATTCATGAAATTCATGCTGAAGGAATGATTATTAGCGAATCCTTCCAAGTAGCTGCTGTGATTGAAAAACTGCCCTCGACTTAGAAAGCCTTCAAGAATTATCTCAAGCACAAGCGCAAGGAGATGAGCATAGAAGATCTGATCGTTAGACTTCGCATAGAGGAAGACAACAGAGGATCAGAGAAGAAGGTAAATGCTGCTATGGCAAAGGCCAATGTTGTGGAAACTGGACAGACATCCAAGAAAGGCAACAATGGAAAGGGAACCAAGTTGGTACCTAAAGGAGGAATTGGTAAAAAGAAAGAGAAATTCCTTGGTAAATGCTACAATTGTGAAAAGATGGGACATAGGGCGGCTGATTGCAGGCTGTCAAAGAAATTAAAGAAAAAGGATGGTAATGCAGCACATCTCATTACCGAACAAGTGGAAAATCTTGACTTATGTGCTATGATCTCCGAAGTGAACTTAGTTGGCTCAAATACCAAGGAGCGGTGGATTGACACTAGAGCAACCAGGCATATATGTGCCAACAAGTCAATGTTCTCCTCATTGGTAGAAACTGATGCCGGTGAAATACTATATATGGGAAATTCTGCAACCTCAACTATCTTGGGCGAAGGCACTGTGATCTTGAAGATGACACCTGGAAAGGAAGTGACTCTTAAACGTGTGTTATATGTCCCTGATATTCGCAAGAATCTTATTTCTGGTTCCTTGTTGATGAAGCATGGCTTTAGATTAGATTTTGAGTCTGCTAAAGTTATTTTGTCAAGAAGTGGTGTGTTTATAGGCAAGTTTTTGAGTCTGCTAAAGTTATTTTGTCAAGAAGTGGTGTGTTTATAGGTAAGGGCTATGAGTGTGATGGGCTGGTTAAGCTCAATGTTATGACTGTAAAAATAATGAAATGAAGAATTCTTCTGCTTACTTGCTTGAGTCTCCTAATTTATGGCATGCTAGATTAGGACACGTAAATTTTGATGCAATGCGTAGACTAATTGCATTAGATCACATACCAAAGTTTAAAATTGATTTAAACAAGTGTGAAACTTGTGTAGAGGCAAAATTAACTCGATCTCCATTCCGACAAGTGGAAAGAAACACCAAACCTTTGGAATTAATACATAGCGACCTATGTGATTTGAAGTTTATTTAAACTAGAGGTGGAAACAAATATTTTATTACATTCGTGGATGATTGTACTAAATATTGCTATGTATATTTGCTTAAAAGCAAAGATGAAGCTATAGAGAAGTTCATTCTTTATAAAATGGAAGTTGAGAATCAATTGAATGCAAAGATAAAAGTTTTGAGGAGTGACCGTGGAGGTGAATACGTGGAACCTTTCGGCGAATATTGTTCACAATATGGGATTATTCATAAAGTCACTGTCCCATATGCACCACAGTCAATTGGTGTGGCAGAACATATGAATCGCACTTTGAAAGAGATGATGAATGCGATATTACTAAATTAAGATCTGCCTCAAAATATGTGGGGAGAAGCCATCTTAACGGTGGATTATATCTTAAACAAGATATGCCGTAATAACGGGGACAAAACTCCTTATGAATTATGGAAAGGAGTCAAGCATTCCTACAATTACATGAAAGTGTAGGGGCGTCTAGCAAAGGTGCTGATACCTACACCGTAGAAAGTCAAAATAGGCCCAAAAATGGTTGACTGCATTTTCATTGGATATGCACACAACAAAATGCTTACCGATTTCTTGTGCATGAATCCAAAGTGCCTGAGATTCACAAAAATACAATTATGGAATCAAGGAATGCGTCATTCTTTGAGAATATCTTTCCTTAAAAGACTGCAAGTGAACACCTTATCTCATCCGAACAGACTTCTGAACTAATAGATGAAGATAATGAAGATCAAAGAATAGATAATGAGGACGAACCTAGAAGGAGCAAACGACAAAGGATGGAGAAATCCTATGGAACAGATTTCTACACTTACTTGCTCGAAAACGAACCTCAGACTTACAAAGAAGATGTAAGCTCGATGGATGGACCTCTATGGAAGGAGGCTATCAAAGAAGAGATTGATTCTATATTACAGAATCATAGTTGGGAACTAGTGAAATTACCTCCAAAGTGTAAACTATTAGGAAATAAGTGGATTTTCAAGAAGAAATTGAAAGATGGAGCAGTTGATAAATATAAGGCTAGGCTTCTAGCGAAGGGATATAACCAACGTGAAAGCCTAAACTATTTTGATACTTACTCTCCTGTGACGAGAATAACTTCCATCAGGATGATACTTGCTATCACCGCATTACGAGGTTTAGAAGTTCATTAAATGGATGTTAAGACTGCCATTCTTAATGGGGACTTAGAAAAGGAAATCTATATGGAACAACCCGAGGGGTTCTCTGCTCCTGGACAAGAAATGAAAGTCTGCAAGTTGGTAAAATCATTGTACGGATTGAAGCAGGCACCAAAACAGTGGCATGAAAAGTTTGATCATGTTATGTTAAACGGTGGCTTCAAAATTAATGAATCTCATAAGTTTGTATATGTGAAAGACACAGAAGATGGCTATGTCATTTTGTGTCATTACTAGCAGTAATGAAAGAGTAACCAAATCTACCAAGGACATGCTGAGGTCGAGATTTTACATGAAAGATATGGGATGTGCAGATGTAATTTTAGGGATTAAGATCACACGAACACCGAAAGGTCTCATGTTGAGTCAAGCCCACTATGTGGATAAAATACTTGAAAGGTTTAACAAAGACGACTCTGGCACAGCCAAGACCCCGATGGATATGACGTTAAGACTATCCAAGAATAAGAGTAATGGAGTATCTCAACTTGAGTACTCTCGCATAATAGGAAGTCTGATGTACTTGATGAGCTGTACAAGACCAGATATAGCTTACTCAGTTAGTAGACAAAGTAGATACACGATCAATCCCGGAAAGGATCACTGGAAGGCGATCATAAGCGTACTAAGATATTTAAGGGGTACTCATGAGTATGGGCTGCACTATACCAAATATTCAGCAGTACTTGAAGGATATAGTGATGCAAATTGGATATCTGATATAAAAGACTCCAAGTCAACAAGTGGATATGTATTCACACAAGCTGGTGCAGCAGTGGCATGGAAATCTTCGAAACAGGCACTTATATCTCGGTCAACAATGGAGTCTGAGTTTACAGCCTTAGATAAATATGTAGAAGAAGGAGAATGGCTACACCATTTTCTAGAAGATATTCCAAGATGGGCAAATCATGTGACCCCAATATGCATTCATTGTGATAGTCAATCTGCGATTGGAAGGACACAGAGCGTAATGTACAATGGTAAGTCTCGTCATACAAGGAGGAGACATAATACCATTAGACAATTGATATCAACAGGAGTTATCTCTATTGATTATGTGTCATCAAAGAATAACATTGCGGATCCGCTAACCAAAGGGTTGTCAAGAGACCTTGTTGATAAATCATCAATAGGAATGAGTCTATTGCGTTGAGCTAATGGTTTTATGGAGGATATCCAACCTAAGCTGACTGGAGATTCCATGATCTAGGTTCAATGGGACAACCAATTCATAAAACTTGGCACGATCATTGTGGGGGTTACCCCGAACCAACCATTCCTAGGATGAAAACAGTGATACCCGTAGGGAGAGGTTAAGCTTATGCTTTTAATGATTCTTAAGTCGACAACGTATAGTCGGGTGGAGTAAAATACGGGTTTACTCAAAACACTTAAAGAGAATCACCTATGTTTGAGAGAAGAGGGGTCACTTTAAAGGAGAATTTCAAAGGCACGATTCTTTAGAAACTCTCGCAGAACCAGGACAGTGTCCACGGCCAAAAAGGGCATAATAATGAGAACAGAATAAATCAGGGAGGGCACTTGTGAAGGATATACTATTTCACTTACACAAGCAGTCGGACAGTTCAAAGGCATCTAGTCATACTCTCTAGCCAGTAGAGAAGGTTCAAGTAGCATACTCTACCTATCCTATGCAATGCCTAACCGCAGTAACTATCACCAATCTGTGTCTGACTTGTGTTGCTGGACCATCAATCTCATTCATGTGGGGGATTATTGGAAATATTGGAAAAATAGAGGAAATGGGCTATTTTGAGCAGCCCACTTGAGAGGAAATTTTGAGTGGGCTCAACTACGAGTAAAAGTCGAGACTTAGTTGGAATACGTAATACTCCGTACAAGGTTTCTAAAATATGAAACAGTCAAAATGATTGAGGTATGAATGGGATATAATGTTCCAAAGTGAACTCTTTAGAAATGAATTTTGGGATGTTATCCCACATTGGAAAAAGAAGAAAAAAATTATGAGTATACAAGGAGATGTGGACAAACTCTTGTTCAGAAGTATGACATGAGTGGATGTGTGACTAGGCGCCCCTCGCGCACACACACACACACGCGCGCGCCGCCGCCGTCCTTCCGGCCGGCTTGGCTCGGCTCGACTCGGATCGATTCGGATTGGCTCGGCTCGGCTCAGTCGAAGGGTGATTTGGGCGAAATGTCTCGGCGTCTCAAAGTTATCTTTTTACTGCAATTTTATTCAGCAAATTTTTTTTTGCTGAAACACCTCAATTATAAATTCCGAATTTTTTCGGATCTAGATAAATATCAATTTAATTGATAATTATCGAACTAAATAGATTATATAAGTATTAAGATACCAATCCTAATCGGTTTAGAGTTCCTCCAGCATACATCCACCTCCAGCCTTCATCTTTCTTCATTTTTCGGGTCGGTGATAGTATACAGATATATTCTAGTTCGCTGAGGGTGCAAGGGATGATCGATTCAGTACATCGAGCTGTTGTTTTATCCTGGGAGGCCGACGTCATACACCGTGGTGAGGGCAAATTTACTTTAAGGAGACAGATATTCTGGACTCGATAGCAACTTCTATTCGTTTTCGTGATCAACAAATAGTTCATTTTGCTAGCTATTTTTTGCAGGGTTTAAATAAATTATATATCGATATACTGTATTGTTTTGTTTCAAGTATTCGTTTTTGAAATTATTTTCAACAACGGCCATATCTAGCAGAAGTTACAGTTGTAACATGCAGCAATTCAAATAGAGCAGCAGCTTGCGTGTTTCTTCATTTGCAACTGCTTCTTTCCCATTTGTAACCCTTGGTTCCTTGGGGAATTTTGTATACTTACATATATAATCTTGAAGCCTGTTTGAGGAAGGAGGATTAATCAGATATTTAACAACTTCCAAAGATTTGATTGAAGTTTTAGTACATCAAGGTGAGTTGACTTTTAGTTCTTTTTTGGTTTATAAGTTTGATTCTTCTTGAGTTATATTAGATTATGCTAGATTGATAGCATATAGATATATAATGGTTTAGTTCGTGGGCTGAGAAGTTCTTGAAGTGTTTATAATGATTAGGATGATTTATGAATGAACCTTGAACCTATGAATTGACATGAATGAATATGTTGAGATTATCACATAATGATTGATCATTCTTCGATAATACATGGTAGCGGTAGGTTTATTTTACCTCGACAGTGGTCAGATGGCAAGGTACGAAGGCGGCTCAGACGATAAGGTTCCCGGTGATGCGGATTTCTGTGTGGGATGAGAGTAGAGAGATCGAGAGAATAAGAGAAATTTGTAAGGTTTCGAAAGAATAATTGAAGAATGGTTATGGGGGATTTATCATTTGCGAATAGCCAACAGCCTACTTGTCGTCATCTGAAATATTTTTTCTTTGTTTTTATGATTTTTTTGGGCCACGTTTCAGTATGTGGCCCAATAAGGTTTAGCCGACGGCTTACTTATCATCGTCTAAAGTATTTTTTTTATTTTATTATTTGTCTGGGCCATATGTCAGGACGTGTCCCATTAAACTTTAGTCCACAGCTGAGGTGGAGGATCATCGGCTAAAGTCGACACAACTGTGTTCCCAACGTGCCAAGTGTCGGCCCTAACCAGACTAGTACGACACGGTCGTGTCATTTGACAGGGCACGTATCACATGTTTAGGACCATATATTATTTTTAATTTTGTTATTTTTGCCGAACTTTAGTCGATGTGTCGTCAGGTAAAGTACTTTTAATATTTTTATTATTTTATTTATTTTTATTTTCTAAATTATAATCAGATACAATAATTCATCAAAATTATATGCGGTAACATAGTTACGAATTTGTAATATTATTAGTTGACATATCACATTCCATGATTAATTAAGGCTCATAATCAGAATCATCACTGAGTCGGTCTCAGTGTCAGAGTTAATAACTCGCAAAACATGTCTCAACATTCTCTAACATCTTCATCAAAATTTGCAAGTACTTCATCTGCATCAACATCAATGAGGCCACGTGCATCACCTTGTAGTTGAACCACTCGGCCTTCTGAAATATTATTCAAAAGAATTATGGTAGATCATGGAATATTGACTGCCTATGGCTTTTACTATGCTTCATATGTATCATTATCTCCTACTTATCCTAGTACAACAATATTGTATATATTCCTCAAAGCCACACAATTAACTATCTTCTATGGACATTTCTTGACCAAGTCATCCAGATAATACACTGGTTTCACTGATGTTGCAAAAATAAATGGATCACCTTCATACCAAGTTGTATATGAGTTAGTGGAAGAAAATTCATAGTCGTCTTCTAATTGGATTCCAGGGCTAGCATCAAACCATCTGCAATTGAACAAGTACACAATCAAACCCTTTCCATAAATTAGTTCTACCACTCTCAAAAGGACACTATAATATCCACTATTAACCATCGCCCTCAATTATGACATCTTTTTTGGTCTCTTTCGATACATGCAAATGTCTCATTATTCACTTTGACCATTGAATAAACCTTGGACTTAAGAGGTTTCATCAATTGGAGCATAAGTTCATGCGACCAGTTAGGGTGGCTATCACCTTGAATATGTGTCGCTGGAGAATATGAATTCAACTAAGTATGTACCACATATTACAATATGAAACCATATTTTTTATTTAACAATCAAACAAACGTACCTATATCCATCAAGGTGCAATTTCAAGCTCATATGGCAGCAGCGTTGAAAGACATTATCTACGAGCTAGGTGATTTGGCTCAACATCATGGTGATGAGTCAGTACTGCCACTAGAAGGAGGTTGAGTAGTGCGGTGAAGAGTAATGAATGCTTTTTACATGGAAGTGATAGATAAGTGCGGAAAATAAGTGACACAAAGATTTATACAGGTTTGGAAACTCGCCTACGTCCTCTCTCATTCGCTATCTTTTTCAATAGGTACAAGATAAACTTTTCCGCCTTGTCTTTAATCGGTCCAAACCATTACAATATTGTCTTATATCGGTCTAAGAAATTTTTTTATAATCTTGTCTTCTATCAGTGCAAGATAAACCATTTATCCTTTTCTATCGGACAAGGAAACGATCGTTCTAGCTTTTTCTCGGTACTAGAAAAACTCCACCGGATTTAGATTATAATTCTAATAATATTGGATCTATGATCCTAATAACATCGAATCAAATCTACAATCCTTTTTTTGCTCTTATATATGTATGATTGAATCAAACACTCAAATTCTTAATAATTTAACTCAATAACAACAACAAATAGTGTATAAAATAATCTCAGATGTATATGAATTATTTGGAGTTGTTTCTGCTTGAATACTAAATGAAGTGGTCTTATAGGCTTGAAAGCTGAATAGCCATTACTGCCCGATGTATCTAGCATGTGCTAATGTTTCTCCTTAGTGTGTGCTAACGAGCTATGGCATTTTTGAAATGTGGCGTTGACAATCTTATCTGACGATCATAATTCGAATCTAGCATGCATTTGATAAGAACCATAGCATGCGTTAATAGTAGTCAGTCCTTGAAATTCCAGATTCAGAAATATATGCCTGATCTTCCATGTTGAAAAGTGTGCAACGATCATCTGATCAACGCTCATAGTTTGAACTTAGCGTGCGCTAATATATCAGTTAGCATACGCTAACTGTGCTATCGAACGACGGTTATAATTTTAGTTTAGCGTGCATTACTTCTTTATATAGCGTGCGTTATCTGCTTCTTATGTAAGAATGACAGACCTTACTGACTTGCTTCCATAGCGTGCATTAGTTGATCGATAGCATTCGTTAATTGCTTCAATGTAAGAATGGCAAACCTTATTGTCTTGTTTCTGTAGTACGTTAGCACTTGTAGGGTGCGCTATTTTCAGTACAATGGCATGCACTAAGTGTTGGGAAAAGTACACTTCTCTAGAAAAGTAGTGTGAAAATAAATAACACTTGCACAGTGGAATTAGGATAAATATTTTTCCACTAACTGCACTTAAAAAAATGGAATAATAAGAAATAAACAAGACACAATAATTTTTACATGGAAAACTCAAATCGGGAAGAACCACAGGTGGGCGTCAGTCCAAAAACTTCCACTATATGCATTGTAGGCTTATAAAATTCTCCCTAAATATTAGGGGTATCACAAACTCTCAAGAGGGTATCTCTCAGAATACAAATATCCCAAGTGTTAAACTCGGAATAATAAGAAAAATAGAAATCACTCTTTTGAGGGAGATAGAAAAATACTCTATATTTTTCCCTCTTTTTCTTCTCCCAATGCTCTCGATTTTTTCTCTTTACTGCACTATTTCAATGTTTCTCTTTACACTTCTGCACCAGTTTTGCTCTGTAGAATGAGCTCAATTTATAGTGGAGGATGGCCACAATTGCTGGAAAAAAAGGAAAGACATGCTTGTGTAATATCCGCAATTTCGGATTTCTGGTAATTTTATTTTTTCGGCGGAGGTCCGTTTCGACGACTCGCTTGGGACCGTATCATCATTCTGAGAATGATTAATTCTGCACTTTTTGTCATCCGAGTTCATTTCGGTATTGTTTTGTTGAGTTCCGTGTTTCTTAACAACTTTTCCGCACTCGAGTTCGATTCTTGTGAATCTCGTCCGAAATTACTGTTTCGAGTTTCCCGTAAGTCCGTTTAACTTTGTTAGACGTGTTGTGAGCTTTGGTTTGGTGTTTCGATCGCGTATCGTGATTTTCGGACGTTTTGGGCCATTTTCGTAATTTCCCAAAGTTTTGGGTAATTACTTCCGTTGTTGAATTCTGAGCCTTCGGGTGGTCGTAATTGTGTGTTCTCTTAGCCCTTAGATTCGTCTTTGCGAGTACTTCGTGACCGTATCTTCGATTCGTATTCAGGTTCGGGTTTCGGTGTCGTTTTCTTGAGTTCAGTGTTATTAAACGACTTTTCCCAAATATGAGTCGACTTTGTAAAATCACCATAAATTTTTGAAATCTCCAAAGACTTTGAATCTTTTCAATATTATAGAGCATCAAGTTAGCTTTCCAATGGTTCAAACAGTGAGTCAATCGGAGTCCGGACGAGAGAGTTATGGTCGAAATAGCTCAGACACTCATTTTCCGATTTTGGCGGCGGCTGTACCTGTGCGCGGCACACTTAGGTGGGCCGCGGCACTGATCCAGTTAGCCTATTTCTGCGGATTTTGTGAGATGAATGCTCATTTCATCTCTTCCTTCATTCCTCCTCCTCTTGGCGATCTTATGGGCGATTTTGGGCGTTTTGCATCATCAATCCCGAGAGAACTTCATATTCTTCAAGTTTTTGGTGTGGATTAACAACTCCAACAATTGTTCTTCATCATTAATCCAAGGTAAATTCTTGAAACCCTACTTTTGGGTGAATTGGGGGTTTTGTTCGTTTTGTCCGATTTAACGTAATAACTTAGATTTGTGATGTATTGATGATTATTTAGATGTATTCTATCATTTCCCTTGTTATTCCATGGTTGGATCGTTTCGATTCGTTATTTTGGTCGAGTTCTTAGTCAACGCCTTGAAGGTGTCCGACAAAAGGTCTTAGAGGGGGATTGGGCGTTGTATGATTATTATCCATCGTGATTGTTGATTTATCATTGGTATGACTTAGGGACGAAATTCTTGTGAAGAAGTCGAGTCGGAACCCTTCCGTTCGTTGTCTTCTTCGGGGTCCGAGCTTCGGTCGAACCGTGTTCTTCAAACGTTTGGTAGCGGTTATTAAGGCAAGTATCTTATTATACGACTTGTATCTTGTGACTAGTAATTACGTATGATATGTATGACGATTTTGCTTGCCTCCGTAAATATGTTCCGTTTGAGTTGGTTGTGTTTTCCAAATTTGAAGGCTTTGTGATAATAGTGATATATTGGTATCCGTGTTAGGCGTCGTGCCATTTGTGCGGGATTGCGATGTACATATGAGATGGTTGTACACGTGGTTGTTCAATGTATTGTGTACCGAATGTGTGTTATGTTGGTTAAGAGTCGTTGTGATGATCAATATATTTGTGTTGTTTTTGTTTAAATACTTGATTGTACATTTCGATGTAATGTGGAATTGCTTTAAATTTAATTATTATGAATTGTGTCTTGTAGATTTGTTTGTGTTCCAGGTAGGGTCCGCGAGGCCTGCGGAGTTCGGTACATGATGTGTACGAACAAAGTGTGTGATCCGGTAGGTCAGCGAGGCCTCTGAGTCCGGTACATGACGTGTACGGACAAGGTGTGTGATCCGGTAGGGTCGGCGAGGCCTGCGGAGTTCGGTACATGATGTGTACGAACGATGTTGTGGCCTGGTAGGGTCCGTTGATGCCTCAGGAGTTGGGTAAATGATTTGTACAAACAGTTTGTTTGGCCGGGTAGTGTCCGTTGAGGCCTCGGAGTTCGGTACATGATGTGTACGAGCGTGTGTGTGGTCGGGTAAGGTCCGTCGAGGCCTCCGGAGTTCGGTACATGATGTGTACGAACAATGATCGTGTAGCGATGATTGTTCGGGTAACATTTTAAATATGGATCTCGGACTCATAATGATATATTATTTAGTATGCTTTGAACGAGAATCGGGCTAAGGCCCTAATGTTTACGAAAAGGTTTTGTAAATTGGGACTCGAGGTCCAAAAGAATTTACGCTTTAAAAATCCCGAGATGATGTGTTCCTTTTCAAATATCTCTTACTTGAGTTCGAAATTCTAAAACTTCTCGGGAACATTTTGATAATTGATTTACGTATTAAATTCGTAGTTGCTATTTGCTTGTTACATTTCGTATGGTTTGATACTTGCACTAGTAAAACAGTGGAGTTTTACTAACCTCCGAGTATTCGGGGGGTGGATGTCTGTTCTGCGTCCAGGTACATGCAGGTTCAGGGGAGCAGTCACAGGATTGGCACAAGGGGATGACGAGCTGCGATACTAATCAAGAGTTGAGAGTTGGTAGAGTTTATTTGTATTGTTAGAGTTGATTCAGTCTTCCGTTGTATTGTATTTCGAACCCTGTGTGGGTAATGTTGTTAGTTAGTCCTGTTGATAGAGTTGTGTGACCTCATCGGTCTGTGTGTTTTTATGTAAGTGACCTTAACGGTCTGTATTATTATATTGTTTGACCCTGGCCGGGCAAGCATTTGGTTGTTTATGGACGTTTAGCCTGGTAGATCCTTGCGGAAAGGGTTTACGGCGTGTAATATTCCCATATAGTTTTGGGGTGTTACAGCTTGGTGCTAACATTTACTCCGTGAATAATGGCTTTACTTAAAGTCTTTCCTTTTATTTTCTGCCACATGGTTTTCAATTGTGGTGGATTTTTCAACAACCCCCCCCCCCCAACCACCACCACCACCACACCTCATGTGAGGATTCAACCAGAGCTGCTTCACATTTGTAGATCTCAAACTTATCTCGAGGTAAGGACTTGGTAAACATATTGGAACCATTATCATCACTGTGAACCTTCTCGAGCTGCATTATCTTTCTTTCAAGTAAATCAGATATCTAATGATATCTTGCATCAATATGCTTCACCTTGAGTGAAAACTCGAATTTTTACTCAACTGAATTGCGCTTTGACTATCGCATTAAAGTACATACTTCTTTTGCTTCAAGCCCAACTCCAGTAGAAATTTCTTTAACCGCAACATTTCTTGATGGATAACGGGGCTCCTGTATCCAATATCTAGGCGCGCTGTACTGTTGGAAGTATAGCTGTATGGGCCTTTGATATCTGGATACAGCCTTCTTTCTGAATGGCTGCTGGCGCTTTTGATATGCTCGGGGAGCATGCTGTTGGTTACGCCTTGCAAGTCTGTAAGGATGAGGATTCCGCTGTCTAGAATATGACTATGGTGGTGGAATGGCATCTTTTGCTGTTCGCGATGCAACGGGTTCCTTAACAGGACTCGGAATTTCTTCTGATACAGGAATGGGTTCCTCACTCCTGACAAATACCGTACTAGATTTTCCTTTGTTGGAGAACGGGTTGTACCCTAAGCCACATTTATCGTGAGCATGTTGCCTAGTACTTAGGAGTTCTTCAATTCGAAGGTCAAGGAAAGGCGGTTCCAAGGGGGCGACCTAGTCCTCAAAAAGGTCCAGACTCACACAGGAGTCTTTGGCCCGAATTGGGAATGCCCATTTAGGATATCTAAATGGCTAACTAGGGGACCTACGAACTCGAACACCCAGACGGCACTCCGGACCAATACCCCTGGAACGCCGTGCATTTGAAAAAATACTACCAGTGAAAACTCTGTATTCAGTTACCCAATGTACAAAGAGTATAATGAGATTTTCCTATCCCATCTATGTGATTCGCCTCGACGAAAACAAACAACTAAAAAGAGGACGACTCGTTCGTCCTACAAGAGGCCATCGACTAACCTGACAGAACTACGCAAGCGATTGCCCCCCCAAGCACAACGTATACCGTCGAGGATCATCATTCGACATGGCAATCCGAGGAAGAAAAGTGCAGCCATAGTCCTGGAGATCGATGGAACTGACAGCTTCGTCCATGCAAGGTTCTTTTAGGCTGCGATCGCTCGCCCTTCATTTAAATATGAGGCAAACGTAGCCGAAGGACCCTCCAAATAAATCTGTGGACACACTCGTGCGCCCTCAAAAGTACATCATCTAACATGATATACCCGGACAAGGCGATGCCTCCCTACCCCATCACAATGTATACCGTCGAGGGTCGCCATCTAACATGGCGACCCGAGGTAGAAACGTGCTAACAAGCCGCGGACGTGGAGTCGAATAAACCGATGACGCCCCTTGCAAGGACTTCTCCAGACCAAGACCGCTCGCCTTTTGTTTAAATACAAGGCGGGCGCAGCCTAATGGAGGACCCTAACAATAAAGTGAGTCACGAGACAAACCTACAGATGGAATGTCCCTCGCACACAAAGACGCGGTTATGGAGGCCGGTCCATCGAACTCCACGACCGTGCACGGTCCCCCAGATTCGAAACAGTCGACCTCCCTCGAAGAATCGGCAAAACGAAAGACAGCTCACCAAACATACTATTTTTGTTCCCTTACTTACACTAAGTAAACAAAAACAAGGGGCAAAGTGGAGCTATTCCTAAATGCGATCGGGAGGAAGGGACCATACACGATCGGCTTCGTTCAAACACACACATGATGATCGGTTTTGTTCAAGTACAAGTAAGAATTTTCAAGTGTACCAATACATTCGAATCCATTCAACATTCAGACAGTCAATCATACAAACAAGGCATCAGGTGCGATTGTGTGGACACTTGTATAAATTCATATGCAAACATTCAGATGAGGCGATCGTACATATAAAAAATCAGATGCGAAGAAGAAGTATTTTATTCCATTCAAAACGATCGTACATACAATACCGAAGGCAGTACAAGAGAAGACTGGAAATTACAAAGCAAAGGAAAACAAAACAAACTCCAACGTCGTTCAGGCCACCCCCGACTGGCCTTCGCCTCCAGCAGACGGATCGGCGCGCGCCTACTCACCGGCTTCAGTATAAACAAGTTTATCCGGGAATGGATACCAGCTCAGATCGATCCCTAAGTCGGTGAGGTCGAGGATCGGTAGGGAGAAATCCGGCTACAGGGGATGCTCGAGTACATAGGCCTTGAAGGTTTCCATCATAGGGCCGACCTCGATCCCAACCTTCTTGGCTGCACGGATAGCGTCGGCGTAGGCCATATAGTAGGCGAACTCACCGATGTACTCCACATTAAGGTAGGGATCGGTCTCGATCGCCCTTAACTGCTCCTTCAGCCCCGCAGCCGTCTTGTCCGCTTCAGCGAGCTCGGCCACCTTGGCATCCAGTTCCCCTTTCGCTTTCTCCAGCTCGCCGTTGAGCCGATCCACTGTCGCCTTCAGCCCAATCACCTCCCCCTTCGAGGCTGCGTGCAACCGGCGAGCCTCCGTCATCTGGTTCTGTAACCGATCCACCACCCCCCGGGACCGGTCAAGCTCCTGCTTGGCTCGTTTGGCCGTCTCCAGGTACTCCTTCTCCATGGCCACTATCCGATTGGCGAAATCAGCATTCTGGTTCCGAGCGGCCTTAAGATCTTGATGGAGGCCAGCAGTAGAGGGTCGCCCCTCATAATCTTTAGCAGCTTGGACGGCCATCGTCGCCGCCTGTAGAGTCAGGGCGAGTGTCGCCTGCATGGCATCACCAGACTGCCGACGCGCAATCGCGTCGAGGTCAGTCGTCCATGCCTTAGGAAGAGCGGTGATGGCCCGGGAGACGTAATAAGGGACGTCGACAGCCTCACGCTGGGACTTGCTCGCCAAGAAATCCAGCACCATCGGCGAGACGTCCGGATCGGCAAGCCGGACCCTGCAACACAAACAAAAAGAAACAAAGGAGTTAGTATACACCCTACACAAATAGCCTAACTCAGAAAGATCAAACCGCTCTTACCTGGCGACCAACTCGGGGTCGCGGCCGATATAGGGCTTGCCCCGAGGAGTTTCGGCTTCGGCGATCGCCGCGGTCTTCAGGAAGGTAGCTGAGGGCCTGGACCCCTCCGCCATCGGAACAGCAGAGATAGGTGGCGCGGCAACCGGTGGCTCCAAAATGGATACCTCCACGTCATCAGTCGGCAGGGACTCCTACGGCCTCTGCCTCTTGCGGTTGCGCTGGAGCTGTTCTTCCTCCCGAGCTTCCGGCTCGATGACCGGCACCATAGTAGGTCTCACCGCAGGGACAGGATGGGACGTCGTAGCAGGGGCACGATCCGTCTTCTTTCCCTGGTGAAGACGACCCAAAAGTCCAGGGTTCGACATTGAGATCTCTTTCGGGGGCTCGGAATAACGGGGAAAATGGATTTCTGTCAAAGAAGAAATTCAGCCAAGTTAGACAACTATCTCAATCAGACGATCGTCAAGAAGGAAAGGGAAAATTAAAAATTTATACCTGGAACCTTCAGATGGCGTGGGAAGCGAAACAATCGGGCATCCAACCAATGAGGTTCGTGGTTGACTATGCGAACGTCGATATAGGAGTCCGACAGACCGCTAATTCGCTCCCAGACGATCAAGAAGTCAAAAGGGAGATCGCCGATCGTTGGAACAAGGAAGCCTGCAAAAAGGAAACCAAATTAGATCAGTCCAAGGGGTATCCGATCAAAGGGAGAGTTAAAACCCTTACTCGGATTCCTCTCCCGAAAACTGGTAGGGATATTCAACTCTTCCTCCGGCTTATCGCTCGATGCCGACCTCCACGCTCCGCCGACCCAGCACCATTTTTCTAGGTCGCCCCGAACTTTGTTCGGAACCCCAAGGACCACCCTACCCATGTGGCCCTGAATGTGGTAGCCGCCGAGCGATCCTTTCTGCGCAGTCAGCTTGAAGAGATAGTTCATTTCCAACGCAGAAAGTAGGCGGAACAACCGATGACCGCCAAAAAGCGTCAAGGTGCTGATAATCGGCAGCCAGGCGTTCGGAGTAAACTGGAGCGGCGGCACATTCCAAGCGGTCAACAAATATGACACGGCAAACGGCAAGGGGAACCACAGGCCGGCCTCCAGGATCATTTCATTGACGACGACCAAACCCTCGGGAGGTTGGTCGGCACGTTCGTTCTCCGAGGGCACATACAACGAGACATCAGAAGGGATATGGTATTTCACCATCCAGCGACTCAAGTCTTTCCTGGTTGCTGAACTCCGAATCTGACCGAGGGTCCACGGGGAGCGGTCCGCGGCCCGAAACGCCGTCCGTTTCACGGGCTCATAGGGGTGGGCGGCAGAATAGGCTCCGAAGTCAAACTGGGGACATGGTCCGGCAATCCCCTCTATGAGCTTAGCAAAAGCCAAAAAGGCAGGGCCAAACACGCTGTTCTGCTCCCAGTACAGCCTCATCGCTTCATCCTCATCCACCGGCGAGCCCTTCTGCCCCGCCGCCGCCGACCTCGCCACGTCAGCTTCATTGAAAAGCTCTTCAATCTCCGTGGGTGCAATCCCCGCACAAATGGTCTCGACGGTCGTTTCCATATGAAGAGCCACGGGGGTTTCTTCCCGGTCAGGCGAAGCCGCGGCGGCAGAAGAGCTACCAGCCTCGTATGTTTTAGATCCTCCTCCAAACATGTTTTTAAGAGTAAAGGGGGAGAGAAAATTTTTGTTCTTACCTAGAAGGAAAGTCGGTCGGCACAAGATTCTTCAAGGAAATTCAGCAAAGTCTCGTCTGAAAATCAAGGACGCATAAAGAGTTGAACTGAAGTGGCCCTAGCCCTTTTATAGGCGAGTGCAGGGACCTTTGTGCAAATAGGCGGAATCCCGAGGGCTGAAGTGCAACCGTCGGGAGGGGGACACATTAAATGCAGCCCTCGAAACCTGTATACGCGTCGTTTCGAGGGCACGCCAGACAACAAGTCTGACAAAACCGTCGGACTCCCCCAACGGTAGCGCGACGTGTGTCCCTACAACGTTTCGAGAGCCGTCTCCATTTCTCGCTATTTCCAGCGCATAAGGAGATCGTCCGGATTCAAACTCAAATCGTCCAAGCGACGATCGTCCTTATCATAAGCAGACGAGTCAATCGTCTAAAACAGGCGATCGCCAACAGTGCCACCTCACCCCATGTCTTCAACATCGGAGCGAGCTGGGGGGCAATTGTTGTGCGGCGATTTATACGCCTCGATGGCAATCGGCGTAATGGTCAAGAGCCAACCATAGAAGACAGATGCTGGGCAAATGCCTAGCACTTGGCATCCAAGGCGATCGTCGATTGGTATCTGGCGATCGCCTATGATGTCCGACCATAGACGATCGTCCCGTGCCACGTATGAATCCAACACCCGTCAAAGTCTTCGAAGACCGAATCTCGGACGTAGACCCACGTGCAGATCCGCAAAAGGCGCCACAAGATAAAGCTCTTTGACCCCAGCCTGTCACCACCTTCACACCTACTGACAGGCCCGCCGAAAGGTACAAAGTGGGTCCTCCCCAGACAGTGACTCAGAACGCGTGCGGACTCCTCATTGGCCCGCATGTCTGGCTGCCAGCAGCAGCCTCGGACTTTAAGAAAATAGTCACACGTGATGGGACGATCGCCCACATTATTCTAATATAGAATACGGCGGTCGGCCGCGATCGCCAAGAAGGACCTAACAACTTCTTCTCCTATAAATAGTAGGCCTCCAACAGTGGCCTAAGGGGACATTCTGAAAACAGTGGACTTACTCGACAAACTCATTCACATATACAGAACACCAAAAAGCAAGAACTCACAGAGCTTCATATCTGGTTCTTCTGGCAATCTTCACGCTCTATAGCTAAGATAACTAGAATATTTACACTGATTGTAATAGTATTCTAACATTAATATTTGTACTCCAAAGTATTTATATTAATAACATCTCGCGAGAGCATTCAAGCCTGGGACTAACAACCCCGACAAATCTTGTGTTATTTACTTTCCCACGGAAGTGTTCTCGCATTTGTTTGTTACTCGACCATTCCAGCAATATCATCTCCGGATAATATTTTGGGTAACAACAATTGGCGCTAGAGGAAGGGCATCCTAACCTTCATTTTTATTCCGACCGTCTCGAAGAACACTCACTGTTCTCCGGGACATATACTTGGAGAAACACTCATTATTCTTCAAAGAAGAAACCTTCAGAGACATGACGTCCGCCACGAACTCAAAAAGAGCCACCCTGTGATCTGCCGGACCTCTCATTCCGGCCCAGACCGAATCCCAACCAACGGCGGAAGGCGACCGCGGCGATGCTAGACTCTCACTCCCGCCCATGAGGGATGGACCCAGCCTCTCACTCAATCAGTTCCAGACCGCGGAACAAATCGAGGAGGCTATGGCCATCCTCAGGGAGCGACGGAGGGCATGCGACTCGCCCACCATTACTCCATCATCCATCCGCCGGGCAGGCAAGCGGAAGCTTAAGGGGCTATACATCGAGAAATCGTCGGAAAGCCCCGAGCCGCAGGAAAAGGCTCTCGTAAGGTGGGACGATTCCGTCTTCATCCGCCTAGGGAGCGATCCCTCATGGCGACCCGGGAATTCAGGCCCCAGTCGGGAGACATCGGAATCCGTCACCAGGAGTTCGGCATATCCGACTCCCAGAAAACAAGTCGGCCCCCCGCTCGCCCAATAATTGAGCCCGGTGGCGGAGAACTCGTCACCTACCATGGGGCAAGGAGATTAGTACATGATCGCCTTGGCTCCCGCTCCGAGAGCCAATCAGCGAGCAGTCAGGCTACGGCGATGGCCACCATGCAGCGCCAGCTCGACAAAATGAAGGCGCTCCTAGAAACTAGGGCAGGCGCCAAGAGATCGATCGCTGGACTGAGTGAGCCACTCGCGGACCTGATCGAGCTCGCCCCAGTTCAACCGAAGATCGCTCCCCCTCAAACATCCAGACCAAAGAAGTTGTGGTCACAGGAAGCAGATCAGGTAATATGTATAATGCTGACTAGATGCCTACGAGCTCCACAATTCCGTGTTTTGTTGCCAAAGGCACTGCAGATCTAAGCTGGCTATGGCACAATAGGATGTCACACGTCAACTTCAAGACGATCAACAAACTCTCCAAACAGGGAATGGTTAGAGGATTGCCAAATGTTTCATTCCAAAAAGACAGCGTATGTGGACCCTGTCAGAAAGGCAAGCAAATCAAGACCACCCTGAAAAGCAAATCCTACCTTTCCACCAATAGAGTTTTGGAAATGCTACATTTGGATCTTTATGGTCCTGTAGACCCGGTAAGCTTGGGAGGTAAGAAATATTGTCTCGTTATTGTTGATGATTATTCCAGGTACGCTTGGACAATTTTCCTAAGCAAGAAGAAGGAAACAACATCAAAGCTGCCCGAGCACCTGGGAAAGCTTCAAAATGAAAAAGGGTCGAGTATCGTGTCCATTCATTCCGACAGAGGTACAGAATTCACAAACCGCTTTATAGAACAATACTATTCGTAAAATGGGATACATCACGAATACTCAGCTGCCCGTACACCTCAACAAAATGGTGTTGCCGAGCGAAAGAACAAGATGCTGAAGGAAGCAACAAGGACAATGATTGCCGCAAGCAAGTTGCCATAGAGTTTCTGGGGCGAAGCCCCCAATACAGCGTGCTATACACAAAACTGCGGTATCATCAACAAGCATCACAACAAAACAGCATACGAGGTATGGAACAACAAAACTCCGTTAGTTTCGTACTTTCACATATTTGGATGCAGGTGTTACGTTTTAAAGAACAGTAAGGATCAACTTAGAACCTTCGATGAAAAATCGAATGAAGGGATATTTGTTAGATATTCCTCTGTTAGCAAAGCTTACAGGATCTTCAATATAAGGAAGCTAACAATTGAGGAATCAGTTCATGTAGTGTTCGATGAACCCCACCATGATCCTACAGGAGTAGAAGACATTTCTCAGAACATCCAATAACTTTCCATCATAGATCCACCAACTCTATTAGAACCTGTCGTTGACTTAGAAATCAACCCCGCAGCTGTAAGAACTGACGTAGATGAAGTTGATGCTGTACAAGCTGAAGCCGAAACTACAACAACTCAAGATACAGTACGGGACCCCGAACTACAACCCGACAGAAGATGGTTGAAAGATCACCCACAATAGCTGATCATTGGAAACATTGATGCTGGTGTTTATACCCGTAGGAGAATACAGAGTACACAAGGAAATGCACTATGTGCGCAAGAAGACCCCGAGTCATAGATATCTCCATTTCCTGAATGGAAATCTCTATCCGAGCTTAGAAGAATTAATATGTGCACTATTTCTGTATTCTTAGCCCAATCCGAACCTGTTTCTACCAAAGAAGCTCTCAACAATTCACATTTGATCACATATATGGAAGAAGAGCTTAACGATTTCGAAAGAAACAACGTATGGTATCTTGTACCCAGACCTACTCATCAATCAGTAATTGGAACCAAATGGGTATTTAGAAGAAGGATAGAAATGAACTCATTATCAGGAATAAATCCCGACTAGTCGCACAAGGCTACAGACAGGAAGAAGGCATAGACTACGATGAAACATTTGCCCCTCTAGCCAGACTAGAAGCCATTAGGATATTTTTAGCCTTTGCCGCCCATAAAAGCTTCATTGTATACCAAATGGACGTCAAAAGTGCATTCCTGAATGGAGACCTTGCTGAAGAAGTATATGTTGAACAACCACCAGGGTTTGTCAATCCAGAAGGCGAAGACCTAGTATACAGGCTAAGGAAAGCACTGTAAGGACGTAAGCAAGTCCCTAGAGCATGGTATGAGACCCTATCCTAGTATCTAGCCGATAATGAATTTGAGAAAGGTGCTGTGGACAAGACCTTGTTCAAAATACAGGAAGGTGATGATCTTCTAATGGTTCAAATATATGTAGACGATATAATATTTGGTTCAACTAACCTTGCTTTATGTCAAAGGTTCTCTCATCTCATGCAAAGTAAATTTGAAATGAGTATGATGGGAGAACTTAGTTATTTCCTGGGGTTGCAGGTAAAGCAGTTGCCCACTGGGATTTTCATCAACCAGAAAAAATACAGAAAGGAGCTTCTCAACAAGTTTGGAATGAATACTTCCAAATCATCGTCAACCCCCATGAGCACTTCTGTGCAAATTAGTGCTGTTGAAGCTGGAAAGCCGGTTGATAAATCACTCTACAGGAAGCTTATTGGCTCACTCCTATACCTAACGGCTAGCAGGCCCGATATACAGTTTGCTGTGGGAGTGTGTGCGCGATATCAAGTATCACCTAAAGAATCACACTTCGCAACAACTAAATGAATCCTAAAATATATCAAAGGAACGGTCGATGTAGGACTGTGGTATCCTAAAGAAGGCGTATTCGATTTAGTTGGCTACAATGACTCAGATCTCGGAGGTTGCAAGCTAGATAGGAAGAGTACAAGTAGAACTTGTCACTTTCTTGGACCTAGACTTGTGTCTTGGTTTAGCAAGAAACAATTGGCAAACTCGTTTTCAACAGCTGAATCAGAATACTATGCTGCTGGTAGTTGCTGTATGCAGATCCTTTGGATGCAACAACAGCTATCAGACTATGGAATTGAAGCCAAAGAAACACCGATTATGTGCGATAGCACGAGTGCAATTGCTATGACTCACAACCCTGTATTGAACTCGCGCACCAAGCATATCAATATGAAGCATCACTTCATTAGGAATCATGTTGAGAACAAGGATGTTCGGCTGGAAAAAGTTCATACAGATATCCAGTTAGCCGACATCTTTACCAAGCCTCTCGACACAGCAAGATTCTGCATGCTTCGACATGAATTGGGATTGCTACAGCCTAACTCCCTGTAAGTTTTTTAATGCTTTTACTCATCAAATTGAGGGGGAATGCTGTAAGACCCAAGAATACAATATCCACCGTTAGTTTCTGTACACTCAGTCTATCAGAACAGCACTGTAGGAACAAAGAGACATGAATTATCCTACAGCTGAAGTGTGCAATAATTAAGGGCGAATACTGACGACCCAAGAATACAGCATTAATCCGAAAGCTGCTGTATCGAATTGAAATCCGTATGTACCTTTTAAGGGGGAACGCTGTATTTTTGCAGATACAGCACATACTATGGGAAATCAACTATCATGTTATTTATTTATTTTAACAACTTTTATGTCCACGTGCCTTGCCATAATTAAAAAGTTTTTGCATTAAATGCTTTACACGACATCTGGACATTGGTATCTTCAAGCCGCGATGTTTCATATTATTATATTAATTTTACACCGACGTTTCGGGCAATAAGGGTAATTTGATAAGTCAAAAGTGGGACCCGCTTTTATTTTAGATTAAATGGATAAGTTGTACCGGTTACACTCAGTCCATCGTGATCGTCCATTTTAAATAATGGTTCCCATCCCTTAAATCTGACCGTTAATTCTCTGAAAACCCTTCTTCGCCGCCCACTATAAAAGGACTGTAAATGCCATTTGAGAATCCTTACGCTTTCTGCATATTGTAAGAGTTCTTGAGCAGACAGCCTGCAAAACTTTTTTGTGTTTACTACATTCTCTTTGAATCCTTTTTAACTTTTCTTCGAGAATCATCAATGGCATCTTCTCAGACCTCTTCCATCTCTCTCA
The DNA here is from genome assembly GCA_033398695.1 of Orobanche coerulescens. Taxonomy (NCBI): domain Eukaryota; kingdom Viridiplantae; phylum Streptophyta; class Magnoliopsida; order Lamiales; family Orobanchaceae; genus Orobanche; species Orobanche coerulescens. The sequence goes on from CM065811.1 coordinate 38,554,815, forward strand.
AGAAATCCTCCAACATCATCGATGGACGGATCTTCTCTAGATCTGTTGTGCTTGAATGTGTTCGTACCGAAGGTGATGATGTCAAATCGATGGAATACGTCATTATGAGGATACATCAGCAAGGCCTCTATCTCCTTGGCAGCCACACCACTGAACGATTTGATGTTCATGTGGTTGAGGAATTCTACCTCAATGCTGCTGTTCGTTTCCTTTCACTGGGTCAGGGAGGACATGTTGCTGACATCACAGCTGTCATTCGTGGAGTCGAGATCCGTGTTGACCAAGAGCTTCTCCAGAATCTCTACAGGCTTCCTGCTGATGGCCTGACCATGGAAGATCTTGAGACCTTTGGTTCCCAAGAACTCTTGACCGGATACTATGGGTTATTCACCGGTTCAGCGTTGGTTGAATCAGTTCACACCTCTTGCCATAAGAAACTTTTCTGTTTACCTTTTGTTTATTTACACGATTTCTGTTGTCGTGTTATTGAGAATAGAACAGGTGCTTTCGAGATGTGCACCAATCTCAGGTTCAGAATGATGGTTGCAATAATGACCTGTGAGAAGGTCAACTGGTGTCAAATAATCCTCAAACGGTTTTAGGAAGAAGTCTCTAAGCCTCCCTCATCTAAGAAATCCTTTGGTTTGCTTTTGAATTATATTTTGACGAAATGCGGAGTTCCGCAATCCGCAGAGGCGAAGAAAATCAATTCACGGATATACTTAGGAAGCGTCAGGCCTACTGTTTTCAACCAAAGAACCCTAATCGCTAACAGACCTTTTGTCCGCAAATTGGCTCTGTCTGTTGATCCGAGGGATGTATCTTCGAAGTCTCAGAGCGAGGAGACTTCAAGGAAGAGAAAGAGATCTCATGGAAAAACTCTCGTTGCTGTTGAGAAGCCGAAAAAGAAGCTAAGGAGGCTTTCAACAGTTAAAACTACAAAAATCTCCAAGGATGCTCCTTCATCGGCCCAACCCATTGTAGCGACACCCCAGGGCACAACCCCTGCGGATGAGATGATTGCTACTGTCTCGACAGTAGATCCTGAGCCTTTGGCGGCTACGACGGATAAACAGACACCTGCCAACATACAAGACTCTGGCGAGTCGGCTGCCACTTTGGAGCCAAAAGCTACTTCTCCTATGCAGGATTCCACACCCGTTAAGGATCCATCTCCCATCAGGGTACCAACCCCTGTAAGGGATCCCTCTCTGATACAGGATCCCATACCTGCCGAGGAACCTATGCATACAGTGGACCAAATCATTATACGCAGTCCCTCCCCAGACACCATTATCAATAAGACTTTGCTCTCTATGCAGATAGAGCAAGATTATGACCGCTTCGTACAATGGAAAGCCTATAGGATCGCTCCATACATCAAACTATACAATAGGAGCGATTGTTGCGAAGTAGAACGATTCGTGTTGGAAGTGACGGACTCACCAGATGTTGAAGTCCTGATCCAATGGGACAACCTAATCTGCAAAGAGTTGATCATTAGCCACCTGATGGACAAATCAGATGCCCGTCAGAAAGGAAAAGCTAAATCCGGCGATCAAGCTCCCGAAAGTCCAAAATCAGATCTCGACTCGGACGATGATGACGACGCCCTTCAGGCTGGTCTAAGAATGAGTCGCGAGGAATCTGAATCTCAGATAGGCGCAGGAACTTCTAGTCAACATCAAACTCCTCCCCATCAACAAGACATTGTCCCGACAATGAGGATTCAGTCCTTCATGTCGCGGAGAAACAATCAGTTTCGCAACAGGAACCCGAGCCTATCGTCGAGGAACAACCGGCTACCCAATAGGCACCCGAGCTTGTTGCAGCCCAAGCCGAAGAAGAACCCAACGCCATCCCGCACGAGGAATCAGTCCCTTTACCGGAGCAAGCGGAAGCTGAGAGACAGCAGGAGGATTCAGTCCCCCATGTACCTTTGTCTTCAGAACCCACTGTCGAACAAGAGAAATCATCAACCCCTGTCGCCGAGCCTGCTGATGAGGCTCCCGAAACCTCAACTGGTTTAGAATCCGACGATGGTATAAAACCTGAGGATGTACAACTCAACTCAATTCATGTCCCAATGTGCACTTGAGACGGTTGAATAGAGTTGAAGATTTTGCCCAGCCAGATTCTCCAAGGACTGCCACAAGGAAAGAGCGACTACATGCTCTTGGCCTTCAAATTGTTTTCATCCAGGATGCTGTCAACGCCCTGTATTCTATTGAAAAAGCTCTTTATTGGATGCACCAATCAGCCGTTGAAGAGATGACAGGTCTAAGGCACGAAGTTTCCCAAGTGGAAGAAGCCTTCAGAATATTGTCATCAGTCTTCCAGCAGGCCCTAAGCCAATTGCAAGAACGACAGGAGCAGATCCTGAGAGAAGAACAATCTAAGCTATGCGTGTCCGAGGCCAAGACTGCATCAGCTCTCATCGAATCCGGTTTCCATCTTCGAGCCCACGACAAGAAAATTCAAGATATGTCGCAGGTGCTCACCTCCCTGGTTGAGAAAACGACAAGTTTCGAGACGAAACAGGATGCTGCTATGCAAATATTGGAACGCCTTGATGAGAAAGTGTCATACCTTGATGACGCCAAAAAGGGCGAAGAAGCGAGGGAAGATGCTAGGAGAACTAGGCTTGCGCAAGAGAAGGAAATGCTTGCTGCTTTTGAAGACAGCATCACTGCTGATATTGCCCGACTATCATCTCCTACTCCCAATTTTAGGATACAGGGAGATCGACCAGAACTCTAGGACCCTAAGTATCCTTAGAAGAACCTCGTTCAAAAGCCTCAAACTATGAACCTCCCGGCCGACCGACAGCCTACTGCAGAAGAAATCAAAAACTGGAGGAGAAATGAACTGCTAAGATACTTTGTTGTTCTTATTAAAGGATCCTCAATTTTCAATAGATGCAGGACGGTATAGGAAGCCGCAGAGGAGTTTACGAAGAGGTTGGAGGATGGATCTCTCCCGCTACAGCAGCAGATGAAGTCTAAGCACAGACAAGGTGACTTGGTTACCCATCCAGAATATTGGATCCTAGTCTTCGATAAGTCGTATGAAGTACGAGCCTTATATCTGAATCGAGACAGGGACGCTCATCAGAACTGATGGAAAAATACCAAGAATGACCCCAAAAGGCCATGGAGACACTCAGATTATAGGAGTTGAATTCCTTATTGTATCATTTTGTAATTTTATTTTTCAAAACAGCAAAACATTGTACTCTAAGTTTCAATATCAATAAAATATTTGCCTGTCTTGAAAGATTACAACTCGTAATATACTGTGTTCTTGTATGTTTACAAACACTTAATTTATTCTTGCTGTATACAAGTATGAAACTTGTTTTAATATTAAGCTGTAAAGAACTTGTCTGCGAACAGTTCATAGTTTAAGTTGTATGTATTTAGAATACAATGTAAGATTGTGCCTGCGCGCCAATCATAAGTTTAAATATGTAATACTCATTTGATAAAAGCTGAACTTGCCTGCGAGCAGTTCTTAGTATTAGACTAATTGCTGAAGGCCAGAACATTCGAACAGAAGACCAAGAAGTCTGCCCTCCTTCAAAATGCTAAGTGTCAAAGTTTTGGCATCATCAAGGATGTTTGGATAACATCATAAGGTTTTAAAAGGAAGACTTGGAAAGACTTGGCAAATTATCAAAAAGGGGGAAATTGTTGGGATAACAAATCCCTGTATTGAAATTGTCGGGATAACAATCCCTGTATCGAAAGATCGTGATAAGAGTGTTTTGACAATATGCCAAAACAGCATACAGCAAGCAGCTGTATCGAAAAGCTGATCAAAGGTGTCAACCTGTATCGAAGACTTCTCGTAGTTACTATCATACAGCAAAGGAGTCTCATAAGACTAAGTATGGAAGCTGTGTCGAATCGACAATACAGCTATCATTCCATACAGTATCCGAACAGGACAAGAAAGAATCTTTGTTATTTGCTAAAGTCAAAATCCCATTTAAGAAGATATATTTAATTACTAAAGGATAAAGTATTTAAATATTAAGTCGTCAGAGATCTTCAATCTAGCACAAAATCCGGATCGTGTTTTATTCAAACACATTATCCCATTGGAACGGACTTTTGCTCAACGGATATATTTCAGAAGGCTATATATATATATATCTCCAGAGTTTGAAGTTCAAGCACTGAAATACTGATACATACGAAAGCAAACGAAGTTATCATCATATACATCTGAGCAAACATATCTCCCAAAGCATACTGCTATTCTGAAAGAAGAGATATACAATTGCTCAAACCGTGAACAACACATCATCAGCTAAAAGCTCAGAAAGTCAAAGCTGTTGTTCAAACATTGTTCTACTCTTGAACAAAACCCATCAGCCCTGTGTGGACCGAGAAACCTTGCTATTCCTGAAATGTGTGTGCTGGACTTGCATTGAAGAGATGAAGCTTCGGAACTGTGTGTGAAGAATCCAGTCAAGTGAAAGCTTAAACCAATCTGTGTGAACGGTTGAAGGCTAAGATCATTATATCAATCTGTGTGAACGTAGTATTTATAATAAACATTGTCACTCCTGTGTGGAGGACCAGTGGACGTAGAGGGGTTTACCTCAAACCACTTTAATTATTGTGTGATTTATCTTCTGCATTTACTGTTTTATTATTTGTGATTATTTTTAAGTATACACTTCATATCTAGTTGTTGTATTTACAGCAACTCACTTTAACAAGACTTCCGCTACGCACTCAGATTTGAAAACCGTACAGCTTGTTGTTTAAAACACTTTCCAAGCTGTATCCTGTATACTTAGTGGCCAACAAACCTTTTAAAAATCATTAGGGTCTCAACCCAAATCTCATTTCAAGTCACAATACACAGAAACAATCACAGGGTCCACGACCCAACAACCAAACATTGCAACATAGGCCCATAAGCTATCCCGCCCCGGAGACCCCATCGGATCATACCTAGTTAGATACTCATGGCCGAACACTATTCATACTCGCAAGTAACGAACTCCAGAGGCCTCAGTGAATCCTACATGTTACCACAACATACATCATTTGTACTTGCAAGTAACGAACTCCAGAGGCCCTATTGGACCTTACCTGGCACCACACATTACTGAATTTTGACCCTTACTCGCAAGTACCTAATCCCAGAGGCTTCGTCAAGCCTTACCTGGTTAAACCCAGTGCAACACCAATGTGACCCGACCCGTACTCGCAAGACCGAATCCCAAAGGTCCCGTCAGACTCTACCTGGTCACAACAATCTACAACACACATCGACAACACGACAATCATCATGAACAACACAATAATTCACAAGACATCGTAATACACATTCGAGTGTATTATAAAACCAACACAACATCACAATCAACACATTTCACATAACAATATACCAACAACGGCAATTCACATAATGCACAATCAACACACAGACCATAATAATTCTATTACACAACTTCAATTCACACTGTATAAAATGTATAGACAAGAATACTTGCCTCGATAATCAACACACTTGGTCGAAAATCCCCAAACCTATATCCTCTGCGATAAAACAACAATAATGCAATCACTATGAGTATAACGACTGAAAACAATGAAAAACATGCCTAAAAGTTGAAGGGAACCCCATTGAGACATTTAATCGAGCAATAAATGTTCAAGACTTCCATAGAACACAAAAATGATCAACCGGGTGGAATGAATCCAGGATATGGATATATAATATGTGGAATATGATTGATAACACCCAACAACACTACCCAATTCATCAAAAGTATATTAAAATGGGTATCAATATGAAAACCCCAAAAGTCAACCCTGAGAGATTCAAGAAGGTTAACTTCGATCTGGACGAACGGAATGAAGAATGATGTTAATCAGGAACAAGGCTTCCCAAGATGATGATGAACGATGCCTCTGACCACCACTCCCGACTTCTCATCAAAATTGCGCAAGAAAAACAATAGCGAGAAGAATAAGAAAAAATGACGAAAGGAACTACTGCCCCGCTATTAAATGGCAGTGGCATGTTACGGCCGTAACACATGAGGCTTACGACCGTAACAACGTTCGATATGGCTGTATTTTACAAATCTTACGGCTGTAAGCATCTCTCCGGACTCCTGGTTCAAAACCAATTCTAGGGTACAGCCGTAATCAAAGGCAACAACGATCGTAATCCAAAAACAAACTTACGGACGTAACAAATAAGACTCACGGCCATAACACATATGATATTCGATTGTAATAAATACATATTGTAACACCCCCCAAAATCCCATTGGGTTATTTCAGTGTCGTGGACCTCACACTAGGAAATCCACCAGGCAAATACGGCTAAAATACATCAACTGACCGAAAAGGAAAATCACAACCTCTACTATGATATCCGACACAATATTCCGATGTGGAATTTCAATGACAATAATGGGCCTACATGGCCAAAATAAAAATACAACAACATTCCACGAGCCTTGCTCGGGTAACACAAATTGACAACAACTGACAAACTGGAGAACACTCCAAACTGACTGTCCAACATGAACACCGAAACAACTCAAAACTAGTATCACTCAAATGCCTCGTCGCTATCGTCATGCCCCTGTATCTTAAATCTCTCCTCTCACATACGTAAAACATGAAAACATGTTCCGCCCCCACGGGGCCAGTCATCTAGATAATGAATATCAAATACATGTACAATATGATATGCATCCAAAGGCAAAATAGATGGTACAACAATACGAGATGCTCACAAAAAATGTTAAGAACCAAGCATTTGTGAAACACTATGCCCATGACATACAACCAGTCTCTGCTCAATAGGTTAAAAGACAAATGCCCAATGGTGAATAATTAATATAGAACACAAACACGAGTTACTCGAAGGCGAATCAGCCCAAAGTAGAAATAGATAACAACAACAATGCCCAAAGTCTCCAACTGAAATAACAATACATCATACATGGCCCGAAAGCCCTCAACCGAAGATGCAAAACATCACAATGGCATAAATGCCCTCAACTGAAGTTGCAAATCATCACAATGGCATAAAAGCCCTCAGCCGAAGCTGCAAATCATCACAATGGCCTGAAAGCCCCTCAGTCGAAGCTGCATATCAACACAATGGCCTGAAAGCCCCTCAGCCGAAGCTACATGAGATCATCCAATGATCGTGACTTGCTAAATTGCAGGTCCTGGGAAACCAACTGTGATAAGTTCAAGCCCCAGACTTACCTATAATGAGATCATCGAAATAATTGTGACCTACTGAACTGTAGGTGTTGGGAAACCAACCGAGAAGGTTTAAGCCCCAAACCTACCCGTAATGAGATCATAGAAATAACCATGACCTACTGAATTGTAGGTGTTGGGAAACCAACCGAGAAGGTTCAAGCCCCAAACTTACCCATAATGAGATCACCGAAATGACCGTGACCTACTGAAATGTAGGTGTTGGGAAACCAACCGCAAAGGTTCAAGCCCCAAACTTACCTGTAATGAGATCATCGAAATGACTGTGACCAACTGAACTGTAGGTGTTGGGAAACCAACCGCGAAGATTCAAGCCCTAAACTTACCCATCGAGCACTAGCCGAGACTAGCCTCCAAAATACAATTAATCACAAATGACAACGATCACAAAAATACCGAATTCACAAGAATGATAGTATGCTGCCTTGATTCGGCCAACATGATAATAATAACTCACGGATGGACACCATCCTCGGCGGTCCCAATTCAAATACCTCGATTGCCTTAGAACGGCTAATCGATAACAATGATACGACTGATAGGAAATGTCCTCGACCGTCCCAATTCAATACCTCGGTTGCCTTAGAAATAACCAATCGATAACAATAATACCACGGATGGGAAATGTCCTCGAAATTTCTTATTCAATACCGCGATTGCCTTAGAAATGGCCAATCGATAACAATAATATCGCGGATGGGAAATATCTTCGACAGTCCTAATTTAATACCTCAATTACCTTAGAAATGGCCAATCGATAACAATAACACCACGGATGGGAAATGTGCTCGACAATCCCAATTCAATACGTTGATTGCCTTAAAACGTCCAGCCTATAACAATGACACGACAGATAGGAACTGATACGACCCAAAATATACCTGCCCAGTTTATTGCGGTTCATCTCGAAATAGCGGAACAAAGTCCGATTACTAAAGACCCATCTTATTGTGTGAAGTTCCAGTAGGTCCCACCGACCTAGTATACAACTTAGATAGTGGAGCTCAGAGCCTAGCTCTACTAGGTGCAGCTCGGTCCCTACAAGTCTACCCCTAACAGGTGTAGACCTGCCAAGTGAAACTTGGAGAGTGGAGCTCAGAGTCTAGCTCTACTAGGTGCAGCTCGGTCCCTACAAGTCTACCCCCAAAAGGTGTAGACCTGCCAAGTCTAGACCAGCAAACTTGGAGAGTGGAGCTCAGAGCCTAACTCTACTAGGTGCAGCTCGGTACTACAAGTGTACCCCCAACAGGTGTAGACCTGCCAAGTCTAGACCAGCAAACTTGGAGAGTGGAGCTCAGAGCCTATCTATACTAGGTGCAGCTCGGTCCCTACAAGTCTACCCCCAACAGGTGTAGACCTGCCAGGTCTAGACCAGCAGGTCATCCCACAGGTCAGCTCTCCTGGATGTCATCATATTCAGGTCTGTTAAAGAACTTGGTCCACTAAACCCAGCTCTTAAGCAAACCCAACTGAACTACCGACCTGGAGTAGGTCGGAGGGCGGATGATCTCGGCATTCCCAGAGAAGAACTTTCCCGAAAAGGAGATCCGACCTCCAAGTCTATTTCCTGAGCTCATAACTAGATAGACCTCGGCATCGTCAATTAGGCAAGCTAGAAAGAGTCTAGCTCAAATAGGACAAGGTCCCTGGAAAGCTGGGATTTCATCATAAAAGTAGAATCCCTGATTTTCAGGGACATACCCCTGAAAATCAGGGATCTCCTTCAATCAAAGGCAGGATTTCAGGGACAAGTTCCCCTCTCTTCTATAAATATCGGAAGGCTTGTCCTCCTTCAAGGCCAAGAGAAGAAAACATACATACACACATTACATTTGGATTTCTCCAGAAACCTGTTCCAGCTTAAGCATCAGAGAGTTTGTGCCGGGACTATTCTGGCGTCTTCTACAGGAACTCCGGTGGTTTTTTAGCTCGGAACATAAGGAGCAATCTGATTCTTGGTGGTCGATCAGCTCGGACTCATCAAGTGGCGCCGTCTGTGGGAAGAGTGACATCGAGTCATTCATTGAGTTGAGATGTGAGACTTATTATTCATACCTGGATTCAACCAAACACGGATTCATTCATTAGCTGCAAAGATAAGTTTTTATCAGCCATGAATTTTCCTTGGGGATAAGTTTTAATCATTATCCATTGCTGCAAGGTGAAATTCTTCAAGAAAATTTCATATCTTCTTATAGTTATGGGGTAAGAAGAACAGATGTGTTGGTTTGGATAGGAATCGGGACAAAACTTTTTATCTTTAGGTCTAAATTAAAAAATTGCAGTTATACGTCAGCTTTATTTCGGGTGAAGTGCCCACAAATTTGAAGATTGGGTGACCTGCCCAAAAATTTAATCGGGTGAACTGCCCTCAAATTTGAAGACTGGGTGACCTGCCCATAAATTTGATCGGGTGAACCGCCCTCAAATTTGAAGACTGGGTGACCTGCCCATAAATTTGATCGGGTGAACTGCCCTCAAATTTGAAGACTGGGTGACCTGCCCATAAATTTGATTGGGTGAGTGCCCTCAAATTTGAAGACTGGGTGACTCGCCCATAAATTTAATCGGGTGAACTGCCCTCAAATTTGAAGACTGGGTGACCTGCCCATAAATTTGATCGGGTGAACTGCCCTCAAATTTGAAGACTGGGTGACCTACCCATAAATTTGATCGGGTGAACCGCCCTCAAATTTGAAGACTGGGTGACCTGCCCATAAATTTGATCGGGTGAGCTTCCCTCAAATTTGAAGACTGGGTGACCTGCCCATAAATTTGATCGGGTGAACCGCCCTCAAATTTGAAGACTGGGTGACCTGCCCATAAATTTGATCGGGTGAACTGCCCTCAAATTTGAAGACCGGGTGACCTGCCCATAAATTTGATTGGGTGAACTGCCCTCAAATTTGAAGACTGGGTGACCTGCCCATAAATTTGATCGGGTGAACCGCCCTTAAATTTGAAGACTGGGCGACCTACCCATAAATTTGATCGGGTGAACTGCCCTCAAATTTGAAGACTGGGTGACCTGCCCATAAATTTGATCGGGTGAGCTGCCCTCAAATTTGAAGACTGGGTGACCTGCCCATAAATATTTGCCTTCAAATTTGAAGACTGGGTGACCTGCCCATAAATTTGATCGGGTGAGCTGCCCTCAAATTTGAAGACTGGGTGACCTGCCCATAAATTTGATCGAGTGAGCTGCCTTCAAATTTGAAGACTGGGTGACCTGCCCATAAATTTGATTGGGTGAGCTACCCTCAAATTTTAAGACTGGGTGACCTGCCCATAAATTTGATCGGGTGAGCTGCCCTCAAATTTGAAGACTGGGTGACCTGCCCATAAATTTGATCGGATGAGCTGTCCTCAAATTAGAAGATTTGGTGACGTGCCCATAAATTTGATCGGGTGAACTGCCCTCAATATTCAGCTTACTCAGCTCGGCCTCTTATTGTTTTGGCCTCTGCCAGGTCTCTCGGTATAGAAGGCCTCAGCTCGGAATCCTTTCCTCTTGGTCTTGGCTTAGCCTATCAGCACCTCGATCTTAAGATCGCCCCATCTATATCACGAGTCCAAGACAGTGTGTCTATGAGGCCCCTTATTGTACTCTTAGCTTTGTTCATCAGCTACAAAATGAACAACTGCATTGGGTCTTGTCATGTTTTAGAGCTTTACTTTTGCGCTCATGGATAAAAAAAATATTTAGTCTACTCTACTCGGTCTCATTCTTCGCTCGTCTAGAGTAGGGGAGACTGGATGATATGACCCAAAATATACCTGCCTGATTTATTGCGGTTCATCTCGAAATAGCGGAACAAAGTCCGATTACTAAAGACCCAGCTTATTGTGTGAAGTTCCAGTAGGTCCCACCTACCTAGTATACAACTTGGAGAGTGGAGCTCAGGGCCTAGCTCTACTAGGTGCAGCTGGGTCCCTACAAGTTTACCCCTAACAAGTGTAGACCTGCCAAGTCAAACTTGGAGAGTGGAGCTCAGAGTCTAGCTCTACTAGGTGCAGCTCGGTCCCTACAAGTCTACCCCCAAAAGGTGTAGACCTACCAAGTCTAGACCAGCAAACTTGGAGAGTGGAGCTCAGAGCCTAACTCTACTAGGTGCAGCTCGGTACAAGTCTACCCCCAACAGGTGTAGACCTGCCAAGTCTAGACCAGCAAACTTGGAGAGTGGAGTTCAGAGCCTAGCTCTACTAGGTGCAGCTCGGTCCCTACAAGTCTACCCCCAACAGGTGTAGACCTGCCAGGTCTAGACCAGCAGGTCATCCCACAGATCAGCTCTCTTAGATGACATCATATTCAGGTCTGTTAAAGAACTTGGTCCACTAAACCCAGCTCTTAAGCAAATCCAACTGAACTACCGACCTGGAGTAGGTCGGAGGGCGTATGAGCTCGGCATTCCCAGAGAAGAACTTTCCCGAAAAGGAGATCCGACCCCAAGTCTATTTTTTGAGCTCATAACTAGATAGACCTGGGCATCGTCAATTAGGCAAGCTAGAAAGAGTCTAGCTCAAATAGGACGAGGTCCCTGGAAAACTGGGATTTCATCATAAAAATAGAATCCCTGATTTTCAGGGACATACCCCTGAAAATCAGGGATCTCCCCCAATCAAAGGCAGGATTTCAGGGACAAGTTCCCCTCTCTTATATAAATATTGGAAGGCCTGTCCTCCTTCAAGGCCAAGAGAATAAAACACATATACACACATTACATTTGGATTTCTCCAGAAACCTGTTCCAGCTTAAGCATCGGAGAGTTTGTGCCGGGACTATTCTGGCGTCTTCTGCAGGAACTCCGGTGATTTTCTAGCTCGGAACAGAGGGAGCAATCTGATTCTTGGTGGCCGATCAGCTCGGACTCATCAGGAACTATTCTCAACAGTCCCAATTCAATACCTCGATTGCATTAGAAATGGTCAATCGATAACAACAACGATAACAGGCGCCTTGGTGCCTTTAATCGAACACCAAAAACAGAGATAATAGATACGTCAATGCCTTAAATCGGCCAATACAACATCAATAGAAACATACCAATATCAATAGCAACACTCATACTGATGTCTTTAATTGAACATCAATATCAACAATAACAATCAATACATCGATACCGCGAACCGGCTATCGATAACAACAATAGCAACAAGAGTCTCAATGCCTTGAACCGGCCATTGACAAACGACAATAACATTTGGCATAATTGCTGAAGGGTATCGCATCAAACAATTCCATGATATCAATAAAATCATAAAGAGACCACGTCTCGCATACACATACATGACAATATTAATCTCATCGACCATTACAGGTACAAAACTTGCCTCAAACCGAAGGCGATGAAATCCTCCCACGAACGACGAACGACATCCTTCAACAATCACAAGCACTCGAACAACCTTGAATGAAATACAGTTCATGATCAATAACACAATATCAATGTTGAAAACAACACAATAGATAACTTCAATTCAATCACGAATCAATCAAACCATGCAGACAAATATCATAGTCCTCAACTATGAATTCTAACATCCTCCAATCACCTCAATGATCAATTAACATGATCATAATATTCTTAACACTTGTGAAAAACAATTCAATAAGGATTATCAAGAACAACATCAAATTAATCATCTCATTATAATGATATCATCATATATCATTACAATCACCCAAAGAACATCATCAACACTACCAACATGATGTTTACACAATAATCAACCACCATTTCATCATCAATTTCGGATTAATCAACAATATTAACTCAATCATTTCAAGATTATGATAATTATCTCATAACTCATCACAATCCTACAATAAATTGCTGATAATCTCTCAAGAACACATCCAATATCAATAATCATCCCAAATCTATGTTAATCATGTAACAATCTTAACATAACTCTCCGTAGACATGATTATAATCTCTAAGTATTCTTAAAACATCATGAACACACTCATACTCAAGTCATAATCATCATGTTCTTAACATGTGTATAAAAACTCATCAAGAATCATGTTATCCTCCAACCATCCATCAATACACGAAGTAATCAACAACATCATCATAATTCGAGATTAACATAAGATTAACCAACATACCTCTTGAAAATGAAGAACAACCTCAAACCCTTCAAGAAACCACCTCAATCTTCAAGCTCCCAAGCTCCAATCTAAATTAGGAAGCTCCAAAGTGCTGGAGCAAGATTGATTGGTATCACCGTTTAGAGATAGAGTTATAAAACTCTTTCGCATTGCGGAAGCGATTTAAAAAAAGGTGCGGAAAATAAATCGACACAGGATTTAAAGAGGTTCGGCCAAACGTGCCTACGTCCTCTCTCTGGATCTTTTTAATAGGCTAAAGATAAACCTATGCACCTCTCTTCTATCGATCGAGGGATAACCATTACAATCTCGTCTTCTATCGGTCCGAGATAAACCGTACAACCACTTGTATTTTTTTCGGTCCAAGCTAAATCGTTTTCCTTGTCTATCGGACAAGGAATCAACCTATCTAGCTTTCTATGGGTACTAGACAAATCTCACTCGGATGTAGACTGTGATTCTAACAATGCCGGATCCTTGATCCTAATAACACCGAATCGAATCTTATCCTTTCTTTTTCCTCTTGTGTATGAGTTTTCGTGTATCACACTCAAACTATTATCAATAAAAGCACAATTACAACAACAATAGAATCTATATAAATATCTGATCAATGTATCGATTGCTTGAACTTGTTGTTGGTTCAATACCATAGGAAGTGGTACATATAGGCTCCAAAGCCTCAACTAGCCGTTAGCAATATTTGCCTTTCTACCGTACGTTATCCGCCAACCTTTACGCATGTTAAGCCTTTTACGTACGTTAGCTCAATTCCTTTATGTACGTTATGCATAGTGCAAATCAGTCCAGTAGCTTCTGTCTTCTCTGTTACGTACGTTATTAAATCTCCCATTACGTATGTTAACAATAGTCAAAATATCTGTTGGTGTGATAATGTAAGCCATGACATCATCTTAAACGGCTCCTTGTTTGAATTCAGAAACACTCCATTACGTACGTTAACCATACATCGTTACGTACGTTAAGCTTGCTACGTTACGTACGTTATGCTACATGCATTGCGTACGTTATCCATGTGGTTTCCAGCTTTTTGCGTCTTTGACTTATTCATTGTTTTGTTTCGCTTCTTTGTTGTTTTCCTTTATTTAACAACTAATCATCAAAACTCGATTAATGAATATTTGGAATAGAATATTCCAACAATCTCCCTCTTTTTGATGATTACAAAACAACAACTTGAATTGGATAAAACCTACAAAATATAATATATATATAAATATATATATATATATATATATATATATATATATATATATATATATATATATATATATATATATATATATATACGAATCAAGGTTTTCGGCTTTGATCGTTTCTTTAGTTTCTCCTTTTCGACTTCTTCTTTTCATTTTTCAACTTCTTCGTTTTCTTTTTCGACTTCCTTCGACCTTTTCTCCTCCTTTCGGATTCGTATGAATTTTTTTATTTTCTCTCCTCCTTTTTACTTTTTTTTCGTCATTCTTCCATGACGCTTTATCCCATTCAACTATTCTCCCCTCTTTTTGTTATCAGCATAAAGTGTAAATAAAATACAAATAACGATTGATTATAAAATGTATGCAAAAATGGGTAATCTCCCCTTGAAAAAATCTCCCCATTTTTGAAAAATATAATACTCCCCCTGAGTAAAAGACTAACTGATAAAAATTAATTTTTGGGGTCCAACCAAAAGTCAGTCGTTTTTCATTAACATAGACGGTGTTCGGAATAGTGGTTCCTTTTGGAATCCAAACTTTTTTAATTTTAATCGTCCGTCGTGGGCTTTTACAATTTGAAATGTGGTGCCCAATTTTTAAACATTTTTCACATTGGTGTATTTTGAAATTTAAGGATTCGTTTTTAATATGCAATTTGAATCCTATCCCCTGTTTGTTTAAAGTAAATTTTTGAACCGATAACATTTGTTCAAATTTATCATTACCGCATGAAAAAATTTTTGTCAAAACTTTAAGTTTGTCTTGAACTTTTAAAAGATTATTCTTTAAAATATTTTCATTTTCAAGACATTGAGAATGACCGGTCTCGACAATTTTCCCTTTTTTAAGAATTTTGAAAATTTCAATTTCCAATAATTTATTTTTAGATTGGAGGGATTTTATTTCGGATAAAGTATTTTAAAAATCGGTATGTAATAACTCGAATGCTTCAAATAATTCATCGTGAGAGGATGTACTAACCTGAATTTAGACGCCGCTTTCGTCGAATGAACTTCGTGCCATAAGTGCGAGGTTATTTTGATTGATGAAATCTTCATCCTCGTCTTCGTCACTCCACGTGGCAATTAAGACTTCCTTCTTTGGATTTGCTCGGCAATTCTTTGCAAAGTGTCCTTGTTTACCACAGATTCGACAGTTGTTGTCGAATTTCTTAGATTCGCCCATTTTGATGTCTTTCTTTCTCCGGTTTAATAAGTTTTGAACCTTATTAATATTCTTGGCATAATATTCCGATTCTTCATCACTATCATCGACCGAGATTTCTTCTTCTCATGGCTATCGTTCTTTCCTTCGGCTTCGGCTTGGTGTTCCGTTATTTAAGAACTATCTCATAATTTATTAGCGAACCAACAAGGGCGCTAAAATCAAGCGTATTGAGATCTTTATATTCCATGATCGCCGTCACGGTGCCGTCCTATTCGCTAGGTAGTGATCGTAAGATCTTCTTGACTTTCTCACTACTTGATTACGTTTTTCCTACGAAGCTAGTCCATTGGTGATGACCGAAAATCAATCGAGCATGTTGGTGATGGACTCGTCACCCTTCATCATGAATAACTCATAGTCATGGATAAGCATATTGATCTTCGTCTCCTTGACTTGATTTGTGCCTTCGTGTGTGATTTCAAATATTTTCCAAATCTCTTTAGCACAATCACAAGAAGATATCTGGTTGTGTTCTTCCAGATTTAAAGCACAATATATTAATTGCGTAGCTTTGCAATCATAGTGATCATTTTTTCAATCGGAATCATCGTACTCTTCAAAAGATTTAAGCGTACCGTCGGATTTGATTGGAATTTTCGGACCAAGACAGATCACTTTCCACAATTTGATGTCCTAAGCTCGAATGAATATAGACATCTTCTTCTTCCAAGTCATGAAGTTTGATCCATCGAAGAATGGTGGTCGGGTCGAGGCAAGACCTTTGACCGGTGCAAATTGAAACGCCATTTAGATCGACTTTCCCTCGGATGGTAAGCCGCTTCTAGGAGGTACCGCTCTGATACCAATTGTTGGAGCAAGATTGGTCGGTATCGATGTTTGGAGATAGAGTTATAAAACCCTTCGCATTGCGGAAGCGATTTAAAAAAAGGTGCGGAAAATAAATTGACACATGATTTATAGAGGTTCGGCCAAACGTGCCTACGTCCTCTCTCCGGATCTTTTTTATAGGCTAAAGATAAACCTATGCACCTCTCTTCTATCGGTCGAGGGATAACCGTTACAATCTCGTCTTCTATCGGTCCGAGATAAACCGTACAACCACTTGTATTTTTTTCGGTCAAAGTTAAACCGTTTTCCTTTTCTATTGGACAAGGAATCAACCTATCTATCTTTATATGGGTACTAGACAAACCTCACTCTGATATAGACTGCGATTCTAGCAATGCTGGGTCCTTGATCCTAATAACACTGAATCGAATCTTATCCTTTCTTTTTCCTCTCGTGTATGAGTTTTCGTGTATCACACTCAAACTCTTATCAATATAAGAATAATTACAACAATAACATAATGTATATCAATATCTGATCAATGTATCGATTGCTTGAAGTTGTCATTGGTTTAATACCATAGGAAATGGTATATATGCTCCAAAGCCTCAACTAGCCGTTAGCAATATTTGCCTTCCTTACGTACGTTATCCGCCAACTTTTACGCACGTTAAGCCTTTTACGTACGTTAGCTCAATTCCTTTACGTACGTTATGCATAGTGCAAATTAGTCCAGTAGCTTCTGTCTTCTGTGTTACGTACGTTATCAAATCTCCCATTACGTACGTTAACAATAGTCAAAATATCCGTTGGTGTGATGATGTAAGCCATGACATCATCTTAAACGACTCCTTGTTTGAATTCAGAAACTGCTCCACTACATATGTTAACCATACATCGTTACGTACGTTAAGCTTGCTACATTACGTACATTATGCTACATGCATTGCGTGCGTTATCCATGTGGTTTCCAACTTTTTGCGTCTTTGACTTATTCATTGTTTTGTTTAACTTCTTTATTGTTTTCCTTTGTTTAACAACTAATCATCAAAACTCTATTAATGAATATTTGGAATAGAATATTCCAACATAAAGCAAGTTGGAAAGGGCTGGAATACACTAAGGAATGCAGAGGGATGATTTCGGGGAGAGAATCGGAAATGGATTTTAAAGAAATGAAATATGAAACATGTTTTTATAATCTGCACTTCCCATAATTGCCGTTATCCTCCAAGACTAACATACGTTAGACCACTTTACGTACACTATCATCACTATGTAGCGTACACTATGTCCTCCAGAGGCTACTGCCTCAAAACAAAACATCCTAACTTACGTTGTCCAAACCAACGTATGTAACAACCTCAATGTTACGTACGTTAGCAGCCATGCATAGCATACATAATGGGCGTTGACCTAGCTGTCTCGATCAAGCCAAAATGATCCAGCTATGCTCGGGCTCACACGCCGAAAGTCAGATGCGATATGATATGTATTACGTACGTAACCAACATGGTTTAACATACGTAACCCTCCATCTGTAGCGTACGTTAGCTATACATATAGCGTGCGTTGTGGCTAGTATACCTAGCCAAAATCAAAACTCACCAAGCAACATCCAATTGGTAAAGACAATACCGACGACAAGTATAAATATTTCGATTCTGAAATACCCCAATACAATTTACATTGTATTAGTCAAATACAACAGCTCTTGTATAATTCCAAACGAATATGTACAATGCTACAGTAAAGCAACAAAAAAATTACCCCCAAATATTACATACTCCCACCTTAAAAAGAGTTTCGTCCCCGAAGCTAAGGGTACACAACTTAAGATATGAGCGATCCATCTGAATCTGAAACAACATCCCCAGGAAAACTCCTCAATGCGAACCACTTCACGTGAGCAACTGGGCCAAGCCCTAGGGTCCCCACGTCTCCTCCCCCTGAAGAAGGTGAAAATCAAGTGATAAGACACTCAACCAAGTGCGAGATCAGTCAAATCATGACTCCTCCGCTAGAGACCAGCTAAGAAGTCGTACCACACGCATGACTTATAACACCCATGTGCATATCCCGAGGGATCCACTCATTGTACAGGTCTACACAATCATCGGTATACACTTCCCCGTCCTCGTCAACACCGGACGCCCATGCAATCACTAACTCATGCCACACAAGGATAAAAACAACGCATATATATTCCTCAGGACCATATAGACCGCACGCCCAAGTCCTCACGACTTGACGTCTCAAATCACAACCAAGACTTACCCAGATTATCAAAAATCTCAGGTACAACAACAAAAGAAAAGAAAATCACATCAAATAATCTCAAATCTCAAGATTATCAAATACTATCATTACAAGATAGATCAAAAAAAAATGGTTCACAACCACAATACATCATTACAGATTAAGTTAAACATTAATCCGAAAATCAAAGAACAAATCAAGACTACATCTCAAGTATATCTGGCATTGATATCCTCTAGATAATCAATCTCCTACACCTCATCGATTCGAGACCCAAACCTGAACTCGCTCCTCCTCCTCAGTTATCCCTACTTCTGGCTTCCGAAGCCTGATAGGACCCCTTGGATGACGTATGGACTGGAGTAACAAAATCTCTTGAGGCCCGTGAGCTCTCCTGCAGTATTCTAGAGGTGTCCCTGCCTCGCACATATAAAACAAGCAATAGTCTTCATCGAGCACCGGGTACTGCGATGTCCTATTGTATCACAATTAAAGCAAACAACGGTTGAACTCATAGTCTGAGATGAAGATGCTTTCCCAGCACGAAGGCGACTAGAAAACGAACTCTTGGATGTTGGAACCTGACGTCCCTCTGAACGAATTGGCGTCCTAGTGCTCTTACCAGAAGGAACAAAAGGTTCTTCCGAGCAAGCTCCTTGATCAAAAGCTCTTCTCCAAGAGCCTTCTCAATGAATTCACCAAATGAATTACAATTATAATTCAACAACTGCATTCTCAACTACGGGTTTAGCCTCTTGCTAAAATACTTGATCTTATCCGTATCGGTACGGATAATAGACGAAGCAAATTAAAGAAGTCTATGAAGCTTCTCAACACGAAGCTATAGAGAAGTTCATTCTCTATAAAACAGAAGTTGAGAATCGATTGAATGCAAGATAAAAGTTTTGAGGAGTGACCGTGGAGGTGAATACGTGGAACCTTTCGACGAATATTGTTCGCAACATGAAATTATTCATGAAGTCACTGCCCCATATGCACCACAGTCAAATGGCGTGGCGGAATGCAAGAATCGCACTCTGAAAGAAATGATGAATGCGATATTACTAAATTCAGGTCTGCCGCAAAATATGTGGGGAGAAGCCATCTTAAGGGCGAATTGTCTCTTAAACAAGATATGCCATAAGAATGGGAACAAAACTCCTTATGGATTGTGGAAGGGAGTCAATCCTTCCTACAATTACATGAAAGTGTGGGGTGTCTAGCAAAGGTGCTGATACTTACACGTAAGAAAGTCAAAATAGGCCCAAAAACGGCTGATTGCATTTTCTTTGGATATGCACACAACAGCAATGCTTACCGATTTCTTGTGTAAGAATCCAAAGTGTCTGAGATTCACAAAAATACAATTATGGAATCAAGGAATGCGTCATTCTTTGAGAATATCTTTCCTTGTAAGACTCCAAGTGAACACCTTATCTCATCCGAACAGACTTCTGAACTAATGGATGAAGATAATGAAGACCAAAGAATAGATAATGAGGACAAACCTAGAAGGAGCAAACGACAAAGGACGGGGAAATCCTATGGACCAAATTTCTTCACCTACTTGCTCGAAAAGGAACCTCAGACTTACAAAGAAGCTGTAAGCTCGACGGATGGACCTCTATGGAAGGAGGCTATCAAAGAATAGATTGATTCTATATTACAGAATCATGCTTGGGAATTAAAGGAATTACCTCGAAAGTGTAAACCATTAGGAAATAAGTGGATTTTCAAGAAAAAATTGAAAGATTGAGCACTTGATAAACATAAGGCTAGGCTCGTAGCGAAGGGATATAACCAACATCAACGCCTAGACTATTTTGAGACTTACTCTCCTGTGATGAGAATAACTTCCATCAGAATGATGCTATCGCCGCATTACGAGGTTTAGAAGTTCATCAAATGGATGTTAAGACTGCCTTTCTTAATGGGTACTTAGAAGAGGAAATCTATATGGAACAACCCGAGGGGTTCTCTGCTCCTGGACAAGAAAGGAAAGTCTGCAAGCTGGTAAAATCATTGTACGGATTGAAGCAGGCACCAAAACAGTGGCATGAAAAATGTGATCATGTTATGTTACGCAGTGGCTTCAAAATTTATGAGTCTGATAAGTTTGTATGTGTGAAAGACACAAAAGATGACTATGTCATTTTGTGTCTATATGTAGATAACTTGCTCATTATTGGCAATAATGCAAGAATAATCAAATCTACCAAGGACATGCTGAGGTCGAGATTTGAAATGAAATATATGGGATGCGCAGATGTAATTTTAGGGAATAAGATCATACAAACATCGAAAGGTCTCATGCTGAGTCAAGCCCACTATGTGGATAAAATCCTTGAAAGATTAAACAAAGATGACTCTTGCACAGCCAAAACCCCGGTGGAGATGACGTTAAGACTATCCAAGAATAAGGGTGAAAGAGTATCTCAACTTGAGTACTCTCGCATAATAGGAAGTATGATGTATGTGATGAGATGTACAAGACTAGATATAGCCTACTCGGTTAGTAGACTAAGTAGATACACGAGCAACCCCAGAAAGAATCACTAGAAGGCGATCACGAGGGTACTAATATAGTTAAGGGGTACTCGTGAGTATGGGCTGCACTATACCAAATATCCAGCAGTACTTGAAGGATATAGTGATGAAAATTGGATATCTGATATAAAAGACTCCAAGTCAACAAGTGGATATGTATTCACACTAGCTGGTGCAGCAGTGGCATGAAAATCTTCGAAACAGGCACTTATATCTCGGTCAACAATGGAGTACGAGTTTATAGACTTAGATAAATGTGTAGAAGAAGGAGAACGGCTACACCATTTTTTAGAATATATCCCAAGATGGGCAAAGCATGTGACCCCAATATGCATTCATTGTTATAGTCAATCTGCGATTGGCAGGACATAGAGCGTAATGTACAATGGTAAGTCTCGTCATACAAGGAGGAGACATAATGCCATTAGACAATTGATATCAATAGGAGTTATCTCTATTGATTATGTGTCATCAACGGATAACATTGCGGATCCGCTAACCAAAGGGTTGTCAAGAGACCTTGTTGATAAATCATCAATAGGAATGGGTCTATTGCGTTGAGCTAATGGTTTTATGGAGCATATCCAACCTAAGCTGACTAGAGATTCCAAGATCTTAGGTTCAATGGGACAACCAATTCATAAAACTGGGCACGATCACTGTGGGGGTTACCGTGAACCAACCATTCCTAGGATGAAAATAGTGATACCCGTAGGGAGAGGTTAAGATTATGCTTTTAATGATTCTTAAGTCGACAACGTATAGTCGGGTGGAGTATGTTAGAATATTTTATTCCAAATATTCAATAATCGAGTTTTGATGATTAGTTGTTAAACAAAGGAAAACAACAAAGAAGCAAAACAAAACAATGAAGAAATCGAAGAAGCAAAAAGCTGGACAGGAGGTTATTAACGTATGCTATATTGATGGATTAACGTACGTAATATGCTGAAGATAACGTACGTAAAATTGTATGGTTAACGTACGTAATGAAGAGTTTGAATTAGAATTCAAACTATATGACCGTTGTGACGGCATGGCATACATCATCACATCAACGGATATTTTGACTACATATAACGTACGTAATGGAGATATTATAACGTACGTAATGGAAGAAATGAAGCTACTGGACTGATCTGTGAAGAGCTTAACATACGTAACAAAGATGAGTTAACGTATGTAACATGAATAACGTACGTAATAGATTGTACGTAACATACGTAATGAGGCAGCAGTGAGGTAACGGCTAGTTGAGGCTTTGGAGCTTATAAATACCACTTCCTATGGTATTGAACATACAACAACTTCAAGCAATTGAGACAATGATCTGATATAGTTATACATTATATCGTTGTTGTATTTGAGCTTATATTGATAAGAGTTTGAGTGTTATACACGATAACTTATACACAAGAGGAAAAAGAAAGGATAAGATTGGATTTGGTGTTATTAGGATCAAGGATCCGTCATTATTAAAATCGCAATCTATATCCGAGTGAGGTTTGTCTAGTACCCATAAAAAGCTAGATAGGTTGATTCCTTGTCCGATAGAAAAGGAAAACAGTTTAACTTGGACCAAAAAAAGACAAGTGAGTTACGGTTAATCCAATGGACCGATAGAAGACGAGAATTGTAACGGTAATCCCTCGACCGATTGAACAGAGGTGCAGAGGTTGATCTTCATCCCATAAAAAAAGATACTGAACAGAGGACGTAGGCACGTTTGGCCGAAACTCTATAAATCTTGTGTTTATTTATTTTCCGCACCTTTAAATACGCTTCCGCACAATAGCGAGTATACCGATTATTGCCCCAACAGAGTAAAATACGGGTTTACTCAAAACACTTAAAGAGAATCATCTATGTTGGAGAGAAGAGGGGCCGCTTCAAAGGAGAACTGCAAAGGCACGATTCTTTAGAAACTCTCACAGAACCAGGACGGTGTCCACGGCCAAAACGGGCACAATAATGAGAATAGAATAAATCAGGGAGGGCACTTCTGAAGGATATACTATCACTTATACAAGCTGTCGGACAGTTCAAAGGCATCTAGTTATACTGTCTAGCCAGTAAGGAGAATATATCTTTTCGAGGAAAGGTTTAAGGAGCATACTCTACCTATCATATGCAATGCCTAACCGCAGTAACTATCACCAAGTTAAACTCCATGCCTGACGTGTGCTGCTAGGGCTGGGAAAAATACCGAAAATATCGAAATACTGAAAATATCGTATCGAAAAATATCAAAATATCGAAATTTTTGGTATACCGATTTTTTCGGTACGGTATGATACCGTTACCGGTATTTTCGGTACGGTAACGGTATGAGATTTTGAAATTTTCGATATACCGAGGTATACCAAAAATTTTCGGTATACGAAATTTTTTTCGACATGTACCGAAAATTTTCGATATACCGAAAAATTATCGGTATATCGAAATTTTTCAGTATACCAAACTCTGTATAGTATATTGAATTTTTTTTATATATCTTAAAATTTTCGGTATACCGCAGAAGTTTCGATATACCGAAAAATTAACGGTATACCGGCTTGATTTCGGTATACCGATATTTCGATACAATAACGGTATGTAAATAGGTCATACCAAAAATCGGTATACCGAAAATTTCGGTATGGTAACGGTATGATTTTCATCATACTGAAAATTTCGGTACGGTATACGGTATGAATGAAAGTTTTCGGTATACCATACCGAACCACCCCTATGTGTTGCTGGACCATCAATCTCATTCATGTGGGGGATTGCTGGAAATGTTGGAAAAATAGAGGAAATGGGCTGTTTTGAGCAGCCCACTTGAGAGGCAATTTTGAGTGGGCTTGACTACGAGTAAAAGTCGGGACTTAGTTGGAATACGTAATACTTCATATGAGGTTTTCAAAATATATAAGAACACTCAAAATGATTGAGATATGAATGAGATATAATGTTCCAAAGTGAACCCTTTAGAAATGGGTTTTGGGATGTTATCCCACATTGGAAAAGAAGAGAAAAATTGTGAGTATATAAGGGGATGTGGACAAACTCTTGTTCAAAAGTGAGACATGAGTGGATGTGTGACTAGGAGTCCCTCGCACACACACACACACACACACACACACACACACACACACACACACATGCCGTCGCCGCCTCCGTATGGCCGGCTTGGCTCGGCTCGGCTGGTCGAAGGGCGATTTGGGTGAAATGTCTCAGCATCTCGAAGTTATCTTTTTACTGCAATTTTATTCGGAAAAAATTCTTTTTGCTGAAACACCTCAATTATAAATTCCAAAATTTTCGGATCTAGATAAATATCAATTTAATTGATAATTATCGAACTAAATAGATTAGGATAAGTATTAAGATACCAATCCTAATCGGTTTAGAGTTCCTCCAGCACACATCCTCCTCCAGCCTTCAACTATAAATACCCGACTTGAGAGGTTCATTTTTCACACTTATTTTTCCGTGCGATTTTCGAAGCTGTTTCGGTCAGATTTTCCTTCTTCATCTTTCTTCATTTTCCAGGTCGGTGATCGTATACAGATATATTCTAGTTCGCTGAGGGTGCAAGGGATCATCGATTCAGTGCATCGAGCTGTTGTTTTATCCTGGGAGGCAGACGTCATACACCATGGTGAGGGCAAATTTTCTTTAAGGAGACACATATTCTGGACTCGATAGCAACTTCCATTCATTTTCGTGATCAGCAAATAGTTCGTTTTGCTAGCTATTTTTGCAGGGTTTAAATAAATTATGTATCGATATACTGTACTGTTTTGTTTCAAGTATTCGTTTTTGAAATTATTTTCAACAATCTTAAAGCAATTTTTTTTGTTTACTTGATTAAAACAGATCTATTTTCATAAGATGGTGGATTCTCAAAACCCAACATTGTCTACAGACATTTCTGGAGGTGCACCTCAGAAAACCGGATGGACTTCTGTGACTGGAGGTGTGCCTATAATAACTGGATCGGGTTCAGCCAACCACTCTGCTTCGATTCCGATGAGTAATTCGGTTTCGGTTCCGGTCAACCATGCGGACAAACCAGAAAAATTCAACGGGCAGAATTTCAAGAGATGGCAGCAGAAGATGATGTTTTATCTGACCACTCTAGGCTTGTCTCGATTCCTCAAGGAGGACGTGACCAACAGACTTTGATGGCCATTGATGCTTGGAAAACTTCTGACTATCTGTGTTGGAACTATGTGATAAATGACCTTACCGATTCACTGTATAATGTGTACAGCAATGCTAAATCAGCCAAGGAATTATGGGACTCACTAGATCATAAGTACAAGATTGAGGACGCCGGTGCCAAGAAGTGGATTGTTGGGCGGTTTCTTGACTACAAGATGGTGGATTCCAAGACTGTAGTCATTCAGGTATAAGAGTTACAAGTGATCATTCATGAAATTCATGCTGAAGGAATGATTATTAGCGAATCCTTCCAAGTAGCTGCTGTGATTGAAAAACTGCCCTCGACTTAGAAAGCCTTCAAGAATTATCTCAAGCACAAGCGCAAGGAGATGAGCATAGAAGATCTGATCGTTAGACTTCGCATATAGGAAGACAACAGAGGATCAGAGAAGAAGGTAAATGCTGCTGTGGCAAAGGCCAATGTTGTGGAAACTGGACAAACATCCAAGAAAGGCAACAATGGAAAGGGAACCAAGTTGGTACCTAACGGAGGAATTGGTAAAAAGAAAGAGAAATTCCTTGGTAAATGCTACAACTGTGAAAAGATGGGACATAGGGCGGCTGATTGCAGGCTGTCAAAGAAATTAAAGAAAAAGGATGGTAATGCAGCACATCTCATTACCGAACAAGTGGAAAATCTTGACTTATGTGCTATGATCTCCGAAGTGAACTTAGTTGGCTCAAATACCAAGGAGCGGTGGATTGACACTAGAGCAACCAGGCATATATGTGCCAACAAGTCAATGTTCTCCTCATTGGTAGAAACTGATGCCGGTGAAATACTATATATGGGAAATTCTGCAACCTCAACTATCTTGGGCGAAGGCACTGTGATCTTGAAGATGACACCTGGAAAGGAAGTGACTCTTAAACGTGTGTTATATGTCCCTGATATTCGCAGGAATCTTATTTATGGTTCCTTGTTGATGAAGCATGGCTTTAGATTAGATTTTGAGTCTGCTAAAGTTATTTTGTCAAGAAGTGGTGTGTTTATAAGCAAGTTTTTGAGTCTGCTAAAGTTATTTTGTCAAGAAGTGGTGTGTTTATAGGTAAGGGCTATGAGTGTGATGGGCTGGTTAAGCTCAATGTTATGACTGTAAAAATAATGAAATGAAGAATTCTTCTGCTTACTTGCTTGAGTCTCCTAATTTATGGCATGCTAGATTAGGACACGTAAATTTTGATGCAATGCGTAGACCAATTGCATTAGATCACATACCAAAGTTTAAAATTGATTTAAACAAGTGTGAAACTTGTGTAGAGGCAAAATTAACTCGATCTCCATTCCGACAAGTGGAAAGAAACACCAAACCTTTGGAATTAATACATAGCGACCTATGTGATTTGAAGTTTGTTTAAACTAGAGGTGGAAACAAATATTTTATTACATCCGTGGATGATTGTACTAAATATTGCTATGTATATTTGCTTAAAAGCAAAGATGAAGCTATAGAGAAGTTCATTCTTTATAAAATGGAAGTTGAGAATCAATTGAATGCAAAGATAAAAGTTTTGAGGAGTGACCGTGGAGGTGAATACGTGGAACCTTTCGGCGAATATTGTTCACAATATGGGATTATTCATAAAGTCACTGTCCCATATGCACCACAGTCAATTGGTGTGGCAGAACGTATGAATCGCACTTTGAAAGAGATGATGAATGCGATATTACTAAATTAAGATCTGCCTCAAAATATGTGGGGAGAAGCCATCTTAACGGTGGATTATATCTTAAACAAGATATGCCGTAATAACGGGGACAAAACTCCTTATGAATTATGGAAAGGAGTCAAGCATTCCTACAATTACATGAAAGTGTAGGGGCGTCTAGCAAAGGTGCTGATACCTACACTAAGAAAGTCAAAATAGGCCCAAAAATGGTTGACTGCATTTTCATTGGATATGCACACAACAACAATGCTTACCGATTTCTTGTGCATGAATCCAAAGTGCCTGAGATTCACAAAAATACAATTATGGAATCAAGGAATGCGTCATTCTTTGAGAATATCTTTCCTTAAAAGACTGCAAGTGAACACCTTATCTCATCCGAACAGACTTCTGAACTAATAGATGAAGATAATGAAGATCAAAGAATAGATAATGAGGACGAACCTAGAAGGAGCAAACGACAAAGGATGGAGAAATCCTATGGAACAGATTTCTACACTTACTTGCTCGAAAACGAACCTCAGACTTACAAAGAAGATGTAAGCTCGATGGATGGACCTCTATGGAAGGAGGCTATCAAAGAAGAGATTGATTCTATATTACAGAATCATAGTTGGGAACTAGTGGAATTACCTCCAAAGTGTAAACTATTAGGAAATAAGTGGATTTTCAAGAAGAAATTGAAAGATGGAGCAGTTGATAAATATAAGGCTAGGCTTCTAGCAAAGGGATATAACCAACGTGAAAGCCTAAACTATTTTGATACTTACTCTCCTGTGACGAGAATAACTTCCATCAGGATGATACTTGCTATCACCGCATTACGAGGTTTAGAAGTTCATTAAATGGATGTTAAGACTGCCATTCTTAATGGGGACTTAGAAAAGGAAATCTATATGGAACAACCCGAGGGGTTCTCTGCTCCTGGACAAGAAATGAAAGTCTGCAAGTTGGTAAAATCATTGTACGGATTGAAGCAGGCACCAAAACAGTGGCATGAAAAGTTTGATCATGTTATGTTAAACGGTGGCTTCAAAATTAATGAATCTCATAAGTTTGTATATGTGAAAGACACAGAAGATGGCTATGTCATTTTGTGTCATTACTAGCAGTAATGAAAGAGTAACCAAATCTACCAAGGACATGCTGAGGTCGAGATTTTACATGAAAGATATGGGATGTGCAGATGTAATTTTAGGGATTAAGATCACACGAACACCGAAAGGTCTCATGTTGAGTCAAGCCCACTATGTGGATAAAATCCTTGAAAGGTTTAACAAAGACGACTCTGGCACAGCCAAGACCCCGATGGATATGACGTTAAGACTATCCAAGAATAAGAGTAATGGAGTATCTCAACTTGAGTACTCTCGCATAATAGGAAGTCTGATGTACTTGATGAGCTGTACAAGACCAGATATAGCTTACTCAGTTAGTAGACAAAGTAGATACACGATCAATCCCGGAAAGGATCACTGGAAGGCGATCATAAGGGTACTAAGATATTTAAGGGGTACTCATGAGTATGGGCTGCACTATACCAAATATCCAGCAGTACTTGAAGGATATAGTGATGCAAATTGGATATCTGATATAAAAGACTCCAAGTCAACAAGTGGATATGTATTCACACAAGCTGGTGCAGCAGTGGCATGGAAATCTTCGAAACAGGCACTTATATCTCGGTCAACAATGGAGTCTGAGTTTACAGCCTTAGATAAATATGTAGAAGAAGGAGAATGGCTACACCATTTTCTAGAAGATATTCCAAGATGGGCAAATCATGTGACCCCAATATGCATTCATTGTGATAGTCAATCTGCGATTGGAAGGACACAGAGCGTAATGTACAATGGTAAGTCTCGTCATACAAGGAGGAGACATAATACCATTAGACAATTGATATCAACAGGAGTTATCTCTATTGATTATGTGTCATCAAAGAATAACATTGCGGATCCGCTAACCAAAGGGTTGTCAAGAGACCTTGTTGATAAATCATCAATAGGAATGAGTCTATTGCGTTGAGCTAATGGTTTTATGGAGGATATCCAACCTAAGCTGACTGGAGATTCCATGATCTAGGTTCAATGAGACAACCAATTCATAAAACTTGGCACGATCATTGTGGGGGTTACCCCGAACCAACCATTCCTAGGATGAAAATAGTGATACCCGTAGGGAGAGGTTAAGCTTATGCTTTTAATGATTCTTAAGTCGAAAACGTATAGTCGGGTGGAGTAAAATACGGGTTTACTCAAAACACTTAAAGAGAATCACCTATGTTTGAGAGAAGAGGGGTCACTTTAAAGGAGAATTTCAAAGGCACGATTCTTTAGAAACTCTCGCAGAACCAGGACAGTGTCCACGGCCAAAAAGGGCATAATAATGAGAACAAAATAAATCAGGGAGGGCACTTGTGAAGGATATACTATCTCACTTACACAAGCGGTCGGACAGTTCAAAGGCATCTAGTCATACTCTCTAGCCAGTAGAGAAGGTTCAAGTAGCATACTCTACCTATCCTATGCAATGCCTAACCGCAGTAACTATCACCAATCTGTGTATGACTTGTGTTGCTGGACCATCAATCTCATTCATGTGGGGGATTATTGGAAATATTGGAAAAATAGAGGAAATGGGCTATTTTGAGCAGCCCACTTGAGAGGAAATTTTGAGTGGGCTCAACTACGAGTAAAAGTCGAGACTTGGTTGGAATACGTAATACTCCGTACAAGGTTTCTAAAATATGGAACAGTCAAAATGATTGAGGTATGAATGAGATATAATGTTCCAAAGTGAACTCTTTAGAAATGGGTTTTGGGATGTTATCCCACATTGGAAAAGAAGAGAAAAATTGTGAGTATATAAGGGGATGTGGACAAACTCTTGTTCAAAAGTGAGACATGAGTGGATGTGTGACTAGGAGTCCCTCGCACACACACACACACACACACACACACACATGCCGTCGCCGCCTCCGTATGGCCGGCTTGGATCGGCTTATGAGTATACAAGGAGATGTGGACAAACTCTTGTTCAGAAGTATGACATGAGTGGATGTGTGACTAGGCGCCCCTCGCGCACACACACACACACGCGCGCGCCGCCGCCGTCCTTCCGGCCGGCTTGGCTCGGCTCGACTCGGCTCGATTCGGATTGGCTCGGCTCGGCTCGGTCGAAGGGTGATTTGGGCGAAATGTCTCGGCGTCTCAAAGTTATCTTTTTACTGCAATTTTATTCAGCAAATTTTTTTTTGCTGAAACACCTCAATTATAAATTCCGAATTTTTTCGGATCTAGATAAATATCAATTTAATTGATAATTATCGAACTAAACAGATTAGATAAGTATTAAGATACCAATCCTAATCGGTTTAGAGTTCCTCCAGCATACATCCTCCTCCAGCCTTCATCTTTCTTCGTTTTTCGGGTCGGTGATAGTATACAGATATATTCTAGTTCGCTGAGGGTGCAAGGGATGATCGATTCAGTACATCGAGCTGTTGTTTTATCCTGGGAGGCAGACGTCATACACCGTGGTGAGGGCAAATTTACTTTAAGGAGACAGATATTCTGGACTCGATAGCAACTTCTATTCGTTTTCGTGATCAGCAAATAGTTCGTTTTGCTAGCTATTTTTTGCAGGGTTTAAATAAATTATATATCGATATACTGTATTGTTTTGTTTCAAGTATTCGTTTTTGAAATTATTTTCAACAACGGCCATATCTAGCAGAAGTTACAGTTGTAACATGCAGCAATTCAAATAGAGCAGCAGCTTGCGTGTTTCTTCATTTGCAACTGCTTCTTTCCCATTTGTAACCCTTGGTTCCTTGGGGAATTTTGTATACTTACATATATAATCTTGAAGCCTGTTTGAGGAAGGAGGATTAATCAGATATTTAACAACTTCCAAAGATTTGATTGAAGTTTTAGTACATCAAGGTGAGTTGACTTTTAGTTATTTTTTGGTTTATAAGTTTGATTCTTCTTGAGTTATATTAGATTATGCTAGATTGATAGCATATAGATATATAATGGTTTAGTTCGTGGGCTGAGAAGTTCTTGAAGTGTTTATAATGATTAGGATGATTTATGAATGAACCTTGAACCTATGAATTGACATGAATGAATATGTTGAGATTATCACATAATGATTGATCATTCTTCGATAATACATGGTAGCGGTAGGTTTATTTTACCTCGACAGTGGTCAGATGGCAAGGTACGAAGGCGGCTCAGACGATAAGGTTCCCGGCGATGCGGATTTCTGTGTGGGATGAGAGTAGAGAGATCGAGAGAATAAGAGAAATTTGTAAGGTTTCGAAAGAATAATTGAAGAATGGTTATGGGGGATTTATCATTTGCGAATAGCCAACAGCCTACTTGTCGTCATCTGAAATATTTTTTCTTTGTTTTTATGATTTTTTTGGGCCACGTTTCAGTATGTGGCCCAATAAGGTTTAGCCGACGGCTTACTTATCATCGTCTAAAGTATTTTTTTATTTTATTATTTGTCTGGGACATATGTCAGGACGTGTCCCATTAAACTTTAGTCCACAGCTGAGGTGGAGGATCATCGGCTAAAGTCGACACAACTGTGTTCCCAACGTGCCAAGTGTCGGCCCTAACCAGACTAGTACGACACGGTCGTGTCATTTGACAGGGCACGTATCACATGTTTAGGACCATATATTTTTTTTAATTTTGTTATTTTTGCAGAACTTTAGTCGATGTGTCGTCAGGTAAAGTACTTT
Source organism: Orobanche coerulescens (assembly GCA_033398695.1). Taxonomy (NCBI): domain Eukaryota; kingdom Viridiplantae; phylum Streptophyta; class Magnoliopsida; order Lamiales; family Orobanchaceae; genus Orobanche; species Orobanche coerulescens. Next base: position 38,586,882 of record CM065811.1, read on the forward strand.
TAATATTTTTATTATTTTATTTATTTTTATTTTCTAAATTATAATCAGATACAATAATTCATCAAAATTATATGCGGTAACATAGTTACGAATTTGTAATATTATTAGTTGACATATCACATTCCATGATTAATTAAGGCTCATAATCAGAATCATCACTGAGTCGGTCTCAGTGTCAGAGTTAATAACTCGCAAAACATGTCTCAACATTCTCTAACATCTTCATCAAAATTTGCAAGTACTTCATCTGCATCAACATCAATGAGGCCACGTGCATCACCTTGTAGTTGAACCACTCGGCCTTCTGAAATATTATTCAAAAGAATTATGGTAGATCATGGAATATTGACTGCCTATGGCTTTTACTATGCTTCATATGTATCATTATCTCCTACTTATCCTAGTATAACAATATTGTATATATTCCTCAAAGCCACACAATTAACTATCTTCTATGGACATTTCTTGACCAAGTCATCCAGATAATACACTGGTTTCACTGATGTTGCAAAAATAAATGGATCGCCTTCATACCAAGTTGTATATGAGTTAGTGGAAGAAAATTCATAGTCGTCTTCTAATTGGATTCCAGGGCTAGCATCAAACCATCTGCACTTGAACAAGTACACAATCAAACCCTTTCCATAAATTAGTTCTACCACTCTCAAAAGGACACTATAATATCCACTATTAACCATCGCCCTCAATTATGACATCTTTTTTGGTCTCTTTCGATACATGCAAATGTCTCATTATTCACTTTGACCATTGAATAAACCTTGGACTTAAGAGGTTTCATCAATTGGAGCATAAGTTCATGCGACCAGTTAGGGTGGCTATCACCTTGAATATGTGTCACTGGAGAATATGAATTCAACTAAGTATGTACCACATATTACAATATGAAACCATATTTTTTATTTAACAATCAAACAAACGTACCTATATCCATCAAGGTGCAATTTCAAGCTCATATGGCAGCAGCGTTGAAAGACATTATCTACGAGCTAGGTGATTTGGCTCAACATCATGGTGATGAGTCAGTACTGCCACTAGAAGGAGGTTGAGTAGTGCGGTGAAGAGTAATGAATGCTTTTTGCATGGAAGTGATAGATAAGTGCGGAAAATAAGTGACACAAAGATTTATACAGGTTTGGCAACTCGCCTACGTCCTCTCTCATTCGCTATCTTTTTCAATAGGTACAAGATAAACTTTTCCGCCTTGTCTTTGATCGGTCCAAACCATTACAATATTGTCTTATATCGGTCTAAGAAATTTTTTTATAATCTTGTCTTCTATCAGTGCAAGATAAACCATTTATCCTTTTCTATCGGACAAGGAAACGATCGTTCTAGCTTTTTCTCGGTACTAGAAAAACTCCACCGGATTTAGATTATAATTCTAATAATATTGGATCTATGATCCTAATAACATCGAATCAAATCTACAATCCTTTTTTTCCTCTTATATATGTATGAGTGAATCAAACACTCAAATTCTTAATAATTTAACTCAATAACAAAAACAAATAGTGTATAAAATAATCTCGGATGTATATGAATTATTTGGAGTTGTTTCTGCTTGAATACTAAATGAAGTGGTCTTATAGGCTTGAAAGCTGAATAGCCATTACTGCCCGATGTATCTAGCATGTGCTAATGTTTCTCCTTAGTGTGTGCTAACGAGCTATGGCATTTTTGAAATGTGGCGTTGACAATCTTATCTGACGATCATAATTCGAATCTAGCATGCATTTGATAAGAACCATAGCATGCGTTAATAGTAGTCAGTCCTTGAAATTCCAGATTCAGAAAGATATGCCTGATCTTCCATGTTGAAAAGTGTGCAACGATCATATGATCAATGCTCATAGTTTGAACTTAGTGTGCGCTAATATATCAGTTAGCATACGCTAACTGTGCTATCGAACGACGGTTATAATTTTAGTTTAGCGTGCATTATTTCTTTATATAGCGTGCGTTATCTGCTTCTTATGTAAGAATGACAGACCTTACTGACTTGCTTCCATAGCGTGCATTAGTTCATCGATAGCATTCGTTAATTGCTTCAATGTAAGAATGGCAAACCTTATTGTCTTGTTTCTGTAGTACGTTAGCACTTGTAGGGTGCGCTATTTTCAGTACAATGGCATGCACTAAGTGTTGGGAAAAGTACACTTCTCTAGAAAAGTAGTGTGAAAATAAATAACACTTGCACAGTGGAATTAGGATAAATATTTTTCCACTAACTGCACTTAAAAAAATGGAATAATAAGAAATAAATAAGACACAATAATTTTTACATGGAAAACTCAAATCGGGAAGAACCACAGGTGGGCGTCAGTCCAAAAACTTCCCCTATATGCATTGTAGGCTTATAAAATTCTCCCTAAATATTAGGGGTATCACAAACTCTCAAGAGGATATCTCTCAGAATACAAATATCCCAAGTGTTAAACTCGGAATAATAAGAAAAATAGAAATCACTCTTTTGAGGGAGATAGAAAAATACTCTATATTTTTCCCTCTTTTTCTTCTCCCAATGCTCTCGATTTTTTCTCTTTACTGCGCTATTTCAATATTTCTCTTTACACTTCTGCACCAGTTTTGCTCTGTAGAATGAGCTCAATTTATAGTGGAGGATGGCCACAATTGCTGGAAAAAAAAGGAAAGACATGCTTGGTGCTAACATTTCCTCCGTGAATAATGGCTTTACTTAAAGTCTTTCCTTTTATTTTCTGCCACATGGTTTTCAATTGTGGTGGATTTTTCAACAACCCCCCCCCCCCCCCACCACCACCACACCTCATGTGAGGATTCAACCAGAGCTGCTTCACATTTGTAGATCTCAAACTTATCTCGAGGTAAGGACTTGGTAAACATATTGGAACCATTATCATCACTGTGAACCTTCTCGAGCTGCATTATCTTTCTTTCAAGTAAATCAGATATCTAATGATATCTTGCATCAATATGCTTCACCTTGAGTGAAAACTCGAATTTTTACTCAACTGAATTGCGCTTTGACTATCGCATTAAAGTACATACTTCTTTTGCTTCAAGCCCAACTCCAGTAGAAATTTCTTTAACCGCAACATTTCTTGATGGATAACGGGGCTCCTGTATCCAATATCTAGGCGCGCTGTACTATTGGAAGTATAGCTGTATGGGCCTTTGATATCTCGATACAGCCTTCTTTCTGAATGGCTGCTGGCGCTTTTGATATGCTCGGGGAGCATGCTGTTGGTTACGCCTTGCAAGTCTGTATGGATGAGGATTCCGCTGTCTAGAATATGACTATGGTGGTGGAATGGCACCTTTGGCTGTTCGCGATGCAACGGGTTCCTTAACAGGACTCGGAATTTCTTCTGATACAGGAATGGGTTCCTCACTCCTGACAAATACCGTACTAGATTTTCCTTTGTTGGAGAACGGGTTGTACCCTAAGCCACATTTATCGTGAGCATGTTGCCTAGTACTTAGGATCTCTTCCATCCTATTAGAGGATTTCTCGAAAGAATTTAAGATTGTCTCTAGTTCTCCTTCACGTTTCTCGAGAGATTTTACTTTGACTTCGAGTAGAGCCAAATCATTTATCTTGCTTTCAAGATGAGACTTAGTCTCATTTAGATCGTGAGCAAGTTGATGATTGCTCTCCATGAGTTTTTCTAAATTGACTTTGCTGTTTTCGCAATCCACTGACATATTTTCGTAATTATCCTTCAGCAAGTCGTTTTCTTCCTTCAACTCTAGGTTAGAAATTTGGAGCTGTATGTTTTCTCTTTCTAATGTCTCATGGTCCTTTTGAATGTTATTAAATTCATTCAACATATTTTCAAAGGTATGAGATGTATTTACAGGAATAGTTGAGGTAGAGCTTACCTCATCATCATCGCGGTCTTCATTTTCCTCATTAACTTTGGCCATAGAGCACATGTAGGCTCTATCTTCTAGCTCATCATCAGACGAATCACTGTCAGTGACGACCTGAAGACACTCAGTCTTTGTTGATATGGGCGAAGCTTTTGATTCTCCAATGAAGGCCTTGAGTTTGTTCTTCATCCTGATTCTCCAGTCATCAAACTCGTTAATAGAAAACATTGGTACCTTGTTAATCAGTGAGGTATCCATGTCTAAGAATAGAAAAGATAACGAAGTTTTCAAAAATAAAGTGATTTTAAGGATCGAATTCGGTTAAAAATACGATTGATTCTTTTTAGAATCAACCGCTCCGATACCACTTCTTGGCCACTAAATATACAGAATACAACTTGGAAAGAATTTTAAGCAACAAGCTGTACGATTTTCAAGTTTGAGTGCATAGCGGAAGTCTAGTTAAAGTAAGTTACTGTAAATACAGCAACTAGATATGAAGTGTATACTTAAAATAATCACAGATATTATAACAGTAAATGCAGAAGGTAATTGACACAGTAATTTAAAGTGGTTCGAGGTAAACCCCTCTACGTTCACTGGTCCTCCAAACAGGAGTAAAACATTTACTATAATCACTACGTACACAACTACGTGACTATAATCAAACTTATCCTTGTATCGTTCACACAGATTGATACAAAGACTGTCGCTTTCAACCGTTCACACAGATTGGTCAAAGCTTTCACTTGACTTGCTTCTTCAAACATAGTTCTGAAGCTTTGTCTCTTCAATGCAAGTCCGTCACACACAGTTAAGGAAAAGCAAGGCTTTCTCAGTCCACACAGGGCTGATGGATTTGTTCAATGAAAGAACGTTTGTTGAACAACAACTTGACTTTCTTGAGCTTGAGCTGATGATGTGTTGTTCAAGGTTAAGCACTTGGATATTTCTTCTCTCAGAATATACAGTATGCTTGAAGAAATATGTTTGCTCAGATATATTCGTGTAAGCGCTTGTTGTTGGTTTGTGGTTATCTTTTTTATCTTCAAACTCTTGGGGATATATATAGCCTTCTGAATAGATCCGTTGAGCAAAAGTCCATGACAAATGTATGGTTGACTTGTATAGACCAAGATCCGGATTTTGCGTTGTTTGAAGATCTCTGTTGGTTTTAGTATTTAAATACTTTATGCTTTCAGTATTTAAATACTTCTTTTCAAACGGGGCTTGACTTTAGCGAATAACAAAGATTCCTTTTCAAACGGTCATCAGTCCTGTTTCGATAGGTATTGAAGATATCAATACTTTACAGCTTGAATGTTGTATCCATTTGTGTTGTAGGCTATAATGGAGAAGTCGCTGTATGAATGTTGTTGTATGAAGAGACAGCTTCCATACTTAGCGCTTTTAGACTCTGTTGCTGTATGATGGCAACGCGAAGGCTTGTATGAAGACACTTTATACTTTCGCTGTATGCTGGCATTATGAGAAGTCTTCGATACAGGATTGACAACTTCGATCGTCTTTCTATATAGCTGCTTGCTGTATGCTGAGCATTTATCATCTTGCTGTATGATAGCTTGTTGTTTGGTAATTATCAAAACAGCATTATTTTTCCCAACATTAGCTCAATAACAACAACAAATAGTGTATACATAATCTCAGATGTATATGGATTATTCTTGGAGTTGTTGCTGCTTGCATACCAAATGAAGTGGTACTTATAGGCTTGAAAACATAAATAGCCATTACTGCCTGATGTATCAGGCGTTTGTTAGGAATACTTATTAGATTTTGATGATGTCATTAATGTAATTCAAATACTTAATACTTGGCAAAAATGTAAGGAAGAACCAAATGAGTATCTTCCATAGGCCAAATTATGTTAAGTTTAATACTTGGTAAAATGTAAAGAAGAACCAAATGAGTATCTTCTATAAGCCAAAATAAGTTAGGCTCAAATCGGCTAAGTACAAAAGTACAGCTGAGTTCATCAGAGAGGTACAGCCTAGTCAAGTCAGAGAAGTTCTGGTCAACAAAAATCCATCAGAGATGTTTCGACCAGACTGCAGTCAAGTGACCTCAGACAAACAGGCGAGTCTCATACAGTCACCATCCGAGAAGTCCAGACTGCAGAGAAGATGATTGTACATCAGCCAACTTGAGATCAGCCAAGTACTCCAAGTCCACGTCAGCATGCATTGAAAAGTCAAATATTACGGAAAGTCACATGCAAACGTGAAGAGACATATTGGAGAGATTCCCGCAAAGGATATGAATTGAATAATTCATCTAGGCCTACCTCTGAAGACTTTAATCTTATTCGGCGCCTCACATGCAAAGTCTTCAAAATGGTCGAACGATGGATTAAAATATGGGAATCCAGCCTTGCAACGTTCAGAATAGAATAAACAAAGAAGTCTTTATCCAACGGATGGATTTGTTACAGGATTTGTAATGGCTATGAAGAATGCTCAAAGATCAACACTATATATATCCGAAGATTTGAAGTTGAGCAACTACTGGTGCGAACATAATCTCAAGCAATCAAAGCATTCAAAGCAATCAAAAAGCGAACTATAGCATCGTGAAAAGAGAAGTTCTCAAAAGTTCATACTTGAAGAAGCTCTTAGTTGGAGAAGACAAAAACTCGTGTCTTTAATCCTGAGTTCGGGGTACTTCACTGGTTGAAGTTCAAGACTGTAAAGGCATCCAAGGATCGCAGATCAAGAGGTGCAAGGCAATCAAGAGAGTTGCAACGGCAAGGATTTCCACTGGTTGGAAGCTGTTGTAATTTGGTTGAATCACTGTAATCTTTATCACTGGTTGACAATTATAGTGAATTCATCTCCAACTAGTTTGGAGAAAAGTGGATTAGTAGAGGATTACCCCACCTCTGAGACCACTATAACTGCCTGCGTATTTTACTATTTTATAGCATCATACTTTAACTGCTGCATTCATTGTTAAGTGTTTCATTAGTTGTTTTGTATTCGTCATCAGCTGACTTCCTCACGTATTAAGAGCAAACGACTCTAAGTCATTTGCATATCTATCAGCTGAAGAAACTTACTCTTCGTGAAAAAGAGTTTAAGAGTTTCAATAAGTCTATTCACCCCCCCCCCCTCTAGACTTATTCCTCGACGACTTGTGACCTACAAGTGGTATCGGAGCGGTTTGTTCATTTATTTCACGAACCAGATCTATATCAAGGATATATTTTTTACTCTCATTATATAATGGAACACATTCTTTCTAGATTACCTGTGTTTTCAGTTGACGAGTATGATCTTAGGAAGATAAGGATGCAGGCACACTTATCTTCAATCCATGATAACATGTGGTTCATCATAGTGGACGGACATTTCACCTTCGAGAAGGACAACACTCCCGAGGAGATTGCAGCAGGGAAGCCAGAGAAAATCCCAAAGAATAGGACAGGGCTGACTCCCGAAGAAAGAAAGCTGGCCAACCTTGACAACCGGGCCAGAGACGTGCTGTATCAAACTCTTGACAAATCCGCCATGGTCAAGATCAAGAATTGCGAGAATGCAAAATAAATCTGGGACACATTAGCCTTAATGTGTGAGGGAACATAGCTGATCAAAGAGAACAAGTTGTCAATTGCTACTCAAAAGTTTGACAACTTCAAAATGAAGAATGGCGAATCAATAGACTAAGTGGACACAAGGTTCCCTGAGATCATCAATGAGATCAATTCCCTTGGTAAATCTTACGGCAACAGGGAAATGGCGCTGAAGGTCCTAAGATCTCTCAATCCTGAATGGAGAATGAAGGCAGTGCCCATGAGAGAATCCAAAGATCTTAATAGAATAAAGATCCAAGAGCTGTTCTCCGACCTGAAGGCTTATGAGTTCGAGCTCCTAAGTTCATCATCTACCGAGCCTGCAAAGAAGGGAATAGCCTTTGCAGCTGAGTCCCCCGCCAAGAGCTTATCTGATTTAAAGCCTCCAAATCTATTAGATTTTGAGGAAGGGATGGCATTCATAATGCAGAGGTTCATCAACTTCCGGAAGAACTACTCCAAATACAAGAAGAATTATAAGGAGAATCCCAGAAGAAACCAGAAAGCCGGAAGCTGGAAGGTGGAGTGCTACAACTGTCATAAGACAGGACACATTCAAATCGACTGTCCTGATCTTAAGAAGGACGAGAGCAAGAAGGAGGTGAGCAGAAAAGAAGATAGAAGGAAGGCCCTCATCGGAGAAGATCAAGAGCGTGTAGAGTCAAGCAGCGGATTATTCTCTGATGATGATGAAGAGTATGATTGTCTGATGGCCAACCTAGCTGATGAAGAGGTAACATCAAAACCCTCTGTTTCAAATAATAGTTCAGCCATGTCACAAGATATGGACTTGCACGAATCCGTAAATCAGCTACTTAAGGAGTTTGAGACATTAAAATCTGCACATCTATCTATATCAGCCGAGAAGACTCAGCTGCAAGATGAGAATATGCAGCTGAAAAATGATTTTGAAAAACTCAGCCTAGAATTAAATAAAGTCAAATCTGATCTTGAAAACCAGGCTGCACTTAACTTGAAAAACCAGGCTGACATCACTACAGCTGAGATAAAACGATTAACTATTTTAAATAGTGAAAAATCAGCTGCACTTGCTCATGTGCAGGCCGAATTTACTAAACTGACTCAGGTAAGTAAAACCCAGGCACAGGAAATAACCTCACTGAAAGCGTCTCTAACTTTGGATGAATCGTGTACTAATAAGAGGCCACTATATTCCAGATCAGGCCTTTGATATGATCCTCACACTCCCTCTAGTTCTAAAACCACTTTCATCAAGGGAGAAACAATTGTCTCGACTGCTGAGCCTACATACGAACCGATATTTAAAAATAGGCAACAGCCAAGTCACAAGTCTAGGCTGCAGCCAGGGTTCACAAGGCAGCCACCTAGACAAGCGACTAGGCAATGGCCCAGGCAGAAGCAGAAGCCCATACAACATGCCCATTATTATCAAAAACTCCCCAAAAACAGATTTCAAAAATGGGAGGGGCAGATGGAAACCTCAAGGTTATCCTAATTTTCAAAATGAACAAGTGTGGAGACCTCAAAGATTTAATAAATGGTCTCAGCCAAGATTTAGAAATGGCCCACACTACCAATATTATGAGGAATATCCGGTATACAATCCTAACAGAGGATACAGACCTAGACCTTACACACCTTATAGGGGTAATAATAATAACAATTTTAACAATCCAAGGAGAAATCAATTCTTCAGGAAACCATCTAACCCTAAAGGACCCACACAGATCTGGGTACCTAAATCTCTGCTTGTATGATTGCAGAAAAGGTGGAAGGACTACTACCACATCTCCACAAACTCAAACTTTGGAGGTGAAGAATGGTTTGTAGATTCTGGATGCTCGAGGCACATGACCGGGAACAAGAAGATGTTGTCAAAATACACCAAAGAAAGAGGTCCAGATGTAACCTTTGGAGATAGCTCTAGAGGACAAATAAAGGGCTTTGGAGAGCTGCACCGAGGAAACATCATTATATCCAAAGTTCACTATGTCAAAGGGCTCAAGTATAATATCCTGAGCATAAGCCAGTTTTGCGATGAGAAGAATCTAGTAGTCTTCGCCATTTGGATGTGTATGGTGATAGATATCCTATCTAGAGAGGTGAAGCTACAAGGATTCAGAAGGAGTGATGTCTACATGATAGATTGGAACACAAGAACTCCCAATACCTGCTTTCTATCTAAGACAATAGCTGAGAACGGATGGCTGTGGCAAAAAAGATTATGTCACCTGAACTTCAAAGCCATCAACAAGATTAGTTCTCAGAAGCTGGTCAGAGGACTACCCGAGGAAGCATTCAAGAAGGAAGCTCTTTGTGATGCATGTCAGAAAGGAAAGCAGACCAGAGCATCATTCAAGCCGGTCCGGCCTACAACCCTCACAACAAGGATCTTAGATCTACTCCATATGGATCTATTTGGTCCTATCAAACCAAGGACTCTAAGTGGCAGAAAGCATGCCCTAGTAATAGTGGATGACTATTCAAGGTATACATGGATTATCTTCTTGTACAAGAAAAGTGAAACCTTGACCAAGCTACCTGAGCTGCTGAGAAGGATTCAGAATGAGAAATCCCTCTCAATCATCAAGACCAAATCAGACAGAGGAGGAGAATTTCTCAACAAGGCGATCACTGATTACAGCGATCAAAATGGAATCTAGCATGAGATCTCTGTAGCCAGGACCCCCCAGCAGAATGGTGTTGCTGAAAGAAGAAACAGAACCCTGAAGGAAGCAGCCGGGTCCATGATTGCAGAAGCAGACCTGCCCAAGAGGTTCTCGGCTGAAGCTGTCAACACAACTTGCCATACTCAGAACAGGAGTATGATAGTAGGGTGACATGGCAAAACTCCCTATGAGGTTTGGAATAACAGAACTCCTACTGTTGCTTACTTTCATATTTTTGGCTGTAAGTGTTTCATCCACAACAACGGTAAAACACAACTAAATGCCTTTGATGCTAGAACCGATGATGGTCTCTTTATGGGATACTCACAAAGAAGCAAGGCTTATAGAGTCTTTAACAAAAGAACCTTAGTTGTGGAGGAAACACCCCATGTTGTATTTGATGAATCTACTGTTGAGTACAGGAAGAAAGTTGAGCTAATTGAGAATAAGCTCAAATCAGCAACCCTCGAAGAAGTCATTGTACATGACACAGGAATGGTAGACTCATCTGCAGATCAGCCTGAAGACCCATATGTAGCTGCTGAAGACCCAACTGCAGATCAGACAGGAACACCAAACCTACCTGATCCAGTTGCCGCTGATGAAGACCCAGTTGTAGCTGATAAAGACTCATCTGCAGACCAGTACAGATCCCAACCTGCAGATGACAAGATGGTAGATGATCCAGTTGCAGACCAAGGAGACCAGATCCAAGATGATGCAGTCAGAGAGGAAATCCACCAGAGCATATCTACAGGGGGAACAGACCTTGAAGAAGAAGATATCCCCAAGTGGCTCAAAGATCATCCCATTCAACAAATCATTGGGAAGCTGACTGATGGAGTTAAGACAAGACACTCCACTCTACCCGTAGGAATGGCATTTTTCTCATGCTTCATGTCTCAGATAGAACCTAAGACAATAGAAAAAGCCTTGGAAGATTATTCATGGATCAATGTCATGCAAGAGGAACTTGAACAGATGGAAAGGAACAATGTTTGGACACTAACAGACAGACCAGATCACAAGAAGGTTATTGGCACCAAATGGGTGTATAAAAACAAGAGCGATGAATATGGAGCTATTGTTAGGAATAAAGCCAGACTTGTTGTTAAAGGTTATGCACAGTGTGAATAAATAGATTTTGATGAAACCTATGCACTTGTTGCAAGACTAGAATCCATCAGACTATTCCTCGCATATGCTGCGTTCAAGGATTTTGAAGTCTATCAGATAGATATAAAAAGTGCATTTCTGAATGGCATCCTAGAAGAAGAAGTCTATGTGGAGCAACCCCCAGGATTTGTCAAAGGAGACAAAGTCTACAAGTTGTTGAAAGCTCTATATGGACTTAAGCAAACACCAAGAGTTTGGTATGAAACCTTATCTGTATTTCTTGAGAAGAACGGTTTCTGCAAAGGGAAGGTGGACAAGACCTTATTCAAAGTGGAGCACGAAGGCCACATATTGATAGTTCAGATATATGTGGATGACATTATATTTGGCTCAACCAACCCAGAGCTGTGTGAGAAATTCTCAAACCTCATGCAAGGAGAGTTTGAGATGAGTATGATGGGAAAGCTTAACTTCTTTCTTGGATTACAAGTTAAGCAGATGGAAAATGGATTTTTCATCAATCAAGCCAAGTATACTTGAGATCTAATCAAGAGATTTGGAATGGAATCAGCCAAACCAGCAAGAATTCCTATGAGCACAAGCACTCACCTAGATGCAGATGAGGGAGGCATATCAGTGGATTCAACCCACTACAGAGGACTTATTGGATCATTGCTATACCTCACTGCAAGCAGAGCAGACATATCTTATGTCGTAGGAGTATGCGCACGATTTCAATCCAAGCCAAAGCAGTCGCACCAAGATGCAGCCAAGAAAATAATTAAATATCTTAAGTCTACAGTCAATGTTGGACTATGGTATCCTAAGGACGATAACTTCGAGCTATCAGGATATTCAGATGTAGATTTCGCAGGATGCAAAATTAATAGGAAAAGCACTAGTAGAACGTGCCAATTCCTAGGAACCAAACTCATATCCTGGTTTAGCAAGAAGCAGGTTTCTAACTCTATCTCCACCACAGAGTCAGAATACCTAGCTGCAGGTAGTTGTTGTGCCCAGATCTTATGGATCATACAACAGCTGAGGGACTACAACATCATTTCCAATGAAGTTCCTATCTGGTGTGACAACAACAGTGCTATTGCAATAACCAACAACCCGGTTTTGCATTCAAGGATCAAGCACATTGATTTTAAGCATCACTTCATTAGAGATCACGTGCTTAACAAGAGAGTAAGAGTTGAAAGAGTCAGCACAGACTACCAAATTGCTGATATCTTTACCAAACCTTTGCCAGAAGAAAGATTTTTGGAGCTGAGCAGAGAACTTGGTTTACTAGATTGGGAATCTAGTACAGAAGAAAAAGCTAGCTGATGCAGACAAGAATACGAAGGATGCATTTAAGAAATCTAGGCGATCATATCACAAAGTAGAAGTCAAAGGAGTCAACTCACCCGATGCAGAAATCACGATAACCAAACTAAGTTTTCTAAACCTAACTGACTTCTGAATATTATATTATTATCTGATATATGTATAATAATATCATATTATTTTTTTTGGTTCACAAATGGCATAATACTATATGTTTTAAATACACGTGGCAATCACAGGTTAAATCGACCTCCACTGTGACCAATTAAAATCCAACCGTCTATTTTCAAACTCAAAACCTTGAACCACCGATTAAAATTTGAATTTTAAAAAGGAATCTCAAAAGGTGGACCACCGATTTAAAATAAACGATTATTTAATTACAACGTCGTTTCATTTTCTTTTTAAGGACGGAAAGACCCTTTTACTTTACCTTCACAATTTTTTTTTTCGAAAACCCTAATTTACAGAGCAGAAATTCCTTTGAACTCTAAATACACTAAGAAATCTCCTATACTGCAGAAATGGAAGCTTACTTTGAAGGCGTAAACATGAAGGCTGTGAAGGACCAGATCATTTTCTCTCTGGTCATTGATTTTGAAGGTCTCTTGGAATCAAATCTGGAAAACAACGATGTGCTTTATCTTATGCACTCGATGAAGAAGAATGGGATCTACCCATTTTTGGATATCAGTCCCAAGCACTTGTTCAAGGAGGACGTCATCGCATTTTTCCGCGAAGCCCAAGTGATTGAAGCGGGAATTAGGAGCACTGTCGGCGGAGTACAAGTCGACATATCGCTGGAGACGATCCAAAAAGTTTTTGGAATGAAGAATCGTGGCATAGCGGTCGAGGCCCTCAAGCGGCGGCCGATACTTGGTCAAGATTAAAATGATCGAATGTAGGAGAAGCTAAAGCTCACCGCCAAGAGGAGCGAAATTAAAAAGGTGTATCGGTATGTGTTGGACATTACCAACAAAATCATCATGGGCATGGCCGACAGCTACGACCAACTGTCGTCGGGCAAATTCATGGTGCTGGGAGCACTAATCTAGGACGAGCCGATTGACTGGTCGGATTATATTTTCAGGAAGTTGGTACGCGAGGTCAACAAGGCTGAATGGCTTGTTGATGAGAAGAAGTTCAGATCCAAGCTAGCGTTCGGAAGGCAGCTAAGTTAGATCCTGGAGAAGCTGGGTGTGGCGAAGGGAAATACTGACCCCTTCCACATCAATAAGAGACTTGGTCATATAGACCAAGAGACATTGAGGAGGCTCGAAAGCAGTAGAAGAGCAACTAGGATGTTAAAAGAGTTGTCTGAGTCAGAGCCATACAAATACCCTTCATCAGACGAGTCAGACCAGGCTGCAGCCGACAACCCACCTGCAGCCCAGTCGGAGACAGAGTCGGACAATACGCCAATAGCTCTTCGTTTCAAGAGAAGGGGACCAGCCCCTGGTGAGCCATCAATCATTTATTCCTCACCAGAACCTTCTCCGAAGAGGCCCAGGCACTTGCAGTTCAGTAATGAGGAGCAGCCAGAGCAATTTCCCAGTCCTGCAGCCAGGTCACCTATTCACCTGGAGGACCAGCCTGCTTCGGGCAGCCTGGAGACCCAGATAGTTCCTCTCCTCACTCCAACATTCATCTCAAAATAAGAGGAAGCAGGTTTAATAATTTCCATCCCTGAGGCAAATTATACTTTTCACCTGCTTGACAACAACATTTTTAACTTATCCCTAGAGCAACTTCAGTTGGTTAAACCGCATGCTCTAAAACATTCTTTTGTCCATATTTTTGAAGAATGGAAAACCTGTAAATCACTTTCTTTCACTGAACTTCAAGCTTATGTTGAAGTAAGTGGTTGGGGATATCCCCAAGCCACAGAACATGTGCTGATGCAGTTTTGTAAAGTGTCAAACACAATTTTGCTACTTCAGGAAAATTGGTTCATGTCCAATTTCAAAACCAACATGGACCAATTTATCCACTCTATTATGTATAGCATTTTTGACGGATCTTTTGGTAAAGAAGAAGAAGAGGATGAAGAAGAAAAGGAGATAAGAATAGAAGAAGTAGATGAATAAGTAGAAGAAGAGGAAATTATTGTCATTGATGATGAAGAAGAGAGACAGGAAGAAAGGGAAGAAGAAAGTATCTTAGTTGAAAAAGAAACTAGAGAAGAAGAAGTTGAAAAAACGGTGGAATTAGTAGATGAAGAAGAAGAAGAAGGCGAAGAAGTTGATCAGGAGGATGAAGAAGAAAAGGAGGATGATAAAAAATATAAAGATGATGAAAAATATAATAATGATGAGAAAAAGGATGATAATGAGATGATGATGATGATGATGATGATGATGATGATGGTAAGGATGGAGGAGGAGAAAAAGAGGCTGAGAAAGAGAAAGAGAATGTTTAAGAGGAAGAAAAGAAGGAAGAAGGAGAGAAGGAGTTAGAAAAAGAAGAAGAAGAAGAAAAATAGGGGGAGCAAGAGAAGGAGCCAGAAAAGGAGGCTGCAGACAAGGCTGGGGCGCCTGCCCGGTATACCAGCCTAGATGCAGACTTGGCTGAAGACTCCAGATTGGGGACCCCTGAACAGACCCCATCTGGAATGCCAGCTGCAGACATGAGTCTGCAGACGGGTGGGTCGTCCACACACCTACCTGCAGGAGTAGAAGGCTCAGGCGAGCATTCTCCACCAACATCACAAATTTCACCTGTGATGACCGAGCTTATCAGACAGATAGTTAAAGACACTGTTGGAGAGATGCTTGCTTCTCAGATCACTCCTGATCTGCAGTCGATCAATGCAAAAATCGACACCTTGCTGCAGCAGAACATCCCTCAACCACCTCCTCGTACAAACAACAGAATGCCCCTTGGCATGTCTGACTGGATGTTAAGAATAGAGCAGCAGTTGACCACTCTGGTTGATACTGGAAAAAAGGGGGAAGAAAGGGTTTAGGGGGAAGATAGCAAACAAGGAGTAATAGCTCAAGAGATTAGAAACAAGAAGAGGCAAGATGTCCAATTAATCACTGCTGGGACATCTTCATCTAAGAGGAAGGGAGAAGCAGAATCAGAACAGGCTGATGATCAGCCTGCAGTCAAAAGAAGGAGGATCAGAAGTGGATTCGAGCCTACACTAGAATGGGAAGGCAGAGAGTTATGGCATCTTGAAGATTTCCTCCCCATCGAAGCTGCACCTATGTGGGGATCTGCAAAGAAGAAGTTTATCAGAGACTTTTATATCTGGGAGTTACTCCAGGGCAATAGTTGCTCCCCACAGCAGATTTTCATTAACTTCATGGAGGAAGCACATCCAAAACTCTGGGCTGTCCTTCTAAAACATGCAAAGGAGTGCAATGCATACCCAATGATCCCTCCTTTCAGGCTTAAAGATCCTCCCATCTTGGAAAATGATGACTTGGATGAACTAGCTCTCCAAAGGAAAATAAAGAAACTTTGTGATGAGAATAAGTTCTCCTCACAAGAAGAGCAAGACTTTGCCGCTCTAGTTGTCAGAAGAAAATATGGTCTTGCCCCTGTCAAGATAAGACCAATTGGAGCTAAACCTTTCAGACCTGCCAAGCAGCCTATCCGAAGAGGCAGAGGCAGAGGCAGATGATTTGTTTTATATTCATCTTTGTACTTGTAAAATTTTCTGTAATTGTTTTTGATCATTGAAGACATGTATGTGTAAATCAATACAGAAATTTTATAACAGTCTTTTGAATGACAATTCCCAATTGTCTCAAAACTAGACTGATTTTAGTTTGTGTCTTGCACTCAAGTGCAGACTTGTTTATTTGAATAGTTTGCTTAAGTTTTGCCATCATCAAAATAGGGGGAATTTGTTAGGAATACTTGTTAGATTTTGATGATGTTATTAATGTAATTCAAATACTTAATACTTGGCAAAAATGTAAGGAAGAACCAAATGAGTATCTTCCATAGGCCAAATTATGTTAAGTTTAATACTTGGCAAAATGTAAAGAAGAACCAAATGAGTATCTTCTATAAGCCAAAATAAGTTAGGCTCAAATCAGCTAAGTACAAAAGTACAGCTGAGTTCATCAGAGAGGTACAGCCTAGTCAAGTCAGAGAAGTTCTGGTCAACAAAAATCCATCAGAGATGTTTTGACCAGACTGCAGTCAAGTGACCTCAGACAAACAGGCGAGTCTCGAACAGTCACCATCTGAGAAATCCAGACTGCAGAGAAGATGATTGTACATCAGCCAACTTGAGATCATCCAAGTACTCCAAGTCCACGTCAGCATGCAATGAAAAGTCAAATATTACGTAAAGTCACATGCAAACGTGAAGAGACATATTGGAGAGATTCCCGCAAAGGATATGAATTGAATAATTCATCCAGGCCTACCTCTGAAGACTTTAATCTTATTCAGCCCCTCACATGAAAAGTCTTCACAACGGTCGAACGATGGATTAAAATATGGGAATCCAGCCTTGCAACGTTCAGAAAAGAATAAACAAAGAAGTCTTTCTCCAACGGACGGATTTGTTACAGGATTTGTAACGGCTATAAAGAATGCTCAAAGATCAACACCTATATATATCTGAAGATTTTAAGTTGAGCAACTACCGGTGCGAACATAATCTCAAGCAATCAAAGCATTCAAAGCAATCAAAAAACGAACTATAGCATCGTGAAAAGAGCAGTTCTCAAAAGTTCATACTTGAAGAAGCTCTTAGTTGGAGAAGACAAAAACTCGTGTCTTTAATCCCGAGTTCGGGGTACTTCACTGGTTGAAGTTCAAGACTATAAAGTCATCCAAAGATAGCGGATCAAGAGGTGCAAGGCAGTCAAGGGAGTTGCAACGACAAGGATTTCCACTGGTTGGAAGCTGTTGTGATTTGGTTGAATCACTATAATCTTTATCACTGTTTGACAATTATAGTGAATTCATCTCCAATTGGTTTGGAGAAAAGTGGATTAGTAGAGGATTACCCCGCCTCTGAGACCACTATAACTGCCTGCGTATTTTACTGTTTTATAGCATCATACTTTAATTGCTGCATTCATTGTTAAGTGTTTCATTAGTTGTTTTGTATTCGTCATTAGCTGACTTCCGCACGTATTAAGAGCAAACGACTCTAAGTTGTAACACCCCTGATATATTCAAGAATATTACAGCACCGTAAATCCTTTACATAAGGATTTATAAGGCTGAAGAATTTTAACAGATATTAAAAGGTACTAACGAATGGAAATAACGGAATTTCGATACAACAGTTCTGACCAAGAACTAAAAATAATACAATTGTTCAACAGGAACTTAATAATACATCACCAAATTCAAATTCATCATAAATGACTTCGTACTCGAGTACTTATTGAAATAACCAATAAACAACAGACAAATAAACCCGGCCGAAACATCACTCTGCACCCTCGTCGTCATGCAGCTCCAGTGGTTGTTTTCTCGCTCTCCTGGATCCTGAACACAAACAAAATGTTTACCCCCGAAGGGGTTAGCACAACGATGCTAGTACAAGTACCACAACATATTATTCATATCTCACGAAGAATAATAACGTAAACGACAAAAATACCAACGAGTCTTCTCCTACGAGAAACTCAAAAATGACATACACAACTGATAATCACAACATGATATCATAACATACAGATGGTAATTCCGTCGATCCAGCGTTCACTGCCTAGAACCCACGATGATCCCGTCAGACCAACCCGTGGTGGAAAAACCCGTCCGATGATCCAGCGCACGCTAGCATAGACCCCCTGATAATCCCGTCGGACCAACACGAGGTGGACATACAACAACGACATACATGCACGACAATATGTATAACATCAATACATAAAACAAATAAAGTACTTGCCTCGATTTGAAGACAAGAACAATACTTCCACGAAAACGAACACTCGAAGGTCGTCCTCCTCAATCAATCACGTAACAAGATCAAACCTTAACAAAAGAAATGATATAGGATTTATCTCACGTCGCATTTAATGTTTAACAATTCGATTTACGGCCAAAAGTTCATAAAATGTAATCTGCCTGAATTGCTTAGCGCACGCTAAGTACTCTGTGTAGCGTGCGTTAAGTCTGCTCGATAGCGCACGCAAACAACAAAGCCTAGCGTACGCTAACTATGCATGGTCAGTACTTCACTGATCAGTCGATTGACTCGTCTGATGGCCTAGCGTACGTTACGTACCAAACGTAGCGTACGCTAACTCGTGCTCGATAGCGCACGTTAATCTTCATAGCATAGCGTGCGCTATCTGTGCATGGCAGTTTACTGTTGGGCAGTAAACTGTTCTCATCATGATCAAAACAATGAAAACTTCCGTGGTAATTCATGTTACCTCCATGAATATCATGTTCAAACGATTATGAATGATTTTACGGATAACAACATCTTCGGATTCCGGAATATGTATACCATTATAAAACCATATTCCATTTCGACTACAAATCTTCATACGACAATTCGAAAGGCTTTACGGTTGATATCAACACCTTTATATCCATCAAAATTATCATCTTTGTATTGTTTAACATTCCATCTATACTAAATAAATCCTTCCATGATCAATCCCTTAGATTCATCTAACAATAATGATGTTAAAGTCAAGTCCATGATTGTTATGAAGTCATCTACTAGATTCGGATTACCAATGATAGAAGCTTCCTCTACTTGTTCAATGTAATAAGATTCGAATCATGATGTTCATAATCAAGGTACTTGAGGCATAACCATCTCTATATTCCAAACATGATACATGTTGAATAATTCACTAATGAAAAATCAATATCTTGATAACATGATCATCTAATTCTTTAGAATCCAACTCTAAGTCTGGAGATAGGTTGAACATACCTTAATATGATGAAAATCACTGAACCGTAAGGTAGAATCCGACTCCGGTTGGTTGTATGCCACTCGAAGGTGCTATTCCACTTCAATGATCACTCACAAGTGATAACCAAATATACAAAGACCAACAAGATGTGTTCTAAGTGTGTAGAAGGATTATTATAGCTCTCTGGCCTCTCAAGAATGCAGAATGGACGAGTAAAATGTAAGCCAAAACGGGTTGTTGTCCCATTTATAATATTCTGCATTTCAACTGATTAGCGCACGCTACTAAGCTTTCCTTAGCGCGCGCTAATAAGAGTTGACTTCAAAACTGTCCAGGTTCGTCTGCGGGAATCTTATCCGGACCCATGTCCCGGCTGGCGCATGTGCTAACCACCTACCTCAATAATTGAGTTTTTAGCGCACGCAACTCATACATTCATAGCGTGCGCTAGTAATAGCCCGATAGCGCGCGTTAAGCTACATTCTTAGCGTGCGCTATCACGAGTTTGCATGAGAAATTTTGCATGTTGTTAGACTTATGTACAAAGATATCAATGCAAGAAATATCATACTCCAATAATCAAAACCACGAATCCGAATAATACAGGGTTTGAATACAGATGAAATACACCGTAATAAATCCGGATATTACATACTCTCCTACTAAAAAGGAGTTTTGTCCCAAAACTCAAGACGAAAATAACTCGGGATATCTGGACTTCATATCAGATTCCGTTTCCTAGGTGGTTTCTTCCATTCCGTGACGTGACCATTGAACTTTGACCAAAATGATTGGTTTGTTCCTCAGCTGCTTAACTCGACTCTCGAGTATCTTGACCGGTATTTCTTCAAACGTCCCATCCTGCGCGACTTCGATCTCGCCGAAATCAATGATATGACTGGGATCTGGTATATACTTCCGTAGCTGGGATACGTGGAACGCGTTATGAACATGGCACAATGACGGCGGCAATGCTAATCTGTATGCCAACTCCCCAACTCTCTCAAGGATCTCAAATGGTCCGATATATCTCGGGCTCAGCTTTCTTTTCCTTCCGAAACGAAAGATTCCCCGAGTAGGAGAAACCTTCAAAAGTACGTGGTCTCCAGTACTGAACTCCAATGGGCGACTGCGTACGTCTGCGTAAGATTTCTGGCGACTCTGGGTGGTCAACTGCCTTTCACAAATCAAGGCTATCTTCTCTCGAGTCTGCACGATCAACTCTAGTTCTGTTCCGATCAAGTCCGATGAATCGTCCCAGCATAGGGGCAATCTGCATCTCCTCCCGTATAATGCCTCAAATGGTGCCATCTTAATGGAAGCATGCCAACTATTGTTGTAGGTAAATTCAATCAATGGTAGATGAACTTCCCAATCGTTTGACCAATCTAAGGCACAGGCCCTTAGCATGTCTTACACCGTTTGAATAGTCCTCTCGGATTGTCCGTCAGTCTGCGGGTGATAAGTTGTACTGAAGTTCAATTCGGTCCCCAAGGCCTTATGAACTGCTTTCCAAAAGTGAGACACAAAATGGCCATCTCGATCAGAAACAATGGTCTTCGGCGTACCATGCAATCGAACTATCTCCGAAATAAATACTCGTGCCAACCTCTTTGGTCCCCACGTATCCTTAATGCCTAGAAAATGAGTTGATTTGGTTAAACGATGAACTATCACCCAAATCATGTTCATTCCTGTCCTGGTTCTCGGCATATTAGTGATAAAATCCATCGATATGTCCTCCCACTTCCATTCAGGAATTGGGAGCGGCTTCAACATTCCAGCAGGCCGTTGATGCTCGATCTTAACCTACTGACAAGTCAAGCATTTAGAAACATAGTCCGCTACATCTTTCTTCATGTTGCCCCACCAGAAATTCTGCTTCAAGTCTTTATACATCTTACTGGTGCCTGGGTGGATAGAATAGGGCGAACTGTGAGCTTCCTTGATAATCGTCTGTTTCAGAACATCATCATCGGGAACGCAGAGTCGGTTCTGAAATCTCAAAACTCCATCATCATGAATTATGAATCCGGGGGCCTTTCCTTTGATCACTTCATCACGTAACCGAATCATCAGAGGATCATCTGCCTGTCTAGTTTTGATTCCTTCGGTTAATGATGAAGTTATCTCCATCACACACAGTTGTCCTTGGACTCTTTGTAACCACACTTCAATTCCTTCACGAATCATCTCTCGTTGAAGGCTAAGTTGGGAGGTCAGCGTCTCCAGCATCTGAATAGAAACAGGCTTGCGGCTAAGTGCATCGGCCACTACATTTGCTTTGCCTGGGTGATACAAAATCTCCAAGTCATAGTCCTTGATCAGCTCTAACCATCTTCTTTGCCGCATGTTCAACTCTTTCTGACTGAATATGTACTTGAGACTCTTATGATCCGTAAAGATCTGACAGTGAGTCCCATACAGATAATGCCTCCAGATCTTCAAAGCAAAAACTACTACTGCTAGCTCCAAATCATGTGTTGGGTAATTCACTTCATAAGGTTTCAGCTGTCGCGACGCATAAGCGATCACCTTATCATTCTGCATCAATACGCACCCAAGTCCTTGGTTCGAAGCATCACTGTAAACTATAAATCCTCCAGTTCCCTGTGGAAGTGATAGAATCGGTGCCGTCGTCAATCTCTTCTTCAATTCATCAAAGCTAATCTGACACAACTCATTCCACTCAAACTTTTGAGTTTTCTGCAGGAGTCGAGTAAGTGGGCGGGAAATTTTAGAAAACCCTTCCACGAATCGTCGATAATATCCAGCAAGTCCTAAGAAGCTTCGGACTTCTTTCACGTTCTTTGGAGGCTTCCAATCCATAATTTCTTCGATCTTCTGAGGATCTACTTGGACTCCTTTAGCTGACACCACATGGCCGAGGAACATTACTTCCTTTAGCCAGAATTCACACTTAGAAAGTTTGGCGTACAATTGCTCGTTTCTCAAAAGTTCCAATACAATCCAAAAATGTTGCGCATGTTCTTCCGGGCTCTTAGAATACACCAGAATGTCATCAATAAACACGACCACAAATTTATCCAAAAATTCATTGAACACTCTGTTCATCAATTGCATAAATACAGCAGGTGCGTTAGTGAGACCAAACGGCATCACTACAAACTCATAATGTCCGTAGCGAGTTCTGAACGCTGATTTCAGAACATCAGATTCCTTAATCCTCAGCTGATGATACCCTGATCTCAGATCGATTTTAGAAAATACTATTGCCCCTTGCAACTGGTCAAATAGATCATCAATCCATGGCAACGGATACTTGTTCTTAATCGTCATCTTGTTCAGCTCTCGATAGTCAATACACAGTCGGAGCGATCCATCCTTCTTTCGGACAAAAAGAACTGGCGCTCCCCAGGGTGAAACGCTTGGATGAATATAGCCCTTGTCCAGTAACTCCTCCAGCTGCTTCTTCAGTTCGTACATCTCAGTAGGTGCCATACGATACGGCGCCTTAGAAATTGGTGTAGCTTAGGGTTCCAGCTCAATGGTAAATTCTACATCCCTTCGTGGAGGTAGTCCAGGTAACTCGTCAGGAAATACATCTGGAAATTCGTTCACAACAGGAATGGATGAAAGTTCCACAATTTCATCTTGTTTCTTCATTACATAGCACCAGTACCCGATACAGCCCTGTTTCAACAATTTGACAGCTTTCATCGCTTTGATCAATTTTCCTGAGCTGCCCGGTTTCCATCCCTCAAACAGAATTTCGGAACCATCGTCAGCGATCAGCGAGATATTCCTCCTTCGGTAGTTTACAATTGCTCCATACCGATTAAGCCAATCGTCTCCGAGTATCAGGTCGTCTCCTTGCATTTCTATCATGATCAGATTTGAGAGCCACTCTCTGCCTCCAAATGATACAGGGAAATTTCTAGTTTCTAAGTTCCCAATAATCCTCTCTTCACTCGGTAAACCAACAACATAAGGTTCACAAGTATGAAAACCGGAAATATTCAAACGATTTACACAAGACAAAGATATAAAAGAATGCGTAGCTCCTGTATCGAATAAAACGCTCACTGGCTGGGAAGGGATCTGGACAGTACCTGATGCGACAGCAACATCCTGATCATCTGTCCTCCTCATCTCGTACAGACGTGGGGGAGCAGATCCGGCACTCGATGTCCCCTTTCGATCCCATTGTCCTCTGCCTCGTCCGCGGCCAAAATTCTGAGGCATCTGAACAATTTGTTGCGTCTGTTGGATACTGGCTTCCTTCTGGACTGGCTGTGGTGTACGGTCTCTAAAAGACTTTGCAGCCTCTTCACAAAACACTGCCCGATGTCCCTCTCGTCCACAATCAAAACAAGTCACGGCAGGTAGGGGCGATTAAGTCGATAGTGCCCGTCTGGCTTGATTAAAGCATTTCCTGGTAACATCAGTAATAGTTGATGTCGCTCCGAAGTTCTTTCCGCTCCTAACTGAGTGCGGAGGTTTCTTGAAAGAGTGAAAGGATGACTGGGCCTTACTGGGCCCGCTGTTCTTGTGCTCTTACCAGAGACTTTCTGTTTCTTGGATTCCGAAAATTTCTCCATAGCTGCTTCCTTGATCTCATACGCCAACGCCTTATCCTGGTATTGACGGAGTGTGGTACATTCAAATCCGGACATGTACCTGGATTTCTGGCTTCATTCTCATATCGAAATGGATCATCATTTCTGCATCTGTTCTGACCAGATGTCGAACATATGCCAGTTGTTGGTTAAACGTCTTAATTGCCTGGGATACTGGCACATCAGAAGGCTGAGCGGAGAAAAACTCCCGAACTTTGGCTTCCCTCACAGGACGAGGGCAATACTGAGCTTCCATCATCAATCTAAACTCTGTCCAATCAGCATCATGGTCTACAGGACGGATGGCTTCCCACCATTCGGATGCTTCCCTATCGAGAAAATATTGAGCGATAGAGGCTCTCGGTCATCCAGGCGATTAATTAGGCAAAGATTTTCTCCAGTTCTTTCAACCAATGGTCCCAGGTGGGAGTCTCAGAAATACTGTCGAATTTGGGTGGTTGCATCTTCGCCACCTCTTGCAGCCACCGGTCACCTCGATTTCCCATGTCTGGGATCCCTTGCTGTCTCTCTCCCTGCTGTAGTCCCACCGCCACTTGCATTCGGTCCACGACTTGGGCGAACTGAGTCATCTGGTTCACCACTTGACGAAGGATCTCTGGTACAGCAGGATCTAGTTCGTTATTAATAGATTGTTGCGGCTCGCCTCAGCTATGACTGGCCTGATTAGAAGGCGACGCTTCCCTTTCAGCATTTCTTCGTCCGCGTCCACGACCGCGACCACGTCCACGTCCGCCTCTCAACATATTGTAAGCATGAATACTCAATATACAGGAAACAACATCGTTCTAATATTTGAGTATAAAGGGACATAACATGTAAAGAACAAGATAGAGTTTAGGAACTTACAACCACTGTTCGCATGAAGACGTAGGCAGTGCAGTGATGTCATTCACGGCCGGTTACCTCAAAAGACATAAATGACCCCTATTTTAACCCAACGGCCAAGATATCCATAATCTTAGCTCTGATACCATATTCTGTAACACCCCCGATATATTCAGGAATATTACAGCGCCGTAAATCCTTTACATAAGGATTTACAAGGCTGAAGAATTTTAACAGACATTAAAAGGTACTAACGAATGGAAATAACGGAATTTCGATACAACAGTTCTGACCAAGAACTAAAAATAATACAATTGTTCAACAGGAACTTAATAATACATCACCAAATTCAAATTCATCATAAATAACTTCGTACTCGAGTACTTATTGAAATAACCAATAAACAACAGACAAATAAACCTGGCCGAAACATCACTCTGCACCCTCGTCGTCATGCAGCTCCAGTGGTTGTTTTCCCACTCTCCTGGATCCTGAACACAAACAAAATGTTCACCCCAAAGGGGTTAGCACAACGATGCTAGTACAAGTACCACAACATATTATTCATATCTCACGAAGAATAATAACGTAAACGACAAAAATACCAACGAGTCTTCTCCTACGAGAAACTCAAAAATGATATACACAACTGATAATCACAACATTATATCATAACATACACATGGTAATTCCGTCGATCCAGCGTTCACTGCCTAGAACCCACGATGATCCCGTCAGACCAACCTATGGTGGAAAAACCCGTCCGATGATCCAGCGCACGCTAGCATAGATCCCCCGATGATCCCGTCGGACCAACACGAGGTGGACATACAACAACGACATACATGCACGACAATATGTATAACATCAATACATAAAACAAATAAAGTACTTGCCTCGATTTGAAGACAAGAACAATACTTCCACGAAAACGAACACTCGAAGGTCATCCTCCTCAATCAATCACGTAACAAGATCAAACCTTAACAAAAGAAATGATATAGGATTTATCTCACGTCGTACGAATGTTTAACAATTCGATTTACGGCCAAAAGTTCATAAAATGTAATCTGCCTGAACTGCTTAGCGCACGCTAAGTACTACGTAGCGTGCGTTAAGTCCGCTCGATAGCGCACGCAAACAACAAAGCCTAGCGTACGCTAACTATGCATGGTCGATTACTTCAGCGATCGATCGGTGACTCGTCTGATGGCCTAGCGTACGTTACATACCAAACGTAGCGTATGCTAACTCGTGCTCGATAGCGCACGTTAATCTTCATAGCATAGCGTGCGCTATCTGTGCATGGCAGTTTACTGCTGGGCAGTAAACTGTTCTCATCATGATCAAAACAATGAAATCTTCCGTGGTAATTCATGTTACCTCCATGAATATCATGTTCATACGATTATGAATGATTTTACGGATAACAACAACTTCGGATTCCGGAATATGTATACCATTATAAAACCATATTCCATTTCGACTACAAATCTTCATACGACAATTCGAAAGGCTTTACGGTTGATATCAACACCTTTATGTCCATCAAAATTATCATGCTATAGCTGTTTAACATTCCATCTATACTAAATAAATCCTTCCATGATCAATCCCTTAGATTCATCTAACAATAATGATGTTAAAGTCAAGTCCATGATTGTTATGAAGTTATCTACTAGATTCGGATTACCAATGATAGAAGCTTCC
The DNA here is from genome assembly GCA_033398695.1 of Orobanche coerulescens. Taxonomy (NCBI): domain Eukaryota; kingdom Viridiplantae; phylum Streptophyta; class Magnoliopsida; order Lamiales; family Orobanchaceae; genus Orobanche; species Orobanche coerulescens. The sequence continues at coordinate 38,613,439 of CM065811.1, forward strand.
TCTACTTGTTCAATGTAATAAGATTCGAATCATGATGTTCATAATCAAGGTACTTGAGGCATAACCATATCTATATTCCAAACATGATACATGTTGAATAATTCACTAATGAAAAATCAATATCTTGATAACATGATCATCTAATTCTTTAGAATCCAACTCTAAGTCTGGAGATAGGTTGAACATACCTTAATATGACGAAAATCACTGAACCGTAAGGTAGAATCCGACTCCGGTTGGTTGTATGCCACTCCAAGGTGCTATTCCACTTCAATGATCACTCACAAGTGATAACCAAATATACAAAGACCAACAAGATGTGTTCTAAGTGTGTAGAAGGATTATTATAGCTCTCTGGCCTCTCAAGAATGCAGAATGGACGAGTAAAATGTAAGCCAAAACGGGTTGTTGTCCCATTTATAATATTCTGCATTTCAACTGATTAGCGCACGCTACTAAGCTTTTCTTAGCGCGCACTAATAAGAGTTGACTTCAAAACTGTCCAGGTTCGTCCGCGGAAATCTTATCCGTACCCATGTCCCGCCTGGCGCATGTGCTAACCACCTACCTCAATAATTGAGTTTTTAGCGCACGCAACTCATACATTCATAGCGTGCGCTAGTAATAGCCCGATAGCGCGCGTTAAGCTACATTCTTAGCGTGCGCTATCACGAGTTTGCATGAGACATTTTGCATGTTGTTAGACTTATGTACAAAGATATCAATGCAAGAAATATCATACTCCAATAATCAAAACAACGAATCTGAATAATACGGGGTTTGAATACAGATGAAATACACCGTAATAAATCCGGATATTACATACTCTCCTACTAAAAAGGAGTTTTGTCCCGAAACTCAAGACGAAAATAACTCGGGATATCTGGACTTCATATCAGATTCCATTTCCCAGGTGGCTTCTTCCATTCCGTGACGTGACCATTGAACTTTGACCAAAACGATTGGTTTGTTCCTCAGCTGCTTAACTCGACTCTCGAGTATCTTGATCGGTCTTTCTTCAAACGTCCCATCCTGCGCGACTTCGATCTCGCCGAAATCAATGATATGACTGGGATCTGGTATATACTTCCGTAGCTGGGATACGTGGAACACGTTATGAACATGGCACAATGACGGCGGCAATGCCAATCTGTATGCCAACTCCCCAACTCTCTCAAGGATCTCAAATGGTCCGATATATCTCGGGCTCAGCTTTCTTTTCCTTCCGAAACGAAAGATTCCCCGAGTAGGAGAAACCTTCAAAAGTACGTGGTCTCCAGTACTGAACTCCAATGGGCGACGGCGTATGTCTGCGTAAGATTTCTGGCGACTCTGGGCGGTCAACAGCCTTTCACGAATCAAGGCTATCTTCTCTCGAGTCTGCACGATCAACTCTAGTTCTGTTCCGATCAATTCCGATGAATCGTCCCAGCATAGGGGCGATCTGCATCTCCTCCCGTATAATGCCTCAAACGGTGCCATCTTAATGGAAGCATGCCAACTATTGTTGTAGGTAAATTCAATCAATGGTAGATGAACTTCCCAATCATTTGACCAATCTAAGGCACAAGTCATTAGCATGTCTTACACCGTTTGAATAGTCCTCTCGGATTGTCCGTCAGTCTGCGGGTGATAAGCTGTACTGAAGTTCAATTCGGTCCCCAAGGCCTTATGAACTGCTTTCCAAAAGTGAGACACAAAATGGCCATCTCGATCAGAAACAATGGTCTTCGGCGTACCATGCAATCGAACTATCTCCGAAATAAATACTCGTGCCAACCTCTTTGGTCCCCACGTATCCTTAATGCCTAGAAAATGAGTTGATTTGGTTAAACGATCAAATATCACCCAAATCATGTTCATTCCTGTCCTGGTTCTCGGCATATTAGTGATAAAATCCATCGATATGTCCTCCCACTTCCATTCAGGAATTGGGAGCGGCTTCAACATTCCAGCAGGCCGTTGATGCTCGATCTTAACCTACTGAAAAGTCAAGCATTTAGAAACATAGTCCGCTACATCTTTATTCATGTTGCCCCACCAGAAATTCTGCTTCAAGTATTTATACATCTTACTGGTGCCTGGGTGGATAGAATAGGGCGAACTGTGAGCTTCCTTGATAATCGTCTGTTTCAGAACATCATCATCGGGAACGCAGAGTCGGTTCTGAAATCTCAAAACTCCATCATCATGAATTATGAATCCGGGGGCCTTTCCTTTAATCACTTCATCACGTAACCGAATCATCAGAGGATCATCTGCCTGTCTAGTTTTGATTCCTTCGGTTAATGATGAAGTTATCTCCATCACGCACAGTTGTCCTTGGACTCTTTGTAACCACACTTCAATTCCTTCACGAATCATCTCTCGTTGAAGGCTAAGTTGGGAGGTCAGCGTCTCCAGCATCTGAATAGAAACAGGCTTGCGGCTAAGTGCATCGGCCACTATATTTGCTTTGCCTGGGTGATACAAAATCTCCAAGTCATAGTCCTTCATCAGCTCTAACCATCTTCTTTGCCGCATGTTCAACTCTTTCTGACTGAATATGTACTTGAGACTCTTATGATCCGTAAAGATCTGACAGTGAGTCCCATACAGATAATGCCTCCAGATCTTCAAAGCAAAAACTACTACTGCTAGCTCCAAATCATGTGTTGGGTAATTCACTTCATAAGGTTTCAGCTGTCGCGACGCATAAGCGATCACCTTATCATTCTGCATCAGTACGTACCCAAGTCCTTGGTTCGAAGCATCACTGTAAACTATAAATCCTCCAGTTCCCTGTGGAAGTGATAGAATCGGTGCCGTCGTCAATCTCTTCTTCAATTCATCAAAGCTAATCTGACACAACTCATTCCACTCAAACTTTTGAGTTTTCTGAAGGAGTCGAGTAAGTGGGCGGGAAATTTTAGAAAACCCTTCCACGAATCGTCGATAATATCCAGCAAGTCCTAAGAAGCTTCGGACTTCTTTCACGTTCTTTGGAGGCTTCCAATCCATAATTGCTTCGATCTTCTGAGGATCTACTCGGACTCCTTTAGCTGACACCACATGGCCGAGGAACATTACTTCCTTTAGCCATAATTCACACTTAGAAAGTTTGGCGTACAATTGCTCGTTTCTCAAAAGTTCCAATACAATCCGCAAATGTTGCGCATGTTCTTCCGGGCTCTTAGAATACACCAGAATGTCATCAATGAACAAGACCACAAATTTATCCAAAAATTCAATGAACACTCTGTTCATCAATTGCATAAATATAGCAGGTGCGTTAGTGAGACCAAACGGCATCACTACAAACTCATAATGTCCATAGCGAGTTCTGAACACTGATTTCAGAACATCAAATTCCTTAATCCTCAGCTGATGATACCCTGATCTCAGATCGATTTTAGAAAATACTGTTGCCCCTTGCAACTGGTCAAACAGATCATCAATCCGTGGCAACGGATACTTGTTCTTAATCGTCATCTTGTTCAGCTCTCGATAGTCAATACACAGTCGGAGCGATCCATCCTTCTTTCGGACGAAAGAATGGCGCTCCCGGGGTGAAACGCTTGGCTGAATATAGCCCTTGTCCAGTAACTCCTCCAGCTGCTTCTTCAGTTCGTACATCTCAGTAGGTGCCATACGATACGGCGCCTTAGAAATTGGTGTAGCTCCGGGTTCCAGCTCAATGGTAAATTCTACATCCCTTCGTGGAGGTAGTCCAGGTAACTCGTCAGGAAATACATCTGGAAATTCGTTCACAACAGGAATGGATGAAAGTTCCACAATTTCGTCTTGTTTCTTCATTGCATAGCACCAGTACCCGATACAGCCCTGTTTCAACAATTTGACATCTTTCATCGCTTTGATCAATTTTCCTGAGCTGCCCGGTTTCCATCCCTCAAACAGAATTTCGGAACCATCATCAGCGATCAGCGAGATATTCCTCCTTCGGTAGTTTACAATTGCTCCATACCGATTAAGCCAATCATCTCCGAGTATCAGGTCGTCTCCTTGCATTTCTATCATGATCAGATTTGAGAGCCACTCTCTGCCTCCAAATGATACAGGGAAATTTCTAGTTTCTAAGTTCCCAATAATCCTCTCTCCACTCGGTAAACCAACAACATAAGGTTCACAAGTATGAAAACCGGAAATATTCAAACGATTTACACAAGACAAAGATATAAAAGAATGCGTAGCTCCTGTATCGAATAAAACGCTCCTTTGGTGGGAAGGGATGCGGGCGATGCACGATGCGACAGCAACATCCTGATCATCTGTCCTCCTCATCTCGTACAGACGTGGGGGAGCAGATCCGGCACTCGATGTCCCCTTTCGATCCCATTGTCCTCTGCCTTGTCCGCGTCCAAAATTCTGAGGCATCTGAACAATTTACTGCGTCTGTTGGATCGGCTTCCTTACGGGTATTTTGTGGTGTACGGGCTCTAAAAGACTTTGCAGCCTCTTCACAAAACACTGCCCGATGTCCCTCTCGTCCACAATCAAAACAAGTCATGGCAGGTAGGGGGCAGTTCCGTCGATAGTGCCCCGTCTGGGCGCAGTTAAAGCATTTCCTGGTAACATCAGTAATAGTTGATGTCGCTCCGAAGTTCTTTCCGCTCCTAACTGAGTGCGGAGGTTTCTTGAAAGAGTGAAAGGATGACTGGGCCTTACGGGGCTCACTGTTCTTGTGCTCTGTAAAAGTACCAGAGACTTTCTGTTTCTTAGATTCCGAAAATTTCTCTATAGCTGCTTCCTTGATCTCATACGCCAACGCCTTATCCTGGTATTGACGGAGTGTGGTACATTCAAATCCGGACATGTACCTCTAGATTTCTGGCTTCATTCTCATATCGAAATGGATCATCATTTCTGCATCTGTTCTGACCAGATGTCGAACATATGCCAGCTGTTAGTTAAACGTCTTAATTGCAGGATGCGGCACATCGGAAAGGCGGCGGAGAAAAACTCCCGAACTTTGGCTTCCCTCACGGGGCGAGGGCAATCGAGCTTCCATCATCAATCTAAACTCTGTCAATCGGCATCATGGTCTAGCCGGATGGCTTCCCACCATTCGGACGCTTCCCTATCGAGAAAATATTGAGCGATAGAGGCTCTCCGGTCATCTGGCGATTAATTAGGCAAAGATTTTCTCCAGTTCTTTCAACCAATGGTCCTGGTGGGAGTCTCGAAATACCGTCGAATTTAGGTGGTTGCATCTTCGCCACCTCTTGCGACCACCGGTCACCTCGATTTCCCATGTGCGGGATCCCTTGCATCTCTCTCCTGCCGTAGTCCCACCGCCACTTGCATTCGGTCCACGACTTGGGCGGCCCGAGTCATCTGGTTCACCACTTGACGAAGGATCTCTCTGTGAGGATCAGTTCGTTATTAATAGATTGTTGCGGCTCGCTTGAGCTATGATCGGCACGATTAGAAGGCGACGCTTCCCTTTCAGCATTTCTTCGTCCGCGTCCACGACCGCGACCACGTCCACGTCCGCCTCTCAACATACTGTAAGCATGAATACTCAATATACAGGAAACAACATCGTTCTAATATTTAAGTATAAAGGGACATAACATGTAAAGAACGAGATAGAGTTTAGGAACTTACAACCACTATTCGCATGAAGACGTAGGCAGTGCAGTGATGTCATTCACGGCCGGTTACCTCAAAAGACATAAATGACCCCTATTTTAACCCAACGGCCAAGATATCCATAATCTTAGCTCTGATACCATATTCTGTAACACCCCCGATATATTCAGGAATATTACAGCGCCGTAAATCCTTTACATAAGGATTTACAAGACTGAAGAATTTTAACAGACATTAAAAGGTACTAACGAATGGAAATAACGGAATTTCGATACAACAGTTCTGACCAAGAACTAAAAATAATACAATTGTTCAACAGGAACTTAATAATACATCACCAAATTCAAATTCATCATAAATAACTTCGTACTCGAGTACTTATTGAAATAACCAATAAACAACACACAAATAAACCCGGCCGAAACATCACTCTGCACCCTCGTCGTCATGCAGCTCCAGTGGTTGTTTTCCCACTCTCCTGGATCCTGAACACTAACAAAATGTTCACCCCCAAAGGGGTTAGCACAACGATGCTAGTACAAGTACCACAACATATTATTCATATCTCACGAAGAATAATAACGTAAACGACAAAAATACCAACGAGTCTTCTCCTACGAGAAACTCAAAAATGACATACACAACTGATAATCACAACATGATATCATAACATACACATGGTAATTCCGTCGATCCAGCGTTCACTGCCTAGAACCCACGATGATCGTCGAGACCAACCTGTGGTGGAAAAACCCGTCCGATGATCCGTATGCGCTAGCATAGATCCCCGATGATCGTCGGACCAACACGAGGTGGACATACAACAACGACATACATGCACGACAATATGTATAACATCGGTACATAAAACAAATAAAGTACTTGCCTCGATTTGAAGACAAGAACAATACTTCCCGCAACGAACACTCGAAGGTCGTCCTCCTCAATCAATCACGTAACAAGATCAAACCTTAACAAAAGAAATGATATAGGATTTATCTCACGTCAAATGCGAATGTTTAACAATTCGATTTACGGCCAAAAGTTCATAAAATGTAATCTGCTGTTGCTTAGCGCACGCTAAGTACTCTGTGTAGCGTGCGTTAAGTCTGCTCGATAGCGCACGCAAACAACAAAGCCTAGCGTACGCTAACTATGCATGGTCAGTACTTCACTGATCAGTCGAATGACTCGTCTGATGGCCTAGCGTACGTTACATACCAAACGTAGCGTACGTTAACTCATGCTCGATAGCGCACGTTAATCTTCATAGCATAGCGTGCGCTATCTGTGCATGGCAGTTTACTGCTGGGCAGTAAACTGTTCTCATCATGATCAAAACAATGAAATCTTCCGTGGTAATTCATGTTACCTCCATGAATATCATGTTCATACGATTATGAATGATTTTACGGATAACAACAACTTCGGATTCCGGAATATGTATACCATTATAAAACCATATTCCATTTCGACTACAAATCTTCATACGACAATTCGAAAGGCTTTACGGTTGATATCAACACCTTTATATCCATCAAAATTATCATGCTGTAGCTGTTTAACATTCCATCTATACTAAATAAATCCTTCCATGATCAATCCCTTAGATTCATCTAACAATAATGATGTTAAAGTCAAGTCCATGATTGTTATGAAGTCATCTACTAGATTCGGATTACCAATGATAGAAGCTTCCTCTACTTGTTCAATGTAATAAGATTCGAATCATGATGTACATAATCAAGGTACTTGAGGCATAACCATCTCTATATTCCAAACATGATACATGTTGAATAATTCACTAATGAAAAATCAATATCTTGATAACATGATCATCTAATTCTTTAGAATCCAACTCTAAGTCTGGAGATAGGTTGAACATACCTTAATATGACGAAAATCACTGAACCGTAAGGTAGAATCCGACTCCGGTTGGTTGTATGCCACTCCAAGGTGCTATTCCACTTCAATGATCACTCACAAGTGATAACCAAATATACAAAGACCAACAAGATGTGTTCTAAGTGTGTAGAAGGATTATTATAGCTCTCTGGCCTCTCAAGAATGCAGAATGGACGAGTAAAATGTAAGCCAAAACGGGTTGTTGTCCCATTTATAATATTCTGCATTTCAACTGATTAGCGCACGCTACTAAGCTTTCCTTAGCGCGCGCTAATAAGAGTTGACTTCAAAACTGTCCAGGTTCGTCCGCGGGAATCTTATCCGGACCCATGTCCCGGCTGGCGTATGTGCTAACCACCTACCTCAATAATTGAGTTTTTAGCGCACGCAACTCATACATTCATAGCGTGCGCTAGTAATAGCCCGATAGCGCGCGTTAAGCTACATTCTTAGCGTGCGCTATCACGAGTTTACATGAGACATTTTGCATGTTGTTAGACTTATGTACAAAGATATCAATGCAAGAAATATCATACTCCAATAATCAAAACCACGAATTCGAATAATACAGGGTTTGAATACAGATGAAATACACTGTAATAAATCTGGATATTACATAAGTCATTTGCATATCTATCAGCTGAAGAAACTTACTCTTCGTGAAAAGAGTTTAAGAGTTTCAATAAGTCTATTCACCCCCCCCTCTAGACTTATTCCTAGACGACTTGTGACCTACAGCGTTCGCTAATGTTGCTCCTTAGCGTGCGCCAGCGAGCTTTGGTAGTTTTGAAATATTGCATTGACAATCTTGTCCAACGGCCATATTTCGAATCTAGCGTCCGTTAATAAGCACCATAGCTTGTGTTGATAGTAGTCAATCCTTGAAAGTCCAGATTCAGAAAGATACGCGTGATCTTCCATGTTGAAAAGTGTGCAACGATCATCTGATCAACGATCATAGTTTTGAACTTAGCGTGCGTTAATATATCAATTAGCGTACGCTAACTGTGATGTAGAACAACGGTCATATTTTCAGTTTAGCGTGCGTTACTTCTTTCCTCATCGTGCATTCTCTGCTTCTTATGTAGGAATGGTAGACCTTACTGACTTGCTTCCGTAGTGTGCATTAGTTCATCCATAGTGTGTGTTAATTGCTTCAATGTAAGAATGGCAAACCTTATCTTATTTTCGTAGCGTGAGTTAGCACTTGAAGTGTGCGCTATTTTCAATATAGTAGCATGTGCTAATCATTATACCTAGCATGCACTACGAATGAGTTCTGCTTCGATTTTCTGTCCAGTTCTTGCGTCTTCGACTGTTGTTGATTAATTGTTGTTTTTCTTTGATCATTAACACGTCATCGAAATCCTTTAATATATTTGAGTGGAATAGAATATTCCAACACATGGTACTCGTGATCTTCAATAGGTACACCCATTTGAGAATACCAAACACGTCGTCAATCCACCTTCTTGTGGAATTTGTGAACGTGTTACTGATTTACTGTCCATGATCATGTGGAATAAGGAATGCATACTCTTCACTGTGGTAAAGCCAACAAGTATATTTCTCCAAAAAATCATTCTTTAGGTGCTCCCATAAAACATCAGATGATAGAACGATATATAACGCTGCGATATCTACAGTTATTGAATGAAAAATAGTGCAATGTACTCCCATTGTCGTGCTCCATCACAAACTGGATGAACTTTTTCGTTCCAACCGTTACTCTAGCATTCCATTTTTGTAACTCAATCCAACTTTTGTCCATCATCCTGAAAATATAAGTATACTAACTAAATCAACACATTTTCCTAATAATTTCTTTCACAGTTTCATCAAAAATCATCAAATTAATCATCTTCATCGAAATCCATTATTCCAATAACAATAATTAACACACTTCAACATATTTTCAAATATTTAATCATAATTCATCATGCTTTTTCAGCACATATTCAATCCCACTATATCAAATTTAATAATTCAACATATTAAATATAATTTAACCAACATGAATAACATATCTATATATTGCAACTACGGCTACACGAGTGCGATCCAGATAGATTTTGATTTTTCTCCCTCTCTTTCTAATTTTTCTTTTAGAATTGTAAAAAAATGACTTCATAATGATTAGTTTCTTGAATAAATCGATTTTATACAATTTTTTAGGTTTAGCCGACGACACTTGACTAGTGGTTGGCTAAAGTAGGTAGCAGTCTTCGGCTAAAGTACTTTAGTCCGGGACAATTATTGTTGTCGTCCCTTTTGTAAGTTTTAGTCGACGACCAGGCCCTGTCGTCAACTATTATTTTTGGGTCCTCCAAGTCCTTAATTTAGTAGTGTCAATGTATATTTTTAACCATTATTTTTTTTGTAATTTTGTTAATATATAATTAAAAATATTAATAATCAAAATTATATATTGAGCTTTGTGATATTTGTCAATGTTGCAACTATTTTTCTCAGGCGAGGAAGTAGTATTTGATTGTATTATTTAAAGATGAATTTAGAGAGAGATGATGCATTCTTTAATTGGAGAGTGATGAGTTTTTAACATCATTGGGAGTCTGGTAGAAATTGTGCTTGTGCTGAAATTGTCTGTTCTATAGTCCAACTGTAAAGAGCGTATGGGTGCAGTTGGATATTATTTAATTTCGAAAATTTTACGACGAATTTTTGAAAGTCTGATTAGTCGTAAAATGAAATATAATGATTAGAATTTAGAAGAAATAATGATTGAAAATGACTGATAGTTAGAAATATGTGAGTGAACAAATAGTAAATTTAGGGGAAATTTTAGTATTGATTTTGTTTGCAAGTGTGATAAATCCAGCAGCATGTGAGACAGAGTTGATGATTTCACAACAACCCCTAACAAATTCCATGTATGCTAGGGATCCAATCCAACAAGTGTTCTGCTGCAGATGGTACTTTCAGTTTCACATTACAACAAACAAATGAGATACGGGATAACGGGAAAGGGTGAGCAAGAAACAAACAATCCGCCTTATGCTATGTCCGAGTGAAATATTCGATTACAAAATAATCGTCGATTGCAAAGGAAAATGCATCCAAAGACTATGCTGCAGACATAATGCAGTCAATTGCCTGCTTGCAAATGCCAGTCATTGTCGCCTCAGGCCCATAAACCTGTATACAATTACCCCCATTTATGTAAGTTTGCAGATGACGACATACAAAGACTAATGAAGCAAAGACAAATACATATCACACTGAAATTTCCACCACAATCTAGCTTTAATCCCAACATCACTAAATGCATACCGGCTTCATGATGTCTGGCAATTTTAAGCATTACAAGATGTCCACTTCTTTTCCAATAACATGAAGCCGTGGCTTAGAAAACAGAAAGATATACCTTAAAGTTTGCTCTAATTTCACATCTTAAAAGGAATTGTCACACGGCATGTCGAACTTTTATATGGTTACTTCTTCCAACTAAAAGGAAAAGATCAACCTCACACTTGAAACCTTGCCGATTCCATTGGCAAAAGTTGTGGCTATCACTAAGCAAAGTAATGTGTTCGCGAGTAGATATCATGAAGGAACTTAACATCCAAAAGAATAAAAAAATGGATATTACAGGAGTAGAGAAAGGAAAGAAACATACCTCGATGGGAACTCCCAATTCTTCTCCCAAAGAGCGCATTCTTGCCAAACCAGTCTGATAGTTTGGACCACCTCTACGAACATAAAGTTGCATCCTAGCTGCTTTCAACTTGGATTCCTACTCAAGTCGAGAACAGGGGGCGGGGGAGACGGCGGTTAATTCCTGAGTGAAGAATAAAATTTAAATCACTAAACTGCATCACAGTAGTAGTTCGATCAACCTTCTCCTTGAGAGCACGGATGATTCCATTAAAAGTAGCAGCAACATCTGTAAAGTTAGCAATGCCTCCTCCAATAAGAAGAGCTCTCTTGCGGCCATCAGGATCAGCAGTGGCACACTATGACAGTAGCAACAGTATATTAATTAGTGTTATTATAAATAACTGACCATTTATGTTATATAAATATAAAAAACTAGCCATGAAATGAAAAATAAACAAACCGAGTTTTATCCTAATAAATTAGGGTAGGCTACACGAACTGAAATTAGAATCACGCCGGATATTGTGCATGTATAAAAAATGAAAACTAACCCAATTTTTTTAAAACACATTTTTAGTCATTTGACCAATAAATGATGGTCAAACTCGCAAATTTGGTCAGTCAGCCAATTTTCAGAAAATTGGACAGCGTACATTTCTCCACCAAGAAAACATTTCTCGACCGAAACATGTTTCTCATCGCTGAGAAATGATTTCTTAACCAAGAAATGTACGGGTCCGAGAAATGATAATCATGAAAAACATGGCCAGAAAACATTTCTTTGTTACATACAAATCGCCAAAGAATCCCCGATTTTATTAATTACTAGATGAGATAGGCAAAGGTCTGAAGAAAATTGCAGACGTTCTTTACACAACTAAAATTTCTTACATCAATAACTACTCTGGCATATTGCAAAACCTCCTCTTCGTTTGGAGCTCCACTGTATTCAGCATAGTTGCCAAGCTCAGATGCATAGCCCAAATCTCCAACCTTTTATTTTCAGTACAGGAAAAAGTAAAAGACTGTGCAGGTTATATATATGTACAAAACATGATCAACCCTTGGAGAGATCATCATCATCAACAACTGCACCATAATCCCAACTATGTTAGGGTCGGTGGCATGAAGATTATAGTGTCAATTGATTGTATAAAATTAGTTAACACTACAATTCATGCAAAAAACAAAGTGGCAAAGTTTTACGCCGGATGCCCTTCATGTGGCAACCTTCATATGAAGGAGAAGTGACATGAAATTCCAAAACCATCAACATCATAGGTTTTGCAGTTACATTGGAGAGATGTACATATGAAAAAAAAAAAAAAAAAAAAGGTACTCACTGTATCTGCATATATTACACTGGCACCACCTCCAGCCACCATTGTCCAAATGCGTCCTTTTGGGTTCAAAACAGTAAATTTCAATGATGCACTAGTCTGTGATAGATTGCGAAAATACATGCTTGTGAGTTGATGTGCGGATAGGCTCGACGTATTGTATATACTAAATGTCCTCCCGTGCGATGCACGGCGTAAAATGTTAAATATTTTATTATATTAATAATATGTGATTGAATTTCAATAATATTGTAAAATTATTAGAAAATATACATGAGCAAATATACACACAGACACATAAACTATTATTTGATTTGCTTTAATTTATAAATCTAAGGGCACATGATAGAAAAACCATAATTTAATTAAGCATAGACATTTATTTTTCATGTAAGACAATATAAGTCTTATATCTAATTTTATAAATAATAAATTAAATTATATTTATTATTATCAACTTTCATTGAAAGTATCCAACCCATATTCTTACTAATATAATTTTTTTTATGATTTGGCATTATTATAATTATCTTATTATTTTACAATCAGAACAAAATAATTCTGAAAAATCAAATAACTGTTGAAGTACAAAAGTATGAAAATAAACTAAAAATATATATTTTTTAATATTCTTGTATTTTTATATGGTAATATTTTAATCATCTAATATATCATTATTATATTTAAATTACTTTATATATATACTATGTGGATGTCAAATTAAAGAGTACGAAGTAAGAATTAATTTGATATATTTTTTATCAAAAATAAAATTGATACGAAAAAGTTATAATTGTTTAAACTATTAAGTTAAAAATAAAAGGAGATTTTTTTTAATTGGTAGATATTATATATGGAATAAAAGAGAAATAATGTGGTGATGACACATGTCCTTCAAATTTTTTTGCAACTCTCTTTTAATATTAAGTATGGCTTAGTACGTATCTAGAGGTAACTATTACCGAATAAGGGTTTGCTCATGTTTAGCGTTATTCCGCCTTCTTATCAATTATAATATATGTAATAACTCTTGAGGCTTAATATGCCATTTAGTAAGCAGAAGAAGGTATTCAGTATTCAGTATTAACACTAATGGCCAAAGTGTCTACATGAGAAAAATGCAGAAGACTCAGGCGCCCAAAGTTGCGAAAATTACATGTTTGGATCTTACCTTTTCATCCAATGAGTGTATGAAACTTTCTGTTGGGCTCAAGACTCTTCCAAAAGGCAGAGGAAACTCAATATCACCCCATCTGGAAACAGAGTATTGATCAGAGATGGAATAGAATTATTTTCTACAATCAATAAAACTAACAACATATACACGTCTAAACAATTGATGAACGTACTTTTTGAAATTCTTAAAAGCAGCAGTGTCATCCAACTCTCCTCTCATGTCTAGTGGATAAGGCTCGCCGTTTACCAGAGTAAATGGATTCATTTCAAGGAAACTAAAATCCAGATCTGAAGAGATTACAGATATCAAAGTCCAAGTTGAAAATATAAAATAAGATAAACAATAAGAATGAAAAATGTCTACTATTTCTCTCTTATTTCTGGAGAAAGAGACACAGCATGTTATCATAAACAGTTCTTAAAGCTATTAAAACAAAGAATGGTAAATTAGTTTACTTTCACTCTCCTACATACTTTTGGCATTTGCACAAGTGGGGTAGCAATCAATTCATGATTGCAAAGAATTGCGTACCTTGAAATACAGAAAAAACACCCATTATAAAATCACCAATCTTCCCCCTAACCTGAATCAAAGTAGTAGCAATCAGGATATCGTGTCGAAAAAGAAGTAATAATGGGAACATACATTTCTTCAGAACAAAGCTCGTGTAAACTACGGATACCAAAGACTATGAGACCACAGAAGAGCAAGGGCCCCTATATGCGATCTACACTACATTACTTACAAATTTTATACCTATAAAGAATAGGTATAAAGTAGACTGGAGTTCATGGTAGCATAATATTTACAAACAACAACCTGTATAAACCTACCACCGTTCACATAACACATACTTAAAACTAATATCAGTCCAAAGCCCACCTCTAAGGGAAGTGTAGCAATCAAAGGAGCGCACGCCTCCAAATTCATTGGCTTTTCAGTTGGAAGGAAGATAGTTTTAACCTGCAAAATGACAAATTGGCGCATTCTCAGTTTTCTTGGAGAAATGCTTATGACAATTCTCCAATCGCACGTTGCAAGTCAATAATCGAGATAATATGAATGTGCTGATATTTACCTTGTCCCAGTTCTCTTCAATTTCGATACCTCCACATTCCGAGAAGCTAATGGTGCATCCTAACCTCTCAGACATTATTGACAGGTAATATTCTTGATCATGGGGAACAAAAGGCTCAACAATGAATGTAGTTATAGGTGCTTTGCAACCACCCATCTCAACCTAGGAAAATAAAAAGGTTCTCCAAGTAAGATAGTATCCTTAACATAACTAGTAATAAGCAAAATCAATCTAAATGATGGTGTCACCTCAACACCAAGGCGTTCTTTGACAAATCCAGCGACTTGGGCAAGATCTAAATTTAAAGCTACCAAGCCACTCTTCCCTCGTTTCCCAAACAACATGTCAGGTTTCACAACCAACTTTGTCGATGAAAGCCATGGTTCTTTGTTTGTTAACTCAGTAAAGTCCGTTGATTGCGTTACCTAAGGACAGATTTTATCAGAAACAATAGCTCTGATAATACACTAGAATATGATGCAGGTCCATGGAATGTTGGGGAAAAAGATAGAGGCTAAAACAACAATATACTGCAGAGGAGGAAAATGCAGCAAATGACCAATAAACATGGCTAAAATAAAAATTTAACAGATTTCTAGACTGAGGGAAAAAAGAGGAAGCATGTAGGACATTGTTCAAGTTATTGGTCCAACTATCCAGAAAGAACAATCAGATAAAGCTTTAGGTATATAGTGCTTCCATTGTTCATTATTAAACATCAGGTCTACCATACTATGACATCCAAATTTCTTAAATAATTGAACTGGGTCAAATAAATATTCAATCATTCTTCCTAAAACCTTCTGACTTCAAGTTTAGAAAAGAAAATTTCCCCAAATTAAAACAAAATAAAAATAAACTAAAATAAACCAAGCACAAGCAAGTCAATTTAATTCATTTGACACCTATAGCAACCTTCCACCCCTTATACATATAAAAAGGGTGATCATTGCTCAATAAGAAAATGCAAGCCAGGTGAAGAAGCTACATTGCTTGAAAGGATCCGTTAGCAAAGTGATCTGAACACACTGCAGGCCCGCATTAAATGCAATAAAAATGGGATTAAAATGTGATCTAAAACAAAGGTAATATGACAAGAATAATTTGGAGAGAAAAAAAGTACTATATCATGAAAATAAATAGAAAAAATAAATGAGAATGGCATGGAGATAAAATCCTAAGGTGGGACTTCATTAGAATTGGAATCAAAGTCGCGAATTCCCAGATAGGCAAAAGCACACACCCTAATGAAATCATCATACGCGAAACATCAAACTGAATCACACGATCTAACAAGACTGTACAGAACCAAACGAATTAATACCTGCGCCGAGCAGATCTGGAGGTCGATACCAGCCAATCTTTTAAGATGCTCTTTCAGCAGCCTCTTGGAATCGTACTCCCTGATCTTCTTTCTCGCCATTTATTTCGCTCCGAAGAAACTAATTCTTTTTCCTGTTCCTGGAATTCCCCAAAGTGCTATTGAGCAGTAGAGAGTGACTGTAATTATGGTGGTTTTGATCTAGTGGGATGAAAGAGTGCAGGGTGAAGAGTAGGTGGTTTGGCGATTTAGGCGAGGAGAAGAGGTGGTTAAATTTAAATATACTGTTTGCTTCCTAATTTTATTTCAACTTTTTTCTTTTTTTTTTTTCCTTTACTCCAACCAACTTTTCCCCTTGTGTAACGGAAAAATTGGAAATTAGAATGGTGTGACGCAAGACCATGTTCTTTTTTACTTATTTTTTAATTTTTCATTGATTTCAATTGAATCAATTCGATTCGATTCGATCAATTCAATTCGATTCGATTGGCCCAATTCAATTGATTCGATTTTATTATTATTATTACTATTATTATTATTATTATTATTATTAATAATCTTAAAATTGTTATTATTACTAATAATATTTACTATTATTGTTGTTGTTGATTACTATTATTATTATTTACCATTATTATCAGTGTTATTATTATTATTATTAATCTTAATTATTACTGTTACTATTACTAATAATATTTACTGTTATTATTAATAATATTTATTATTATCGTTGTTGTTGTTGATTACTACTATTATTATTATTATTTACCATTATTATCAGTATTATTATTATTATAGTTATTACCGTTATTGTTATTAATATCATTAATATTATTATAATTTACCCTTATCAAATAGATCTCAACTTATTATTTATATTTTATTATATTATTATTTTTATTATTGTTTTATTATATTATTATTTTTATTTTTATTATTATTATTATTCACCTTTAATATACATTTCATTTCAGTTCAGTTCAGTTCAGTTCAGATTCATTTAGTCCAAAAGAACAGAACCTAAGTTTATTAATTATTCCATTCGTTTTGCCCCGATTACAATTTTTGGCCTAAAAGTATATATTTAAAAGTATAATAGTTTATTAAATATCTCAAATTACATCAAATAATCATTTTTTCTTATGACGGAAAACTCACAGCCGCTACTCTTCGAGTGCGTACTGGAGGTAATAGCCTACAAATTATGTCAATCAGGTAAACCACATTAAGCAAGCTATGTATGACAGGCTCAACTAAGAAAGTGTTGGTAGGGGAAACGAACTCGTGACATTTCAGTCCCGCGTTCACCTACTCCACCAATTTGACTACCATTGCGGGTAGACAAGCACCTTTTACTTTTTAATCTTCACCACACACTCACCATCAATACCTTTTATTTTTTAATATACACTATACATGCACTATCAAGAGTTACAAAACTTACACATCTATCACATGCAATCGGTAATCATTTTCCTAAAATACACCAATTTTACTTAAAATATTACACTTCGACCGGGCCAGAGAGAGTACCTTTTAAGGGAAAAAGAGTTCGATGTTCAAATAAAATTTCTAAAGACAAATTATGGCAAAATATTAATGTTATTCTCATTAGTGATATATAAATTGTAGTACATGATTGCATTCAGGCCTATTTTCAGCTCAAAAAGGACTAATGGGAAGCCCAATATAGATGAATACACATAAATTGTATTTTCTCAAACACTCTTTGTGCCAAGTCGATGTGTATCTATGTTGTCTCGTAAAAAACGCGTCAAGTAAAAGCTCAGTGGTAAATAGGAAAAAGAGAACAAAATACACAGTGCTTCATTTGGCTACTTTCATTAAGCCAATGTGATCATTGCTCCGATCAGTGCATTTCGTATATGTTTAACACTCTTCTGTACGTCAGAGTTAAAGATGTAATTGTATATGTCTAGTTACCTCATTAAAGATCTTGTCAAGTAACAAGAATCTATACGAAAATAACCTTGATCGGAAGAAAAAGAGCAGCCTTATGCCAATTATAATGAACTTCTTTCATGAAAACCATACTTATATATGATCGTTACGTCAATCAACGCAATTACACTTCCATATGATCTTTACTCAATCAATAGACTATATTAGACCTTTTTGCGTCAAGTGTTTACTTTATGATCTCTAATTGATCAATGCACTCAAAGATGATCATTCTTTTGATCAGTGAGCTTCATACGTCTCGTTAGCTCGTTAAAAAAAATTAAGTGATAAAAACTCAGTGAAAAAACAATCATCAGTGAAGGAAAAGAGTATAAATTGTAATGTTTGTGTAGATACAAGACTCCCCCTCAAGTCTATATATCCCCCTGACATTTACATGTATCAAGGCGTTTGAAAATGGTACATGTGATGTTGTTTAGTTAAAAGCTTTGCCAAATTTTGGTCAAAGAAAAAAGTACAGCACATTTGATTAAGTTTCTTTATAAGTCACTCCTTCCTTATGAGATTTACATCAATCTCGAAAGTTAGAAAAATCTACAGCTCCTGCTAATGCTTATATTCATATATAGTTACATCGTTAGAAATAAAGTAACAAAGCTCAATGGAAAAAATAAATATTGGTCTAAGAAAAAGAGTGCAATATATGTGAGTTTGTTCCTTATAATTGACACATTTACCTTTCTGGTCCTTGCATCGATCGAAGAAATTTACAAGTTGCGTTATTTTTGGAAAATGCAAGTAGGCTCATTAGCGGTAGTACTTAATTACCTCACAAGTGTGTATTGATAGTCCTTAATCATATACACTCATGAATTCATCCAAGGCAATAATTTTTGTCGTGATTCGAGGAGGTAGATACAAAGGTCTGGTTATTCGTTCTCCAATATTTTACTACTGTTATTGAGAAGCTCA
The DNA here is from genome assembly GCA_033398695.1 of Orobanche coerulescens. NCBI lineage: Eukaryota > Viridiplantae > Streptophyta > Magnoliopsida > Lamiales > Orobanchaceae > Orobanche > Orobanche coerulescens. The sequence goes on from CM065811.1 coordinate 38,632,365, forward strand.
ATAACAATAATAATGGGTCATGAAGTACTTGTATAAAATTTTACCTACACGGGCAGAACCTATGGGATATCGTAAATAGAACTGAGACACCACCACAAAATGAGGCAAGAATTGTAATGTCCAGATAATTATTATGTATTTTATCTGTATTTGAACCTTGTGGCATAGCATGTTGTACTTCGATCTGAGTAAAAACCTCCGTATGTTTTTGATCCTGTATCAACGAGTGTTTGATTTCATAAATGTTATTCATGCTTGTACTTGTGCACTGGTAGCGCACGCTAACGTTTAAGTGTATCGCGCGCTAATTGTGTTAGCTAGCGCACGCTACATATGAGGCTTAGCGCGCACTATACGTGGTCAACATGATTGAGACAGTTTGGTAGGTGAGATCAGACCGCGGATTTTGTTGGGAGCATGTCGGGATGAATCTGGACCGCTTTTGGAAAAGTCGAGTCAACGGTGCTTAGCGCACGCTAAGGGTTTGAGGCTAGCGCACGCTAAGTTGAGTACAGTAAGGCCAGTAAGCTTCGTAAGGACGTTAGCGCATGCTATATTTGAGAGGTGGCATACACTAACTGTTGTATTTAGCGTACGTAAAGGATGTTTAGTGTATGCTAAGCCGAGATCACACAGAGACAGTAGACTGCGAGCCCGTTAGCGCACGCTAATAAGGAGCAGTAACGCGTGCTAATAACCATTTTCTATAAATAGGACAACACCTAACTTTTTTCAGTTTCCACCTCTCCCCACACCTAATTTCTGAGACATAGAGAGTTAATCTATCCATCCTAACCTTCATATCAGCCTCTAAACATCACCATTGAAGGCAAGGAGCTTTGAGGATTGGTGTTCTAGCTTTTGGCGTGGAGTTCATCAAGATATTTCATCTTTTCCTTCCGTTTAAGGTATGTAACGGTTTACCAAACTGGAATTTATGTTCTTAGCTATATTTTGAGCTTACTTCGGAAATCATTGGACTTGTTAGATCTTATTGAATCCAGCACCATATTTTGAAGATTGGAACCTGGTTATACCTTGTTTTTCCTTCGTTGCTAAGAGTGTTGATCGAACCTTGATGGATAAAAACCCTGGGATGTAGTGTCCTAAGTTCGTTTTGAATTATGAGCATGATTTTAGTAAGGTTCTAAGATTACTAAGATGTTCCGCCTATGATAATTCATGTTTTGATAGAGGTGTTGATTTGACTATATTCTTCATGTTCTTACTTGAAATGAATCGGCTATGTCAATGAAATCAATACCAGATCACCGTAGTATCGTTCCCTTGCATAGTACATTTGGTACGCTTGTATCTTGAGTCACACTTGTGATATGAATCATAATAGCCGAAACATATATGAATTGGGAATTGAAACCAATATTGAAGTTTAGATTTTGATGACTTGTATATCTTTGAATCCGTAGACATCGGCATTTTGCCTCCGATATGACCATTCGACTCATATGAAGTATATCACTATTTCTGGCTCATCTTTCATCGAGTAGACTAACCGTGAAACGGCCCTATGCCATTGTTACACGATTATTACTTAGAACGTTCGGTGATCATACGTTAGTTTCGGGTAGTATGTTGAGTTCCTTGTTATTTCTTTTGAACAAGGTCCGAGCCTTGCAAAGTGATCGATCGAGGGGCGGTGGCCTTCGGACGCGTGACATTCGTTGGAGTATTTAATTCTTGCCATCTTTAAGGCAAGTATCGTATTTTGAATATTGGTTTAATATTGACGATTTTGATCATGCACATTGTTATTCATATTGTTGAACATGAGATCTTTCCAGTTGAATTGTCATGATATCGTTATTGATTTATTTTTATGTTCATGTTGATGGACATATCGATTTTTTGCATATGTGTATGCATAATGGTGCTCCTATTTGTTGTGTCGATCCGAAGGGATCGTGTGATCTATGCTGAGGGCGTTGGATCAGATGTCCACCTTGTGTTGGTCCGACGGGATCATCTTGGGATCTATGCTGAGGGCGCTGGATCATTGGATGGGTTTTCCACCTCGTGTTGGTCCGATGGGATCATCTTGGGATCTATGCTGAGAGCGCTGGATCATTGGATTACCCATGTTGTGTTGATGGAATCGTGTGGATTCGCATCGTTGGATTCCAGTAGCGGAAGTCCGTGTTATATATTTTGCCATGCATCGTTGTTGCTGTTAGGAATACTTGTTAGATTTTGATGATGTCATTAATGTAATTCAAATACTTATTACTTGGCAAAAATATAAGGAAGAACCAAATGAGTATCTTCCATAGGCCAAATTATGTTAAGTTTAATACTTGGCAAAATATAAAGAAGAACCAAATGAGTATTTTCTATAGGCCAAAATAAGTTAGGCTCAAATCGGCTAAGTACAAAAGTACAGCTGAGTTCATCAGAGAGCTACAGCCGAGTCAAGTCAGAGAAGTTCTGGTCAACAAAAAATCATCAGAGATGTTTGACCAGACTACAGTCAAGTGACTTCAGATAAGTCATCTGATCAGGCAAGTCCCAAAATAGCCACCGACAGAAGAAGTCCAAGCTGCAGAGAAGATGACTGTTCATCAGCCAACTTGATCAGCCAAGTACTCCAAGTCCACATCAGCATGAGTTGAAAAGTCAAATATTACGGAAAGTCACATGCAAACGTTAAGAGACAGATTGGAGAGATTCCCGCAAGGATATGAATTGAATAATTCATCCAGGCCTACCACTGAGGACTTTAATCTTATTGTATTCAAAAGATACGGCGCCTCACATGCAAAGTCTTCACAACGGTCGAACGATGGATTAAAATATGGGAATCCAGCCTTGCAACATTCAGAAAAGAATAAACAAAGAAGTCTTTCTCCAACGGACGGATTTGTTACAAGATTTGCAATGGCTATGAAGAATGCTCAATGATCAACACCTATATATATCCGAAGATTTGAAGTTTAGCAACTACCGGTGCGAACATAATCTCAAGCAATCAAAGCATTCAAAGCAATCTAAAAGCGAACTATAGCATCGTGAAAAGAGCAGTTCTCAAAAGTTCATATTTGAAGAAGCTCTTAGTTGGAGAAGACAAAAACTCGTGTCTTTAATCCTGAGTTCGGGGTACTTCACTGGTTGAAGTTCGAGACTGTAAAGGCATCCAAGGATCGCGGATCAAGAGGTGCAAGGCAGTCAAGGGAGTTGCAACGGAAAGGATTTCCACTGGTTGGAAGCTGTTGTAATTTGGTTGAATCACTGTAATCTTTATCACTGGTTGAAAATTATAGTGAATTCATCTCCAACTGGTTTGGAGAAAAGTGGATTAGTAGAGGATTACCCCACCTCTGAGACCACTATAACTGCGTGCGTATTTTACTGTTTTATAGCATCATACTTTAACTGCTGCATTCATTGTTAAGTGTTTCATTAGTTGTTTTGCATTCGTCATCAGCTGACTTCCGCACGTATTGAACACAAACGACTCTAAGTCATTTGCATATCTATCAGCCGAAGAAACTTACTCTTCGTGAAAAAGAGTTTAAGAGTTTCAATAAGTCTATTCACCCCCCCTCTCTAGACTTATTCCTAGACGACTTGCGACCTACAAGTGGTATCGGAGCGGTTGGTTCATTTATTTCACGAACCAGATCTAGATCAGAGATATATTTTTACTCTCATTATATAATGGAACACATGCATTCTAGACTACCTGTGTTTTCAGTTGACGAGTATGATCTTTGGAAGATAAGGATGCAGGCACACTTATCTTCAATCTATGATGACATGTGGTGCATCATAGAAGACGGTCCATTCACCTTCGAGAAGTACAACACTCCCGAGGAGATCGCAGCAGGGAAGCCAGAGAAGATCCCAAAGAAGAGGACAGAGCTGACCCCCGAAGAAAGAAAGCTGGCCAACCTTGACAACCGGGCCAGAGACGTGCTGTATCAAACTCTTGACAAATCCACCATGGTCAAGATCAAAAACTGCAAAAATGCCAAGGAAATCTGGGACACATTAGACTTAATGTGTGAGGGAACAGAGCTGATCAAAGAGAACAAGTTGTCAATTGCTACTAAAAAATTTGACAACTTCAAAATGAAGAATGGAGAATCAATAGACCAAGTGGACACAAGGTTCACTGAGATCATCAATGAGATCAATTCCCTTGGTAAATCTTATGGCAACAGGGAAATGGCGCTGAAGGTCCTAAGATCTCTTAATCCTGATTGGAGCATGAAGGCAGTGGCCATGAGAGAATCCAAGGATCTTAATAAAATGAAGATCCAAGAGCTGTTCTCCGACCTGAAGGCTTATGAGTTCGAGCTACCAAGTTCATCATCAACCGAGCCTGCAGAGAAGGGAATAACCTTTGCAGCCGAGTCCCCCGCCAAGAGCTTATCTGATGTAAAGCCTCCAAATCCATTAGATTTTGAGGAAGAGATGGTGTTCATAATGCATAGGTTCAGCAACTTCCGGAAGAACTACTCCAAATACAAGAAAAATTATAAGGAGAATCTCAAAAGAAACCAGAAAGCCGGAAGCTGGAAGGTGGAATGTTACAATTGCCATAAGACAGGACACATTCAAATCGACTGTCCTGATCTTAAGAAGGACGAGAGCAAGAAGGAGGTGAGCAAAAAAGAAGACAGAAGGAAGGCCCTCATCGGAGAAGATCAAGAGCGTGTAGAGTCAAGCAGTGGATTTTTCTCTGATGATGATGAGGAGTATGATTATCTGATGGCCAACCTAGCTGATGAAGAGGTAACATCAAAACCCTCTGTTTCAAATAATAGTTCAGCCATGTCACAAGATATGGATCTGCAAGAATCTGTAAATCAACTATTTAAGGACTTTGATACACTAAAATCTGCACACCTATCTATATCAGCCGAGAAGACTCAGCTGCAAGATGAGAATAGGCAGCTGAAAAATGATTTTGAAAAAATCAGCCTAGAATTAAATAAAGCCAAAACTGATCTTGAAAACCAGGCTGCAGTTAACTTGAAAAAACAGGCTGATGTCACTACAGCTGAGATAAAACGATTAACTGTTCTAAATAGTGAAAAATCAGCTGCACTTGCTCATGTCAAAGCCGAATTTACTAAACTGACTCAGGTAAGTAAGACTCAGACGCAGGAAATAACCTCCCTGAAAGCATCCCTAACTCTGGATGAATTGTGTACTAATAAAAGGCCACTATATTCCAGATCAGGCCTTGGATGTGATCCTCACACTCCCTCTAGTTCTAAAACCACTTTCATCAAGGTAGAAACAATTGTCTCGACTGCTGAGCCTATATACAAACCGATATTTAAAAATAGGCAACAGCCAAGTCACAAGTCTAGGCTGTAGCCAGGGTTCACAAGGCAGCCACCTAGACAAGCGACTAGGCAATGGCCAAGGCAGAAGCAGCAGCCCAGACAACATGCCCATTATTATCAGAAACTCCCCAAAAACATATTTTAAAATGGGAGGGGCAGATGGAAACCTCAAGGTTATCCTAATTTTCAAAATGAACAAGTGTGGAGACCTCAAAGATTTAATAAATGGTCTCAGCCAAGGTTTATAAATGGCCCACACTATCAATATTATGAGGAATATCCGGTATACAATCCTAACAGAGGATACAGACCTAGACCTTACACACCTTATAGGGGTAATAATAATAACAATTTTAACAATCCAAGGAGAAATCAATTCTCCAGGAAACCATCTAACCCTAAAGGACCCACACAGATCTGGCTATCTAAATCTCTGCTTGTATGATTGCAGAAAAGGTGGAAGGACTACTACCACATCTCCATAAATTCAAACTTTGGAGGTGAAGAATGGTTTGTAGATTCTGGATGCTCGAGGCACATGACCGGGAACAAGAAGATGCTGACAAAATACACCAAAGAAAGAGGTCCAGATGTAACCTTTGGAGATAGCTCTAGAGGACAAATAAAGGGCTTTGGAGAGATGCACCGAGGAAACATCATTATATCCAAAGTTCACTATGTCAAAGGGCTCAAGTATAATCTCCTGAGCATAAGCCAGTTTTGCGATGAGAAGAATCTAGTAGTTTTCACCATTTGGAAGTGTATGGTGATCGATATCCTATCTGGAGAGGTGAAGCTACAAGGATTCAGAAGGAGAGATGTCTATATGATAGATTGGAACACAGGAACTCCTAATACCTGTTTTCTATCTAAGACAATAGCTGAGAATGGATGGCTGTGGCACAAAAGATTATGTCACCTGAATTTCAAAGCCATCAACAAGAATAGTTCTTAGAAGTTGGTCATAGGACTTCCAGATGAAGCATTCAAGAAGGAAGCTCTCTGTGATGCATGTCAGAAAGGGAAGCAGACCAGAGCATCATTCAAGCCAGTCCAGCCTACAACCATCACAACAAGGATCTTAGATCTACTCCATATGGATCTATTTGGTCCTATCAAGCCGAGGACTCTAAGTGGCAGAAAGCATGCACTAGTAATAGTGGATGACTATTCAAGGTACACTTGGATTATCTTCCTGTACAAGAAAAGCGAAACCTTGACCAAGCTACCTGAGCTGCTGAGAAAGATTCAGAATGAGAAATACCTCTCAATCATCAAGATCAGATCAGACAGAGGAGGAGAATTTCTCAACAAGGCGATCACTGATTACAGTGATCAGAATGGAATCCAGCATGAGCTCTCTGCATCCAGGACCCCCCAGCAGAATGGTGTTGCCGAAAGAAGGAACAGAACCCTAAAGGAAGCAGCCAGGTCCATGATTGCAGAAGCTGACCTGCCCAAGAGGTTCTGGGCTGAAGCTGTCAACACAGCTTGCCATGCTCAGAACAGGAGTATGATAGTAGGGAGACATGGCAAAACTCCTTATGAGGTTTGGAATAACAGAACTCCTACTGTTGCTTACCTTAATATTTTTGGTTGTAAGTGTTTCATACACAACAACGGTAAAACACAACTAAATGCCTTCGATGCTAAAACTGATGATGGTCTCTTTATGGGATACTCACAAAGAAGCAGGGCGTATAGAGTCTTTAATAAAAGAACCTTAGTTGTTGAGGAAACACCCCATGTTGTATTTGATGAATCTACTGTTGAGTACAGGCAGCAAGTAGAGCTAATTGAGAATAAGCTCAAATCCGCATCCATCGAAGAAGTAATTGTCCATGACACTAGAATGGTGGACTCATCTGCAGACCAGCCTGAAGACACAACTGTAGCTGCTGAAGACCCAACTGCAGATCAGACAGGAACACCAAACCTACCTGATCCAGTTGCCGCTGATGAAGACCCATCTGTAGCTGATAAAGACTCATCTGCAGACCAGACCCAACCTGCAGATGACAAGACGGTAGCTAATCCAGTTGTAGACCAAGGAGACCAGATCCAAGCTGATGCAGACAGAGAGGAAATCCACCAGAGCATATCTACAGGGGGAACAGACCCTGAAGAAGAAGATATTCCCAAGTGGCTCAAAGACCATCCAATCCAACAAATTATTGGAAAGCTGACTGATGGAGTTAAGACAAGACAGTCCACTCTACCCGCAGGAATTGCAATGTTCTCGTTCTTCATGTCTCAGATAGAACCCAAGACAATAGAACAAGCCTTGGAAGATTATTCATGGATCAATGCCATGCAAGAGGAGCTGGAACAGATGGAAAGGAACAATGTTTGGACACTAACAGACAAACCAGATCACAAGAAGGTTATCGGCACCAAATGGGTGTACAAAAACAAGAGCGACGAAGATGAAGCTGTTATTAGGAATAAAACCAGACTTGTTTCTAAAGGATATGCAGGGTGTGAAGGAATAGATTTTGATGAAACCTATGCACCCGTTGCAAGATTAGAAGCCATCAGGCTATTCCTCGCATTTGCTGCATTCAAAGATTTTGAAGTCTACCAGATGGATGTAAAGAGTGCATTTCTAAATGGCATCCTAGAAGAAGAAATCTATGTGGAGCAACCCCCAGGATTTGTCAAAGGAGACAAAGTCTACAAGCTTCTAAAATCTCTATATGGGCTTAAGCAGGCACCAAGAGCATGGTATGAAACATTATCTGTGTTTCTTGAGAAGAACGGTTTCAGCAAAGGAAAGGTGGATAAGACCTTATTCAGAGTGGAGCACGAAGGCCACATATTGATAGTTCAGATATATATGGATGATATTATATTTGGCTCAACCAACCCAGAGCTGTGAGAAATTCTCAAACCTCATGCAAGGAGAATTTGAGATGAGTATGATGGGAAAGCTTAATTTCTTTCTTGGATTACAACTCAAGCAGATGGAAAATGGAATTTTCATCAATCAAGCCAAATACACCTGAGACCTCATCAAGAGATTTGGAATGGAATCAGCCAACCAGCAAGAATTCCTATGAGCACAAGTACTCACCTAGATGCAGATGAGGGAGGCATATCAGTGGATTCAACCCACTACAGAGGACTTATTAGATCATTGCTATACCTCACTGCAAGCACACCAGACATATCTTATGCCGTAGGAGTATGTGCGCGATTTCAATCCAAACCAAAGCAGTCGCACCAAGATGCAGCCAAGAGAATAATTAAATACCTTAAGTCTACGGTCAATGTTGGACTATGGTATCCTAAGGACGATAACTTCGAGCTATCAGGATATACAGATGCAGATTTCACAGGATGCAAAATTAATAGGAAAAGCACTAGTGGAACGTGCTAATTCCTAGGAACCAGACTGATATCCTGGTTCAGCAAGAAGCAGGTTTCTAACTCTATCTCCACTACAGAGTCCGAATACCTAGCTGCAGGTAGTTGTTGTGCCCAGATCTTGTGCATCAGACAACAGCTGAGGGACTACAATATTATTGCCAATGAAGTCCCTATCTGGTGTGACAACAACAGTGCTATTGCAATAACCAACAACCCGGTTTTGCACTCAAGGACCAAGCACATTGATATTAAGCATCACTTCATTAGAGATCACGTGCTTAACAAGAGAGTCAGAGTTGAAAGAGTCAGCACAGACTACCAAATTGCTGATATCTTCACCAAACCCTTGCCAGAAGAAAGATTTTTGGAGCTGAGCAGAGAACTTGGTTTACTAGATTGGGAATCTAGTACAGAAGAAAAGGCTAGCTGAAGCAGATCAGACGAAGGACGGACATAGCTGATCGTAGGAATCAGACCTTACCTAATGCAGACAAGAAGACTAAGGACGGACGAAGAAACCTAGCTGATCAAATCTCAGGCGAGAAGTCAAAGGAGTCAACTCACCTGATGCAGAGCAGTCAACAGTCACGGTCAACCAGCTAAGTTTTCTAAACTGAACCGACTTCTAAATATTATATAAATAGTATCATATTAATTTTGGATCACAAGTGGCACAATATTATATGTTTTAAATACACGTAGCAATCACAGGTTCAATTGACCTCCACTGTGACCAATTAAAATCCAACCGTCCATTTTCAAACTCAAAACCTGGACCACCGATTAAAATTTGAATTTTAAAAAGGGAATATCAAAATGTGGACCACCGATTTAAAATAAATAATTATTTAATTCCAACGTCGTTTCATTTTCTTTTTAAGGACAGAAAAAAACCCTCACTTTACCTTTACCAGTCTTTCAAAAACCCTAATTTACAGAGCAGAAATTCCTTTGAACTCTAAATACACTAAGAAATCTCCTATACTGCAGAAATGGAAGCTTACTTTGAAGGCGTAAACATGAAGGCTGTCAAGGACCAGATCATTTTTTCTCTGGTCGTTGATTTTGATGGTCTCTTGGAATCAAATCTGGAAGACTACGATGTGCTCAACCTTATCCGCTCGATGAAGATGAATGGGATCTACCCATTCTTGGATATCAGTCCTAAGCACCTGTTCAAGGAGGACGTTATCGCATTTTTCCGCGAAGCCCATGTGATTGAAGCGGGGATTAGAAGCACCGTCGGCGGAGTACAAGTGGACATATCGCCGAAGACGATCCGAAAAGTTTTTGGTATGAAGAATCGTGGCGTGGCGGTCGAGGCCCTTAAATAGACCACAGCCGATACTTGGCTGAAGATTAAGGTGGTCGACCAGCCGGAGAAGATAAAGCTCACCGCCAAGAGGAGCAAAATTAAAAAGGTGTATCGGTATGTGTTGGACATCACCAAAAAATTCATCATGGGCATGGCCGGGAGCTACGACCAACTGTCGTCGGCCAAATTCATGGTGCTGGGAGCACTAATCCAGGACGAGCCGATTGATTAGTCGGATTATATTTTCAGGCAGTTGGTTCGCAAGGTCAACAAGGCCGAGTGGCTTGTTGAAGAGAAGAAGTTTAAATCTAAGCTAGCGTTTGGAACGCAGCTAAGCTGGATCCTGGAGAAGCTGGGTGTGGCGAAGGGAAATACTGACCCCTTCCACATCAACAAGAGACTTGGTCATCTAGACCAAGAGACATTGAGGAGGCTAAGAAGTAGTAGAAGAGCAGCCCAGATGATAAGAGAGTTGTCTGATTCAAGGACCTACAAATACCCTTCATCAGACGAGTCAGACCAGGCTACAGCCGGCAACCCACCTGCAGCCAAGTCGGATTCGGAGTCAGACAATATGCCCATTGCTGTTGGTTTCAAGAGAAGGGGACCAGCCCCTGGTGAGCCATCCATCATTCATTCTTCACCAGAACCATCACCAAAGAGGCCCAGGCGCTTGCAATTTAGTGACGAGGAGCAGCCAGAACAATTTCCCAGTCCTGCAGCCAGGTCACCTATTCACCTGGAGGACCAGCCTGTTTCGGGCAGCCTGGAGATCCAGATCATTCCTCTCCTCACTCCGCATTTCATCTCAGAAGAAGAGGAAACAGGTTTAATAATTTCCATACCTGAGGCAAATTATACTATTCACCTGCTTGACAACAACATTTTTAACTTATCCTTAGAGCAACTTCAGTTGGTTAAACCGCAAGCTCTAAAACATTCTTTTGTCCATATTTTTGAAGAATGGAAAACCTTTAAATCACTTTCTTTCACTCAACTTCAAGCTTATGTTGAAGTAAGTGGTTGGGGATATCCCCAAGCCACAGAAGATGTGCTGATACATTTTTGCAAAGTGTCAGACACAATTTTGATTCTTCAGGAAAATTGGTTCATGTCCAATTTCAAAACCAACATGGACCAATTTATCCACTCTATTATGTATAGCATTTTTGACGGATCCTTTGGTAAAGAAGAAGAAGAGGATGAAGAATAAAAAGAGATAAGAATAGAAGAAGTGGATGAAGAAGTAGAAGAAGAAATTATTGTCATTGATGATGAAGAAGAGAGACAGGAAGAAAGGGAAGAAGAAAATATCTTAGTTGAAAAAGAAACTGGAGAAGGAGAAGTTGAAAAAACGGTGGAATTAGTAGATGAAGAAGAAGGAGAAGAAGTTGATCAGGAGGATGGAGAAGAAAAGGAGGATGATGAAAAAGATAAAGATGATGAAAAAGATAAAAAGATGATAAGGATGATAATGATGATGATGATGATGATGGTAAGGATGAAGAAGGAGAAAAAGAGGCTGAGAAAGAGAAAGAGAATGTTGAAGAGGAAGAAAAGAAGGAAGAAGGAAGAAGGAGTTAGAAAAAGAAGAAGAAGAAAAAGAGGAGGAGCAAGAGAAGGAGCCAGAAAAGGAGGCTGCAGACAAGGCTGGGGCACCTACCCGGTATACCAGCCTAGATGCAGACTTGACTGAAGACTCCAGATCGGGGACCCCTAAACAGACCCCATCTGGAATGCCAGCTGCAGACAGGAGTCTGCAGACAGGTGGGTCATCCGCACACCTACCTGCAGGCTTCGAAGGTTCAGGCAACCATTCTCCACCGACATCACAAATTTCACCTGTGATGACCGAGCTGATCAGACAAATTGTTAAGGACACTGTTGGAGAGATGCTTGCTTCTCATATCACTCCTGATCTACAATCTATCAATGCAAAAATTGACACCTTGCTGCAGCAGAACATCCCTCAACCACCTCCTCCTACAAACAACAGAATGCCTTTTGGCATGTCTGACTGGATGCATAGAATGGAGCAGCAGTTGACCACCCTGGTTGATGCTGGCAGAAAGGGGGAAGAAAGGATTCATGGGGAAGGCAGCAAGCAATGAGAAATAAGGGAAGTTCAAAAGATAAGAACTAAGAAGAGGCAAGATGTCCAATTGATCACTGGTGGGACATCTTCAGCTAAGAGGAAGGGAGAAGCAGAATCAGAACAGGCTGATGATCAGCCTGCTGTCAAAAGAAAAAGGATCAGAAGTGGATTCGAGCCTACACTATAATGGGAAGGCAGAGAGTTATGGCATGTTGAAGATTTCCTCCGCATCAAAGCTGCACCTATGTGGGGATCTGCAAAGAAGAAATTTATCAGAGACTTTTATATCTGGGAGTTATTCCAGGATAACATTTGCTCCCTACAGGAGATTTTCATTAACTTCATGGAGGAAGCACATCCGAAACTCTGGGCTGTCCTTCTAAAACATGCAAAGGAGTGCAATGCATATCCAATGATCCCTCCTTTCAGGCCGAAAGAACCTCCCACCTTGGAAAATAATGATTTGAATGAACTAGCTCTCCAAAGGAAGATCAAGAAACTATGTGATGAGAATAAGTTCTCCTCACAAGAAGAGAAAGACTTTGCCGCTCTAGTTGTCAGAAGAAACTATGGTCTTACCCCTGTTAAGATAAGACCAATTGGAGCTAAACCATTCAGACCTACCAAGGAGCCTATCCGAAGAGGCAGAGGCAGAGGCAGATGATTTATATTCATTTTTGTACTTGTAAAATGGTCTGTAAATGTTTTTAGACATGTATTTGTAAATCAATATAGAAATAACAGTCTTTTGAATGACAATTCCCAGTTGTCTCAAAAATAGACTGATTTTAGTTTGTGTCTTGCACTCAAGTGCAGACGTGTTCATTTGAATAACTTGCTTAAAGTTTTGCCATCATCAAAATAGGGGGAATTTGTTAGGAATACTTGTTAGATTTTGATGATGTCATTAATGTAATTCAAATACTTATTACTTGGCAAAAATGTAAGGAAGAACCAAATGAGTATCTTCTATAGGCCAAATTATGTTAAGTTTAATACTTGGCAAAATGTAAAGAAGAACCAAATGAGTATCTTCTATAGGCCAAAATAAGTTAGGCTCAAATCGGCTAAGTACAAAAGTACAGCTGAGTTCATCAGAGAGGTACAGCCGAGTCAAGTCAGAGAAGTTCTAGTCAATAAAAAATCATCAGAGATGTTTGACCAGACTACAGTCAAGTGACTTTAGATAAGTCATCTGATTAGGCAAGTCCCAAAACAGCCACCGACAGAAGAAGTCCAAGCTGCAGAGAAGATGACTGTTCATCAGCCAACTTGATCAGCCAAGTACTCCAAGTCCACGTCAGCATGAGTTGAAAAGTCAAATATTACGGAAAGTCACATGCAAATGTGAAGAGACAAATTGGAGAGATTCCCGCAAGGATATGAATTGAATAATTCATCCAGGCCTACCACTGAGGACTTTAATCTTATTGTATTCAAAAGATACGGCGCCTCACATGCAAAGTCTTCACAACGGTCGAACGATGGATTAAAATATGGGAATCCAACCTTGAAACGTTTAGAAAAGAATAAACAAAGAAGTCTTTCTCCAACGGACAGATTTGTTACAAGATTTGCAACAGCTATGAAGAATGCTCAAGGATCAACACCTATATATCCGAAGATTTAAAGGTTAGCAACTACCGATGCGAACATAATCTCAAGTAATCAAAGCATTCAAAGCAATCTAAAAGCGAACTATAGCATCGTGAAAAGAGCAGTTCTCAAAAGTTCATATTTGAAGAAGCTCTTAGTTGGAGAAGACAAAAACTCGTGTCTTTAATCCTGAGTTCGGGGTACTTCACTGGTTGAAGTTCGAGACTGTAAAGGCATCCAAGGATCGCAGATCAAGAGGTGCAAGGCAGTCAAGGGAGTTGCAACGGCAAGGATTTCCACCGTTGGAAGTCATTGTAATTTGGTTGAATCACCGTAATCTTTATCACCGTTGACAATTATAGTGAATTCATCTCCAACTGGTTTGGAGAAAAGTGGATTAGTAGAGGATTACCCCACCTCTGAGACCACTATAACTGCCTGCGTATTTTACTGTTTTATAGCATCATACTTTAACTGCTGCATTCATTGTTAAGTGTTTCATTAGTTGTTTTGCATTTGTCATCAGCTGACTTCCGCACGTATTGAGCACAAACGACTCTAAGTCATTTGCATATCTATCAGCTGAAGAAACTTACTCTTCGTGAAAAAGAGTTTAAGAGTTTCAATAAGTCTATTCACCCCCCCTCTAGACTTATTCCTGGACGACTTGTGACCTACAGTTGCATACCTGATTTTGTATATTATGATACTTGTGCTAGCATCATATTGATAACCCCTTCGGGGGTGGACATTTGTTTTGATGTTCAGGTAGCCGAGGAGCGGGGAAGCAACCACAGTGCCGACATGATGACGAAGGGGCTCAGTGATGTTATTTGTCGTGTTGTTTTGTTATTCTAGTTTGATTTTCAGTACTCGAGTACGTGTGTCCCGTTGATGATTCGAGGTGTTGTAATAAATGGATTCATTTTGAACTGTTTGAACTGGTTATTTATTTCTAAATTTTAATGGTACTTTTGTATTATTTCCGTATTTCTTAAATTAGCCTTGTAAATTCTTATATAAAGGATTTACGGCGTTGTAATTATTTGGAATATCTCGGGGTGTTACAGAATATGGTATCGGAGCTAAGATTCATGGATATCTTGGCAGTCGGGTTTAGTTGGGTCTGTTTATGTCGTCCGATTTATTGGTCGTTTATAATATCACTGCTCAGTCAGCGTCGTCATATGACCGTGGTTGTAAGTTTCCTAATCTCATATATTACTATTTTATTTATTTTATGTTTTGTGGATATTGACGGATTTTTCTTTTAGAAGATTTTGCCCTGGATATTGAGTAATTGTATTTTCAGTATGTTGAGAGGAGGTAGTGGACGCGGACGCGGACATGGTAATGCGAGACAGGAAGATTTGTCATCTACCCCAGATTTGTCAGCTAATCGAACTAATTCCCATTCTGGAGGACAACAGGAATCAGTAAATGATGACCGAACGCAAACTATGGAGGAAGACGCAAATCCTAACATGCCGGGGGTGCTTCAACAGGTGGTCACTCAGATGACCCAGTTTGCTTAGGTGGTTGACCGCATGCAGACGACGATGGGCCAACAGCGTAACGATGACAATCCGGGAGACAAGTGTCTTACAGAAGTGGTCAAGTTACACCCACCAAAATTCGACGGTTCTGCAGAGATGCCTACTTGGGATCACTGGATGAAGGAATTAGAGAAAATATTTGCGGGAATTAACTGTCCCGATGATCGAAAAGTCCCGATCGCTCAGTATTTTCTGACTGGTGAAGCTTTCGATAGGTGGGAGGCCATTCGACCTGGGGATCATCATGGTGACTGGACATAATTCAAATTAATGATGGAAGCAGAATATTGTCCTCGTCCAGTTAGAGAGGCTAGAGTCAGAGAGTTTTTCTCACCGCAAAATCTAGAGGCATCTGTGACAGACATGATTAAGACTTTTAATCACCAGCTGACCTGTGTGTGACATTTGGTCAGGACCGAGGCAGAAAAGATTTTCCATTTCGACATGCGGATGAAGCCGGAGATTCAACAATATATGTCCGGATTTGAATGTACTACTCTGCGACAGTATCAGGACAAAGCACTGGTCTATGAGATGAAAGAGGCAGCGGTGGAGAAATCGGCAGAAGAAAAGAAGCAGAAAGTGTCTGGCAACTTCGCTGAGAACAAGAGTAGTGGGCCCCACAAGGGCCACTTTTCATTCATCCAGGAAACCTCCGTATCCTTCTCGAGGTGGAAAGAAGTTCCGGACAGCATCAACAATTTCAGACGCATCGAAGAAGTGTTATAACTGTAGTCGAGCAGGGCATGTTCAACGTGATTGCTCTGCTCCTTCCGTGAGTTGTTTTGATTATGGACAGGAAGGAAATCGTTCGGCTTTTTGTGGAAATGTGACTAGATCAATGGGTACTCGCACTCCAGCACAAGTTCCAAAGGAGACAAGTGTGAACTTGACACAACAACGTGGTTTTCAACAGCAAAATGTCGGGAAACAAGAGGCGTCCAGTGCTGGGTCCGTTCCTCCACGCCTTTACGAGATGAGGAGATCAGATGATCAGAACACTGCTATTGCATCAGGTACGATTCAGATTCTTTTGCAACCAGTTAGTGTCTTATTCGATTCAGGAGCTATGCATTCTTTCATATCTTTGAACTGTGTTAATCATTTGAAAATCTCATGTTTACATGATTTTGAACCTTATGTTGTGGGTTTGCCGAGTGGAGAGAGAATTGTGGGAACTCTGGAAGCTAGAGATTTTCCTGTGTCTATAGGAGGAAGAAATTAGCCATCAAATCTTATATTGATTAACATCCATGGCGACGATTTAATTCTTGGAGACGATTGGCTCGACCGCTATGGGGCTATTTTGAATTATCGGAAGAGAGTTATCTCAATTATTGCTGATGACGGATCTGAACATTTATTCGAAGGATGGAGACCAGAAAGCTCGGGAAAAGTAATCAAAGCCATGAAAACGGTTAAGTTGCTAAAGCAGAGCGGTCACGGGTTTTGGTGTTATGCCATGAAGAAAGAAGAAGGAGTAGAGCTCTCATCTATTCCAGTTGTGAACGAATTCTCAGATGTATTCCCTGACGAGCTACCTGGGTTACCTCCGTGGAGAGATGTAGAGTTTAATATCAAATTGGAGCCCGGAGCCGCATCTATTTCCAGAGCACCATACCCTATGGCGCCAACCGAGATGTATGAATTAAAGAAACAGCTTGAGGAATTATTGCAGAAGGGTTACATTCAACCTAGCGTTTCTCCTTGGGGAGCACCCGTTATCTTTGTCCGGAAGAAAGATGGATCCCTCCGATTGTGTATTGATCACAGGGAGCTAAACAAGGTGATGATCAAGAATAAGTACCCACTACCTCGGATCGAAGACTTATTTGATCAACTGCAGGGGGCAACGGTATTCTCGAAGATCGACTTGAGATCAGGGTACCATCATTTGAGAATTAAGGAATCGGATATACCGAAATCGGCTTTCAGATCCCGGTACGGGCACTATGAATTTGTGGTGATGCCATTCAGACTTACTAATGCTCCTGCGGTGTTTATGCAATTGATGAACCGGGTATTCTTAGAATACTTGGATAAATTCGTGATCGTTTTCATCGATGACATCTTGATTTATTCGAAGGATCCAGAAGAGCATGCAGAGCATTTGCATATCGTTTTGACTACTTTGAGGAATGAACAGCTTTATGTGAAACTTTCTAAATGCGAGTTCTGGCTTAAGGAAGTAACATTCCTTGGGCACGTGATATCGTCCGACAGAGTTCAGGTGGACCCAAAGAAAGTTGAGGCAATATTGGAGTGGGAATCTCCTAAGAACGTGAAAGAAGTTCGAAGTTTCTTAGGACTTGCTGGATATTATCGTCGTTTTGTGGAAGGATTTTCCAAAATTGCTCGTCCGTTTACTCAGCTGTTGCAGAAGACTCAGAAATTCGTATGGGATGAGAAATGTCAGGCTAGCTTTGTGAACTTAAGAGAAGACTGACAACGGCACCTATCCTATCATTAACAGATGGGACCGATGGATTCATGGTATACAACGATGTTTTAAATCAGGGTCTGGGTTGCGTGTTGATGCAGAAGGATAGGGTGATTGCCTATGCCTTTCGACAGTTGAAACCGTACGAGGTTAACTACCCGACTCATGATTTAGGGTTAGCAACTGTCGTCTTTGCCCTGAAGATTTGGCGACATTATCTGTATGGCACTCATTGTCAGATCTTCACAGATCATAAGAGTCTCAAGTATATTTTCAGTCAGAAGGAATTAAACATGAGACAAAGGAGATGGCTGGAATTGATCAAAGATTACGACCTGGAGATTCTTTATCACCCAGGCAAAGCGAACATGGTAGCTGATGCATTGAGCCGCAAACCTATTTCTCTTCGAGTGTTGGAAGCGCTTACTGTTGTGCGGCGATTAATACGCCTCGGAAGAGGCGATCGCCTCAACCGCGATCGGCTGCCAAGAAGCATCAATAGCCCGCTAATGGGCACAGAGGCCGGTCGGCCCAAGTTAAGTGTCAAATAAACCAAGGCAGTCTTACCAAACGAAGATGTCAGATCGAGATCAAGTACCAAGCGATCGACGTCCAGGGCAATCGTCTTTAGGTACCTAGTGATCGTCTCTAGTGCCCGAACAAGGACGACCGTCTTATGCCACATGTAAAGCCGACCTCCGTCAAGTCTACGAAGACTAAATCTCGGGAAGAAGGCCCACGTGCATACCCGCAAATAGTGCAGCAGGAGGAGGCTTTTTGACTCCAGCCCATCACCAGCTGTTAGTGACAAGGATAGCCTCTCACCTACCGACAAACCCACAAAAGGCGCCCTAGGTGGGACCTCCCAGGACTGAGTCTCGGGGCACATCTCGATTTCTCATTGGTTCGCACAGTTGACATCCTGTAGCAGCCGCGGACTTTAAGGAAACCGACCCACGTGCTGGGACGATCGCCCCGGTCGCCCTTAATGGCGTGTTAGAAGCACTAAATTAGCATTTAATGCAGAAAGGCGCTCGCCCGTTTGGGGGATTGAAACATCCCTACTCCTCTCCTATAAATAGAAGACTTCTTGCATTTGGAAGGCACTTTTGGAACTTTTGGACTTTTCGCCCATACATGGAGAGAGGTTCAAACTTTCGACATTTACACAGAGATTCCATATGCACACAGCACTTCATCTTTGTAACAAGAACTCACAGAGCATTAACTCTGGTTCTTCCGGAAATCATCAACACTCAAGAGCTAGACAACTAGGATTATTACATTCATTGTAATCGTACTCTAACATTAATAGTTGTACTCCAAAGCTGTATTCTTATTAATAATATCGCGAGAGCATTCGAGCCTGGGATTAACAACCCTGGCAAATCTTGTGTTATTTACATTCTATCGTACGTGCTCTCGCATTTTGTTTGTTACTCACCCGTAACCATATCCAGCAAATCATTCCGAATAATATTTTGGGTAACAACACTTACGTCCCAACCCAGTATTCAACGAGAACTGATTCGCGAAGGAATTGAAGTATGTTCGCAAAGAGTCCAAGGGCAGATATGTATGATGGAATTAACTTCATTACTAATCGAAGAAATCAAAGCTAAACAGTTGGATGATTCTCTGATTTTTTGGTTACGTGATGAAGTGAACAAAGGAAAGGCCCCCGGATCTGTGATACAAGATGCTGGAGTTCTAAGATTCCAAAGTTGACTTTACATCCCCGATGACGATGTTTTGAAGCATACCATCATGAAGGAAGCCCACATCACGCCCTATTCTATTCACCCAGGCACCAGTAAGATGTACAAGGATCTAAAGCAAAATTTCTGGTGGAGAAATATGAAGAAGGATGTAGCGAAATATGTCTCGAGGTGTCTAAATTGTCAACAAGTTAAGATTGAACATCAGCGACCTGCCGGAATGTTGAAGCCACTTCCAATTCCTGAGTGGAAGTGGGGGGATATATCGATAGACTTTATCACCAATATGCCAAGGACCAGGACAAGAATGAACATTGTTTGGGTGATAGTTGATCGACTAACCAAGTCGGCTCATTTCTTGGGTATTAAGGACACTTGGGGACCCAAGAAATTGGCACGAGTATTTATTTCGGATATAGTCCGATTGCATGGTACGCCGAAGACCATTATTTCGGATCGGGATGGTCGCTTCATGTCGCACTTTTGGTAGGCAGTTCATAAGGCCTTGGGAACTGAACTGAACTTTAGCACAGCTTATCATCCTCAAACAGACGGACAGGCCGAAAGGAATATACAGACAGTAGAAGATATGCTAAGAACGTGTGCCTTAGACTGGTCGACAGATTGGGAGGTTCATTTGTCATTGATTAAATTCACTTACAACAATAGTTGGCATGCTTCCATTAAGATGGCACCGTTCGAAGCGTTGTATGGGAGAAGATGCAGATCACCCATGTGTTGGGATGATTCTTCTGATTTGATCGGGACGGAACCAGAGTTGATAGTTCAAACTCAAGAGAAGGTAGCTCTAATTCGTGAAAGGTTGTTGACTGCCCAGAGTCGACAGAAGTCTTATGCAGACATGCGTCGTCGCTCGTTAGAGTTTGACATTAGGGACCACGTGCTATTGAAGGTTTCTTCTACTAGAGGAATTTTCCGTTTTGGGAAGAAAGGGAAGCTGAGTCCGAGATATATCGAACCATTCGAGATTCTTGAAAGAGTTGGTGAGTTGGCGTACAGATTGACCTTACCGCCATCGCTGAGTCATGTTCACAATGTGTTTCACGTATCCCAGTTAAGGAAGTATGTACCAGATCCTAGTCATGTCATTGACTTCGGCGAGATTGAGATAGCTAATGATGGCACGTTCGAAGACAAACCAATCAAGATACTCGAGAGTCGGATCAAACAATTGAGGAATAAACCGATTCCCTTGGTTAAAGTTCAGTGGTTTCGACATGGAGTCGAAGAAGCAACTTGGGAGACTGAAGATAGTATGAAGTCGAGATACCCGGATTTATTTTCGTCTTAAGTTTCGGGACGAGACTTCTTTTTAGAGGGCTAGTATGTAATGTCAAGATAATTATTGTGTATTTTATCTGTATTTGAACCTTGTGGCATAGCATGTTGTACTTCGATCTGAGTATAAACCTCCGTAAGTTTTTGATCCTGTATCGACGAGTGTTTGATTTCATAGATGTTGTTCATGCTTGTACTTGTGCACTGGTAGCGCACGTTAACGTTTAAGTGTAGCGTGCGCTAATTGTGTTAGCTAGCGCAAGCTACAGATGAGGCTTAGCGTGCGCTATACGTGGTCAGCATGATTGAGATAGGTTGGTAGGTGATATTGGACCATGGATTTTGTTGGGGGCATGTCAGGATGAATCTGGACGGCTTTTGGAAAAGTCGAGTCAACGGTGCTTAGCGCACGCTAAGGGTTTGAGGCTAGCGCATGCTAAGTTGAGTACAGTAAGGTTAGTAAGCTTCGTAAGGACGTTAGCGCACGCTATATTTGAGAGGTAGCGTATGCTAACTGTTGTATTTAGCGCACGTAAGGGATGTTTAGCGTACGCTAAGCCGAGATCAGACAGAGACAGTAGACTGCAAGCCCATTAGCGCATGCTAATAAGGAGCAGTAGCGCGTGCTAATAACCATTTTCTATAGATAGGACAGTACCTAACTTCATTTTTCAGTTTCCACCTCTCCTCACACCCGATTTCTGAGACATAGAGAGTTACTCTCTCCATCCTAAACCTTCATATCAGCCTCTAAACATCACCATTGAAGGCAAGGAGCTTTGAGGATTGGTGTTGTAGCTTTTGGCCTGGAGTTCATCAAGTTATTTCATCTTTTCCTTCCGTTTAAGGTATGTAATGGTTTACCAAACTAGAATTTATGTTCTTAGCTATATTTTGAGCTTGCTTCGGGAATCATTGGACTTGTTAGATCTTATTGAATCCAGCACCATATTTTGATGATTGGAACCCGGTTATACCTTATTTTTCCTTCGTTGCTAAGAGTGTTGATCAAACCTTGATAGATAAAAACCCTAGGATGTAGTGTCCTAAGTTCGTTTTGAATTATGAGCATGATTTTAGTAAGGTTCTAAGATTACTAAGATGTTCCGCCGATGATAATTCATGATTTGATAGAGGTGTTGATTTGACTATATTCTTCATGTTCTTACTTGAAATGAATCGGCTATGTCAATGAAATCAATCCCGGATCACCATAGTATCGTTCCCTTGCATAGTACATTTGGTACGCTTGTATCTTGAGTCACACTTGTGATATGAATCGTAAGAGCCGAAACATATATTAATTAGGAATTGAAACAAATATTGAAGTTTAGATTTTGATGACTTGTATATGCTTGAATCCGTAGACATCGGCATTTCGCCTCCAATATGATCATTCGACTCATATGAAGTATATCACTATTTCCGGCTCAAATTTCATCGTGTATACTAACCATGAAATGGCCCTACGTCATTGTTACATGATTATTACTTAGAACGTTTGTTGATCATACGTTAGTTTCGAGTAGTATGTTAGGTTCCTTGTTATTTCTTTTGAACAAGGTCCGAGCCTTGCAAAGTGATTGATCGAGGGGCGGTGGCCTTCGGACGCGTGACAATCGTTGGAGTATTTAATTCTTGCCATCTTTAAGGCAAGTATTGTATTTTGAATATTGGTTTAATATTGATGATTTTGATCATACACATTGTTATTCATGTTGTTGAACATCTGAGATCTTTCTAGTTGAATTGTCATGATATTGTTATTGATTTATTTGTATGTTCATGTTGATGGACATATCGATTTTTTGCATATGTGTATGCATAATGGTTTTCGTATATGTTGTGCTGATCCGAAGAGATCGTGTTATCTATGCTGAGGGCGCTGGATCAGATGTCCACCTCGTGTTGGTCCGACGGGATCATCTTGGGATCTATGCTGAGGGCGCTGGATCATTGGATGGGTTTTCCACCTCGTGTTGGTCCGATGGGATCATCTTGGGTGTATGCTGAGGGCTCTGGATCATTGGATTACCCATGTTTTGTTGATGGAATCGTGTGGATTCGCATCGTTGGATTCGAGTAGCAGAAGTCCGTGTTATGTATTTTGCCATGCATCGTTGTTGCATACCTGATTTTGTATATTATGATACTTGTACTAGCATCATTTTGCTAACCCCTTCGGGGGTGGACATTTGTTTTTATGTTCAGGTAGCCGAGGAGCGGGGAAGCAACCACAGTGCCGACATGATGACGAAGGGGCTCAGTGATGTTATTTGTCGTGTTGTTTTGTTATTCTGGTTTGATTTTCAGTACTCGACTACGCGTGTCCTGTTGATGATTTGAGGTGTTGTAATAAATGGATTCATTTGAACTGGTTATTGAATTTTAAATTATAATGGTACTTTTGTATTATTTCCGCATTTCTTAAATTAGCCTTGTAAATTTTTATATAAAGGATTTACGGCGCTGTAATTATTCCGAATATCTCGGGGTGTTACAAGAATCATAGGCAAAACTTCCTAAACCACAACCACAATATTGGTATGACCATATGTTACAACTCAAAGGCCGACAGCTCCCCCTAACGCCTTAAAAAATGGAAGGTCAATACAGGCAAAGCCATGTACACTTTAACCGTAGCTATGGAGGATGAATTTCTACAGCGCGTCAAAGATGGCCGAATGCCGAAGGAATCATGGGACATGTTGGCGGCAATTTTCACCAAGAAGAATGATGTAAAATTACAAAGGCTCGAAAATAAACTTCTGCGGATCTTCCAGAGAAATATGTTCGTGAGTCAATATTTCGCAAAGGTGAAATCTCTTTCTGCCGATATTTTTGAACTAAATTCTAAAAATGGTATTACACTAACCAGGATGAAATGAATTATCATCCATGGACAGAAGCCGAAGTACAAGAATATTATCACGACAACTCAGAACTGGGCCACCAAGCTAATTTTAGCAGATCTGGGGAATTAGCTAATCCATAAACAATGTCTGGACAAACCCACATCGAGTCAACCAGCCAATGGCGAAGAGATGGTTCTTTTCACTAGTAGAAGAGATCGTCGAGGATGCAGTCATGGTCGAGGGCGATGGCTTGGTGTGGAAGATTCAATAGTCAAAAAAGAAAGATTCGAGGAAACCAAGATAATTGAGGTGGTTGAAACCGGTGGCAACAAAATCGTCAAAGTGATGAGTGTTTCAGCTGTCGTGACATTATTCAAGAAATTATTGGTCCAAGAAAGTTGAAGGAAATGCCTCAACATCTTCGAAGAACGAAGGCACTGGAGAAAAAGATTGTGTGATATCCCACATCAACTAGCGTAGAGGGGGCGAAATGCCTAATATGTGCATGCCCGCCTCCATGTAGCATGAGGCCTTTTGGGGTATCACTGGTTTTGGGGAGATAGGAACTCCAGAGTTAAGTGTACTTGGTGTTGGAGTAATTCAGGATGGGTAACCTTCTGG
This sequence comes from Orobanche coerulescens, assembly GCA_033398695.1. Taxonomy (NCBI): domain Eukaryota; kingdom Viridiplantae; phylum Streptophyta; class Magnoliopsida; order Lamiales; family Orobanchaceae; genus Orobanche; species Orobanche coerulescens. Next base: position 38,656,541 of record CM065811.1, read on the forward strand.
GAAGTTGCTCGTAGACTCCTAGGAACAAAACCATGAGGGCCGGCTCAGAGGAAAGTGCCAGAGCAGACAATACCACGCTACGGTGGAGCGGTCTTAGGACGTGACAGATTGGGACTTCGAGACTTCATTTTTTTGTGGAGAAGGTAGACACTACTGATGCATGATGTAAATACCCAATGGAGGAACTTGCACTTGCTGATGTATGTGAGCATTCAGTTGACTACAAATTATTGGTTTGGGTGTTCCAATCATATGACCGACAATGAGTCTAAACTTTTGAGCATGACCAAGTACAACACAGACCGGGTTCTTATAATAGCTGATAACCAATATTTGCCAATAGCCTATGTTTCCACGAAGGTGAGGAACATAACGAAGTACAATCGAAAATGTTTAGCATGTCCTACAGATGAAGAATAACCTGTTGTAAGTAACCCATCTAATGACTCCACCTAACTACGAACTACTCGGCCCAGAGAATGTGAATGTGTATCGATAACTAAAAGTTGTAGGTACACCATTCGTAGAAGGACCAAAAATGAAGGTTATATATGTGATGTCAGCTGAAGAAGCTTATGTTTATAAGGTCATGAGGCATGACATTATCGACCTGTAGCATGTACGACTCGGACAAGTCAATTATAGCAAAGTAAAAATTATAATGCAAAAGTCAATGTTAAAGGAAATCTCGCAATCTGAGATCTTCCATGAAATTGTATGTGTTGGGTGTCAATATGGTAAGTCACATTAATTGCCTTACAAAAATCAAAGTTTAGAGCTAAGGAGCTCTTGGAGTTGGTCCACTTGGATTTTCTTGGAAAAATCAAACAACAATCAACTTGTGGCTATCGAGATTTAATTACCTATAATAATGACTTCTCAAGGTATACCTGTGTATATTTATTAAAACATAAAGATGAGCCTTTTGAATAAATTCAGGGGATTCAAGGACACGGTAGAACATGGTCTCGGGAGAAAGGTCAAGTGCCTCCATATTGATAATAGAGGAGAATACATTTCAACGGATTTCAACAACTACCTCAAGGAGTTTAACATCTGGAGGCAACTCACTTGTGCAAACACATAACAGAATGGAGTAGCGGAAAAGAAGAACCACCGCCTAGCATAAATAGGTGGAAGTCTTTTACATGCCAAAAATATTAATACAAGATTTTAGGTAAAATGCATGAAGATAGTAGTATATATCACAAATAGGATACCACAACCGATACTGGAATTCATTCTACCATTTGAGAAGTTGTATAATGGTAAACAATAGTTAATTATTTTTGAGTATTTTATTGTGTATGTTATGTGTTTGTTGCAGATAAAGACCGTATTAAGTTTGACAAGAAGACCATCTGCTATATTTCTGTGGAATACGATGAACTATAGAAAGGCTGGAAATATTGTGATCCCGATAGAAGCAAGATTTATGTCTCACAAAATATTGTATACGATGATGAATCTTCATGGTGGGAAAACAAGACGGCATTGAAAGATATGCAAGAGCTGCAACAGAAGTTATAGACTAAGTTGCAGAAATATTCCTCTCAAGTCAATGGTGACACAAAAGAACCAAAATTCCCAATAGATCAATTGTAGGTACGATCTCAATCAACGATCCAAGTCAGGAAGTCCTTGGAGAACAGATGTTCATGAAATACCAAATGAAGTGCATACTAGACAACCGAAATAGCAACAATAGGAGCCTTCACAACCTCAAGTGTGATGGTCTATCAAAGATAGACGATCAAATTTAAAGTATACATGACTTGTCTATGTTGAGGTCAAAGATCCAACTCATTTGAAGAAGCATCAAAGAGTCCAGAGTGGATAAAGGCCATGCAAGAAGAGATTTGGCACTAAAATCAAACTTCGAATTTAGTGTCAAACCTGAAAGTGATAAACCATATTATGCAAATGGATTTACAAGTTGAAAACTAGCCCAGATGGTATAATCGAGCGGTGTTGTAACACCCCCAAGTTATTCAGGGTATATTACAGCGCCGTGAGCCCCGCCGTGGGACACACAAGGCTAAACATACGCGAAACTATAAAACTTGACCGAGGAGGTCTACATATAATGGGGAGAAAGACGATACAAAGGTATCCAAAAACATAACCAATGTATTCCCAGACATTACATCACAAATCAATATTTCGGCAAACACAGGCCGGAACTTCAAGGAAAGGGGAAAACAATACTCGAGTATTCAATAACCAATCCAGTACAACAACACTGAAGGGAAAACTCAAAACATAATCGAAGACCAACACAGATCACACTTGCCCACCATCTTCATGCCGACTGCACTCGCTGTCCGATCTCCCGGAACTCGAAATACATGAAACGTATTTCCCATAAAGGGGTTAGCCGTCGAATAGCTAGTGCAAGTATATCAAGTATGAAACACAATACTCCTCGACAATAAAGTAAATGTAATCCGTCAATTCATCAATTCAAGACTAGTATTCCTAATGACTAAAATCTTATGACGTATGTGAATGCCGAGAAACGGTTCGTTCATATCATACGCCGTTACATGTAGGAATGCCGTCAAAACGGTTCGTTCGTTACATGCCAATAATACATATATGAATGCCGTAAAAACGGTTCGTTCATAATATGCCATCAATATATCTATGAATGCCGTAAAAACGGTTCGTTCATATCATACCATCAATTCCTCTTACTTCCAAAGTCGAGAACGCACAATCATAAATGTATACTTGCCTTTGAGACATCGAGAAATTGAACGGAGGAAAGGTATGAGTTCGGTAGGTCCAAGAACGCGCTTCCGGCACCTAAACGATTCGCAAGGAGTATGATAATCAATCATCCATATTCAAACTACACGAAGGAACTCCCCAAACCCGTCTACGATTCATAAAGATGTACGGATAATCAACTAAAGGTTGGAAAATCGTCCTAAATCTCGCAAGTCCGAAAACGGCACAATCTAAACCATAAAATCGTAGTAAAAGTATACATACGGTATAGATACATCATAATCTCAAAGTTCTCAAGCTTCAAAGCGGGTAAATCGGACAAATCTACGAAAAACCCCAAAATTCCCAAAAGGTAGGGTTCCAAGGATTTTTACCTTGATTCGGACGTTAGGAGGAATTAGATGTTGAGAAATCCTTGTTCTCCAAGCAAATATATTGTTGTTAGAAGGAAGATCGCTTCCAATCGCCTAAGATCGCCTCCCGAGTGATTCCGTCGAAAAGGAGTGAAGAAGGTGAGAAATGACGAAAATAAAGTCAATCGCCATATTTATATATGTCCAGTCTAGCGCACGCTACGCCTCCTTCATTAGCGTGCGCTAGCGAAGTCACCGGATAGTCCAAAGGGCTTCGGCCCCGTTAGCGTGCGCTAATCATCTGTCCCTAGCGTGCGCTAGCCCAAAATATGGCATCCGATCGGAGTCGAACTTACCGACTACGCCTGCTCAATACTTAACGTGCGCTACCGCCAATGTTTAGCGTGCGTTATGCTATAGCTTTAGCGTGCGTTAGCCGAAGCCTAGCGACGCTATCTTATAGTCGAGAAAACCTGCAACTTCATCGCCTCTGGCGACCAGCCCGGTAGCGTGCGCTACGGACGGATGTTAGCGTGCGCTACTATACATGGATAGCGCGCTAACAAACTCCTAGCGTGCGTTAATCCGCCACCCAGAGCATCAATACCGGTTCTCGACTGACTGATACTCTTAGCGTGCGCTACGGCTCAGAGCTAGCGTGCGCTAATCAAGCAGAATTAGCGTGCGTTAGCCTAGGCCTAGCGTACGCTAATTCTCTAGCACAGAACATTCCCGCAAGGTCTAAACGACATGATCAAGAACCAAACGAGATACGAAACTCAATAACAATATCAACCACATCTCCAAGCATTTACAGAGCGACAAAAATAAGGAGAATGACAGAGTCAAACAGTCAATAAAAGTACGGGTATTACATTCTCCCCCTCTAAAAAGAAGTTTCGTCCCGAAACTTAAGAAATAAATAGTTCGGGGTATTCCACCCGCATCTTCTCTTCCGTCTCCCAAGTTGCCTCCTCGACTCCATGTCTCGACCATTGCACTTTAACCAAGGAATGGTCTTATGCCGGTTGTTTCTCGCGACGCCAAGGATCTTCACGGTCTCTCCGAAAGGTAATATCTCGCCACGCCAATCTCATTGTAGTCGATGATGTGGCTCGATCCGTACGTACTTCCTCAATCGAGACACATGAAAAACACTATGGACGTGACTCAAAGCCGGAGGCAACGCCAAGCGATAAGCTAAATCTCCAACTCTGTCCAAAATCTCAAAGGTCCGATATACCTCGGACTAAGTTTCCCTTTTCCCGAAGCGGAAAACTCCACGGGTCGGCGACACCTTGAGTAAGACATGATCCCCACTTCGAACTCCAAGGGCCGACGACGAGTATCAAGATAAGATTTCGACGACTGGCACCCAATAATCGGTCCGGATAATAGTAATCTTTTCCTTAGTCTCCATCAACATATCCGGCCCGTCCCAACTAGCTCAGAAGCCTCGTCCCAACATAATGGCGACCTACATCGCCTACCATAAAGTGCCTCGAAGGGTGCCATTTGGATCGACGCATGCCAACTATTATTGTAAGCAAACTCGATCAACGGCAAGTGAAGCTCCCAATCATTACTCGATCCTAAGGCACAAGCCCGTAACATATCTTCCAACGTTTGAATCGTCCTCTCTGTCGACCATCCGACCGAGGATGAAAAGAAGTGCTCAATCTCAACTCGGTACCCAAAGCCCGATGAACGGCTCGCCAAAAGTGCGATACGAAACGGCCGTCTCGATCAGAAACAATGGTTTTGGGGGCACCGTGTAACCTCACGATCTCAGCAATAAAGGTTCGAGCCAGTCTATCCGGCCCCCAAGTATCCTTAATACCCAAGAAGTGTGCAGACTTGGTCAACCGATCGACAACTACCCAAATCATATTCATTCCGGTCCGAGTCCTCGGCATGCCAGTGATGAAATCCATAGAAATGTCTTCCCACTTCCACTCGGGAATGGGAAGCGGTTTCAACAACCCCGCTGGTCGTTGATGTTCGATCTTGACTTGTTGGCACGTCAAGCACCGTAGTACAAACTCTGTAACATCCTTCTTCATGTTATTCCACCAAAAATTTCGCTTCAAATCTTTGTACATCTTACTCGTCCCGGGGTGGATTGAGTAAGGCGTAGCATGCGCTTCTGAGAATTCTCTGTCTCAACTCTAAATCGCTCTAACACAAAGTCTCGCCTGAAATCTTAGAATACTATCCTCGTGTACCATAAAGCCAGAGCTTTTCCTTTAATTACATCTTCCTTCGATTGAGAAATCATCGGTCACTCCACCGCTTCCCTTTGATGTCATCAACTAAAGACGAAGTAATTTCGAGAGTACACAGATTGCCCTCGCACTCGTTGAAGCCAAACTTCTATCCCTTGCTCAATTAAGTCTGACGAATTTTCGTCCGAGGTGTAAGAACCTCCAAAGATTTGAAGAGATGCCGATTTGCGGCTCAACGCATCCGCAACGACATTAGCTTTTCCGGTGGTAAAGAATATCCAAATCATAATCCTTTATCAACTCTAACCAACGCCATTGTCTCATATTCAGCTCCTTCCGATCGAAAATATATTTGAGACTCTTGTGATCGGTATAAATCCGGCACGGCGAACCATACAAATAATGTCGCCAAATCTTGAGTGCGAAGACAATTGCGGCTAATTCCAAATCGTGAGTAGGATAATTCATTTCGTAAGGCTTTAATTGTCGTGACGCAAAAGCTATTGTCTTATCATGCTGCATAAGGACACAACCTGTGCCTTGACCAAGCGCCATCAGAACCGCAAAGCCTTCGCTACCATGTGGTAAAGTTAGAATCGGCGCAAGTCAATCGTCTCTTTAGTTCATCAAGCTCGCTGCCTCTCATCCGTCCAAACAAACTTTTCGGTCTTCTCGAGTAATTTCGTAAGCGGTCGAGCGAGTTTCGAGAACCCTCGAAAACCGACGTAATACCCAAGAAGGCCCAAAAAGCTACGAACCTCCTTAACATTTTTAGGCGGTGCCCAATCTAGCACCGCTCGATCTTCTCATGGGTCTACACGAACCCCTTCTACGAAATCACATGGCCGAGAAACATAACTTCTTCCAACCAAAACTCACATTTCGAGAGTTTTGCATAGAGGTGTTCGGTTCTCAAAATGTCTAAAACCAAATGCAAGTGTCGGGCATGTTCCTCCTTATCTCGAGAATAAATTAAGATGTCGTCAATAAAGACGACTACACACCTGTCGAGGTACTCGATGAATATCTAATTCATTAATCGCATGAATATCGCCGCGCATTGGTCAACCCAAAAGGCATAACTACAAATTCATAATGCCCATATCTCGTCAGAAATGCCGTCTTCTAACGCGGACTCCCTCACCCTGAGTTGATAATACCCAGATCTTAAATCAATTTTCGAGAAAACTGCAGCCCCTTGCAATTGATCAAATAAATCATCTATGCGTGGCAAAGGATACTTGTTCTTGATGGTTACTTTGTTCAGCTCACGGTAGTCAATGCACAAACGTAGTGAACCATCCTTCTTCCTCACAAAAAGAACAGGCGCGCCCCAAGGAGAAGCGCTCGGTCTGATATACCCTTTTTCCAGAAGTTCTCCCAACTGATTCTTCAATTCTTGCATTTCGGAAGGTGCCATCCGGTAAGGTGCTTTAGAAATCGGAGCCGCATCTGGCTCTAAGTCCACGGTAAACTCTATTTCTCGATCCGCGGTAATCCCGGAGGTCATCCTAAAAACATCAGATACTCATTAACAACCGGAATCGAAGAGAGATCGACTTCGTTTCCTTCCATTTTCAAGGCATAACACCAATAGCCCGCACAACCTTTATTCAAAAGTTTTACGGCCTTCATGGCACTGATAAGTAACTTGGGTAGTCCCGACTTACGCCCCAAAAATGAATACTCAGACCCGTCTTCAGTCATCATGGTGATAACCTTGGTACGGTAATTCATAATCGCTTGATGACTATCAAGGCAATCCTCACCGAGGATTACATCCTCGCCTTCCATATCAACTACAATCAGGTTCGATAACCATTCCATACCGGATATAATCACCTAAAATCTCTAATCTCCCGGTTCCCCACAATTCTATCCCCGCTAGGCAGTTTCACGATAAAGGGATCGCAAGTAGTCAGACAAGTTATATTCAAACGGCGTACACACTCCAAAGAAATAAAAGAATGTGTAGCACCCGAATCAAAAAGTACACGGACTGGATGAGATAGAATGTGAATGGTACCTGAAGCCACCGCCGCGTCGGGTTCGTCTGCTCGGCGCATCTCATAAACCCGTGGTTGTACCGAACCGACGCTAGAGTTCCCCCCTCCAGCATTCTGGCCCCGTCCCCGGCCCCTGCCGAAATTCTGCTGAGGTTGACCAAAAGATTGCCGCTGATTAATACCTTGATCAAGTGGTGTTGGCGTGGCCCGAGTGTCCAAAGTCTGGTTCGGCTCGGAGCAATAAACCGCTCTATGCCCCATCTGTCCACACGTGTGACACTTTAATGGTGGAAAGTAGCATTCCGAATTCAAGTGGCCTGGGCGGCCACAATTATAGCAAGTCACCGTGCGATTTGAGGTACCTGGAGTGGAACGGTAACTCCTCTTCCCTTTATTAGAACGCGACGACTGTCCGGCGAAACGGTTAGTCGTCTGAGACTTCTGAAAGTTGCCACCTTTAGATCCAGAAAAATTTCCCGCAACTTTCTGTTTCTTCGGTTCTTCAATGGTATCGTTGTTGGGGCTCAACATATCATGGGCTAAAGCTCTGTCCTGATACTCTTTCAGCGTGGTACAAGCAAATCCGTCCATGTACCGTCGTAAGTCCAAATTCATCCGCATATCAAAATAACGGATCTTATCACGCTCGTTACGCACTTGATCCTTCACATGGATCAATTGTTGGTTGTACTCCACGATCGCTTGCGAAACGGGAATATCCTGTGGTTTAGCCTCGAAGAAGGCTCGGATTCGGCTCTCTCGTACCGGCCAAGGGCAAAACTCGGTCTCCAAGAGCTCCTTAAATTCATCCCACGAGGCAATACGATCCTGTGGCTTGATGACCTTCCACCAAGTAGCGGCCTCCTTAGTGAGGAAATACTAAGCAATTGGTACTTTCCTCACCTCGGGGCAATCAACCGCCTCGAAAATCTTCTCTAATTCCGCTAGCGCCTTCCCACTTAACGGGTCTGGTGGCACCGCCAAATCCGTGGAGGGTGCATACGGATTACATTCTGTAGCAAGGCATCCGTGTTTGGTTTCGGGTTATTCAGCTGAACAGTTTGGGCCAAAATAGTCATCTGAGTAGCCAATTGTTGAAGTGCATTCGCCACTCCAACGTCCGCATTGTTCCCCGACTGCCTCGATTGCCGTGGCCGACTCGGTGTCGGGATGCACCGAGTTCAACAAGCTGGGGTTGGTCGACCCCGCAATCGAATCGATGGAAACGGCCGCGCCACGACCTCTTCCTCGCCCACGGCCACGACCACGGCCCCTACCAAATGACATCTTGAAGAACACACAATGTACGTAAGCACAATTCAAACACACGTCATTAAGGTGATCGATTCTCAAGAACATCCATAGATGAAGCATAATGAATAAGGAAACATCAGAAGAGTAAGAGGTCTTACAAGTACCGGTCGCACTGTGATGATGGCAGAGTAGTAATACTGTGGAAAATTGACGACTCATTCGACCCAAAAGACCGACACTAGGTATCCATAGACCTAAGCTCGATACCATATTCGTAACACCCCCAAGTTATTCAGGGTATATTACACGCCGTGAGCCCCGCCGTGGGACACACAAGGCTAAACATACGCGAACTATAAAACTTGACCGAGGAGGTCTACATATAATGGGGAGAAAGACGATACAAAGGTATCCAAAACATAACCAATGTATTCCCGACATTACATCACAAATCAATATTTCAAACACAAAGCCGGAACTTCAAGGAAAGGGGAAAACAATACTCGAGTATTCAATAACCAATCCAAGACAACAACACCGAAGGGAAAACTCAAAACATAACTGGAAGACCAACACAGTATCACACTTGCCCACCATCTTCATGCCCACCCGTACACTGCTGTCCGATCTCTGGAACCCGAAATACATGAAACGTATTTCCCCATAAAGGGGTTAGCCGTCGAATAGCTAGTGCAAGTATATCAAGTATGAAGCACAATACTCCTCGACAATAAAGTAAATGTAATCCGTCAATTCATCAATTCAAGACTAGTATTCCTAATGACTAAAATCTTATGACGTATGTGAATGCCGAGAAACGGTTCGCTCATATCATACGCCGTTACATGTAGGAATGCCGTCAAAACGTTTCGTTCGTTACAAGCCAATAATACATATATTAATGCCGTAAAAACGGTTCGTTCATAATATGCCAACAATATATCTATTAATGCCGAAAAAACGGTTCGATCATATCATACCATCAATTCCTCTTACTTCCAAAGTCGAGAACGCACAATCATAAATGTATACTTGCCTTTGAGACATCGAGAAATTGAACGGAGGAAAGGTATGAGTTCGGTAGGTCCAAGAACGCGCTTCCGGCACCTAAACGATTCGCAAGGAGTATGATAATCAATCATCCATATTCAAACTACACGAAGGAACTCCCCAAACCCGTCTACGATTCATAAAGATGTACGGATAATCAACTAAAGGTTGGAAAATCGTCCTAAATCTCGCAAGTCCGAAAACGGCACAATCTAAACCATAAAATCGTAGGAAAAGTATACATACGGTATAGATACATCATAATCTCAAAGTTCTCAAGCTTAAAAGCGGGTAAATCGGACAAATCTACGAAAAACCCCAAAATTCCCAAAAGGTAGGGTTCCAAGGATTTTTACCTTGATTCGGACGTTAGGAGGAATTAGATGTTGAGAAATCCTTGTTCTCCAAGCAAATATATTGTTGTTAGAAGGAAGATCGCTTCCAATCGCCTAAGATCGCCTCCCGAGTGATTCCGTCGAAAAGGAGTGAAGAAGGTGAGAAATGACGAAAATAAAGTCAATCGCCATATTTATATATGTCCGGTCTAGCGCACGCTACGCCTCCTTCATTAGCGTGCGCTAGCGAAGTCACCGGATAGTCCAAAGGGCTTCTGCCGGCCCCGAAGCGTGCGCTAATCATCTGCCCTAGCGTGCGCTAGCCTAAAATATGGCATCCAAGATCGGAGTCCGTAACTTACCGACTCGCCTCGCTCAATACTTAACGTGCGCTACCGCCAATGTTTAGCGTGCGTTATGCTATAGCTTTAGCGTCGTTAGTCAAGCCTAGCGTACGCTATCTTATAGTCGAAAACCTGCAACTTCATCGCCTCTGCCGACCAGAAGGCGTGCGCTACGGACGGATGTTAGCGTGCGCTACTATACATGGATAGCGCGCGCTAACAAACTCCTAGCGTGCGTTAATCCGCCAGTCCAGAGAGCAGTCCGAATACTGGTTCTGACCTGACTGATACTCTTAGCGTGCGCTACGGCTCAGAGCTAGCGTGCGCTAATCAGCTGCATTAGCGTGCGTTAGCCTAGGCCTAGCGTACGCTAATTCTCTAGCACAGAACATTCCCGCAAGGTCTAAACGACATGATCAAGAACCAAACGAGATACGAAACTCAATAACAATATCAACCACATCTCCAAGCATTTACAGAGCGACAAAAATAAGGAGAATGACAGAGTCAAACAGTCAATAAAAGTACGGGTATTACAGGTGTAAGGCCCGATTAGTTGTTTGTGGGTTCTCTCATGAGTATGGCATAGACTATGATGAAATGTTCAGTACAGAGGCGAATTTTACTGTAGTTCGTGTCTACTATCGCTAGCCGCAAGTAAGTCATGGATATTATGACAGATGTATGTTAATGATGTTTTTCTAAATGGGGAACTTGTATTGATCAACCCCCCACAAATTTAACATATGGTATCTACCCCGAATGGGCAACATTTGTCAAAAACTTCTAGTGATGATAAAAGAAAAAAATTCAAGCAACAACGAGGCAGCAAGAGAAGACATCGAAAGTGCTTTCGGCATGCTCCAATCTATATGAGCAATTGTTTCAGGTCCTGGCCGATTTTGGTAAAAAGAAGATCTAAGTGAAACAATGTTATCTTGTACACAATGCGATAATTGAGGGTGAGAGTGCAAATGCAACCAATTGGCATGATGATGATGGCCTGATTTAATTGCACATATCCGAAATGAACTCAGTTCCTTGGACTAATGAATTAATGAATTTTTCTAGAGGAGTCTGAATTACTTTTTTATATTTTTATTTTTCGTATGCTTGTAATATTTCTACGTGTAATAAAATTTATATTGTTTTGGTAATTCTGGTCCCATTCTTATTTTGTTTTTATTTCTGGATTTTGTGTGTAATCTTTTTATCTATTATTTTTATGTCTAATATTTTTATCTGTAAATTCTCTAGAACCCTAGTTTTGGGAATTTTTGGGGATTTTCTTAGATTCTCCCGATTTATCCGTTTTGGAGCTTTAGATCTTTGAGATTATGATGTATCTACCCCATACCCACGTTTCCCCTACGATTATATGGATTGTTTTGTACCTTGACTTGAGAGGGTTTGGGTGATTTTCAAAACTCTAGATGATTATCCGTGTAGTTTCGTGAATCATAGGCGGGTTTCGGGAGTTTCTTCATGTGATTTGAGTATGGATTATTGATTATCGTATTCCTTACGAATCGTTTAGGTGGCAAAAGTGCGTTCTTGGACCTACCGAACTTATACTCTTTTCCTTCCATTTCTCGATGTCCCAAAGGCAAGTATATGTTTATGATTGTACGTTCTCGACTTTGAAAGTAAGATATATGAATTGTATGATGGTATATATCTACTCTGGGACGGGCTGACGGGTCCTCTGAGGGTTCCGTAGCTACTGGTGCGGTTCTACGGATATTTTGGGATAACCACTCTGGGATGGACCGGCGAGTCCTCTGAGGGTTTCATAGCCTCTGGTGTGGTTCCGTGGTTAATCATGTATGTATTGAATGTGATGCTATGAGATTTAGTTATTCCAAAATACTAGTCTTGAGTTGATGAGATGATGATTACATTTACTTTATTGTCGAGGAGTATTGTGTTTCATATTCGATATACTTGTACTAGCTATTCGACGGCTAACCCCTTTATTGGGGAAATACCTTTCATGTATTTCAGGATCCAGGGGATAGGTATGTACCGGGTCGGTATAAAGATGATGGGAAAGTGTGATGCTTTGCTTTGTCAATGATTATGTTTTGTATATCCTCCATTCAATGTTGTTGTACTTGAATGGTTTTTGAGTACTCGAGTACTGCTTTCGGTTTCCTTGATGTTTTGGCCTGTGTTGCCATGAGATTGATTCTTGATGCACTGTATTCGGTCTTATTGAATATTGTTTTGAATACCAATTTTATTGTCTTCCATTTGATTGTGATTGGACCATATCGGTCAAAGTTCATGGTTCCGCGTGTAAATAGCCTTGTGGGTCCCACAGCGGGGCTCACAGTGCTGTAATATACCCTGAATTACTTGGGGGTGTTACAGAATATGGTATCAGAGCTTAGGTTTATGGATACCTAGGTTGTCGGTCTTTTGGGTCGTTGGAGTCATCGTTTGTCTACAGTATCACTACTTTGCCATCATCACAGTGTGACCGGTACTTGTAAGACCTCTTACTCTCCTAATGTTTCCTTAATCGCTTTGCTTATGAGTTGGTATTTTTGGGAATCGGTCACTTCGATGACGTGCGATTTGAATTGTACTTTCATGCTTTGTGTATCCTTCAGAATGTCTGCTGATAGGGGACAGAGGCGAGGCCGTGGTTGTGGACGCAGACGAGGACGTGGCGTGGTCGCTTCCCTCAGTTTCGTTGCGGGGTCGACCATCCCTAGTTCATCTAACTTAGTGCATCCTGATACCGAGGGTCAAAACGACCAGTCGATCGGCTAAGGGAATAATGCGGATATTGGAGTTACGAATGTCCTTCAACAATTGGCTAACCAGATGACTATCCTGGCCCAAGTTGTTCAGCTCAATAATCCGAACCCGACGTTGGATGACTTGCTTCAGAATGTGATCCGTATGCACCCTCCGCAATTCAGCGGTGCTACAGACCCGATGGGTTAGGAGAATTGGTTAGTAGAGTTAGAGAAAGTTTTTGAAACTGTTGATTGTCCGGAAGTCAGAAAGGTACCGATTGCTCAGTACTTCCTTACCAAGGAAGCTGCGACTTGGTGAAAAGTTATCAAGCCGCAGGATCATGCTGATATATGGGGAGAGTTTAGAGAGCTATTGGAGGCCGAGTTTTGTCCTTGGCCAGTGCAAGAAGGCAGAATCCGAGCCTTTTTCGAGGCTAAGCCGCAGAACATTTCAGTCTCGCAGGCGATAGTGGAATACAACCAACAGCTGATCCACGTGAAGAATCAAGTGCGGGACGAGCGTGACAAGATCTGTTACTTTGATATGCAGATGAATATGGATTTACGGCGATACATGGCCGTGTTTTCTTGCACTACTTTGAAGGAATACCTAGACCGGGCTTTGGCATATGACATGTTAAGTCCCAACAATGATACCACAGAAGAACCAAAGAAGCATAAGATCGCTGGTAACTTTTCTAGCTCAAAAGGTGGCAACTTCCAGAGACCTCAGATGACTAACTATTCTGTCGGGCAATCGTCACGTTCTGTTAGAGGGAAGAAGAGTTTTCGTTCTGCTCCAGGCACCTCAGCTCGCCCAGTAACTTGTTTTAATTGTGGTCGTCCAGGCCAAGTTAATCTGGAATGCAATTTCTCACCTCCGAAGTGTCACACTTGTGGACATATGGAACATAGGGCAGCTTATTGCCCCGAACAAGATCAGACTTTGGACACTCGGGATTCGACCCCAGCGCCTATAGATTAGAGTATGAATCAGCGGCAACCAGTTGGACAGTCACAACAGAACTACGATAGGGGCCAGGGACGGAGTCAGAATGCTAGGGGGAGATTCTAGCATCGATTCGGCACACCCGCGAGTCTATGAGATGCGTCGAGCGGACGAACCCGATGCGGCGGTAGCATCAGGTACCATTCATATCCTATCTCATCCAGTTTATATACTTTTTGATTCGGGTGCTACACATTCTTTCATCTCCTTGGAGTGCGTACGTCGTTTGAATATAACTTGTATGACTGATTGCTTTCCTTTCATTGTGAAACTACCTAGAAGGGATAGAATTGTGGGGAATCGGGAGATTAGAGATTTTTCGGTGAATATAGCTGGTATAGATTGGTTATCGAATTTGATTGTGGTTGATATGGAGGGCGAGGATGTGATCCTCGGCGAGGATTGACTTGATAGTCACCAAGCGATTATGAATTACCGCACTAAGGTTATCACTATGATGACTGAAGACGGTTCTGAGTACTCGTTTATGGGATGTAAATCGGGCCAACCTAGGTTGATTATCAGCGCCATGAAGGAAGTAAAACTCTTGAATAAAGGTTGCACGGACTATTTTTGTTATGCTTTGAAGACGGAAGGGAACGAAGTTGATTTCTCTTCGATTCCAGTTTTTAATGAGTATCCCGACGTTTTTCCAGACGACCTCCTGGGATTACCGCCGGATCGAGAGAATAGAATTTTCTGTGGACTTAGAGCCTGACGCGGCTCCGATTTATAAGGTGCCGTATCGGATGGCACCTTCCGAGATGCAAGAATTAAAGAGTCAGCTGGGAGAACTATTGGAGAAAGGGTACATCAGACCGAGCGCTTCGCCTTGGGGCGCGCCTGTTCTTTTTGTGAGGAAGAAGGATGGTTCACTACGTTTATGCATTGATTACCGTGAACTAAACAAGTGACCATCAAGAACAAATATCCTTTACCTCGTATAGATGATTTATTTGATCAGTTGCAGGGAGCCGCAGTATTCTCAAAAATTGATTTGAGATCAGGATACTATCAGCTTCGGGTGAAAGAGTCCGACTTTCTGAAGACTGCGTTTCGAACGAGATACGGACATTATGAATCTGTGAAATGCCTTTTGGATTGACTAATGCACCGCCAGTATCCATGTAACTAATGAACAAGATATCCATCGAATACCTGGACAGATGTGTGGTCGTCTTTATTGATGACATCTTGATTTATTCTCGGGATAAGGAGGAATAAGCCCGGTGTTGTGAGACGATTTGTACGCCTCGACGGCGATCGGAATAAGGACTGAGCGACCGAGTTCACAACTAAATGAGCTACAGCGACCTTGTCAGAATGAAGGTAACAGTCCACCTTCGAATATCTAACGATCGACTCCCAAAGCGATCGCCTTTTGGCACCTAGCGATCGACTCTGGTGCCCGGCCTAGGACGACCGTCCTGTGCCACGAACAAGGCCTTCGTTCGTCAAAGTCTACGGAAGAATGGATCACAAAGCAACCGCCCATGTGTAGATCCGCGAAAGGCGCCGCAGAATGTAGATCGTTGAATCCAGCCCATCAGCAGCTATCAGTGACAAGGACGGCCTCACCTACCGACAAACCCACCGAAAGGTCCTAAGTAGGGCCTCCCAAGACAGCGACTCAGACGCTTGTTAGCCTCTCATTGGTTCGCACTCCTGGCAGCCAGCAACTTCTGCGGACTTTAAGGAGACCAACCCATGTGCTAAAGACGATCGCCCGCTTATTATAATACAGCGGAGGCGATCGCCCGGCAACTCCCAGTCCTATAAACAGAGAACCTCCAGCAACTGGAGAGAGGTTCCACTCACGATAGAAAATAGTTGGCAAATACGTTCACAAAAGTTCCAGACTCTCGGATTCTCTCTTGAATCTATTTTAGGATTTCTCTCTCAGCACCTCTTCACCAAAAGACGGTCGGCAGAGGCAAGAACTCCCTACAGTTCAGGTTTGAAGAGATTCACAATTCCAGGAGCTCAGACATTCAGCTAATACATACAGTGAGAGACCGTCAATCTCTCACAGTCGTCACAGCACCCCATCGTTGTTACAAGAACTCACAGAGCATCATATCTGGTTCTTCCGGCAATCTTCACGCTCAATAGCTAATATAAATAGGGTCTTTACACTCACTGTAATTGTATTCTAACATTAATATTTATACTCTCAAGTATTTGTATTAATAATATCTCGCGAGAGCATTCAAGCTCGGGACTAACAACCCCGACAAATCTTGTGTTATTTACTTTCCCCACGGACGTGCTATCGCATTTGTTTGTTACTCGACCATTCCAGCAATATCATCTCCGGATAATATTTTGGGTAACAACAATTGGCGCTAGAAGAAGGGGCGCTTAACCTTCATTTTCATTCCGACCATCCCGAAGAACACTCACTATTCTCCGGGGCATATACTTGAAGAAACACTCATTGTTCTTTAAATAAAAACCTTCGGAGTCATGACGTCTGCCACCACATCGAGGATAGCCGCTCTCCGAACCGCCGGACATCAAATTCTGGCTCGATCCGAGCCCCAGCCGACGCCAGGGGGTAGCTGCGGCGATGCAAGACTCTCGATCCCGCACCTGAGGGACGACCCTAGTCTTTCGCTCGACCAGTTCCAAACCGCGGAACAGATCGAAGGGGATATGGCCATCCTAAAGGACCGACGGAGAGCATGAGCGGCGCCCGCTATAACTCCCTCGGCCATCCGCCGCATGGGCAAATGGAAGTTCAAAGGGTTACTGGCCGAGCGATCGTCAGAAAGCCCCGATTTGGGAGAAAAGGCTCTCGCAAGGCGGGACAGTTCTGTCTTCATCCGCTTGGGAAGAGATCCGTCATGGCGACCGGGGCATTCTCGCCCCAACCACGAGACGACGGAATTCGAGTCCGTCATCAGGAGTTCGGCATACCCAACTCCCAGCCAAATACAGGACAGTCGTTCGGCTCTCTTCCGCTGAAGAGTCGAGCCACGCGACAAGGAAATCATCAACAGCAGAGCCAGGGGGTCAGTACTGGATCGCCTCGGCTCCCGCTTCGAGCGCCTAGCCGCGAGCAGTCAAGCCGCGGCAATGGCTGCTATGCAGCGCCAGCTCGACGAGATGAAAGCGCTCTTGGATACTGGGGCAAGCACCAGTAGAAAGATCATCGGACCGACTGAGCCACTCGCGGTCCACATCGAGCTTGCCCCCATGCAACCAAGGATCGCTCCTCCCAAAACACCCCTGTATGAAGGGAGATCGGACCCCGAAACCCACCTAAGCAAGTTCCGGATTTACATGACTGGGTGCAGGGCATCAGACGCGACCAAGTGCCGAATCTTCCCGTTAACATTAGGCGAGCTGGCCCATAGGTGGTACGTCTCACTACCACCGCGATCGATCATCTCCTTTGAGAAACTGGCGAGTGACTTCATGTCATACTTCGTCGCCAAGGTCGCCAGACCAGAAGGCCCCCACCGCATGATGAAAATCAAGCAGGGGGAGACGAATCCGATGCAGATTACATCAACCGGGTGGATGAAATAGTCCTCACCGGCGAGCCCATCAGCGACGAGCTCGCTCTCTACTCGGTCCCTGGGGGATTCTACAGTCATTCGCCCATGTTTAGGCACCTTACGAAGGACATCCCCCCGACCTACGCGATCTTCTGCGCTAAGGCTGCCGAATTTCTGGCCAGACAGAGGCTGCTCACCCTCCGCTTAGGTGAGGGAACGCCGCCTCCTGTCCGAAAGATGGCGAGCGTCAAAACCAAAAAGGCGGTCGCCAAGCCACCCGGCGATCTCAAGGCCTTCGAGAATGTGGAAGCCCATCTCCCCCACAAGTTCAACCGAACTCCGACCCACATTTTTTACGCCATCAAGGGGCGCGAACCTCTAAACAAGCCAAAGGCAATAAGGGACAACGGTCATCTGGACCACAATCAATATTGTGCTTACCATAAGAGTCCCGGCCACAGCACCAACCAATGCCGCGACCTACTCAGACAACTCTGGAGATTGTTCGAGGAGGGCAAGTTGGACAGGTTATTAGCTTAGCCGGAGCCCCATCGATCTCCTAACACAGTCGCTCGAGTCGAACGCGAACAGGCTGGAAAGCTCTTACGAGCCGACCCCTCGATCAACCTCGGCGACCGGATCTACATGCTTCAATCAAGAGGAGGCAACTTCGGAAGTCTCTCCCCGATTCCCGCCTCATCAAACCAAAGGCTACTACCTGAGCAAACGCTTCGAAAAAGAAGATGACTCGCTTGCCCTCTAAAGTTCGTCATCAACATGATGGACCTAGGCAGCAATCGCCTCCCTTAGAACAATGTATACCGTCAGGGATCATCATCTATCATGATGGTCCGAGGTAGAAGAGTGTTGACATGGCTGTGGAGGACGATGGAACCGTTCTCTGTGCCCGTGCATGGTCCCATTGGGCCACGATCACTCACCCTTCGTTTAAATACGAGGCGGGCGTAGCCTGAGGGCCCTCCAAAACAGATCTATGGACACGTTCGCCCGCCCTCAAAGGTCCATCACTTAACATGGTGGATCCTTCCCGGACAATGCGAGGAGTCCCTCCCCCCATCACAACGTATACCGTCGAGGGTCGCCATCTTAACGGCGGTCCGAGGTAGAAAAGTGCTAACAAGCCACGGTCGTGGAGTCGATTAATCCGACGACGCCCCGCGCAAGGAATCCTCCAGACCAAGACCGCACGACCTTCGTTTAAATACGAGGTGAGGTGCAGCCTACGGAGGAACCTCACAATTAAGTGAGTCACGAGAACTTGGCCATCAGACAGAATGTCGCTCGCGCATAAGACACAGTCGTGGAGATCGGTCCATCGAACTCCGCGATCGTGCACGGTTCCTCAAGACCGAGATGGACGGCCTTCCTCGAGGAATCTGCAAAATTGAAGACCGCTCACTCAACAATTTATTTTCGTCCCCTTACTTTCACTAAGTGAACAAAAACAAGGGGGAAGGGCGGAGCTATCTATACGACGATCTTCCCTATTCAATTACATACGGAGATCGGCATTTTTCAGATGTACGTGCAGCGATCGATTTTGTTGTAAAAGTTATCAATATGAGTTTATCAATTCACTTGGAGCTGTACACGCAACAATCTCTCCTCACACATTTGTATAAAGTCATGCAAAGACTCGAAAAACAATCATTCAATGAATACATCAAAGAAGCAAAACTTTAATTTCATTACTTGGAATGTCAAAGTACATACACGATCGCCCGTAGGCCTAAGTACAACAAAGCTACAAAATTACAAAGCTAAAACAAAATAAGGACGTAGAGCCTCAGGCCCCTGCCTGGCCTTCGCCTTCAACCACTGGATCAGCCCGCGACCCTTTGCCAGCCTCCGCAGCTGCCTCCCTATCCTCCGGAGCATTTGGATGAACAAGATTTTCGGGAGTCGGGTACCAGCTCAGGTCTACGCCGATTTCTGAGAGGTCCAAGATCGGCATGGAGAAAGCAGAATGAAGAGGATGCTCCAACGCGTATGCCTTGAAGTTTTCAGCCAGAGGGCCGACCTCCAGTCCTCCTTTCTTAGCAGCGCGAAGCGAGTCAGCAAACGCCATGTAATAGGCAAACTCGCTGACGAACTCCACATTGAGAAAAGGATCGCCCTCGGTCGCCTCCAACTTTCCTTTCAAGTCCGCAACCGCCTATTGCACACCCTGAAGCTCGGACTCCTTAGCAGCCATCTCTACCCTCGACGATGCAAGCTCGCTAGTCAGACTAGCGACAGTTACCTTCAGCTGATCGGCTTCCTTCTGAGCAGCCGCGTGCGACCGACGGGCGTCTGTCATCTGATCCCGAAGTCGGTCAACTATCGCTCAGGCTTGCTCAGATTCCTGTCTCGCTAGCTCAAGATCCTGGCTTGCCCGTTTAGCCGCATCCAAGGAGTCCTTCTCCATAGCCACGATCCTGTCAGCAAACTCGGAGTTCTGTTTCCGAGCGGCCTCGAGGTCTACCTGGAGACGGGAAGTAGAAGGACGCCCTTCGAATTCTTTCACATCCTGGGCAGCCATCGTCGCCGCCTGGAGAGAAAGAGCAAAAGCAACCTGCATCGTTTTCCCGGATCGCTGGCGGGCGATTGCATCCAAGTCGGTCATCCAAGCCTTCGGCAAAGCAGAAACAGCCCGGTTGACGTATAGCGGGACATCACAGGCCTGGCGAGGAGATCGGCTCGTGAGGAAATCCAATACCAGCGGCGGGTACGCCGGGTTAGTGCTGCGGATCCTGCATCAAGAACAGAAGAGTTAGCTCATCTCCAATGCAAGTGACAAAACTCATCAAAACAAGCGAAGTTTACCTCTCGGCTTTCTCGGGGTCGCGATCGAAGTACGGTTTCCCGCGAGGGGTCTCCGCCTCGGCAATCGCCATAGCTTGCAAGAAAGCCGACGAAGGAGTAGGCTCATCGTCCAAGGGGACCGCGGAGAGCGGAGGCGCGGCGATCGGCACCTCACCAGCAGGGGCAGAGATGGGAGGTTCTCCCGACCTCTGTCGCTTGCGGTTCGGCCGGAGTCCCTCCTCTCGAACCTCCTCCTCCACTACGATCGGCTCTACATTAGGCCTCACCTTCAGAATAAGAGGTAACGCCACCGGAGGAACTCTACTCGACTTCTTCTGGCGCATGCGACTCAAAACTCCGGGGTTCGACATAGCAATCTCCCGCAGAGGCTCCAAAAAGTGAGGGAAGCAGACCTCTACGATAAGAAACGATCGAACAAACAGTTAGACACATTCTTCAAACAGGACGATCGCCAAGCAAAAGGAGATCGTAGAAATTCATACATGGGACCGAGAGATGTCTCGGGAAATGGAACAACCGAGCAGACAGCCAACGGCTCTCTTTGTTAATCCTGCGAGCGTCTAAGTCGTCGTCCGGAAGACTTCGTATCCACTCCCAGACGACCAGAAAATCGAAAGGTAGCTCGTCGGCCGCCGGAATATGGAAACCTGCAACAGGAAGACCAAATTAGATCAGTTCAGAACATGTCCGAACAAAGGGAGAGTCAAAACCCTTACTCGGATTCCTCTCCCGAAAGCCAGTGGGAATATCCAGCTCGCCCGTCGGGTTGTCGCTCGCTGATGCCTTTCATGCACCGCCGAACCAGAACCACTTCGCCGGATCGCCCCGCACCTTGTTCGGGACCCCAAGGATCACCCGACCGGATCGGCCTTGGATATGATAGCCTCCGACCGACCCCTTCTGAACCGTCAGCTTGAATAAATGGTTCATCTCCAATGGCGAGGGAAGGTGATACAGTCGGTGACCGCCGAACAAGGTGAGAGCACCGACGATCTGGAGCCAGGCATTCGGCGTTAGCTGAAGCGGCGCCACATTCCAAGCGACCAACAGATGGGAGACGGCGAACGACAGAGGGAACCGCAGCCCGGCCTCCATAATCGCCTCATTCACGGCGACCATACCCTCCGGGGGTTGGTCGGCTCACTCGTTCTCGGCCGGCGCAAAGAGATCCACATCCGAAGGGACATGATACCTCGCCCTCCAGACGGCCAGGTCCTTCCTGGTCGCCGAGCTCCTGATCTGGCCGAGGGACCACGGAGAGCGCGGCGCGGCCCGAAACATGGACCGCTTCGCGGATTGATAGGGATGAGCGATCGAGTGCTCCCGATAGTCGAACTTGGGACTCGGACCAGCCAACCTCTCCATGATTTCTGCGAAGGCCAAATAGGCTTGGCCAACGGCACTATGCTGCTCCCAGTACGCCCTCACCACCAAATTCTTCTCCATCAGCGAACGTCTTTGCTCAACCGCCGCCTCCCTAGCGGCGGCGGCTTCATTGAATAGTGCCTCGACTTCCGCGGGATCAATACCGGCGCGGATTGCCTCCGCGGCAGTCTCCAAATGAAACTCTGCGGAGGATCCTCCACGGACAGTCGGAGTCCTAGCGGCAGAGGTGGTGCCCATTCCAGACGATGAAGGTACTCCAGACATTTTTGAAAAGAATAGGAGAAAAGGAGTGTTTTCTTACCGAGGATTGAATCGATCAACGATCGACAAGCAAAAGCTTCAGAAAATTCTTCGGCAATATTCTTCTTCTCCGATGAAATTGCATAAGGTTCTCAACACTGTAACCCAGCGCCCTTTTATAGGAGATGGTAGGGGCTTCCGTGCAAATATGGAGAATCTCGGGGGCTGAAGTGCAACCGTCGCAATTAATGCCTCCCTTGAAACAAGCATACGCATCGTTTCAAGGACACGCCAGACGAGGAGTCATAACTAACTGTCGGTCTCCCCCAACAGGAACCCAACACGTGCCCCGGAGACTCTTCCACGACCGCTGTCATTTCCCGCTCAGTTCAACGACCGACCAGGTCGTCCAAATTCAAAACCAATTCGCTCAAAGACGATCGCCCATTTCGTAAAATGCTGAGTCACTCATCAAAGTTAAGCGATCGCCAGTAGAACCACTTCACCCCATGTTTTCAACATCGGAGCGAGCTAGGGGGCAATTGTTGTGCAGCGATTTGTAAGCCTCGACGGCGATCGGAATAAGGGCCGATCGACCGAGTTCACAACCAAATGAGCAACAGCGACCTTGTCAGAACGAAGGTAACAGTCCACCTTCGAATATCTAACGTCGACTCCCAAGGCAATCGCCTTTTGGCACCTAGCAATCGACTCTGGTGCTGGCCTAGGACGACCGTCCTGTGCCACGAACAAGGCCTTCGTCCGTCAAAGTCTACGAAGACTGGATCATAAAGCAAGCGCCCATGTGCAGATCCGCGAAAGGCGCCGCAGAACGTGGATCTTTGACTCCAGCCCATCAGCAGCTGTCAGTGACAAGGACGGTCTCACCTACCGACAGACCCGCCGAAAGGTCCTAAGTAGGGCCTCCTAAGACAGTGACTCAGACGCGTGTTAGCCTCTCATTGTTTTGCACTCCTGGCATCCAGCAACTCCTGCAGACTTTAAGGAGACCAACCCATGTGCTAAAGACGATCGCCCGCTTATTATAATACAGTGGAAGCGATCGCTCGGCAACTCCCAGTCCTATAAACAGAGAACCTCCAGCAACTGGAGAGAGGTTCCACTCACGACAGAAAATAGTTGGCAAATACGTTCACAAAAGTTCCAGACTCTCGGATTCTCTCTTGAATCTATTTTAGGATTTCTCTCTCAACACCTCTTCACCAAAAGACGGTCGGCAGAGGCAAGAACTCCCTATAGTTCAGGTTTGAAGAGATTCACAAGTCCAGGAGCTCAGACATTCAGCTAATACATACAGTGAGAGACCATCGATCTCTCACAGTCGTCACAGCACCCCATCGTTGTTACAAGAACTCACAGAGCATCATATCTGGTTCTTCCGGCAATCTTCACGCTCAATAGCTAATATAAATAGGGTCTTTACACTCATTGTAATTGTATTCTAACATTAATATTTGTACTCCCAAGTATTTGTATTAATAATATCTTGCGAGAGCATTCAAGCCCGGGACTAACAACCCCGACAAATCTTGTGTTATTTACTTTCCCCACGGACTTGCTCTTGCATTTGTTTGTTACTCGACCATTCCAGCAATATCATCTCTAGATAATATTTTGGGTAACAACAATTGGCGCTAGAAGAAGGGGCTCTTAACCTTCATTTTCATTCCGACCATCCCGAAGAACACTCACTGTTTTCATTCCAGCAATACTAGATACAACTTGGAAAGTGTTTTAAACAACAAGCTATACGGTTTTTAAATCTGAGTGCGTAGTGGAAGTCTTAAATACAGTAAGTTGCTGAGGATACAGCAACTTGGTGTGTAGTGTATACTTAAATAATCACAGTTAATAAAACAATAAATGCAGAAGGTAAATAACACAATATTTAAAGTGGTTCGAGGTCAACCCCTCTGCGTCCACTGGTCCTCCACACAGGAGTAAAAAGTTTATTATAATTACTGCGTACACAACTATGTAATTATAACAACACTTAATCAATATATCGTTCACACAGATTGATATAAAGATCTTAGCTTTCAACCGTTCACACAGATTGGTTTGAGCTAACACTTGACTGGCTTCTTCACACACAGTTCTGAAGCTTCATCTTCTTCAATGCAAGTCCGTCACACACAGTTCGGAAGTAGCAAGGATTTCTCAGTCCACACAGGGCTGATATGAGTTTGTTCAAAGATAGAACAGGGTTGAACAACAGCTATGACATTCTGGGCTTTAAGCTGATGATGTGTTGTTCAAGGTTTGAGCACTGTATATCTCTTTTATCTGAATAGCAGAAAGCTTGGGGAGATATGTTTTGCTCTGAATATTTCTTGTAAGCTTTGTTCTTTTGTAAGTCGTGGATATTCTGTAGATTTTCAGTCGTTCTTTTAGTAGTTGATTATCTTCAAACTTTGGAGATATATATATAGCCTCTGAAATATATCCGTTTGAAATATATCCGTTGAGCAAGATTCTACGACAACTGATATTTGACTGAGATCCGGATATTGCGGGATTTGAAGATCTTTTGACTTATAGTATTTAAATACTTTATCCTTTAGTATTTAAATACTTCTTTATCAACGGGACTTGACTTGTAGCGAATACTGAAGATTCCTTCTTGTCCTGTTGAGAGCTGTATGGAAGGATTACTGTATTGATATTTCAAGACAGCTTCCATACTTAGCTTTGCGGGACTCTTTGTTGTATGCTCACTATACTGTATGGTTAGGACTGCGAGAAGTCTTCGATACAGGTTGATACTAGATTAGCATTTCGATACAGCTATAGACGGTATTCAGGATTTGGCATATTGTCAAAACATTCTGACAATATGATCGATACAGGGTTTGTTTATTCAAACAGCATCGATACAGGGTTTTTGTTATCCCAACAATTTCCCCCTTTTTGATAATTTGCCAAGTCCTTCCGAGCCTTTCTTATAAAACCTTATGATGTTTTCCAAACATCCTTGATGATGCCAAAACTTTGACACTTAGCGGTTTGAAGTAGGGTAGACTTCTTGGTCTTCTTTCGAATGTTCTGGCCTTCGGTATTCGGGCTTAACACTAAGAACTACTCGCAGGCAAGTTCAGCTTTTATCAAAAGAAAGTTACATTGAAAACTTATGATTGCCGCACAGGCACAATCTTACATTATTTTCTAGATGCATACAACTTAAACTATGAACTGTACGCAGACAAGTTCTTACAGATTGTGTATGAGATAGGTTTCATAATATGAATACAGTAAGAATAAATAAAGTGACTGGAAACATATAAGAACACAGTAGATTACGAGTTGTAATCTTTCAAGACATGCAAAAATTTTTATTGATATTGAAATGAGGAGTACAAAATTTTGCTCTTTGGAAGATAAGATTACAAAAACTATAATATAAAGAATTTTAACTCCTATAGTCTGAATGCCTCAATGGTCTTTTGGAAGGGTCATTCTTGGTGTTTCACCACCAGTTCTGGTGAGCGTCCTTGTCTCGATTCTGATAAATTGCACGTCCTTCATAAGATTTATCAAAGACTAGGATCCAGTCTTTCGGACGGGTCACCAAGTCACCTTTCTTGTGCTTTGATTTCATCTGCAGCTGTAGCGAGAGCGATCCATCTTCCAGCTTCATCTTGAATTCCTCTGCGGCTTTCTGCACCGTTCTGCATCTATTGAATAATGGAGAATGCCTGATAAGTACAACGAAGTATCTTAACAGTTCATTTCTCCTCCACTCTTTGATCTCTGCAGCGGTAGGTTGACGGTCTGTCGGGAGGTTCATAGATGGCGGCTTTCGGACTAGTCTTTTCCAAGGATACTTAGGATCTTGGAATTCTGGTCTTTCTCCCTGTATCCTCATGTTCGGCGTTGAGATACGGGCTATGTCTGCAGTGATGGAGTCTTCAAACGGAGCTAACAACTCTTTCTCTTGCTGCAACCTCATTCTCCTAGCGGCTTCCCTTGCTTCTTCCCCCTTTTTGGCATCATCAAGGTATGACACCTTTTCATCAAGACGTTCCAGGATCTCCAGAGCGGCATCCTGTTTCGTCTCAATATTTGAAATTCTCTCAACAAGGGAGGAGAGCACCTGCGACATATGTTTTATATTCTTGTCATGGGCTCGCAGTTGGGAACAGGATTCGATCAGAGCAGATGCGTTCTTGGCCTCAGATACGTGGAGCTTCGATTGCTCTTCTCTCAGGATCTTTTCTTGCTTCTCTTGCAGTTGGCTCAAAGCTTGCTTGAAGACATGTGGCAAGACAGTGAAGGCTTCGACTACGCGAGAGACTTCATGCTTTAGTCCGGTCATTTCTTCAACAGCAGATGTGTGAAGCCAATCAAGAGCCTTTTCTACATAGTGTAGAGCATTGACTGCATCGTGAATAAAGACAGTTTGGAGGCCAAGAGCACGTAATCGCTCTTTTCTTACTTCGGTGCTGGGAGAGTCTGGCTGGGCAAAATCCTCGACTCCATTTAACCTTCTCAAATTCACATCAGGTTGTGAAGTGAATTGGACATCCTCAGGTATAGTACCATCGTCGGATTCCAGGGCGGTTGATGGGGCGGGAATAACTGTTTCGGGTTCGGCAGCAGGGGGTGCGTCATCCTCCTGTTTTGAAGTGGTTTCTGTAGACATGGATACAGGAGGGACCAATTCCTCCTGGTGTCTCTCAGCATCCGCCTGTTCCGGCAGAGGGACTGATTCCTCTTACTGGATGGCGCGTGATTCTTCTTCTTTGGTAGGGACGGCAGGCTCGGGTGCCCTGTTGCGAAACATGTTCTTCCTCCTCAACATGAGGGACTGAATCCTCATTGTCGGGAACATTGTCTTGTTGTGGCGAAGGGGGCGACTGTTGGGTAGATGTCCCTTCATCTTTCTTAGCTTGGGCTTTCTCTCGACTCATCCGCAGACCAGCCTGGAGTGCATTGTCATCATCGTCGGAATCAGGATCAGATTTTGGACTATCGGGAGTTTCCATTGACGAAGCTTTTCCTTTCCTTCTAGCTTCTGCCTTATCAAGCAGATGACTCTCAATTAGTTCCTTAACGAATAAGTTGTCTCATTGGATCAAGACATCAATTTCTTGAGTGTCCGCCACTTCCAAAATGAATTTCTCTTCGTTACACCACTCGCTCCAGTTGTACAAAGTTTCGTATGGAGCAAGTCTAAAGCTCTTCCATTGGAGAAACCGCCCGAATGACTATTCAATCTGCACGGAAAGCAGGGTCTTGGAAATTATTGTGTCCGGGGAGGGACTCCATACAGCGCCTGGGGTTGCTGTAGGAAGGGGTTCCTCTACAGGTGTGGAATCCTGTATTGGAGAGGTATTCCTTACAGGGGATGGTACCCCGAAGGAAGGTGGAACCTAAACGGGTGTGGAATCCCATATAGGAGAGGTAGCTATTGGCCCCAAACAGGCAGCCGGCTCGCCAGAATCTTTTGAGTTGGCAGATGTCCTCGTATCCATCGTAGCCGCCAAGGGCTCGGGATCTACTGTCGATACAGTAGCGGGCATCTCTTCCACATGGGTTGGGCCCTAGGGTAGTTGATCAGTGGGTTGCGCCACGACAGGAGCATCCTCGGAGGGTTCTGTAGCTTTAAGTTTCGTAAGCCTCCTTAGCTTCCTTTTCGGCTTCTCAACAGAAACTGGTGTTTTGCTGTAAGATATTTTTCTCTTCTTTGACGATTCGACACTTTGGGACTTAGAATAAACGTCCCTCGGATCTTCAGACAGCGGCAAATTCCAGATAAAAGGTCTGTTGGCAATCAGGATGCTCTGGTTGAAGGCAGTGGGCCTGACGCCTCCTAGGAATATCCGTGAACTGATCTTCTTTGCTTCTGCGGTTTTTTGAAGTCCGCACTTCGTCAAAACATGGTTTAAGAATAAACCAAATGATTTCTTCTGAGTAGCAGGTTTGGACACCTCTTCCTGCAGACGCTTAAGGATGACCTGACACCAGTTGACCTTCTCGCAGGTCATTATAGCGACCATCATCCTGAATCTGAGATTGGTGCACATCTCAAAAGCACCTGTACGATTCTCAATAATGCGGCAGTAAAAATCATGTAAATAAACAAACGGTAAACAAAAATTCTTCTTATGGCATGTGGTGTGAACCACTTCCACCATTGCTGAACCGGTGAATAATCCATAGTACTGAGTCAGCAGTTCTTGGGACCCAAAGGTCTCAAGTTCTTCCATAGTCAGGCCATCAGAGGGTAGCCTGAATATGTTTTTGAGAAGCTCTTGGTCAACGCGGATCTCCACTCTGTGAATGACTGCTGTGATATCAGCAACATGACCTCCTAGAGCCAGAGGCAGAAAACTAACTACGGCATTGAGGAAGAATTCCTCAACTAGATGAACGTCATAATTCTCGGCGGTGTGGCTCCCAAGGAGGTAGAGGCCTTGTGGACGGATTCTTGTAGTGACGACCTCCATGGCATCGACGTCATCACTTTCAGCATGAATGCGTTCCATCACGACAGATCTAGAGAATATCCGTCCATCGGTGAAGTTGAGTGACTTCTTGAGAGATGTGGAAGATGTCTGAGTAGAAGCCATTGATGATTTTCAAGAAAAGATGAAAAAGATTCAAGAAAAATATGCAGTAAACACAAACAATATTGTAAGCTGAATTGCTTGAGTGCTCTTAAAATATGCAGAAGGCGTAAAGAGTCTCAAATGGCATTTACAGTCCTTTTATAGTAGGCGGCGAAGAAGGGTTTTCAGAGAACGAATGGTCAGTTTTAAGGGATGGGAACCGGTGTTTAAAATGAACGGTCACGATGGACTGAGTGTAATTGGTACACTTATCCATTGAATTTTAAAATAGGAGCGGGTCCCACTTTTGACATTTGATATTACCCTTAATGCCTGAAATGGTGGTATTAAATAGTAAACAATTTGAAAACATCGCGGCTTTTGATATTCGATTGTCCAGATGTCGTGTAAGGCATTTAATGTAAACGACATTTGACATGAAAACAGGGCACGAGGATAAAAATTGTTTTTAAAATGAAATAATATAATATATAATGAATCGAATTTCCATAGTATGTGCTGTATCCGCGACGATACAGCGTTCCCCCTTAAAAGGTACATATAGGTTTCAATTCCATACAGCAACTTTTGGATTAATGCTGTATTCATGGATCATACTGTATTCCCCCTTAATTATTGCACACGTCAGCTGTAGGATGATTCATATAGCTTTGTTCCCTACAGTGTTGTATTGAAGGCTCTGAGTGTACAAATAATTAATGATGGATACTGTATTCTTGGGTCTTACAGCATTCCCCCTCAATTGTTGAGTAAAAACAGTAAATACTTATAGGGAGTCAGGTTGTACCCAATTCTTGTCGAAGCATATTGAATCTTGTTGTGTCGAGAGGCTTGGTGAAGATGTCGGTCAACTGAATATCTGTATGAACTTTT
Organism: Orobanche coerulescens; assembly: GCA_033398695.1. NCBI lineage: Eukaryota > Viridiplantae > Streptophyta > Magnoliopsida > Lamiales > Orobanchaceae > Orobanche > Orobanche coerulescens. The sequence continues at coordinate 38,686,018 of CM065811.1, forward strand.
TCCAGCCGAACATCCTTGTTCTCGACATGATTCCTTAATAATTGATGCTTCATTTGGATATGCTTAGTGCGCGAGTGCAATATAGGGTTGTGCGTTATTGCAATTGCACTCGTGCTATCGCACATGATTGGCGTTTCCTTGGCTTCAATCCCATAATCTGACAACTATTGCTGCATCCAAAGGATCTGCATAAAGCAACTACCAGCAGCATAGTACTCTGATTCAGCCGTGGAAAGTGAGTTTGCCAATTGCTTCTTACTGAACCAAGAAAAAAGTCTAGGTCCAAGAAAGTGACAAGTTCCACTTGTACTCTTCCTATCTAGATTGCAGCCTCCGAGATCCGAGTTGCTGTAGCCAACTAAATCGAATTCGCCTTCTTTAGGATACCACAGTCCTACATCGACTGTTCCTTTAATATACTTCAGGATTTGTTTAGCTGTATTGAAGTGTGATTCTTTGGGTGCTACTTGATATCTCGCACACACTCCTACAACAAACTGGATATCGGGCCTACTAGTCGTTAGGTATAGGAGAGAGCCAATAAGCTTCCTGTAGAGTGATTGGTGAACCGGCTTTCCGGCTTCATTAGCACAAATTTGCACGGAAGTGCTCATGGAGGTTGACGATGATTTGGAAGTGTTCATTCCAAATTTGTTGAGAAGCTCATTGCTGTATTTTTCTTGGTTGATGAATATCCTTGTAGGCAACTGCTTTACCTGCAAACCTAGAAAATAACTAAGTTCTCCCATCATACTCATTTCAAACTTACTTTGCATGAGATGAGAGAACCTTTGACATAAAGCAAGCTTAGTTGAACCAAATATAATGTCATCTACATAGATTTTGAACCATTAGAAGGTCATCGCCTTCCTGTATTTTGAACAAGGTCTTGTCCACAGCTCCTTTCTCAAATCCATTATTGGTTAGATACTGGGACAGGGTCTCATACCATGCTCTAGGGGCTTGCTTAAGGCCATACAGTGCTTTCTTTAGCCTGTATACTAGATCTATGCCGTCTGTGTTGGTAAACCCTCGTGGTTGTTCAACATAAACTTCTTCGGCAAGGTCTCCATTTAGGGATGCACTTTTGACGTCCATTTGGTATACAATGAAGCTCTTATGGGCGGCAAATGCTAAAAATATCCTAATGGCCTCTAGTCTGGCTACAAGGGCAAACGTTTCATCGTAGTCTATGCCTTCTTCCTATCTATAGCCTTGTGCGACTAGTTTGATTTATTCCTTATAATTAGTCCATTTCGATCCTTCTTGTTTCTAAATACCCATTTGGTTCCAATAACTGATTGATGCGTAGGTCTGGGTACAAGATACCATACATTGTTTCTTTCGAAACCGTTAAGCTCTTCTTCCATAGATGTTATCCAATAAGAATTATTGAGAGCTTCTATGGTAGAAACAGGTTCGGACTGGGCTAAGAATACAGCAATAGTGTACATATTGAGTCTTCTAAGCTCGGATAGAGATTTCCATTCAGGAAATGGTGATATCTCAATATCTGGTTCTTCTTGTGCACACAGTACATTTCCTTGTGTACTCTGTATTCTCTTTCGGGTAGAAACACCAGCATTAATGTTTCCAATGATCATCTCTTGCGGGTGATCTCTTAACCATCTTCGGTCGGGTTCTAATTCGGGGTCCCGTACTGTATCTTGAGTTGCTTTAGTTTTGGATTCAGCTTGTACAGCCTCGGCTTCATCTACGTCGATTCTTACAGCTGCGGGGTTGATTTCTAGGTCAACAACAGGTTCTATGGGAGTTGGTGGATCTAAGATGGAAAGATGTTCGATGTTCTGAGTAACAGCTTTTACTCCTGTAGGGTCATGGTGAGGTTCGTCGAACACTACATGAACTGATTCCTCGATCGCCAACTTCCTTTTATTAAAGATCCTGTAAGATTTGCTGACGGAGGAATATCCTACAAATATTCCTTCATCCGACTTCTCATCAAAGGTTCTAAGTTGATCCTTCCCATTGTTCAATACATAGCACCTGCATCCAAAAATGTGAAAATACGAAACTAACGGAGTTTTGTTGTTCCATACCTCGTATGCTGTTTTATTGTGGTGCTTGTTGACGATACAGCGATTTTGAGTGTAGCATGATGTATTGGTTGCTTCACCCCAGAAATGCTGTGGAAACTTGCTTGCGGCAATCATTGTCCTTGTTGCTTCCTTCAGCGTCTTATTCTTTCGCTCAACAACACCATTTTGTTGAGGTGTACGGGCAACTGAGTATTCGTGTTATATCCCATTTTCTGAACAGTACTACTCTATAAAGCGGTTAGTAAATTTTGTACCTCTGTCAGAACGAATGGACACGATACTCGATCCTTTTTGATTTTGAAGTTTTCTCAGGAGCTCGGGCAGCTTTGATGTTGTTTCCTTCTTCTTGCTTAAGAAAATTGTCCAAGCATACCTGGAGTAATCATCAACAACAACGAGACAATATTTCTTACCTCCCAAACTTACCGGGTCTACAGGACCATAGAGATCCATGTGTAGCATTTCCAACACTCTGTGGGTTGAAAGGTAGGATTTGATCTTCAGGGTGGACTTGATTTGCTTGCCTTTTTGACATGGTCCACAGACACTGTCTTTTTGAAATGATACATTCGACAATCCTCTAACCAGTCCCTGTCTTCAGAGCTTGTTGATCGTCTTGAAGTTGACGTGAGACATCCTCTTATGCCATAGCCAGCTTAGATCTGCAGTGCCTTTGGCAACTAAACAAGGAATTGTGGAGCTCGTAGGCATCTAGTCAGCAATATACATATTACCTGTTCTGCTTCCTCTGAGCACAACTTCTTTGGTCAGGATGTTCTTAACTCTACAGTGATCTATATAGAATTTCACCAAGAACTGTTTGTCACATAACTTGCTAATACTAAGTAGATTGTACTGTAAGCCTTCAACATGAGCTACATCGGTGACTTTGAATTTTCCTACAAGAAGGTTTCCTTTTCCTCTTGTTCTTCCTTTAGATTTATCACCGAAGCGCACTTTTGGACCGCGACCTTCTACGAAATCTGATAGCTTGCTTCTATCTACTGTCATGTGCCGGGAGCATCCGCTGTCGAAGTACCATATGTCCTTCTCCAAAATGTCCTGTAGCACATAAATTATGTAGATTTAGGTCCCCTTTGATTGTTGGGTCCGTGAACGTTAGTGCCTTTTGGTACCCAAATTTTCCTGACAGCAATTGGTTTACTGTAGGTTACATTTGGTACAGATTTGCGATATCTATGTGGGGCATGTACGTAGTTACGGTATCCATGATAATAATTATGCATGTAAAAATAAAGGTTATTATTATTAATCCAGTATGTATGCCGTCTCGGAGGTGGAGTCATTTTCTTTAGCCTTACAGCTTGCCTTCTGGGTCTCCAGTTGGATTCCCAACGCTGTTGTAGATACTGTGTGGAAACTTGCTTTTGCGATGAATGACGAGGCTCCTGTATCCAATACCTAGGCGTGCTATACTGAAAGTACTGTCGTGCGGGCCTTTGTTATGTGGATACAGCCTTCTTTCTGAACGGCTGTTGGTGCTATTGATATGCTCGGGGAGCATGCTGTTGCGTGCGCCTTACAGGTTGGAATGGCTTATGATTCCGCTATCTTGAATATGATTTCGGGGGCAGAATGACAGCCTTTGCTTTTCGCGGTGCAGCAGGTTCCTTCACAGGACTAGGAGTATCTTCCGATACAGGAATGTGTTCCACACTCTTGACGAACACAGTACTAGTTTTCCCTTTGTTGGAAAATGAGCTGTATCCTAAGCCACTTTGAGAGTATTAAATTTTGCTTGAAGTAGAACAAAATCATTTGTCTTGCTTCCATTTTGAGACTTAGTCTCACTTAGTTCATGAGCAAGTTTATGATTGCTCTCCATGAATTTTTCATGCTCGACCTTGCTGTTTTCACAATCAATAGACATATTTTCATAATTTATCTTTAGCAAGTCGTTTTCTTTTTTCAGCTCTATGTTGGAGAGTTGAAGTTGAATGTTTTCATTTTTCAAAGTCTCGTGGGCTTTTTGAATATTTTTAAATTCATTCATCATGTTTTCGAAAATATGCGATGCATTTACTGGAATAATTGAGGTTGAGCTTACCTCATCATCGCTATCTTCTTCTTCCGGAATGTCCTTTGCCATAAAGCACATATATGCCTTATCTTCGAACTCATCGTCAGATGAGTCACTTTCAGTGACTAATTGAAGACATTCTTTGGATTTGGATGTTGTGGGGGAGGCTTCTGATTCTCCTATCAGTGCCTTGACCTTGTTTTTCCAAGCATGTATTCGTTCATCCCTCTCTTGTTGCTCGACTTCAGGCAACCTTTGAACTTTGGGATGAGGACATTTGTTTGCATAATGTCCTGGTTTCCTGCAATTATAGCATAGGTTAGCGTCACCAGAGGAAGTTTCAGTACTTACCTTATGAGTAGGATTGGGCCTGTAGGGAGTCTTTCCAGACTGCCAGTGAATCTGTGGTCAAGTTCCTCAAGTTTTTCAGTTGGTTTCATTTCAAGAGATTCAAATTGCTGCGTTAATTTGGAAATCTTGTTTTCTTTTGAGAACTCAGTTCCCTCACAAATCAACTTGAGTTTATCCCAGATATCCTTGGTTGTTTTACAGCTCTTTACCTTCGAGAATATGCCTTTGTCGAGGGTGACAAACAGCGCATTCTTCGCAACATTGTCGAGGTTGGCGCGCTTCCTTTCGTCTGTGGTCCATTAATCGTGCTCCTTCTCGATCATCTCAGCATGGGCTTGGCCTTCAATCCTTGCGGCCGGATTTACCTTCATTATCTTGATGGGGCTATCCTGTATAACAAAAATCATCTCTGTGCATTGCTGCAAGATGAGCCTCCATCCTGATTCTCCAATCATCAAATTCATTAATAGAGAACATAGGAACTTTGTTGATCATTGATGTATCCATATGAGAATGTAGGAATGAAAAAGACTATTTTATAAAATAAGTGATTTTGGATCTGATTCGGTTAAAAATACGACTGATTCTTTTTAGAATCAACCGCTCTGATACCACTTGTTGGCCACTAAGTATACTGGATACAACTTGGAAAGTGTTTTAAACAACAAGCTGTATGGTTTTTAAATCTAAGTGCGTAGCGGAAGTCTTAAATACAGTAAGTTGCTGTGGATACAGCAACTCGGTGTGCAGTGTATACTTAAATAATCACAGTTAATAAAACAATAAAGGCAGAAGGTAAATAACACAATATTTAAAGTGGTTCGAGGTAAACCCCTCTACGTCCACTGGTCCTCCACACAGGAGTAAAAAGTTTATTATAATTACTGCGTACACAACTACGTAATTATAACAACACTTAATCAATATATCATTCACACATATTGATATAAAGATCTTAGCTTTCAACCGTTCACACAGATTGGTTTGAGCTAACACTTGACTGGATTCTTCACACACAGTTCTGAAGCTTCGTCTTCTTCAATGCAAGTCCGTCACATACAGTTCGGGAGTAGCAAGGATTTCTCAGTCCACACAGGGCTGAAATGAGTTTGTTCAAAGATAGAACAGGGTTGAACAATAGCTATGACTTTATGGGCTTTAAGCTGATGATGTGTTGTTCAAGGTTTGAGCACTGTCTATCTCTTTTATCTGAATAGCAGAAAGCTTAGGGAGATATGTTTTGCTCTTAATATTTCTTGTATGCTTTGTTCTTTTGTAAGTCGTGAATATTCTGTAGATTTTCAGTCGTTCTTTTAGTAGTTGATGATCTTCAAACTCTGGAGATATATATAGCCTCTGAAATATATCCGTTTGAAATATATCCGTTGAGCAAGATTCTGCGACAACTGATATTTGACTGAGATCCGGATATTGCGAGATTTGAAGATCTTCTGACTTACAGTATTTAAATAGTTTATCCTTTAGTATTTAAATACTTCTTTATCAATGGGACATGACTTCTTGAGAATACTGAAGATTCCTTCTTGTCCTGTTGAGAGCTGTATGGAAGGATTACTGTATTGATATTTCGAGACCGGTTCCATACTTAGCTTTGCGGGACTCTTTGTTGTATGCTCACTATACTGTATGGTTGGGACTGCGAGAAGTCTTCGATACAGGTTGATACTATATCATCATTTCGATACAGCTAGAGACGGTATTCAGGATTTGGCATATTGTCAAAACATTCTGACAATACGATCGATATAGGGTTTGTTTATTCAAACAGCATCGATACATGGTTTTTGTTATCCCAACAATACTAGATGTTTTGAGAGCCGAACACAGCAAAATTCTCGAAATGTGAGTCCTGGTTGGAAGAAGTTATGTTTCTCGGCCATGTGATTTTGGCCGAAAGGGTTCGTGTAGACCCACAAAAGATTGAGGCAGTGCTAGATTGGGCACCGCCTAAAAATGTTAAAGAAGTTCGTAGCTTTTTGGGTCTTGCTGGGTATTACCGTCGGTTTGTACAGGGGTTCTCAAAACTCGCTCAGACACTTATGCAGTTACTCCATAGGACATAAAAGTTTGTTTGGACGGCTGAGATACAGCAGAGCTTCGATGAGCTGAAGAGACGTTTGACCTCAGTGCCAATTTTAGCTTTACCACAGGGTAGTGGAGGATTTGCAGTTTATAGTGACGCTTCGGGACAAGGGCTTGGATGTGTGCTTATGCAGCATGATAAGACGATAGCTTTTGCATCACGGCAGTTGAAGCCGTATGAGATGAACTATCCTACTCACAATTTAGAGTTGGCCGCGATTGTCTTCGCACTTAAGATTTGGCGGCATTATTTGTATGTCTTTCCATGTCAGATTTATACCGACCACAAGAGTTTGAAGTATATCTTCAGTCAGAAAGAGCTGAATATGAGGCAGAGACGTTGGTTGGAATTGATCAAGGATTACGATTTGAAAATTCTTTAGCATCCGGGAAAGGCCAATGTCGTCGCAGACCCTTTGAGCCGCAAATCAGCATCGCTTCAGATGCTCGAGGTACTTACATCTCAGACGAAGATTCGTCAGGATTTAATCGAGCAAGGAATAGAAGTTTGGCTTTAAAGAGTGCAAGGACAGTTGTGTACTCTCAAAATTACTTCGACCTTGGTTGACGACATCAAAGGGAAACAGTGGAGTGACTCGATGATCTCTCAACTGAAGGAAGATGTAATTAAAGTAAAAGCCCCTGGTTTTATGGTCCACGAGGATAGTATTCTGAGATTCCAGGGCAGGCTTTTTGTTCCGAATGATCTAGAGTTGAGGCAGAGAATTCTCTGAGAAGCTCATGCTATGCCTTACTCTATCCACCCCGAAACTAGTAAGATGTACAAGGACTTGAAGTGGAATTTTTGGTGGAATAATATGAAGAAGGATGTCACAGAGTTTGTACTAAGGTGTTTGACATGTCAACAAGTCAAGATTGAACATCAACGACCGGCGGGGTTGTTTAAGCCGCTTCCCATTCGCGAGTGGAAGTGGGAAGATATCTCTATGGATTTTATCACAGGGATGCCGAGAACTAGAGACGGAATAAATATGATTTGGGTAATCGTCGATCGGTTGGCCAAGTCTGCACACTTCCTAGGTATTAAGGATACTTGGGGACCGGAGAGATTAGCTCGAACTTTTATAGCTGAGATCGTGAGATTGCATGGTGCCCATAAGACCATTGTTTCCGATCGAGATGGTCGCTTCGTATCGCATTTTTAGCAGGCCGTTCATCAAGCTTTGGGCACCGAGTTTAGATTGAGCACGTCTTTTCATCCTCAGTCAGATAGTCAGATGGAGCAGACGATTCAGACGTTGGAGGATATGTTGCGGGCTTGTGCCCTAGACTGGAGTAATGATTGGGAGCTTCACTTGCCGTTGATCAAGTTTGCCTACAATAATAGTTGGCATGGGTCGATCAAAATGGCACCTTTCGAGGCACTTTATGGTAGGTGGTGTAGATCGCCATTATGTTGGGATGAGGCTTCGGAGCCAGTCGGAACGAAACCGGATATGTTGATGGAGACTAAGGAGAAGATTTCCCTTATCAGGGGCCGGTTGTTAACTGCCCAGAGTCGTCAGAAATCTTACGTTGATACTTGTCGTCGACCTTTGGAATTTGAAGTGGGAGACCATGTTTTACTCAAGGTGTCGCCGAAAAGGGGAGTTTTTCGCTTCGATAAAAAGGGGAAACTTAGTCCACGGTATTTTGGACAAGGTTGGAGATTTAGCTTATTGCTTGGCGTTGCCTCCAACTTTGAGTCATGTCCATAGCATTTTTCATGTGTCTCAGTTGAGAAAGTACGTGCCGGATCCAAGTCATGTTATCGACTATAGTAAGATTGACGTAGCCGAGGATGTTACCTTTCCGGAGAGGCCGGTGAAGATCCTTGAACATCATGAGATGCAGCTTCGGCACAAAACCATCCCGTTTGTTAAAGTGCAATGGTCGAGACATGGAGTCAAGGAGGTGACTTGGGATATGGAAGAGAAGATGCGATCGGAATACCCAAAACTTTTTATTTCTTAATTTTCAGGACGAAACTTCTTTTTAGAGGGGGGAATGTAATACTCATACTTTTTATTGAATTTTTGACCTTGTTGTTCTTCCACTTTTGTCGCTCTATAAACACTTTGAGATGTTGTCGATGTTGATTTAGAGTTTCGTACCTTTCGGATCATGTTCGTGTTGTTTGGGCCTTTCAGCAGTGTTTTGAGACAGGCAGATAGCATACGCCAGGCCTAAGCTAACGTACACTATTTCTACTTGAGTGGCGCATGATAGCTTTGAGCCTTAGCGCATGCTAACGTTCGGAGCATGGCAGAGGTAGTAGCTGATTCTGCCCTCTGGACTAGCAGTTAGCGCACGCTAGGTATTAGCTAACGCACGCTATTCATGTTGAGTAGCGCACGCTAGCTTTGAGCCTTAGCACACGCTAATGGGATGATTCGACAGGGACAGTGAGGTGTTTCTATTTTCTGGACTAGCAGGGAATGCGCGCTAGGCCCGAGCCAGCGCACGCTATTGGTGTTGCGTAGCGCGCGTTAGTGCCCAGATGTAGCACACGCTAGCGGAATTTCTACAGGATACCAGTTAGCGCACGCTAAGGTGTGGTAGCGTGCGCTAACGTCGCAGGTCAGAAGCACGCTAACCCCGAATTTTAGCGCGTGCTAACCTGGCATGGTATATAAGAGCGGGTCAACCCTTGTTCTTCGTCATTTTCATCCTTTCACTCATTTTTACGACAGGAGCAGCGGGAGAAGGCGATTTGGGGCGATTTGATGATCCTTCTTCAACTATCATCATCTTTGGTCGAATAACAAAGATTACACAACATCTAATCCGTTTATATCTTCCAAATCAAGGTAAATTCCTTAGAATCCTAGTTTTGGGAATTTTTGGGGATTTTCTTAGATTCGCCCGATTTATCCATTTTGGAGCTAGAGATCTTTGAGATTATGATGTATCTACCTCGTACCCATGTTTCCCCTATGATTATATGGATTGTTTTGTACCTTGTTCGGACTTGAGAGGGTTTGGGTGATTTTCAAACCTCTAGATGATTATCCTTATAGTTTCATGAATCGTAGGGGGTTTCATGAGTTTCTTCATGTGATTTGAGTATGGATTATTGATTATCATATTCCTTACGAATCGTTTAGGTGCCCGAAGTGCGTTCTTGGACGTACCGAACTTATACTCTTTTCCTTCTGTTTCTCGATGTCTCAAAGGCAAGTATATGTTTATGATTGTATGTTCTCGACTTTGAAAGTAAGATATATGAATTGTATGATGGTAAATATCCACTCTGGGATGGGCCGACGGGTCCTCTGAGGGTTCCATAGCCTCCGGTGCGGTTTTGTGGATATTTTGGGTTAACCACTCTGGGACGGACCGATGGTTCCTCTAAGGGTTCCGTAGCCTCTGGTGCGGTTCCGCGGTTAATCATATATGTATTGAATGTGATGCTATGAGATTTAGTTATTCCGGAATACTAGTATTGCGTTGATGAAATGATGATTACATTTACTTTATTTTCGAGGAGTATTGTGTTTCATATTTGATATACTTGTACTAGCTATTCGACGGCTAACCCCTTTATGGGGGAAATACCTTTCATGTATTTCAGGATCCAGGAGAGCGGTTAGGCATGTACCGGGTCGGCATGAAGATGATGGGCAAGTGTGATGCTGTGCTTTGTCAATGATTATGTTTTATATTTCCTCCATTCAATGTTGTACTTGAATGGTTTTTTACTCGAGTACTGCTTTCGGTTTCCTTGATGTTTTGGCATGTATTGCTATGGGATTGATTCTTGATGCATTGTATTTGGTCTTAGGATATTTTGTTGAATACCAATTTTATTGTCTTTTGATCGTGATTGGACCCTATCGGTCAAAGTTCATGGTTCTGCGTATAAATAGCCTTGTGGCTCCCACGGCGGGGCTCACAGCGCTGTAATATACCATGAATAACTTAGGGGTGTTACATAATCGACATGGATTGTGTAACACCCCCAAGATATTCAGGGTATATTACAGCATCGTGAGCCCCTCCGTGGACCCACAATGTTGGGCTTTGGTCCAGCATCCTGCCTGCATGATCTTAAAAATACGCGAGGTGCAGCTTGCGATTCAACCTGTGAGATTTGCATTAGAAAGTGGTTAAGTTAATTGATTTGGACTACTCATACCAACACGATGCATCTTTTTTTCTGGTAGCCATCTCATAAAAACTCCAAAGTTAAGCGTGCTTGGCCTGGAGTAGTTATGGGATGGGTGACTCCCTGGAAAGTTGCTTAGGTTGCCCGTGAGTGAGGACAAAGCGCGCTGGAAAAGACTCATGTTGGTACAGTGAGGATAGTCTTCATCATTCCAGGGACCAACAATTGGTATCGGATCAAGTCACGAGTACGGATTCCCTCGGAGTATCCTATAGTGGAGGCATCCAGAGTGTTGGAACTGAGAGGCAGACATGCAGCAGATGTTGCCAGTTGGCCGGAACTGAGATGCTGGCGCATTGGAGGTTCTCAGATGCTGGACGGCTATGTGATCAAATCTAATATGTTGGAACTGAGATACTGGCGCAGCAGAAGTAAACGGAGCTGGAACATATGCTGACTGATGTCAAGTGTTGGACGACTGTATGAATGAATCCAGCCTCTAGAGAGTTGTGTGATCAAATCTAGTTCGTGGAGGTTCCAGACTCTGGGGCTGAGATGCTGGCAAGTACTGGGAGGGGGATTGTTGGGCTTTGGTCCATCATCCTGTCTGCATGAGCTTAAGAATGCGCGAGGCGCGGCTTGCGATTCGACCTGTGAGATGTGCACTAGAGAGTGGTTAAGTTAATTGATTTGGACTACTCGTACCAACAAGATGCATCTTCTTTTCTGGTATCCATCTCATAAAAACTCCAAAGTTAAGCGTGCTTGGCTTGGAGTAGTTATGGGATGGATGACCCCCTGAGAAGTTTCTCAGGGTGCACGTGAGTGAGGACAAAGCATGCTATAAAAAACTCATGTTGGTACAGTGATGATAGTCTTCATCATGCTGGGGATCAACACACAAGCTATACGTACACGTAACTATGAATTTTGCCGACAAGGTCCAGGCATAATCAAACAGAAGATGATAAGAATTTACATCCAAATCAATATCAAGTTTGACATTATAAAAGTAATTGGGAATTAGTCCCAAAGCATTACAGGCGAAACACCAAAAGAATATCCCGCAGTACTCGAGTACTGAAAATCATTTACAATACAATATCTTGAATAGAAGATATAAATAATATAGAGAATTACATGACACAACATCACTCTTGCCCATCACCATCATACCAATTCGGTACCCGCTCGTCCTCTTATCTAGAACCTGAAATACATGAAACCTATTTCCCCCAAATTGGGTTAGCCGTGGAATAGCTCGTAAAAGTATATCGAATATGAAGTAATATTTCTTGAATGGTAAAGTAAAAATAACATCATCTCACAAAATTTAAGACTAATATTCCAGAATAACCAAGACTTATATTATTTCACATTTCAAACATATACGTGAATCGTGAATCGTACAAGAAGCAGCGACCCCTCAGAGGACCCATCGGCCTGTCTCGGAGTGGTTAACCCAAAGATGTTCATGGATCACATCAGAAGTAATGACTCCTGAGAAGACCTGTCGGCCCATCCCGAAGTGAACATATACCCACACACAACCACTTTCAAAGGCAAGAACATATAATCATAAACATATACTTGCCTTTGAGACATACTGAATCGAATGGAAAAGGTATTCAAGCTTGGTTGGTCTAAGAATGCACTTCCGGCCCTAAAAAATTCGTAAGGAATACGATAATCAACAAGCAATACTCAATTCACACGAAGGAACTGCCGAACCCCGCCTACGATTCACAATTCTTCAAGGGTATTCACATAGAGGTTGGAAAGCATCCAAACCCTCTCAAATCCAATTAATACAAAAAGACATTTGTAAATTCGTAATGAAAACATTGATATGGGGTAAATATTTCATAATATCAAGGATTTCAAGCTTCAAAATGGATTAAATGGATAAATCTATGAAAAATCCCCCAAATTCTCAAAATAGGGTTCTATGAAGACTTACCTTGATTTGGAAGGGAGCAACGGATTAGAAGTTGTATAATCTTCGTTAGCAACCCCAGAATGGGGATGGATGATGACGTATTGCCCCAAATCGCCTCAAAGTTGTCTCCCTCGCGCTCTCTCGTCGGGTTAGGTTTAGGAAGGTGAGAAATGCAGAAAAAAGACTAGTGTCCGCTCTTATAAAGCCGTGACTACGTTACGTACACAATGCCTACATGTTAACCTACGTAAGTCTATTAATGTACGCTATGTCTTGTGCATTACGTATGATATGGCCTGGGCATAGGCTACTCTGTCGAATCATCAGGGACATTACGTACGTTATGTAGAGCGCTTAGCGTACGTTAAGAATTGTTAGTGTATGCTTTGCCCCCATATTAGCGTACATAATTTTATTCCCAAAAGTTACTGCCTCGAACCACATGATCATAATAACGTACATTGTGCATGTATGTAGTGTACGCTATGCCCCCTGCTAGCATACGTAATACTAGTTATGTAACGTACGTAACCATGCCAATAGCAACACTGCTCCGTCCGATTGATGAAACACCACAACTACACAACGGAATATACTCAAACACTAACAATCCCGAAAATATCAATCCGACGAATACAAAATGAAACTCGGGTGATAAACCGCGAAAATGAGGAAAGGACAGGAATACATATTATATCCAAAATTCCACACAAACCAAAATAATTTAAATGCAAAATGAACGTGATAGGGTTTAATATCATTAGGTATAAAGTTCAAGCGGTCAGAAAAATCGAGAAATACAGAAACGAAAAATATGAATATTACATTCTCCCCCTCTAAAAGAAAGTTTCATCCCGATACTTAAGAAACAAAAAGTTCAGGGTCACCCGCACACATCTTCTCTTCCGTCTCCCAAGTCGCTTCCTCGACTACATGTCTCGACCATTGTACTTTAACTAATGAAATGATTTTGTGCCGGAGTTGTTTCTCACGATGCTCAAGGATCATCATCGGTATTTCTTCATAGGTAACATCTTTGGATACACCGATCTCATCGTAATCGATAATATGACTTGGATCCGATAAATACTTTCTTAATTGAGAAACATGTAAAACGCTATGGACGTGACTCGAAGCTGGAGATAACGCCAAGTGATAAACTAATTCTCCAACCCTGTCTAAAATCTCAAACGGTCCAATATACCTCGGATTAAGTTTCCCTTTCTTCCCGAAATGGAAACTCTCTTCATCAGTGACACCTTGAGCAGAACATGATCTCTCATTTTGAACTCCAAGGGTCGATGGCGAATATCAGCATATGATTTCTATCGACTCTGGGTAGTCAACAATTAATCGAATGATAGAAATATTCTCTTTAGTTTCCATCAACATATCCGGTTCCATCCAAACCAACTCCGAGGCCTCATCCCAATATAATGGCGACCTACAACGCCTACTATAAAGTGCCTCGAAAGGTGCCATTTTGATCGATGCATGCCAACTATTATTATAAGTAAACTCGATCAACGACAAATGTAGTTCCCAATCACTGCTCCAGTCTAGGGCACAAGCCCGCAACATGTACTCTAATTTCTAAATCATCCACTCCCGTCTAACTACGGATGAAAAGATGTGCTCAACTTCAATTCGGTACCAAGTCCTGATGGATCGCCTGGCGAATTGGATAGGACGACGTGGAGGGAGAGAATTCGGGTGGTTGATTATGTTTGATATTTTTTTTTGCATAATGGTTATTACTATTTTTTATTTACTTCTATTATTTACTTATTTTTGCATATTTTTGCATATTTATTATTTTTTTTTTACGTATTAAACTTTTCACCTATCACTTTTGCGTTTTCATAGGACTGGTTTATTGGAGACGACTTGACGTTATCAGAGATTGCCTCATATTAGCCGACCCCAAAGCATTTTGGGACTAAAGCTCTAATGTTGTTGTTGTTGTTGTTGTACTGGCATCTTTAATTAATTAATATCATATCCAAGAGTAGTACCAGTCGAATCTTATTATTATATCGGAATTAAATCCACCCGCAAGGTTTAATATAACAATCATTATCAAGCTCCTCAAGGGGACACCATCAACCCGCACGAGTCGGGACACGATTTCAAGTTATAATAATAATTGTCATATAAATAATGTTATTGCCCAAGACACGAAGCTTATTGTGTAATATCCGACTGTAATTCTTCATCCTTACTGTTGTATTGTTCAGATAATTTGAATATCATTGAATCATGTTGCATAGATTATATGACTATAGTGTCGAGATGTTACGGAATTGAGTTAGTTATCGTTGTTATTCACTTTATGTTTGTTGGTTCAATGTTGATTGGAGAGTTGCATTTTTGGGCCTATTCTGGTGGTGTAGCATGTAACACCCCAATTCACAACTGGTACATTACACGCCGTAGAACCCTCGTGAGGTCTACCAGGCTAACACATGACATATAAACCACAATGTAGTCCCGAATAATGCACTCAAAAGTAAATAAGGCCGTGGCCTCGGCCAAAACATTTTTAACGTAATACATGAACAGAGGTTAAATACCAATTTATTGCCCACGCAGGGGACTTAAACCAAGTTTTAAAATGGACAGTCTAACTTCAATACTCGACCATGCAATGACAAAACATAAAAATGTAGACTCGAGCCACATCATCATCATGCCAACCCATCCTTTGCATGCGCATCCCGTGCCAACTCCTCCGCTCGACCAGTACCTGAAATGCATAAGACGCATTTCCCCCATTTAAGGGGTTAGCATTCGAATAGCTAGTGCAAGTACATAATTACACAACATTATATACATACACAATTCAACGCAAATAAATCGTTAGGATAAATCATTTTGAAAATCAATATTCCGGAATATCACATTAACACCAAAGCAGTGTATTAACAAGTTTCCCACATCACAATTATCCACGCTTGGTAACTCGCGACCGTACCCATTAGTATCGGCCCCGGAGGTCCCGTCAGACCGTCCCCAGGTGAGAAACCACTTCCGAGGCCGTACCCATTAGTATCGGCCCCCAGAGGTCCCGTCGAACCATCCCCAGGTGGAAGAACATCAACACACGCACCCAATTCCACTTCCATGGCCGTACCCATTAGTATCGGCCCCCAGAGGCCACACGCCATCCCCAGGTGGAAGAGAAACAATCACATTCGTTCAATAAAACCATTTACATCATTCGCATCAAAGTCATACGCACATAACGGAATGTAATACATGTACTTGCCTTGAACACGATGAAACAAGGGAAACAACGAAGGAATAGGTTTTGGTCCGAACAATCCTCCCAAATCCGCTCCTAACACAACAACGGTATACAACAAGTCTCAATAATGCGGAAAGGTAAGAATTAATCCTAATTCTACCCGTTGGGACAATTCATCGGACACCAAGAGTGCATAAGAAAATGAAATCGGTCAATGGTATAACAACGGGATTTCATCCCAATCAAAAACAAGAAAACCATGGGTCGCGTGAATACTATCAAAATCTAATAACAACATCGGTTAATTCGAATTAAAACACAAGATCACCACCAAACCCTCCCCAAAATCATACTAGGGTTGAAGGAGTTCTTACCTCTTGAAGATTCAAGCCCTATAATCCGAAGAACACGTGCTAGATCCACAATCCGAGCTACACGATCGAAGGAGGATGAAGAAAATAAAACACTCAAATGATTTGTGAAGGAAAAACCCTCCCTCAAGCTCTCTCTCTCGGTTGTAGGTGAAGAAAAGGAAAAAAAATGAGCTGAAATGCTCAAAAAACGAATTTATAGGGGTTGACTCGACTGACAGACTCGACCGTGTCCGCCTGACACGGTCGCGCGCCTTGCAGCAAGAGGACTCGACCGTGTCCCGCTAGACACGGCCGTGGCGCGGAGGGGCCTTCCGATAGTGACCCGTCCGAAGCCGACTCGGCATGACTCGACCGTGTCCCGGAACACGGTCGGGTGTCCGGCGATCGGTTACGGCTTATCCGGAAGAGTTCGACTCGGCCGTGCTGCACGACACGGCCGGGTCCCGAGGCGAGACTTCGCTTATCCGGAAGATTTCGACTGGCCGTGCTGCACGACACGGTCGGGTCTGAGGCGAGACTTCGGCATTTCCGACGAGTACGGCACGGTCCGTGTCGGACGACACGGCCGAAGTTCGGTCGGCAATGATCGCCAATAATCAAAAAAATGAGCGGGTGAGCTAAAACGACCATAACTCTCTCGTCAGGACTCGATTGACTCACCGTTTGAACCATTGGAAAGCTAATTCGATGCTCTATAATATTGCAAAGATTTAGAATTTTTGGAGTTACCAAAAATTAATGGTGATCTAACAAAGTCGAACTCATAAGAGGAAAGTTGAAACAATGAACAATAATGATACACAACTCGAAGTTTTTCCGAACGGTGAACACGGTGAATGAACATGATTGATGAATGATTATAATTGAGTGAAAATACACTGAGTGACAATTACAGATCGATAATTACCGAATGAAAATGAATGAATTACAACCGGTATTACATTATCTCCCCCTAAAAATAAGTTTCGTCCCGAAACTTACAACACGAATAACTCGGGGTATCTCGACCTCATACTCTCCTCCGTTTCCCACGTGGCTTCCTCGGATCCATGCCTCGACCACTGCACTTTGACCAAAGGAATGGTTTTGTGCCTGATTTGCTTCAGTCGATGCTCTAAGATCTGAATCGGCCTCTCCTCGAAGGTAATGTCGGGTCCCAACTCGATCTCTCCAAAATCAATAATATGGCTAGGGTCCGATACGTACTTCCTAAGCTGGGAAACATGAAATACGTTATGCACGTGGCTCAGGGACGGCGGCAAGCCTAACCGATACGCAAGCTCTCCAACTCTATCTAAAATCTCAAACGGCCCGATATATCTCGGACTAAGTTTACCCTTCCGACCGAAGCGGTAAACTCCCCGTGTCGGCGACACCTTAAGCAAGACGTGATCTCCCACCTCAAACTCCAACGGTCGGCGACGTGTATCGGCATAAGACTTCTGCCGACTCTGGGCCATCAGCAATCTACCACGAATCAGGGTAACCTTCTCCCTCGTCTCAACTATCATGTCGGGCTCGGTACCGATTAGCTCAGACGTTTCATCCCAACACAACGGCGATCTGCACCTCCTCCCATACAACGCTTCGAATGGTGCCATTTTGATCGAGGCATGCCAACTATTGTTGTACGTGAACTCGATCAACGGCAAGTGTGTCTCCCAATCATCCTTCCAATCTAAAGCACAGGCTCGTAACATATCCTCTAGCGTCTATATCGACCGCTCAGACTGTCCGTCTGTCTGAGGGTGGTAGGATGTACTAAGTCTCAACTCGGTTCCCAAAGCTCTATGAACGGCCTGCCAAAAATGTGATATGAACCGGCCATCACGATCCGAAATAATACTCTTAGGGGTCCCATGCAATCTCACTATTTCCGCAACAAACACTCGTGCAAGCCTCTCCGGATCCCAAGTGTCCTTAATACTTAGAAAATGAGCTGATTTGGTTAGTCGATCAACAACGACCCAAATCATATTCATTCCCGTCCGAGTTTTAGGCATACCGGTAATGAAATCCATAGAGATATCCTCCCATTTCCACTCCGGGATAGGAAGTGGTCGCAACAGCCCCGCGGGTCGCTGATGCTCGATCTTAACCTGCTGACAGGTCAGACACCTCGACACAAACTCACTAACGTCTGTCTTCAAATTACTCCACCAGTAGTTGTTCCTCACATCCTTGTACATTCTACTCGTACCAGGATGTATGGAGTAAGGTGTAGCATGAGCTTCACTCAAGATTTTCTGTCTCAGCTCAATATCACTCGGTACACAAAGTCTGCCGCGAAACCTCAAAACTCCATCATCGTGAACCACAAATCCAGGGGCTTTCCCTTTCCTCACATCCTCCCTCAACTGGACCAAAAACGGATCGTCATACTGCTTCGCCCTGATATCATCAGTCAAGGACGAAGTGATCTCTAACGCACATAATTGGCCCTGAACTCTCTGAACCCAAACCTCAATATTCTGACAGATGAAATCTCGCTGGATCCTACTCTGCGGTGTAAGTACCTCTAACATCTGCAAAGCCATCGGTTTTCGGCTCAACGCATCAGCCACTACGTTGGCCTTACCCGGATGGTAAAGTATCTCGAGGTCGTAATCTTTAATTAGCTCTAACCACCTACGCTGCCTCATATTCAACTCTTTATGGCTGAAGATGTACTTCAGACTCTTGTGATCCGTAAAAATCTTACACGATGACCCATAGAGGTAATGCCTCCAGATCTTTAAGGCGAAAACGACCGCAGCTAACTCCAAATCGTGCGTGGGATAATTTACTTCATAAGGTTTCAATTGGAGGGACGCATAAGCAATCACTCTGTCTCTCTGCATCAAAACACATCCTAGACCAAGGCCCGAAGCATCACTATACACTACGAAATCCTTGTTCCCCTGAGGCAATGCTAAAACGGGTGCGGTAGTCAGACGTCTTTTTAACTCGTCAAAGCCGTCCCCGCCTGTCAGTCCACTCGAACTTCTGAGTTTTCTGGAGCAACTGAGTGAGTGGTCTAGCGATCTTAGAAAATCCCTCAACGAATCTGCGGTAATAGCCAGCAAGACCCAGAAAGCTCCTCACCTCCTTCACATTCTTAGGCGGCTCCCAAGCCATCACTGCCTCTATCTTCTGCGGATCTACCCGAACTCCCTCTGCTGAAATCACATGCCCGAGGAACGTCACTTCCTCGAGCCAAAACTCACACTTAGAGAATTTCGCGTGCAACTGCTCAGTCCTCAAAGTGTCTAATACAATCCGGAGATGTAAGGCGTGCTCCTCCCGATTCCGTGAATAGATAAGAATATCGTCGATAAAAACGACTACGAATTTGTCTAGATACTCAATGAAAACTTTGTTCATCAACTGCATGAACACTGCTGGGGCATTGGTTAGCCCGAAAGGCATAACCACAAACTCGTAATGGCCATATCTCATCCGGAAGGCAGCTTTCGGAATATCGACGTCCCGAATCCTCAACTGGTAGTAGCCCGATCGCAAATCAATCTTCGAAAAGACTGTCGCCCCCTGAAGCTGATCAAACAAATCGTCAATCCTGGGCAAAGGGTATTTATTTTTGATGGTCAACTTGTTTAATTCTCGAAAATCGATGCATAAACGAAGCGATCCATCCTTCTTCTTAACAAAAAGTACAGGCGCACCCCAAGGCGATGCGCTCGGTCGAATATACCCTTTGTCTAACAACTCTCCCAACTGATTTTTCAACTCTAGCATCTCCGACGGTGCCATACGGTACGGTGCTCGAGAAATAGGGGCCGCATTCGGCTCAAGGTCAATAGGAAACTCCACCTCTCGATGTGGTGGTAATCCCGGCAAATCATCCGAAATACATCGGGATACTCACTAACAACTGGAATCGAAGATATGTGAACCCCACCATCTTCCGCTGCGAGAGCGAAACACCGATGCCGACACAACCTTGGTTCAAAAGTTTCATCGCCTTCAAGGCGCTAATCACACACCCCGATCTACAGGCTTACGGTAAGCGAGAGTATGCTCGGTGCCGTCCTCGGCAACTATCGTGATGGTACGAGTCCGATAGTTCATGATAGCACCATGACGATCCAACCAATCGTCCCCGAGGATCCAATCCTCACCCTTGAGGTCTATAACAATGAGATTCGAGGGCCAATCCCGGCTCCCGATCCTCACTGGGCAATACCTAACTTCCCGGTCCCCAACCATACGATCCCCGCTAGGCGTACCCACCACAAACGGTTCACACTCAAACAAGTAGTTAAAGCCAATACGATTCACACAATCCGAAGCAATAAAGGAGTGGGTAGCACCCGAATCAAAAAGCACGAAAACTGGATGAGTAAGGATCTGAGTGGTACCTGACGCCACTGGAATGTCTGCCTCCTCCGTGCGCCTCATCTGATATAATCGGGGATGGACTGAGCCCGAACTCGACGCTGCGCGGCGATTCGGCTGACTCCGACCTCTACCACGACTCGAACCCTGCGGAACATGAGTAGCTGGTGAACTGTGATCCTACGATCGCGGTGGTAGTCGAAAATCTGGCGGCCACGTGGCCCTCTCACAATGAGCCGCTTGATGCCGATGCATCGCAAGTAAAGCAAGTAACTAACGGAAGTGGGCAATCCTTCACAACGTGCTCGGGCTGACTGCAATTAAAACAAACTCTCCCGCCCGGTGCAACAGACTGGACTGAACGGTTACCCTGAGATCCACCGGCCTGATGAAACGGCCTCTTCCCAGGTGTAGGAGCAGAACGAGACCTCGAAAACTGACCACCTTTTCCGGCCGAGAACCCACCAGTAGTCTTCTGCTTCTTAGCTTCCGAAACCGACTCTGATTCCGGAACCGCCATCTCGATCGCTAGGGCGCG
Organism: Orobanche coerulescens; assembly: GCA_033398695.1. Classification (NCBI taxonomy): domain Eukaryota; kingdom Viridiplantae; phylum Streptophyta; class Magnoliopsida; order Lamiales; family Orobanchaceae; genus Orobanche; species Orobanche coerulescens. Next base: position 38,707,114 of record CM065811.1, read on the forward strand.
ATCCTGGTATTCCTTCAAAGTGGCACACATGAGCGGTGCCATACTCTGCCTAATATGCGGCTTCATGCGCATATTGAAGTAACGGATTTTATCAGCCTCCAATCTCACTTGATCTCTTACGAACCCCAACTGCTGATTGTAAGAAATGATGGCCTGAGAAATAGGCACATCCTGAGGTGTAGCAGTGAAGAATTCCACAATTCTGCGCTCCTTGACTGGCGGCGGACAATACTCTGCTTCCATAGCAGCCTTGAATTCCTCCCAAGTAGCTCGACGGTCTCTGGGCACAACGACCTCCCACCATTCCGCAGCTTCCTTATCCAGGAGGTACTGGGCAATATGTACCCTCCTGTCTTCAGGACAAGCTACGGCATCGAAGGTCCTGGACAACTGAAAGAGCCAATTCTCCCAACCGAGGGAGTCAGAGGATCCGGAGAAACGAGGAGGGTGCATCTTAGTCACCGTCTGAAGCCACTTACTAGCCTCCTCCTCTGGTGTCGGGGGCGGATTCTGGCGTCCACCCTGAGCTATCTGAGTAAGTTAGGCTACCAACTGCTGAAGTACGGCAGTAGCCCCGGCGTCGGCATTATTACCCGACGGCACTGAGTGAGAGGCTGAGTCCGCAGAGGACTGGGAAAGTGAGCCCTCCTCATTATCAGCACCACGACCACGGCCTCGGCCGCGTCCCCTAGCCGGTCTACCACGACCTCTCAACATACTGAAGGAGAATAAGAAAAGAACAAGATCAGAAAGATTCACAATTTACAAAGTTGGTAACACAAGTCACGATTCCGAACAATGCAAGAAAACGAATTACAAAAATATAAGAGTTCGAGGAGACTTACAGCCACGGGTCGCACGAAAAGACGGTAGCATGATGATATTAGGCTCAACGACTGACTCTAATGACGCAACTGACAGACCCAAATTTCACCGACAGCCTAGGTATTCAAAACCTAAGCTCTGATACCATAATTGTAACACCCCAATTCACAACTGGGACATTACACGCCGTAGAACCCTCGTGAGGTCTACCAGGCTAACACATGACATATAAACCACAATGTAGTCCCGAATAATGCACTCAAAAGTAAATAAGGCCGTGGCCTCGGCCAAAACATTTTTAACGTAATACATGAACAGAGGTTAAATACCAATTTATTGCCCACGCAGGGGACTTAAACCAAGTTTTAAAATGGACAGTCTAACTTCAATACTCGACCATGCAATGACAAAACATAAAAATGTAGACTCGAGCCACATCATCATCATGCCAACCCATCCTTTGCATGCGCATCCCGTGCCAGCTCCTCCGCTCGACCAGTACCTGAAATGCATAAGACGCATTTCCCCCATTTAAGGGGTTAGCATTCGAATAGCTAGTGCAAGTACATAATTACACAACATTATATACATACACAATTCAACGCAAATAAATCGTTAGGATAAATCATTTTGAAAATCAATATTCCGGAATATCACATTAACACCAAAGCAGTGTATTAACAAGTTTCCCACATCACAATTATCCACGCTTGGTAACTCGCGACCGTACCCATTAGTATCGGCCCCCAGAGGTCCCGTCAGACCGTCCCCAGGTGAGAAACCACTTCCGAGGCCGTACCCATTAGTATCGGCCCCCAGAGGTCCCGTCGAACCATCCCCAGGTGGAAGAACATCAACACACGCACCCAATTCCACTTCCATGGCCGTACCCATTAGTATCGGCCCCCAGAGGCCACACGCCATCCCCAGGTGGAAGAGAAACAATCACATTCGTTCAATAAAACCATTTACATCATTCGCATCAAAGTCATACGCACATAACGGAATGTAATACATGTACTTGCCTTGAACACGATGAAACAAGGGAAACAACGAAGGAATAGGTTTTGGTCCGAACAATCCTCCCAAATCCGCTCCTAACACAACAACGGTATACAACAAGTCTCAATAATGCGGAAAGGTAAGAATTAATCCTAATTCTACCCGTTGGGACAATTCATCGGACACCAAGAGTGCATAAGAAAATGAAATCGGTCAATGGTATAACAACGGGATTTCATCCCAATCAAAAACAAGAAAACCATGGGTCGCGTGAATACTATCAAAATCTAATAACAACATCGGTTAATTCGAATTAAAACACAAGATCGCCACCAAACCCTCCCCAAAATCATACTAGGGTTGAAGGAGTTCTTACCTCTTGAAGATTCAAGCCCTATAATCCGAAGAACACGTGCTAGATCCACAATCCGAGCTACACGATCGAAGGAGGATGAAGAAAATAAAACACTCAAATGATTTGTGAAGGAAAAACCCTCCCTCAAGCTCTCTCTCTCGGTTGTAGGTGAAGAAAAGGAAAAAAATGAGTGAAATGCTCAAAAACGAATTTATAGGGGTTGACTCGATCGACAGACTCGACCGTGTCCGCCTGACACGGTCGCGGCGCGCACTGCCGGAGAGGACTCGGCCGTGTCCCGCTAGACACGGTCGTGGCGCGGAGGGGCCTTCCGATAGTGACCCGTCAGCGGCTGACTCGGCATGACTCGACCGTGTCACGGAACACGGTCGGGCGTCTGGGCGATCGGTTCGCTTATCCGGAAGAGTTCGACTCGGCCGTGCTGCACGACATGGTCGGGTCCCGAGGCGAGACTTCGGCATTTCCGGACGAGTGCACGGCACGGGCCGTGTCGGACGACACGGCCGAGTTCGGTCGCGGTGATCGCCAATAATCGAAAAATGAGCGGGTGAGCTAAAACGACCATAACTCTCTCGTCCGGACTCCGATTGACTCACCGTTTGAACCATTGGAAAGCTAATTCGATGCTCTATAATATTGCAAAGATTTAGAATTTTTGGAGTTACCAAAAATTAATGGTGATCTAACAAAGTCGAACTCATAAGAGGAAAGTTGAAACAATGAACAATAATGATACACAACTCGAAGTTTTTCCGAACGGTGAACACGGTGAATGAACATGATTGATGAATGATTATAATTGAGTGAAAATACACTGAGTCACAATTACAGACTGATAATTATTGAATGAAAATGAATGAATTACAACCGGGTATTACATAGCATACGCTACATAGTGTGATTAACGTACGTTAAGCTTGTGCCTTAACGTACGTAATTGGTTATATGTTGCGTACGTTAAGAGAGAATCAGACATCAGTTGACTTCCGCACGTGAAATTGTTATCCGTTTCCATCCACGTGAAGGGTGGTTGGGCAGTCGTGTCGGTCAGAGTCAACCATATTTAGTGTATGTAATACCCTTTCTTTAGCGTACGTAAATGGCCTGTGAAGTCAAGACAGTAGCACCTATAAGTCGATTACGTACGTAACATAAACTGGTTAGTATATGTAACACTGTTAACGTACGCTAATTTTTTTCGATAGCGTACGTTAAGGCTGTACAGTCTATTTAAAGACACTGCCTGTTTTTCATTTCTTCACAACTCCAACCCGATTTTCTCTCCGTATATCCTCCTCCTACCTCCCTAGACCGATATTAACCTTCTCCAACTTGGTTTTGAGTCTTGTAACTTGGAGTGGAGCTCATTGATTCGAAGTTAGAAGGTGTTCTTGAGCTGGAAGTGTATTTCTTGTAATGTTGAGGGTTGTTCTTCATTTCTGAAGGTATGTATATGATTATACTCTGTATTTTTCGTATGTTGATGTTAATATTGTAGAATACTTCACCTAGAGTTAAATTAATCAAGTAAAACCTGGTTATAATTAAACTTTTAACACTTCTTCATGAATATGATAAATGAGGGTTTGGAATGGATGTGTTCTTGAGGTTATAGTGCTAGTAACCATGTTTATATCATCATACTCATCTTGCTGGACGAATTAATCTCAATACAACATTGATAATCAGCTTGCTTCATCATAATTGGATTTAATCAATATAATTGATATCATAAAGTGTTTAAACCCCATATCAGGAATTTAATTACCTTGGGAAGAACTTGACAATGTTAAAGATAGGATTATGTTCTTTTGCCCAGAAATCTTAGAAGTTTTAACATCATTATGGTTCAGTTTCACAAATCTTTAAGGAATGATAAGGATATTGATCAATACAACAATAACTTTTTATTAATCTAATGTGTTGATAACTTAAGGATGTGTTTGATCATCATGGTGGAATGGATAGTGTTTTTTATGAAGGAGTTGCTGATTTTGATTGAGAAAGTCATAAGAGTTTGAGTATCGAATTCGTTATGATTAACCTTGTATAGTAGTAGATGTTGTAGAACATAAAGAAATTCATTAAACCGATTTTATTGGTGAATTGAAGATGTTTTGTTCATAGAAATGACAAGAGTATTAAAGGACATTGTTGATATAGTAATCCGATTGTGGAAGACGAACTAGATGTATTGGAGCCCTTCATTAATCGGTAGGATATTCATTAGGGTGGAATGGATTATTCGGGTAGGTTGCGGGCGTCGTTTCCTACGAATTGATATTAACATTATGTAAATACGTTATTGAATGGATTACGTTTCATTCAAGGTTGCTTGTTCGATTGAGTGTTTAACCAAGGATACCGTCCGTTTGATCATTTGTAGAAGGACTATCTTTTGCCTACGGAGTTGAGGCAAGTTATTTTGCTTAGTTATAATGATGATTAGATTCTTGTGATGTTTATATATTTCATGTATATGAAATGTTTATGAATTTGTGACTTGTAATTTGATATTGTCCTTGATGTTGTTCCATTTTTCATCATGGGATTTCAGTCCCAAGTATGTCACATTGAATCGTTGATCTCGTTGGTCCTTGTTGTCACTTCAGTGAGTTTTTCTTGATCCTTAATTGGAAATGTGATTTGTTGAATTCGTTGTCATGTTGTATCGTGACATATCTGGAATCATATCTGCGTGCCGATTGGTTATTGTGTAGGATTTTTGGCCGGGCACTTATATAGTCATACGTGGATGTTTTCCGTATTAGACTGTGCAAAGTCTCGAGGGTCGAAGCGCAAAGGTCGGGAAAGACCGACTTTATTGCCGCCCTCGAGTCCCGCGTGCGAGTCGTTTCTAGGGCATGCCAGAGAATAAGCCTGACAAACCGTCGGACTCCCCCAACAGGAGCGTGCCACGTGCCCCAATGACGTCTCAAGTCAATTTTCGCCTCCCGCTCTTTTCAGCGACCGAGTAGGTCGTCCGAATTCAAAATCGAAATCCGCTCGAGAAGACGACCGCTTGTTCGATAAAGTGATGAGTCGCTCGTAGTCCATTCAAGTGATCGCCAGTAGAACCACCTCACCCCATGTCTTTAACATCGGAGCGAGCTGGGGGGCAATAGTTGTGCGGGCGATTAATACGCCTCGGAAGAGGCGATCACCTCAACCGCGATCGGCTGACAAGAAGCATCAAAAGCCCGCCAACGGGCACAAAGGTCGGTCGGCCCAAGTTAAGTGTCAAATAAACCAAGGTAGTCTTACCAAACGAAGATTTCAGATCGATATCAAGTACCAAGCGATCGACATCCAGGGCAATCATCTTTAGGTACCTAGCGATCGTCTCTAATGCCCGACCAAGGACGACTGTCTTATGCCACATGTAAAGCCGACCTCCGTCAAGTCTACGAAGACTGAATCTCAGGAAGAAGGCCCACGTGCAGACCCGCAAACGGCGCAGCAAGAGAAGGCTTTTTGACTCCATCCCATCACCAGCTGTTAGTGACAAGGATAGCCTCTCACCTACCGACAGACTCGCAAAAGGTGCCCTATGTGGGACCTCCCAGGACTGAGTCTCGGGGCACATCTCGGTTTCTCATTGGTTCGCACAGTTGACATCCTGTAGCAGCCGTGGACTTTAAGGAAACCAACCCACGTGCTGGGACGATCGCCCCGGTCGCCCTTAATGGCGTGTAAGAAGCACTAAATTAGCATTTAATGCAGAAAGGCACTCGCCCGTTTGGGGGAGTGAGACATCCCAACTCCTCTCCTATAAATAGAAGACTCCCAGCATTTGGAAGGCACTTTTGGAACTTTTGTAACTTTTGGAACTTTTGGACTTTTCGCCCATACATGGAGAGAGGTTCAAACTTTCGTCATTTACACAGAGATTCTATACGCACACATCGCTTCATCTTTGTAACAAGAACTCACAGAGCATTAACTCTGGTTCTTCCGGCAATCATCAGCACTCAAGAGCTAGACAACTAGGGTTATTTCATTCATTGTAATCGTACTCTAACATTAATAGTTATACTCCAAAGCTGTATTCTTATTAATAATATCGCGCGAGAGTATTCAAGCCCGGGTTTAACAACCCTGGCAAATCTTGTGTTATTTACATTCCATCGTACGTGCTCTCGCATTTTGTATGTTACTCACCCGTAGCCATATCCAACAAATCATTCCGAATAATATTTTGGGTAACAACACTTACGTCCCAACCCAGCATTCAACGAGAACTGATTCACGAAGGAATTGAAGTATAGTCGCTAAGAGTCCAAGGGCAGCTATGTATGATGGAATTAACTTCATCACTAATCGAAGAAATCAAAGCTAAACAGTTAGATGATTCTCTAATTTTTCGGTTACGTGATGAAGTGAACAAAGGAAAGGCCCCCGGATCTGTGATACAGGATGATGGAATTCTAAGATTCCAAAGTCGACTTTACGTCCCCGATGACGATGTTTTGAAGCAGACCATCATGAAGGAAGCCCACATCATGCCCTATTCTATTCGCCCAGGCACCAGTAAGATGTACAATGATCTAAAGCAAAATTTCTGGTGGGGAAATATGAAGAAGGATATAGCGGAATACGTCTCGAGGTGTCTAACTTGTCAACAAGTTAAGATTGAACATCAGCGACCTGCTGGAATGTTGAAGCCACTTCCAATTCCTGAGTGGAAGTGGGGGGATATATCGATGGACTTTATCACCAATATGCCAAGGACCAGGACATGAATGAACATGATTTGGGTGATAGTTGATCGACTAACCAAGTCGGCTCATTTCCTAGGTATTAAGGACACTTGGGGACCCGAGAAGTTGGCACGAGTATTTATTTCGGATATAGTCCAATTGCATTGTACGCCGAAGACCATTATTTTGGATCGGGATGGTCGCTTCGTGTCACACTTTTGGTAGATAGTTCATAGGGCCTTGGGAACTGAAGTGAACTTTAGCACAACTTATCATCCTCAAACAGACGGACAGTCCGAAAGGACTATACAGACAGTAGAAGATATGCTAAGAACGTGTGCCTTAGACTGGTCGATAGATTGGGAGGTTCATTTGTCATTGATTGAATTCACTTACAACAATAGTTGGCATGCTTCCATTAAGATGGCACCGTTCGAAGCGTTGTATGGGAGAAGATGCAGATTGCCCATGTGTTGGGATGATTCTTCTGATTTGATCGGGATGGAACCAGAGTTGATAGTTCAGACTCAAGAGAAGGTAGCTCTAATTCGTGAAAGGTTGTTGACTGCCCAGAGTCGGCAGAAGTCTTATGCAGACATGCGTCGTCACCCGTTAGAGTTTGACATTAGGGACCACGTGCTATTGAAGGTTTCTTCTACTAGAGGAATTTTCCGTTTTGGGAAGAAAGGGAAGCTGAGTCTGATATATATCGAACCATTCGGGATTCTTGAAAGAGTTGGTGAGTTGGCGTACAGATTGGCCTTACCGCCATCGCTGAGTCATGTTCACAATGTGTTTCACGTATCCCAGTTAAGGAAGTATGTACCAGATCCTAGTTATGTCATTGACTTCGGCGAGATTGAGATAGCTAATGATGGCACGTTCGAAGACAAAACAATCAAGATACTCGAGAGTCGGATCAAACAATTGAGGAATAAACCGATTCCCTTGGTTAAAGTTCAGTGGTCTCGATATGGAGTCAAAGAAGCAACTTGGGAGACTGAAGATAGTATGAAGTCGAGATACCCGGATTTATTTTCATCTTAAGTTTCGGGACGAAACTTCTTTTTAGAGGGGTAATATGTAATGTACATATAATTATTGTATATTTTATCTGTATTTGAACCTTGTGGCATAGCATGTTGTACTTCGATCTGAGTATAAACCTCTGTATGTTTTTGATCATGTATCGACAAGTGTTTGATTTCATAGATGTTGTTCATGCTTGTACTTGTGCACTGGTAGCGCACGCTAAGGGTTTGAGGCTAGTGCATGCTAAGTTGAGTATAGTAAGGTTAGTAAGCTTCGTAATGACGTTAGTGCACGCTATATTTGAGAGGTAGCATATGCTAACTGTTTTATTTAGCGCACGTAGGGGATGTTTAGCGTACGCTAAGCTGAGATCAGACAGAGACAGTAGTCTGCAAGCCCGTTAGCACACGCTAATAAGGAGCAGTAGCGCATGCTAATAACCATTTTCTATAAATAGGACAACACCTAATTTCATTTTTCAGTTTCCACCTCTCCCCACACCCGATTTCTGAGACATAGAGAGTTACTCTATCCATCCTAAACCTTCATATCAGCCTCTAAACATCACCATTGAAGGCAAGGAGCTTTGAGGATTGGTGTTGAAGCTTTTGGCGTGGAGTTCATCAAGTTATTTCATCTTTTCCTTCCGTTTAAGGTATGTAACGGTTTACCAAACTGGAATTTATGTTCTTAGCTATATTTTGAGCTTGCTTCGGAATTTATTGGACTTGTTAGATCTTATCGAATCCAGCACCATATTTTGAAGATTGGAACCCGGTTATACCTTGTTTTTTCTTCATTGCTAAGAGTGTTGATCGAACCTTGATGGATAAAAAACCTAGGATGTAGTGTCCTAAGTTCATTTTGAATTATGAGCATGATTTTAGTAAGGTTCTAATATTACTAAGATGTTCCGCCGATGATAATTCATGTTTTGATAGAGGTGTTGATTTGACTATATTCTTCACGTTCTTACTTAAAATGAATCGGCTATGTCAATGAAATCAATCTCGGATCACCGTAGTATCGTTCCCTTACATAGTACATTTGGTACGCTTGTATCTTGAGTCACACTTGTGATATGAATCGTAAGAGCCGAAACATATATGGATTAGGAATTGAAATAAATATTGAAATTTAGATTTTGATGACTTGTATATCCTTGAATCCGTAGACATCGGCATTTCGCCTCCGATATGATCATTCGACTCATATGAAGTATATCACTATTTTCGGCTCATCTTTAATCGAGTAGACTAACCGTGAAATGGCCCTACGTCATTGTTACATGATTATTACTTAGAACGTTCGGTGATCATACGTTAGTTTCGAGTAGTATGTTGAGTTCCTTGTTATTTCTGTTGAACAAGGTCCGAGCCTTGCAAAGTGATCGATCGAGGGGCGGTGGCCTTCGGACGCGTGACAATCGTTTGAGTATTTAATTCTTGCCATCTTTAAGGCAAGTATCGTATTTTGAATATTGGTTTAATATTGATGATTTTGATCATGCACATTGCTATTCATGTTATTGAACATGAGATCTTTCCAGTTGAATTGTCATGATATCGTTATTGATTTATTTGTATGTTAATGTTGATGGACATATCGATTTCTTGCATATGTGTATGCATAATGGTGTTCGTATATGTTGTGTTGATCCGAAGGGATCGTGTGATCTATGCTAAGGGCGTTGGATCAGATGTCCACCTCGTGTTGGTCCGACGGGATCATCTTGGGATCTATACTGAGGGCGCTGGATCATTGGATGGGTTTTCCACCTCGTGTTGGTCCGACGGGATCATCTTGGGTCTATGCTGAGGGCGCTGGATCATTGGATTACCCATGTTGTGTTGATGGAATCGTGTGGATTCGCATCGTTGGATTCCGGTAGTGGAAGTCCGTGTTATGTATTTTGCCATGCATCGTTGTTGCATACTTGATTTTGTATATTATGATACTTGTACTAGCATCGTTTTGCTAACCCCTTCGGGGGTGGACATTTGTTTTTATATTCAGGTAGCCGAGGATCGGGGAAGCAACCACAGTGCCGACATGATGACGAAGGGGCTCAATGATGTTATTTGTCGTGTTGTTTTGTTATTCTGGTTTGATTTTCAGTACTCAACTATGCGTGTCCTGTTGATGATTTGAGGTGTTGTAATAAATGGATTCATTTGAACTTGTTATTGAATTCTAAATTTTAATGGTACTTTTGTATTATTTCCGCATTTCTTAAATTAGCCTTGTAAATTCTTATATAAAGGATTTACGGCGCTGTAATTATTCCGAATATCTCGGGATGTTACAAGAATCATAGGCAAAACTTCCTAAACCTCAACCACAATATTGGTATGACCAGATGTTACAACTCAAAGGCCGACAGCTCCCCCTAACGCCTTAAAAAATGGAAGGTCAATACAGGCAAAGCCATGTACACTTTAACTGTAGCTATGGAGGATGAATTTCTACAGTGCATCAAAGATGGCCGAATGCCGAAGGAAGCATGGGACATGTTGGCGGCAATTTTCACCAAGAAGAATGATTTAAAATTACAAAGGCTCGAAAATAAACTTCTGCGGATCTTCCAGAGAAATATGTTCGTGAGTCAATATTTTGCAAAGGTGAAATCTCTTTCAGACGATATTTTTGAACTAGATTCTAAAAATGGTATTACACTGACCAGGATGAAAAGAATTATCATCCATAGACTGAAGCCGAAGTACAAGAATATTATCACGGCAACTCAGAACTGGGCCACCAAGCCAATTTTAGCAGATCTGGAGAATTAGCTAATCCATAAACAATATCTGGACAAACCCACATCGAGTCAACCAGCCAATGGCGAAGAGATGGTTCTTTTAACTAGTAGAAGAGATAGTCGAGGATGCAGTCATGGTCGAGGGCGATGGCTTGGTGTGGAAGATTCAATAGTCAAAAAAGAAAGATTCTAGGAAACCAAGATAGAGGATTACAGTGAGGAGAGCTCGAGGGGCTCAAAATAATTGAGGTGGTTGAAACTGGTGGCAAGAAAATCGTCAAAGTGATGAGTGTTTCAGCTGTCGTGACATTATTCAAGAAATTATTGGTCCAAGAAAGTTGAAGGAAATGCCTCAACATCTTCGAAGAACGAAGGCACTGGAGAAAATGATTGTGTGATATCCCACATCGACTAGCGGAGAGGGGGCGAAATGCCTTATATGTGCATGCCCGCCTCCATGTAGCATGAGGCCTTTTGGGGGATCACTGGTTTTGGGGAGATAGGAACTCCAAAGTTAAGTGTACTTGGTGCTAGAGTAATTCAGGATGGGTAACCTTCTGGGAAGTTGCTCGTAGACTCCTAGGAACAAAACCATGAGGGCCGGCTCATAGGAAAGTGCCAGAGCAGACAATACCATGCTACGGTGGAGCGGTCTTAGGACGTGACAGATTGGGACTTCGAGACTTCATTTTTTTGTGGAGAAGGTAGACACTACTGATGCATGATGGAAATACCCAATTGAGCAACTTGCACTTGCTTATGTATGTGAGCATTCAGTTGACTACAAATTATTGGTTTGGGGTGTTCCAATCATATGACCGGCAATGAGTCTAAACTTTTGAGCATGACTAAGTACAACACAGACTGGGTTCTTATAATACCTGATAACCAATATTTGCCAATAGCCTATGTTTACACGAAGGTGGGGACATGACGAAATACAATCGAAAATGTTTAGCATGTCCTACAGATGAAGAATAACCTGTTGTAAGTACCCCATCTAATGACTTCACATAACTACGAACTACTCGGTCCAGAGAATGTGAATGTGTATCGATAACTAAAAGTTGTAGGTACACCATTCGTAGAAGGACCAAAAATGAAGGTTATCTATGTGATGTCAGCTGAAGAAGCCTATGTTTGGTCATGAGGCACGACACTATCGACCTGTAGCATGTACGACTCGGACAAGTCAATTATAGCAAAGTAAAAATTATAATGCAAAAGTCAATGTTAAAGGAAATCTCGCAATCTGAGATCTGCCATGAAATTGTATGTGTTGGGTGTCAATATGGTAAGTCACATTAATTGCCTTACAAAAATCAAAGTTTAGAGCTAAGGAGCTGTTGGAGTTAGTCCACTTGGATTTAATTGGAAAAATCAAACAACCTTCAACTTGTGGCTATCGAGATTTAATTACCTATAATAATGACTTCTCAAGGTATACCTGTGTATATTTATTAAATCATAAAGATGAGCCTTTTGAATAAATTCAGGGGATTCAAGCACACGGTAGAACATGATCTCGGGAGAAAGGTCAAGTGCCTCCATATTGATAACTGTAACACCCCCAGAATACATCCGTAAATGATACACGCCGTAGGCCCTTCTTACAAGGATCTACAAGGCTAAACTCTACTAGACTACAAAATGATTGACCGACCGGGGTCAATCTAAATACAACGCAGACCGACAAGGTCATTAAACAATTCAGAAACAAATGAACTTTACATCTCAATGACAAAAATAAACTTGAACACAGAAAAGAACGACAACTCAATTTAATAAATAAAAACTACACCCATGCAAGGGTGAATACTCGAACGACAGAGAATTACCGACCAAATGAAACAAAAGAAAAGACTCTGACTCTGGTGTGATTAGTATCATTGTCCTTCATCTCCTTCCCAGCCAATCCGGTGACTGCTCCCGAGCTGCCAAAACCTGAGCGCATAACAGGCACCCACCCCCCGAAAACTCGGGGGTTAGCAAACTAGAGTTTTGCTAGTGCAAGTACATAATATACAAGATATACGAATAATAACAACACAAAACTCAACAGCCGTGAAACCTTAACACAAACCACACATTTAAATGGTCAACACAGAATAGCATTACATACACAAGGTGAAAGATAATCACATTGTCATATTCTCCTTACAGAACATAACACTAATGAAACTTTAAACGAGCCCAAGGAGTCAGAAAAATCCCTTTATATAAAAGGAAAAGTATTTTGATAAGAAAGTTCGAAAACATTAATATTGACTCGGGCTATCTTGGGGTTTTGAAAATCAAATGGAAATACTTTAGAAAATACTTCAAAAGCTCTCGGGTCCTTAACCCAACGTGTGGAAAACAATTTGCAAGAAAACCATTACAACGTTATTTGGGGTCCTCGACCCAAATGGTAAAGCACTATCACAAGCGAATCATTACATCTCACGGGGTTCTCGGCCCAATCCAAATGATATCATCACGAGATCAAATCTCAACATCTCACGGGGTCCTCGACCCAATACACAGAATAATCGACACAGTACAATCAAAGGTACAACCTCTCATTCGACAAAACCTGCTCAAGACCCCTGATTAATTAACCCTCGGAGATCTCGTCAAATATCCTTGGTTAATTAACCCTGATACCAACATTTAAAACAAGTTGCAAAGTTTTAAATTTCGAAAAATCATTTGATAACGGGGTCTTAGCTATCACTCAAATATCTGTTACCAATAAGCCTGCCAGGCGCCTCCCTTGCACACCTGTGTACCGGCGTTCACTCCACTATATTGGCCGCCCATTGCACATGTCACCGCGCCGGCGTTCACTCCCACAGGAGCCGCCCCTTGCTCGCGCATTAAGTAACACCGGTGTTCACCAATCATATGGAGCCGCTCATTGCGCAGACATCAGCCGGAGTGCACGCCCGCCTCGAGGTACCGGATATGACGTCTCTCATAACAAGTATTCACATTATTACAAACACCAAGCACATACCAACCGTTGCAACAATTATCAAATCAGTTCCTCAATTCACATAATCTATTCGCCAATACGCAACTACGCAAAATAAACAATAACTCGCACGTTATTCATCAAGACTTAGCACATTAGGCCTTCAACACTATCAATCAATACTACATAAATATCCTTATATCGTAACTCAACCGAAAATACAAACATTACCATATTACCTCTATAAACATCATTCGTACTTTAGTCTAAGTTGAGTACGTCAACTAATATTGGTATGAATCACCCAACATTTATCTCCATATGTATATTTATATACATATACATATATCTATACATATATCCACTCATATCTATATCTATATATATATATAACATAAATGCAGATATTCATAACATGATTCATATACTTCAGCAACAATGATTTCACGTAATTATAATTCGTATATCAAGGTACTTGCCTTGGTAATATCTCGCGAATGCTCCGGAAATACAGTTGATTGGAACAATCCGGAACTCCAACGGAAACGACGATCGAAAAGGCTCAACACTGGATTATCGTAGGAATTTCATCCTTAATATCCTATCATTAAATAAACAATCAATCAAACGAGGAAAAGCATAAAGAGATGGCCGAACCCTAACTGTTCTCTTCGTAACGTACGTTACACACATACGTAACGTACGTTACGTCTGCACGTGAGCTCACGTAAGCTACAAGGATTAGCGCACGCTAAGCATGCATTGGACAGTTCTACCCAGTTCAGACGACTGCCTTGCCTGAGGGTATAACGTACGTAATGCATAGAGCTTAACGTATGTTATATTCACACATATCATACTCATGTGAATCAGAATGACCCTATGGTGTTGATGTCTACGAATTCCCGGTTAATCCTCCCATCATAAGACTTACTCCAAATCTCGATTATAGATCCTCAAAGGTAGTTCGGAAAATCTGAGGTTGTTATCAATATTAAGTCTATGATCATTATAAAACACCATACAATATGGTTTATTAATCTCAGAAAACTTACCTTACTTGATCATCATGACAAGAATCGAACTATAATGTTCTTAACTCGGGTAACTAAAGCATGAACATTACAACTTCCAAAAACATGATGTTCGGATAAAAATCATCTATGGAGCTTAATAATTCCGGTGGTATGTTCATAACATCCTTAAGAACACGAATTCAAGGTTGAGGTAGCATTAACATACCTTAATATGAAAGAAACGCAGAGACAAGAGGTAGCATCCAACTCCGATTGTTTGAATATCAATCTAAGATGTTTCGTAACTTAAATGATCGAGTTAATGTGATCTATAGGTATTTTAGAGGGCTGGAGACTCTCTAGAAATGAAGGAAAACGAAGTACAAGTGAAAGGGACGAAGTGAAATGAAATGGGGTGTTGTCTATATATATAATATCTTGAGCTTTACGTACGTTAGCCTTAGCCATTTATGTACGTAATCGACTTAGCGCACGCTTCCATTCGATCTTAGCGTATGCTATCGTTCACTGATAGCTTATTGTATCATTCTGTACTAGCTTACGTACGTTACTCCCTATGCATTACGTACGTAAGCTACACACATTAGCGTACGCTAGTTACAAACCTTAGCGTACGTTAACACCCGTTGACCCCAAAACTGTCCAGGTTCATCCGCGGGAATCTTTCCGAGCCCCACCACCAGCCGTCCATGTGCTAGCCAGTCTGTTCAATTATTGACCTCCTTACGTACGCTACGTCTAGCTCGTAGCGTACGCTATCTCCAGTTCATAACGTACGTTACGCTTACCGGTTAGCGTGCGTTACGACATAGTTGCATGCGAAGTATTAAAAGTTGATATTATCATGCATGAGGATATGAATACGGAAACGATCGTACTTCGATTATTGATAACACCAATTCAGGTAATACAGGGTTCAACTACGGACGAAAATACCCAACAATTTATCCGGATATTACATACTATCCCTCTTAAAAGAAGTTTCGTCCCGAAACTTAAAGTAGAGTGGTGGAACAACCAAGGAAAAATAACTGCTTGTTCAGCCCCAAAACATCACGAGCGATGCGCGAAATGATTGGACCTAGGAAGTATCAGGCACGTCAATTGAGGCGATAAATTACACGTGAACATGAGAATTTAGAGTGGAGAAGTATAAGCTCACGGAATTAAGGAAATTCACAAACGGCTCAGACGTACTAAAATCGCGTGTCGAGCTCGACCCACCGTATTCAAGTTCATAACACATTGGAAATATTAATCGCACGAATGGGAACAAATAGTTTCGAACAAAATTCTGCAAAGATTAAGTTCAGATGTGAATAGACCACAATAATTCATGGAGTCTAACAAATCGGTTCTGAAATTCGTTCGAATGATGGTAGGTTCAGTAGAACATGGTAGTTTTAAATTGTCAAGAGGATCATAGATGAATCATCAACAATGAAAGTCTCCCAACATCGAAAATACTAAGAAGAGCACGGGTACTACGTGTCCCCGTACCAAGAAGACATGTCAGCTCCGAAACTTAAAACAGCAGGAGTTGGAAACGAAAAGCAATTAAAATGAAAAAAAAACAATCAAAGTCACGATTGTTGGA
Source organism: Orobanche coerulescens (assembly GCA_033398695.1). Classification (NCBI taxonomy): domain Eukaryota; kingdom Viridiplantae; phylum Streptophyta; class Magnoliopsida; order Lamiales; family Orobanchaceae; genus Orobanche; species Orobanche coerulescens. The sequence goes on from CM065811.1 coordinate 38,723,397, forward strand.
AATAGCAACGACTAGAACACAGTACAAAATCTTCATTCGCCTATGATAGGCTCTTCAGCAGAAGACATAAGGTTTCGGGACATTCTCCGGCCACTTGCTCTGCTCACCGACAGAGTAGCATTCTTTGCCAATTCAGAAATTATCTCACAATGTTTCTCCCGATGGCCTTCACACCCGCACCGATGACAAGTCAAGAGTGGGGAGGGACAGTTTACACGGATGTGTCCCGTACGGTTGCAGTTGAAGCACACTCTCTTCTTACCGGGAGTCACCGATGCTGGTTGGGGATTCCCAATGCTCATTCTCGACCGCGAAGACGACGCATTCGAACGACGTGGGGGCTTGAGAACCTTAGTCTCGTCACTGCCCAAAAATTTTCCAGATGTCCTCGGTCTCTTTTCTCCGCTCGTTGGCTCGGTCACCGAGGAGGTTTCATAGGTTATCGTCTGATCTTGATATTCCTTCACCGTAACATGAATCGTTGTCGTACGAACCACCTCACCGCTTCCGCTTCCTATATTACGTCTACATCCGCCAGGGCTCGTCATGCTAATGCAGATAGTACCGTTTTATTGTTATCACATAGTCGGTTGTACGATATACCACAATTATCAACATAAGGTTTAATTAGCATCCTTAGAATAACGGTAATATCGTAAAGCATGAAATTTTTCTGAAATCAACTTCCAATCCTTCGTCTAGGATGATCATTATGCGTATGCTTTTAATGAAAAAAAAATTTTGAAACAAAAGCCAAGTCACGTTGTGCTCAAAACTTGTAAATATTGTCCTTTGTTGTAAGAAGAAGTTTATACAATGACTCAAAAAAAAAAATTTATTTTCGAGTAATGCCTACAAGAAAATTGAAAATCAAATTATAACTAGTTTGAAATATTTCAAAAATGTTGAGTCCCAAATACCATAATTTTGAAAATCCTTCTTCTTCTACCAAAATATTTATTCGAAAGAATTTTTTTACCAAAATACGTGACCATTCGACACGACTACATTAAATCATGAGGTTCACAATGTTAGGAAAATTTCAAAACACTACTTTGAAATGTTCGTAATTCGGCCCGGAAATATTACGTGCCGGGGATTCTGCGTCGGAACCTACCAGGCTAAAAACCATTTAAAAATCATTTCAAAATATGCCAAAAAGCCGATGACGGTAGCATTTTCCAAAACTTACAAAATCATTTGTAAAATATTAAATACCGTCATAAAAATACCGTTAAAATGTGCAAGGCTAAAATGCCAAAATGTCAAGAGTCATTTCAAAATACTCACGCAGCGGATAAAATTAACACTCAAAGATTTATCCTACTGAAATGCAGAAATCGATAAAAATGTTCGACTACCGAAGTATACTACATAACCATTCTCACTCGAACCGTATACGCAGGTGATATCGTAAAACAATATAATCTCTAACAAGTTCAAACCCTAGGTTCACGTTAAGCACAATATAATCAAATACGTATATAAGGGGACTTACGATTCGGGAGGCTAACCATCACGGATTGCTTGAAGATGATGTTGGAACCACGATACTAATCACAACTCTGACGCGCGCGACTTACACAAGACATGGACTTGACCCAACGGCCTAGGTTTTTCGCAAACCTAAGCTCTGATACCATATTTGTAACACCCACAGAATACATCAGTAAATGTTACACGCAGTAGCCCTTCTTACAAGGATCTACAAGGCTAAACTCTACTAGACTACAAAATGATTGACCAATAGGGTCAATCTAAATACAACGCAGACCGACAAGGTCATTAAACAATTCAGAAACAAATAAACTTTACATCTCAATGACAAAAATAAACTTGAACACAGAAAAGAACGACAACTCAATTTAATAAATAAAAACTACACCCATGCAAGGGTGAATACTCGAACGACAGAGAATTACCGACCAAATGAAACAAAAGAAAAGACTCTGACTCTGGTGTGATTAGTATCATTGTCCTTCATCTCCTTCCCAGCCAATCCAGTGACTGCTCCCGAGCTGCCAAAACCTGAGCGCATAACAGGCACCCACCCCCCGAAAACTCGGGGGTTAGCAAACTAGAGTTTTGCTAGTGCAAGTACATAATATACAAGATATACGAATAACAACAACACAAAACTCAACAGTCGTGAAACCTTAACACAAACCACACATTTAAATGGTCAACACAGAATAGCATTACATACACAAGGTGAAAGATAATCACATTGTCATATTCTCCTTACAGAACATAACACCAATGAAACTTTAAACGAGCCCAAGGAGTCAGAAAAATCCCTTTATATAAAAGGAAAAGTATTTTGATAAGAAAGTTCGAAAATATTAATATTGACTCGGGCCATCTTGGGGTTTTGAAAATCAAATGGAAATACTTTAGAAAATACTTCAAAAGCTCTCGGGTCCTTGACCCAACGTGTGGAAAACAATTTGCAAGAAAACCATTACAACGTTATTTGGGGTCCTCGACCCAAATGGTAAAGCACTATCACAAGCGAATCATTACAACATCTCACGGGGTTCTCGGCCCAATCCAAATGATATCATCACGAGATCAAATCTCAACATCTCACGGGGTCCTCGACCCAATACACAGAATAATCGACACAGTACAATCAAAGGCACAACCTCTCATTCGACAAAACCTGCTCAAGACCCCTGATTAATTAACCCTCGGAGATCTCGTCAAATATCCTTGGTTAATTAACCCTGATACCAACATTTAAAACAAGTTGCAAAGTTTTAAATTTCGAAAAATCATTTGGTAACGGGGTCTTAGCTATCACTCAAATATCCGTTACCAATAAGCCTGCCAGGCGCCTCCCTTGCACACCTGTGTACCGGCGTTCACTCCACTATATTGGCCGCCCATTGCACATGTCACCGCGCTGGCATTCACTCCCACAGGAGCCGCCCCTTGCTCGCGCATTAAGTAACACCGGTGTTCACCAATCATATGGAGCCGCTCATTGCAGCGTATATCAGGCCGGAGTGCACGCCCCGTCCTCAGAGGTACCCGGATATGACGTCTCTCATAACAAGTATTCACATTATTACAAACACCAAGCACACAGTCAACCGTTGCAACAATTATCAAATCAGTTCCTCAATTCACATAATCTATTCGCCAATACGCAACTACGCAAAATAAACAATAACTCGCACGTTATTCATCAAGACTTAGCACATTAGGCCTTCAACACTATCAATCAATACTACATAAATATCCTTATATCGTAACTCAACCGAAAATACAAACATTACCATATTACCTCTATAAACATCATTCGTACTTTAGTCTAAGTTGAGTACGTCGACTAATATTGGTATGAATCACCCAACATTTATCTTCATATGTATATTTATATACATATACATATATCTATACATATATCCACTCATATCTATATATATATATATATATATATATATATATATATATAACATAAATGCAGATATTCATAACATGATTCATATACTTCAGCAACAATGATTTCACGTAATTATAATTCGTATATCAAGGTACTTGCCTTGGTAATCTCTCGCGAATGCTCTGGAAATACAGTTGATTGGAACAATCCGGAACTCCAACGGAAACGACGATCGGAAAGGCTCAACACTGGATTATCGTAGGAATTTCATCCTTAATATCCTATCATTAAATAAACAATCAATCAAACGAGGAAAAGCATAAAGAGATGGCCGAACCCTAACTGTTCTCTTCGTAACGTACGTTACACACATACGTAACGTACGTTACGTCTGCACGTTAGCGCACGTAAGCTACAAGGATTAGCGCACGCTAAGCATGCATCGACGATTCTACCCGATTCGAACGGCTTGCCTTGCACGAGGTATAACGTTGTAATGCATAGAGCTTAACGTACGTTATATTCACACATATCATACTCATGTGAATCAGAATGACCCTATGGTGTTGATGTCTACGAATTCCCGGTTAATCCTCCCATCATAAGACTTACTCCAAATCTCGATTATAGATCCTCAAAGGTAGTTCGGAAAATCTGAGGTTGTTATCAACATTATGTCTATGATCATTATGAAAATACCATACAATATGGTTTATTAATCTCAGAAAACTTACCTTACTTGATCATCATAACAAGAATCGAACTATAATGTTCTTAACTCGGGTAACTAAAGCATGAACATTACAACTTCCAAAAACATGATGTTCGGATAAAAATCATCTATGGAGCTTAATAATACCGGTGGTATGTTCATAACATCCTTAAGAACACGAATTCAAGGTTGAGGTAGCATTAACATACCTTAATATGAAAGAAACGCAGAGACAAGAGGTAGCATCCAACTCCGATTGTTTGAATATCAATCCAAGATGTTTCGTAACTTAAATGATCGAGTTAATGTGATCTATAGGTGTTTTAGAGGGCTGGAGACTCTCTAGAAATGAAGGAAAACGAAGTACAAGTGAAAGGGACGAAGTGAAATGAAATGGGGTGTTGTCTATATATATATAATATCTTGAGCTTTACGTATGTTAGCCTTAGCCATTTACGTACGTAATCGACTTAGCGCACGCTACCATTCGATCTTAGCGTACGCTATCGTTCACTGATAGCTTACTGTCTCATTCTGTACTAGCTTACGTACGTTACTCCCTATGCATTACGTACGTAAGCTACACACATTAGCGTACGCTAGTTACAAACCTTAGCGTACGTTAACACCCGTTGACCCCAAAACTGTCCAGGTTCATGCGCGGGAATCTTTCCGAGCCCCACCACCAGTCGTCCATGTGCTAGCCAGTCTGTTCAATTATTGACCTCCTTACGTACGCTACGTCTAGCTCGTAGCGTACGCTATCTCCAGTTCGTAATGTACGTTACACTTACCGGTTAGCGTGCGTTACGACGTAGTTGCATGCGAAGTATTAAAAGTTGATATTATCATGCATGAGGATATGAATACGGAAACGATCGTACTTCGATTATTGATAACACCAATTCAGGTAATACAGGGTTCAACTATGGACGAAAATACCCAACAATTTATCCGGATATTACAATAATAGAGGAGAATACATTTCAACGGATTTCAACAACTACCTCAAGGAGTTTAACATCTGGAGGCAACTCACTTGTGCAAAAACATAGCAGAATGGAGTAGCGGAAAAGAAGAACCACCACCTAGCATAAATAGGTGGAAGTCTTTTACATGCTAAAAATATTAATATAAGATTTTAGGTAAAATGCATGAAGACAGTAGTATATATCACAAATAGGATACCACAACCGAGACTGGAATTCATTCTACCATTTGAGAAGTTGTATAATGGTAAACAATAGTTAATTATTTTTGAGTATTTTATTGTGTATGTTATGTGTTTGTTGCAGATAAAGACCGTAGTAAGTTTGACAAGAAGACCATCTGCTATATTTCTATGGAATACGATGAACTATAGAAGGGCTGGAAATATTGTGATCCCGGTAGAAACAAGATTTATGTCTCACAAAATATTGTATACAATGATGAATCTTCATTGTGGGCAAACAAGACGGCATTGAAAGATATACAAGAGCTGCAACAGAAGTTACAGACTAAGTTGCAGAAAGATTCCTCTTAAGTCAATGGTGACACAAAAGAACCAAAATTCCCAATAGATCAATTGGAGGTACGATCTGAGTCAACGATCCAAGTCAGGAAGTCCTTAGAGAACAGATGTTCATGAAATACCAAATGAAGTGCATACTAGACAACCGAAAGAGCAACAATAGGAGCCTTCACAACCTCAAGTGTGATGGTCTATCAAAGATAGACGATCAAATTCAAAGTATACATGACTTGTCTATGTTGAGGTCAAATATCCAACTCATTTGAAGAAGCATCAAAGAGTCCAGAGTGGAGAAAGGCCATGCAGGAAGAGATTTTGGCACTAAAATCAAACTTCGAATTTAGTGTCAAACTTGAAAGTGATAAACCATATTATGCAAATGGATTTACAAGTTGAAAATTAGCCCAGATGGTATAATCGAGCGGTATAAGGCTCGATTAGTTGTTTGTGGGTTCTCTCATGAGTATGGCATAGACTATGATGAAATGTTCAGTACAGTGGCAAATATTACTATAGTTCGTGTCTACTATCGCTAGCCGCAATTAAGTCATGGATATTATGAATGGATGTGAATGATGTTTTTATAAATGGGGAACTTGATTGTGACATGTATTGATCAACCCCCCACAAATCTACCCCGAATGGGCAACATTTGTCAAAAACTTCCAGTGATGATAAAAGAAAAAAATTCAAGCAACAACGAGGCAGCAAGAGAAGACATCGAACGTGCTTTCAACATGCTCCAATCTATATGAGCAATTGTTTCTGGTCCTGGCCGATTTTGGTACAAAGAAGATCTAAGTGAAATAATGTTATCTTGTACACAATGCGATAATTGAGGGTGAGAGTGCAAATGCAACCAATTGGCATGATGATGATGGCCTAATTTAATTGCACATATCCGAAATGAACTCAGTTCCTTGGATTAATGCTTTAATGAATTTTTCTAGAGGAGTCTGAATTACTTTTTTATATTTTTATTTTTCGTATGCTTGTAATATTTCTACGTGTAATAAAATTTATATTGTTTTGGTAATTCTGGTCCCATTCTTATTTCGTTTTTATTTCTGGATTTTGTGTGTAATCTTTTTATCTATTATTTGTAGTTTTTGTGTCACTTATTTTTATGTCTAATGTTTTTGTCTATTATTTGTAATTTTTATGTCACTTATTTTTTTGTCTAATATTTTTATAAGTTTCGTCTCTTTAATATTATCATGTTATTTGATATATAAATTGAACATAAAACTGAATTCATAAATGAAAATCCAAATACGAATCTTCATTAAAAAGGAAAAAAATAGTGGGAGCATGTCGGATTCATGAAAAAATAGGTTTATAATTATTTTTTGATACTGAGGCCCAAGCTTCTACCTGGCTAGTAATTAGGACAATATCCCCAGCCCTCAGAGCTCCAAGTTAAATCAGGAGCTGTGTCTCCGTCACTACTACACATAAGAGTCGTTCTCAAGTGGTTGTTCCATGTTAGATCCCCTCAAATCCATCCACAAGGGTCCCACTGAAATCAGTCCTCTTACAGTGTCACTTAAAATCCTCAATATTTAATTGTTCCACTAGCGTATCCTGTGGTTAGAGTCTCTCCCTTAGCCATAGACTGAGGAGTCATAACCCTCACAAATTCTTTTCCCGTGAAGACTCGAACCTGATCTCCCACTTAATGTGGAGGACCCGTGGCCAGTGGACAAGAACACTGGTTAGATATATGAAGTTTATGTATATTGGAGGCTTATGGTTGTATGAGAAAGATTTATGTTTTGGTAATGCGACACATTGAGAACCGAAAAAGCAGATTTATGCAGTCTGTGGTTCTAAATCCGATTATTTACCAATCTATGATATGCAATTATTTACCAAAAAGTACGAAAATCACACCATCCATTAAGTTTTAAGCTGGACACATGGATTAATAAGGATATTTTACGTATTAATAAAAGATATAGTAAAAAACACTACTCTCTACGTCCCGCTCTCATACATATATTTCTCTCAAAAAGTTGTCCTTTTAGTAAGCTTATGTAATACCCGAGATTTTTTTATTTTTAGTAATTTCTATTTTTGGTATTTTCCTATTTTCGACGACTCGCTTGTAACTATTTCGATATTTTGGAACTATTTTGTTCTACACTTTTTGTCATTTGAACAGATTTTGAAGTCGTTTTTAACGAATCCGAGTAATATGGTAACTTTACTGTGCTTTGGTTTGATTCTTGTAAATCTTGTTTGGAATCGTCGTTTCATTGTTCCTCTAAGTTCAATAAACATATTTAGACGTGTTGTGAACCTTCGTATTGTTATTCGATATTGAATCATAAGTTTCGGAGGTTCGGCCGTTTTGTAATTCCCAAAGTTTTGGGCATGTGATTTCATATTCATTTTTTTGTACCTTCGGATGATGGGAATCGTATGGTTTTTCTGTGCTTGATTACATATTTGGAGACTCTTAGTCAGCGCTTCATTGCATGATGGCTTCAGCGTGAGTGCAGACGATCGAGGCGTCGAGACACCGCATAGATAGCAGCTAACTGCTGCATCTAGCAGGCACGCATGAGCTGACACACGAGCTGATGCTCATGCTCTGCTCGTGCACCATAACAGAAGTTGGGCAGTGGGTTACGCACGACCTGACGCACGCGCAAATTGGTCGTGTGTCCCTGAATTGTTGTTATACTAACTCTACGCACGAGCAACACACGAGCATTTAGCGTGCGTGTCTGGTCGTGCGCCTCTACAGGTATAAAACCTGGCAGTCACGTTTTATTTCTCATTTTTTCACTTCTTTCCTCCGAGCGGCGATTTGTGCGATTCCACAGATAGAATTTGGTCGAAATATCATCATCCAACTTCATCTCTGAGTTCCTAATGTGATTTAATCATCGTTCAATCTCCTTTTTTCTTCGAATCGAGGTAATCTTTCTCAGAACCCTAAATTTCGGGATTTTGGAGGGTTTTTGCTATTTTCTTCCATTTTTAACCAAATTACTCATAGAATCATGATGTGTATGATTTATTTATCTCCGATAGATGTTTCCCCTACGGAATTATGGTTTAATTTATGATTTTTTATAAAATCCAGGGGGTTTGGTTGTGATCCGCCCTCTATGTGTTATGTTGATGGATTGCATGATTCGTAGATGGGATTTTCGGGAGTATTTCAGTTTCAACTCCAGTTGTATGGTTGTTGATAGTTGTTTTTGTTAGGGTTGTATACTACAAAGCATAATTTATGCTTGTATTACATAATTTCTGTTAGGGTTGTATACATCAAAGCATACTTTATGCTTATATTACCTAATTTCCCGGTCTTTATCTATGAGAATGTTTAATTCATTTCATCACATGTTTTGTATATTTATTCACGCTATGGTTATGCAAATATTGTGTAAATACTTTATATTGTAGATAATATGGTGTGTCGAGTTACACAGAAGATCACATTATCGGTTCCTTATATAGTAATAATTAGTTCACAACCTATATAACATTAGACCGTTGTGTGAGAGGTTGTAGTATATGCTTGAGATTGGTTAGTCTTGACCATTAGCATATATTAGCGTATTCGGTATACGTTGAACAGGATCGAGGTGAGATAGATTCTTATGTACTGACTATAAGAAGAACGTACATCTCGGACAATTATTATTTCTTAATTCTAGTAATTAGTATTTTATTATATATATTTAATATTTATTACTTTGATTTATCATGGGTGAGAGCCACAATGATGGACTCAACATGCTCGATATTTTGGGTAGTATTATTATTTATATGATAATTAATATTATAGCTAGAAATCGTGTCCCGACCAGTCGGGTTGATCATGTCCCTTGAGGCACTCGAAAGTATTATTATATTAAACCCTGCAGGTGGAATTAATTTCCGATATAATAATAAAGGTCGAGTGGTATGCTCATGTATAATATATTAATTAATTAAAAACTGTTAGTAGCTTAAATTAATTAATAGACATGAGATATCTTAAACACGAGAAATAATTAATTCAAAAAGGAGCTCAATTTCGTAATTTAGGATTTTGGTAGGAAGTGCAATATCAACTATTTAATGGAGTAAGTTGATATTAATAGACTCATAATATTAGGAAGATTCCTAATATGGTAAGATGAGATCTATTGGGAGTCCTTACCTTATCCTCCTTAAGGTCCCTAGAGTAGCCCATAACAACTATAAATAGGACAAAGCGGTTGGCCGATTTTCATCCTTCATTGAACAAGAATTTTCGTTTTTTCTCTACTTTGTGTTTTATTGTGGATCTTGACTTGTGTCTTGAATTCCGTAATTTAGCTAACATAATATTTTTCTAAATACAAATATTCAAGAAAATAGAGGGAAAATTTGTGAGGTAATTCTTGAAGATCAAGTTTCGGCAGTGTCACCCTGTACTGCAGTCCAAGTTTGATCCGGTAGATTGTTGCTCACACAACATCTGGATCTTAGGTGGGAACTCTAGAAGATCTAAAAGGTAGAAATACAAGGAGGTCAACTAGGAGCAAGTAGGAGATTTCGATCGACCCTAAAGGAATAATACTACCACTTCGCGTCAAAGGTATGAATTATCAATTGTACTGCATAAATAGGTGTATTTAAATTGCTTATTAATATGTTTAATTAATTAATTGACAAGCCTAAATAGATCCACTATTTATGTTGGTTAATATATAGAACCGAATATAAAATATTATACTAATTCGCTCCCGCTGCATTTTATATTCCAACAATTTGTATCGGAGCCGGTCTTTAGGCTCTGTTCAGATTAATTAATTTTATGGTATTGGAATATATTTGCTAGAAATTTTCTTGCAGGTGAATATGGTCCAATTATCATGGCTATGTTAATTTTTTATTTTATTTACGTGTTTTTGGTAATTTGGCCCGTTTTGAGGCATGTGTAAGTTTTTCTCATGAGAAAATCCATGGGTAGAGTAGGATTTATTTTTCCTTGTAATTTTTGTTGTGAATTCGATGTGTTTTACTTTGTGTAAAATTGTAATCGAGTTGGAGTACACAAAGTACGAAGGAAAAAGAAGTCCAGCGCGAAAAGGAGTCCCGATCGGATGAACCGATCTTGACCAACCTGTTGCCGATTGGGGCTCGGTCGAGAGCATGCGGTCTCGGTCGCGAGTGCCACTGGTCGGGTCGGCCGATAGCAGCGGGTCGGGTTGGGCTGGGCAGGGCCGCGGGTCCGACAGTCTGAGACGGGTAGTTTCGGATCGAGTCGAGCAATTTCAGATCCTGTTCAGTTTTTTCGCTGTTCGTTGCATCCGTTGGAACACAATAAATTTAAATTTAGAAATTTCTTGTGAAATTAATTTTTGCATGGAAGAAAGTTTCTAAATTTGGCAGTTTTTGTGGCCCGACCGGAAGGAGGTGACGAGATGCTTGACGCAGTGGGAGCAAGCGAGCCAAGGATTTTCTCGTTATTCAAAACGAGGAATAAAAGCCATGATAATTGGATTTAATTATCGAGTTTTAATTATTTGTTGGTTTTTATTGTTTTGATGTATGACATGTGTGAATGTATGCATGATATGTTTCTTGCATGTTATGACGAGAAAATTAAAAACCTTATTTTTTTTAAGTAACTAAGTGGTTTTAAAAATTGATTTTTTTTCAAAATTCAGTTGGCCTCCATAATTGGTTTAAATTGTGAAATAATTAGCATGCACGTTGACATTAGAGTCTTCCTCCACATCGGATGTGCTAATTATTGGCTCACTAGTTTTAAACTTCAATTAGATAACAAAAAGGTGAATGTTATTTTTTATGATAAGACCTCTCCATCTGTAGGACTATTATCATTAAATAATATTCTAAGGTTTGTTAAATTATAGTCTTCACTTAGGTGCATTGATTAATAAGTTCCCCATCGGAGTCTCTGTTAATTTAATACATGGCCAAGAGGAACCAACTATTAATTTTACTTGTCAAAACGCATCTGACTAGATAGGAAAATTAAAGACGTTAAAATCTACTTGAAAAATGTATGTGTAAACGTCCACACTAACGTGGCTTGCATGTGCGGTTTTTCGAGGTGTTGGTTGATTGCATATATATTGTGTTTTAAGGTTTTTCAATATATTTTGCGTCAAATTATGTGATAAATGGTGTTTTTAATTTTATTCTCAGATCTCTTTCAATCCACTTGCTGTTATTCTCAAAGAAAATAAACTTGATGGCACTAACTTTGCTGACTGGAAAAGAAACCTTGACATAGTCCTGACTGCCGAGGGGCATAAATTTGTGTTAACTGAGGAAAGCCCTCTGGATCCAGAATCGGATGCCACTCCTAAAGAGTTGGCTGATTTCCGAAAATGGAAGAAGTCTAATGAGATGGCTCGCTGTTATATTTTGGCTTCACTAACAAATATATTGCAGCATCAGCATCAGACGATGGGCTCAGCCGCGGAGATGATGAAAAATCTCACCGAGATGTTTGGTCATCAGAACTGAGCGGCTAGGCAAAATGCAACGAGGGTGTTGATGACAACCAAAATGTCTGAAGGGACTCCAGTAAAAGATCATGTTCTGAAAATGATGTCTCATTTGAACGAACTAAGCATACTGGGGGCTACTATCGGTGCAGAGTCGCATGTCGATATTATCTTGGGCAGCTTACCAAGAAGCTTTGAGCAGTTCCGCATTAACTACAATATGAACCGTAGGACATATACTTTGGCGTAAATTCTGACAGAGCTTCAATCTGCTGAAGGTCTCTTCAAACAAGGTTATCATCAAATTCTGGCGGCAACCGGTGCTACTTCTTCAAAACCCAAATGGGGAAACAAGAAAAAGCAGGTTGGCCAGAAGCAAGTGGCAACCTTCAAAGCTAAGAGCGAGGCTCCTCAGTCCAAGGCTCCTCATTCCGAGGCAAACAAAAAGCCGCGGGACAAATGCTATAAGTGCGGTCTGAAGGGGCATTTCAAGAGTGACTGCCCTAAGAAAGGTACGTCTCATGCACTAGTAGTCAAAACGTATTTGGCTGCCTGTTCTATCACTTCGTGGATAGTAGATTCAGGCTCTACTGATCATGTTTGTTATGACTCGCAGGGGTTCCAAGTAACCAAAGTGCTTAGTGGGGATGAGATTACTATCAACTGGGGCGACTATTTCAGACTGGAGGCTGTTGCAGTGGGAGTCGTGCAGTTGAAAGTTAATGATATGATTCTAGTCCTAAATAATGTATTATTGGTATCTGATTTTAGAATGATTTAATTTCGGTTTCTAAATTGCGTTGTGATGGATATTCAGTTTCTTTTAACGATAAAGCAGTTATTAAAAGAAATGGTGAATATGTTTGCACAAGTACTTATAATGAAGGACTTTACATCATTAATGTTGCACAAACTCCCTTGCATAATTATAAATCGCTTAATTATTTGACTAATCCTAATAAAAGAAAAGAACCTTCGAGCATAAATCAAACATAATTCTCTACTAGTGAAAATTTGACGTGGTTTAATTTTGTTTGTTCTACTTGAATTTTATTTGCCCAGAATTTATTATATATTTTCTCATGACAGTGCTCATCGGCGTATACAACTATAATATCCATGTAAATGTTTATTATTTAGAGGAAAATTAATTGTTATTTAGAGGGACAACGTTCATATTCAATTTAGTCATTAAATTTATTGGTGTAGATAATTATGGAGGGATGAAAAATTAGCGCCTAACTAATATAATCTAATTTGGAGCCAAAGTCATTTAGTGGTATTTTAGTCCAACAACATATCGATTTAATTTATAAATCGGCCCCAAACTAAACCGATCGGTTTATTAACAAAATAAACTGTGTGGCCGTGTGGCTGAATAGAATTATTGTAGAAAATAAGAAAAAGTTAAAGAGAAGAATAAAGTTAAAGTGACATCTGATTTGAAAAAGTTATAAAAGTTTAAAATGACATCTATTTAAAAGTGGAGGAAGTAATAAATATATATATATATATATATATATATATATATATATATATAGCAAAGTGCACTTAGACATGAGATATATTTTTTTTTGAGGGAGAGACGAGAAACTCCCACACCTGTATCGGCGCCCCGATCGCGGGTGTTAAATCGAGGATGTCAGCACTAATGGCAGCAATGGTGAGGTGACAACGAGAGGCACCTAACTCAACAACAAACCTCGTAATATTTCAAAGAAAATATCACACCACACCTGATTCGATCCCTATACACAGAATATATTAAATCCTGAATGCGGTAACAAAAAGACTCTCCATCCTTTCCGCTACCCAAAATCACATCATATGTACTGGCTGTCTCATTTCTGAGTGTTTCTCCAACTTTTTCCTTTTCATAGCAGGTGAGCTTAGCAATGAATAAAAATTCAGTTTTTATTAATTCTTATTGTGTCTTTTTGGTATATTTTTGTTTACTCTCTTTTCCCATCCATGTTTATTTCTTGATTATATTTCTCGAATTTCATGTGGGTTTTAGATTCACTTGTGTTCCGTCAATTCGCAATCGGAGTGGTTTAAGAATAAAGATATTGAAAATTCTCGGTTTTAATTGATTTCGGAATCATCGTTTTTCTTCAATTTTCTTCAATCTGAGGATGCCCAGAATTCACAATGTTTTTTTTTTAATTTTCTTAATCACTTTCTTTTTCTCTTTCACAGTGTTTCGAGGTAATCATTTGTTCGTTCATGTATTGGCATCATCGTTGGTTCGTCGCTAGATGGGATCCGAAGGGCCTAAACCTGCAGTTACAATCCATGTGACAGGATTCAAAAAATTTCATGGAGTCGCTGAAAATCCAACCGAGACAATTGTTAATAATCTGCAAAACTATATGAACAAAAGGGGTTTACCAAAAGGGTTAAACCTTGGTAGTTGCACAATTCTTGAAACTGCAGGTCAAGGAGCTACCGGCTCCTTATATCAAACACTCCAATCTGCTGTGATCAATGATACTACCCCATCAGATGCTGCCACAGTTATTTGGGTCTGTCTCTCAATTTGACATTATCATCAATACTTCTTGATAATACAATAGAAGTTGCTTTCTCTTTGATAGTAGTTCGAATTGTGTATTCTTGTGTCGAATGTCTATGTCCCTGTACTCGAGTTACCACTACTTTTTATTTTGTTAAGTCCTATTAAAAGTTCTTAATAGATTGCTCTGAACGTAAATACATTAACATTTCATCGATCGATCTATATGCATCGTCATATGTTTTATTTTCTCCACTTATTTTATTTATTTTCGGTTTCATGACATGCATTATATTTTTATGATTGTTAGTAGTTTACCTGAGGGGGATATCATTAGGTATGCAGTGGTTATTACCTAGGTTGCGCGACACTAACACGGATACGGCTATAACTATAAAATCTTAAAATATAGGACACTGACTTGGCGTGGACAGGGATTTCTGTTTTACATATATATGACGCCATTTGAGAGACGTTTTGTAGTTGGAACTGGAAGTTGGACGGTAGGCCTGTGCGCTAGCTGACACATGATAGTTTGTTTTTGTGTCGTCCGTATCGGATGTGAGAGTAGTTTGATCGGGATTCGTAGGAATAAATTATTACATGGTCAGGATATGTAAAAATATGGGATAATTACAAAAACTACTCCTGAGGCTTGTGGTATTTGAAAAAAAGAGCTCTTTTCAAAGTCATGCCTTGCCCAGATCCGCGTCCATGCCGTGTCCAGATTCACACAACAGGTGGGACGCTGCACATGCGCGTCGGACACGGACAGAGCCGTCTTACGTCATCACTTATGATAAAGCATCATTTATATGTGAAGTGTGGGGGAAATATGATTACTTTCATGCATTGCCTTCCTGAGGGTTCTTTCTTTCTGACTGATAAAATGCTTGTAGGTTCATTTTGGGGTTAATAGTGGAGCCACAAGATTTGTTATAGAGCAACAAGCTGTCAATGAAGCTACCTTCCGTTGCCCTGATGAACTGGGGTGGAAGCCTCAGGTAGTATATCACCATTTTTTTTTTTTTTGGTAAATAGTGTTTATTCATTACCAAGTAATCATGAAGGTACAGAAGCTCAAAAACTTAATAAACCAACCAGCATAAGCTACCTATTGCAGAATTTTTTTTCTAACATAAGCAGCTAGTTTTCTATTTCTGTGACATCTCAGTCCCACCACTTCTTTACATTGTCGTAGGACCTCTTCTCTTGGAGAGGAGATAGCTTGGAATCTTCTGAAATTCCATTCACGCCATATATGATAAACTGCCAGTGACAATAGCAGTCTATACATATGTTGCTTAACAGTTTTGGAACCACAGTGCTGAATCAGAATAGCCTTCTCCCTCTCCCACTGCTCAGCTCCACCATTTAAGCCTCCCCATATCTTCAACCTTTCCCAAATCGCAGCTGTATATTCACATTGGAAGAACAAGTGTTCAACTTTGTCCTCACCTCGATCACAAAAGCTACATCCCTGATCCACATGTATCCCAATCTGTACCTAACCTGTTCAAGATGGTGAGCCACAATATAAATGTACATTTTGGTTGCGCATCGTTGCAGCTAATCCCTCTATGCCATTGCACTTTTTCCACTGGTCCACACAGAGCAAGATACATTTTCCTAATGGAGAAGTGAGAGTGCCTCATGGGCTTCTTTTCTTCCTCAGAGCTGTTCACATAGTTTCTTGCATTTATTATTTTCTTCACAACCCATGAGGCCTGTGCAGGTACTGCCATGGTTGCTAAATCTTGCCTCTTTATGTAGTAACCGTGCACCCACTTTATCCATAGTTTCTCCTTCTGATGATGTAGGTCCCATAGCAACTTACACAGTGAAGCTTTATTCCATAAGTGGATGTTAATCAAATTCCACCCTCCTGCTTGTTTTGGTAAACACATATGATCCCATGTCACTAAAGCCCTTTTAGTAATTCCTGTTCCACCTGACCACAGAAATGATCTACAAGCACTTTGTAGTATATCACCATTATTATTATTATTATTATTATTATTGTTGTTGTTGTTGTTGTTGTTATTGTTGTTACTATTTTAATTTCTAAGTTTTAAGAGTTTGATATGACACGACTCTACTTACTTTGTTACAGAAAGTTCCCATTGTCCCGGCAGATGGCGCGATTTCACGAACACGAGAGGTATGGTTATGGATGATCCTTTTGTAGATTGTCTTTTGTTGATGTGAAGGAGAAAGGCCTTCGGCAATTCTACTGAATGAAAACTTATACACCCTCCGTAACAAAATATAAGCAAAAATTGGTCATTTGGTTGCAACAAAATATAAGCAAAAATTTTTACATTAATTTATGATAGTATACCAAATATTATAAGCAAAAGGAGTATTTTTTTACTATAAAATTGAAGGTCACTTCATTCATTAATTTATATGAGGGGTAATTTAGGTAGTGACGTGTGGAGAAAGAGGTACACGGATTGTAAGGTGATACCCGAAGAGAGTACCATGACTCAACATAGACTTGTTGTGCTTGATTTTCAAGGTAAGAGGTATTATAAAAAGAGAAGTCCGCAAGTGGACCCTCGAGTTAGATGGTGGAAGCTTCAAGGGGAGAGTCGGCAAACTTTTGTGGATAAGGTGTTCACTAGATGTAATGATTTCGAGTGGGCGGAGATGGATATAGATTCAACTTGGGCTATGTTGGAACATAACATTAAGGAAGCGGCAAAAGAAGTTTTCGGGGAATTTAAAGAATACAAGTCATTAGGTAAGGACACATCGGGTGAAATGATGAGGTAAAGCAGGCGATAAAAACTAAATGTGAATGCTACAAGACATTAGGAAATGCCCGAGTGAGGAGAACTTTGAGAAATATAAGGAGGCTAAAAGAGAAGCCAAGAAAGCCGTCTGTGATGTTAGGGCAAAGATTAATCAAGAATTGTATACGAAATTAGATACTAAGGAAGGGGAAAGGGATATTTATACATTTGCTCGTATTAGAGATAGGAGGACATGAGATATTGGGAGAGTTAAATGTGTGAAGGATGTGGATCATAAGATTTTAGTCGGAGATCAGGAGATGAGAGAAAGATGGAGGGCATATTTTGATAACCTATTTAATGGACAACGTGAGGAAGATATTGGGGATGTAAGTATTGCTTCAAATTTGGTTAATTGGGATTTTATGCGACGAATTCAAAAGGGTGAAGTACGGATGGCATTAAAGAAAATAGGTTCGGAAAAAGCAGAAGGGCCAGATGGTATACCTATTGAAGGATGGAGGTGTTTGGGAGAGAGGGGAATCGAGTGGTTGACTATACTTTTCAACAAGATTTGGAAATACAACAAGATGTCACTGGCATGGAGGAAAAGCACTGTAGTCCCTTTATATAAGAACAAAGACGATGTCCAATAGTGCTTTAATTATCGGGGATTAAGTTGATGAGTCATACCATGACATGGGAGCGAGTGATTGAGCAACGTCTTAGAAAGTGTGTGAAGATATCAGAAAATCCATTTGGATTTATGCCCGGGAGATCGTGGAAGCAATATTTCTGATGATACAGATGATGGAACACTATCGTGATAAGAAGAAAGACTTGCATATGATTTTTCTTGATTTAGAGAAGGCTTATGATAAGGTACCAAGTGAGGTACTTTGGTGGGCATAGCCAAAAAAGGCGTGCCTAAGAAGTATATTGACATTATTAGAGACATGTATGAAGGAGCTAGTACAAGTGTAGTACTACCGTGGGAAGGACGGAGGAATTTCCTATTATGATTGGGATGCATCAAGGCTCGACTTTTAGTCCTTTTCTCTTTGCCATAGTCATGGACGAATTGACAAGGTCAATTCAAGACGATATTCCTTGTGCATGATGTTTGCAGATGATATAGTATTGGTTGATGAAATGAAGGACGAAATTGAAAGAAAGTTGGAACTCTGGAGAAATACGCTAGAAACTCTTGGTTTTAGGCTGAGCAGAAGTAAGATTGACTATTTGGAGTGTAGTTTTAATGGAAATGGAAGTTGAGAGGCGGGTACAATCACTTTTGATGGGAATGTTATACGAGGATCTGAGTTTTTTCGTTATATTGAGTCTATTCTTCAAAAGAATGGAGAACTACACTGTGACGGGCCCATAAGATTAAGGCGGGATGGTTGAAATGAAGAGCGCAACGAGGTTACTATGTGACCAAAGCGTACCTTACAGATTAAAGAGAAATTTTACCGAACAGCAATTAGCCATGCATTTTTATATAGCACTGAATATTGGCCTGTAAAGCATAGTCATGTGCATAAGATGAATGTGGCGGAAATGCGTATGCTAAGATGGATGCGTGACCATACAAGAAAGGATCGACTTAGAAATGATGTGATTAGGAAAAAAGTATGAGTGACCCTTATAGAGGATAAGCGGTTGGAGAATCAGTTAAGATGGTTCGGGCATGTGAGACGGAGGCCGATTTATGTACCGGTGGGGAGGCTTGAAGAATGGGGAGCGCATAGGCTGTGATGGGGCAGAGATAGACCTAAACAGACATGGATAAGGGTGATTGAGAATGATATGATGTTTCTTGGGATTGGAGAAGTTATGGCGTTGGATAGGACGATGTGGAGGGAGAGAATTCGGGTGGTTGATTATATTTGAGGATTTTTTATTTTTATTATTATTATTTATTTATTTTTGCATAATGATTATTACTATTTTTTTATTTATTTTTTATTATTTATTTATTTTTGCATAATTATTATTACTTTTTTTACTATTTTTTTTATTACGTACCAAACTTTTCACCTTTCGTTTTTGCCTTTTTCATATGACTGTTCTATTGGAGACGACTTGACGTTTTCAGCGATTGATTCATGTTAGCCGACCCCAAAATATTTTGGGACTAGGGCTCTGATGTTGTATTGAGAAAATACTAGACTATGTGAACATGTAATACATGTGCTATTTATATGAAGCATATTATTTGGAAAAAATTTAAAAATAATAATATTTGTATGAAAACGCATAAAAATTTTGGTTTTGCTTATATTTTATTATGGGGATGCACAAGTAGTCTTTCTCGTCCACTTTATAAATATTTTCAACTATCTCTCTCTCTAAAAATAAGGTAATAGCGCATACTGAAAATTGGCTATTTTCTCCCATTTAAGGTGTTGTACTTGATGTGGAAGAGCTCTCTAAGTGTACTATTTGTAATATGAACTAGCTATAGATTAGTGATCCACCATCTAGAATTAATTTTTCAGGTTGGACGAAATTGATTAATATAGTCAACCTTATTATGATCCCATTTATTTGGAAAAAAACGGGATCATAATACAACGTGATGGAAAAAACGGAAAGTAAAAAACTGTAGAAAAATCTTGGAAGGGGTTTCAAAGAGCTATTTATGAGATGGTGGTTTCTTGTGCAATTCACTTTATGAGTTTTATTATTTAGATCATCATCAACATCAACAACACCCTAATCCCAACTATGTTGAGACCGTGACATGAAGATTATAGTGTCAATTAGTTGTATAAATTAGTTTATACTATAAATTCATACAATAAGCAAAGTGACAAATTTTAGGCAGATGCCTTTTCTGTCTCAACCTTCATGAAATGAGATGAAATTTTAAAACCACCAACATCATAGATTTTTCCAGTTACATAGAAAATATAATGAGACGGCAATGAATTGAGATAATTGCTAAGTCATGCCAAGTTACGTGACTGATATTGTAAAAACCAACACGTACGTTGTTGAACTGATATTGTAAAAACCAACACGTACGTCGTTGAACAAGAGCTTTATTATTTGGATGAATAACAAAAATTATTCCGTAGGATGTCTTATTACAAAAGAAAATGAAAATCAATTATCTTTCAAGATTACAACCCCGAAAAGCATTTCGTATACCTTAAAGCTTGTTTTTTGTGATACTTTGTCCTCATCGTCATCATGGGACACTTGAATCCGAGGCAGCTATGTAGGGGTTGGTGCATGGAGATTATAGTATTGTTACTATTTAATTAATTGTCTTAAATTAATTACACTATAAGCAAAGTTTTTTTAATCTTTTCAAATTTGATGGCTGCAGACTTCCCTTCCCGTCGAGGGTATTACCAAGTCGTTGGAAAAAATGGGTTATGAAGTGATGACCTCAGATGATGCCGGTCGATTTGTTTGCAACTATGTATATTATCATTCACTGCGTTTTGCTGAGGTGAATAGAATAAAATCGCTATTCGTACATGTTCCTCTCTTCTGCACTATAGATGAAGTGACTCAAATGCAGTTTGCTGCTTCCTTGTTGGAGGTACTTGCCTCTTTATATTAGCTCTCGAAACAGGCTTTTTTTTTTCGAAAAAAAAAAAATCGTTCTTTCTTTCTCAAAGGTATGTAATTTGTGAGAATGCGTGGTTATGTTAATAAGATGGTTGGTTAATAATAATAGAACAGTCAACTTTGTGTGTGCTCTTGCTGTTCTTTTGTGGTGGCTTTTCTTGAGATTGTTGGACACTGAATGCTGTGAAATTCCAAAGCTTGTGATGAATTTTAGTAATAATTTAAATATAAAAAAACTTAAATAAACAAATAAAAATATTTGTTACTGACATTCTTAATTACATAGTTATATGTAAAAATATCAGGAAAGGTATAATATATTATAAACAAACAATATTCATTTATTTAATCCGTTATATATATATATATATATATATATATATGTATGCTTATACAATATATACAGTTATAATTATTTCTAAGATGGTTATTTGTATCTAGATATATTTCTGTAACAATATTAATTAATGTCTCTTTATTTGTGTATAATTATTTTATTATTAAATAATACGAAGAATATAAGTATAATATGAAAAATGCAAGTATGTAATTATTTTAAGCTGTAATATAAAGATAATACAAAAGCGTATATTTGTACTCAAAAAGTCATTCTCATTTGATTCATAGATCTTAATTAAATGGATGGTTTAGATTTATACGCACAAAAATATATGCATGGAATGCAATTTAGATGCATATAATTCATAATTTTAATGCATTGTAATTTAGATGCGCGAAATGCATATATTGCATGCATTAGTCAATTTGGACCGTACATCACACAAAGATCAATGATTCAAATTTATTCTTAGGTCTTACTAAAAAAATCTTGATGCTTTAACAATGTATAATGATTTACTCAGTTGAAGACTGATTACATCTTACCTCTCCAGATCCTGTTCTGAAAGGGATATATTGAGTATGTTTAGTTTGATTTTGTTTGATATGCATGTATCATTCCCTTTTCATCTGGCATTCCATTTTAATCTCATTTTGTTCCTACCTAATTATTGTAAATTGTTGTATAGTTTTTGTCCCTACCTAATTATTTAAACTCATTTGGGACAAATTCACACACACACATATATATATATATATATATATATATATATATATATATATATATATAGACGGGTTCTATGCAGTACCAATATTAGATGCAGTACTTTACAGTACTAATTTATGCATGAGTTTGTACTTATTATGCATGAAATATATGCATTTCGTACATCAAAATTTCAATGCACTAAAATATGCAATATATGCATCAAAATATCGATGCATTAAAATATTAGATTATATGCATCAAATTTTTGTGAGAATTAATGGATTGAAATTTTGATGCACGAAATGTATATATTTCATGCATAATTAGTACAAAACTCATGCATAAATTAAGATCACAAGATCGCATCTAATATTAGTCGCATGTAACGCGCCAATATATATATATATATATATATATATATATATATATATATATATATATTACAATTTTTATTACGGGAGATAACCCCTACTGATGATAACCCCTACTATAATAGCCCCTACTGATGATAACCCCTACTATATATATAACCCCTACTATATAGTAGGGGTTAGGATCACTATGGGTTGTATGCATTGACATGATGTACATTATGTATTATTAGGAGTACAAAAGGTGGTTCTCGCAGTTCTCGCACTTAACAGGGTTCTGAAAATAAAAACACACTATATATATATATATGGATTGACTATGGTGGAAACACTCTTAATGGTGAAATTTAGAAACTAATTGCATTATTAAGTAATTTCATTGCATATTTGTTATTATTTGTTGCATCAAGCTGGTCGTTAGTATATGCAACAAATAATGCAATAAAAAAAATATATAAATGTATAAAATTCTACTCATCTACAGCCGTTAGATCACTAATATCAATGGCCTACAAAAGTTTTTAGATTTCACAAAGTAATTAGTTTTTATATGATCTATTTCCTATATATATATATATATGTAATTGTTGTAAGATTTAGTAATTCTCGTCCTATAAATATATTACAAGATAGAAGTTACCATCCATTCTCACGTAGTTTTTTATTTTAGTTTTTCAATCAATTTATATTGTAATTTTTATAACAAAAAAATCTAATTTTCGAAAATATTATTGCAAAATTTAATTAGAAACTAAATTTTTATTTGAAAATAGACTCTCGTATTTAGATAAAGTTATGTTTTAAAACTAGACTCCAAATAAAATAGGAAGTGTATACATATAAAAAAAGAATTTAGAAAAGTGCAGGCTGATTACTTAAAGTGATCCAAAGTTCAATTTAATTAAGATATTTTTTTCTGCATTTCAAATCAGTTTATGCAGCTAAGCATCAATTTCAAATATAATCAAACCAATCCTAATCCCGTTTCGAAATAATCACCCTATTAACTTACAATGTTATCAGTTTAACTTTTAAACATACGAAGTCATTATTCAACCCGTGCGATGCACGGTCTTTGGTTGAATATCTACGTGTTTTGTACGTAATGTTGGGGCAGACGGTTGAATGAGCGGATACGTAATTTAAACGCTTTTGCAGAAGTTTATATATTTTTTTATTGTTCTTGTCCTTTTATTTTAGTCTATGTAATTAATTATATGAAATGAGGCTTTACTAACCCGTATGTTGCTCCGGGATTGTTTTTGGTTTATTCAACCCGTGCGATGCCCCGATTGTATCTAAGATTTCATAACTAAAATTTAACCATCTTGTAATTTATACTCTCATTTAAAAGTTCATTTTAATCACCTTGTGTATTAGAAGGTGCATTTGTATTGTGATATTTATTGTAACTTTTGTATTTAAATTAGTTTATTTACATAAAAGTTACAATTAAAATAGTCTCTTCATATATTTATAATTAAAAGTTACAATTAAATCTCCCTTCCACATTAAATTAAGGGGGATAAGTATTATATAGTATATTAGAAGGTGCATTTGCATTGTGATGTTTATTGTAACTTTTGTATTTAAATTAGTTTATTTACATTAAAAGTTACAACTAAAATAGTCTCTTCATATATTTACAATTAAATCTCCCTTCCACATTAAATTAATGAGGGTAAGTATTATATAGTATAGATATGTTATTAGAAAAGCCCGTCAGACTTACCGGATTTAGAAATAAAATAAAAATTTGTATATTTAAAAATCTAATCACTATAAAAATATGTATATTTCTATCATTTTATCTTTTTATTTTTAAATCAATAGTTTAAACAATTATAATTTTTTCGTATCAATTATTTTTGATAAGAAATATATCAAATTAATTTGACATCCATATAATATATATATATATATATAAAGTAATTTAAATATAATAATGATATATTAGATGATTAAAATATTTCCATATAAAAATATTAGAATATTGAATAAAATATATATTTTTAGTTTATTTTCATAGTTCTGTACTTTAACAGCTATTTGATTTTTCAGAATTATTTTGTTCTGATTGTAAAAATAATAAAATAATTACATTAATACCAAATCATATAAAAAAAATTATATTAGTAAGAATATGGGTTGTATACTTTTAATGAAAGTTGATAATAATAAATATAATATAATTTATTATTTATAAAATTAGATATAAGACTCATATTGTCCTACATGAAAAAATAAATGCTTCTGCTTAATTAAATTATGGTTTTCCTATTATGTGCCCTTAGATCACATGATAAGAATCTATATTATATAACATGAAAGTTTTTTATAATTTATTAAATCATTTTAATTCATTTTTACTTTTATTTTCCTTTTTTTTTTTGGGGTTTCTCCCGCCTAAACTTTTTGTTCCACTTGGTAAGTTTTTTTTCCTTATTTTTCTCCCCTTTTCATGCACTCTTCATTATCTTCTCTTTATATTTCTCCTCCCATTTTTTCTCCTCTCTTATTTTCTCTTCATATTGTTTCTCCTCACCGTTGATTGTCTTTGTTTAATTGGCCCTTCCGATTTTTTCGTGAATCACACCTAATCTCTGTCTCTCGGTTGATTTTTCTCGATTGCTAGATTCACCGCCACCTCCCCACCTCTTGGTTTTAGGGTTTGCAATCTTCTACTACATTCTTTTATCTTGTGATTGATATTCTTGTATTTTGAATCTTTTGTTCTATCCATAGATTTGTGATTGATAAAATTGAGAGAAACCGCCTCTATTTGTACGATTTGGCATTTGCAATTTGAAAGGTGAGGATGAAAAGATATCTGTTTAGTGAAACTTTCCTTTTTGCTTTCTCTTCGTGCCTTTTTATTCCCCCAATTCATGTTCAGGATTCCACGACGGTATTTTTAGTCGCAAACTAATGTTATATGTTTGATATTCTGCTCCCATTATTATTTCTTGGATAAAAAAATGATCTTACCTAATTTTTTCAATATCCAACTCAATTATTTGTTGGCAGTGCTTGAAATATGTTACGGCTGGCCATGAGGTACAATTTCGAATTGCTACTTATCAGATGATTATATAGATTCTTGTGAAAATCATCACCTCCTTCAACAATTTGTTCGTTATTTGTAGTCCTGACTAGGTGATTTGCTCTTCTTTTTTGTTTTGGTTTGGAAATGACAATCTTTGGATATTATTATATTGATCTTTTCCCTACATGAGGTGAAGATTTGGAAAAAGCAGCTTCAAGGGGCCAGTAAATTCATTTTACCTTTAATTTTCTGTTCTTCTATATCTATTGTTGTGGATGTCATTTTGAATTGTTCTGTTATTGGAAACTTTATTCTCAACAACTATCTGCTAGGTCCTAAGTGACTGGCTGGCAAAAAGATATGTATCTCGATGATGCAATATTAAAAATTTCGTTGCTTTGATATGCCCTACAATTCAAGATTAACATAGTTACATTGATGAGTAAATGCCAACAGAGTAGATAGTCTTGATCTTATGAAGAATCGACGTATAATGTATATGAAGAGTAGTCCAATTTTATGACTACTCCAATTTTATTTCATCACTTATTAGTATTTTATATGTGCAAATTAATAACTAGAAACCCCAAAATCCCTAAATTAGAGTTCTAGGGAGATTTATCTTGATTCGGAGAGAAATTAAAGATTAAATGATATTTAATATCCAAAGCATTCTTGACCAATAGTATCGAACCCAAATTTGTATAGGAAAAATAAGCTTTTTCAAGCCCATTCGTTGATTTCAATCCCATTCGCTGATTTGATCCGCCTCAGATCTGGAAAAGTGAGGCGTCGCTTTTTTAATTCCTCCATTCCGTTTTCTTCGTGAATCATACGTATCCCTATGTTCACATTTTTTTCCTGTAGCAATCAATGTTTTTAGGCTTCGATTTTTCCTTATTATGCGCCTTCAGTCTTCTTTGCAATCCTGTGATATTCAATTTTGTTGGGCTTAGATTTCACCCCAAAAAAATCACAATATATCTCCAATCATCTCTTTCTTCGACTACAAACACATTCATCATACCAAAACCCAAGAAGTCTCCATTCTCTCTCAGGTAAACCTTAATTTTATTAGTGTGTGTATTATTTGTACTATTTTATCGATTCTGTGTTTTTATAAGGTATTCAGAGTTGTGTTTGAGATTCTCTGTTTTTGTATGGTATACTTCATATTTTTTGAGATTCCATGTTTTTGTCTGATATAATTCAGAGATATATATTATGTCGACAATAATTGTGCAGCTCGTATGTGTAAAAAAAACTATTTATTTTTTGGGGAAGAAGTTTGGGAATGAAATTGGAAGAGTGAAGTACAGCAAGGAGCGTAACAATATCAACAACTTGCACTCGGGTTAATTTTAAAGTATTTTAGAATGTTGTGCTTATAATTTTAATCTTTTATTTGATAGTTGTAGTCAATTGTGATTATGGAATTATTGTTTGGTTAGGTTTGAGAATATGATTTTAGCGCGGTTAAAACTTAAAGAAAATACCAGAGGGGATATGAAATCATGTGGTTCGTAGGCAGTGACATGTGTGAAATGTGTATATTCCGACGACTGCCTAACAATCTCTACAACTTGCAGGGAGAGGTTAATTTCTTAAATATTTTAGTCTATTGTGCGTACAGTTTTACATGTATATTTGAGAATTGTAGTCAATTGCGGATTTTATGGAATAATTTATTGGTTGGATTTGAAAATATGATTTCAGCATGGTTAGCAGTTAAAATGAATACCGAAGGGGATATGAGATCGTGTGGTACGTAGACGGTGACAAAATTGTGTGAACTGAGTATAATCTGATGATTGGCTATGCATTTGGTAAACTTCTAATTTGCGATGTGTCCTTTTCTTTTACTCAAAATTTAAAGATAAGCGATGTGATTTTAAGATGAACATCATATTTCGGCGCTATAGTTAGTGTTTTAACATCTACATACCATTAAAATATCTTATTTCTGAGATGACAGATAGATAAGGTATTTGGGCTTAATACAAATATTCAAGAAGTATATAAAGTAGTCTCTCTACATGTAGTTAAGAATATGGAGGGCACCAATGGTTTATATGCTCACCTTGGTATTCCTTTGAAACACATTCATATTTGGAATTCGCTGCTTCTATTACAGTTCATATTTGAATGTTTTGAATTATATTGCCGCTTATTTGATGATAAGAGAAATGCAAAGTTGGTTATCATCATGATAAAATTGATTTTTTAAGGCAATTATTTGCTCACGGTGTTACCATTAGTGTGATGACACTTGAGTAAACATTAAGCTTGTGTTGGTAGTTTTGGGCTTTTAATTTATTTGTCATACCTTTATTTATCTATGATAATTAATTTACTTTTGTTCTTTAGACAACATAGAAAAAATAAAAAAATAAAAAATAAAAAATTGTCGGGCCTTTCATTTTCCTATTTCCAATTGATCATTTTAGTAGGATTTCAGGCCACCTACGATAAGTTGTTGTCCGAGGCGCCAAAGTTCAAGCTCATCACTCCATATGTCCTCTCTGATCGTCTCAAGATAAGCGAATCATTTGCAAGGAATGCAATTAGTAAATTGATGGCTATAGGCTTGATCCCAATGGTGTGTGCTCATTTGGGCCCGCATATATACACCAGGTCCACTAACTCCTAAGGGTGCCGCATGTTTTATAGTATTGAAGAGCTTGTGATGGATTTTGTCCATCATTTATGTTGTCTTTGGGAGCTACTCTTATTAAAAAAGAAAATTTATCAGAGCATGTATGACTTTTATTTGAGTTCATTTTAAGTTGAAGCTCTCTCATCCTAATATTATTCATGATGAAATGATATTATTTTTACTAATGGTTGGATGGTTAAGCTACCCTTGCCGGGGTTGTGTTCAGATGATGTAGCAAAATATTTGCAGTGACCTTAAGCACCTCAAGTGCTTAAAATGTTTTTTTTTTTTGCTTCATATTTGTATGTTTTATTGATTATCTTTTCTCATTTAACTTCTTTCTCCCTCATTGATTGTTAATTTGTTTTCCTATATTTGTAGGCTGCAACTGTTCTCATCTTGAAGTAAAATGAGTTGTGCATTTTGTTAGGCTCAAAGTTGGCATCTGTTGATCTCTCAAGTATTTATAAACGCTAAATTTTTCAGCAAGCATTCTTTTTTTTTGTTCTGCGAAGTTTTCTATTTCTAAATAAGAGTGATTTTTGAGATTTTTTGTCAGATTTTGATGCTCTTTGATGATATCAGATCGGATCAAATCCTGTCATAGAATAATAGTTCATAAAAACAATTTGACTGATACATGGTATTTGATATGTGTGCTCTGAGTTGTTTCTCTTTGGTCTCTTCAACCAATATCACAATATCAGCAGGCCTTGGTGAAGAAAATCATCGATATATTCACATAAGTCGCTATAATGGTATGAAAATCAATATATTTTGTACGGGTTATAGTAAAAATTACCGATTTATTTACATAAGTCGGTTTGGGTTATGCTTATAAGATTATTACTCCCAACAACATAAAAAGTACAATAGTATGGTATATAGTTTTGCATATCAAGGAGATTATTGGCCTTATATTCTGCTTTATCAATAGAATATAAATACATTTTTTGTGCAAATAGTGTGTTTGGATAAGGTGTTTTAGTGAATATCATACAGATGAGATGGCAAACTTGAGTCTGGTCTATGAATTAGTTTAAGTGAGTATGCAAAACATGTAGGTTTGACTTTAAGTCGTGTATTCTTGATCTCTATTTCTTTTTTGCTTATAGTTGTTCTTTCATATATGGAGTTGAACAAAGTTGATACTAATAGATATTATTTCGTGATAGTTGTTTTAATTCAACGTGGATTTGCCATCTTAGAGATAGGTGGGATCAATTCTTCAAAAATTGAAGACATTTTATTTATTTATCTATGTTATGCATTATTTGTATTCAGGAAATGAATAAAAAATATTATTATGCATGTCATGTTATGTTTGAATTTTTGAAATTTTATAAGTGTAAACAGTTACACATGTCTTCCCGTGCAACGCACGGGTGAAAAGACTAGTTTATAAATAAAAACAAATCAAATAATAGTTTATGTACATGTGTGTGTATTAATTCGTGTATATTTTATACAATATTATTGAAATTCAATCACATATTACTAATATAATAAAATATATAACACTTTACGACGTGCGGAAGAACATATAGTAGACTCTAAAAATCTAAAATGACAGCTAAAACATATCATAGAACAGGAAATAATATAAAAATTAACTCATAAAAGCTCTAAATAGATTATTATAAAACTTAGAAGCATATCATGAAGCATAAAATGATAGGGCGAAGAAAGAATATTTTTGTATATATGGATTAGGATTTCGGACGCAATAAATTAGGATTTCGAGTTTTAAAAATATTTAAGTAAACCTAATTTATTTTTTGAGAAGTCTAACTTATACCAGTTGTTGGTGATTAAATTGAAATTCAATCTGAACCATCTTGACTAAACTGTAATTCATTAGAGCCACCTACACTAATTCGTAATGACCTAATTAGAATTGATAAATTTAAAATCCATGTTCAACCGCGTGAACTGATCCGAAAGAGCTCCAAACCGCTCGACTAAAACGCAAGTCTGGCCCCTTCTTTAGATCGAACGAAAAATAGTTTAGAGTTGGAGGGCAGTTAACCCCGTCGAATCCACCAATCATGTCTTCAATTTATCCAATCTATTTCAATTAAACATTTTGTATGGAAGCACATACAAATGACTCGTTATAAAATACGAGTCATTCAGACCCGGGCGATGCCCCGAGTTGTATATGATGGTATTATATATTTAAATTGTTATTGTTCAGCACAAATTTTCATCATTTTGATCATGGATCTGTCATTTATTTTCGTCATTTTATATTCGGGACGTATTTTTGTCATTGTATATATAAGTTGTCATGGTAGCATACATTTTGTAGCATGATACGTATTTAAAATAGTTTATTGACATGTAATCTTTTAAGATGTATTTTTTACGTAATATTTTTTGTCTATTTATTTTGGTATTGACTCTATCATTTTTAATTAGAACTAACTAATATTAATACATTGGGCTAAGTTATAACTATTTCTTATGATAGACAATGATGCCCGTGCGATGCACATGTCTTTGTATAGAAGTTTTCATAGATTTAAAATACGTGCGATGCACATGGGCTATATAGAAGTTTTCATAGCGTAATATTCGGCATTTATTTTCGTCATTTTATATTTAAGTTTTCATGGTGTCACATATTTCTAAGCTTTATACGTACTTAGAATACTTTATCGAGTTGCACATTTGTATATAAGTTTTTATATCGTAATCTTGTAACTTATTTTCGCCATTATATATCTAAGTCATGATGGTATCACATTTCTAAGCATGACACACATTTAAAATAGTTTATTGACATTAAAAGAGTATATGTGAAGAGATTTTTTTCAAGATGTTACATTGAAAAGAGTCTATTCACATGTAATTTTTTAATATGTATAAGTTACATAAATTATTTTAAATATGAAGCGATGACATTAATGTTGGAGACCTTTTATATTCATCCATGTGCAATGCACACAGGTTTGGACTGCCTCAGGACCCATGCGATGCACTCAGGTTGGATCTAATTGTTTTTTTCGTAATGTTCGGGACTAATTTTCGGTTCATGTTTGAAACTCTCATTTTTTTGTGAAAGACGGAATTCGTTGCTCAAATAAATTACATTATTAAAAGCGAACTATAAAACAAATTTCCTTTTTAACAAAACTATAAAAACATAAAACATTAAAGTGATTAGTATATTCAAGAGTATAAATTATAATTCGTATAATAAATTATAATTGGTATAGTAAAATATTGCATGTTTAATTTGTAACGTACTATTAATATGAATGCCACATATTCATCTATATTGACACCGGTGGCCGTGGCGTTGTTCTTGTTGTTGTTGTTCTTCTTGTTGTCTTTGTCGTTGTTGTTCATTGGCATTTTGCATGTTTTGTTCTTGATACAATTTTCGTGACTTGTCAATCTCTTTCTTTAATGTGAAGAGGTTTTTTGCAAAATGTTATATTTAAATGAGCCTTTTCATATGTAATCTTTTAATGTGAGTAACTTACATAAATTATTTTTTGATTAATGCATTATTACAACATTTTTCCATAAACTATAATATCGAATTTGGAGCATTCATTAGTAACTCATTCTAAGTATTTACAGTATGACGACATGAATCACATGATCTCAAACTCAAATGAATAATGCTTACCTCGTGATATGTGGATAACATTTGAAATACAATTTTCTTCTCCTTTATATACTTCTTCGATTTAGAAGATTCTCATTGTTATGATGATAGTGTGAAGATATTTTTATTATATTTTTATTATATACTACCATTTGCAATATGTAACATCGACATAATTTACACACCATATCAAATATCAAAGTCACACAATATTCCAAGACGTTTAATTAAAAAAGTGACATTAACACAACGCAAGACAAAAAATTACATTAAGAGCAAAAATATTAAAATGCACCAACAAAGTGTAGTAATAATTATTGACTAAAAATTGAATGCTCGTCACATCATTTTCAATAAACTTACTTGCTAACGAATCAATAGTATTAGCCCGTTTATCGGTATTACATGAAGTAAAATATTGCATGTTTAATTTGTAACGTATTATTAATACGAAAGCTAAGTATTCATCCCACCTATTACGGCGTTGATCTTGTTGTTGTTGTTGTTGTTGTTGTTGTTTTTGTTGTTGTTGTCTTTGTCGTTGTTGTTCATTGGCCTTTTGCATGTTTTGTTCTTGACATAATTTTTGTGACTTCTCGATCTCTTTCTTTAATGCTTCTTGATGCGCTACAAAAAAATATAAATAGTAGATCGTTAGTAACTTAAATACGCTTAATCAATATATTGCATTTTCGATCAAAGTAAAAATATTCGTGCATGTTCCACTTAATTGATAAGACAACGATGTGTAGGATCTCTTAAACCATTAGAAAAGATGATGTTACTACCAAATCTCCTAAGCCACCATCTTTATGTCCTACATTGTTACACACAAAAAACACACGTGAAATTTACATAAAATAATATAAATCAATATGCTAAATAAGTAAGACGATATGATGCTTACTTTACCACCATATTAAGTTGTAGCCCAATGTGCACGCGGTGTGGAGGAAGTTGTGGTTTGTTGTGTGTGATTTTTGACACATTATATAGTTGATAAAATATTTGTAACTCATGGACGGGAAGGTAAAAAGACTAACCACTAATTGGTGTGTTTAATTTATGCATTCATGGCATTTTTGGTTTGTATTCTTTGTGTTTAATGTGCACGATTCCTATGTACTTACCCTTATGCATGACTATTAAATCAATGTACTAACACATGAAGCTTTCACATTTCACTTTCAATTCATGAAACATTTATTGTGAGCACTTTGCATTTATAAGACAACTTAAGCTTTTAGTATATAAGATTATTCTGGACATTTATATCCAATTTCCATTAACATATGATAGCATTCCGCGTGATGTTATTTGGAGGAGCCTAGTAGAGAGGAGAGTGTCGTTGCCGTTCGTTAGGGCGATCCAAGACATGTACTCCCAAGTTAGGACGTGCGTTAGGACCCCAGCTGGTGACACCAGTATTTTCCGGTTGAGATAGGGCTACACCAGGGGTCGGCGCTAAGCCCGCTTCTCTTCGCCCTGATCCTTGACGTCATTTCGCGGGGGATACAAGATGGCGTCCCGTGGTGCATGCTTTTTGCTGACGACATTATGTTAGTGGCGGAGTCGAGGAGGGAGGTGAACTTGAAGTTGGAGCTATGGAGGTCTAAGTTAAAATCCCAGGGCTTGCGTGTGAGCCGGTCTAAGACAGAGTATCTCTGGTGTAACTTTAGTGGTGAGGCCAACGAGGAAGATGTAGAGGTAATGATTGCGGATCAGATCGTTCCCCGTACGGATAAGTTCTAGTATTTGGGTTCGATCATTCAGAAGGAAGGTGAGTGTGAAGATGATGTCACTCATCGCATCAAGGCGGGGTGGTTAAGGTGGAGAGCAGCGACAGGGGTCCTATGCGACAAGAAAGTCCCTCTAAAGTTGAAGGGTAAATTCTATAGAGCGGCAATCCGACCTGCAATGTTGTATGGCTCTGAATGTTGGGCGATGAAGAAGTCGCTTGAGAGCAAGTTGGAAGCGGCTGAAATGAGAATGTTACGCTGGTCGTGTGGTCGCACAATGTTAGATAGAATCTCGAACGGGGTCTTCAGGGACGCGCTAGAAGTGGCGCCCATTTCAGCGAAAGTTAGGGAAGGGAGATTGAGATGGTTTGGCCACGTCCGCAGGAGGCAGGCATCTGCTCCGGTGAAGAGGGTCGAGAGTTTAGTAGTTGTCGGGGAGAGGAGGAGAGGCAGACCAAGGAGGACGTGGGATGAGCAGCTGAGATTAGATTTGAAGGCTTTAAACCTTTCCGAGACCATGACTGTTGATAGGTGCGCTTGGAGGCGCCAGATTAGAGTTGTGGATTCTTTACTTGGGAGTGATGCTGTAGTTGAGAGCCTCAGGGTTGGGTTGTCTCGGTTAGCTTTGACCTAGAGCATTGTATTTTTATATTTATTGTATATTTTATCCCATTGCGTTTTGCGTGTAGTGTGTTTTTGACAGGGAGCTGTGCGCGGAGTCAACCTCTCTTCTGTTTGAGCAGCGTTCATCGGGAGTGAAGTTGCCAAATTCCTCTTAGGTAAGTCCCATGTAGATTAAGCCATGGACTCAGGTATGGTATTGAGTTTTTTCGTATCATATGCTTTCCTTTGTATTTTTCACTCAATATGTTGTCACGCGCACTAAGTTGAGGTTTTCACGCAAAAATGTACCCTACCTAATAAGTAGGGCATGGTCTCAAGACATCTTATCCTCCCTGCACTCGCTCCGAACGGGATATACTGGGTATGTTTGATTTGATTTGATTTTCGCCTATATTATTAACAAGGATTAAATGGTCATGAAACTGTATGCTTTGTATAGGAACCGGCAAAGACGATTTTATGCAAATTAGTGAAAAAACTTATAGGGTAAAATCGGGCCTAGGACAATTTTGGCCTACAAGTACGTATATATATAAGCTTAAAAGACAATGGAAAAACTTCTAGTAAATCTAGGCAATGAGGATAACAAGGTAAGATGG
This sequence comes from Orobanche coerulescens, assembly GCA_033398695.1. Lineage (NCBI taxonomy): Eukaryota > Viridiplantae > Streptophyta > Magnoliopsida > Lamiales > Orobanchaceae > Orobanche > Orobanche coerulescens. The sequence goes on from CM065811.1 coordinate 38,758,017, forward strand.
ACAATGCCTCTGTTCCATTTATTAAAATTATGTTATAAAATTATTTATTAATAAAATGTAGAGAGAGAATAGAGAGAATGATTTTCATGTATGATTTTCATTAATAATTGAAGTCCTATTTATAGGAAACTTCAGATGAAACAATCATAATTAAATAATTACATCAATCGCAAAATAGTCATTCATATATAATAATTAATATATCAAATGTCACTATTAGGGAATAGTGATTCCCATGACTACTCATAACAAATAGACCATACTCAGTGACAGTAGACATTTTTTCTAAAAAATTCCTCCGATGCAATATAACAACAATCATGTCTATATGAGTTGGCAAAAGTAAAAATAGATTGAATCTATGTTTTAGTCTATTTTGAGAGCCAAATTGACACTAATGTCAAATTTTAAGTGTGCACCAGAGAGATGAAGTCGATTTTCCTATGGTATATTACACATCATACACTAATATTATCTATTTATATGCACTCAAGTAAAAATAAATCTTTAAGCACTGAAGATGCTCTGAGGACTAATTTCTTTTCATGTGCAAAAAAAATAAGGTCGATTCCTACTTTCAAGTCCTCTAAGGTCCACCAAAACCACCTCTATCCGAGCTATGAATCGAAGCATCATTGTTTGTCTCACTATGATCTGGTGGTGGAGAAAATCAACATTGCTTATTATACGCAACCACAATAGATCCCAAAGGAAGCACAATAATCCGTAGAATCTATAGAGTGTAACATCATAACAATCGGAATGCCCAATGCGGAGGATTTATCAAAGACAAGCAAGTTCCTTGATCCACAAAGCATCCACAGCAACAAAAGAAAAATTACCCACACACTGCTCTTTCTTATTAATAATACCCAAAATTCAGTCTTGAATCTGTAATACCCGTAATTTTTATTGAATTTTTGACCTTGCCGTTCTTCCACTTTTGTCGCTCTGTAAATACATTGAGATGTTGTCGATGTTGATTTAGAGTTTCGTACCTTTCGGATCATGTTCGTGTTGTTTGTACCTTTCGGCAGTGTTTTGAGACAGGCAGATAACGTACGCTAGGCCTAAGCTAACGCACGCTATTTCTACTTGAGTAGTCTACGCTAGCTTTGAGCCTTAGCGCACGCTAACGTTCAGAGCATGGCAGAGGCAATAGCTGATTCTGCCCTCTAGACTAGCAGTTAGCGCACTTTAGGTATTAGCTAACGCACGTTATTCATGTTGAGTAGCGCACGCTAGCTTTGAGCCTTAGCGCACGTTAATGGGCTGAGTCAGCAGGGGCAGTGAGGTGTTTCTATTTTCTAGACTAGTAGCGAATGCACGCTAGGCCCGATCCAACGCATGCTATTGGTGTTGCGTAACGTGCGCTAGTGCGCAGATGTAGCGCACGCTAGCGGATTTGGGCAGTGAACTGGAATTTTTGCAGGATACCAGTTAGCTCAGGCTAAGGTGTGGTAGCGCACGCTAACGTCGCAGTTCAGAAGCTACTGGACTACTGGTGACCCCGTTAGTGCACGCGAACCCCGAATTTTAGCGCGCGCTAACCTGGCATGGTATATAAGAGCGGGTCAATCCTTGTTCTTCGTCATTTTCATCTTTTCACTCATTTTCCGATGGGAGCAGCGGGAGAAGGCGATTTGGGGCGATTTGGGACGATCCTTCTTCAACTATCATCATCTTTGATTGAATAACAAAGATTACACAACATCTAATCCGTTTCTATCTTACAAATCAAGGTAAATTCTTTAGAACCCTAGTTTTGGAAATTTTTGGGGATTTTCTTAGATTCGCCTAATTTATCCGTTTTGGAGCTTGAGATCTTTGAGATTATGATGTATCTACCCCGTACCCACGTTTCCTCATGATTATATGGATTACTTTGTACCTTGACTTGAGAGGGTTTGGGTGATTTTCAAACCTCTAGATGATTATCCCTGTAGTTTCGTGAATCGTAGGCGGGTTTCGGGAGTTTCTTCATGTGATTTGAGTATGGATTATTGATTATCATATTCCTTACGAATTGTTTAGGTGACGGAAGTGCGTTCTTGGACCTACCGAACTTATACTCTTTTCCTTCCATTTCTCGATGTCCCAAAGGCAAGTATATGTTTATGATTGTATGTTCTCGACTTTGAAAGTAAGATATATAAATTGTATGATGGTATATATCCACTCTGGGACGGGCTGACGGGTCCTCTGAGGGTTCCGTAGCCTCTGGTGCGGTTCTGCGGATATTTTGGGTTAACCACTCTGGGATGGACCGACGAGTCCTCTGAGGGTTTCGTAGCCTCTGGTGCGGTTCCGCGGTTAATCATGTATGTATTGAATGTGATGCTATGAGATTTAGTTATTCCAAAATACTAGCCTTGAGTTGATGAGATGATGATTACATTTACTTTATTATCGAGGAGTATTGTGTTTTATATTCGATATACTTGTACTAGATATTCGACGGCTAACCCCTTTACTGGGGAAATACCTTTCATGTATTTCAGGATCCAGGAGAGCGGATAGGTATGTACCGGGTCGGCATAAAGATGATGGGCAAGTGTGATGCTGTGCTTTGTCAATGATTATGTTTTGTATTTCCTCCATTCAATGTTGTTGTACTTGAATGGTTTTTTAGTACTCGAGTACTGCTTTCAGTTTCCTTGATGTTTTGGCCTGTGTTGCCATGAGATTGATTCTTGATGCACTGTATTTGGTCTTATTGGATATTATTTTGAATACCAATTTTATTGTCTTCCATTTGATTGTGATTGGACCCTATCGGTCAAAGTTCACGGTTCCGCGTGTAAATAACCTTGTGGATCCCACGACGGGGCTCATAGCGCTATAATATACCCTGAATAACTTAGGGGTGTTACAGAATATGGTATCAGAGCTTAGGTCTATGGATACCTAGGTTGTCGGTCTTTTGGGTCGTTTGAGTCATCGTTTGTCTACAGTATCACTACTTTACCATCATCACAGTGCGACTGGTACTTGTAAGACCTCTTAGTCTCCTAATGTTTCCTTAATCGCTTTGATTCTGATTTGGTATTTTTGGGAATCAGTCACTTTGATGACGTGCGATTTGAATTGTACTTTCGTGCTTTGTGTATCCTTCAGAATGTCTGCTGATAGGAGACAGAGGCGAGGCCGTGGTCATGGACGCGGACAAGGACGTGGCGAGGCCGCTTCCCTCAGTTTCGTTGCGGGGTCGACCACCCCTAGTTTATGTAACTTAGTGCATCCTGATACCGACGGTCAAAACGACCAGTCGACCGGCCAAGGGAATAATGCAGATATTGGAGTTACGAATGTCCTTCAACAATTGGCTAACCAGATGACTATCCTAGCCCAAGTTGTTCAGCTGAATAATCCGAACCCGACATCGGATGCCTTGCTTCAGAATGTGATCCGTATGCACCCTCCACAATTCAGCGGTGCTACAGACCCGGTGGGTTGGGAGAATTGGTTAGCAGAGTTAGAGAAAGTGTTTGAAGCGGTTGATTGTCCGGAAGTCAGGAAGGTACTGATTGCTCAGTACTTCCTTACCAAGGAAGCCGCGACTTGGTGGAAAGTTATCAAGCCGCAGGATCACGCTGATACGTGGGGAGAGTTTAGAGAGCTATTTGAGGCCGAGTTTTGTCCTTGGCCAGTGCAAGAAGGCAGAATCCGAGCCTTTTTCGAGGCTAAGCCGCAGAACATTCCAGTCTCGCAGGCGATAGTGGAATACAACCAACAGCTGATCCACGTGAAGAATCAAGTGCGGGACGAGCGTGACAAGATCCATTACTTTGATATGCGGATGAATATGGATTTACGGTGATACATGGCTGCTTGCACTACTTTGAAGGAATACCTAGACTGGGCTTTGGCATATGACATGTTAAGTCCCAATAATGATACCACAGAAGAACCAAAGAAGCAGAAGATCGCTGGTAACTTTTCTAGCTCAAAAGGTGGCAACTTCTAGAGACCTCAGACGACTAACTGTTCTACCGGGAAATCGTCACATTCTGTTAGAGGGAAGAAGAGTTTTCATTCTGCTCCGGGCACCTCAACTCGCCCAGTAACTTGTTTTAATTGTAGTCGTCCAAGCCACGTTAATCTGGAGTGCAATTTCTCACCTCCGAAGTGTCACACTTGTGGACATATGTGACATAGGGCAGCTTATTGCCTCGAACAAGATCAGACTTTGGACACTCGGGCTTCGGCCCCAGCACCTATAGATCGGAGTATGAATCAGTGGCAACCAGTTGGACAGTAACAACAGAACTACGGTAGGGGCCGGGGACGGAGTCAGAATGCTAGAAGGGGAGATTCTAGTGTCGGTTTGGCAGACCCGCGAGTCTATGAGATGCGTCGAGCGGACGAACCCGATGCGGCGGTAGCCTCATGTACCATTCATATCCTATCTCATCCAGTTCGTGTACTTTTTGATTCGGGTGCTATACATTCTTTCATCTCCTTGGAGTGTGTACGCCGTTTGAATATAACTTGTATGACTGCTTGCGATCCTTTTATTGTGAAACTACCTAGCAGGGATAGAATTGTGGGGAATCGGGAGATTAGAGATTTTTTGGTGAACATAGCCGGTATGGATTGGTTATCGAATTTGATTGTGGTTGATATGGAGGGCGAGGATGTGATCCTCGGAGAGGATTGGCTTGATAGTCACCAAGCGATTATGAATTACCGCACTAAGGTTATCACTATGATGACTAAAGACAGTTCCGAGTACTCGTTTATGAGATGTAAACCGGGCTAACCTAGGTTGCTTATCAGCGCCATGAAGGCCATAAAACTCTTGAATAAAGGTTGCACGGGCTATTGGTGTTATGCTTTGAAGACGGAAGGAAACAAAGTTAATTTCTCTTCGATTCCAGTTGTTAATGAGTATCCCGACATTTTTTCAGACGACCTCCCGAGATTACCGCCGGATCGAGAGAATAGAATTTTCTGTGGACTTAGAGCCTGACGCGGCTCCGATTTCTAAGGCGCCGTATCAGATGGCACCTTCCGATATGCAAGAATTAAAGAGTCAGCTGGGAGAACTATTAGAGAAAGGGTACATCAGACCGAGCGCTTCGCTTTGGGGCGCGCCTATTCTTTTTGTGAGGAAGAAGGATGGTTAACTACGTTTATGAATTAATTACCGTGAACTAAAAAAGTAACCATCAAGAACAAATATCTTTTGCCTCGTATAGATGATTTATTTGATCAGTTGCAGGGAGCCGCAGTATTCTCAAAAATTGATTTGAGATCAAGATACTATCAGCTCCGGAGGAAAGAGTACGACATTCTGAAGACTGCATTTCGGACGAGATACGGACATTATGAATTTGTGGTCATGCCTTTTGGATTGACTAATACACCGGCAGTATCCATGTAACTAATGAACAAGATATCCATCGAATACCTGAACAGATGTGTGGTCGTCTTTATTGACGACATCTTGATTTATTCTCGGGCTAAGGAGGAATATGCTCGGCACTTGCGTTTGATACTAGATGTTTTGAGAGCTGAACACCTCTATGCAAAATTCTCGAAATGTGAGTTCTGGTTGGAAGAAGTTATGTTTCTCGGCCATGTGATTTCGGCCGAAAGGGTTCGTGTAGACCCACAGAAGATTTAGGCAGTGCTAGATTGGGCACCACGTAAAAATGTTAAAGAAGTTCGTAGCTTTTTGGGTCTTGCTGGGTATTACCATCGATTTGTATGGGGGTTCTCAAAACTCGCTCGGCCGCTTATGCAGTTACTCCAGAAGACAGAAAAGTTTGTTTGGACGTCTGAGTACAGCAGAGCTTCGATGAGCTGAAGAGACGTTTGACCTCAGCGCCGATTTTAGCTTTACCACAGGGTAGTGGAGGATTTTCAGTTTATAGTGACGCTTCGGGACAAGGGCTTGGATGTGTGCTTATGCAGCATGATAAGACGATAGCTTTTGCGTCACGGCAGTTGAAGCCATATGAGATGAGCTATCCTACTCAAAATTTGGAGTTGGACGCGATTATCTTCGCACTTAAGATTTGGCGGCATTATTTGTATAGCTCTTCGTGTCGGATTTATACCGACCACAAGAGTTTGAAGTATATCTTCAGTCAGAAAGAGCTGAATATGAGGCAGAGACGTTGGTTGGAATTAATCAAGGATTATGATTTGAAAATTCTTTACCATCCGGGAAAGTCCAATGTCGTCGCAGACGCTTTGAGCCGCAAATCGGAATCGCTTCAGATGCTAGAGGTTCTTACATCTCAGACGAAGATTCATTAGGATTTAATCGAGCAAGGAATAGAAGTTTGGCTTCAAAGAGTGCAAGGACAGTTGTGTACTCTCAAAATTACTTCGTCCTTGGTTGACGACATCAAAGGGAAACAGTGGAGTGACTCGATGATCTCTCAAGTGAAGGAAGATGTAATTAAAGGAAAAGCCCCTAGTTTTATGGTCCACGGGGATAGTATTCTGAGATTCCAGGGCAGGCTTTGTGTTCCGAATGACCTAGAGTTGAGGCAGAGAATTCTCCGAGAAGCTCATGCTACGCCTTACACTATCCACCCCAGAACTAGTAAGATGTACAAGGACTTGAAGCGGAATTTTTGGTGGAATAATATGAAGAAGGATGTCACAGAGTTTGTACTAAGGTGTTTGACATGTTAACAAGTCAAGATTGAACATCAACGATCGGCGGGGTTGTTGAAGCCGCTTCCCATTTGCGAGTGGAAGTGGGAAGATATCTCTATGGATTTTATCACTGGGATGCCGAGAACTAGAGACGGAATAAATATGATTTGGGTAATCGTCGATTGGTTGACCAAGTCTGCACACTTCCTAGGTATTAAGGATACTTGGGGACTGGAGAGATTGGCTCGAACTTTTATAGCTGAGATCGTGAGATTGCATGGTGCCCATAAGACCATTGTTTCCGATCGAGATGGTCGCTTCATATCGCATTTTTAGCAGGCCGTTCATCAGGATTTGGGCATCGAGTTTAGACTGAGCACATCTTTTCATCCTCAGTCAGATGGTCAGACGGAGCAGACGATTCAGACGTTGGAGGATATGTTACGGGCTTGTGCCCTAGACTGGAGTAATGATTGGGAGCTTCACTTGTCCTTGATCAAGTTTGCCTACAATAATAGTTGGCATGCGTCGATCAAAATGGCACCTTTCGAGGCACTTTATGGTAGGCGGTGTAGATCACTATTATGTTGGGATGAGGCTTCGGAGCTAGTCGGAACGGAACCGGAATGTTAATGGAGACTAAGAAGAAGATTTCCATTATCAGGGGCCGGTTGTTGACTGCCCAGAGTCGTCAGAAATATTATGTTATCGTCGTCGACCTTTGGAATTTTAAGTGGGAGACCATGTTTTACTCAAGGTGTCGCCGAACAGGGGAGTTTTCCGCTTTGGGAAAAAGGGGAAACTTAGTCCACGGTATTTTGGACAGGGTTGGAGATTTATCTCATCGCTTGGCGTTACCTACAGCTTTGAGTCATGTCCATAGCATTATTCATGTGTCTTAGTTGAGAAAGTATGTGCCGGATCCAAGTCATGTTATCGACTATAAGGAAATTGACGTAGCCGAGGATGTTACCTTTCCGGAGAGGCCGGTGAAGATCTTTGAACGTCATGAGAAGCAGCTTTGGCACAAAACCAACCCGTTTGTTAAAGTGCAATGGTCGAGACATGGAGTCAAGGAGGCGACTTGGGAGATGGAAGAGAAGATGCGATTGGAATACCCAAAACTTTTTATTTCTTAAGTTTCGGGACGAAACTTCTTTTTAGAGGGGGAGAATGTAATACCCGTACTTTTTATTGAATTTTTAACCTAGTTGTTCTTCCATTTTTGTCGCTCTTTAAACACTTTGAGATGTTGTCGATGTTGATTTAGAGTTTCGTATCTTTCTGATCATGTTCATGTTGTTTGGGCCTTTCGGTAGTGTTTTGAGACAGGCAGATAGCATACGCTAGGCCTAAGCTAACGCACGCTATTTCTACTTGAGTAGCGCACTCTAGCTTTGAGCCTTAGCGCACGCTAACGTTCGGAGCATGGCAGAGGCAGTAGCTGATTCTGCCCTCTGGACTAGCAGTTAGCGCACGCTAGGTATTAGCTAACACACGTTATTCGTGTTGAGTAGCGCACGCTAGCTTTGAGCCTTAGCGCACGCTAATGGGATGAGTCGACAGGGACAGTGAGGTGTTTGTATATTCTGGACTAGCAGGGAATGCGCGCTAGGCCCGATCTAGCACACGTTTTGGTGTTGCGTAGCACGCGTTAGTGCCGAGATGTAGCACATGCTAGCGGATTTGGGCAGTGAACTGGAATTTCTGCAGGATACCAGTTAGCGTACGCTAAGGTGTGGTAGCGCGCGCTAACGTCGCAGGTCAGAAGCTACTGGACTACCGGGTGACCCCGTTAGCGCATGCTAACCCCGAATTTTAGCGCGTGCTAACCTGACATGGTATATAAGAGCAGGTCAACCTGACATGCTAACAACCGAATTTTAGCGATCGTCCGCCGCATGGGAAAACGGAAGTTCAACGGGCTACTGGGCGAGCGATCGTTAGAAAGCCCCAATTCGCGAGAAAAGGCTCTCGCACGACCGGACGGATCCGTATTCAATCGCTTGGGGCGCGACCCATCATGGCGACCGGGGCATTCTGGTCCCCGACCACGAAAAGACAGAATCCGAATCCGTCACTAGGAGTTCAGCCTACCCAACTCGCAGCCAAACGCAGGTCAGCCGTCTGACTCCCGCTCCGATCGCCAGGGGATCAGTACTCGATCGCCTCGGCTCCCGCTCCGAGCATCGAGCCGCGAGCAGCCAGGCCACGACGATGGCCGCTATGCAACGCCAGCTCAACGAGATGAAAGCACTCTTGGACACAGGGGCAAGCGCCAGCAGAAAGATCACTGGGCCGACCGAGCCACTCGCGGTCCACATCGAGCTCGCCCCCGTGCAACCAAGGATCGCTCCTCCCAAAACACCTCTGTATGAAGGGAGATCGGACCCCGAAACCCACCTAAGTAAATTCCGAATTTACATGACCGGGTGTGGGGCATCAGATGCAACCAAGTTTCGGATCTTCCCATTAACATTGGGTGATCTAGCCCATAGATGGTATGTCTCGCTACCACCACGATCGATCATCTCCTTTGAGAAACTGGCGAATGACTTCACGTCATACTTCGCCACCAAGGTCGCCAGACCAGAAGGCCCCCACCGTGTGATGAAAATCAGGCAGGGGAAAGACGAAACCGACGCGGGTTACATCGACCGAGTAGACGAAATCATCCTCACCGGCGAACCCGTTAGTGACGAGCTCGCTCTCTATTCGGTCCTGGGGGGATTCTACGGTCATTCACCCATGTTTAGGCATCTCACCAAGGAGATCCCCCCAACCTACGCGATCTTCCGCGCTAAGGCTGCCGACTTTCTGGCCAGGCAAAGGCTACTCACCTTCCACCGAGGCGAGGAAGCGCCACCTCCTTTATGAAAGACGGCGATCGCCAAATCCAAGAAGGTGATCGCCAAGCCTCCTAGAGATCTCAAGGCCTTCGAGGACATGGAAGCCCATCTCCTCCATACGTTCAACCGAACTCCGGCCCACATTTTCTATGCCATCAAGGGGCACGAACCGCTAAACAAGCCAAAAGCGATAAGGGACCACGGTCACCTGGACAACAATCAATATTGTGCCTACCATAAGAGTCCCGGCCACAGCACCAACCAATGCCGCGACCTCCTCAGACAGCTCTGGAGATTGTTCGAGGAGGGCAAGTTGGACAGCTTATTGGCTTAGCCGAAGCCCCTACCAATCTCTATACACGATCGTCCGAGTCGAACACGAATAGGTTGGGAAGCTCATACGATCCGATCCCTAGATCAACCTCGGCGACCGTCTCTACACACTTCAATTAAGAGAAGGGAACCTCGGAAGTCTCTCCCCGATCTCCCTCCTCATTTAAGAAACTGGAGGACTCGCTCGCCATCTACAGTTCACCATCTAACATGATGGACTAAGGCACGAGATCGCCTCGCCCGCACAACGTACACCGTCGAAGGCCGGCATCTACATGACGATCCGAGGTAGAAGAGTGCAGCCATGGTCCTGGTGGTCGATGGAACCGACTGCTTAGGCCATGCAAGGTCCCTTTGGGCTAAGATCGCCCGCCCTTCATTTAAATACGAGGCCGGCGTAGTCTGAGGGCCCTCCAAAACTAATCAGTGGACACGATCGCCCGCCCTCAAAGGTTCATCATTCAACGTGGTGAACCTGGACAATGCGACGCATCACTACCCCCATCTCAACGTACACCGTCGAGGGTCGTCATTTTCATGGCGGGCCGAGGTGGAAGCAGAGCTAACAAGCCGCGGAAGTGGAGTTGATTAATCCGACAACGCCCCGCGCAAGGACTCCTCCAGGCCAAGACCGCACGCCCTTCGTTTAAATACGAGGCGAGGCGCAGCCTAACGGAGGACCCTCACAATAAAATGAGTCACGAGACAATGTCGTTCGTGCACAAGACACGGTCATGGAGTCGGTCCATCGAACTCCGCGATCGTGCACGGTTCCTCAGGACGGACGACTGTCCTCGAGGATTTGACAAATTTGAAGACCGCCCACTCAACGATTTATTTTCATCCCCTTACTCTCACTAAGTGAATAAAAAGAAGGGGGAAGAGTGCGGACTACCTATATGACGATCGTCCCTATCCAATCACATATGGAGATCGCCGTTTTTCAGATTTCAGATGTTGTGCAGCAATCGATTTAGTTGTAAAAGTTATCTATACGAGTTTATCAATTCACGTAGACCTACACTTGAAACGATCTCTCCTCACACATTTGTACAAAGTCAAGCAAAAGACTCAAAAATAGCAATCATTCAAGTGATAAGTCAGAGAATCAAACATTCATTTTATTGCTTGAAGGATCAAAATACATGGTCGCCCGAAGGCCAAAATGCTACAAAGAGAAAGCTATGAATTACAAGGCAATAAGCTAAAACAAACAAAAAAAGATGAAGTGCCTCAGGCCCCTGCCTGGCCTTCGCCTCTAGCCTCCGGAACGGCCTTCCCACCCTCCGGAGCGTCGGGATGAACAAGTTTAGCCAGAGTCGGATACCAACTCAAATCCAAGCCGATATCCGCAAGATCCAAGATCGGCAAGAAGAAAGCAGAATGGAGAGGATGCTCCAACGCATACGCCTTGAAGTTCTCACAAAGAGGCCCGACCTCCAAACCTCCCTTCTTAGCTGCTCGGATCGAGTCGGTGAACGCCATATAATAGGCGAACTCGCTGACAAACTCCAAGTTTTGAAAGGGATTAGCCTTGGTCGCCTCTACCTCTCCTTTCAGCTCCGCCATCGCCTGTTGCGATCCTTGGAGCTCGACCTCCCTTGCAGCCGCCTTTTCCTTCGACTCCGCCAGCTCGCTAGTCAACCGAGCGATCGTCACCTTCAGACGATCTGCCTCCGTCTCAGCGACCTTCTGCGCCCGGACGGCATTTGTCATGCGGTCCCGAAATCGATCAACCGTCAACCGAGACATCTCGACATCCTTTCTCGCCAGCTCAAGCTCTTGGCTTGCCCGTTTAGCTGCCTCCAAAGAGTCCTTCTCCATTGCCACAATCTTGTCGGCGAGCTCGGCGTTCTCTTTCCGAGCCGCCTCGAGATCCGCCTGCAGACAAATAGTGGAAGGGCGCCCCTCAAACTCCTGCGCAGCCTCGACAGCCATGGTCGCCGTCTGGAGAGAAAGGGTGAGAACAGCCTGCATCGTACTCCCCGATCGCTGACGAGCGATCGCATCTAGATCGGTCGTCCAGGCCTTCGGTAGAGCAGAAACGGACCGGTTGACGTATTGCGGGATGTCACAAGACTGGCGAGGAGATCGGCTCGCTAAGAAATCCAACACCATCGGCGGGCAAGATGGATCTGTGCGACGGATCCTGCATCAACACAAAAAGTTAACACAACTCCTACGCAAATGACAAGTTTCAACTCAGCAAGCAAAGTCTACCTCTCGGCTCTCTCAGGATCGCGACCGAAGTATGGCTTCCCGTGAGGGGTCTCAGCTTCGGCGATCGCCATCTCCCGCAGGAAAGCCGCAGAGGGAGCTGGCTCATTCTCCGGAGGAACAACGGTGATCGGAGGCGCGGCGATCGGCACCTCGCTAGCAGGGGCAGAAACTGGAGTTTCTCCCGACCTCTGCCGTTTGCGATTCGTCTGAAGCCCCTCCTCCCGAACTTCCTCCTCAGCTACGATCGGCTCCACGCGAGGCTCCGCCTCTGGGATGATAGGCAATGCCACAGGAGGAGCCCGAGATGACTTCGTCTGGCAGAGACGACCCAAAACTCCGGGGTTCGACATGGCAATCTCCGGTGGGGGCTCCACAAAGCGAGGAAAGCGAACCTCTGCGATAAGAACAGTCAAGCCACAGTTAGCCATATTCCTCCAACAAGAGGATCGCCCAGAAAATGGAGATCGTAGAAATTCATACCTGAGACCGAGAGTTGTCTCGGAAAACGGAGTACGCGAGCGGACAACCGACGACTCTCCTTGTTGATCCGGTTAGCATCCAATTCGTCATCCGGCAAACTTCGTATCCGCTCCCAGACGACCAGGAAATCAAAAGGCAGCTCCTCGATCGCCGGAATATGGAAACCTGCAAAAACAAAATCAAATTAGATCAGTTCAGAATATATCCGAACTGAGGGAGAGTCTGAACCCTTACCGGGATGTCTCTCCCGAAAACCAGTGGGAATCTCCAGCTCGCCAGTGGGATTGTCGCTCGCTGAGGCTTTCCAGGCGCCGGCGACCCAGAACCACTTCGTCAGATCGCTCCGCGCCTTGTTCGGGACCCCAAGGATCACCCGACCAGATCGGCCTTGTATGTGATAGCCTTCGACCGACCCTTTCTGAGTCGTTAGTTTGAACATGTGGTTCATCTCCGATGGCGAAGGAAGGCGGTACAGTCGGTGACTGCCGAACAAGGTAAGGGTACAAATTATCTGGATCCAAGCATTTGGCGTCAGCTGGAGAGGCGCCACGTTCCAGGCGGCCAGTAGATGGGAGACAGCGAACGACAAAGGAAATCGCAGCCCTGCCTCCATGATCGCTTCATTCACAGCGACCATCCCCTCCGGAGGCTGATCGGCCCTCTCATTCTCGACCGGCACAAAGAGATCCACGTCTGAGGGGATATGAAACCTCGTCCTCCAGACGGCCAGATCCTTCCTGATCGCCGAACTCCTGATTTGGCCGAGCGACCACAGAGATCGCTGATCAGCCCGAAATAGCGATCGCTTGGGAGGTTGATAAGGGTGAGAGATCGAATACTCCCGGAAATCAAATCTTGGAGACGGACCGGCCAGCCCCTCCATAATCTCAGCAAATGCCACATAAGCCCGGCCAAAGGCACTGTGCCGCTCCCAGTAGGCCCTGACCGCATGATCTCTCTCCATCTGCGAGCGCCTATGTTCGACGGCCGCCTCCTTAGCCACGTCGGCCTCTTCGAACAGCGCCTCCACCTCCGCAGGGTCAATTCCGGCCCGAATAGCCTCAGCGGCCGTCTCCAAATAGAACTCAGCGGAGGATCCTCCCCGGACATCAGAAGTCCCAGCGGCAGAGGAAGTGCCCACTCTATGTGAAGAAGATGTTCCAGACATTCTTGAATTCAAGATGAGGAAAAGAGGAGTGTGTTCTTACCAAAGATGAAATCGACCGACGATCAGCAATAAGATCTTCAGAAAACTCGTCAGCAAGTCCTTCTTTCTACAGTAAATGCGCGTAAGAATGAAGACTGCAACACCACGCCTTTTTATAGGAGACGGCAGGGACTCATTTGCAATTAAGGAGAATCTCAGGGGTCAGATCTCAAACGTCGCAATTAATACTCCTTTGAAACCCGCGTACGCGTCTTTTCAAGGACGCGTCAGTCGAGGAGTCATAAATGACCGTCGGTCTACCCTAACAGGGACCCGACACGTGTCCCAGAGACTATTCCGCATCCGCTGCCGTTTCCCGCTCATTTCAGCGACCTCCCAGGTCGTCCAAATTCAGAATCAATCAGCTCAAAGACGATCGCCAGTTCAGTGAAACGCAGAGTCGCTCGTCGAAATTCAGCGATCGCCAGCAGAACCACCTCACCCCACGTTTCCAACATAGGAGCGAGCTGGGGGGCAATTGTTGTATCGAGATTTATTCGACTCGACAGGCGATCGACTACTAGGCCGAGCGACCGAGTCCACACCAATCAAACTATGGCTAACTCGCCTAATCGAAGATACCAGACCACCGTCATGTACCTAGCGATCGACTCCCAAGGCGATCGCCCTTTGGCATCTGGCGATCGACTCTAGTGCCCGGCTAAGGACAACCGACCTACGCCCCGAACAGAGACGATCGTTCGTCAAAGTCTACGAAGACTGGATCTTGGACTGTGACCCACGTGCATATCCACAAAAGGCGCTGACAGATAAGACCTTTGACCCCAGCCTGTCACCTACCTCACCTACTGACAGGGCCGCCGAAAGTTACAAAGTGGGACCGCCCGTGACAGCGACTCAGGACGCGTGCAGGCTCCCCATTGGACCGTACAGCCAGCTGCCAGCAGCAGCCGTGGAATTTAAGGAGACAAGCCCATGTGCTAAAAGACGATCGCCCGCTTATTATAATACAACAAAGGCGATCGCCTAGCAGGTCCAAGTCCTATAAATAGAGAACCTCCTCCTACTGGAAAAAGGTTCCGCTTTCAGTTCCCAATTCGTTCACTCATATACCGAATTTATTCACAGAAATACATGAGAACATATATACCATCAAGCTCCCAGCCTTCTCTCCGGAATCTACCTCAGGATTTCTCTCTCAGAACCTCTCATCCAGAAGACGGTCAGCAGAGGCAAGAAGTATCCATAGTGCAGATTCAAAGAGATTCATAAGCCCAGGAGCTCGAGCACACAGCTAATACACGCCGTGAGAGACTGTCGATCTCTCACCGCCGTCACCGTTCGTCTTCGTTGTTACAAGAACTCACAGAGCATCATATCTGGTTCTTCCGGCAATCTACACGCTCACTAGCTAAGATAACAAGAATCTTTACACTAATTGTAATTGTATTCTTACATTAGTACTTGTATCCCCGAATATTAGTATTAATAATATCTCGCGAGAGCATTCAAGCCCGGGACTAACAACCCCGACAATTCTTGTGTTATTTACTTTTCCCACGGAAGTGTTCTCGCATTTTGTTTGCTATCCATCCATTCCAGCAATATCTATCTCCGGATAATATTTTAGGTAGCAACACTAGTCTTGAGTTGATGAGATGATGATTACATTTACTTTATTGTCGAGGAGTATTGTGTTTCATATTCGATATACTTGTACTATCTATTCGACGGCTAACCCCTTTACTGGGGAAATACCTTTCATGTATTTCAGGATCCAGGAGAGCGGATAGGTATGTACCGGGTCGGCATAAAGATGATGGGCAAGTGTGATGCTGTGCTTTGTCAATGATTATGTTTTGTATTTCCTACATTCAATGTTGTTGTACTTGAATGGTTTTTAAGTACTCGAGTACTGCTTTCGGTTTCCTTGATGTTTTGGCCTGTGTTGCCATGGGATTGATTCTTGATGCACTGTATTCGGTCTTGTTGGATATTGTTTTGAATACCAATTTTATTGTCTTTCATTTGATTGTGATTGGACCCTATCGGTCAAAGTTCATGGTTCCGCGTGTAAATAGCCTTGTGGGTCCCACGACGGGGCTCACGACGCTGTAATATACCCTGAATAAATTGGGGGTGTTACAGAATATGGTATCAGAGCTTAGGCTTATGGATACCTAGGTTGTCGGTCTTTTGGGTCGTTGGAGTCATCGTTTGTCTACAGTATCACTACTTTACCATCATCACAGTGCGACCGGTACTTGTAAGACCTCTTACTCTCCTAATGTTTCCTTAATCGCTTTGCTTCTGATTTGGTATTTTTGGGAATCAGTCACTTTGATGACGTGCGATTTGAATTGTACTTTCGTGCTTTGTGTATCCTTCAGAATGTCTGCTGATAGGAGACAGAGGCGAGGCCGTGGTCATGGACGCGGACAAGGACGTGGCGCGGCCGCTTCCCTCAGTTTCGTTGCGGGGTCGACCACCCCTAGTTTATCTAACTTAGTGCATCCTGATACCGAGGGTCAAAACGACCTGTCGACCGGCCAAGGGAATAATGCGGATATTAGAGTTACGAATGTCCTTCAACGATTGGCTAACCAGATGACTATCCTGGCCCAAGTTGTTCAGCTGAATAATCCGAACCCGACATCGGATGCCTTGCTTCAGAATGTGATCCGTATGCACCCTCCGCAATTTAGTGGTGCTACAGACCCGATGGGTTGGGAGAATTGGTTAGCAGAGTTAGAGAAAGTGTTTAAAGCAGTTGATTGTCCGGAAGTCAGGAAGGTACTGATTGCTCAATACTTCCTTACCAAGGAAGCCACGACTTGGTGGAAAGTTATCAAGCCGCAGGATCACGCTGATACGTGGGGAGAGTTTAGAGAGCTATTGGAGGCTGAGTTTTGTCCTTGGCCAGTGCAAGAAGGCAGAATCCGAGCCTTTTTCGAGGCTAAGCCGCAGAACATTCCAGTCTCACAGGCGATAGTGGAATACAGCCAACAGCTGATCCACGTGAAGAATCAACTGCGGGACGAGCATGACAAGATCCACTACTTTGATATGCGGATGAATATAGATTTACGGTGATACATGGCTACTTGCACTACTTTGAAGGAATACCTAGACTGGGCTTTGGCATATGACATGTTAAGTCGCAACAATGATACCACAGAAGAACCAAAGAAGTAGAAGATCATTGGTAACTTTTCTAGCTCAAAAGGTGGCAACTTCCAGATACCTTAGACGACTAACTGTTCTGCCGGGAAATCGTCACGTTCTGTTAGAGGGAAAAAGAGTTTTCGTTCTGCTCCGGGCACCTCAGCTCTGTAATACCCGGTTGTAATTCAGTCATTATCACTCAGTATTTATCGTTCAGTAATTTTCACTCATTAATGATCATTTGTCACTCATATTCAATCATTATATTCATCGTTCAGAGTATTTGTATCGTTATCAATCGTCATTCATCATCAATCTAGTTGGAGTATCGTGCTGTGCTTGTCATCGTTGTCATCTTCATAGTGTGCTGTGTGTGAGGAGTAGCGCACGCTACGTACTCTCTTTAGCGTGCGCTAATTGAGTACGGGTAGAGCACGCCACCTCTCAACATTTGCGCACGCTAGTATGTTTCAAGCAGGCAGTCCAGAAGGCACTGGACTGCAGTTGGGTTATAAGTAGCGCACGCTACGAATGGTAAGTATAGCGCGCTAGTAGGTCGGAGTAGCACACGCTATGCAGCCGGTGTAGCACGCGCTAAGGACGGATCAGGCAGAGTCCAGTGGCTACTGGACTGCATTGGATAAATGCCTAGCGCACGCTACGAGTAGATTAGCGTACGCTAATCGGTGTAAGTAGTGCACGCTGAAGCTTGTGTGTAGCGCGCGCTACCGTGATCAGATCAGAGAACAGGAGGTTCTGAACTCCAGTACTGGGCATCAGATAATTCGTTAGCGCACGCTAACCATTTGTGTTAACGCACGCTAATTAAATGGTTGTAGCGCACGCTACAAAAGGTACGTAGCGCATACCATTGTGAGCAGAGGGTACTGGACTACCGAGTGCACCCGTTAGCGCATGCTACGCACAGGAGCTAGCGCACGCTAACTGGGACTTGCTATATATAGGACAGTCCAGTCCTTTCTTCGTCATTTGTCATTTCTCTTCATTCCTTCGGCGATTTTGGACGATTCCGGGCATTTTGGAAAGTATTCTTCGAGGTGCAATCATCAATCATCACCTTCAAGCTTATCATTTGGATTAATCATCATTTCATCATCCCCATCACATCAAATCAAGGTAATAATCTTCTTGGATCTAGAATTTTGGATTTTGGGTTTTTCCTTCCGATTTCTTCGTGTAAGCTTGGATTGTTATTGGAATATGTTAGATATGAATTATCTACCTTGGATAAATGTTTTACCACGGATTATTCAGTGTATAATTCGGATTTCATGAATTGTTGAGGTTTGATTCAAGAACACTTTGGGGTCGACTTTGATATTTTTGGGGGTTTTCGATTAGATGTTGTCGTTAACTCGAATTGTGGATTCCTATAGGATTATTGATATCATTGAAGTGTTTTGATGGTTTTAAATACTCATTTTGGTGTTGGTTTCAATATATTCGGGATTGGATATTTTCAAAGGTTGTGTGTTTCCTAAGTGTTCGCTAGAATACCTCAATGAGTTTGGATATTGTTGTATCGATGTTTGAGTCGGTTATAATCGTGTTTGATTCGTATATTGAGCATTGTTGGTAATTGTCATTCAAGGTTATTCGAGCGACCGACATCCCTTTTTGGACATTGTTCGAGGAAGGACATTCTTCACCGGTTGTGTAAGTTAATTCTTACTCGGTTAAAAGGATTTTCATTCCTTTCGTTGTTGTTCATTCATAATCATAATTCATTCATAATGTATTAACCGTATTGAGACTTGTAATTATCAATTAATCACTTCATTCATGAGGAACGAGGTTCCAATCATTTCATTGAGCTATCATTCATTTCACTATCATTTCATCTCGGTGAGTCATTCTTGACTTTGTCGGATTGTTATTCATTATTATTCTTCATGGTCATTCTTGTTCATATGACCTTCTGGGTTCATATTGCGCGGCCGGGTATGGATGTGTGGGATTTTTAGTCGGGCACGTGATGGTCATGTGTTGGGTTCACCGACACATTGGACTGTGCACACGGTAATGTACCTCCGTGAGACTAATTTGGTACAATGGCGGGTGTGTCCGGACATCTGTCTTGTGCACGTGCACATTCCATTACGGGTGTACTATGATGCCTCTCTTCAGCTTCATTTCATAATTAAGTTATATCGTGTTTGTGTTTATTCAACTCTTGAGGATTGTTGTTCTGTGTATCTGACCCCGTTGGGGGATATTGTTTTCAGGTCATGGCAAGGCTAAAGCACGGGAAGAGAACGTTGACGGCGAGGAGTCCCAGTGATACTAGTAGGGGGCCCCAGTCCTTTCATTCACTCGTGTTTTCTTTATTTTTATTTCCGCTGCAGACTTCCATTTGGATATTCATTTCATTCAGTGTTGTATATTTTATCTTCATATAAAATATACATGTATTCGGTATTATCTTGGGCGTGTTGTAATGAAACTCCTCATCAGAGTGATTGATGATATATTGTGGTTCGGTACTACAATTATATTATTTAATTCATCAATTTTCATTCGCCTGGTGGGTCCCAGTCGGGGGTCCACGGCACTGTAATATCCGCCTAGTTTGGGGTGTTACAAGCTCGCCCAGTAACTGGTTTTAATTGTGGTCGTCCAGGCCACGTTAATCTGGAGTGCAATTTCTCACCTCCGAAGTGTCACACTTGTGGACATATGTGACATAGGGCAGCTTATTGCCCCGAACAAGATCAGACTTTGGACACTCGGGCTTCGTCCCCAGCGCCTATAGATCAGAGTATGAATCAGCGGCAACCAGTTGGACAGTCACAAAAGAACTACGGTAGGGTCCGGGGACGGAGTCAGAATGCTAGAGGGGGAGATTCTAGCGTCGGTTCGGCAAACCCGCGAGTCTATGAGATGCGTCGAGCGGACGAACCCGATGCGGCGGTAGCCTCAGGTGCCATTTATATCCTATCTCATCCAGTTCGTGTACTTTTTGATTCGGGTTCTATACATTCTTTCATCTCCTTGGAGTGTGTACGTCGTTTGAATATAACTTGTATGACTGCTTGCGATCCTTTCATTGTGAAGCTACCTACCAGGGATAGAATTGTGGGGAATCGGGAGATTAGAGATTTTTCGGTGAATATAGCCGGTATGGATTGGTTATCGAATTTGATTGTGGTTGATATGGAGGGCGAGGATGTGATCCTCGGCGAGGATTGGCTTGATAGTCACTAAGCGATTATGAATTACCGCACTAAGGTTATCACTATGATGACTAAAGACAGTTCCGAGTACTCGTTTATGGGACGTAAACCGGGCCAACCTAGGTTGCTTATCAGCGCCATGAAGGCCATAAAACTCTTGAATAAAGGTTGCACAGGCCATTGGTGTTATGCTTTGAAGACGGAAGGGAACGAAGTTGATTTCTCTTCAATTCCAGTTGTTAATGAGTATCCCGATGTTTTTCCAGACGACCTCCCGGGATTACTGTCGGATCGAGAGAATTGAATTTTCTGTGGACTTAGAGCCTGACACAGCTTCGATTTCTAAGGCGCCGTATCAGATGGCACCTTCTGAGATGCAAGAATTAAAGAGTCAGTTGGAAGAACTATTGGAGAAAGGGTACATCAGACCGAGCGCTTCGCCTTGGGGCGCGCCTATTCTTTTTGTGAGGAAGAAGGATGGTTAACTACATTTATGCATTGACTACCGTGAACTAAACAAGTGTCCATCAAGAACAAATATCCTTTGCCTCGTATAGATGATTTATTTGATCAGTTGCAGGGAGCCACAGTATTCTCAAAAATTGATTTGAGATCAGGATACTATCAGCTCCGAAGGAAAGAGTCCGACATTATGAAGACTGCGTTTCGGACGAGATACGGACATTATGAATTTGTGGTCATGCCTTTTGGATTGACTAATACACCGGCAGTATCCATGTAACTAATGAACAAAATATCCATCGAATACCTGGACAGATGTGTGGTCGTCTTTATTGACGACATCTTGATTTATTCTCGGGATAAGGAGGAATATGCCCGGCACTTGCGTTTGATACTAGATGTTTTGAGAGCCGAACACCTCTATGCAAAATTCTCGAAATGTGAGTTCTGGTTGGAAGAAGTTATGTTTCTCGGCCATGTGATTTCGGCCGAAAGGGTCCGTGTAGACCCGCAGAAGATTGAGGCAGTGCTAGATTGGGCACCGCGTAAAAATGTTAAAGAAGTTCGTAGCTTTTTGGGTCTTGCTGAGTATTACCATCGGTTTGTATAGGGGTTCTCAAAACTCGCGCGGCCACTTATGCAGTTACTCCAGAAGACAGAAAAGTTTGTTTGGACGGATGAGATACAACAGAGCTTCGATGAGCTGAAGAGACGTTTGACCTCAGCGCCGATTTTAGCTTTACCACAGGGTAGTGGAGGATTTTCAGTTTATAATGACGCTTCAGGACAAGGGCTTGGATGTGTGCTTATGCAGCATGATAAGACGATAGCTTTTGTGTCACGGCAGTTGAAGCCGTATGAGATGAACTATCCTACTCACAATTTGGAGTTGGCCGTGATTGTCTTCGCACTTAAGAATTGGCGGCATTATTTGTATGGCTCTCCATGTCGGATTTATACCGACCACAAGAGTTTGAAGTATATCTTCAGTCAGAAAGAGCTGAATATGAGGCAGAGACGTTGGTTGGAATTGATCAAGGATTACGATTTGAAAATTATTTACCATTCGAGAAAGGCCAATGTCGTCGCGGACGCTTTGAGCCGCAAATCAGCATCGCTTCAGATGCTCGAGGTTCTTAAATCTCAGACGAAGATTCATCAGGATTTAATCGAGCAAGGAATAGAAGTTTGGCTTCAAAGAGTGCAAGGACAGTTGTGTACTCTCAAAATTACTTCGTCCTTGGTTGACGACATCAAAGGGAAATAGTGGAGTGACTCGATGATCTCTCAACTGAAGGAAGATGTAATTAAAGGAAAAGCCTCTGGTTTTATGGTCCACGGGGATAGTATTCTAAGATTCCAGGGCAGGCTTTATGTTTCGAATGATCTAGAGTTGAGGCAGAGAATTCTCCGAGAAGCTCATGCTACGCCTTACTCTATCCACCCTAGAACTAGTAAGATGTACAAGGACTTGAAGCGGAATTTTTGGTGGAATAATATGAAGAAGGATGTCACAGAGTTTGTACTAAGGTGTTAGACATGTCAAAAAGTCAAGATTGAACATCAACGATCGGCAGGGTTGTTGAAGCCGCTTCCCATTCGCGAGTGGAAGTGGAAAGATATCTCTATGGATTTTATCACTGGGATGCCGAGAACTAGAGACGAAATAAATATGATTTGGGTAATCGTCGATTGGTTGACCAAGTTTGCACACTTCCTAGGTATTAAGGATATTTGGGGACCGGAGAGATTAGCTCGAACTTTTACAGCTGAGATCGTGAGATTGCATGGTTCCCATAAGACCATTGTTTTCGATCGAGATGGTCGCTTCGTATCGCATTTTTAGCAGGCCGTTCATAAGGATTTGGGCAACGAGTTTAGACTGAGCACGTCTTTTCATCCTCAGTCAGATGGTCAGACGGAGCAGACGATTCAGACGTTGGAGGATATGTTGCGGGCTTGTGCCCTAGACTGGAGTAATGATTGGGAGCTTCACTTGCCGTTGATCAAGTTTGCCTACAATAATAGTTGGCATGCGTCGATCAAAATGGCACCTTTCGAGGCACTTTATGGTAGGCGGTGTAGATCACCATTATGTTAGGATGAGGCTTTGAAGCAACTCGGAACGGAATCGGATATGTTGATGGAGACTAAGGAGAAGATTTCCATTATCAGGGGCCGGTTGTTGACTGCCCAGAGTCATCAGAAATATTATGTTGATACTCGTCGTTGAACTTTGGAATTTGAAGTGGGAGACCATGTTTTATTCAAGGTGTCGCCGAACAGGGGAGTTTTCTGCTTCGGGAAAAAGGGGAAACTTAG
This sequence comes from Orobanche coerulescens, assembly GCA_033398695.1. Taxonomy (NCBI): domain Eukaryota; kingdom Viridiplantae; phylum Streptophyta; class Magnoliopsida; order Lamiales; family Orobanchaceae; genus Orobanche; species Orobanche coerulescens. The sequence continues at coordinate 38,780,825 of CM065811.1, forward strand.
TCCACGGTATTTTGGACAGTGTTGGAGATTTAGCTTATCGCTTGGCGTTGCCTCCAGCTTTGAGTCATGTCCATAGCATTTTTCATGTGTCTCAGTTGAGAAAGTACGTGCCGGATCCAAGTCATGTTATCGACTATAGTGAGATTGACGTATCCGAGGATGTTACCTTTCTGGAGAGGCCGATGAAGATCCTTGAACATCATGAGAAGCAGCTTTGGCACAAAACCATCCCGTTTGTTAAAGTGCAATGGTTGAGACATGGAGTCAAGGAGGCGACTTGGGAGATGGAAGATAAGATGCGATTGGAATACCCAAAACTTTTTATTTCTTAAGTTTCGGGATGAAACTTCTTTTTAGAGGGGGAGAATGTAATATCCGTACTTTTTATTGAATTTTTGACCTAGTTGTTCTTCCACTTTTGTCGCTCTATAAACACTTTGAGATGTTGTCAATGTTGATTTAGAGTTTCGTACCTTTCAGATCATGTTCGTGTTGTTTGGGCCTTTCAGCAGTGTTTTGAGACAGGCAGATAGCATACGCTAGGCCTAAGATAACGCACGCTATTTCTACTTGAGTAGCGCACTCTAGCTTTGAGCCTTAGCGCACGCTAACGTTCGGAGCATGGCAGAGGCAGTAGCTGATTCTGCCCTCTGGACTAGCAGTTAGCGCACGCTAGGTATTAGCTAACGCACGCTCTTCGTGTTGAGTAGCACACGTTAGCTTTGAGCCTTAGCGCACAATAATGGGATGAGTCGACCGGGACAGTGAGGTGTTTGTATTTTCTAGACTAGGAGGGAATGCGCGCTAGGCCCGAGCCAGCACACGTTTTGGTGTTGCGTAGCGCGCGTTAGTGCCCAGATGTAGCACACGCTAGCGGATTTGAGCAGTGAACTGGAATTTCTGCAGGATACCAGTTAGCGAATGCTAAGGTGTGGTAGCGCGTGCTAACGTCACAGGTCAGAAGCTACTGGACTACCGGGTGACCCCGTTAGCACATGCTAACCCCGAATTTTAGTGCGCGCTAACCTGGCATGGTATATAAGAGCGGGTCAACCCTTGTTCTTCGTCATTTTCATCCTTTCACTCATTTTTCCGACGGGAGCAGCGGGAGAAGGCGATTTGGGGCGATTTGGGATGATCCTTCTTCAAATATCATCATCTTTGGTCGAATAACAAAGATTACACAACATCTAATCCGTTTATATCTTCCAAATCAACGTAAATTCCTTAGAACCCTAGTTTTGGAAATTTTTGGGGATTTTCTTAGATTCGCCCGATTTATCCATTTTGGAGCTTGAGATCTTTGAGATTATGATGTATCTACCCCGTACCCACGTTTCCCCTACGATTATATGGATTGTTTTGTACCTTGTTCGGACTTGAGAGGGTTTGGGTGATTTTCAAACCTCTAGATGATTATCCTTGTAGTTTCATGATCGTTGGCGGGTTTCAGGAGTTTCTTCATGTGATTTGAGTATGGATTATTGATTATCGTATTCCTTATGAATCGTTTCGGTTCCGGAAGTGCGTTCTTGGACCTACCGAACTTATACTCTTTTCCTTCTGTTTCTCGATGTCTCAAAGGCAAGTATATGTTTATAATTGTACGTTCTCGACTTTGAAAGTAAGATATATGAATTATATGATGGTATATATCCACTCTGGGATGGGCCGACGGGTCCTCTGAGGGTTCCGTAGCCTCTGGTGTGGTTTTGCGGATATTATGGGTTAACCACTCTGGGATGGACCGACGAGTCCTCTATGGGTTTCGTAGCCTCTGGTGCAGTTCCGCGGTTAATCATGTATGTATTGAATGTGATGCTATGAGATTTAGTTATTCCAGAATACTAGTCTTGAGTTGATGAGATGATAATTACATTTACTTTATTGTCGAGGAGTATTGTGTTTCATATTCGATATACTTGTACTAGCTATTCGACAGCTAACCCCTTTACTGGGGAAATACCTTTCATGTATTTCAGGATCCAGGAGAGCGGATAGGTATGTACCGGGTCGGCATAAAGATGATGGGCAAGTGTGATGCTATGCTTTGTCAATGATTATGTTTTGTATTTCCTCCATTCAATGTTGTTGTACTTGAATGGTTTTTGAGTACTCGAGTACTGCTTTCGGTTTCCTTGATGTTTTGGCATGTGTTGCCATGGGATTGATTCTTGATGCACTGTATTCGGTCCTGTTGGATATTGTTTTGAATACCAATTTTATTGTCTTTCATTTGATTGTGATTGGACCCTATCGGTCAAAGTTCATGGTTCCGTGTGTAAATAGCCTTGTGGGTCCCACGGCGGGGCTCACGGTGCTGTAATATATCCTGAATAACTTAGGGGTGTTACAGAATATAGTATCAGAGCTTAGGTTTATGGATACCTAGGTTGTCGGTCTTTTGGGTCGTTGGAGTCATCGTTTGTCTACAGTATCACTACTTTACCATCATCACAGTGCGACCGGTACTTGTAAGACCTCTTACTCTCCTAATGTTTCCTTAATAGTTTTGCTTCTTATTTGGTATTTTTGGGAATAGGTCACTTTGATGACGTGCGATTTGAATTGTACTTTCGTGCTTTGTGTATCCTTCAGAATGTCTGCTGATAGCAGTCAGAGGCGAGGCCGTGGTCGTGGACGTGGCGTGGCCGCTTCCCTCAGTTTCGTTGCGGGGTCGACCACCCTTAGTTTATCTAACTTAGTGCATCCTCATACCGAGGGTCAAAACGACCAGTCGACCGGCCAAGGGAATAATGCGGATATTAGAGTTACGAATGTCTTTCAACAATTGGCTAACCAGATGACTATCCTGGCCCAAGTTGTTCAGCTGAATAATCTGAACCCGACATCGGATGCCTTGCTTCAGAATGTGATCCGTATGTACCCTCCGCAATTCAGCAGTGCTACAGACCCGATGGGTTGGGAGAATTGGTTAGCAGAGTTAGAGAAAGTGTTTGAAGCGGTTGATTGTCCGGAAGTCAGGAAGGTACCGATTGCTCAGTACTTCCTTACCAAGGAATCCGCGACTTGGTGGAAAGTTATCAAGCCGCAGGATCACGCTGATACGTGGGGAGAGTTTAGAGAGCTATTGGAGGCCGAGTTTTGTCCTTGGCCAGTGCAAGAAGGCAAAATCCGAGCCTTTTTCTGTAACACCCCCAAAACCGTATGGGAATATTACACGCCGTAAACCCTTTCCGCAAGGATCTACCAGGCTAAACATCCATAAACAACCAAATGCTTGCCCGGCCAGGGTCAAACAATATAATAATACAGACCGTTAAGGTCACTTACACATAAACACACAAACCGATGAGGTCACACAACTCTATCAACAGGACTGACTAACAACATTACCCATACAGGGGTCGAAATACAATACAGCGGAAGACTGAATCAACTCTAACAATACAACTAAACTCTATCAACTCTCAACTCTTGATTAGTATCGCAGCTCGTCATCCCCTTGTGCCAATCCTGTGTTGCTCCCCGAACTGCATGTACCGGCCTTGAGAGCAGGACATCCACCCCGAATACTCGGGGTTAGTAAAACTCCTTTGTTTTACTAGTGCAAGTATCAAACCATACGAAATGTAACAAGCAAATAGCAACTACGAATTTAATACGCAAATCAATTATCAAAATGTTCTAGAAGTTTTAGAATTTCGAACTCAAGTAAGAGATATTTGAAAAGGAACACATCATCTCGGGGATTTTTAAAGCAGAAATTCTTTTGGACCTCGAGTCCCAATTTACAAAACCTTTTCGTAAACATTAGGGCCTTAGCCCGATTCTCGCTTCAAAGCATACTAAATAATATATCATTATGAGTCCGAGATCCATATTTAAAATGTTACCCGAACAATCATGCTACACGATCATTGTTCGTACACATCATGTACCGAACTCCGGAGGCCTCGACGGACCTTACCGGACCACACATCTTGTTCGTACACATCATGTACCGAACTCCGGAGGCCTCAACGGACCCTACCCGGCCACACACTGTTCGTACACATCATGTACCGAACTCGGAGGCCTCAACGGACCCTACCCGGCCACAACATCGTTCGTACACATCATGTACCGAACTCCAGAGGCCTCGTCGGACCTACGGATCACACACCTTGTCCGTACACGTCATGTACGGACTCCGGAGGCCTCGTCGGACCCTACCGGATCACACACTTTGTTCGTACACATCATGTACCGAACTCCAGAGGCCTCGTCAGACCCTACCTGGAACACACACATCGACACGACACAATTCATAATCATTAAATGTCAAGCCATTCCACATTACACCGAAATGTACAATCAAGTATGTAAACCAAAACAACACAAACATCACGATCATCACAACGACTCTTAACCAACATAACACACATTCGGTACACAATACATTGAACAACCATGTGTACAACCATCTCATATGTACATCTCAATCCTGCACAAATGGCACAACGCCTAACACGTATACCAATATATCACTATTATCACAAAGCCTTCAAATTTGGAAAACACAACCAACTCCAACGGAACATATTTACGGAGGTAAGCAAAATCGTCATACATATCATACGTAATTACTAGTCACAAGATACAAGTCGTATAATAAGATACTTGCCTTAATAACCGCTACCAAACGCTCAGAAGAACACGGTTCGACCGGGAAGCTCGAACCCCAAAGAAGGCAACGGAAGGGTTCCGACTCGAGTTCTTCACAAGAATTCGTTCCTAAGTCACAACGATATCAATTCAATCACAATACTACGAAAACGTATGGAACTTCCCAAGATCTACCCATTGAAGCATATTATCGGACACTTTGAAGGCGTAGTCCATTCAATCGATTATTCAAAGAAATACTCAAATCCGTTCCACAAAACTTCAAGGGTATTGAATGATTACGAGTTTACAATCAAGTTTCATCAAATCTGAATCAAAACAAAGAAAATCGCCAAAACACCAAGAAACCCCAAGAACATCCAAAACCAAAAGTTTAGGTGTTCTTACCTTCGATCCGGGTGGAAGATGATGTTAATCCATGATTCCAACTTCCAAAACATGTTTATATAAGTTGATTCTACTCAAAACCATCGATCTATGGTGAAAAATCGCGGAAGGAACGAAGAAAAGTGGAAAATGCGGATATGACTCGGTCCAGGCCTTAAATAGCCGGACAACTGCCGACGCTTACGTACGTAACGGCCGGGCCCTTACGTGCGTAACCGGCCATGGCGAAGTCTCGCCGAAATGCGGCATCGTTACGTGCGTAATCGGCCGGGGCCTTACGTGCGTAACGGCCTTACGACGTAGTCGCCGGTCACTCACCGTGCGTTACTCGGCCAGTGGCTGGCCCGGCATGCCCGGCCATGACTCGGCGGGACCAACTCCGACGGCCCGACGACCCCGAAACCCGAACGAGTACGAATCAAGATACGGTTACGAAGTACTCGAAAATACGAATCCGAGCACTAATAGAACACACGATTCCGACTACCCGAAGGCTCGAATTCGACAACGGAAAGTAATTACCCCAAACTTTGGGAAATTACGAAAATGGCCCAAAACGCCCCAAAATCACGATACATGATCGAATAACCAAACCGAAGCTTGCAACATGAATAATAACATTAAATGGACTTAGAAACTCGAAACAACAGATTTGGACGAGATTCGCGAGAATCGAACTCATGTGCGGAAAAGTCATTTAAGAACACGAAACACAACAAAACGATACCGAAACGAACTCGGAAGACAAAAAGTGTAGAATTAAATATTCACGGAATGACGAAACGGTCAAAAGCGAGTCGTCTAAACGGACCTCCGCCGAAAAATGAAAATTACCGGAAATCAAATTGCGGATATTACATTCTACCCTCCTTAAAAGAAGTTTCGTACCGAAAATTTATACAAGTTGTGAGAAGAAATTTCCCGACAGGAAAACTCAACAATATAAACAATAATCGCGTAACGTTCGTCCATTGGCGAAAGCGTTACAAGCAACGAAAGAATATACGGCGTGACAACACGCCACGGCGACCATAACAACGCCACGGCAATGATTCAAAACAATAACGATCAATTAACGACGCATCACATACCACATCATATGCACACATTTAATCAAGGAAATGTACGCGACAACAAGTCGCACCCGATTAAAACGGCTATGCGATAGAAACAAATAGAGTATTACGATAGAAATCATTCCGATTCTCATCAACAAGAAAATGTCCGACGTCATAACACAAACAATTCAAGATAACAGAAAATGAGAATACCGGATATTACATTCTATCATACAAAAAAATAAGTTTCGTCCGAAACTTAAACTAAGGTTATCACGGTGATACGAAACAAAATATAACGACACAAAATAAAATACCATGCTCATGACCTCGTGGTCCACCGACACGCCTCGTAGGTTCAACAACTAAACGGAACTTACACAAAAATAAATATCATTAAACAAGTTCCAAATGTAAAAGCGTCACAAAAACATCTCTACACGCGAAACAATCCGTGTAGCGAGTACCAAAAACACCACCACTAGACATCACTTTGGGCCCTCAGGAAGTAGGAATAGAATTCCGGTCCCTTATCATCTCGGCAATAATATCGCGATCGAACTCGATGCCCCTCGTGTCCACAATTATAACAAGTCACTGGCGGTTTACAATGCGCGCGTTCATGGCCTAGAACGTTACAGTTGAAACACCTAGGAGCATTACCAGAACTCAAAGACACCGACTTGGGTCTTTTGGGTTCTCTAACTGACCGAGAAGGTCCCATACTCGGGCGTCTGAGAGGTTGAGGTGTGGGAATCCCAATTCCCTTACTTCCGTGCGTCATCGGAAATCTTCTGCTTTTTCGCTACCGATACGGACTCGGTAGACATTATAGCCATCTCAAACGCCAAGGCTCGATCCTGATAGTCCTTCAAGATTGTACACATAAAAGGAGCCATACACTGCCGAATCTGAGGTTTCATACGCATATCGAAATAACGAACCTTATCTCGCCTCACTTTTCACCCGATCCGAACATAACACAGTGTCGATTATAATCGACTATCGCTGGGATATCGACACGTCTCGGGCGTAGCCGAGAAAAACTCGACAATCCTACGCTCTTTAACAGGCGGCGGACAATACTCGGCCTCCATGGCGCTTTGAATTCATCCAAGTAGCGATACGATCACTAGGCGCTACGGCCTCCCACCACTCTGCAGCTTCCTGTCGAGTAGGTATTGAGCAATAGGCACTCTTCTCTCATCGGGGCAAGCTACGGATCAAATGTTACATCCCATTTGGAAGAGCCAATTCTCCCACTAACGAGTCCGAAGAACCTACAAAAGCGGGCGGGTGCATTCTCATCACATCTCGTAACCACTTATCGGCTCCGTTATCTTCATCCAGGAATCCGTCTCGGTGTGCGGTCGATTCATATGTGCAACCGGTCGATCACTGACGAAGGATGGTGGCGGCGTCAATATCAACATTACCTCACGGATGATTGCTGCGATCACGACCACGACTACGACCACGTCCTCGGCCACGGCCTCTCGGCATCTTGGATGGACGACCAATAAGAATAACACATCCAAACAAATATCACAACGTCAAGATAAGACAATAAATAGCGGACGTTAAAACATCAACTCCAAGTCATCACACAAGTGACGAACTAACACTGTAATTTTAGAACTTCATTAAAAAAATAATCCACACAGTCACATCAACAGAGATGTTTGGATTTTACAAAATCAAACACGGTCAAAACCACACACGTATCGCAGGGATCAAACACTAACAACAAAAATAAAATGTTTCCGGGGTATTATTCAAATGATAAAATTTTAAATTCTCAAGTTTGAAAAAAAGGAATTGGTGAAATGAAATTTTTGAAAACACTTATAATACCTCGGTCGTTTAATTAAAACCATGTACCTCATTATCAAAACTGTTTTGATTGAAGCTATTTGCAAAACAACACATCGAGGCTTCAATCTTTTCGCTAGACGATATCGTCAAAATGACCTTATCAATATATCATTATCTTTGCTAGCGTTATACGGGGTAACAACATGTTACCACGCCATCCATCACTGATATATCAACAGAGATTAAATAATCAAGGGGCACGGGTACAACTGTAATAACAAATTTCTACTGGTCAGTCAAAAGTTTACGGCCGTAACAACATGCGTTTACGGCCGTAACAACTCTGAGCTTACGGCCGTAATGGAAAACATCTTACGGCCGTAACATCTAGCTGCAGGATTGTCATAGTAGCCCCAACACACAAACACATAACATTTAAATTCGAAAATTAGAATTCGTTATGCAAAACAAGATTTTTCCAAAATTTTGATTTCCACAAAAATGCTCAAATCGGTAGTCTTTAAGGAAAAACGTTTTCAAAGCTACCCGTGGCGGGTATAATTACAACAATCCAAAATAGTCGATATTAAAACCACATGCCCAAATGGCAAGCAGTCGCCAATTCAATCACATACATCTCATGGCATCAAGTTTAAACACACAACAAAATCATTCATCGGAGTTTCCCACAAACTCTACCGTAAAACCCATCAAGGTTCACAACTTTCACACCATACCAACCCACATGGTGGTTCAAGGGCCAAACATCAATACATCTAGTTCTATACACGTCTGACATATCCAAGTATCGAATAAAACTTCATTACACAACACCGTGTAAATAAAATTATGCACCACAAATATCACACCTAAATGAAATCATGAACACGAGATATTATGCATAAAAGAGGAGACTTACGTCCACAGCCGCACGGAGGCAGCGGTCGCCCACGATACTAATCTCATCCGACAACATATCCAAGCGTTGTGACTACGCACAACTCAACTTGTCACTGGCGACTCGAGCGACAAGACAACACATTACTCAACAAATCACAACTCGACTCGACCCGGCGGCTAGGTTTCGCAACCTAAGCTCCGATACCATAAATGTAACACCCCCAAAAACCGTATGGGAATATTACACGCCGTAAACCCTTTCCGCAAGGATCTACCGAGCTAAACATCCATAAACAACCAAATGCTTGCCGGCCAGTCAAACAATATAATAATACAGGCCGTTAAGGTCACTTACACATAAACACACGAGGCCAGTGAGGTCACACAACTCTATCAACGGGGTGACTAACAACATTACCCATACGGGGGTGAAATACAATACGGAAAGTGAATCAACTCTAACAATACAACTAAACTCTACCAACTCTCAACTCTTGATTAGTATCGCACTCGTCATCCCCTTGTGCCAATCCTGTGTTGCTCCCCGAACTGCATGTACACGGGCCTTGAGCAGACATCCACCCCGAATACTGGGGTTAGTAAAACTCCATTTGTTTTACTAGTGCAAGTATCAAACCATACGAAATGTAACAAGCAAATAGCAACTACGAATTTAATACGCAAATCAATTATCAAAATGTTCTAGAAGTTTTAGAATTTCGAACTCAAGTAAGAGATATTTGAAAAGGAACACATCATCTCGGGGATTTTTAAAGCAGAAATTCTTTTGGACCTCGAGTCCCAATTTACAAAACCTTTTCGTAAACATTAGGACCTTAGCCCGATTCTCGTTTCAAAGCATACTAAATAATATATCATTATGAGTCCGAGATCCATATTTAAAATGTTACCCGAACAATCACTGCTACACGATCATTGTTCGTACACATCATGTACCGAACTCCGGAGGCCTCGACGGACCTTACGGACCACACATGCATTCGTACACATCATGTACCGAACTCAGGAGGCCTCAACGGACCCTACCCGGCCACACACCATTCGTACACATCATGTACCGAACTCCGGAGGCCTCAACGGACCCTACCGGCCACAACATCGTTCGTACACATCATGTACCGAACTCGGAGGCCTCGTCGGACCTACACGGATCACACACCTTGTCCGTACACGTCATGTACCGGACTCCAGAGGCCTCGTCGGACCACACGGATCACACACTTTGTTCGTACACATCATGTACCGAACTCCGGAGGCCTCGTCGGACCACACGGAACACACACATCGACACGACACAATTCATAATCATTAAATGTCAAGCCATTCCACATTACACCGAAATGTACAATCAAGTATGTAAACCAAAACAACACAAACATCACGATCATCACAACGACTCTTAACCAACATAACACACATTCGGTACACAATACATTGAACAACCATGTGTACAACCATCTCATATGTACATCTCAATCCTGCACAAATGGCACAACGCCTAACACGTATACCAATATATCACTATTATCACAAAGCCTTCAAATTTCGGAAAACACAACCAACTCCAACGGAACATATTTACGGAGGTAAGCAAAATCGTCATACATATCATACGTAATTACTAGTCACAAGATACAAGTCGTATAATAAGATACTTGCCTTAATAACCGCTACCAAACGCTCCGAAGAACACGGTTCGACCGGGAAGCTCGAACCCCAAAGAAGGCAACGAACGGAAGGGTTCCGACTCGAGTTCTTCACAAGAATTCGTTCCTAAGTCACAACGATATCAATTCAATCACAATTCTACGAAAACGTATGGAACTTCCCAAGTTCTACCCATTGAAGCATTTTATCGGACACTTTGAAGGCGTAGTCTAATTCAATCGATTATTCAAAGAAATACTCAAATCCGTTCCACAAAACTTCAAGGGTATTGAATGATTACGAGTTTACAATCAAGTTTCATCAAATCTGAATCAAAACAAAGAAAATCGCCAAAAACACCAAGAAACCCCAAGAACATCCAAAACCAAAAGTTTAGGTGTTCTTACCTTGATCCGGTGGAAGATGATGTTAATCCATGATTCCAACTTCCAAAACATGTTTATATAAGTTGATTCTACTCAAAACCATCGATCTATGGTGAAAAATCGCGGAAGGAGCGAAGAAAAGTGGAAAATGCCGGATATGACTCGGTCGAGGCCTTAAATAGCGGACATCTGCCGGACGCTTACGTCGTAGCAGTAGGGCCCTTACGTCGTAATCGGCCATGGCGAAGTCTCGCCGAGAAATGCGGCATCGTTACGTGCACGTAATCGGCCAGGGCCTTACGTGCGTAATCGGCCTTACGTGCGTATTGCCGGTCACTACCAATGCGTTACTCGGCGGTGGCTGGCCCCGGCATGCCCGGCCATGACTCGGCCGGGACCAACTCCGACGGCCCGAACGACCCTGAAACCCGAACCTGAGTACGAATCGAAGATACGGTTACGAAGTACTCGAAAATACGAATCCGAGCACTAATAGAACACACGATTCCGACTACCCGAAGGCTCGAAATTCGACAACGGAAAGTAATTACCCCAAACTTTGGGAAATTACGAAAATGGCCCAAAACGCCCCAAAATCACGATACATGATCGAATAACCAAACCGAAGCTTGCAACATGAATAATAACATTAAATGGACTTCCGAGAAACTCGAAACAACAGTTTCGGACGAGATTCGCGAGAATCGAACTCATGTGCGGAAAAGTCATTTAAGAACACGAAACTCAACAAAACGATACCGAAACGAACTCGGATGACAAAAAGTGTAGAATTAAATATTCTCAGAATGACGAAACGGTCAAAAGCGAGTCGTCGAAACGGACCTCCGCCGAAAAATGAAAATTACCGGAAATCCGAAATTGCGGATATTACATTTTCGAGGCTAAGCCACAGAACATTCCAGTCTCGCAGGCGATAGTGTAATACAACCAGCAACTGATCCACGTGAAGAATCAAGTGCGGGAAGAGCGTGACAAGATCCGTTACTTTGATATGCGGATGAATATGGATTTACGATGATACATGGCCGGCTTTGCTTGCACTACTTTGAAGGAATACCTAGACCGGGCTTTGGCATATGACATGTTAAGTCCCAACAATGATACCACAGAAGAACCAAAGAAGCAGAAGATCGCTGGTACTTTCTAGCTCAAAAGGTGGCAACTTCCAGAGACCTCAGACGACTAACTGTTCTGCCGGGCAATCGTCACGTTCTGTTAGAGGGAAGAAGAGTTTTCATTCTGCTCCGGGCACCTCAGCTCGCCCAGTAACTTGTTTTAATTGTGGTCGTCCAGTCCATGTTAAACTGGAGTGCAATTTCTCACCTCCGAAGTGTCACACTTGTGGACATATGTGACATAGGGCAGCTTATTGCCACGAACAAGATCAGACTTTGGACACTCGGGCTTCGGCCCCAGCGCCTATAGATCAGAGTATGAATCAGCGGCAACCAGTTGGACAGTCACAACAGAACTACGGTAGGGGCCGGGGACGGATTCAGAATGGTAGAGGGGGAGATTCTAGCGTCGGTTCGGCACACCCGCGAGTCTATGAGATGCGTTCGAGCGGAGAACCCGATGCGACGGTAGCCTCATGTACCATTCATATCCTATCTCATCCAGTTCGTGTACTTTTTGATTCGGGTGCTACACTTTCTTTCATCTCCTTGGAGTGTGTACGCCGTTTGAATATAACTTATATGACTGCTTGCGATCCTTTCATTGTGAAACTACCTAGCAGGGATAGAATTGTGGGGAATCGGGATATTAGAGATTTTTCGGTGAATATAGCCGGTATGGACTGGTTATCGAATTTGATTGTGGTTGATATGGAGGGAGAGGATGTGATCCTTGGCGAGGATTGGCTTGATAGTCACCAAGCGATTATGAATTACCGCACTAAGGTTATCACTATGATGACTAAAGACAGTTTCGAGTACTCGTTTATGGGACGTAAACCGGGCCAACCTAGGTTGCTTATCAGCGCCATGAAGGCCGTAAAACTCTTGAATAAAGGTTGCACGGGCTATTGGTGTTATGCTTTGAATATGGAAGGGAACAAAGTTGATTTCTCTTCGATTCCAGTTGTTAATGAGTATCCCGACGTTTTTCCAGACGACCTCCCAGGATTACCGCCGGATCGAGAGAATAGAATTTTCTGTGGACTTAGAGCCTGACGCGGCTCCGATTTCTAAGGCGCCGTATCAGATGGCACCTTCCGAGATGCAAGTATTAAAGAGTCAGCTGGAAGAACTATTGGATAAAGGGTACATCAGACTGAGTGCTTCGCCTTGGGGCGCGCCTGTTCTTTTTGTGAGGAAGAAGAATGGTTAACTACGTTTATGCATTGATTACCGTGAACTAAACAAATGACCATCAAGAAAAAATATCCTTTGCCTCGTATAGATGATTTATTTGATCAGTTGCAGGGAGCCGTAGTATTCTCAAAAATTGATTTGAGATCAGAATACTATCAGCTCCGGGGGAAAGAGTCCGACATTCTGAAGACTGCATTTTGGACGAGATACGGACATTATGAATTTGTGGTCATGCCTTTTGGATTGACTAATGCACCGGCAGTATCCATGTTACTAATGAACAAGATATCCATCGAATACCTGGACAAATGTGTGGTCGTCTTTATTGACGACATCTTGATTTATTCTCGGGATAAGGAGGAATATGCCCGGCACTTGCGTTTGATACTAGATATTTTGAGAGCCGAACACCTCTATGCAAAATTCTCAAAATGTGAGTTCTGGTTGGAAGAAGTTATGTTTCTCAGCCATGTGATTTCGGCCGAAAGGGTTCGTGTAGACCCACAAAAGATTGAGGCAGTGCTAGATTAGGCACCGCGTAAAAATGTTAAAGAAGTTCGTAGCTTTTTGGTTCTTGCTGGGTATTACCGTCGGTTTGTACAGGGGTTCTCAAAACCCACTCGGCCGCTTATGCAGTTACTCCAGAAGACAGAAAAGTTTGTTTGGACGGCTGAGATACAGCAGAGCTTCGATGAGCTGAAGAGACGTTTGACCTCAGCGCCGATTTTAGCTTTACCACAGGGTAGTGGAGGATTTGCAGTTTATAGTGACACTTCGGGACAAGGGCTTGCATGTGTGCTTATGCAGCATGATAAGACGATAGCTTTTGTGTCACGGCAGTTGAAGCCGTATGAGATGAACTATCCTACTCACAATTTGGAGTTTGCCGCGATTGTCTTCGCACTTAAAACTTGGCGGCATTATTTGTATGGCTCTCCGTGTCGGATTTATACCGACCACAAGAGTTTGAAGTATATCTTCAGTTAGAAAGAGCTGAATATGAGGCAGAGACGGTTGCAATTGATCAAGGTTTACAATTTAAAAATTCTTTACCATCCGGGAAAGGCCAATGTCGTCGCAGACGCTTTGAGCCGCAAATCGGCATCACTTCAGATGCTCGAGGTTCTTACATCTCAGACGAAGATTCATCAGGATTTAATCGAGCAAGGAATAGAAGTTTGGCTTCAAAGAGTGCAAGGACAGTTGTGTACTCTCAAAATTACTTCGTCCTTGGTTGACGATATCAAAGGGAAACAGTGGAGTGACTAGATGATCTCTCAACTGAAGGAAGATCTAATTAAAGGAAAAGCCTCTGGTTTTATGGTCCACGGGGATAGTATTCTGAGATTCCAGGGCAGGCTTTGTGTTCCGAATGATCTAGAGTTGAGGCAGAGAATTCTCCGAGAAGCTCATGCTACGCCTTACTCTATCCACCCCAAAACTAGTAAGATGTACAAGGACTTGAAGCAGAATTTTTGGTGGAATAATATGAAGAAGGATGTCACAGAGTTTGTACTAAGGTGTTTGACATGTCAACAAGTCAAGATTGAACATCAACGATCGACGGGGTTGTTGAAGCCGCTTCCCATTCGCGAGTGGAAGTGGGAAGATATCTCTATGGATTTTATCATTGGGATGCCGAGAACTAGAGACGAAATAAATATGATTTGGGTAATCATCGATCGGTTGACCAAGTCTGCACACTTCCTAGGTATTAAGGATACTTGGGGACCGGAGAGATTGGCTCGAACTTTTATAGCTGAGATCGTGAGATTGCATGGTGCCCATAAGACCATTGTTTCCGATCGAGATGGTCGCTTCGTATCGCATTTTTAGCAGGCCGTTCATCAGGCTTTGGGTACCGAGTTTAGACTGAGCACGTCTTTTCATCCTCAGTCAGATGGTCAGACGGAGCAGTCGATTCAGACGTTGGAGGATATGTTGCGGGCTTGTGCCTAGACTGGAGTAATGATTGGGACCTTCACTTGCCGTTGATCAAGTTTGCCTACAATAATAGTTGGCATGCGTCGATCGAAATAGCACTTTCGAGGTACTTTATGGTATTCGGTGTATATCACCATTATGTTGGGATGAGGCTTCAGAGCTAGTAGAAACGGAACCGGATATGTTGATGGAGAGTAAGGAGAAGATTTCCATTATCAGGGGCCGGTTGTTGTCTGCCAGAGTCGTCAGAAATCTTATGTTGATACTCGTCGTCGACCTTTGGAATTTGAAGTGGGAGACCATGTTTTACTCAAGGTGTCGCCGAATAGGGGAGTTTTCCGCTTCGGGAAAAAGAGGAAACTTAGTCCACGGTATATTGGACAGGGTTGGAGATTTAGCTTATCGCTTGGCGTTGCCTCCAGCTTTGAGTCATGTCCATAGCATTTTTCAGGTGTCTCAGTTGAGAAAGTACGTGCCGGATCCAAGTCATGTTATCGACTATAAGAGATTGATGTAGCCGAGTATGTTACCTTTCCGGAGAGGCCGGTGAAGATCCTTGAACGTCATGAGAAGCAGCTTTGGCACAAAACCATCCCATTTGTTAAAGTGCAATGGTCGAGACATGGAGTCAAGGAGGCGACTTGGGAGATGTAAGAGAAGATGCGATTGGAATACCCAAAACTTTTTATTTCTTAAGTTTCGGGACGAAACTTCTTTTTAGAGGGGGAGAATGTAATACCCGTAGTTTTTATTAAATTTTTGACCTAGTTGTTCTTCCACTTTTGTCGTCTATAAACACTTTGAGATGTTGTCGATGTTGATTTAGAGTTTCGTACCTTTCGGATCATGTTTGTGTTGTTTCGGCCTTTCGGTGGTGTTTTGAGACAGGCAGATAGCATACGCTAGGCTTAAGCTAACGCACACTATTTCTACATGAGTAGCGCACTCTAGCTTTGAGCCTTAGCGCACGCTAACGTTCGGAGCATGGCAGAGGCAGTAGCTGATTCTGCCCTCTGGACTAGCAGTTAGCGCACGCTAGGTAACGCACGCACGCTAGGTATTAGCTAGTGGATTTGGGCAGTGAACTGGAATTTCTGTAGGATACCAGTTAGCGCACGCTAAGGTGTGGTAGTGCACGCTAACGTCGCAGGTCAGAAGCTACTGGACTACCGGGTGACCCCGTTAGCGCATGCTAACCCCGAATTTTAGTGTGCGCTAACCTGGCTCTGGTCCCCACGTGTCCTTAATGCCTAGAAAATGAGCTGATTTGGTTAAACGGTCAACTATCATCCAAATCATGTTCATTCCCATCTTGGTTCTCGGCATACTAGTGATAAAGTCCATCGATATGTCCTCCCACTTCCATTCAGGAATCGGGAGCGGCTTCAACATTCCGGCAGGTCGTTGATGCTCGATCTTAACCTGCTGACAAGTCAAGCATTTCGAAACATAGTCCGCTACATCTTTCTTCATGTTGCCCCAGCAGAAATTCTGCTTCAAGTCCTTATACATCTTATTGGTGCCCGGGTGGATAGAATAGGACGAGCTGTGAGCTTCCTTCATAATCATCTGTTTCAGAACATCGACATCGGGAATGCAGAGTCGGTTCTGAAATCTCAAATCCCCATCATCATGAATTACACATCCGGGGGCCTTCCCCTTGATCACTTCATCACGTAATCGAATCATTAAAGGATCATTTGCCTGCGTAAATTTGATCTCTTCGGTTAATGATGAAGTTATTTCCATCACGCACAGTTGTCCTTGGACTCTTTGTAACCACACTTCAATTCCTTCTCGAATCATCTCTCGTTGAAGGCTGAGTTGGGAGGTTAGAATCTACAGCATCTGAATAGAAATAAGCTTGTGGCTAAGTGCATCCGCCACTACATTCGCTTTGCCTGGATGATACAAAATCTCCAAGTCGTAGTCCTTAATCAGCTCTAAACATCTTCTTTGCCGCATGCTCAACTCTTTCTAACTGAAGATGTATTTGAGACTCTTGTGAGAGGTTGGCACGAGTATTTATTTCAGAGATAGTCCGATTGCATGGGACGCCGAAGACCATTATTTCTGACCGAGATGGTCGCTTTGTATCACATTTTTGGAAAGCAGTTCATAAGGCATTGGGAACCGAATTGAACTTTAGTACAACTTATCACACGCAGACTGACGGACAATCCAAGAGGACTATTCAAATGGTGGAAGATATGCTGAGGGCTTGTGCCTTAGATTGGTCAACTGATTGGGAAGTTCATCTACCGTTGATTGAATTTACCTACAACAATAGTTGGCATGCTTCCATTAAGATGGAACCATTTGAGGCACTATACGGGAGGAGATGCAGATCGCCCCTATGTTGGGACGATTCATCAGACTTGATTGGGATAGAACCGGAGTTGATCGTGCAGACACGAGAGAAGATAGCCTTGATTCGTGAAAGACTGTTGACCGCCCAGAGTCGACAGAAATCTTATGCAGACGTACATCGTCGCCCATTGGAGTTCAGTACTGGAGACCATGTACTTTTAAAGGTTTCTCCTACTCGGGGAATCTTTCGTTTTGGAAGGAAGGGAAAGCTGAGTCCGAGATATATCGGACCATTCGAGATCTTTGAGAGAGTTGGAGAGTTGGCATACAGATTGGCATTGCCGCCGTCGTTGAGCCATGTTCATAACGTGTTCCACGTATCCCAGTTACGGAGATATATACCGGATCCTAGTCATGTCATTGATTTCGGCAAGATCGAAGTCGCTCAGGATGGAATGTTTGAAGAAAAACCGGTCAGGATACTCGAGAGTCGAGTTAAGCAGTTGAGGAATAAACCAATCGTTTTGGTCAAAGTTCAATGGTCTCGCCACGGAGTGGAATAATCCACCTGGGAAACGGAAGATAGCATGAAGTCCAGATATCCAGAGTTATTTTCGTCCTGAGTTTCGGGACGAAACTCCTTTTTAGTAGGAGAGTATGTAATATCCAGATTTATTATTGTGTATTTCATCTGTATTCGAACCCTGTATTATTCAAAATTGTGATCTTGATAATTGGAGTATGATATTTCTCACATTGGTATCTTTGTACATAAGTATATCGTCATGCAAAATTTCTCATGCGAACTCGTGGTAGCGCACGCTAAGAATGTAGCTTAACGCGCGCTATCGGCTACAACTAGCGCACGCTACGAATGTAGGATTTGCGTGTGCTAGACAATCAATTATTGAGCTAGATGGCTAGCACATGTGCCAGCCGGACGTGGGTCCAGATAAGATTCCCGCGGACGAACCTGGATAGTTTTGGAGTCAACGATTATTAGCGCGCGCTAAGGATTGTATGGTAGCGTGCGCTAATCAGCTGATGTACAGAAATGTTATAAATGGGACAGCAACCCATTTTTGACTTACATTTCCTTCGTTCTTGAGAGACCAGAGAGCATTATATCCTCCTTAAACACTTAGAACGCATTCACTTGATCATTGGAGATTGAATGTCACTTATGTTTGATCATTGGAGTGGAGAAACGTCTTGATTTGGCAAACAAGCAACCGGAGCCGGATTCTACTTGTTGTCTCGGTGTTTTTTTCATCTTAAGGTATGTTACACTATTTTCAACCTTGAATTCGTGTTCTTAAGGATATGAGGATTATGCTATCAAGATATTGAGTTTCATTGGTGATTTATCCAAACCACATCATGTTTAAGAGATTGAGATGATTATGCTTTAAGTACCTTGGTTAAGAACATCATAATTTGAATCTTGTTATGATGAACAAATAGAGGAAGTTTCTGACATTGGTAATCCGAATTTAGAAGATGTCTTCATAGTAATCACGGACTTGACTTTAACATCATTATTGTTGGACGAATCTAAGAGATTGATCATGGAAGGATTTATCTTGTAAAGATGGAGTGTTAAACAAACTACAAGATGATAGTTTTGATTGATATAAGGTATTGATATCGACCGTTATGCCTTCCGAATTACACATGAAGAATTGTAATCAAAATGGAATATAGTTTTATGATGATATACGTATTCTTGAATTCGAAGTTGCTATCCGTAAGATCATTCATAAGTTTATGAACATAACATGTAGATGGATAACGTACGTTAATCACTGAGGAATTCATATACTTCATCGCCGTTTATACAAATCTGCTGCCCTTCAGTGAACTGCCATGCACGCTTAGCGTGCGCTAAGCTATGTGAATTAACGTACGCTATTGGGCATATTTAGCGTGTGCTACGATTGAAACTTAGCGTGCGTTAAGTCATCAGGCGAGTCAGTCGGCTGATCAGTGAGGTACTGACCGCGCATGGTTAGCGTACGCTAGGCTGCGTGTAATTGCGTACGCTAACGAGTAGCCTTAACGTATGCTACATAAGATGCGTAGCGTGCGTTAAGCAAGTCAGACAGATTTCATTTTAAGGACTTCCTACCGTAATTTTGGATTGTTAGACATTCGTACGACATGAGATGAATTCTATATTATTTCTTTTGTTAAGGTTCGAGCTTAGCAACATGATTGATCGAAGGGGACGACCTTCGAGTATTTTGATATTCGTGGAAGTTTTATTCTTATCAACGAACCAAGGCAAGTACTCTAATTAGAATTGTTTATATTATGACAGTTATGTTGTGATTGTATTATGTATATGTGTTGTGATTAAATGTCCACCATGCGTTGATCCGACGGGAATCATCATGGGAATCTATAGCTGTGTGCGTTGGATCGTTGGACAGGTAGTTCCACCATGCGTTGGTCCGACGGGATCATCATGGGAATCTATAGCTGTGTGCGCTGGATCATTGGAATACCATCAGTATGTTGAGACTGTTACGATGTAATATGTGTTGTTGTTAGTTCTCGTTGGAGAAACTTGTTATGATTGTTGATTATATCACTATTGTGTGATTATTGTACTTGTACTAGCATCGTTGTGCTAACCCCTTCGGGGGTGAATATTTTGTTTATGTTTAGATCCAGGAGAGCGGGGAAAGAACCACTGGAGTTGCATGACGACGAGGGTGCAGAGTGATGTTCCGGCCGGGTTTATTTGTCTGTTGTTTGTATCATTTTAATAAGTACCCGAGTACGTTGTCATTTATGATGAATTTAAATTTGGTGATGTATTAATACTTTTCCACTGAACATTCGTATTTTCAGTATTGGTCAGAACTATTGTACCTTATTTCTGTTATTTTCATACGTTGGTATCTGTTAGTGTCCTTTTAGTTCTTCAGCCTTGTAAATTCTTATGTAAAGGATTTACGGCGCTGTAATATTCCTGAATATATCGGGGGTGTTACAGTGAGGCTACTCAACTCTTATATTGTGCCTTAAATCCGGAAGAGGTCAATCGAATCTCATCGTGTGAAAGTGCTAAATAGATATGAAAAATTCTTGAAATCACACACGAAGGGACAACTCAAGTCAAGGAGACGAAGATCAATATGCTTCTCCATGACTACGAGCTATTCATGATGAAAGGTGACGAGTCCATCACCAACATGCTCGACCGATTTTCGGTCATCACAAATGGACTTTCTTCGTTTGGTAAACCATTATCTAGTAGTGAAAAAGTCAAGAAAATTTTACGATCACTACCTAGCGAATGGGACGGCACCGTGACTGCGATCATGGAATCTAAAGATCTCAATACGCTTGATTTTAGCGCCCTCGTTGGTTCGCTAATTAATTATGAGATAGTCTTAAAATCACGAAGTGTCAAGCCGAAGCCGAAGGAAAGATCGATAGCCTTGAAGGCTAAGATGTCTAAGAAGGAAGTAATACCGGTTGAAGAAAGCGACGAAGAATCGGCATATTATGCTAAAAATATTAATAAGTTTCAAACCTTGTTAAACCGGAGAAAGAAGGACATCCAAACGAGCGAATCTAAGAAATTCGACAACTCTTGTCGATTATGTAGAAAACCAGGCCACTTTGCTAAGAATTGCCGAGCTAAACCAAAGAAGGAGGTTCTCGTTGCAACATGGAGCGATGACGACGAAGATGATGATTTTATCAATCAAAATAATCTCGCTCTCATGGCCCGGAGTTCATTCGACGATAGCGACGTCGAAAGCCAAGTAAGTAATTCTTACGACGAACTTTTTGAATCATTCGATTTATTACATACCGATTATCAAAATGCTTTAAATGAGATTAAATCCCTAAAATCTAAATATAAATCTTTGGAAACTGAAAATTCCAAAATTCTTGAAAAGGAAAAATTCGTTGAGATCGATCATTCGAAATCCATTGAAAACAAAAATATTTTAAAGGATGATCTTGTTAAAATTCAAACTGAGCTCAAAAATTTAACGAAGAAATTCTCGTGTGGAAACGAGAAATTTGAACAAATACTCTCGGTTCAGAAATTTACTTTGAACAAACAGGGTTGAAATTCACACCTCGTTCTAAAAACAAATCCTTAAATTTAAAAATACCTCGATGTGACAAATGTTTGAAAATTGGGCACCATATTTCAAATTGCAAAAGCCCAAGACGGACGATTAAAATTAAAAAGATTTGGATTCCTAAAGGAACAAATATTTCAAATATCGTCTACGTTTCAAATCAAAAACCGACGCTCGGTTGGATCCCCAAAAATTGATTTTTATAAAAATATATTTTACTTAGGGGGAGTAATAATTGTTTTTAAAGGGAGGTAATATTTTCAGGGGGAGTTTATACCATATCAATACATATTAGTAATATTCATCATTTGGTATCATGCATATTTTATATTTGGTATCATTATATTTATTTTTTTTACACTTTTTGATGAAAACAAAAAGAGGGAGAAAGAAGAATGGGATTAACCCTGAAAGGGAGAGAAAATCGAAGAAAAAGTCGAAAAGATGAAGTTGAAAAGAAAAATGAGGAGATGTCGAAAAGATGATGAAAATTTGAAAAGTCGAAAAGAAAAAGAAAAGGAAAGAAGGAGTCGAAAAAGAAATGGGAGAAGAAACTAACGAAACGGACAAAGTCGAAAACTTTGGTCTGTACACATATCCATATATTTGTATTTTTGCAGGTAAATCCCATTGACGAAGTATTGTTTTGTAATCATAGAAAAGGGGGAGATTGTTGGAACATTTTGTTCCATACATGCTTAATAATGTTTTGATGATTAAAGTTGATAAACAAAGCAAAACAACAACAAAGGTGAAGCAAAGCTGGAATAATACATGCTTAACGTATGTAAGAGGGATCTTAACGTACGTAATGTTGCTATGTTAAGGTACGTAAAACGGTAATGATAACGTACGTAACCAAGTGTTCAGAATTCAAACGAGAAGAACGTTGGACGAGTCAGGGTCAAAAAGGCGGCAACGGACATATGATGTCAGCAATGACGTACACTTAACGTACGTAATGCGTGATTGGCTAACGTACGTAAGGAAAAGAACGAAACCTACTGAACTAAAATGCATACACGTTAATGTACGTAACAATGGTGATATAACGTACGTAAAGTATCTTGCGTACGTAATGGACAACAGATAGCATACGTAATGGAGCTTCAGGGTGCTAACGGCTAGTAAGGCTTTGGAGCCTATAAATATCATAACCTTGGTATTATTCCATACAACAACTTCAAGCATACGAGACATTCATCTGAGATTCATATTGATATTATTGTTGTTGTGATATTGAGCTTATATTGTTTTGAGTGTTTATACATTCAATATTATACACGAGAGGTAAAAGAAAAGATACGATTGGATTCAGTGTTATTAGGATCAAGGATCCGGCATTATTAGGATCACAATCGCTATCTTCGTGAGGTTCATCTAGTACTGATAGAAAGCTAGAGAGGTTGATTCCTTGTCCGATAGAAAAGGAAAATGGTTTAACTTGGACCGATACAAAGACAAGTTTGAGTGGTTTATCACGGATCAATAGAAGACGTGATTGTAACGGTTATCCCTCGACCGATAGAAGAGAGGCATGGTGGTTTTGATCTTTACCCTATTGAAAAAGATACCGAGAGAGGACGTAGGCTCGTTTATAGTCGAACCTCTATAAATCCTTGTGTCGTTTATTTCCGCACATTTATTTTCGCGCTTCCGCATAACGACGCACATCCCGATCTCGCTCCAACATGAGCGGATTGGATTCGTGGAGAACAACTAAAGCTTGGGGAATAGCTCAAGAGAAGGAATCCATTTAATCAACAGACCACAAGGGTGAGTTTCTAATATCTCTTGTGGTTTTGTTTATATATTCGTATATACGTAGCTCGATCGACCCTCGTAGGGATTCAGATCGAATTAATTTTCATTTTACCGCTTCCGATGGGCCTTCGTTTTAGGCACCGAATCCCAACAGAAGTGGCGAAGCTTAGAGCATATGATACTTTTATATTTTAGCGAGTCTACATAAAGGTAAAACCTCTCTATCATACCACTATGTAACGTCCCGACTTTCCAGGGGTAATTATAGGGGAAAATAAGTAAAAAAGTGAATTTTGACGAAAAATAAATTCCTTTGAGAATATTAAAATTCTCGCCTACAAAGTCGAGTCTCTACACTGACTAAAATAAATGCCTATTAATTAAGGCAACGACATGTCATAATTAAAAGGTCATAATTGCAGCGGAAGAAAATTTAAAAATTATTATTACTAGGCAAGAGTTTCCCCAAATAAATATGGCAAAGCATAAGACATAAAAAAAATATCGTTTTATTAAAAATATCATCATATGTCCTCTCGGCTCGCTTCTTCATCCATCCGGCTCGGCTTAACCTGCGGGATCAATAAAGGTAGGGGTGAGCTTCCTTCAACTCGTGGAAATCACACATATCACAATAATAAACTAATTCATGGAAAGCAATTTAATGATTATTTAATCAATAATATTTTCCCCAACATGAATACATACACACAATATCACATATGTTGTGTCAAGAATTAACACCTTCCGACCGGCGATCGCCTAGGAGGACGAGCGACCGAGTCACTGCCGAGCGGCCAAATCAGATCTGCCAAGAAGCGACCAGGCGACCGAGCCTTAGCCCGGTGGACTAGCTATATCGACCGACCGAAAGTCCCAGGACCAGTCCCGGTGCCGAGCGATCGACATCAAGACGATCGCCTCTCGGTACTCGGCGACCGACTCCTGGCGATCTACTAGCGGGCGATCCTCTCTCGGCATCTGCCGATCGACCCCTGGTGACCGACCTTTGCCGACCCTCAGCACCTGGCCGATGGCGACCTCGGATGATCAGCTAGAGACGACCGCCTCGTGTCGATCAGCACCGATGGCCATCCAGTCGGCGAAAACCGAGCCCCAGGACTGGCACCACGTGCAAGATCCGAGACAAGATCCGCGAATCTCGGGCCATTGACCAAAGCCTGACAGATTCCCTCCACCAGCCGACAGGCCGCCGAAAGCTTGTCAGTAGGGCCACATGTTGACTGACTCCGGACACGTGATGGCTCCTTATTGGACCGCCCAGCTGTGGCAGCCTCTTCCTTGGACTTTAGCCCGACAGCCAGCATCTTCCTTGGACTTTAGCCTGACAGCCCAGGAGATCGCCCCATTATAATATTGGCCGGCAGGCGGTCGGCCGCTACAGGACAGGACCCGGCTGTCCCTATATAAACAAGGCTCCCAGCACTTGTCCAGGGACGGAAATTCTTCTGGATCGAACCTTTACCAAAAAAAAGGCTTCAGCTTCCTTCTGCAACCTCACGATTTGAGCACACAATACAGAAACAATATACAGCACTTGGCTAACATCCAACTCTTGGCAACGGCTTTCTTTCGGTCTTACTTCTCCCGGCCTTTTCTCCTCGAGCAGATTATCGGCGGGACGAAGAACACCGAGCTTCGCTCAAGAGCCGGATTAACAGAGTCTTTCTACACTCATTGTATTTAGATTTCTCTCATTAATACTTGTATCCACGAATATTCGTATTAATAACATCTCGCGAGAGCATTCAAGCCCGGGCCTAACAAACCCGGCAAATCTTGCATTATTTATCTTCTCTCGGAAGTGCTCCCGCAATTGTTGTTTGTTGTCCGTCTTCTAGCAGTATTAATCTTCGGATAAATATTTTGGGCAACAACAATTGGCGCTAGAAGGAGGGCATCCAACCCTCGATTTTTATACCTACCGTCCCGAAGAACACTCACTGTTCTCGGGGCAGATACTTGAAGTGACACTTACTGCACTTCAAAGAAATCCTTCAGAAAACATGTCTTAGCCTCCGCGTCAAGAAAGCCGACCAATGGCGGACCCTGTTCGTCCCGGTCCCGAGCCGCGGCCGATGGTGGAAGGCGGCCGCGGATCGAGACGCTCGATCCGTCCACGGGCGGCGGCCCAACCTCTCGCTCGATCGGTTCCGAACCAAGGAACAGATCGAAGGGAGCCTGGCCGTCTACGTGGGCGACGGAGTGCTCTCGACGCGCCTCCAGCCTCGCCCCCGGTCTCTCGCCGAAAGATCAGCGGAAGCTCAAAGCACTACCGCCGAGCACCGCCGGGAGGCTTTCGCCCGCAAGAAGAGGCGCTCGGCCGGGGGCACCTCTGTCTTCGATCGCACAGGCGGTGACCCGACACAGCGGCCGGCGTCCGGCCCGGCTACGAGGCAGCGGAGTTGGTATCCGTCACCGGGAGCTCGGCCTACCGGCTCCCACAAGACGATCCGGCCGCTGCTCCGCTCGCCGAATTCCGAGGTCGGCGGCGGGGTCCGGAGATCGGTACACGATCGCCTCGGCCCCCGCCCAAAGCCGATCCGCATAGCGGTAGCCGCGGCGATTGCCGCAATGCAACGTCAACTCAACGACATGAAGGCGCTCCCGCAATCCGGCGGCGCGCCGTGAGGACGATCGCCGCCCGGCGAGCCGCTCGCGATCGACATCGAGCTCGCCGGTGCGGCACAAGATCGCCCCTCCTCGGACACCGTGTACCGGGCGATCGGACCCCAAGCACACACCGCACAAGTTCAACATCTACATGACCGGGTGTGGGGCATCGGACGCGACCAAGTGCCGAATGTTCCCTCGACCTTTGGACGACCTCGCCCACCGGTGGTACACTTCATTGCCACCTCGGTCCATTGGCTCCTTTAACGAGTGGCGCACGTCTTCACGGAACACTTCGCCACCGTGGTCGCCGGCGGAAGGTCGCCATCGCATGATGCAAATCGTGCAAGGAGAACAGGAGTCCGACTCGGACTACATCGACCGGTTGACATGATCATCCTCAACGGCGAGCCCGTAGCGATGAGACCGCCTCTACGCCTGTCTGAGGTTTTCGGGTTTCTCGCCTATGTTCAGCATCTCTCAAAGACCCCGCCGACGACCTACGCAGCCTTCCGGCTAGAGCCGCAGATTTCTGTCTGTGCAAAGGCTTCTTCTCGGCTAGAGTAGATCGGTCGGCGCCGTCGACGACCTCAGCCTCCGGCCCGATCGCTACTACCCAGCAGAGCCGGAGGACTCGATCCCCGCCACTGATCCATTCTAACATGAGGGACTAGCCGCCGCCCGATCGCCAATATCGACCTACGAATAAAGCGATCGGCCACCGAGCGACGATCGCGCCTTCCGGCCAGATCGCAACATCATCAAGAACCCGGTGGACACGATCGCCACCTACGATCCAAAGATATAACATGACGGACTAAGGCATAAGATCGCCTCCACCGCACATCATAAAGCCATGGCCTGGCAATCGATGGAACCGGCCATTTTGGCCATGCAAGGTCCTTTCGCCGAGATCGCCGCCCTTCGTTCAAATACGAGGCCGGCGTAGTCGGAGGGCTCTCCAACATTAATCGGTGGACACATGCCACAACCCCGTCTCAACGCACAGCCGAGGTCGGCCATCTCCATGGTGGCCGAGGTGGAAGCAGAGCTAACAAGCCGCGGCGTGGAGTTGATTCATCCGACGCCGCCCGCAAGGACTCCTCTAGACCGAGACCGCACGCCCTTCGTTTAAATACAAGGCGGCGCGGCTATGAGAGGACCCTCATAATAAAGTGAGTCACGAGGCACTCATTGTCTTCGTGCACCAAGACACGGCCATGGGGTCGGTCCATCGATCTCCGCGATGCACGATTCCTCAAGAAAGCGAAACCACCAAGTTTAGTGGGGATCGGCCAATGTTGTTTTTTGCGGTACAAGACCGAAAGATAGCTAGCCAATCGACCATGATAGCCCAAGTCCGAGTCCTAAGTCACTCGGATCGCCGTCCTCATCCGGACACGATCGCTAAAGAAGAACCACCTCGCCCCATGTCTTCAACATAGGAGCAAGCTGGGGGGCAATTGTTGTGTCAAGAATTAACACCTTCCGACCGGCGATCGCCTAGGAGGACGAGCGACCGAGTCACTACCGAGCGGCCAAATCAGATCTGCCAAGAAGCGACCAGGCGACCGAGCCTTAGCCCGGTGGACTAGCTATATCGACCGACCGAAAGTCCCAGGACCAGTCCCGGTGCCGAGCGATCGACATCAAGACGATCGCCTCTCGGTACTCGGCGACCGACTCCTGGCGATCTACTAGCGGGCGATCCTCTCTCGGCATCTGCCGATCGACCCCTGGTGACCGACCTTTGCCGACCCTCAGCACCTGGCCGATGGCGACCTCGGATGATCAGCTAGAGACGACCGCCTCGTGTCGATCAGCACCGATGGCCATCCAGTCGGCGAAGACCGAGCCCCAGGACTGGCACCACGTGCAAGATCCGAGACAAGATCCGCGAATCTCGGGCCATTGACCAAAGCCTGACAGATTCCCTCCACCAGCCGACAGGCCGCCGAAAGCTTGTCAGTAGGGCCACATGTTGATCGACTCGGACACGTGATGACTCCTTATTGACCGCCACTTGTGGCGGCCTCTTCCTTGGACTTTAGCTTGACGGCCAAGATCTTCTCGACTTTGCTTTGACACTGTGAGATCGCCCCATTATAATATTGGCCGTGGCGATCGGCCGCTACTGAGACAGACCCATTGTCCCTATATAAACAAGGCTCCCAGACTTGTCCAGGGACTAAATTCTTCTGGATCGAACCTTTACCAAAAAAAAGGCTTCAGCTTCCTTCTGCAACCTCACGATTTGAGCACACAATACAAAAACAATATACAGCACTTGGCTAACATCCAACTCTTGGCAACGGCTTTCTTTCGGTCTTACTTCTCCCGGCCTTTTCTCCTCGAGCAGATTATCGGCGGGACGAAGAACACCGAGCTTCGCTCAAGAGCCGGATTAACAGAGTCTTTCTACACTCATTGTATTTAGATTTCTCTCATTAATACTTGTATCCACGAATATTCGTATTAATAACATCTCGCGAGAGCATTCAAGCCCGGGCCTAACAAACCCGGCAAATCTTGCATTATTTATCTTCTCTCGGAAGTGCTCCCGCAATTGTTGTTTGTTGTCCGTCTTCCAGCAGTATTAATCTTCGGATAAATATTTTGGGCAACAACATATAACATGAATCTAGCACACATGTGAATATTGGGGTTGTGCAGGTGTCCCACACAACATATATCTTAACATAGCCTATTTACACATACACAGTTGAGCCTTATTTACAACATGTATCCTCAATTTAAAACATATATAGAATATCACATAGCAGTCCAAGTAAAGCAATTAAAGTGATAGTTAAAATTCTTACCTAAATAAAATGATCCTGCTTGAACTTGAATATGAAGATGCTTGACTCAAAGTCCTAAGCCCGTATATCCTTGTTAATGTCTACATATAATAATAATTTTAATTATTATAAATATTATGATATAATGACTGAAAATAAAATATAATGCATAAAATTGAACTGATTATTAATATTAATCGAACGGTTAACATTATTGATGACTTGGGTCAAAAATAGGGCTGAATTTAAAAGTATTAAAAGTTGACTGGAGTAAAACTGAAGGAACTAAACATCTGAGGACTGAAATTGAAAGAGTTATAAACCTGATTGTAATTAATTGAAATGACTAGAAACTAGACTAGAGCTATATTTAAGTATCTAGGAATCTGGGGGCTTAATTGAATTACCCTAAAAAATATCGGGTATAAAAATCCTTTACTCAAGTGAAGTCAGTAGACTTCTTCTCACCTAACCCGTTCCCAACTACTCTCACTACGGGTCTCCCTGTTCCTCTCTATAATTGACAGAAGTTCACCCTCCACAATCGGCTCATTTCTCTCAAAACCGACCTCTCGAAAACATACACGCGCACACACACACACTCACACTCACACTCAGTTTGATGCACACACATACACCGATAAGAAGTTTCTGCACATAGAACTGCCGTGAATTGGGCGGCTCGGGAGGCGACGGGGTCGCAGCACACTGTGGCGCGGCTCGATTCGGCAGCAGCTCGTATCCAAGGTGAGGAAGGTTCGATCCCAGTCAGATTGGGAATAGGCCGAGGGTTCTTGGATTCAGGTATGCATGTGGGTTTCCGATTTGGGTTCGGCCATGACGGTCCGGGTTTGGGAGTTACTGATTTTGATATTCAAATGAGATTTTCTTTTTTTTTTTTAGTTCCGGCTGGATTCACCGACGGGTCTTGACCGAACGGCTTCTGGTTCAGTTTTCCGGCGACTCCGACGAGGTTGGCCAGAGCAGCGGTGGTTGGTCGGGTTTGGGTGAATTTGAATCGAGTTATTTGATGTTTTTCTCTTTGTTTAATTAACTGATACAAACATGAAACAATAGTACAAGATTTTGAGGGTTGAAAATACCTACTGGAGAGGAAAAGTCTGGAGAACTGCTGGGAATACGGGAATTGAATGATGATGATGGTCGACCCTATATCTTGAGACTGCAGTCGGATGAAACTTCCAGAGGATAGGAGTTTGCTGGCTTGATGGAACGGCCGGTAGTCTTGTAGGAGTTGATGTTTTGCGTGATGTATTTGTGTATGTTTATTTTTGTACCGCAGAGATGGGAGATGGGTGTACTTATACTCCTAGGTTAGGGTTAGAAAGTAGCCCTAGGAGTATATGAGGTGTATGAATTTGCTGGGCTTATTGGGCTAAAGGAAAATAATTTTAATTAAAACTTAGTGGATTTTAAATAATTGATAAAAATATTTAATAATAATACTTCAGCTATCTTTTCGGTCCTTATTATTTTCCTTTTTAAAAAGTTTTAAGGGAACATGAAGCTCTCTCCTTGGAGGTGAATACTGCGCACGTTAGTGAACTTGAGTTAACGTGTGCGCGCCATTAACGGATGGGCAGGAGGGGACGACCGAGGAAGACATCACAGACCAGATCCGCAACTCAGTTGGGTGTTTCGAGCAAAGGAAACGGGCCAGACCATGGCTCTTCTCTCAAAGGCAAAGAGAAATTTGATGGAGCAAGTACGATTTCAGAGGACTCAATGGAAAAGACGATGGATTCAGAGAGACAGAACACTCAAATGGAGCAAAAAGAGGTCAGTAGAAGATTGATTCTGGAAACTCCACCACATCAGAAGGAAGAATCGCTAGCTACAAAACCAATTAAATCAGGTATGAGACTTGAATATATACCCCCAATTTTGAAAAACGGTGTTCCAACGACTTGTTTAGAAAAGCATGATATTGAGGCTGAAGCTGAGAAGTGGGAGAATGCTATCATCTTGTATGTTGTTGGGGATTCCCCCCAATTTCATATATTAATGCGTATTTGACGAAACAATGCAAAATTGAACATAAACCTGAGATCTTCTATCACAATGAAGGATACTTTGTGATTAGATTTAAAACCATGGAAGAAAGGAATGAGATACTGTTTTCGGGACCGCACACCATAGCTTACAAACCTGTCATAGTTAAAGCTTGGGAAGATGATTTCTGTTTTGAAAAGGAGATTCTCAAAGTTGTTCCTCTTTGGATCCAATTACCTAATCTTCCTCTTAATTGCTGGGGTGCTAATTCCTTGAGTAGAATTGGAAGTACAATTGGGAAGCCAATATTTGCTGATGAATGTACTTCATCTCAAAGTAGAATATCATATGCCCGAATGTTGGTTGAGGTGGATATCACACAACCAATCCAGTACAAGGTTATGATTGAAGGTGTAAATTGTAATATCCGCAATTTTGATTTCCAGTAATTTATTTTTTTTCGGCGGAAGTCCATTTTGATGACTCACTCATGACCATATCGTCATTCTGAGAATGATTAATTCTGCACTTTTTGTCATTCGAGTTCGTTTCGGTGTCATTTTGTTGAGTTCCGCATTCTTAAGCGGCTTTTCCGCACTTGAGTTTGATTCTTGCGAATCTCGTCCGAAACTGTTGTTTCGAGTTTCTTATAAGTTCATTTAATGTTATTATTCATGTTGCGAGCTTTGGTTTGGTGTTTCAATCGTGTATCGTGTATTTCGGACGTTTTGGGCCGTTTTCGTAATTTCCCAAAGTTTGGGTAATTACTTCCGTTGTCGAATTCCGACACTTTGGGTGGTCGGAATCGTGTGTTCTCTTAGCTCTTAGATTCTTCTTTGCGAGTACTTCGTAATCGTATCTTTGATTCGTATTCAGGTTCGGGTTTCGAGGTCGTTCGGATCGTCGTTGTGGTCCTGTCGTAATTTTCGGTTTGTGTCGGAATCATTATTTTTGCACCTGAAGGTTCTTTGGCGGACTGTCTGGCGGCAAAGCAATGTGCCACGCCGTATCTTGCGCCGGGTCGGCCAGGACCAGCAAGTCTGCCGAGACACGGCCGAGAACCGCGCAAGATTTGCGCCGGGTGATGCGCCGTGTCGGATACGGCCGAGACACACGCGCAGGCGTCTTCCGCCGGGTGTTGCGCCGTGTCGGTCAGGTCGCGCACTGACCCGCAACACGGCGCTGGTTTGGGCCATTTGCTGTGCCGTGTTCGGCAGGAGTATAAATATGGCAGAGTAGTCGGGTTTCACTAATTTTTTTCTCACTTCTTTCTTCCTGTCCAGGGCTGGAATCCTGGAGGAGTCGAAGACATGTTGTTCAACTACCAATCCATGAAGTTCTTTAGTTTATAACATCGATTAATCCTTCCATAACTTGCTCCGATTGACCAAATCAGGGTAAGTTTTCTTAAAATCTAGTTTTGGGGATTTTGTTCGATTTGTACGTTTAATCCCTTTTAACTCAGAATAGTGATGGATTGAGGATTGTTAAGATATATTATGTCGAATTCCGTGTTGTTCCACGGTTGGATTGCCGTGGATTTGTCGTTTTATTGAGTATCTTATCGACGCCTTGAAGGTGTTCGATAAAATGTCACAGAGAGGATTCGAGCGTTCTACGATTATTCTTCCTCGTTCGTTAATTTATTGATGGTATGATGTTAGGGTCAGATTCCTCGCAAAGAACTCGAATCGGAACCCTTCCGTTCATTGTCTTCTTCGTAGTGCAAGCTTTCCGGTCGAACCGTGTTCTTTGTAGTATTCGGTAACGGTTATTAAGGCAAGTATCTTATTATACGACTTGTATCTTGCGACTAGTAATCACGTATGAGATTTATGATGATTTTGCTTGCCTTCGTAATATGTTCCGTTTGAATTGGTTGTGTATTCCGAAATTTGAAGGCGTTGTGGTAATAGTGTTATATTGGTATACGTGTTAGGTGTTGTGCCATTTGTGCAGGATTGCGACGTATATATGGGATGGTTGTAAACTTGGTTGTGCAATGTATTGTGTACCGATCGTGTGTTATATTGGTTGTGTGTCGTTGATTGATGATAGTTGTTGCGAGTGTTGAGATTGTGTTATGTGCGTGTGATGTACGATTTTGTGGTGATCAACGTGATTGATTAACTGTGCTCATTGGCGTATGTAATGTGAATGTGAATGTGAATATGTGTGTGACCGCTTAGTTCACTTGTGTTGGTTCGATGGGACCTACGAGGATTCGTGGCAGTGGACTACGGGGTCAGAACTTAGTGAGGTACTGAGGTCCAATCGTGCTGGTCTGACGAGGCCTACGATAACGCATAGCAATGGACCATGAGTTTCGGACACAGTACGTCCAACCGGGCGAGCTCGACGGGGCTTACGGTGACATGTGGCAGTGGACTACGGTGTCAGGACTGTGTGTGTGATTGTTGTGATTGATATAGTCCGTGTGGGTTGTTAAGCCTACGGAGACACGTGACAGTGGATCACGGTGTCGGAATTGGTTATGTTTGGTTAATAGTCCGTGTAGGTTGTTGAACCTACGGAGACACGTGATAGTGAATCACGGTGTCAGAATTGATTATGTTTGTTTAATTGTGCGTGGTGTAGTCCGTGCGGGTTGTTGAACCTACGGAGACACGTGACAGTGGATCATGGTGTCATGAACATGCTTATTTTCAAATCAAAGTTTTGTAAAGAAAAGTTTTATGAAAATGAATGTTGGACCGAGTCCTAGGCTTTGAGTAAATATTTTTCCATATTGTGAACTGTTGATTTATGAAACGAGATTTGGGTTAAAGCCCTCAACTCTTCTTTTGAAAGATTTGGTGAACCAGGACTCAGAGTTTTAAAGATTTTAAAATTCCAAAATTCCCGAGGTGATGAACTTATTTTCGAAATGCTTCATGGCTTAAATACCTTTATTAAAACCCCCGGGAATAATTTGATACTTGATTATTGTGTTTGATTCTTGATTAATGTTTGTTCGTTACTTTTCGTATGATTTGATACTTGCACTAGTAAAACAGTGGAGTTTTACTAACCCCCGAGTAATCTGGCGGTGGATGTCTATTTTGCGTCCAGGTACATGCAGGTTCAGGGGAGCAGTCACAGGATTGGCACAAGAGGATAACGAGCTGCGATACTAATCAAGAGTCGAGAGTTGTTTAGATTTTTGTTGTGTTGTCAGAGTTGATTTCAGTCTTCCGCTGTATTGTATTTCGACCCCTGTGTGGGTAATGTTGTTTAAGTCAGTTTGTTGATTGAGTTGTGTGACCTCATCGGTCTGTGTATTCACGTGTAAGTGATCTTAACGGTCTGTATTATTATATTGTTTGACCCTCGCCGGGCAAGCATTTGGTTGTTTATGGATGTTTAGCCTGGTAGATCCTTGTGGATAGGGTCTACGGAGTGTAATATTCCCATATGGTTTTGGGGATGTTACATTTATGGTATCGGAGCTTAGGTTACGGAAACCTAGGCTGTCGGGTCGAGTCAAGTCGTGATTTGTCGAGTAATGTGTTGTCTTGTCATTCGAGTCGTCAGGTGACAAGTTGAGTTATGCGTAGTCACAACGTGTCGGTTATGTTGTCGGAGGAGATTAGTATCGTGGACGACCGTCACCTTCGTGCGACTTGTGGATGTAAGTCTCCCTTCTTTGTGTTTGTGCCTCGTCTGATGCGAGTGACAGGTATGATTATGAGTTAATTGACGGAATCCTCTTATGGACTTTGATTTCGTGATATGTGGTTATTTGACTCTCATATTTCGTTCATATGAGGAGTAGTGTTGCTGGATTGTGCATGTTGGACTGTATTTCTTTTATCCGCTGCGTGAGTTCTTTTGTAATGGCTTTCGGTATTTTACCGACTGAGTTTTATTTCGAAAATCGATTCCCTTAACTGAGTTTTTGGCATTGTGACCTTGATCGTTTTGGCGAAATTCTTATGACGGTATTTAGTATTTTGTAAATGGCTTTTGTGAGTTTTTGAAATATTACCGTCATCGGCCTTTTTGGCGTTTTTGTAAATGGTTTTTAGCCTGGTGGGTTCCGGCGCGGGACCCACAGCGCTATAATGCTCCGTGTAATTACCTAAAATTTTTGGGCATTCTAGCCCATTGAATTATCTTTGAAAATCTTGAGTATCTTAGAAAATAAATTTCGAGACGTACTTTTAAAATGAATTATTTTCTCGTGGTACATCCAAGGTGCCACAATATGTTTCAAAATTCTTCTACCTTGAGGACCAAAATGTTTTGAGATATTTTCAATGTTTTAGAAACACTTTTACTTAGACCCGAGGGTCGAATGTTTCTGAAAGTTTTTCACTAAAAGAAAAGTGTCCTCATTTTTGCTCGAACGCAAGGTGGTTTTCAAAGTCTCGACAATGATGTTTGTTCAACTTTTTGTAAAGTGATACTCAAGATCAACTGGTGTTTCTAAACTGTTTTTAAAAGATGGTTTTCGTTTTTAAAACCCATCATTTCCTGCTTGTGGTCGGAGAAGGTATGTATGATGTTGGTATTATCGTTAGGGTGTTAGCCCTCCGAATTGTGATTGAATTGGTGGCGTGAGCGTTGAGTCGTTGCCACGCATTTGTTACGTTAGCCCTCTGTGAGAGGTGTGATGTTGATCTTTAATGTTGTCGTTTCATGGTGATTTGCGTGCTATCGCACCTGTGCGAGCTGTTAGAGCTTGGGTATATATGATTGTGTACATCTGTGATTGTTTCATGATGTTTTGTGTTTGTGTGCTGGTTATCATTCGGGCCGTTATAATCGTCGAATGATGCCGTGGTTGTGATTTTAGTATGTGTTGATATGTTATGCCAAATTGGCATCTCTGGTTGTTGCTTTGTGATGTTACGTCCCATTGTATCTAGAATTTGTATATTCGGTATGCCGAGCCGAAGTGTTTCAACCGTGGTGTGCCGGGGGCATGCACGTACCAATTGTCCTTCTCGTCAGTAACGCATTTCAAGTGTGGACTCGAGAGACACAGGATCCAGTTTTGCGAGTTGGGTTCTGAGTCTTTCGGGGCACGAACTTCAGTACAGATATCAGGATCGGCTCTAAGAGGCCCATGAGAAATGTTTCCGTCTACTGCTTTTGTGTTGTTGCCTTGTTTTCGTTATTGTGAGTTGCGGGGACGACCTTCTTTTATAAGAGGTCGAATGTAATACCCGTATTGTTTTTGGACTTCTGCATTTCCTCTTTCTCAGGTCTATCGACTCGCTCGTGTTCGTTGATACTTTTTGAACTTGTTCTGTATTTCAGTTTCATCGTTCGAACGAGCTGTGATCTTGTTTTGAGTCGATCTGGTTATCGCTGTGACTTTTTCGAGTTCGGTTCGATTCTTGTGAACCTTGTTCGGAAGTAACATCTTTTGGTTCTACTAGTTCCTTTATTCGAAGTGGATCGGATTTTAAACTTCTGTATTTTCGACTCTATCGACTCGTTTATGTTCGTTGACATTTTCTGAGCTTGTCGTGCCCCTTGCTTTTGTTGATCGAACGAGTGTGGTATTGTTTCGGAATAACTCATTTGTCGTTGTGACTTTTCAATTGCTATTCCCTTTCCTGTGGATCTTATGTGAATACACATCTGGTTGTTTTCACCGGATCATATATTATCTCGAGTCGAGATGTGAACCTTGGAGTTGTTGTTTGAATTTTATTGTTCTTCATGATTCGAACATGATTGTTCGATTTTTGTTGTCTCAATCGTTGTGGTTCGATCGTTTGATTGTTCGGTTTTTGTTGATCTCGTTTCGTGATTGTTGAAACTTTAAGACTCCTTCGTAATTCCCTTAAGTTCGGGAAATTAGTCTCGTTTTCGATCTTCCAACCCTTGAGTGGTGGAATTCCGTACTCGTTCAGCGATTGGCTCGCGTTTTGATTGATGTACCGTTGGGTTGGTCAATCGTATTGATTTTCGTTCGTTGTGTTTTGTGATTGTTCGGATAATCGACTTGATTGTATTATCTGTTTGATGACACTTGTCACTTGTTGGTTTTATTATGTCTCTACCGGTGGCGTTGTGTTGGTCGTCGTGGAGCGTGTTTTCACACCGTATATCCCTTTGCGTTGCTTGTAACGTTTCGCCGTTGGGCGTAAGTTACACGTTTCTTGTGTATCTCGTTGAGTTTTTCTGGTGGTATATTGCATCTCCCTACTTATTTTAAGTTTCGGGACGAAACTTCTTTTAAGGAGGGTAGTATGTAATATCCGCAATTTCGATTTTCGGTAATTTCTTTTTTTCGGCGGAAGTCCATTTTGACGACTCTCTCATGACCGTATCGTCATTATGAGAATGATTAATTCTGCACTTTTTGTCATTCGAGTTCGTTTCGGTGTCGTTTGTTGAGTTCCGCATTCTTAAGCGGCTTTTCCGCACTTGAGTTCGATTCTTGCGAATCTCGTCTGAAACTGTTGTCTTGAGTTTCTCGTAAGTTCATTTAATGTTATTATTCATCTTGCGAGCTTTGGTTTGGTGTTTCGATCGTGTATCGTGTATTTCGGACGTTTTGGGCCGTTTTCTTAATTTCCCAAAGTTTGGGGTAATTACTTCCGTTGTCGAATTTCGACACTCCGGGTGGTCGGAATCGTGTGTTCTCTTCGCTCTTAGATTCGTCTTTTCAAGTACTTCGTAACCGTATCTTTGATTCGTATTCAGGTGCGGGTTTCGGGGTCGTTCGGATCGTCGTTGTGGTCCTGTTGTAATTTTCAGTTTGTGTCGGAATCATTTTTTTTGTACCTGGAGGTTGCTGTCCGGACCTTTGCGAAACGGCACTGAAAACGGCACTGCCGAGCGCCGTGTCTTGCGCCGGGTCGGCCAGGACCAGCAAGTCTGCCGAGACACGGCCGAGAACCCGCGCAAGATTTGCGCCGGGTGATGCGCCGTGTCGGATACGGCCGAGACACACGCGCAGGCATCTTGCGCCGTGTCGGTCAGGTCGCGCACTGACCCGAAACACGGCGATAAACACGGCGCTGGTCTGGGCCGTTTGCTGCGCCGTGTTCGGCAGGAGTATAAATATGGCAGAGCAGTCGGGTTTCACTCATTTTTTTCTCACTTATTTCTTCCTGTCCACGGCTGGAATCCTGGAGGAGTCGAAGACATGTTGTTCAACTACCAATCCATGAAGTTCTTGAGTTTATAACATCGATTAATCCTTCCATAACTTGCTTCGATCGACCGAATCAGGGTAAGTTTTCTTAAAATCTAGTTTTGGGGATTTTGTTCGATTTGTCCGTTTAATCCGTTTTAACTCAGAATAGTGATGGATTGAGGATTGTTAAGCTATATTATGTCGAATTCCATGTTGTTCCACGGTTGGATTGCCGTGGATTTGTCGTTTTATTGAGTATCTTATCGACGCCTTGAAGGTGTTCGATAAAATGTCACAGAGAGGATTCGAGTGTTCTACGATTATTCTTCCTCGTTCGTTCGTTAATTTATTGAAGGTATGATGTTAGGGTCAGAGTCCTCGCAAAGAACTCGAGTCGGAACCCTTCCATTCATTGTCTTCTTCGTGGTACAAGCTTCCCGGTCGAACCGTGTTCTTCGGGGTATTCGATAACGGTTATTAAGGCAAGTATCTTATTATACGACTTGTATCTTGCGACTAGTAATCATGTATGAGATTTATGATGATTTTGCTTGCCTTCATAATATGTTCCGTTTGAATTGGTTGTGTATTCCGAAATTTGAAGGCTTTGTGATAATAGTGTTATATTGGTATACGTGTTAGGTGTTGTGCCATTTGTGCAGGATTGCGACGTACATATGGGATGGTTGTACACTTGGTTGTGCAATGTATTGTGTACCGATCGTGTGTTATGTTGGTTGTGTGTCGTTGATTGATGATAGTTGTTGTGAATGTTGAGATTGTGTTATGTGTGTGTGATGTAAGATTTTGTGGTGATCAACGTGATTGACTATCTGTGCTCATTGGCGTATGTAATGTGAATGTGAATATGTGTGTGACCGCTAAGTTCACTCGTGTTGGTTCGACGGGATCTACGATGATTCGTGGCAGTGGACTACGGGGTCAGAACTTAGTGAGGTACTGAGGTCCAATCGTGCTGGTCTGACGAGGCCTACGATAACGCATGGCAGTGGACCATGAGTTTCGAACACAGTACGTCCAACCGGGCGAGCTTGACGGGGCTTACGGTGACACATGGCAGTGGACTATGGTGTCAGGACTGTGTGTGTGATTGTTGTAATTGATATAGTCCGTGTGGGTTGTTGAGCCTACAGAGACACGTGACAGTGGATCACGGTGTCGGAATTGGTTATGTTTGGTTAATAGTCCGTGTAGGTTGTTGAACCTACGGAGACACGTGACAGTAGATCACGGTGTCGGAATTGATTATGTTTGTTTAATTGTGCGTGGTGTAGTCTGTGCGGGTTGTTGAACCTACGGAGACACGTGACAGTGGATCACGGTGTCATGAACATGCTTATTTTCAAATCAAAGTTTTGTAAGGAAAAGTTTTATGAAAATGAATGTTGGACCGAGTCCTAAGCTTTGAGTAAATATTTTTCCATATTGTGAACTGTTGATTTATGAAACGAGATTTGGGTTAAAGCCCTCAACTCTTCTTTTGAAAGGTTTGGTGAACCGGGACTCAGAGTTTTAAAGATTTTAAAATTCCAAAATTCCTGAGGTGATGAACTTATTTTCGAAATGCTTCATAGCTTAAATACCTTTATTAAAACCCCCGGGAATAATTTGATACTTGATTATTGTGTTTGATTCTTGATTAATGTTTGCTCGTTACTTTTCGTATGATTTGATACTTGCACTAGTAAAACAGTGGAGTTTTACTAACCCCCGAGTAATCGGGGGTGGATGTCTGTTTTGCGTCTAGGTATATGCAGGTTCAGGGGAGCAGTCACAGGATTGGCACAAGAGGATGACGAGCTGCGATACTAATCAAGAGTCGAGAGTTGTTTAGATTTTTGTTGTGTTGTCAGAGTTGATTTCAGTCTTCCGCTGTATTCTATTTCGACCCCTGTGTGGGTAATGTTGTTTAAGTCAGTTTGTTGATTGAGTTGTGTGACCTCATCGGTCTGTGTATTCACATGTAAGTGACCTTAACGGTCTGTATTATTATATTGTTTGACCCTGGTCGGGCAAGTATTTGGTTGTTTATGGATGTTTAGCCTGGTAGATCCTTGTGGAGAGGGTCTACGGCGTGTAATATTCCCATATGGTTTTGGGGGTGTTACACAAATGGGAAGCAAGTGGAGCAAAAAATTGTCTATGATTGGATTCCTCCTTTCTGCACGATTTGTCAAAAGGCTGGCCACAATTTCAATGATAAAAGGAAAACCAAAACTTATCAAGAAGCTTTGAAGAAACAACAATGGATACCTAAAAGAAAATAGACTACTATACAACCTGCAGTAATTAAACCTGTGATTGAAATGCAGAAAGCAAATCCACCTTAGGTTGCTGTTGAGAAGGAGAAGAAAACACCTAATCCTTCTGAGGTTGAACAGAGGACTTCACCTGTAGGAGTATGGACTGTGCCTAAGAAAACTGCTAGTAAACCTTCAACTAGCAGATTAGAAGGGGAACTTGCTACTGGGAATTCTTTCCAATTATTCAATGAAAATGAGAGAGATATCTCTCCATCAGGGGGCGGGGACCCTATCCCCTCTGTGGAACAATGAAAATCCTCATTTGGAACGTGAGGGGGTGTAACAACCCCTTCAAGCAAAAAGAAATCAGAAACCTTTTGCTAAAAAAATAGGATTGATTGTGTGGCGTTGTTAGAAACAAGAGTTAAGGAAGGAAAATTTAAGAAAATATCTGAAAAGATCTGCAGGAATTTGATTGTGGTGAATAATTACACTCATGCTACCAATGGTAGGATCTGGATTGGTTGGAACCCAAAAACAGTTAATGGTGTGTGGGTGGACAACCAAGAGCAGAGTATTCACTCCATTCTTACTGATTTGGTAACTGGAAAAGAGTTTCATCTAGTGGCAGTCTATGCTTACAACACTGCTGAACTGAGGAAGAGCTTATGGCAAACAATTGAGAGAATCAACCAAGCTATCTCTGGTCCTCTCATTATTGGAGGAGAATTCAACACCATCCTCAATGCAGATGAGAGATTTCAAGGAAATCAGGTTACAAATGCTGATGTTAAAGACTTTGCAGATTGTTTAACTGAGACAGAACTTACTCCTATTAGGCACATTGGCAGTGATTTCTCTTGGTGCAACAATCAACTGGGAGCTGACAGAATATACTCCCTCATTGATAGGACAGTTGCAAATTCTAAATGGATGAATGAGTATCCTTCTGTGGTGGTAGAACTTCTTGATAAAGGTATTTCAGATCATGCTCCTCAACTACTGGATATAGAAAATGGGACACAGATGAGAAGAGCTTCCTTCAGGTTTCTCAATGTTCTTACTGAACATACTGATTATGACAGGATTTTGGAGGAAATCTGGAAAATCAATACCATGGAAATAAACTTCTCAATATTTGGTATAAGCTGAAAAAACTCAAATATCCTCTGCAACAGCTGAACACAAGGCATTTCAAGAATATTGGAGATAAACTTGAGATTATTAGATATGATCTGAGTACTATTCAGAAACAGATAGATTCTGATAAACTCAATGACATGCTAATATCTCAAGAAAAACAATTGTTGTGTGAACTGGAGAAATGGAGCCTAATTGAAGAGAAAGTGTGGAGACAGAAATCCAGAGTAGATTGGATTAGACTTGGAGATCATAATACCAAATTTTTTCATGCCTACTCAAAAGCAAGGCAAGCCTCTAACACAATTAAATTTCTCATAAGATCTGATGGATCAAGATGTGAGAATCAAAAGCAAATTATTGATGAGGTCAGAGGATTTTATTTGTCACTAATGGGAAGTGCAGCTCATTTCCTTCCTATGATTGATAAGGAGATTGTTGCTAGAGGCCCAATTCTAAATCATAACCAACAGTTGAAGTTATATGAGCCATTATCTGATATGGAGATCAAAAAGGCTGTCTTCAGTATGAATCCACACAGAGCTCCAGGGTTGGATGGGTTCAATGCTTTTTTCTTTCAACACTCTTGGAATCTCATTGATGCTGATGTCATTGCTGCAGTGAAGGAGTTCTTTGAATAAGGTTATCTGCCAAAAACTCTCAATACTACACTGCTCACTTTACTTCCTAAGTCTGCAAATGCTAGCTCTATTAAAGATTTTAGACCTATTGCATGCTGTAGTGTGATGTATAAAATTATATCCAAGGTTCTCACCAATAGAATGCAGTGTGTTTTGGATGCCATAATCAGTGATAATCAATCTGCTTTTGTCAAGGATAGAGTGGTTTTTGACAACATTCTGTTGAGCCATGAGATCATTAATGGATATGGCAGAAAACACATATCTCCAAGATGCATGGTTAAAATAGATATTCAAAAGTCCTATGACTCGGTGGAATGGCCTTTTCTTAAATATTTACTGCTTGAAATGGGATTCCCCTACCAGTTTGTAAGATGGGTCATGGCTTGTCTAAGTTCTGTTGCTTATTCAGTGAACATCAACGGGGAAATCTCTGAATCTTTTGTTGCCAAGAAAGGGCTCAGACAAGGAGACCCATTTCTCCATATCTCTTTGTTGTCTGCATGGAATATCTAAACAGGTGCTTATTGGAACTTAAATCAGATAGAACTTTTCAGTTCCATCCTAGATGTAAGAAATTTGGATTAGTCCATATCTGTTTTGCTGATGATTTGCTTCTGTTCACAAAAGGAAATGCAAAAGCAATTAGAAAACTCCTAGCTGCTTTCACAAGTTTTCTTCTGTATCTGGATTAAAAGCTAATGAGTCCAAGAGTTGCATTTATTTTGGGGGAGTTAGTGGTGTCCAACAAGATGCTATTCTCAATGAGTTTGGCATGACAAAAGGAGAGCATCCTTTTAAATACCTGGGTGTTCCTCTGTCCTCTAAAAAGCTATCCATAGCTCAGTACCAACCACTTATTAAGAGAATTCTAGCTAGAATCGATTGTTGGTCTTCAATGCTGCTATCATATGCAGGTAGACTACAATCGATCAAATCTGTTCTGTTTAGCATCCAATCTTATTGGTGTCATGTGCTCATGCTCCCACAAAGGGTGATCAAGGTCATACAGGCTGCTTGTAGGAGTTTCTTGTGGTCTGGAAAATCTAATCTGACCAAGAAGGCGCTTGTGGCTTGGGAACATCTCTGTTTACCAAAAGTGGCTGGAGGATGGAACCTCACAAACATGCATGATTGGAACAAAGCTGCTCTTTGTAAACAGTTATGGAACTTAGCTCAGAAGAAGGATAAAATCTAGATAAAGTGGGTTCATGAGTACTTTATAAAGGATCAGCACATCAGCTCAATGAGGATTCCAGCTCAAGCTTCATGGGTTATTAGGAAGGTTATTGGAGCTAGGGATTATTTTACTAAAACTAACAGTGAGCATATGCTAAACTTGCCCCAGTTCTCTATTGGTAAAATGTACACTGTTATAAGGGGTCCAGTCCATAAAGTTAACTGGCACAAGCTCATTAGCAAGAACTATGCCCCTCCTAAAGTTATTTTCATAACTTGGCTTGCAGTTTTGGGAAGATTGGCCACATGTGATAGATTGGCCAAATTTGGAGTTAATTGTGATCAAATATGTATCTTATGCTTGCAGGGAGATGAAACTTTAAACCATCTCTTTTTCTCTTGCTCATTCTCTGCTAATGTATGGCGCCAGCTAGCTGTGTGGAGTGGGACTCATAGAGACAGTAGAAGTTGGGATGATGAAAAGTTATTTATGGAATCACAATGCAGATCAAAGACTGGGAAACAAATTCTATACATATTGGTCTTAACTGTGGCAGTGTATGAGATATGGAGAGAGAGAAATTTTAGGAGATTCCAAACCACATCCTCTAATGTGACTGTGGTTAGAAGGTGTCAGTTCCAGATTGCACTATGTGGAGCAAAGGATCCCAAAGTGATGAACCAGCTTGCAAACAAAATGAATTACTTTGCTTTTCGTTGTTGGTTGTAATGGCTTTGCTTTTAGTTTTGTTGATTGTAATGATTGTGTGTTTGAACTTCATTTCCCAGTTGGTAATAAAATTTCCTTTACCAAAAAAAAAAAAAATACTTCAGCTATTAATATTAATATTATCCTGTATTTTAAATAATGCTATTATTAAATAATAATAATACCATTAAAAATAATGATAATGTTAATATTAATAACTAATATTAAATGCCTCTTAAATTAAATTGATAAAAATTAATTCAGAGATTAAATGAACTTATTTATACGTGAAGTGAAAATAATTGTACAATAATTACTCACTCGGTAACGTAATGAGACTAGATGAAATGAAATGCATTATTAATATTATTATAAATAATAATATTATTTTATAAAAATGACGGATATTACACAATAATTATCTCTTCTTCTTCATAGAGATGC
Organism: Orobanche coerulescens; assembly: GCA_033398695.1. Lineage (NCBI taxonomy): Eukaryota > Viridiplantae > Streptophyta > Magnoliopsida > Lamiales > Orobanchaceae > Orobanche > Orobanche coerulescens. Next base: position 38,825,055 of record CM065811.1, read on the forward strand.
TCACATTGTTCATCAAAATGACTGATCGATCATATTTGGCAGAAATTCGGCGATCGTAGCTAAATGTGTAATTTTATCATTTATTCGAAGCACCAATCATGTACTTTTAATTTGAATTTCAGTTGTTGTCATTTATGTTATTGGTTTTTTGTTTTTATAAAAAAATTTATTGATTTGTAATTTTTTGAGTTTTTTATTTTTTCTATTTTTTATTTTAAGGAGATTAAAATATTATAATAAGAAAATAATTTTTTATATGTATATGATTGGGTGATCATTGATATAGCATAAAAAAATATGTGGTTTGATTGGAAAAAAATACTGTTGATGTGAAATATAAATAAAATAATTAAATATTAAAAATATTAAATGATTGGATAATTAGAGAAGTTCATCGAACTGGATAATCCGTTTGTCATTCTGGGCATATTTTAATATGACCCGATCACAAATTTGGCCCAATAACAGTCCTAGGGTTTATGCGACCTCTAAACTCCTAAACTTCCAACTTTCCGCGAGAAAACCTATCATAGAAGGAGAGAGAGAGAGAGAGAGAGAGAGAGAGAGAGAGACGACATCCTGAAGCGTCGATAAAGGCGACTCCGACACGGACTTTGAAGACCACAGAGGCCGACATACAGATGAATGCTGCCGCTGCAGTTCATCTCGACACAAAATATTGTAACTATCTTTGATCTGTCATTCTTTTCTTGTGTCTATGGTTATTGCCCCTTTCGTGTACCGTCGTTAGATCTGTGTTTATTCGTTTAAGCTATAGGAAGGCTAATTATGCTGTGTCTCGTTTTTTTTTTTTTTTCCCTGTACTTTGTGTTTGTTGTATTTACTAAATTGAATGGATTTTTCTTAACTGCATATCTGTTGTTTTATGTTGTTAGGCTTTAAGTTCTGAAAACCCAAGGCGTTGTGTTATTTTCATATCCATCTTCACAAGTTACTTTGATGTTTAATATTGCCTTACACTACTCGACTCGCCTCATTTACACCCCCTATCTGCGAAGCACAATTCTGAAAATTAAAGAAAAAGAACAGAGAAAAGTGAGAAAATAACGAAGAAAAGAGAAGAATTAAGATGGAAGAGGCTTTCCAACCCGTCTTCGAGCTGAGATCGGTTATATATATTTATGCAAGTGGTTCGAACAATTTAATTATGAGTTTTATTTATTTTTATTGTTGGGATATGGTGCTTGCCGCCGGATTGTGTGCGTATGTGGAGCTTCCCACTCCGACAATGCTAATTGTTAGTTTAAATCATATTTCATGCTTGTTTGTGTTTAAGGTCAAATTCTTATACGAGCATGTGGTGTCTTCATGTTGATTTGAAGTTCCGTGGTGCAAGTGTTGTTAATGTTGTTGATATATTGTGAATGTGTGTGATTCTGTAAAGCCAAACATTGAGTCTATATGTAACACCTCATTGCAGCCATGGAGCCCGAAACGGTTGTTTTGTTGCCACCAAAGCCTGATTTCAAGGCTCTAAAGGCTCGGGAGATATTAGGCGGCGCAGGAGTCCATTTCCGCAAAGTTCCGGTCCCACCTCACCGCGTCAAGCCCCTCTACAAAGACTGGAAACACATATACGATCTAGTCTACAATCAGATGAAGGTCGACATTCGTATGAACACAAGGGCTCGCTGGGTCGAGTTGAAAACCAGACCCGACACCCCCGAGATTGGTGATCTTCAAAAATGTGCCGACTTCATTCAAGCCCTCGTGCTAGGCTTTGAACGCCTGGAAGCCAAGGCTCTGCTGCAGTGCGACGAGTTGTACATCGACTCCTTTGAGATCAAGGATGTGAAGACGCTCCGTGGGGAGCACCTTTCCCGTGCCATAGGCAGGCTGTCTGGAAAATCTGGACGAACCAAGTTTGCGATTGAGAATGACACGGGAACGAGGATTGTTATTGCGGACACAAAGATTCACATTTTGGGGCCTTATTCTCGCATCAAGATCGCGAGGAATTGTCTTTGCAGTCTCATATTGGGGTCTCCCGCTGCTAAAGTTTACTCAAAGCTTCGACAACTTGCCTACAGGCTTGATTCAATTGCCGCCTGAACCTTAATACTTTATTCAGTTACTGGGAAAAGCTGATCCGGTAATTTACTATGTTATTAACTATTTAATTTAACTACTGCAATTAGGAAGTGAGTATTGGTATATTATTATGCAATTAGGAAACAGGATGGGAAGCTATATTGTTAACTATTATTCTTATGTACGCACATTAATATACGGTTCTTTAGGGGTGTTTTTGCAATAAAAATGTATATAATGGGTTGAAATTTTAAATTAATATATTGAAAAAAAAATGTTGATCAACATCAGTATTACGTGGCACTTTCTTACCGGGCTCACAATACTTTAGTTGTGGTCATGCGAACCGGTTAAGTTAAGGCAGTTCATAATCTATACCAATTTATAGAACCGAATGGGGCCTATATAACAGCAATTTATAGATCCTCATCTGCAATTATCTTCTTTTCTTGGCTGACTTTCTTCCCACCTTCTCTGATTAATACCTGAAAATTTTGAAGCTGAAATTACGTAATTTGAAAATGATATTCATTCGTAGTGCAACATATTTTTCTCGATTAGTTGCTATTATTGGTGTCGTGTTTTCGAAGTTGAATGTCATGATAGTTGGTTTGGACCTGATACGGTTTGTTTCGAGAGTATACATAATCATGAAGTCTTGCATGTACTTACGACTAATGGAGTGTTACGACCGTGAGGCTTTGTTCTTCCAATATGCAGATTCATGGAAGTTGATTTGGATTTGATTCAATATGGATATTCGTGTGTGTGTATATATATATATATATATATATATATATATAGGGATAGGTTCAGGTAGGAAAGCTTTTTTCCGTAAGAAATAAGAATGATTAAGGCCCTTGATCTTTGGTGATTAATGGTTGCGATTTGTGCACGTTGTGTTAAAGAGTTAGCTAAGTGTCTTCTGTGATATTTTGAGGGATATTTTTATAATTATACAGATTTTATGTTTGGTATTTCCTACAATCATGGGATTTCATATCCCACTTCTTATCTCTTCCCAAATTTTAGCACCTTTGAGAATATTGTTTTGATAATTATTGTGATGTCATTTATGTGATAGTTAGTACTTAAATCTGTAAAATTTTGCATTGTTAATATATTTTATTTCTGTTAATGTTTTAATAGTAGAGTTTAGCATTAAAATGTTATTTGTATTAGCACATTTAATAGGTAATACTAGCATATATGGTATGTAACGCTTGCATAGGAGTTTATGAGATTTACAAATGGAGTCTTATTGTATTTATTGTATTTTTTTAGTAAATGACGCGAAAATCATTTTGTACCTATACTTGAAAATGAGTATGATTATTTATCTTCCAAAAAAATAAAGCACAACACATTGTATCAAAATTGACTGTATTGTACACAATAAAGCATAACAAAAAATCACATAATTGGAATATAACTTAATCGCACTGCTTTCCAATTTGCAAAGACACACAAAACAAATGGTTAGCACAACAGTTCCGATTTTTAAAAATAAAAATCAAATAGAAAAAAAAGATAATGTTAGTTTTTACAAAATAAAAATAAATACACCAAAAATATAAAATATTTGAATGACTAAAAAATATGAAATCCCATAAAAAATAGATATTTACCTAAAATATGAAATCCCATGAATATAGGAACTTCCCATGATTTTAGTAACTTCCCATAAGATAAATTAATCAAATTACATTGGTACCTTCAATAATTAAATTCGTTAGCACTCTTAGTTTCCCGTGTTAGCACACCAGAACGAAATCTGGGTCATTAATCTCCAAGGATTAATGGCTCACAATCATTCCTATTTCTTACACTTATATCATTTCACTCCATAACCCACCCCTATATATATATATATATATATATATATATGTTAATAGAACAACCATTTAACAAATATATATACTATAAATTATATATAAAAACTGTTTTATATATACTTATAAAAAATAATTGAATATTTGAATTATTTGAATCGAATACAATTAGATTATACGTTTTTGATCATCGTACCCCTCATTTTCTTGGAGATCTCAATCGGACCTCTCCTCGGCAGCTGTGTTAAAACCTCTTGACCCGTGTCGTACTCAAATACCAGTCTCTTCTGGAATAGAAACGTGATGCACTAACGGATCACCTAATGGGTGGTTGGTAGTAGGTGGCCGCAATGGCAGCTGAACGTACGACATGGTCCTGGATATCCCTGCATATGGTCCATAGCCCATATTCATTTGACTGATCGATGTGTGTTGTTGGGATGTACCTGTACTCTTAATATGTCAATGAGGAGGGTTGCTACCATCAATAGTAAACCTGGCAAATCGTTTGTGTCGTGTACTTTCGTGTCGTGTACTTTCGTATTTCGTGTACTAAAAGTCCAAACTCATACACGACACGAAATGAATTCGTGTCGTGTCGTGTCGTATACCGCGCAAATTCGTGTCGTTTCGTGTTGTATTTTCGTGTCAGGCACGTAATATTAAATAAATATTAAAATATTGTAAAAAATAATAATTTTAATATTTTAATAATATTGTTATAGATTTTAGTAGACGAAACGAAACTAATGGCAACGAAAACACGAATGTGTACACGAAATTTATGAAAGTCCACATTATATTTTCGAATTTTAAAATTTAATACAAATAGAATTCATAAAATGTATGTTTTTATAAAATTAAATATATAATTTTAAATTATGTTATAAAATATTATTTATTTATTTATTTATTTCGCGTACCTCGTGTCTCGTGTACCCAAAGGGTAAACACAAAACCAACACTAAATCTCGGTCGTGTACTTTCGTGTTCGTGTATTTTCGTGTCGTGTACCCAAAATGCAAACACAAACACTAAATTTCCGTGTCGTTTTCGTGTCGTGTGGTAAATTGCCAGGTCTGATCAATATAATGGAATTTGCTGGCTCTCATGCTATATGACTACAAGTACCACATAAATTCAGTGTTATTCAACGAATGATATGCTGTCTTATGGAGCCCCGAGTTGGTATGCAAATGTTGTTGGTGCAACTACCGTCCGAAGGGCATGTGTCGGGTCAGATCCTCTATAGTCATATGACGGACCCGATTCTTTGTGAAGACAGATACTCGAGAATACTAGGAGAGGACGAGGGGCTAGATTATCCTGCAGGCTGCCCTCATTTGGAAAATAAAATATGATAATCATTATAAACTAACTTCCAAACAACAACTTGTTATCAATTATATTATACGCTTTTGATCATCGTACACCTCATTTGTCTTGGAAATCTCAATCAGACCTTTCCCCGACGGCTGTGTCAAAATCTCGTGCCCTCGTCGTACTCAAATACCATTGTCTCTTATGAAATAGAAACATGATGCACTGACGGATTACCTGATGGGTGATTGGTAGTAGGTAGGCAATGGCAGCTGAACGTACGACATGGTCCTGGACACCCCTGCATAAGGTCCATGGCCCATATTCATCTGACCAATCGGTGTGTGTTGTTGGGACGTCCATGTACTCTCAATATGTTGGCGAGGAGGGTTGCCACCATCCATAAATGGAATTTGCTGGCTCACATGCGATAACATCGCACTACATTACAAGTACCACACATAAACCCAGTGCCAATCAACAAAAGATATGCTTTCATATGGAGCCCCGAGTTGGTATGCAGATGTTGTTAGTGCAACTACTTTCCGAAGGGCATATGCCGGTCAAATCCTCTATCTCTTGTCGTCTGACGGATCTGATTCTTTATGAATATAGATACTCGGGAATACTAGGAGAGGGCGAGGGGCTCGACCTCATCATACGGTGTGCCCTCATCTGGAAAATAAAATATGACAATCATTATAAACCGTATTACAAATATTCCTCTTTGAATGCAAACATCACAAGTAAAAGACCTCGGCTCGTACCACATTATGGGCTTCTTCATTCCCAACAAATATTATATGTAATAAATTTGTGCAAGATAACCAAATCCGGGTCTTCAATAAGCCCATTGTGTGTCCTGTTTGATTTACAATTATCAAAACTCAATAACTTCCTCTAGACACTGAGTTAAAGTCTTTAGGAACATCCCCTACCCCTTGGTTGAGAAACAAAAAATAGTCTGTATAATCCGGGATATCACCTTAACCTCGTGCCTGTTCAGACGACAAGTAAACACTTCAATTTTTTTTTGGAACAACAAACTCACACACTCTCTGATCTACTCCTAATTCCACCTATATCTCGAACGGGACTTGAACCCTCGACCTCAAGGAGGAAGGGCGGCACAAGGGCATGCACCTGTGCCGCAAACGCTTTAAATAATCCTTGAAATTTTATTGTTGACAACATCTCCAAAGTTAATTCCTTATATGACGCCAGCATTAAAATTTGCATATTTTGTAAGGCTCAATTTTTTTAGCTCCTCGACAATTTGCTCAAGAACATTTAAACTATCGAGCAAGGTAAAATCAAACAGGTGTGGAGGAAGTACCTTTTTGTCTTTTAGTCGGACGTATTGGTAACCTTCGTCTATAGAGTGGGCCAGAAATGGAGCCAAGAATTGAGCGGAGATATCAACCGGGTCTTCCTCCATGTGTTCCGTTTGGTTCTCCTCTTCTCCTTCACATGGAGGGCTTGATGGAGTAGGGTTTTTCGTATGGGCCATGTAAATTAGAGTATGGAACACTTTAATCGGATCGGACTTTTGAACTTATGGTTGGGCCTACGGATTCCTCTCTCTCGGCGTTGCTACTTCTGCAATTTGGTGCAAAGGAGAGAGAGAAAATTATGGGAAAGAATCCAACCCTAGATGCCCTTTTATGTATCTGTTGTCAAGGTAAGTGATCGCTGACTCACCGAGGGCTGAGGGCTTGATCGGATAGAGAGACTAGGGAAGGGTAAATAAAGAAAGGGTTGGGAAAGATAGGAAAGAAGAAGGAAGAGGAAGGGAAGAGTAATTTCTAACCCTTCCAAACGGTTCCGTTCATGGAGCATCCCCACATAGTGCATCCCCTGTTAATCCATCAACACGTGGCGTGTATGTGGGGTGCTCCACATAGCGCATCATGGACGGAACATCTGCACCCCACATGCACGCCACGTGTCGATGGATTAACAGGGGATGCACTATGTGTGGGTGCTCCATGGACGGAACCCTTCCAAACCCACCAAATTGCTGGGTTGGAAATTAGAGCAAAATCTATATAAAACATACATTTTCAAACTCTTGCTAACCCCTCCATACCATTAACTTTCTAACCCCTTCATTCTCCCAAACAAGAGTTTTCCTACCACCTCTTTGATTTTGAACAGACCGCTGCATCTTTCAACTTGCCCACGAATAACCTCAACCTTGTCCTTGATTTCTACCGGCCCATAAAATAATCGATGCGGACTCATCTCGAGTATGCACTGGTATGCAGTCATATAGGCCCATAATGCATTATTCAATTTCTTAGACCAATCCTTGTGCCAAGTTGCACCAGCTTGAGAATCCCCTTGGTTTGTATATTGATTGTCTCAACTTGTCCCGACTTTTGAAGATGATAAGGTGTAGGAACCTTTTGTGTGATGCCATTTTATCTTTCTAAGCTTCTCAATAAGCTTGCCGCAAAAGTGCTTCCCCCATCACTAATGATATGGCTCAAGATATTTCCCTGCACAAATTTTATGACGACATTAGCATCAAAACCTCATGTGGAATCGCCTCAACCCACTTATACACATAATCAAAGGAAATTAATATATATTCATCCCTAAACGATCTATGAAAATGACCAATAAAATAGATATCCCGTACATAAAAAATTTCAACTAAATAATTGTTAAGGGGCATCTCATTCCTTCTACCCATGTTCCCAGGTCCTTTGACATATGTCACAAGCATGACAAGAACTATGATAATATTTTAGAAAGTGAAGGCCAATACAAATCGGATAGAAGGATTTAAAGGCAACGACCTCTAAAATGACCTCCACAATGTTGCTCATGGCTGCAGGCCAACACGTCTTGTTTCTTCTCCTTGGGGATACATCATCGGAACATCTCATTCTTTTGAAACAAAAAAGCTCATCCAAAAACTAATGCGTGCAAGAAGATAAAAATCTCATTAAGAAGGTGAACTCATGCTTACACTCCGACTTAGTTCTAGGATTTGCAGTTTTAGGCATCCCATGCATTTCAAAAACTGATTTCTCCATTCCCGTTCATGTTACAGTTCATATTAAAATTGTCATAATCATCATGAAGTGAATTGAGAGTGATGTGAGTATCCAACTCTTGACTATAGGTAAAGCCCACCCTCATCATGTTGTCAAAATATCCAATCATCTTCAACACATGAGGCCCAACGGTCTTCCATTTCTCGAGCCTAGCATCAAGAATTGCGTTAGGGGTTTCACACCTCTCTATTCAAGTCTGCTCTTGAAACATGTTCAGAACTGCTGAATCATGTCGTATGCATCGAGGTTTTCAAATTTCTTCTGCAAGTTCGAGTCCATCGTCACCATCATTATGTAAGTGACATCCACATACTATTTTTTTGCACGACTCTCAGTCCGCCTTTGGGCGTTTGTAGCGTCCGGTTGGAGAACAAGAATATGGTTATAAAGAATTGACTCTTTTTTCTTGCGTGAGAATTATTCTCAGATTTCCATTCCAATCAAGGAACTTTGGGCCATTGAGTTTCTCCTTCTCGAGGATATATCGCAAATTAAAATAGGTTAAGTTGTTGCTGTTGGCACACATGATTACTTAACTCGAACGAAAAATACAATAAGTACACCATCCATCTAAGCAACTGAAAGCAAACATACATTCAAGCTGTTTAACATTTTATAGTCATCAAAGTTTACGACCCATTTTGAATAAAGTGATTCCAATAACTTTTGTACAAAATCTGTAAGCAAGCTTTGACTTATCAACAAATCCTATCACTAGTGGTCGAGAGCTTAATGAGTGTTTTAATTTTGGAAAGACATTTACTAGTTATCTCTTGAGACTTAATTTTATTATGTCGCTTCAGTTTAAAATAGTGAACTGAATCCTAAATCTACAACATACATAACATGACACGCAATTAAATAGGCAAATAAATGAAATCACATAAAGTGATCCTAGTACGGACCATAAAGATCGAACCTTCAGCATGCCTCTTGTAACCTCGCTCTCATCCTTCATTGTCCACCAATCACTTACGTCATCCAATCTTCATATTTTACAAATGTGTAATGGTGCGCATACCATGTAAAAATAAAATAATTACAAAATAGAAATAAGATGGTACAGAGACCATTTAATTTATATATTGAGCCGTAGTACTTAACATGTATAGTCACCGCAGATCGAAGAACCCATAAATTTTGGCCATACTAGTCACTTAGAATTCCTGTATTGAATCTCATGAATCTCATTCAAAATAGTTCATTCACCCATTCATTAACTATGAATGACTTTGCATTATAACTAAATATATGATTCTAAATCATATAAATCACAATCTTTTTTAGTTAAGTTAATCAATCAAATTATTGACTTAATTGAATCTGATTATTGTTTACTGCTATTTTGTCAATTCTCTCACCTAGTATCTCGACGAACTCACATCTTGTAACACTCTCATTAAAACCTTGAAGTACATTTAATGTATCAGATTCAATTTAACACGACCACGAACGAACTCTATTTCAAGTTTTGACTTAGTCGCACGAACATTCCAAAATATTTGTAGCCCAGACAACAGACCTAGCAAACAACCCAAAATAGTCGCCTGAATGTCGCCCCCCATGCAGCCCTGGCTACCGCAAGCGCACCTGCTGCTGACCCACAACGGTCCTGCTCTTTAACGTCGCTGGCAGTGGTACAACCCCGACAGTCCGCTGCCGGCATAAGTATTTCTTTTTTGAAAAAAATTAGATTCTTACAATTAATAGAAACTAAAATTTGAAAGATAAAATCAAACTCAAACTTTTATTTTAATTGATTTCTAGGGCATTATAAACAATTGAGAAATTATAGAACAAGAAAAATAAATCAATTAAATTTTAAATCTAACAATAAACTTGTAACACCCCCAAGTTATTCAGGGTATATATAGTACAGCGCCGTGAGCCCCTCAGTGGAACCCACAAAGCTATACATATGCGGAACTATGAGTTTCGATCGATAAGGTCTAAACATAATCCAGTGGAAGACAATAAAATTGACAACCATTGTAATAATCAATTCGACAGAATACAATACATCGGAAATTAAACCCAGGGCAGCACAGGCCAAAACATCAAGAACATCTGAAGCACTACTCGAGTGTTCATAACCATTCCAAGTACAACATTACTGAATGGATGAAATACAAAATGCAGACAGAGACAAGACACAGCATCACTCTTGCCCATCATCTTCGTGTCGACCCGGTACATGCCTATCTGCTCTCCTGGATCTTGAAATACATAAAAGGCATTTCCCCCAAAAGGGGTTAGCCATCGAATAGCTAGTACAAGTACATAAGTATGAAATACAATACTTCTTGCACGATAAAGTAAGCATATACTCATATCACCAATCATCGAGATATTCAATCCCATATCATTCTCATATTACCAACCTTAAGAATAGTATTCCGGAGTGGTTAACCCAAAAATATTCAATGGATCGCACTATAAGCAACGACCCCTCAGAGGACTCGAGGTTTCCTCCCGGAGTGAACATATAATTATTCCAACACGACGTTCAATGGATCGTACTAAAAGCAGCGACCCCTCAGAGGACTCGAAGTCCCATACCGGAGTGAACACGTGGTTATATGATAACAGTCATTTTTACACATATTTTTATAAGGTTTTTCCGGATTTTAAGATCCTAAAATGTGTAGAATTGTGTCGTTTGTACTCATATTGTGTTTGTTGGACTCGATTACGCTTGGGTATATTTTATTTGATTTTATAGGTGTTTTAAGGACATTATCAAGCAAGACCGAAGTCTCAATCCCCAAATACATATCAAGCAATGTATAAACGAGAGAACGAGGCCTAAAACGATGAAGATTGAAGCACTACCTGTCGTATTTTCTAATTTCCAAATTCATTACTTCGAATCAGGATGTGTTATATATATATATATATATATATATATATATATATATATGGATTCCTCATGAAATCAGCTTCGCAACAGTATATCATACAGTAAATTCCGAGGTGTATTGAGGGAGATATGACTTCTAGACCACGACTTCACAGTTCAGAAAGTTTTTGCATTTTCTGGGACAGTATGACACGGGCCGTGTCAAATGACACGACGGTCTGCTTGGCCCGTAAAGTTTTTGTATTTTCTCGGGATGATGATGTAACACCCTGCATCAAACCGAATATTACACGCCGCACCCTCTCCGTGAGGATCCACCGTGCTAGACATCAAAACAACACATTACATTACATACCGACGAATCAAAATAACGGACCAATAGACCGATTTGGTCTTTCGTCACTGACTTACAAATCAAAATACATAAACTCATCGAGACTCATACCCACACAAGGGTAAAATACTTGCAACAACGAACAATAAGACAGCGGAAAAGACAATACAATGGACTCCGACTAATCGAACCCAAAATCGGCCTTCATGTGATTAGTATCATTCGTCTTTCATCATCCCTCGTGCCGATCCCGTGTCTTGCTCCCGAAAACCTCGCATGTACTGACACACAGATATTCACCCCCGACACTGGGGTTAGCAAAACTCCACTGTTTCGCTAGTGCAAGTATAAAGTGCAAATACGAGCCATACACAACATATTCCGAGAATATAACGAAGGACTTCCCGAGATATATTTAGTTAAAAATAGTTCAAGTCTTGAAAGCATAAACGAAGCAAGTAAGCATTTTGAAAACATTTCCAAATCTCGGGAGTTTTGAAAACATCAAAAATTGAAAATGTTCTTAATTCATCGAAAGCCATTTAGTGGTCACAATTTCCAAAGTTCATTTTTTCAAAATACAAATCCGTTTAACAAAACACGGGTCCACGACCCAACCATTGCGGTCACAAAACACAGGGTCCACGACCCGATCATCCACTTCAATTCACTTACAAGGACACATTACACATAACACATTAATCTTATGCCATTCTAGTCAAGCACCAAGACTCGATATATAATGTCTCTCGACCCCGAGCACTAAGCATTGTGATACTCGGACAATATCACAATCAACGAAAACATCGACATCATCCTCAAGATGAAAACCTGGCCCGGTAACCCGGCCGTACCCCTTAGTATCGACCCCGGACATCCCGTCGGACACTCGGGTGGGAAACCACTTCCGGCCGTACCCCTTAGTATCGACCCCGGACATCCCGTCGGACACTCGGGTGGAAGTTCATCCACACACGCACCCAAGTCCACTTCGTGGCCGTACCCCTTAGTATCGACCCCGGACATCCCGTCGGACACTCGGTGGAAGGAACAACACACACACACGTTCCAAAATCACGATTGCAAACCACAAGCCTCGAAGGTCAATCACGGTATATATAGTCGAGGTACCTTACTAGAATGGCCAGTTCATCCAACATATACTCACGACCAAGTAATGATACGATTCACAAGGAAGCACAAGATTTCAACAAAGACCGAACGACACAACTAATATCACTCAAACTCACATATTCATCCATAAACACGTGACTCCAAGTACATAATTTGACAAAAGAATTACACTTTACATTTACCAACGACATAATCATACGCAATGACATCACAAGAAAGTAAGGTGATTCTATACTCGACACTAGTTCGCATATTCAACTAAGCACATTAATTCCCGACACACACGGGTCACCTTTACAAAAAGCATGATGGTAAATATTCCGATTCTTTAAAAAATGGTTATTAATATTTATTTAGCACATATCGACGATTAACAACCATAATATCCACAAAACACGTAATGTATGGGCAAGATACTTGCCTCGACAATCGATACCGGACACTCCTACAATCACGGCTCAGTCGGGACACCTCGAACACCTACGATTCCCCGGCGACGGAAAAGAATACACCCACGATCGAGAAGCTTGAAGAAAACGACGAACGGAAGGGTTCCGACTCGAGTTCTTCACAAGAATTCGACCCTAACAACATATAATAAATAAATCATCGATCATACGAGGAAGAATAATCGTAGAACGCCCGAAAACCCCTCTATGACATTTTACCGGACACCTTCAAGGCATCGATCAAGAACTCGACCAAATCGACGAATCGATATGATCCGACCATGGAATAATAAAGGAAATGATATAATATATCTAAATTATCATAAATCCATCAAAATCCTAAGTTAAATCGGATTAAACGGACGAAAACGAACAAAATACCCAAAATCCCCAAAATTAGATTTCTAGAAAATCTAACCTGATTCGGTAGATCGGAGGATGTTATAGGATGGATGATTGATGATATGAACTCCAAAACTTCATGGATTGATTGTCCAACAACATCTCTCCCTGATTAACCAAGCTCCAGCCGCGGAAGGGAAGAAAACGAGTGAGAAAAATGGCCAAAAACCCGTCTGCAGGGCCATAAATAAGTGCCTTGATGTGCCGCGGCCTGGGAGTGTGTGCGGCACGAGGCCCAAAAATGGCTCCCGGTGGTCGGTAGTGTGCCGCGGCTCGGCGGAGTGTGCCGCGGCACCGTCTGATCGGTTTGGCCGAAAAATGCCACAGAGTGTGCTGCGGCTCGGCCGGAGTGTGCCGCGGCACCGTCTTGCTCGGCGGAAGGCTGAGCACCGCCGGCCGTGACTCGGCGAAGCCGCCGAGCACTACCGGCCGTGACTCGGCTGCGGCACAGGCGAGTTGCCGGCCATGACTCGGCCGGGGCCAACTCCGACGGCCCAACGACCCGAAACCGAACACGAATACGAATCGATGATACGGTTCTGACGTACTCGCAAAGACGAATCTAAGAGCTAAGAGAACACACAATTCCGACCACCCGAAGGCTCGGAATTCAACAACTAAGTAATTACCCAAAACTTTGGGAAATTACGAAAATGGCCCAAAACGTCCGAAAATCACGATACACGATCGAAACACCAAACCAAAGCTCGAAACATGAATAATAACATTAAATGAACTTACGAGAAACTCGAAAGCAGCGATTTCGGACGAGATTCGCAAGAATCGCACTCAAGTGCGGAAAAGTCGCTAAAAAGCTCGGAACTCAACAAAACGGTACGAAACGAACTCGGATGACAAAAGTGCAGAATTAATCATTCTCGAAATGACGAAGCGGTCATGAGCGAGTCGTCAAAACGGACTCCGGCTGAAAAGAAATTTACCGAAAGATCGGAAATTGCGGATATTACATTCTACCCTCCTTAAAAGAAGTTTCGTCCGAAACTTAAAACAAGTAGGAGAAGCAATATCCCGCCAGAAAACTCAACGAGATACGCAAGGAAACGCGTAACTTATGCCCATCGTGACGTTACAAGCAACGCAAAGGAATATACAGCGTGAAAACACGCTCCACGACGACCAACACAACGCCGCCGTTAGGGATATAATAAAACCAACAAGTGACAAGCGTCATCAACTGGATAATACAATCAAGTCAATTATCCGAACAAACACAAAACATAACGGACGAAAATCAATACGATTGACCAACCCAACGGTACATCAATCAAAACGCGAGCCAATTCTTGAACAAATACGAATTCCACCGCCCAAGGGTTGGAAGATCGAAAACGAGACTAATTTTCCGAACTTGAAAAGGTCACAACGATATATAGCTCAATTTGGGACAATATCGAACTCGCTCGAATGACAAAGGTGAGAAACAACACTGTGTCGAAGCATCAACGAACACGGTCAGTCGATACGATTGGGCCGAAACAGAAGAGAAAGAAAGAAAAATGCGGGTATTACATCATATCACCTTTAAAAGAGGTTTCGTCCGAAACCTAAACAACGAACGAAGTTACGGAATAGCAACCTTCCCGACCATATCCTCTTGGTCCACATCCGATCTTCATGGCCATTAGTATCGTGGTCACGATTGCGTCCTCGCCCATCGGCATACTAAGCGGATTCCCACTCAATACGATTGCACAACTTCGCAAAATATTATACTAAGGTACCAACTCAATACGACATATCACATGAGGTAACCAATAACAACTCGAAGAGAAAATCCACGAGGTATCCTTTTAAAGGAAATCTTTTGAAAATCCTTGGATTTGTATATCTATTTAAAATAAACTTTAAAAGTACTTTTGGTACCTCGGGTTGTTTCATCAAAACTTGCAAACAACATACTTTAACCGTCTCATTTGAAATCATTTGAAGTCATCATGCCTCTACGTATCATCATCGCCGTTAACAACTAACAAGTTAACCATGCAAGATCATCAAATCATTCTTACATACTCTAACATTTCCGAATCCGAGTTTGAACTTTACATCGACTGAGATTTCTCATCTTTCACTATATATTTTTGAAAATAAAAATCGCATTGGTTTTTGAAATAAGATATTTTTATGGTGTGAAAGATTTTGAAAATCATTCACTCGAATTATTTGAAAATGCAACAATATGTTAAAATCATTTTCGAAAATTCTCCCAACACTTCACAAACATCAACGACGGTAAAAATTTTCAAAATGTTCAAGGTACTTTAAAACAACTCTTTCAAATACCGTCGAGGTTTTATTTGAGAATCCTAGGCCGGCTCGCAAATTTCAAACAATTTCCAAAGTTCATATGAAGCCGCCAGCTAATCGCACTTGCACAAACTTATGAAAGTTTTAGAAAAGCGTGTTCGAACACACTCGAAGCAGACATAATTTATCAATTCATCAAACACAATCAAATATCACCTAGCAATACAAAAAGTCTTAACACACATTCACGCACAATAGTTGTTATCACTAGACACCACGTAGAGAATACAACTACAGGTGATTGGCCGCAAAAGTTAGACCTAACGGCTATAATGCAGTTCCATAGCCTCTGCCTAGACTGACTAACGCTCGCTACAACACATACTTAGCGTGCGCTACCCATGCTGCATTAGCGCGCGCTAGCCTTACACTTAGCGTGCGCTAACAGTTCTATTTTAGCGACATGATTGCGAACATATATACGACATTACTGGAATCGAAGGTCACAATCAAACAACAACAATATTCGAATCTCAAAGCCATCGATTCATATAATTACAACACATCATGAGCAACCATCAAAAGGCAATTGTCATTCAAAACCGAAAAGTTAAAAGCAAGGATCACGTCTTGAGTATATTTTGTAGAACTCATTTGAGTTCAAAACTCGTGTTTTGAAAACTTATAGTACACAGTGGAAAAGAATTATCAATAATTCGAGTTTTCAGAACTTTCAGCCTTGTGGTCAACATACGAAAATCAACTTTTTCCTCCCTTGGAGGGCATTTTAAAAATTTTACGTGACTCCCCGAAAGGATTCGAAAACTTAAAATTCCAAGGTTTATACTCTTGCAAGAAAAATGATTTATACAAGGATACATTCAGCAATATCATTCTACATTTTAGCGCAAGACGAGAATCAACAAATATATGTCACTTACTCACGATGCACCTTCAAATATTAACTACATAACACAAAATCACACAGGCTCGTATAGCTCGTGGTACAACCTGTAGTAGGGAGACTTACATCCACAGACCGCACGAAGATGATGGCTGTACCCTGATACTAATCACGGCCGACATTCCAAACGACGCGTCGCGACACGACATCAGTCAGACTCAATCTGACAAGACAAGACCCAACAATACACTACTGGACCCGACAGCCTAGGTTTCCGCAACCTAAGCTCCGATACCATAAATGTAACACCCCCAGATCAAACCGGGAATATTACACGCCGCAGACCCTCTCCGTGAGGATCCACCAGGCTAGACATCAAAACAACACATTACATTACATACCGACGAATCAAAATAACGGACCAATAGACCGATTTGGTCTTTCGTCACTGACTTACAAATCAAAATACATAAACTCATCCAGACTCATACCCACACAAGGGTAAAATACTTGCAACAACGAACAATAAGACAAATGAAAAGACAATACAATGGACTCACTAATCGAACCCAAAACCGGCCTTCTTGTGATTAGTATCTTTCTTCTTTCATCATCTCTCGTGTCTATCCTGTGTCTTGCTCCCGAAAACTGCATGTACACGGACACAATCTGAGATATTCACCCCAGGTACTCGGGGGTTAGCAAACTCCTTTGTTTCGCTAGTGCAAGTATAAAGTGCAAATACGAGCCATACACAACACATTCCGAGAATATAACGAAGGACTTCCCGAGATATATTTAGTTAAAAATAGTTCAAGTCTTGAAAGCGAAAGCGAAGCAAGTAAGCATTTTGAAAACATTTCCAAATCTCGGGAGTTTTGAAAACATCAAAAATTGAAAATGTTCTTAATTCCTCGAAAGCCATTTAGGGTCACAACCCCAAAGTTCATTTTTCAAAATACAAATCCGTTTAACAAAACACGGGGTCCACGACCCAACCATTCCGGTCACAAAACACAGGGTCCACGACCCGATCATCCACTTCAATTCACTTACAAGGACACATTACACATAACACATTAATCTTATGCCATTCTAGTCAAGCACCAAGACTCGATATATAATGTCTCTCGACCCCGAGCACAAAGCATTGTGATACTCCGGACAATATCACAATCAACGAAAACATCGACATCATCCTCAAGATGAAAACCACAACTGGTAACCCGCGGCCGTACCCCTTAGTATCGACCCCCAGACATCCCGTCGGACACTCCGGGTGGGAAACCACTTCCGCGGCCGTACCCCTTAGTATCGACCCCGGACATCCCGTCGGACACTCCGGGTGGAAGTTCATCCACACACGCACCCAAGTCCACTTCCGTGGCCGTACCCCTTAGTATCGACCCCCAGACATCCCGTCGGACACTCCGGGTGGAAGGAACAACACACACACACGTTCCAAAATCACAGTTGCAAACCACAAGCCTCGAAGGTAAATAACAGTATATATAGTCTAGGTACCTTACTAGAATGGCGATTCATCCAACATATACTCACGACCAAGTAATGATACGATTCACAAGGAAGCACAAGATTTCAACAGCACCGAACGACACAACTAATATCACTCAAACTCACATATTCATCCATAAACACGTGACTCCAAGTACATAATTTGACAAAAGAATTACACTTTACATTTACCAACGACATAATCATACGCAATGACATCACAAGAAAGTAAGGTGATTCTATACTCGACACTAGTTCGCATATTCAACTAAGCACATTAATTCCCGACACACACGGGTCACCTTTACAAAAAGCATGATGGTAAATATTCCGATTCTTTTAAAAAATGGTTATTAATATTTATTTAGCACATATCGACGATTAACAACCATAATATCCACAAAACACGTAATGTATGGGCAAGATACTTGCCTCGACAATCGATACCGGACACTCCTACAATCACGGCTCAGTCGGGACACCTCGAACACCTACGATTCCCCGGCGACGGAAAAGAATACACCCACGATCGAGAAGCTTGAAGAAAACGACGAACGGAAGGGTTCCGACTCGAGTTCTTCACAAGAATTCGACCCTAACAACATATAATAAATAAATCATCGATCATACGAGGAAGAATAATCGTAGAACGCCCGAAAACCCCTCTATGACATTTCTGGACACCTTCAAGGCATCGATCAAGAACTCGACCAAATCGACGAATCGATATGATCCGACCATGGAATAATAAAGGAAATGATATAATATATCTAAATTATCATCAATCCATCAAAATCCTAAGTTAAATCGGATTAAACGGACGAAAACGAACAAAATACCCAAAATCCCCAAAATTAGATTTCTAGAAAATCTGACCTGATTCGGTAGATCGGAGGATGTTATAGGATGGATGATTGATGATATGAACTCCAAAACTTCATGGATTGATTGTCCAACAACCGCTCTCCATGATTAACCAAGCTCCGGCGCGGAAGGGAAGAAAACGAGTGAGAAAAATGGCCAAAACCCGTCTGCGGGGCCATAAATAAGTGCGCGGTGTGCCGCGGCCAGCGGGAGTGTGCCGCGGCACGAGCCCAAAAATGGCTCCCGGTGGTCGGTAGTGTGCCACGGCTCGGCCGGAGTGTGCCGCGGCACCCAGTCTGATCGGTTTGGCGAAAAATGCCACAGAGTGTCTGCGGCTCGGCCGGAGTGTGCCGCGGCACCGATCTTGCTCGGCGGAAGGCTGAGCACTTCGGCCGTGACTCGGCGAGCTGCCGAGCACTACCGGCCGTGACTCGGCCGATGCGGCTGGGCAGTTGCCGGCCATGACTCGGCCGGGGCCAACTCCGACGGCCCGAACGACCGAAACCCGAACACGAATACGAATCGATGATACGGTTACGACGTACTCGCAAAGACGAATCTAAGAGCTAAGAGAACACACAATTCCGACCACCCGAAGGCTCGGAATTCAACAACGGAAGTAATTACCCAAAACTTTGGGAAATTACGAAAATGGCCCAAAACGTCCGAAAATCACGATACGCGATCGAAACACCAAACCAAAGCTCGAAACATGAATAATAACATTAAATGAACTTACGAGAAACTCGAAACGACAGTTTAGGACGAGATTCGCAAGAATCGCACTCAAGTGCGGAAAAGTCGCTAAAAAGCTCGGAACTCAACAAAACGGTACCGAAACGAACTCGGATGACAAAAAGTGCAGAATTAATCATTCTCGAAATGACGAAACGGTCATGAGCGAGTCGTCAAAACGGACTCCGGCTGAAAAAGAAATTTACCGAAAAATCGGAAATTGCGGATATTACATTTGATACGTGCCGTGTCACTTTTCGGTGGAAAAATCACTTTTTGACATTTTTGAAGATTTGAACATGAAAAAGATGATATTTTGGCTTTATAAAAAGGTCTTGGGGCTGGACTTGAGGGGAATATACTGAATTTGGAGAGATAAGAGAGAGAGAGAAACAAAAGATTGAGGGGCTTTCATTCCAAAAAGAAGGAGATTTGAAGAAATTCTTGAAGAACACTTCAAGAACATTTGAAGGCTTCAACCGGGATCAATCAAGACACCCTACGAATTTTATCTTCTTCCTATCTTTTATCTATTTTGTTGTTTTATTTAGCATGAACATGATGAATATGATGTTTATTAATCTTTCTTTCATTACCATGTCCGGCTAAACTCGTTGGATTCCGGGCATGGGAGTACGTTGATTCACTATGATTTTGAGGGATTGATGATTATATTTATCTAGTGTGATTTCTTTATCAAATACTTGGTTTTGATTCATGTTTAGACACTTGATCAATGTTTTTACATGTTAAACTTAATTGCTCATAATTCGAGAGAAGAGGGCATTAATAGGTTTCGAGTATTTGACGTAGTAAATTACGAGATTGAGAAATCGGTGATGAACTATGATGATATCTAATCTTATGAACATTTTTGGAGTTAGATAATTTATAATAGACGGAGACGTTGTTATAGGTTGTTTAATCTACGTTTTAATGCATCTCGAGAGAGACTTTAGAACATCGTTGTGATCATCGTTTTGGAGACGCACTTAGAACCTTTTGGAACCCATCCCGACTAAATTTAGTAATCAACGGAAACCTAGCTTTGGAATCTACCTTTCTAAACTCTTGCAATTCGCTTTAATTCGGGTATTTTCAATTGTTTTAATTTATTGTGATCATTTTATTTTATTTCATTAACCATCCATTTTACCTTCCGATCGTCTAGATAAAACCGGAAACAATACAATCTAGTACTCAACACAATAAGAATATTTAGTCTCTGTGGAATACGACCTTGCTCGCCACTTTCTACACTTACTCCGTACACTTGCGGATTGTTTAAAAATATAGCGAACAAGTTTTTGGCGCCGTTGCCGGGGACTAATTTTATTTTTATTAGTGTTGATATTATGATAAGTGTTTCCGGTCTTACTTTAGATATATTTTTCTGTTTTATTTTATTTTGTTACTTCCGTATTGTTTTTGGTCGTGTTGTAGGACGTACATGAACACCCGCTCCTCTCGAGAAGCGGTAAGCATTGTTGTTGTGTGCATATCCAATAAAAATACAGTCAACTTTTTTTGGGCCTATTTTAACTTTATTAGGGGTAGGTATCACCACCTTTGCTAGACACCCCACACTTTCATGTAATTGTAGGAAGGCTTGACTCCTTTCCACAATTCATAAGGAGTTTTGTCCCCGTTCGTACGGCATATATTGTTTAAGAGATAATTCGCCGTTAAGATGGCTTCTCCCCACATATTTTGCGGCAGTTCTGAATTTAGTAATATCGCATTCATTATCTCTTTCAGAGTGAGATTCTTACGTTCCGCCACGCCATTTGACTGTGGTGCATATGGGGCAGTGACTTCATGAATAATCCCATGTTGCGAGCAAAATTCGCAGAATGGTTTCACATATTCACCTCCACGGTCACTCCTCAAAACTTTTATCTTAGCATTCAATTGATTCTCAACTTCCGTTTTATAGAGAATGAATTTCTCTATGGCTTCATCTTTGCTTTTAAGCAAGTATACATAGCAATATTTAGTACAATCATCCACGAAAGTAATAAAATATTTATTTCCACCTCTAGTTTGAACAAACTTCAAATCACATAGGTCGCTATGTATTAATTCTAAAGGTTTGGTGTTTCTTTCCACTTGTCGGAATGGAGATCGAGTTAATTTTGCCTCTACACAAGTTTCACACGTGTGGTTTAAATAAATTTTAAACTTTGGTATGTGATCTAATGTAATTAGTCTACGCATTGCATTAAAATTAACATGTCCTAATCTAGCATGCCATAAATTAGGAGACTCAAGCAAGTAAGCAGAAGAATTCTCCATGGACATGAACCAAACATTGAAAATCGTTGGGGCGTCTCCTCAGAAGCGACGCGCTGCATTTCATAGGCCCGGGTGCAGTGATAAGTATGCGAGGGTTGCTAGGTCATCGCCCAGAAGCGGCGCGCCACCTTTACATCTGAGGGTGGTGTCAAATGAGCAAGGATGCGCTACACTTCATAGGCCCGGGTGTAGTGGAAAATATGCAAGGGTTGCTAGGTCGTCGCCCGGAAGCGGCGCGCCACCTCGAAGTATGGGTGTGGTGTCAAATGTGCAAGAATCCTTGCAGCGTGGACGGGGACAGACAGAGAAGTTAGTTCTTGCAGCTAGTAAGGGTAGTAAGGTGCAGTTTGGAACTTGGAACGTTGGCTCTTTGACGGGGAGATCAGCAGAAGTGGGGGAGGTTATGAAAAAGGAGGAGAATTCACATAATGTGTCTACAAGAGACTAAGTGGGTTGGCGAGAAGGCAAGAGTGTTAGCTCCTTGGGGTTACAAGCTTTGGTACTCTGGAAAGGATAGAAGTAGAAATGGAGTGGGTATCGTCATTGATAAAGAATTCATTGATGATGTGGTGGAAGTGTCAAGAAAGAGCGATAGAATAATGAGTATTAAGCTTGTTATAGGGGATGAGTTTCTAACTATCATAAGTGCTTATGCACCACAAGTAGGATTGGATGCATCGATCAAACAAGAATTTTGGGAAGATTTGGAAGAGGTTGTCGAACGAATTCCTATGGGTGAGAAATTGATCATTGGTGGTGACCTCAATGGGCATGTCAGTGTTAGCAGAGATGGCTTTGAGAGCATTCATGGTGGCTTTGGTTTTGGGGACAGGAATGAAGCAGGAAATAGTATATTGGATTTCGCATTAGCTCATGACTTGGGTATTATGAACACTTGGTTCGAGAAAAGGGACTCTCATTTGGTGACATATAGAAACGGAGGTAATGCAAGTCAGATTGATTTCTTTTTAGTAAGGAATGTTTGGAGGAAAAGTTTTACTAATTGCAAGGTGATACCGGTGAGAGTCCGCAACACAAAGATAGGGTTGTGGTGCTTGACTTTCGAGGTAAGAGGCACTTAAGAAAGAGAAGACCACAAGTTGACCCTCGAATTAAGTGGTGGAAGCTCCAAGGGGAGAGTCGACATACTTTTGTGGCTAAGATTGCTGATAGTGGTATTTGGTCTGATTGCACGGAGATGGATATAGATTCGATGTGGAACTTGTTGGAGCATAACATAAAGGAAGTTGCAAAAGAAGTCCTAGGAGAATCTAAAGGAAACAGACCATCAAGTAAGGACACATCTTGGTGGAATGATGAAGTTAAGCAAGCGATAAAGACCAAACGTGAATGTTATAAGGTACTGGGTAAATGCTCGAGCGATGAGAATTATGAGAAGTACAAGAAAGCTCGAACAGAAGCTAAAAAGGCAGTGCGAAATGCCCGATCAATGGTCAATCAATAATTATATGCAAGATTAGATACTAAAGAAGGGGAAAAAGTTATCTATAAACTTGCTCGAATGAGAGAGAAGAAGACGCGAGATATTGGAAAAGTTAAATGTGTAAAAGATACTGACCAAAAAGTTTTGGTTCAAGATAAAGAGATAAAAGAGAGATGTAGGTCATACTTTGATACCCTATTCAATGGCCATCAAGAACAAGATATTGGGAATTTAAACATCCCCTCAAGTATGGTTAACCAAGAGTTTAAGAGAAGAATTCAAAAGGGTGAAGTGACAATTGCATTGAAGAAGATTGGGTCAAAGAAAGCAGAAGGACCAGATGGTATACCTATTGAAGTTTGTAGGTGTTTGGGGGAGAGAGGGATTGAATGGGTAACTATTCTTTTCAATAAGATTTGGAGAAGCAATAAGATGCCATCAGCATGGAGGAAAAGTATTCTCGTCCATTTGTATAAGAACAAAGGTGATGTTCAATATTGTTCTAATTATCGCGGAATTAAACTAATGAGTCATACCATGAAGTTGTGGGAACGAGTGATTGAACAAAGGATTAGGAAATGTGTGAAGATAACAGAAAATCAGTTTGGATTTATGCCTGGAAGATCGACCATGGAAGCAATTTATCTTATCCGGCAGTTGATGGAACATTATCGAGATAAAAAGAAAGATCTTCATATGGTTTTTATTGATTTAGAGAAGGCATATGATAAAGTACCAAGAGAAGTACTTTGGTGGGCCTTAGCAAAGAAGGGTGTATCGTGGAAATATATTGACATTATAAAGGACATGTATGAGGGAGCTAGTACAAGTGTACGTACTAATGTTGGGAGGACAGAAGAATTCCCTATTACGATTGGGGTGCATCAAGGATCTGCTCTTAGTCCTTTTCTCTTTTCCATAGTCATGGACGAATTGACAAGATAAATTCAAAATGACGTTCCGCGGTGTATGATGTTCGCAGATGATATTGTGTTGATTGATGAAACGAAGGTTGGAGTGCAACAGAAATTGGAACTTTGGAGGGATACTTTGGAAGCTCGAGGCTTTAAGCTGAGCAGAAGTAAGACTGAATATATGGAGTGTAGGTTTAGCGACAACAGTGATAGAGAGGCGGGGATGATCACATTTGATGGGAAAGTTGTTCATGGATCCACTTTCTTTCGGTATCTTGGATCTATTATCCAAAAGGATGGAGAACTAGATG
Organism: Orobanche coerulescens; assembly: GCA_033398695.1. Taxonomy (NCBI): domain Eukaryota; kingdom Viridiplantae; phylum Streptophyta; class Magnoliopsida; order Lamiales; family Orobanchaceae; genus Orobanche; species Orobanche coerulescens. The sequence continues at coordinate 38,849,750 of CM065811.1, forward strand.
GCGATGTGGCTCACAGAATAAAGGCAGGGTGGTTGAAGTGGAAGAGTGCCACAGGGGTTTTATGTGATCCTGGCATGCCTCATAGATTAAAGGGTAAATTTTACCGCACAGCAATTAGGCCTGCACTGTTATATGGCACCGAGTGTTGGGTCAGAAAAGTGTCACGTTCAAAAGATGAATGTGGCAGAGATGCGTATGCTACGATGGATGTGTGGTCATACAAAAAAGGATCGGCTCAGAAATGAGGTGATCAGAGAGAAGGTAAGAGTTGCGTCTATAGAAGACAAGATGATGGAGAATCGATTACGATGGTTTGGTCATGTGAGAAGAAGACCTATTGATGCCCCAGTGAGGAGGCTAGAAAGTTGGGGAACAAGTAATGTTGTGAAAGGTAGAGGAAGACCCAAGAAAACTTGGATAAAGATGATTGGAAATGATATGCGGTTTCTTGGAATTGGAGAAAGTATGGCGATGGAGAGGCAAATGTGGCGGGAAAGAATACGGATGGTGGATGGAGTCTGATTCCCTTTTTTTTTTTAATTCCTATTTTTTTTATTTCATGTCATCTTTTAATTTAATTTTGAGGATTTTTTTTTTTACATTCATTCTCTTTTTTTATTTGCTTTTTTCTCTACTTTTTCTCTCTTTTTTCCTTTTATGTTATTTATGTAACGATTATTAACGGTTTCAAAGTTTGATTCATGTTAGCCGACCCCAAATCATTTTGGGACTAAGGCTTAGATGTTGTTGTTGTTGTTGTATTACATTGAGCTTAACTAGCCCATCACATTCATATCCTTTGCCTATAAACATACCATTTTTCGACAAAATAACTTTATCGGACTCGAAAACTGATCTAAAGTCGTGCTTCATCAACAAGATACCATAAATAAGGTTCTTGCGGATATCGGGCACATATAACACTCGTTTAAGAGTCACTTCTTTTCCAGACGTCATCTTCAAAATCACCGTGCCTTCGCCCAAGATAGTTGAGGTTGCAGAATTTCCCATATACAGCATATCGCCGGCATCCGTTTCTTCCAAGGAGGAAAACATTGTCTTGTTGGCACATATATGCCTAGTTGCTCCAGTGTCGATCCACCACTCTTTAGGATTTGAGCCGACTAGGTTCACTTCGGAGATCATAGCACATAAGTCAAGATGTTCCACTTGTCCGGTAATCAGATGTGCTGCATTACCTTCATTTTTCTTTGGTTTCTTTGGCAGCCTACAGTCAGCCGCCCTATAACCCATCTTTTCATAGTTGTAGCATTTACCAAGGAATTTTTCCTTCTTTTTTCCAATTCCTCCTTTAGGTCCCAGCTTGGTTCCCTTTCCAGTATTGCCTTTCTTGGATGTCTGTCCAGTTTCCACAACATTGGCTTTTGCTACAGCAGCATTTACCTTCTATTCCGATCCTCGATTGTCTTTCTCTATGCGAAGTCTAACGATCATATCTTCCATGCTCATCTCCTTGCGCTTGTGCTTGAGATAATTCTTGAAATCTTTCCGAGTCGAGGGCAGTTTTTCGATCACAGCAGCCACTTAGAAGGATTCGCTAATGATCATTCCTTCAGCATGGATTTCGTGAATGATCACTTGGATTGGTATCTGGAGGAATTCTAAACCGATCAGGATTGGTATCTCAATACTTATCCAGATCTGTTTAATTCAATTTTATCTGGATCTGAAAAGTTCAGAATTTATTAATTGAGGTATTTTCAGTAAAATAAAATTTTACCGAATAAAATTGCAGTAAAATGATAACTTCGAGACGCCGAGACATTTCGCCCTTCGACCGAGACCGACCGAGCCGAGCCGACCCGACCCGAGCCGAGCGGACGGCGGCGGCGGCACGCGTGTGTGTGTGTGTGTGTGTGTGTGTGCGAGGGGCGCCTAGTCACACATCCACACATGTCTTATTTTTTGAACATGACTTTGTCCACATCTCCTTATATACTCACAATTTCTCCCTTCTTTTTCCAATGTGGGATAGCATCCCAAACCCATTTCTAAAGGGTTCACTTTGGAACATTATATCTCATTCATACATCAATCATTTTGAGTGTTCTTACATGTTTTGGAAACCTCGTACGGAGTACTACGTATTCCAACTAAGTCCCGACTTTAACTTATAGTCGAGCCCACTCAAAATTTCCTATCAAGTGGGCTGCTCAAAACAGCCCATTTCCTCTATTATATCTAATATTTCCAACAAGATGCATGTTGTGCTAGAGTGGCACGGATACAAGGACTTTCGGACTAGGTCCCTCGAGATGTCATCATATCCTCAACTCTCGACAAGACTCCTCCGCAACCAACACATCTCCATCCCTAAGATAAGAAAACTACATCCATCCAGGATTTGCAGTTCAAACATAATGCATGGTCCAAATGGTCCCCTTATGAATCATATGACCTCTCGAGATGGGAATTTCCCCCAAGACGATAAATCAACTCCGCATTTTTGAAAGATTTTTATCAGTATAGACCCTTACGTGAAACTGTATTTGCGTCGAAGCAGATGACCACCATAGCCATTTTGTGAAAAAACTTTTTTTTTTTTTTTTATAAAAACCACTTCATGACTAGACAAGCAAAATTATGTTAGAATAATTCGATAGTTGGACGTGTATTACAAAAATATTCTGAACTTAAACTATAAAAAGAACAGAAACGAAAGATTACACTTATAATGAACGAACAATTTTTAATAAACTACAAAGATCGTCCGAAGCTGGAGCTTCTGCCCGCAAGACGAGAATACGCCCCGGTAGTGCTCACGGTGAAGCGGCTCGTCCCCAAAGGTTAAAACGATCTGAACGTCCCGGCAGTAGCAGCACCGCAAACTATCCGAGCACCTGCGAACTGGACTGGAACGAAGACTGAACTGTATGATATTACTAAATATGCACTGATTTTCGTGTGTTTGCAATGAACAGAATGCTGACATATATATAACATTCCTTGATCATGTGAAGGGACTCATAGCCATTACTCCTGCCATGATGGCTGGCAGTTTCAGACGCCCAAAGGGCTGGTCGGATGAAGAGTCTTGCCAACTCAAGAGTCAAGCCAACTCAAGAGTCTTGTCCATGCCAAAAGGCTAGTGGACTTACGGATTTGGTCCAAAAAGATAAGCCCAAACACCAGCCCAAAGCACCAATTGCCAAGATCCAAGTCCTGGGCCTGGACTGAGCCCGAGCCCGTGCCCGACCCGACCCAGACGGACGGACGGACGGACGGTCGGTCGGTCGGTCGGTGGCGGCGGCGCGCGCGCGTGTGTGTGTGTGTGCGCGAGGACACCCATACACACCAACCCACTTGTTATTAAGCCCATAAAGGCAAAGACTTTAAATACAAGTCAAAACCTCCATCCACAATCAATGTGGGATAACTAACATCATGTTAGTTCCTACTCCAACATCCAACTTTAACATATAATATCTCACTCACCGGAAATCGGTTTAGAAATATTAAATATACCACGTTTATCTACTCATGACGTAGATTAACATTCAATAAATATTTTAATTAAATAATAATTATTTAATTAACAATATTTATTCTTAATAAATGGTTAATTACTAAACCATTTCCAACAATCCCCCACATGAGTGAGAATGCCAATGCAAAATGAATGCAAATGCATAGTTCAGTCCTCAAGAGACAATATTGCATTTGGCTAGGTGGCTTGTGACCTTGAACATATCCATTGTCAACATCATCGAGTATATTGGCGGCATAGTGGTCATGAAAACCTTGAACTAGTCCTCCATGGTGTATACTGAGACAATAATATAGACACAATATCATCTCAATTCCTTCCGTTCTAACGTTTTGTGTCCTTTTCGGCCTTGGACACCCCTTTGGATTCATAAGTGTATCAACTGAAGCGGCCCTCACTTCACACTTATATAGGTGATTCTTATTCCCAAGTATCCTACTATACTTGACCTCTCCGAGGTAATCAAGAATCATTAAAAATCATAAGACTTAACCTCACCACATGTAGGTAATCAATCACTTCTGTTCTCAGAGAATAGGTATGTTTGAGTGTTTTAACACACGGATTATTATAACTTCGTTATCCCATTGAACCAAGCTCTTGGGATCCTCCAATCTACAAGGTTGGGTTTCCGCTATAATCATCCTTAAGATGTGGATTTAACACCCATTCCCTCTAACAATTTATACATTTGATCTCGATTAATACTCTTCGTCGTGGATGCGGATTATCTATTGACCTTACATAGTCAATTAAGATAATCCCACTCAAGATCAAATGTCTCACGGCATTATGTCGTCGACGAATATGTCGAGACTTACCGTTATAAAACATATTTTGTGCCCGTCAATAGCGGCTTGGCTATCACGGTGTATCAACACAGGCAGCACAGTCTCGTCGACATGGAATATCCTCGAGGAAATTTTTAAGCCATTGACTTCTTCACCGGCTTTATCCAAAGCTATGAATTGAATTCCATGGTAGACCTAGCAATACAAGTTTGTTTCTTGGACTTCCAAGATACAACACCACCTCCAATAGTGAACACATATCCACTCGTAGAAAATGAGTCTTTCGATTCGGATATCCATTAGCATCACAATACCCTTCAAGTACTGAGGCTCTCTTGAATAATGAATCGCAAAGTTAAGTATATTTTAAATAACTCGATGCGCGTTCTAGATCCCTCCAATGTTCTTTACTTGGATTAGTGTGTAGCTACTCAACTTGTGAACCGAACATGCTATATCGGGGCCGGGTACAATTTGTGAGATACATCAAACTCCCAATGATCTTAGCATATTCATCTTGACCCACGAGTTCACCCTTATGATAATTCGGATGAACATTAGGTTCCCAAGGAGTCTTAGCAATGGGTTTATCAAAAGCGTTGAATTTCCTTAACACTTTCTCAACATAATGAGATTGCGTCAAAGCAATTCCGTTAGGCGTTTTGAATCTTAATTCCAAGAATAGTATCAGCCAACCCCATGTCTTTCATGCTAAAATTCTACTTAGCATTCGTTTCGTTTCACCAATCACACGAGTTGCTACCTATTATCAAAATGTCATCTACATATAGACAAACAATGACGTAATTGTCACCCGTTTTCTTAACATAGACACATTTGTCACTCTCATTAATATTGAAACCATTTGACAACATCACTTCGTAAAATTTCAAATGCCACCGCAGAGGTGCTTGTTTCAAACCATATAAAGACCGTTGTAGTTTGCATACCATGTGCTCTTTCCTGTGCGCAAACCCTTCCGGTTGTTTCATATAGATTTCATCTTCTAGCTCCCCATACAAGAATGCAGTCTTAACATCCATTTGATGAATCTCGAGATTGCGTAAAGCAGCAATAGCGAGTAGCACCCTAATAGAAGTAAGTCTTGTCACGGGCGAGTAGGTATCAAAGAAATCATAACCAGCCTTTTGCCTAAAGCCTTGAACTACAAGTCGGGCCTTATATTTGTCAATAGTACCGTCAGACTTGTACTTCTTCTTTAGGATCCATTTGCATCCTAAAGCCTTACAACCCTGTGGTAGTTCAACTAACACCCAAGTATGATTCAGCATAATAGACTCAATCTCAATGTCTATTGCCTCTTTCCAGAAAGCCGCATCTGGACCGGATAAAGCTTCTTTTACAGATACTGGTTCACCGTCTAACATCAAAACGACGTAGTCGGGTCCGTATATCTTTACTTTCCGTATTCTAGTACCTCGTCTAGGTTCTACGTTGACTGGCGTAGACCTAGGTCGCTTTCTGTTCGGTCGTTCAGATAACACCGAATTCGGGCTAGAGACTTCATCTATGGTTTCATAACACATAGGCTCATCTACAAGTTTAGAACTTGTAGCTTCATCATCAACTCCTTTGCTAGAGTTAGGATCAACCTTATTATTATAAGGATAGATATTTTTCAAAGAATACAGCATTCCTTGATTCAATCGTTGTATTTACATGAATGTCGGGTATCTCGGATTTGTGTACAACAAACCTGTATGCGCTGCTGTTAAGTGCATAACCAATAAAGATACAATCGATCGTCTTAGGACCAATTTTAACTTGTTTAGGTAGAGGCACTTCAACTTTCGCCAAACACCCCCACACTTTGAGATATTTGTATGATGGTTTTCTTCCTTTCCACAACTCATAAGGAGTGACATCCTTACCTTTGCGTGGAATTTTGTTCAATATGTAGTTGGCTGTCAAGACAGCTTCCCCCCACATGTTCTGGGGCAACCCTGAACTAATTAATAACGCATTCATCATATCTTTAAGTGTTCGATTCTTACGTTCGGCAACGCCATTAGATTGTGGAGCATATGGAGCCGTGGTTTGATGAATTATACCACTTTCGTTGCATAATTCCTCAAATGGAGCTACATATTCACCTCCTCTATCACTTGAACCATCTTGATACGACAACCTAATTGATTCTCGGCTTCATTCTTGAAGTTCTTAAAGGCTTCAATAGCCTCATCTTTACTTCTCAAAAGATAAAGATAACAATATCTTGTGCAATCATCGATGAAAGTGATAAAGTACTTCTTACCACCTCTAGTTTGCACAAATTTTAAATCACACACGTCTGTGTGAATTAATTCAAGGGGTTTTGTGTCCGTTTTACCGAATGAAACGGTAGTTTCGTCATTTTTGCCTCAACACAAATCTCGCATTTGTTTTGATTTTTGATTTCATTTAACTTTAGTAAATCTAAGTTTACTAATCTTTTTATAGCATTTAGATTCACATGACCTAATCTACAATGCCATAAATTTGAGCACTCAAGCAAATAAGCAGAAGTAGTAGCATTATTATTAGCAACTGCCTTTGGAGGCTTACAAGTACGAACGCTAAGTTTGAACATGTCCTCGACAATATGACCTTTCCTGAGAGTCTTACCAAACTTGCGTATTATCATAAAATCGCTACGAAGGTCTACATCAAATTTAGCTCTAACTAATTTGACACCAGACACCAAATTCTTGCGGATTGCCGGAGCATGCAGCACATCCTTCAGAGTTATCTCCACACCGGAGGTGAATTGAAGCACAACAGTTCCAATTCCAAGAACTGGAGAGGTACGATCACTTGCCTCTGTGATGAAGCGGTCTTGAATCTCCTTGTAAGTGAAAAACAAGTCTCGGTTCACACAGATGTGAACAGTCGCACCTGTATCAAGAAACCAAGTAACTGGGTTAGGTTCCGAGACATGATTTACCTCAGTGATCATGGCAGCAAGATCATCTTTGTCCCAAGAGTCAAAGTCCTTCTCGACATGGTTGACTTTTCCCTTTCCCTTGTTCTTCTTCGGCTTTCGGCAGTTTTTCGCCATATGGCCGGGCTTGTCACAGTTATAGCACATTCCGGTAAACTTTGTCGGAGGTTCCACATCCTTTCCCTTGCCTTTGGTAGGAAGTGGACGCTTTTTGGAAGGTCCGCCCCTACCTTCAGTCAAATTAGCCTTAGTAGGAAGGGACGCTTTTTTGTGATATCGTGATGATTGAAAACTGATTTGTTTGCCAATGTAGTATTCCGGAATATTTATGGCAAATGATTTCTGATTGAGATGATTGTGTAAAACCGTATTTGTATATAATGTTGTGTAATTGTGTACTTGCACTAGCTATTCGAATGCTAACCCCTTATATGGGGGAAATGCGTCTTATGCATTTCAGGTACCGGGAGAGCTGAGGAGCAGGCACGGGACGTGCACGCAAAGGATGGGCTGGCTTGATGATGTGGCTCGAGTCTGTATTTTTATGTTTTGTCATTGCATTTGTCGAGTACTGGAGTTAGACTGTTTACTTTTAAACTTGGTTTAAGTCCCCTGCGTGGGAAATGAATTGATATTTACTTTATGTTTCATGTACTCCGTTGAAATGTTTTGGCCGAGGCCACAGCCTTATTTACTTTTGAGTGCATCTTTTGGGATATCATTGTGGTTATGTTTCATGTGTTAGCCTGGTAGACCTCACGAGGGTTCTACGGCGTGTAATGTCCCTTTTGTGAATTGGGGTGTTACATTTATGGTATCGGAGCTTAGGTTTTGAATACCTAGGCTGTCGGTTAATTTTTGAGTCTGTCAGTTGCGTTATTAGAGTCAGTCGTTGAGCCTAATATCATCATGCTACCGTCTTTTCGTGCGACTCGTGGCTGTAAGTCTCCTCGAACTCTTATATTTTTGTATTCGTTTTCTTACGTTGTTTGGGATTGTGAATTGTGATACCAACCTTATAAATTGTGAACCTTTCTGATCTTGTTCGTTCTTATCTTCTCTTCAGTATGTTGAGAGGACGTGGTAGATCAGCTAGGGGACGCGGCCGAGGCCGCGGACGGGGTGCTATTAATGAGGAAGTTTCGCTTTCTGAGTCCTCTGCAGATTCGGCCTCTCAGTCAGTGCCGAGCACTCTACCTCTAAGCTCTGACGGGCAGTGACACGTTTTTAGTGTAACTATCGCAAGTGCACGATATCGTATCAAGTAGTAAAGTGGACTTTTTGAGTCCGGTTTATCGATCCCACAAGGAAGTTTTGTTATAATTTGAATTATACACTATTAGTCTATTTTTATAGATACTAAGATAAGTGAAACACACAATTAAAAAGTTTGGTTTAATAATTGCAAAGAAAATGCAATATTAGTTTTAATATTATAAGGAAATAACAAGATAGCAATAATAATAGATTGATTAACGATAAAATGAAATAGTTGGGATTACAAACTTAGTTCGTCATTAGTTATAAAAGATGTATAGGAGATCATAAGATGAATTTTACTTATTATGTTGTGTAGATTCGATTTTCCTTAAAAAGACGGTTTCTCTTTTGAACTATAAAACGCCCCTTACATATTGAATCAATCCACTATATTTCTATGTTGATTGGCTTCAATACATAGCATTAGGATTTATGAAAATAACTCAAAGAATCATCTAAGGACTAGAGGTATATTTCTATCACCTAGAACAACTTAGAGAGAAGATCAATTGATATAATCAAACATATTTTCTTTCGAATCATATGAAGACCATAAATATCGTCATTTATTGGCCAAATAAATAAAGATTGTTAAAACAATGAAAATCACACACAATAATAAGTAATTCACAATAGATCTTTATACAAACATAAATAACATGACTAACCTTGTTTATAATCCCAACTAAAGATTACTTAGCCCATGAAGGGTTTATTATACATATTACAAGCTTGTGTGGTCATTATTAGTTGAATCAAGAGAAAGAATTGATCCTAACTCCCTTAGTAGATAAAGGAGATAGAAGCAATAAACTCTCTGAACAACATATGCTATACCACACTTACAAAGATCACTCAAGAACACAAGTGTGTTCTTCACAAAAAAAGAAAAGTTTACAAAAAATGGAAAATTATAAGATGAATGATGAATGATGAAGGATCTAAGGGGTCTATTTATACACCTAAAGTCATCTAATAGCTCCAAAACTCCAGCATTATTACATTAGATCGGATCAATGCCAGCCATCCTCTCAATAATACACAAAAATTATAAAAAATTAGACAAATCATAACAATCTGTCAAGAGTTACGGCCGTAACATTCAGGAGTTACAGCTGTAACAAGGATGACTTACGGCCGTAATCCCTGAATGTTACGGCCGTAACTTGGCTTCGTAAATTTGCTCACTGGATGCTTTGATAGTTACGTTTTCAGCCCAGAATTTCTCAGACTTTGCGTTTTTGCCCCAGATCTTCTTCAGATGATAACTTTTGATATATAACTCTGATTTTGAATCCGGAAAGACTGCCGAATTCGTCTCGGAAAGCCCTACAACATGAATATATCAAAATTCAACAAAGAGAATATTTAATAAACATGTTATTTCTTGAGTAAATCAGTTATTTAATCCGATCATCATCCGATAAAAATAAAATGAAAAAAATTAATTAATTAAAAGCAGAAAACGAGTAGACTAGCTCAATTATGGGTGAATTTTATCGATACAAACCATGAATAAGTGTACAAAAATGACACTTATCACACCCCCAAACTTGAATTCTTGCTAGTCCCGAGCAAGACTCTTTATTAATCACACTCCAAAAATAAAAATAAAAATAAGACACAAAACTAATAATACACACAAAAATTAAAATATAAAAAGAGAAAAGGAGATCAAAATGCCATTAATACACAACAACCAGCTTATACAGTAGATATAAATGAATCAAGATTCAAAATAAATCTACAAATGATTTTGAAGTTAAAACACGGTTTTAGTATTGTAATTCCAAAATGTAAGGTTTCCCCCCAATAGGTTGATTATTTCTTTCCCACTTGTGATACACACGACTCCCTTTAATGGTTGCTCTCGATCACTCGTTTATTTTTCGACTCAATATGAAGAAGAATTTCATTGGCGTCATCAAATATTGTGATTATTCACGAAATTGAGTGTATTGAAATTCAGCCGCTAATTAATTCAAATCTGCTCATAAACTACATCCCTTTTAGTGATAGCTTTCACACCGTTATTTGCTAACGTGTAGCTCTTTTCACTAAGACAATTTATATCTCATTTTTTTTAAAGGTGATAGCTTTCACACCGTTATTTGCTAACGTGTAGCTCTTTTCACCAATTTTTCTGAGACGGCAGCTACGCACCAATAATGGTTAGTCCTTTATTTTTCGCAAAATTTAAGACCCCCAAAATTAGGCAGCTGTTGTTGCTCAATATTTCTCCTTTTTGTCATTTATTTTTTTAGGTGATAGCTTTCACACCGTTATTTGCTAACGTGTAGCTCTTTTCATCAATGACTCTTTTTTTTTTAGGGAATAGAATTTTTGCAGAAAATCATTTCTTAGTTTAAGCATAAAAAATCAAAACCTCCACAAATTAAGTAAATTTCTGTTCTATTTTTCATCAACCAATTGATTCTTCTTTTCTCAAGGTAACGAATGACTCGATTTTATATGATAATTACAAGGCTTGGAAAGAGAGATTGAGGCTCAAAAATTTTGGAATATACAAATTTTTTTTTACCGGTTAAAACGATTTAAAAGCTTGTATATAGCTAATTTATTGGTGCTATGGCCAGATCTAGAAATCTCACAAATCAAAATACTATATATATATATATATATATATATTAAAAAAAAATTAAGTTAAATAACCAAAATAATCAAAACACACCAAAAATAAAACAAACCACCCCCAAACTTGAAAATAAAACTGTCCTCAGTTTTTTTAAAAATAAAACAAAATAAAAAGTAATGCAGAAAAAACAGAATACTCCCTGTTAAGAAAGTTGATGTTTGAGCTAACGTCTTCTAGAATCTGCAAGAGAATAAATATACGAGGCGCACAACAAAAGAAAATAAAATATACTCGGAAGTATAACACAATTTTTTAAGATGCGCATCAAGAAAGTCCGAAGAGTCGCCTTACGCTGCCATCAATGCTTTTATAAAAAAAAACACACAATAAAAATTACAGCAATAACAATACATAAATCGCGAATAGATGCGCATCAAGAGATCAAGAAGAAACTCCTTAAGCTGCCATCATTTAGCACGATTATTACACACGACAGAAAGTAAAAATACAAGAGGTCCGACATGGGTTATCAAAGGTAGAGGAATGAATCCACTTTTCGTTTTCTCACGGTAAAATATTCTACCCAGATAATTTTAGCTAGAGCTAGATCAGGTTGAGGAACAAATTCATTGAGTTTTTTGATTAGTTCTTCTGGTGTTGTTGCAACGACTATGATTCGTTTAGCACGCTCGGAAATAAAACCCTTTTCAGCAGAGTAGTCGATGAAAGATAGTAAACCATCAAAGAAACCATTGACATTAAGCGAGACTATTGGTTTTGATGAACATTTAGTGGGCTCTGGTAACCACATGAAAAAGTTCCTCAAGGGTGACAAAACCACCGGAAGGGTGATAAAGGCACGGAATTATTTATCATGTGAGTTATGCGATCTTACATATTCTGAGATCTAAACTCATCTCCAATAGTTGACCGGTGATTTTACTTTCGGCCAGAGGTTTTGGGATTATTCCCAACACTCTTACTTCTTCCATATAGGCGATGACTCGTCCCATTAATCCTAGACTTCCTCCTCCGTAAACTACATGAATGCATTTTTCTCCTAAGGTACGACCCAAGTTGTGGTGCTTGATTAAAGTATGCCTCTTTTCAGAACTAGCTCCACCAAAAATGCGGTGTGTTAAATTTTTTTGTGGAAGATGATGACTCCATTTTTGAAAAGAAATTATTTAGAGAGAAACAGAGAAAAGTGCAAGTTTGAGGGGTGAATGAAAGAAACAAGCACAAAGTTTATTTATAGAAGAAAAAGAAGGTAAAAATTGTTTGACAAGTTTGTGATTGCATTGATTGCGCTTAAACTACTCAATTAGAATAATGAATGCATTTATCGCATATCACTTTTTTTATTCAGAAAATCTCACCACACGACAAAAATAAAAGATACTTACGCGTATGTACAGTAGTTGTGATTGTGGCTCACATCTTCCTCTGATTTTACGTTCAGAAACGGCCTAAACGCCTTCTATGAGTCGGGGAGAAGCTTCCCATCCAATTTTCTTACAAATTGGCAAACAGGGTCTTTTAACGTCAGATTCCCAAGACGTTGTTCATATTCTGGTTTGAATTTATTCCACAAACATCGAATTTCGTAATGTACGAGTCCACTAGGATGCGTGTCAAGAGAAATTTCGATATCATCTAAATTCTCTTTATTCAGACCATCCTTAATGAACTGAATTTTATCTTCTCTGTTTGTAGATGGAATTCCTAAAGATCGACATTTTAAATTACAGTTCCATCTAGCACATTTATAACAAACGGCTATCATCTTTGCTCGTCGTTTCTTCGCATATAAACTTTTTCCTAGCCCTGGTAAAAATCTAGTCGGTGTTTCTGTGAATTCACCCTCTATTCTTACTTTGGCTTCAATTATGAATCTTATGTCAAAAGGTATGCTTTTATTCATAAGCAACCTCATCCTTTCAAGCCTTGCCTTGTAAATTTTTAAAATTGCATTTTTGCTTAGAAAGGGGAATCTTTTTTCAATTTTATACAACGTTTCTTCCATGATAAAAAAAAATAAATAAAAAAAAGACAATAAAAATAATTGAAGAAAATATCTACAAATATCAGTTGTTGTGGGAAACTGAAAAATCCGACTTTAATAGTCACGGAGTACCGTTATCCGCCACTTGACCGGACAAACACAATTGAGTACTAAGTTACAACGTCGAGAAATTTGTACCTATAAAAATAGTTTACAATGTAAGATTTCAAATATAACTTATACTTCCCCGGCAATGGCGCCAAAAACTTGACACGTTTTTAGTGTAACTATCGCAAGTGCACGATATCGTATCAAGTAGTAAAGTGGACTTTTTGAGTCCGGTTTATCGATCCCACAAGGAAGTTTTGTTATAATTTGAATTATACACTATTATGTTGTGTCACGATTTATTCATCCCGACAGGCGATCGACTATAAGGCCGAGCGACCAAGTCAACATCAGTCAAACTATGGCTAGCTCGCCAAATCAAAGATATCAGACCCCCATCAGTTACCCAGCGATCGACCCCCAAGGCGATCGCCCTTTGGCAGCTGGCGATCTACTCTACTAACCGGCTAAGGGCAATCGACCTGCGCCCCGAGCAGAGACGATCGCCCGTCAAAACCATCAAGGACTGGATCTCAGGAAAGCACCCACGTGCAGATCCACCAAAGGCGCTGACGAGATCTTCGCCAGCAGATAAGATCTTTTGCTGACAGACAAGACATTTGACCACAGCCTGTCACCTACCTCACCTACCAGCATGCGCGCCGAAAGTTGTCAGTGGGACCACCCGCGACAGCAACTCAGGACGCGTGTAAGCTCCCCATTGGACCGCACAGTTGACTGCCAGCAACTCCTGCAGACTTTGAGGGGACAGGCCCATGTGCTAAAAGACGATCGCCCGATTATTATAATGCAGAAAAGGCGATCGCCCGGCGTATCCAAGCTCTATAAATAGAGAACCTCCTCCTACAGGAAAAAGGTTCCGACTTCGCACAACTTACGGTTCGGAATTGACTCAACCTACGGTTCCCAGTTCACTGAATATACGGTTCGGAATTCATTTGACTCACGTCCGAAATACATTCCACCAAAAGTTCACATTCTCTCACATTCCGATACATCCACGGAAATACTGAAGAACACACATATCATCAAGCTCCCGGCTATCTCACCGGAATCCATCTCAGGACTTCTCTCTCCAAATCTCTCGTCCAGAAGACGATCGGCAGAAGCAGCAAGTCTCCACTAGACAGATTCCAAGGGATTCATAAGCCCAGAAGCCCAAACATCCAGCTAAATACTCGCCGTGAGAGGCGGTCGATCTCTCACCGCCGCGACTGTTCATCACCTTTGTTACAAGAACTCACAGAGCATCAAATCTGGTTCTTCCGACAATCTACACGCTCACTAGCTAAGATAACAAGAAACTTTACACTCATTGTAATTGTATTCTTACATTAGTACTTGTATCCCCGAATATCGGTATTAATAATATCTCGCGAGAGCATTCAAGCCCGGGACTAACAACCCCGGCAAATCTTGTGTTATTTATCTTTTTCTCGGAAGTGCTCTTGCATTTGTTTGCTATCCCATCCATTCCAGCAATATCTATCTCCGGATAATATTTTGGGTAGCAACAATTGGCGCTAGAAGAAGGAGGGCGCCTGACCCTCAAACTTTTATTTCTACCGTCCCGAAGAACACTCACTGTTCTCGGGGCATATACTTGAAGTGACACTCACTGCGCTTCAAAGAAAACCTTCAGAATCATGACATCCGCCGGTACATCGAAGCAAGCTGCTCTCCGAACCGCCGGACACCATATCCCGGCTCAATCCGAACCCCAGCCGACGACAGGGGGAAGCCGCGGCAACGCGAGACTCTCGATCCCGCATCCGAGAGATGGCCCCAACCTCTCACTCGATCAATTCCAAACCGAGGAACAGATCGAGGAGGCTATGGCCATCCTGGAGGAGCGACGGAGAGCATGCGCGCCACCCGCGATAACTCCCTCGATCATCCGCCGCATGGGAAAACGGAAATTCAATGGGCTCTTGAACGAGCGATCGTCAAAAGCCCCAATTCGCGAGGAAAGGCTCTCGCACGGCCGGACGGATCCATATTCGATCGCTTGGGACGCGACCCATCCCGGCGACCGGGCACTCTGTTTCCAACCTTGAAAAGACGGAATCCGAATCCGTCACGGGAGTTCGGCCTACTCACCTCACACCAACGCATGTCGCCCATCCGACTCCCGCCCGATCGTCGTGGACTCGGTACTCAATCGCCTCGGCTCCGCTCCGATTGCCGAGCCGCTAATGGGCCAAAGCACGGCGATGGCCGCCATGCAACGTCGGCTCGACGAGATGAGAGCACTCTTGGACACCGGGCAAGCACCAAAGAAGAAGATCGCCGGCCGACCGAGCCACTCGCGGTCCACATCGAGCTTGCCCCCATACAACCAACGATCGCTCCTCCTAAAACACCTCGTATAAGGGGAGATCGGACCCGAAACCCACCCGAGTAAATTCCGAATTTACATGGTGGGTGTGGGGCATCCGATGCAACCAAGTGCCGGATCTTCCCACGACATTGGGCGAGCCGCCCATAAGTGGTACGTCTCACTACCACCACGATCGGTCACCTCTTTTAAGAAATCGGCGGATGACTTCACGTCATACTTCGCCAACAAGGTCGCTGACGAAGGCTCCAGCGCATGATAAAAATCAAGCGGGGAAGGACGAATCGACGCAGATTACATCGGCCGGGTAGACGAAATCATCCTCACCGGCGAACCCGTCGGTGATGAGCTCGCTCTCTAT
Organism: Orobanche coerulescens; assembly: GCA_033398695.1. Taxonomy (NCBI): domain Eukaryota; kingdom Viridiplantae; phylum Streptophyta; class Magnoliopsida; order Lamiales; family Orobanchaceae; genus Orobanche; species Orobanche coerulescens. Next base: position 38,865,679 of record CM065811.1, read on the forward strand.
TCGGTCATGGGGATTCCACGGTCACTCTCCCATGTTCGACATCTCTCCAAGGATATTCCCCAACTTACACGATCTTCCGCGCTAAAGCCGCCAACTTCTGGCCAGCAAAGGCTACTCACCCTCCGCTTAGACGAGGAAACGCCACCTCTTGCCCGGAAGATAGCGATCGCTAAAGCAAAGAAGGCGATCGCCAAGACACCCGGAGATCTCAAGGCTTTCGAGGACATGGAAGCCCATCTCCTCCATACGTTCAATGTAACTCCGGCACATATTTTCTATGCCATCAAGGGGCACGAAGAGCTCAAAAGCCAAAGGCGATAAGGGACCACGGTCACTGGACAACAATCAATATTGTGCCTACCACAAGAGTCCGGCCACGGCACCAACAATTGCATGACCTCCTCAAACGACTCTGGAGACTGTTCGAGGAGGGCAAGTTAGACGACTTATTGGTTTAGCGAAGCCCCGCCTATCTCTATAGACGATCGTCCGAGTCGAACGCAAAGCAGTGGGAAGCTCATACGAGCCGACCTGGATCAACCTCGGCGACCGTCTCTATATGCTTCAATCAAGAGAAGGAGACCACGGAAGTCATCCCGATCTCCCTCCTCATTTAAGAAACCGGAGGACTCGATCGCCATCTGCAGTTCACCGTCTAACACGATGGACTAAGGCACGAGATCGCCTCCCCCGCACAATGTACACCGTCGAAGGTCGGCATCTACATGACGATCCAAGGTGGAAGAGTGCAGCCATGGTCCTGGTGGTCGATAATTCCGACTGCTTAGGCCATGCAAGGTCCCTTTAGGCCAAGATCGCCCGCCCTTCGTTTAAATACGAGGCCGGCGTAGTCTGAGGGCCCTCCAAAACAAATCAGTGGACACGATCGCTCGCCCTCAAAGGTTCATCATCTGACATGGTGAACCCGGACAATGCGACGTGCCACAACCCCGTCTCAACGTACACCGTCGAGGTCGGCCATCTCCATGGCTGGTCGAGGTGGAAGCAGAGCTAACAAGCCGCGGGCGTGGAGTTGATTCATCCGACGCTGCCCCGCGCAAGGACTCCTCTAGACCAAGACCGCATGCCTTTCGTTTAAATACGAGGCGAGGCGCAGCCTAACGGAGGACCCTCATAATAAAGTGAGTCACGAGACACTCAATGTCTTCGCGCATCAAGACATGATCAAGGAGTCGGCCCATTGAACTCCGCGATCGTGCACGGTTCCTCAAGATGGACGACCGTCCCCGAGGATTCGACAAAGTTAAAGACCGCTCACTCAAGGAATTATTTTCATCCCCTTACTTCCACTAAGTGAATAAAAACAAGGGGCAAGAAGAGTGCGGACTACCTACACGACGATCGTCGCTATTCAACCACATACGGAGATCGTCATTTTTTCAGATGTAGTGCAGCGATCGAACTTGTTGTAAAAAGTTGTCTTATGAGTTTATCAATTCATTTGGAACTACCCTCGCAACGATCTCTCCTCACGCATTTGTACGAAGTCAAACAAAGACTCAAAAATAACCATTCATTCAAGTGATAAGTCAGGAATCCAAATGCTCATTTTATTACTTGAAAAATAGAGTACACGGTCGCCCGAAGGCCTAAGTACTACAAAAAGAAAGCTGCAAACTACAAAGAAAGTAAGCTGAAAGCGTAAAAAAAGGAAGCGCCTCAGGCCCCTGCCGGGCCTTCGCCATCAGCATTCGGCGCGGTCCCCTCATCTTACGGAGCATCGGGATGAGCAAGACTGTCTGGAGACGGATACCAGCTCAAATCCACGCCGATGTCCGCCAGGTCCAAGATCGGCAAGGAGAAAGCCGAATGGAGAGGATGCTCCAATGCATATGACTTGAACTTCTCAGCTAGAGGACCGACCTCCAAGCCTCCCTTCTTAGCCGCTCGGATCGAGTCGGCGAACGCCAAGTAATAGGCGAACTCGCTGACATACTCCAAATTTTGGAAGGGATCGGCCTTGGTCGCCTCAACCTCTCCTCTCAGCTCGGCCATCGCCTGTTGCGATCCCTGGAGCTCGGCCTCCCGCGCAGAAACCTTCTTTTTCGCCTCCGCCACTCGCTGGTCAGCCGATCGATCGTCACCTTACGCGATCGGCCTCCTCCTCAACAACATTCCTCGCACGGACGGCACTCGCATATGGTCCCAAAATCGGTCGACCGCCATTCGAATTTCTCGCCTCCTTCTTCTCCGGCTCAAGCTCATGGCTCGCCCGCAGCCGCCTCCAAGGAGTCCTTCTCCATCGCCACGATCTTGTCAGCAAACTCGGCGTTCTCTTTCCGAGCCGCCTCGAGATCCTCCTGAAGGCGAATAGTGGAGGGCCTCCCCTCAAACTCCTGAGCAGCCTGGAAGGCCATGGTCGCCGTCTGAAGAGAAAGGGCGACAACAGCATGCATCGAACTCGACGATCGCTGCCGAGCGATCGCATCCAGATCAGTTGTCCACGCCTTCGGCAGGGCGGAAGCAGCCTTGCTAACATAGGGAGAGATATCACAGGAATGGCGAGGAGATCGGCTCGCCAGGAAATCCACGACCATCGGTGGACAAGAAGGATCTGCGCGACGGATCCTGCATCAAAACAGCTAAGTTAGTACAACTCCTACGCAGATGCAATTGTCAAACACAGAAATGCTATCTACCTCTCAGCCTTCTCGGGATCCCGACCAAAAAACGGCTTCCCTCGAGGAATCTCTGCATCCGCGATCGCCGCCTCCCGCAGAAAAGCCGCAGAGGGCGGCTCGCGCTCCGGAGCAACGATGGTGATCGGAGGCGCGGCGATCGGCACTTCATCGCCCGGGCAGAAACGGTTGCTTCGGCCTCGGCCTCTTGCGGTCGCCCAAGCCCCTCCTCCGGAATTTCCTCCTCAACCACGACTGCTCTACGCGAGGCTCCGGCTCCGCACGAGGCTCCGCCTCCGAACAATAGGCAATGCGACGGTGGAACCCGAGTCGACCTCTTCGCGTGAAGACGGCCTAGACTCCCGGGTTCGACATAGCGATCTCACGGAGGCTCCAAAAAGCGAGGGAAACGAACCTCTGCAGTTAAAGACGATCGACTAACGGTCAGACACTGTCCTTAAAATAAGGCGATCGCCTAGTAAGTGAAGATCGCAGGACCACATACCTGGCACCGCGAGATGTCTCGGGAAGCGGAATAGTCGAGCCGACAACCAGCGACTCTCCTTGTTCATCCAAGTGGCGTCTAGGTCGTCGTCCGGCAAGCTCCTAATTCGCTCCCAAACAACGAGGAAGTCGAAAGGCAGCTCCTCGATCGCCGGAAAGTGAAAGCCTACAAAACAGAAATCAAATTAGATCAGTCCAAAACGCATCCAAGCGAAGGGAGAATCTAAACCCTTACCGGGATTCCTCTCCCGAAATTCAGTGGGGATCTCCAGTTCGCCTGTGGGATTGTCGCTCGCCGAAGCTCTCCACTTGCCAGCGACCCAGAACCACTTTGTCTGATCGCCCCGTATCTTATTCGGAACTCCATGAATCACCCGGCCAGATCGGCCTTGAATATGGTAACCGCCGACCAACCCTCTATGGGCCGTCAGTTTAAACAAATAGTTCATCTCCAACGGCGACGGGAGACGGTACAGGCGGTGACCGCCGAATACGGTGAAAGTGCAAATGATTTGGAGCCAGGCGTTCGGCGTCAGCTGAAGTGGCGCCACATTCCAAGCGGCCAGCAGATGGGAGACCGCAAAGGACAGAGGGAAGCGCAACCCGGCCTCCATAACGGCCTCACTCACGGCGACCATACCCATCGGAGGCTGGTCGGCTCGTTCATTCTCCGCGGGCGCGAACATGTCCACATCTGAAGGAGCATGGAATCTTGTCCTCCATACGGCGGATCTCTCGGACGTCGAGCTCCATTTGGCCGGCGACCACAACGATCATGCGGCACGACATCGCGACCGCTTGGGAGCACATAGGGATAAGCGACCGAATATCCCCAAATCGAATCGCGGAGTAGACCGGCCAATCTCTCCATTATTTCAAAGAAAGGCCCTATAGGCCCGTCCCAAAATCACTATGTTGCTCCCGGTAAGCCACGATCGCGAGATCTCTCTCGATCTGCGATCGTCTCTCCTCGGCCGACTCCTAGCAACATCGGCCTCATTGAACAAAGCCTCAACTTCACTGGTCGATTCCGGCTCGAATGCTTCACCGCCGTCTCAGGTGGAAGACGGAAGAAGTTTCTCCTGGCACCGATGTCCCGGCGGCGTAGCAGTTCCCGCTCCGAACGATGATGAGGTTCGGCCATTTTCGAGTTAGAAAGGAAGAGAAGGATTTTTCTTACCCTAAAGTGAAATCGATCGACGATCGGCTCTTAGATCTTGAAAATTCGGCGAGTCCTTCTTTCTCCAAAAAGCACGCGTGAGTGAGATCGGCCCGCGCCCCCTTTTATAGGAGAAGGCGGGGACCCGTTTGCAATAGGAGAAAACCTCGGGGTCGAATCTCAAGCGGCGCACGGTTGACCCCTCGAGACCCGCGTACGCGTCTTTTCGAGGACGCGTCAACCGAGGAGTCATTAAGGACCGTTGGCGTCCTCCAATAGAAGCCCGACACGTGCGAGGAGACTTTTCAACACCCATTGTTTTTCCCGCGCAGTTCAGCGGCCAACCAGGTCGTCCAAATCCAGAGTATATCAGCTCAAAGACGATCGCCAGTTCCATTAAACACGAAGTCGCTCGTCAATAGTTCAGCGATCGCCAAGAGAGCCACCTCACCCCACGTTTCCAACGTATGAGCGAGCTGGGGGGCAATTGTTGTGTCACGATTTATTCATCCCGACAGGCGATCGACTATAAGGCCGAGCGACCAAGTCAACATCAGTCAAACTATGGCTAGCTCGCCAAATCAAAGATATCAGACCCCCGATTACCCGATCGACCCCAAGGCGATCGCCCTTTGCTGTGGCGATCTACTCTACTAACGGCTAAGGGCAATCGACTGCGCCCGGCAGAGACGATCGCCCGTCAAAACCATCAAGGACTGGATCTCAGGAAAGCACCCACGTGCAGATCCACCAAAGGCGCTGACGAGATCTTCGCCAGCAGATAAGATCTTTTGCTGACAGACAAGACATTTGACCACAGCCTGTCACCTACCTCACCTACCAGCATGCGCGCCGAAAGTTGTCAGTGGGACCACCCGCGACAGCAACTCAGGACGCGTGTAAGCTCCCCATTGGACCGCACAGTTGACTGCCAGCAACTCCTGCAGACTTTGAGGGGACAGGCCCATGTGCTAAAAGACGATCGCCCGATTATTATTATGCAGAAAAGGCGATCGCCCGGCGTATCCAAGCTCTATAAATAGAGAACCTCCTCCTACAGGAAAAAGGTTCCGACTTCGCACAACTTACGGTTCGGAATTGACTCAACCTACGGTTCCCAGTTCACTGAATATACGGTTCGGAATTCATTTGACTCACGTCCGAAATACATTCCACCAAAAGTTCACATTCTCTCACATTCCGATACATCCACGGAAATTATGAAGAACACACATATCATCAAGCTCCGGCTATCTCACGGAATCCATCTCAGACTTCTCTCTCCAAATCTCTCATCCGAAGACGATCGATGAAGCAAGTCTCCACTAGGCAGATTCCAAGGGATTCATAAGCCCGAAGCCCAAACATCCGGCTAAATACTGCCGTGAGAGGCGGTCGATCTCTCACCGCCGCGACTGTTCATCACCTTTGTTACAAGAACTCACAGAGCATCAAATGGTTCTTAGGCAATCTACACGCTCACTAGCTAAGATAACAAGAAACTTTACACTCGTTGTAATTGTATTCTTACATTAGTACTTGTATCCCCGAATATCGGTATTAATAATATCTCGCGAGAGCATTCAAGCCCGGGACTAACAACCCCGGCAAATCTTGTGTTATTTATCTTTCTCTCGGAAGTGCTCTTGCATTTGTTTGCTATCCCATCCATTCCAGCAATATCTATCTCCGGATAATATTTTGGGTAGCAACATATTAGTCTATTTTTATAGATACTAAGATAAGTGAAACACACAATTAAAAAGTTTGGTTTAATAATTGCAAAGAAAATGCAATATTAGTTTTAATATTATAAGGAAATAACAAGATAGCAATAATAATAGATTGATTAACGATAAAATGCAATAGTTGGGATTACAAACTTAGTTCGTCATTAGTTATAAAAGATGTATAAGATATCATAAGATGAATTTTACTTATTATGTTGTGTAGATTCGATTTTCCTTAAAAAGACGGTTTCTCTTTCGAACTATAAAACGCCCCTTACATATTGAATCAATCCACTATATTTCTATGTTGATTGGCTTCAATACATAGCATTTGGATTTATGAAAATAACTCAAAGAATCATCTAAGGACTAGAGGTATATTTCTATCCCCTAGAACAACTTAGAGTGAAGATCATTTGATCTAATCAAACATATTTTCTTTCGAAACATATGAAGACCATAAATATCGTCATTTATTGGCCAAATAAATAAAGATTGTTAAAACAATGAAAATCACACACCATAATAAGTAATTCACAATAGATCTTTATACAAACATAAATAACATGACTAACCTTGTTTATAATCCCAACTAAAGATTACTTAGCCCATGAAGGGTTTATTATACATATTACAAGTTTGTGTGGTCATTATTAGTTGAATCAAGAGAAAGAATTGATCCTAACTCCCTTAGTAGATAAAGGAGATAGAAGCAATAAACTATCTAAACAACATATGCTATACTACACTTACAAAGATCACTCAAGAACACAAGTGTGTTCTTCACACAAAAAGAAAAGTTTACAAAAAATGGAAAATTATAAGATGAATGATGAATGATGAAGGATCTAAGGGGTCTATTTATACACCTAAAGTCATCTAAGAGCTCCAAAACGCCAGCATTATTACATTAGATCGGATCAATGCCGGCCATCCTCTCAATAATACACAAAAAGTATAAAAAATTAGACAAATCATAACATTCTGTCAAGAGTTACGGCCGTAACATTCAGGAGTTACGGACATAACAAGGATGACTGATAAGTGGTAATTTTACCACTTATTTCTAGGATTTTATACTAGGTTTTTTATCTCGTTTCGTGATTAATGTGCTCGTATTTGGCTTATTTATGATTAGTCGAGCCGTATTACGCGTTTGGGTTGGTTTTAGTGTGTTTGCAGGTTTTTAGAGCCAAAAGGACCCAAAACGAGACAAAGGACCGAGAGTCGAGTCAAACGGACGAAGAAACGGATTTTTACGCCAAACAGAAGACCCTATCGGCCAGCCTATCGGCCGATAGGGCCGTCCGAAAGGAGCTCCTGCCTATCGAGTGAAGAAATCGACGAACCACCTATCGGCAAATTTATCGGCCGATAGGCCAGCCAAAGAGCTTCCAATGGCTCTCGTTTTTGGACGGATTTTGACTCTTTTGGATATTATTTATTTCCTAGATTAGGGCTAACCGGGATTTTAACCCCTTAGGCTATATAAACCTGTTTTTAGACCTAGTTTTGATTATCTTGGATCATCTTCCATCAGCCTTTATCACTCTTAAGCAGATTTTTACACTTTTTAGCAAGATTTATTCCTTTGTTTCAAGAACTTTTTGGAGGAGAATTATTATTGAAGACTTGGAGTTCATACGAACGAGTTGTAAGCTCTCTTTTCATGTTAATAATATGCATTCTTCATCAATTTCTTGTTTGATTTCAATTATGTCTGGCTAATTCATTGATTGATTCTAGGGTTAGTAATTTTAATTGTTGTTCACATGATGTTCCTTTGATTACCTTTTGACCTTTCATCCTAGGCTCGTGTTCAAGTTGTGTTAAATCTCATGTTAGATTAAAGGGCCCTTAATCGATGCATGTTAGCTAATTGATTTTGTCCGGAAGGAGTAATTGATTAGTGGAAATACTTGACACACAATATGATTTTATCTTGAGACCTAGCGGAGAAAGATAAATCATTGATAAATAAGTTGGTGCTTTTTAAGTGATTTTAATTCTTTGAGCCCTGGCGGGGAAAAGGGTTTTAATTAACTATCTTTCTAGGTTGCCTTGACAGGAATTCTAGATCGACCGAGTGATTATTTCTAGGATTGAATTAAATTTCGGGGAGAAGGAATCAAGTGAACGAATTGTGTGAACTCAATTAGATGATACTACCCTAGGATCAATTACCTTTCGACTTGTGATTTTATCTTGCTAATTTGCTTTGTTTGCTTAATTTAGGTATTTCATCTTTTATTTAATTTTTGTTCTTCGATTTTTAAAATTAGATAATTAGAATCAAAACAATTTTTCGGATTCCTAAATAGCAGTCGAATTTTGAGTAGAGTTGATTCCTTTATTTTCGACACATCAATTCCCTTGGGTTCGACACCTTGGAAATACTCCGAGGTTTTACAAATTTTAAAATTGATCGGATTTGAAAACCATACTACGCGAATCCTAGCGATCAATTTTTGGCGCCGTTGCCGGGGAATTGATAGAAAATTTAAGGGAATAATTCGAAAAAGAAGAGATTGTTACTTTAGGTAGTTTACTTTTATTATTAATATTCGATCTCGTTTCCTCACATCTTGTTTTCTTTTCCTTGTAGGCGGTGCATGATCACAAGATCCCAAGGAAAGAACTTATTTCCTTTGGACCCGGAAATCGAGAAGTCTTTGAGGAGGAAGAAGCAAGAAGCGAGAACCGAGACTATTACTATACCTTTCGTTGATACCATGGCCGGCATTGTTGACCAACCACGAGAACTCGCTCGTCCCGAGAAGATCCCTTTGAATGCCCGCTTTCGACCTAAGCTGGACGATTATCAAGAAGGAGGTTGGGGAAAGATTGATGCCAACAACTTCGAGCTTAAGCCGTCCCTCATTGCTACAGTGAAGTCTCAAACATACGGAGGGGGAGTTAATGAAGATCCAAATGCTCACCTTGAGTCGTTTTTGGACATATGTGCCACTATCAAGCATATCGGAGTGCCTCCGGATGTCATTAAGCTCCGCCTATTCCGATTCTCCTTAGAAGACGATGCGCTAGATTGGTACAAGAGCCTAGATCGGAAGGAAATTGGTACTTGGAGAGAGATGACTCGGTTGTTCTTAGCACAGTTCTATCCTCCCTCCAAGGTGCAAAAACAAATCAACGATATCTTGCTGTTCGTGCAATTTGAGGTTGAATATTTATACGAGGCATGGATCCGATTCAAGAAGCTACTTCGCAAATGCCCACAGATGGAATTGACAAAGAGGAGATCTATATTCGGTTTTATCGGGGTTTGACGAGGAAGGCTAGAAGAGAGTTGGACTATTCATCGAAAGGGGATTTCTAGCTAACGATTATGAAGAGGCCAAAAATCTCATTGAGCTAGCGGTAAACAATGATTATGAGGAGGTGACCGATAGGAAGATGACGAGAAGAAAGGTTCCATCCGTGACGAGGACGCCTACGGTGATTTGAAGGCGAAATTTGAAAACAACAAAAAGAGCTTGAGATGCTAAAAAGAAGACTTTGGGAGTCAATGCGCTTTTGAAGAGCTAAACGAGCCTATTGCAATTGAGGAGGATGTGAATTACTTGCAAGGAGGAAACTTCCGCAAGGGGGAAATAGGGAAACTATTATCCGAACAATCGAAACCACCCTAATTTCTCCTATGCCAACCCGAACAATGCTCTCCCCACCACCGGATTTAACGTGAAAACGGGTTATTCAAGAGCCGATTGCTAAGACACCAATGGAAGAGATGTTGGAACGATTAGAGGCGAGCCAAAAGATTTTATCTACAAAGGCATAAGAGGTTCGGGGCTCTCGAGCATAGTGTGACATCTATTGGAAACTCGGTGATAGCCTTGACAAAGCAGATGTCGATGGTGGAGACCCAAATGAGTCAAATGGCGAACGCCTGCCGGATTTCATAAGGGGCATTTTCCGAGCAAAGACCGAGACCAACCCGAAGACTCAACAATGCAACGCAATCGAGCTTCGGAGTGGAACGAGTACGATAATCATGGGGCTGAAGTTGAGAAACTGAAACAAAGATGTACTAGAAACGGAGCGTAAAAACGAAAGAAGATGGAATACGGAGAACCTATCGGCCAGCCTATCGGCCGATAGCCCAACCGATACCCATACAAAGATGCCGGCGGTGAAGCCTATCGACCCACCTATCGGCCGAAAGGCTCTGGAAGTTCGAATATGAAAGATTTTGAGGAAAAAGCTCCATTTCCACAGCGTTTGGCCAAGTCGAGATATGATGAAAAGCTTCAACAATTTATCGACATGTTTCAAAAGGTGAATATCAACATTCCACTTCTAGACGCTTTGAGAGACATGCCGGGTTACGTGAAATTCTTGAAAGACGCTGTGGCAAGCAAGAGGAGGTTGAGGAAGTTTGAAACCATAAATTTGACAGAGGAGTGTAGCGCGATCATTCAAAACAAGCTCCCGCTCAAGCAGAAGGATCCGGGACGTTTTACTTTGACATGCATCATTGGCGACCAAACGTTCCGTAATGTGTTGTGTGATCATGGGGCAAGCATAAATCTTATGCCTCTATCCATCTTTAAGAGGTTGAAGATTGGGGAGATGAAGCCGACTACCATTTCTCTACTCATGGCGGACCGGTCGATCTCTTATCCGAGGGGAGTTGTGGAGAATGTGTTAGTTAGAGTCCAACACTTAGTCTTCCCGGCCAATTTCGTAATTCTTGAAATGCCCGAGGACGAGAATCAACCACTGATCTTTGGGAGACCGTTTCTAGCGACGGGGAGAGCACTTATCGACGTTCAAGAGGGTGATCTTACCTTCCGGGTTAATGACCAAAATCTGAAAATTTCCATCTATGACTCGATGAAGAAGCCCGAGGATGCGCCCGAGGAATGTTATGAAATTTAGTCTATTATGCCGCCCCCGACCGACTTGTTGGAGCATTGCATTTCACAATCCATTTACTCACATTCTGAGGTTGAAGAAATTTACGAGGAATTGCCAGAGTATGTTCGAATGTTGGAGGCGAACGAGTCTCGATCTAATGAGAGAGATGTATGCTATCTTGATGTCAACAAACCCGTTCAAGGGGGAGTTGTCGCTGAGGACCGATCGATCGAGGTGCCGAAGTCAGAACTTAAGCCTTTGCCGGATCACTTACAATATTGCTTCTTGGGCGAGAACGAGTCCTATCCCGTGATAGTTTCTTCTTCTCTCGGACCTACTAACTTGGAGAAGCTATTACGGGTGCTGCGAAAACACAAAGGGGCGATTGGATGGACGATCTCGGACATTAAGGGAATAAGCCCTTCTATTTGTATGCACAGGATTTTGCTAGAAGACGATCATAAGCCGAGGTGCGGCAACGAAGATTAAATCCGCAATGCAAGAGGTTGTGAGAAAAGAGGTGCTCAAATTGTTAGATCTTTGGGATGATATATGCGATTTCCGATAGTGAGTGGGTGAGTCCTACTCAAGTCGTCTCTAAGAAAGGGGGTATGACCGTGATCAAGGACGAGAAAGATGAATTAATCGCGACAAGGCTAGTCACGGGATGGAGAGTTTGTATCGACTACCGGCTACTTAATGCGGCGACGAGGAAGGATCATTTTCCACTTCCATTTATTGATCAAATGCTAGATCGTTTGGCCGGATACGAGTATTATTGCTTTTTGGACGGGTATTCGGGGTACAATCAAATTGCTATCGCTCCGGAAGACCAGCACAAGACCGCTTTCACGTGCCCTTATGGGGTATTCGCTTACCGGAGGATGCCGTTTGGCTTGTGCAACGCACCCGCAACTTTTCAAAGGTGCATGATGGCCATCTTTCACGGATTAGTCGAGAACATAATGGAGGTCTTCATGGATGATTTTTCAGTCTTTGGTTCATCTTTCGACCATTGCTTGAAAAATTTATCTTTGGTACTTGCCCGGTGTGAGGAGACGAATCTTGTTCTAAATTGGGAGAAATGTCACTTCATCGTGCAAGAGGGAGTAGTGCTGGGGCATAAAGTATCTTCGTAAGGATTGGAGGTTGATCGAGCGAAGGTGGTTGCTATCGAGAAATTACCGCCTCCAACCAATGTTAAATCAGTACGAAGCTTCCTGGGCCATGCGGGGTTCTATAGACGGTTCATTAAGGATTTCTCAAAAATCACGAAGCCGTTATGCTCCTTGCTCGAGAAAGACACAAAATTTGAGTTTGATGATGATTGCTTGAGGGCGTTTGAGACATTGAAACAAGCCTTAATTTCGACGCCGGTCTTGATCACTCCGGATTGGGGAGCACCATTCGAGTTGATGTGCGACGCGAGCGATTGGGCCGTTGGGGCCGTTTTGGGTCAGAAACGGGATAAGCTTTTCCGGGTAATTTATTATGCGAGTAAGACGATGGATTCAGCCCAAATGAACTACACCACGACGGAAAAAGAGTTGCTCGATGTGGTCTATGCATTCGACAAATTCCGACCTTACCTAGTGGGCACTCACACTATTGTTCATACCGATCATGCAGCGATTCGCTATCTATTTGCCAAGAAGGATTCGAAGCCGAGATTAGTGAGATGGATACTTCTTCTACAAGAGTTCTACATGGAGATCCGGGATAGGAAGGGGTGCGAGAATGTTGTTGCCGATCACCTTTCCCGTCTTGAGAAGCCGGTTGAGGGAGAAGATTCGAGGATCGAAATAAAGGAGAACTTTCCAGACGAGCATATCCTAGCCTTGGCCGACGTTACACCATGGTACGCGGACTATGTTAATTTCCTTGCTATCAAGCATGTTCCAACGGGTCTTTCTTCTCATCAAAGAAAGAAATTCTTCCATGACGTTAAATTCTACTATTGGGAAGACCCTATTCTTTATCGGAGGTGCGCAGACGGGATTATTCGCATGTGTGTTCGACAAAGCGAATGGCAAAGGATAATTGAAGAATGCCATAGTGCACCGAGTGGGGTCATTTTGCGGTAATCGAGCGACCATGAAGGTGTACCAATGTGGCTTCTATTGGCCTTCTATTCATAAAGATTGCCAAGCTTTTGTGAAACATTGCGATAGATGCCAACGATTGGGAACATAGCAAAAGAGACGAGATGCCGCAGACACTATTATGGAAGTAGAGTTGTTTGACGTATGGGGCATCGATTTTATGGGTCCGTTTGCAAAATCACGAGGCTATTCGTATATTCTACTTGCGGTAGACTACGTGTCGAGATGGGTTGAGGCGATGCCGACGATTACGAACGATTCGAAAGTGGTGATTAAATTTCTTAATAAGAACATCTTGACTCGTTTCGGACTCCACGAGCTTTGTTGAGTGATGGGGGGAGCCACTTTAATAATAGGTGGTTAGGAACCCTTCTTGCAAAATATGGAGTTAAACATAAGATTACGTCCGCCTATCATCCGCAAGCTAATGGACAAGCCGAGCTCGCCAATCGGGAGATCAAACAAATTTTAGAGAAGACGGTCACGAACAAGAAGGATCAAGGCTAAATATCTAGATGATGCACTTTGGGCTTATCGGACAGCGTATAAGACTCCAATTGAATGTCTCCATACCAGCTCGTCTTTGGGAAATCTGTCATTTACGTAGAGCTGGAAGTTAAAGCGTATTGGGCCACCAGATGGATTAATTTCGAATTTCTTGAGGCTAGTGGATCGAGAAGAGAGAAGTTTGAAATCGACGAATGGAGAAACGAGGCTTTCAAAATGCAAGGATTTACAAGGAAAGAGCGAAAAGTTTCACGATGATCGCATTCGGAAGAAGGACTTCGTCCCGGAGACGAAGTGCTCGCTTTTAATTCACGGCTTCGTCTATTTCGGGAAGTTGATGTCAAAGTGGGTAGGTCCATACACCGTCTTTCAAGTAAATCAAAATGGATCATGTGTCGTGATGACGAGAAGATGGGAACAAGTTCATTGTGAATGGACATCGGTTGAAGCACTATTTCAAGCCCTTGCACCACGAAGAGAAGTATGTTACTTACCTCGAAGACCGGAATGAATGAGGTATCGTCTAGCTAAAGACGTTAAACGTAGCACTTGTTGGGAGGTAACCCAATGTATGTATATTAGTTCGTTTTATTCATTTATTTTCGATTTTTCGTTTGCGTGATTTTTGTAGTTTCTAGTTTCGTAGTAGCTTTGATAGTTTTTGTTAAGTTCTTATCCATGCATGCCGAGTTTTGAATACTTGCGGGTCTTTAATCGCCATATCCAAGCAAAAGCGGACCAAGTATGTGAAGTAGAACGAGTGAAAAATTTTGAGACAGAAAATCCTATCGGGCGAGCCTATCGGCCGATAGGCCCTACCGATAAGTGAGAAAATAAACAAATTTTTATTGATTACAAGCGGTGGTCGATAGGTATGCCTATCGACCGATATACCACCCGATATAAAGGTATGTAAGAGACGAAGCTCCTATCGACCCAAATTATCGGCCGATAGGCTGGCCGATAGAACATACCCGCCCAAGATCCACTTCGACCGGTTATTTTATACCCCTTTTAAACACTTCACACCCGATTTTCTCACACACTTACACAACTCTCGGCGATAGAACACAAGAACGAAAGGGGCGAATTTTTTTCTACTTTTCTTCCTTCAAACTCGATCAAGGTACGTAATTTCGACGCTTAATCCTCTTGTTTTTCAATTCTATACATGTTTTCAAGCACTTTGACGGATTCTTTTTGGAGTTTGGATGAAAATCGAATTGGGGATCCACTTTTTGGGGCTTTTGCTAAACTTTGATGTTCTTTGAATTTTATGCCCGATTGTTGATAGAATCTTGAGGGACACATGTTATCTAGGCTTGATTGTTCATGGGTACTTGAATTGGGGATTATTTGATGAAATTGATCGAATTTTGAAAAAACCCCAAATTTGAAGAACCCTAATTTCGCATTTTGTTGAAATTGGGTGGATTTGTTGAATTGAATTGTTAATTGGGATTGATAGGAGTTGAATTGTTGATGAATTAGATTGGATTGGAGAGAGTTTGCCCTAATATGATTGTAGTGTGTTGTTTTGTTATTATGGGTGGTGATTTTGATCTTTTGAATATGAAATGGGGGAGTCTAAGTTTGGGGAGATTGTGTGATTTATAGAGGGCTCTTGATATTGTGGGATTATGGGATTATGTCGATGCTCGTTGAATGTTTGTATTATGAGTGTTTATTGGATTTTAATTGGATGGTTGTTTTGTAGGAACGTTGAAATGGGAAAGCAAAGCAAGAAGTCGAATCCGAGTACGGCGGAAAATCTAAGGCAACCACGTAAAAGGAAAAGGCTCCGATGAAGGTAGTGCCGGCTATTCCGATCCATACGCACTCGACCGAAGAAGTTCAAGCCGAGATTGACCGGGCGAGTCTAAAAGAAGGTGGTCGCACCTTATCGGCATGTCACACAAGCATTGCCGATTTACGCATGAGGAGACGGCTCGGGTATGGGTGTTTACGATGATATTGTGCTACTAGCGAGGCGGTGCGGGTTTGAGCAAATCTTTCGGGCGAACTACCTCGCTTACCACGTGCTCACCGTGGAGTTTCGTCCACACTTGAGGTTTTTAGAGAGAACGGACTCCGGCTTCTATTCGCTTCAATCTCGACAACATAGAAAGGGAGCTCTCGGCCGATGAAGTTAATGCCATTATCAACGGGGCCGAGGACGGATCATTCGGCAGGCGATCATGCCAAAGAAAACTTAGAGCCGTGGTCCAAGATGATTTCCGCAGGAGGAGACGCTTCTTATTTATAATCCGACATATGCCAAAGCCTCCTCGATCAGAACCCGCCTCCGATATGTCCACCGCTGTTCACATCGACGATTTTGAGCCGCACCGACTCGGGGACGTGCTTGTCAACGGATCTTCATCTTTTATGGTCGGCCTTGAACGGTACACGAAGCACGCCGGATGTTTTCTCGATCGAGCACATGGAGAAACAAGCCCGGGCCGACCGGGAAGCAGGATTGGTATTGGGGCGTTCGTGACCCCTATTGCGGAGCATCTCGGGGTGCGCATTAGCGGAGAGCCGGTGTCCCGAGACATCTATTTGGATAAACCGACTCTACAGAGGCAGGAGATGCTTGCCTTCACCGAGGGGTTCGACTGGAAATTGCACGGTCGGAACAAAACCGTATCCCTCTTCCGACTCCCCTCTCCGACCTTGACTTCGGTGATGGGCGACGCGCCCGATGTATATGCGAGGTGGAGTATGAGCTCCGCGGCTCATGTGGCACTTATCCGACCGTTAGATGCGCCTCGTAAGAGGCAACGCCGGGAGGTGACCATTGATGAGCCATTCTTAGAGGGAGCCGAGGAGGAGATGGATGATATACCCGAGGGGGGTAGCCGTGACGAGATTCCCACCGGTGGAGGTACTAGTTTTCAGATGAGGGCTCCGGAGTTTGATGCTTTTGAGACGAGATTTTGTGAGAGAGAGAGAGAGATGCACGACGAGAGTATGCAAGCGCAAGATAATTATCACTTGGCGAGTATGCGTTCTTTGACAGCCGAGTTTGGTTCTTTGGGCACTCGGTTGGGCGAGGTTGAGACTCGGGTGGAGTCGTTGCCACTCGGGTCAATGAGTTGAACGAGCTCGTGGAGAGACGCGCCGAGGATGACAGAGTGTGGCGACAAGAGGAGATTGCTATGAGCGAGCACCAGAGGAAGAGACAGGAAGATAGGTGGGCACATGACGACCACTACCACCGAATGCTACATGAGATGTACCACTTTGCTCCTTTCCCGATTCACATGCCCGCTATGATCCGAGCTCGCCGACAAACCCGCCATTTCCGCCACAGTGATCAGGTACTCCATTAACAAAGCCACTCCTTTCTCTTTTCAAACTTATTCCTCCTTTGGGATGCGAAATAAGTTTGGGGGAGGGAAGAAGTGCGGCTTTGTTAATTTCTTTACGTGTGAGTACCGTGTTTGCCTTGTATCTTTATTTGCTTGTGTTGGTGCCCGTTGTGTTTATTTGTGCTTATCATTTTGGTGTTGCATGGTTTTGGCTTTTGGTTGCTTAGTTTTTAGAATTTTTTATTCATTTTCGTTCGGTGTGTTTGCTAGTTTCTATTTTCTATTTTTTGGTCGTAGTAGTTTTTTTAGATTTCATGTTTGCTTTTATTTGCTTTTCGTTGTTTGTTTTAGATAGCCTTGCTTGTCTTTAGTTTTTCCTTATTAGTGAATTTTTCGTGCTTCTAATTGTGTGATACCGATGTTACGACCGTTTTCTCTCAAGAAACGGTCGAGTTTTAGTCGAGTTGTAGTCGATATTTCGCTTTTGCATGTATTCATTTAGGTCCAAAGTTTTTTTGTGATTGTAGAGGTCTTGGCGGATAAGAGACGATACATACTTGTTTTAAAATCACCGTCAATACGTTTTGGTTACATCTTCGGATAGTGAGTCAGATCGCCACAATCGTGTTGGCACTTAGATAGAGTTTAGAGTCGGCCGTTTTTCCCAAAAATTGAGATAATGTTGTTCTATGAAGGGAAGTCTAGTAACCGGGCATTCGCGCCCGTTGTTTACCCTCGCGTAAAACGACGACTGATTAGACTAGTGATTTAGATATTTCACATGTGCCAATGATAGGGAACCTAGTAACCGGGGTATTCGCGTGACCATTGTTTACTCGCGTAAAACGGCGACCTTGATTCGGACATGCGGAAATTATATATTCGAGTTGTTTCTCCATTGTAGACGGGAACTTAGTAACTAGAAGCATCCATGTGCCCCATGAGTGTCTTTTACGTCAAACGGTTTCCTAATACATGAGAATGGAAGTTCCACCCTAGGATTACCCCGATGAAACATCCCGAGATCCTAACCTAGTGGTCAACTCGAATTAAATTCGTGAACATATATATAAGGGAATACTGACCGAGGTTTATTTGTTATGAAACTCGTGAAAAATGTGCCACTCGACCGTGTAGCAGGCGAACTAGCTTGTTTATTTTAGCCTTTCATATTGACGGTCGATTTGACTCACGTTTTGTTAATCTTTGAAATGGATTTTCTTCATGAACGAATGATTAGGATGAACTTGACTACTTTGCGGAATCATTATTCTGAGTGCAGCTCGCTTTTACGACACTCGGATTATTTAGAGAGAATTACAGGGTAGTATTGATTAGGTTGAACACTATGAGTTGCACGATGATTCACGATTTTCTTTTTCTTTTCTTTTTGTTGTTCGGGACGAACAAGGCTTAAGTTTGGGGGGGTTTGATAAGTGGTAATTTTACCACTTATTTCTAGGATTTTATACTAGGTTTTTATCTCGTTTCGTGATTAATGTGCTCGTATTTGGCTTATTTATGATTAGTCGAGCCGTATTACGCGTTTGGGTTGGTTTTAGTGTGTTTGCAGGTTTTTAGAGCCAAAAGGACCCAAAACGAGACAAAGGACCGAGAGTCGAGTCAAACGGACGAAGAAACGGATTTTTGCGCCAAATGTAAGACCCTATCGCCGCCTTATCGGCCGATAGGGCCGTCCGAAAGGAGCTCCTGCCTATCGAGTGAAGAAATCGACGAACCACCTATCGGCCAGCCTATCGGCCGATAGGCCAGGCCGAAAGGCTTCCCAGCGGGCTCTCGTTTTTGGACGGATTTTGACTCTTTTGGATATTATTTATTTCCTAGATTAGGGCTAACCGGGATTTTAACCCCTTAGGCTATATAAACCTGTTTTTAGACCTAGTTTTGATTATCTTGGATCATCTTCCATCAGCCTTTATCACTCTTAAGCAGATTTTTACACTTTTTAGCAAGATTTATTCCTTTGTTTCAAGAACTTTTTGGAGGAGAATTATTATTGAAGACTTGGAGTTCATACGAACGGGTTGTAAGCTCTCTTTTCATATTAATAATATGCATTCTTCATCGATTTCTTGTTTGATTTCAATTATGTCTGGCTAATTCATTGATTGATTCTAGGGTTAGTAATTTTAATTGTTGTTCACATGATGTTCCTTTGATTACCTTTTGACCTTTCATCCTAGGCTCGTGTTCAAGTTGTGTTAAATCTCATGTTAGATTAAAGGGCCCTTAATCGATGCATGTTAGCTAATTGATTTTGTCCGGAAGGAGTAATTGATTAGTGGAAATACTTGACACACAATATGATTTTATCTTGAGACCTAGCGGAGAAAGATAAATCATAGATAAATAAGTTGGTGCTTTTTAAGTGATTTTAATTCTTTGAGCCTGGCGAAAAGGGTTTTAATTAACTATCTTTCTAGGTTGCCTTGACAGGAATTCTAGATCGACCGAGTGATTATTTCTAGGATTGAATTAAATTTCGGGGAGAAGGAATCAAGTGAACGAATTGTGTGAACTCAATTAGATGATACTACCCTAGGATCAATTACCTTTCGACTTGTGATTTTATCTTGCTAATTTGCTTTATTTGCTTAATTTAGGTATTTCATCTTTTATTTAATTTTTGTTCTTCGATTTTTAAAATTAGATAATTAGAATCAAAACAATTTTTCGGATTCCTAAATAGCAGTCGAATTTTGAGTAGAGTTGATTCCTTTATTTTCGACACATCAATTCCCTTGGGTTCGACACCTTGGAAATACTCCGAGGTTTTACAAATTTTAAAATTGATCGGATTTGAAAACCATACTACGCGAATCCTAGCGATCAATGACTTATGGCCGTAACCCCTGAATGTTACGGCCGTAACTTGGCTTCGTAAATTTGCTCACTGGATGCTTTGATAGTTACGTTTTCAGCCCAGAATTTCTCAGACTTTGCGTTTTTGCCCCAGATCTTCTTCGGATGATAACTTTTGATATATAACTCTGATTTTGAATCCGGAAAGACTGCCGAATTCGTCTCGGAAAGCCCTACAACATGAATATATCAAAATTCAACAAAGAAAATATTTAATAAACATGTTATTTCCTGAGTAAATCAGTTATTTAATCCGATCATCATCCGATAAAAATAAAATAAAAAAAACTAATTAATTAAAAGCAAAAAATGAGTAGACTAGCTCAATTATGGGTGAATTTTATCGATACAAACCATGTATAAGTGTACAAAAATGACACTTATCAGGCAGCAGGATATGTCAGTCAGTCAGGATCTATCGACGGGTAATAATGCCGACGCCGGGGCTACTGCCGTACTTCAGCAGTTAGTAGCCCAGCTTGCCCAGATAGCTTAGGGTGGATGCCAGAATCCGCCCCCGACACCTGAAGAGGAAGCTAGTAAGTGGCTTCAGACGGTGACTAAGATGCACCCTCCTCGTTTCTCCGGATCTTCTGACTCCATCGGTTGGGAGAATTGGCTCTTTCAGTTGTCCAGGACCTTTGATGCCGTAGCTTGTTTCGAAGATAGGAGGGTACATATTGCCCAGTACCTCCTGGATAAGGAAGCTGCGGAATGGTGGGAGGCCGCTGCGCCCAGAGACCGTCGGGCCACTTAGGAGGAGTTCAGGGCTGCTATGGAAGCAGAATATTGTCTACCGCCAGTTAAGGAGCGCAGAATTGTGGAGTTCTTCACCGCTACACCTCAGGATGTGCCTATTTCTCAGGCCATCATTACTTACAATCAGCAGTTGGGTTTGGTAAGGGATCAAGTGAGATCAGAGGCTGATAAAATCCGTTACTTCAATATGCGCATGAAGCCGCATATCAGGCAGAGTATGGCACCCTCATGTGTGCCACTTTGAAGGAGTATCAGGATCGCGCTCTAGCGATCGAGATGGCCGCACCGGAATCAGAGTTGGGTACCGAGGCCAAGAAATATAAAACGGCTGGCAGCTTTTCAGCCGGCAAGAGTGGCCAATTTTCGAGAGCACAGTCTACCCCTACTCCTGGGAAGAGACCGTTTCATCAGGCTGGGGGATCTCAGGGTAATCGTTCAGTCCAGTCCATTGCTTCTGGTGGCAGGGTTTGTTTTAACTGCAACCAATATGAGCATTTGATGAAGGATTGCCCTTCTCCTCCAGTTACTTGCTTTACTTGCGGGCAGACCGGACATCGGGCAGCCCATTGTGAGAGGGCCACCAGGGCCGCTAGAGTTCCGAATACCACTGCCGATTAGAGGGAGCACAACATCCCAGCTACTCATGTTCCGCAGAGTTCGGGCCGTGGTAGGGGTCGGGGTCAGCCGGATCGCCGTACAGCGTCGAGTTCAGGTTCAGTTCACCCCCGATTGTATCAGATGAGGCGCACAGAGGAGGCAGACGTTCCGGTGGAGTCAGGTACCACTCAGATCCTTACTGATCCAGTTTCAGTGCTTTTTGATTTGGGTGCTACCCATTCCTTTATTGCTTCGGATTGTGTGAATCGTATTGGCTTTGACTGCTTGTTTGAGTGTGAATCGTTTGTAGTGGGTACGCCTAGCGGGGATCATATGATTGGGGACCGGGAGGTTAGAGATTGCCCAGTGAGGATCGGGAGCCGGGATTGGCCCTCAAATCTCATTGTTATAGACCTTAAGGGTGAGGATTTGATCCTTGGGGATGATTGGTTGGATCGTCGCGGTGCTATCATGAACTATCGGACTCGTACCATCTCGATAGTGGCCGAGGACGGCACCGAGCATACTCTCGTTGGTTGTAAGCCGGGGAGATCGGGGAGTGTGATTAACGCCTTAAAGGCGATGAAACTTTTGAACCAGGGTTATGTCGGCTATTCGTGTTACGCTCTGCAGGCGGAGGATGGTAGGGTTGACTTGTCGTCGATCCCAGTTGTTAGTGAGTATCCTGACGTATTCCCAGATGACTTGCCGGGATTACCACCACAGCGAGAGGTGGAGTTTCCTATTGATCTTGAGCCGAATGCGGCCCCTATTTCTCAAGCACCGTACCGTATGGCACCGTCAGAGATGTTAGAGTTGAAGAAGCAGTTGGGAGAGTTGTTGGAAAAAGGGTACATTCGACCGAGCCCATTGCCTTGGGGTGCGCCTGTACTTTTTGTTAAAAAGAAGGATGGACCACTCCGTTTATGCATCGATTATCGAGAATTAAACAAGTTGACCATCAAAAATAAATACCCTTTGCCCCGGATCGACGACTTGTTTGATCAGCTTCAGGTGGCGACAGTCTTTTTGAAGATTGATTTGCGATCGGGCTACTACCAGTTGAGGATTCAGGACACCGATATACCGAAAGCTGCCTTTCGGACGAGATATGGCCATTACGAGTTTGTGGTTATGCCTTTCGGGCTAACCAATGCCCCAGCAGTGTTCATGCAGTTGATGAACAAAGTTTTTATTGAGTATCTGGATAAATTCGTAGTCGTCTTTATCGATGACATTCTTATCTATTCACGGAGTCGGGAGGAGCACGCCTTACATCTCCGGATTGTATTAGACATTTTGAGAGCTGAGCAGTTGTCTGCGAAGTTCTCTAAGTGTGAGTTTTGGCTCGAGGAAGTGATGTTCCTCGGGCATGTGATTTCAGCAGAGGGAGTTCGGGTAGATCCGCAGAAGATAGAGGCAGTGATGGCTTGGGAGCCGCCCAAGAATGAGAAGGACGTGAGGAGTTTTCTGGGTCTTGCCATCTATTACCGTCGATTTGTTGAGGAATTTTCTAAGATTGCTAAACCGCTCACTCAGTTGCTCCAGAAGACTCAGAAATTCGAGTGGACCGCAGACAGACAGGGTAGCTTTGATGAGTTGAAGAGACGACTAACTACCGCACCCGTGTTAGCGTTGCCTCAGGGGAACGAAGATTTTGTGGTATATAGTGATGCTTCGGGCCTCGGGCTCGGATGTGTTTTGATGCAGAGAGACAGGGTTATTGCCTATGCGTCCCGCCAGTTAAAACCTTATAAGGTGAATTACCCCACGCACGATTTGGAGTTAGCTGCGGTCGTTTTCGCCTTAAAGATCTGGAAGCATTATCTCTATGGGTCATCGTGTAAGATATTTACGGACCACAAGAGTTTGAAGTATATCTTTAGTCAGAAAGAGTTGAATATGAGACAGCGTAGGTGGTTGGAACTAATTAAAGATTACGACCTCGAGATACTTTACCATCCGGATAAGGCTAACGTAGTGGCTGATGCGTTGAGCCGAAAGCCGATGGCGTTACATATGTTAGAGGTACTTACACCACAGAGTAGGATCCAGCGAGATTTTATTTGTCAGAATATCGAGATTTGGGTTCAGAGAGTTCAGGGTCAGTTATGTGCGTTGGAGATCACGTCATCCTTGACTGATGATATCAAGGCGAAACAGTATGATGATCCGTTTTTGGTCCAGTTGAGGGAGGATGTGAGGAAAGGGAAAGCCCCTGGATTTGTGGTCCAGGATGATGGAGTTTTGAGATTTCGCGGCAGACTATGCGTACCGAGTGTTATTGAGCCGAAACAGAAGATCTTGAGTGAAGCTCATACCACACCTTACTCCATACATCCTGGTACGAGTAAAATGTACAAGGATGTGAGGAGTAACTACTAGTGGAGTAATTTGAAGTCAGACGTTAGCGACTTTGTGTCGAGGTGTTTGACCTGTCAGCAGGTTAAGATCGAGCATCAGCGACCCGCGGGGCTTATGCGACCACTTCCTATCCCGGAGTGGAAATGGGAGGATATTTCTATGGATTTCATTACCGGTATGCCTAAGACTCAGACTGGGATGAACATGATTTGGGTCATTGTCGATCGACTAACCAAATCGGCTCATTTTCTGGGTATTAAGGACACTTGGGGGCCAGAGAGACAAGCACGAGTGTTTATTGCGGAGATCGTGAGGTTACATGGGACCCCTAAGAGTATTGTTTCGGATCGTGATGGCCGGTTTATATCACATTTTTGGCAGGCTGTTCGTGGAGCTTTGAGGACCGAGTTGAGACTCTGTACCTCCTACCACCCTCAGACAGACGGACAGTCTGAGCGGACGATACAGACGCTGGAGGATATGTTACGAGCCTGTGCTTTAGATTGGATGGATGATTGGGAGTCGCACTTGCCATTGATCGAATTCACGTACAACAATAGTTGGCACGCCTCGATCAAAATGGCACCATTCGAGGCATTATGTGGGAGGAGTTCAGATCGCCGTTGTGTTGGGATGATGCGTCCGAGCTGATTGGTACCGAGCCCGATATGGTAGTTGAGACGAGAGAGAAGATTGCTCTGATTCGCTATAGATTGGTGACGGCCCAGAGCCAGCATAAGTCTTACTCCGATACACGTCGCCGACCGTTGGAGTTTGAGGTGGGAGACCATGTGTTGCTTAAGGTGTCGCCGACACGGGGAGTATACCGCTTCGGTCGGAAGGGTAAACTTAGTCCGAGATTTATTTGGCCGTTCGAGATTCTCGATAGAGTTGGAGAGCTTGCATATCGGTTAGGTTTGCCGCCGTCCCTGAGCCACGTGCATAACGTATTTCATGTTTCCCAGCTTAGGAAGTATGTACCGGACCCTAGCCATATTATTGATTTTGGAGAGATCGAGTTGGGGGCCGACATTACCTTCGAGGAGAGGCCGATTCAAATCTTAGAGCGTCGGGTGAAGCAACTCAGGCACAAAACCATTCCTTTGGTTAAAGTGCAATGGTCGAGGCATGGGTCTGAGGAAGCCACGTGGGAGACGGAAGAGAGTATGAGGTCGAGATACCCCGAGTTATTCGCGTTGTAAGTTTCGGGACGAAACTTATTTTTTAGGGGGAGATAATGTAATATCCGCGTTTTCTATTTTTGGTAATTTCTATTTTCGGTGTATATTCGTTTCGGACAACTCGCTTGACACTGTTTTGGAATTCTGAATCTATTTTGTTCTTGGAGTTTCTCTGTTTGGACGAGTCTCGATGATATTTTTACGTAATTTCATCTTGAGTTATATTTTATCGCATGTGTATTCGATTCTCGTTAAACTCGTTCGATTTCGTCATTTTCCTATTTCCATGAGTTTGTATGGTTGAGTAGAGCATGTTGTGAGTTTCGGATTATTAATCCGACGTTGTATCGTGATTTTCGGATGTTTGGGCCGTTTTTGTAATTTCCTATAAGTTTAGGGAATTTGTTCCTTGTTCGATTTTGGTTGTGTACCTCAGACCGTTTTGGGTTATTGGATATTGTTTCTCATTGTATGTATTTTCCTCGGATGGTTAGGTCGGCATATCGTGCTTTGGATATCGTCTTTTTTGATTTTGGTAGCGTTGTCTTCTGTCCAGAATGCTATCTGTCAAGACCTGTGCAAAACGGCGCAAGACCCGCGGCATTTTGCGCCGTGTCTGTGCGCCGTGTCGCACAGGGGGTCGATCACTGTCCTAGAAACGGCGCAAGACCCGCGGCATTCTGCGCCGGGTCTGTGCGCCGTGTTGCCCAGTGGTGCCCGCTGCCTTGCGAAACAGCGCAAGACTCGCGGCATTTTGCGCCGTGTCGCACAGGGGTCGCCCGCTGACCCGCAATACGGCGCCATTTGGGCCGTTTGTTGCGCCGTGTTCTGTCCAGTATATATAGGACAGACACGGGTTTTGACCCCATTTTTCACCATTCCTCTCGTCTCTCCGCTCCCTCATCGCGATTTTGGGCGATTTCAACCAGATATTGCATTCTAGCACCTTATAACTCGGAATTGGACATTCTAACACGAATCAATCATCTTCCTTCCACCATTCCATCGTTGAATTGAGGTAATTGGTTATTATACCTAATTTTAGGGTTCTTGGCTATAATTCATTTTTCCTTTCGTTTTTGCTTCGATTGATGATGAATATTAGTTGGGTAATCGTGGTGTTATGTTTTCCTAGAACTTTAGCAGATAAATTCCAAGTTTTTCCCCTTCGTTGATCGAATTTGAACCTTATGCCTCAATAGTGTTCGACGGATTGTCCCTTAGGGTAGAACGTCGATTAATTCGTGATTTCTCAGTGGAATTGTAGTTGATTGAGTCTCTATTGTTGTTAGGGTCAGATTCGTGAAGATTGTTCGGACCGAAACCTTTCCGTTAACCGTTTTTCCTTACGTCGTGTTATCCGAGGCAAGTACATGTATTACATTTCGTTGTGTATATTGTGTTTTCAAAATGAATGATGAATTGTGGTAATTGGGTGCGTGAGTTGTGTTTGCTTCCACCCGGAGTGTCCGACGGGATGTCTGGGGGTCGATACTAAGGGGTACGGCCGCGGAAGTGGACTTGGGTGCGTGTGTGGTTGAACTTCCACCCGGAGTGTCCGACGGGATGTATGGGGGTCGATACTAAGGGGTACGGCCGCGGAAGTGGTATTCCACCCAGAGCGTTCGACGGGATGTCTGGGGGTCGATACTAAGGGGTACGGCCACGGGATACCAGTTGTGATTTTGTGATATCGTGATGATTGAAAACTGATTTGTTTGCCAATGTAGTATTCCGGAATATTTATGGCAAATGATTTCTGATTGAGATGATTGTGTAAAACCGTATTTGTATATAATGTTGTGTAATTGTGTACTTGCACTAGCTATTCGAATGCTAACCCCTTAAATGGGGGAAATGCGTCTTATGCATTTAGTCTTCGAGAGCTGAGGAGCAGGCACGGGACATGCACGCAAAGGATGGGCTGGCTTGATGATGTGGCTCGAGTCTGTATTTTTATGTTTTGTCATTACATTTGTCGAGTACTGGAGTTAGACTGTTTACTTCTAAACTTGGTTTAAGTCCCCTGCGTGGGCAATGAATTGATATTTACTTTATGTTTCATGTACTCCGTTGAAATATTTTGGCCGAGGCCACGGCCTTATTTACTTTTGAGTGCATCTTTTGGGATTTCATTATGGTTATGTGTCATGTGTTAGCCTGGTAGACCTCACGAGGGTTCTACGGCATGTAATGTCCCTTTTGTTAATTGGGGTGTTACATTAGGTGGGTTGGTGTTAGATACAACTTTATAAAGAATAATAGAATCAAAACTGCATCGGTTTCCCTCTATTAAACTTTGTAAATAAATCGATCACCACTATGAAGTCATGTATGACTTCCGAATTTCACAGGGGATTGTGTAATATCGATAAAAATAGTGAGAGTCAAGTTTTGAATAAAAAAAGTCCTTAAATTCTTTACTAGGATCATAATTAAACAATCACTAACGAATCTCAAAATTATTCTCTACAGTTAAAAAACGAAAAATCTCTCAAAAATGACAATGAACTCACTCACGATTCTACTTGAAAATAACACTCTTAATGGACCCAACTTTGTGGACTAGCTCCGCAATATGAGGATAGTCCTCAGTATGGAGAAGTACATCCCACCGGCTCCTGCACGGACCAGGGCTAGTCAGGAAGATGTTGAAGCCCATGTGGAATGGGTCAAAGATGATGTCAGGGTTTGAAGTTTCATGATGGCCTCAATGAACAATGAGCTTCAAAGAGCACATGAAAACATGCCCTTTGCAAGGGCGATTCTGGCACATCTTACTAATCTCTATTGGGAGCACAACCGAACTGCTCGGTATGAGATATCGAAGCAGTTGTTTGGTGATCGAATGAAGAAAGGTGAGAAAGTTGGGGATCATGTCCTCAAAATGATATCTATGATCGAGAGATTGGAGGCTCTTGATTTTAAGATGCATGCTTCTCTCCAGACCGACCTTATCCTACAATCACTTCCTGACTCTTTCTCTTAGTTCGTAATAAACTTCAACTGTAATGAGATTGCTTGTAACTTAGCTGGACTAATAAACAAGCAGAGTACGACATAGTCTCAAATGAGGACTAATCTAAAGGAGGATGCACTTGTTATTTCTTATGGGCCTCGGAGGTCCAGGAACAATAAGAAGAAGGGCAAGTAGTAGTTCAAGCCCAAATGAGGGGTACAGAATGACAAGGGTAAGACCCCAATGTTTCCAAAGAGTAAGGTGGCTAATAAGACAGATGCCTGCCTAAACTGCGGTGAGCTAGGCCACTGGAGAAGGCACTATGCAAAACTTAACCGCAATGCACCTTCAGGTACAGAACTACTAGTTTTAGAAACGCTCTGTTCCGTAAATATTTATTTTACTTTTTGGATACTTGATTCTGCTGCAAGTTCTCATATATGTACAATGAATCAGGATATGGAACGAATTAGAAATCTTGGAGCTGGAAAAGTAATGGTGACAGCCGGCAGCGGGAATAGTGTCGAGGCTACTAACATCGGACCAATTATGTTCGATTTGGAATCCGGTTTTATTATCACTTTACATGATGTACTTATTTTATCCAAGGGGCACAAAAACATTATATCAATTCCGGTCATGGACTGTAAGGGATATCGTTTCTTTATTGGAGATGGATCCTGTCATGTTTATTTTAGAAATAAATTGGTTGGTTCATCAACATTACTAAATAGTTTATACCATTAGAATCTAAAGAATAAAACCACTGTGAACACTATTATTAGGAAGTGTGGTAGGGATGAAGCAAACCAAGCACTTAAGTGGCATCTTAGACTTGGTCATGTTGGTCAGACTTAGATTCATAAAATGGAGAAAGATGGACTTATGGGTCTATTGGGATCAGATCCCTATCCAACTTGTGAATATTGCCTTCAAGGCAAAATGACTAAGTCACCATTCACAGGGACTTTTGAAAGAGCTACTGAAAAACTTGGATTAATACATACCGATGTGTGTGGCCCTTTTGAAGTGGCACGAGATGGTTTTCAGTATTTCATGACATTCAGTGATAACCATACTAGGTATGAATTTGTGTACTTAATGAAACATAAATCCAAAACCTTATAAAAATTCAAGGAATATAAGGCCCTCGTTGAAAATCAAACGGGTCACCATATCAAAGCGCTTAGATCGGACCAAGGTGGCGGATATATGAGTACTGAGTTTGATGAGTTCTAAAAGAACTGGGAGTGGTATCATAGTTTACTCCTCTAGCTACTACACAATTAAATGGTGTGTCATAAAGAAGCAACCGAACCTTGTTGGACATGGTTCACTCCATGCTTAACTATACTGATCAACCGATTTATCTGTGGGGTTACGCGCCCCTTACTGCTGCACATATCTTAAACACATGACCTTCTAAATCCGTTTCTAAGACTCTACATGAGATGTGGAAATATAGGAAACCAACTCTTAATCATATTAGGATTTGGGGATGTCTTGCTTTTGTCAAGAAGATTAAAGTAGAGAAATTTGAAGATAGGTCTGTGAAGGGTCGTTTCATAGGATATCCAGGGGATTCCATGGGATATTTATTCTACATGCCTGAAGATCATAGGATCATTATGGCTTTACAAGCACACTTCCTTGAAGATGAGTTTATTCAGGAAGGAGGCACAGGTAGAAATATTTCTTTAGAAGAAATAAAAGAAACACCAAATAAGACACATGTACAAGATATTGGAACAAAACCTTCTGAAATACAAATAAAACCTCGTAGGTCTAGTAGAGCTTCTCATTTACCTAAGAGGTATGGCTATCTGCATTAAGAGGAACTGGGTTCTCATGAGATGATAGAAAGTATCCAAGAGAATGATCCCTCTATATGTGACCAATCGACGGTAGATGTAGAAATCATGTCTGGTCTCTAATTGATCGTCCTAAGGGCATAATGCCTATTGGGAATAAATGGACCTACAAGAGAAAGACTGGTGGATATGGTAAGGTTGATACCTATAATGCCAGGCTTTTGTCGAAGGGTTACTCCCATTGTTAGGGAAGCTATTACTTTGAGACCTTTTCGCATGTAGCTATAATAAAGTCTATTCGCATGATGCTTGCCATAACAGCGCATTTTGATTATGAAATATGGCAAATGGATGTGAAAACAGAATTCCTAAATGGATACCTCAAGGAGGAGATCTATATGTAACATCCTAAGGGATTCATATCTGTGGCCAATATTCATACTATATGCAAGCTTCAGCGTGCCATCAATGGACTGAAGCTGGCTTCGCGAAGTTGGAATATTCATTTTGATGAGGAAGTCAAAGATTTTGATTTTATCAACAACAAGGAGCCATGTATTTACAATAAGGTTAGTGGGAGCAAAATTACATTCTTAGTACTATATGTGGATGACATTCTACTTATAAAAAATAACGTAGGAGTGCTCAGTTCTGTGAAAGCTTAGTTTTCTAATAAGTTCTCAATAAAAGACTTGGGA
Organism: Orobanche coerulescens; assembly: GCA_033398695.1. Lineage (NCBI taxonomy): Eukaryota > Viridiplantae > Streptophyta > Magnoliopsida > Lamiales > Orobanchaceae > Orobanche > Orobanche coerulescens. The sequence continues at coordinate 38,895,764 of CM065811.1, forward strand.
GAAGCCACCCATATTCTAGATATTCATCTCTACCGGAATAGAACGAAGAGAATGATAGGTCTTTCCCAGACCCTCTACATAGAAAAGATCCAGAAGCGATTTAGGATAGAAAATTCTAAAAGAGGGTTCCTAGCTGTGCGACATGGTGTAAAACTTTCCTCAGAGATGTGTCCTCAAAGTGAGGAAGACATTAGGGCAATGAGCAAGGTACCCTATGCTTCGGCAGTGGGTAGCCTCATGTACGCTATGATTTACACTAGACCGGACATAGCCTATTTTGTGAGCGTAGTAAGTCAGTTTCAGTTAAATCCAGGGCAGGAACATTGGACTGCTGTAAATAACATTCTTAAGTATATGAAGAAGACTAAAGACTTGGTTCTTACATATAGCGGTGGAGAACTTAAAGTGATAGGTTATACAGACTCAGATTTTTTGGGAGATATGGATGCGCAGATGTCCACATTTTGGATAAGTGCAAAGCAAAGTGCGACTATGATCTCCATATGTCAAGATGAATATCAGGCAGCCACAGAGGCTGCTAAAGAGGCATTTTGGATTAAGAAGTTCACTGAGGAACTTCAAGTGGTTCCTGACGAAGATCGGCTCATGTCGCTATTTTGTGACAATGACGGAGCTATTGCACAGGCTAGGGAGCCTAGGGCTCACCACAACACCAAAGACATTGAGAGAAAGTATTATTTTGTTAGAGAAATGATTCGAAAAGGGAACATTACACTGCAGAGAATAGACACAGTAATTAACATTGCTGATCACTGACTAAGCCACTATCTCAGAAAGTCTTAGAGAGACATCTGGAGAGTATGGGTATTAGATACCATAGTTTGTGGCATTTAGTGCAAGTGGATATTTTTAGGATTATGGCCTCGAATGCCACTCAGAGTATGAGAGAGTGAGAGCATTGTATTGTAATTATGAATATTAAATTAAATAAGGCATTATTATTTCTATATTATTATGTATCACGGGTATTGTGATTTGGTATATAAAATAATAAATTTGCGAGCAAGCATTCCACTCCTTATGGAGATAAAAAGATAGGCACTGGAAGTGTTTAGGACTCGAATGCTTAATTGGTTCGCAAGTCGATAAAACTTAACTGGGCAGTAAATTTAGACAAGAATTGTATAATGTGTACTTTGACATATAAAGTGTCTGTCTTCACTAAGGGTTAGTGGGAGCACACGTTATAGGTATGCTAATGGGATTAGTATACTCGAACATGACTCACCTCGATCCGATCACATGGATTTCACTTTGGGATTGTCAATGACTGAATCGAAAGGTTGCGATAGGTATACGTGAACATTTGACTTGAGGTTTCAGTAGGAGACGTGCTTGTGACATTAAGTTAGTCATTAGAGTAGTTCGATCCAATCACCGGTTGGTAGGGTCAACCTCAAAATGCAACTTAGTGGGAAGTACAAGTCTCTACTAAATACTAAGATAGGATTATTTCTCCTGTAAGTGAGCAGGTAAATGTCCTATGTGGTTAATGGCAAATGAGATCATAAGTCTTTGGCCAGAGCATTTAGAGCTAGTTGTATTTGATACACGAGAGATCAGTTACATTGACAAAAGTATAGAGTCAAGTTACAATAGGGTTTGACTTTACCATGACCCTAATACTTGACCGGGACATATGATCGAAGGGTTTATATGTATATGATATTCACAACATAATAGTTTTATAATGATTCTATCATTCGTTCTCAGTTGGGTTGCGGTGCTGGCCACTATGCTGGCTGACTGTCACCCGTACTCCTTGGTTCCTCCCATTACCGAGTGAGACGGACCTACGGAGTCGTGCACAAGGATATTTTATGGATAAAATATGTATTTATTATCTCTTCATAATATTGGATATTGGATATCTAATTTGATTTATTTGGTAAATCATAATGGTCTTGTGAATTGACATTAATTACTGGGTGATTAATTTAATTTATAAATAATTATTTCTTGGAGAGATATATTTATAATTTTGTATTTGATAAATTTAATTAGTTGGATTAATTAATTAAGTATAAATACAATTGAGATAAAACAAAATGTACTTAACAGACTAGATATGCGAACGTCCGGTACATGAATCGAGTGGTTCAGTTTGTTTTCTCACCAACCACCATGTGGCCGCCCCCTCCCTCTTTCTCATTACCTCCCACTATACTTCCTTTAGTGTCATTATTTGGTGTGCGGTGTGTTTTAATTTGTGTTATACATGTTGACTTAAGAGATAAAAATTGTTGTAATCTTTTTATCTTATCATAAAATGTTATAAAAAAGACAAACACGCACAGACACCTAATGAGAGTATAGCCCTGAGCTAAATTGAAGGGAGAGGAGAGGATTTCTTTTCATTTTGTTCATCTTAGAGATAAATAAAAAGGAAGAAGATGAGAGAAGAAAAATACTATATCAATTTCTAGCCGTGTTTTTTGAGAACGGATTGATATATAATTTTTTCGATCAGTATCTGAAGTGTGATAACATAGAGACACTCGACATATTCAGTGTTTGATCATTCATCAAGCTTAAAGGATTCATAATATTATTGGTGGTACAAAAAGAACTTAGATTTTTCGATGCCCGGAAACTATTAAAGATTTCCTCGAGTTTTTCCATCAAGATAAAAATATCAAAGGTCAACGAGGGCATGACTTCTTAATTTTTATGTTCGTATATTTATATTCGATATACGATACTTGATCGGTCCTCTTAGGGGTTCGGGTTTTATCCGGTTAGACCGGTTTATTTTTTCTGCTGCGTAACTCATTTTTTAACCACCGAAACCCAATAGTAGAAACATTATACTCACCACATAAATCCACTTTATAGGCATTACTATTGATGCGCTCTAAAATTTGGAACGGTATGTCTCCCCTTGGCATCAACTTCGACTTTCTTTATGCGAGAAACCTCTTCTTCCTCAAGTGAACCCAAACCCAATCTCCTGATTCAAAGAGTACTTGCTTTCATCCCTTATTCTTCATGCGTGCATTATGCTCATTCCGTTTTATAATTTGTTCTCAAACCTTTGCATGTGGTTGTTTGATCATTTCAGCCCTTTTTTTGCCATAGATGTTGCTCATGTCATCTATAGGAATAGACAACAAGTCTAAATGAGTTATCGGATTAAAACCATACACAATTTCAAATGGAGAAAATGTAGTAGTAGAATGTATGGTTCTATCAAAACAAATCCAATGAATGGTGAAGACGTTTATCAATTTTTCAAATTCTTGTTAACAACAAAATGTGCCATTTTGCTAAACCTGTCAACCACTACAAAGACAGAATCACATCCAGATTTCGCCCTAGGCAAGCCTAATACAACATCCATAGAAATGTCTATCCAAGGTTCAGTCGGAACCGGAAGTGGTGTGCACAAACCATGGGGCATTACTCTTGACTTTGCTTTTCGACAAGTGATGCAAGAACTAACAACTTTATGCACATCATGTCTCTTTTTAGGCCAATATAAATGCTGTTGGAGTAAGATCGGTATTTGCGCCGTTGTGCGGAAGCGTAAATATAAAGTGTGGAAAATAAATCACACAAGGATTTATAGAGGTTCGGCCAAATGTGCCTACGTCCTCTCTCGATGTATCTTTTTCAATAGGCTAAAGATCAAAACCTCTGCACCTCTCTTCTGTCAGTCGAGGGATAACCATTACAATCACGTCTTCTATTGGTTCGTGATAAACCACTCGTACTTGTCTTTTTGTCGGTCCAAGTTAAACTGTTTTCCTTTTCTATTGGACAAGGAATCAACCACTATAGCTTTCTATTGGCACTAGATAAACCTCACTAAGATAGCAATTGCGATTCTAACAATGCCGGATCCTTGATCCTAATAACACTGAATCCAATCGTATCTTTTCTTTTTCTCACTCGTGTATGATTTTGTGTATAACACTCAATCACTCTAATTTAAGCTCAAGAACAACAACTATAATGTTTACAATGATATCTCAAGTGTATATGAATTGATCAATGTTGTTGTGTGGATTGATACCAACTCATTTGGTATTTATAGCCTTCTTCCACAAACTAGCCGTTACTGCCAGTTGATATTAGCGTTCGCTATCGTGTATATTTTCCTTAACGTATGTTATGTACTGCATGTTACGTACGTTAGCATCTTCCACTTTTAGTCCAGTGGCTACTGTCTCTGATTGTTAGCGTGCGCTAATACTTCTTCCTTAGCATGCGCTAATCTTGCATCATTGCATGCGTCATATATTTGTTTATACTTTTTGACTTTGCATCAGAATCTCCCCAACGGATTGATTGACTTGATTCAAACTTGATATTTAGCGTGCGCTAAATATCACTTGTTGCGTGCGCTAAGCTGACTTCACTGCATACGTCATTCTGTGTTTGAATCTCTTCACAACGATAATATGAGCTCGATGGCGTGCGTTATATTATAGTGTGTAGCGTGCGCTATCCTCATCAGGTGACTTCACTTCAGGGTACTTTGAACTCGTCTGATCTGCAGCCGGGACCCGTTAGCGTGCGCTAACTTATATATTTAGCGTGCGCTAGCTTTGTATTTTGTCTAGCTTTTTGCGTCTTTGTCTGCTTCCATGTTTTTCTTTGCCTCGATGTTGTTTTGCTTTGTTTAGAAACTTAATCATCAAAAACTTATTTATTAATATGTGGAATTAATATTCCAACAAATGCTCATGCAAAATGTCATAAGTTTTGGTTGTTAGTGTTGTATACTGCAAAACATACTTTATGCTTGTATTATCTTATTTTTCTGTAACTACCTATGAGAATATTAATTATATTTAATCACATATTTTGCATATTTATTCACGTTATGGTTGTGCAAATGTAATGTCTAATTATTTTATATTGTAGATAATATGGTGTGTTGGTGTCACACGGAAGATCACATTATCAGTGCCTTATAAAATAATATAATAGTTCACAACCTATATAGTTCTAGACAAATTATGTGCAAGGTTGTAATATATGCTTGAGATTAGTTGGTTTTAACTATTAGCATGCATTAGCGTATTTGCATACGTTGAACTGGATAGCCATATTAATTCTTTAGTAGACTGAACTGATAATAGTGAACTCAACCATATTAGGAATGGCTTAATATGGAAAGTTGGGTTGCACTAGGAGTCTTAACCTTAATCCTCCTTAAGATCCCTAGAGTAGTCTAAAGCCTAAAAATAGGGACATAGGGGAGGGGTTCGGCCGCGACATACATAATCCAACACAATTATTTCTATTTTTTCTTCTTAGTTTTTGGAGCAATATTGGTCGGTATCGCTGTTTGGAGATAGAGTTATAAAATTCTTTCACGTTGCGGAAGCGATTTAAATAAAGATGCGGAAAAATAAATCGACACAGGATTTATAGAGGTTCGGTCAAACGTGCCTACGTCCTCTCTTTGGTATCTTTTTCTATAGGCTAAAGATAAACCTATGCACCTCTCTTCTATCGGTCGAGGGATAACCGTTACAAACTCGTCTTCAATCGGTCCGAGTAAACCGTTCAAACACTTGTCTTTTTGTCGGTCCAAGTTAAATCGTTTTCCTTTTCTATTGGACAGGGAATCAACCAATCTAGCTTTCTATGGGTACTAGATAAACCTCATGTAGATATCGATTGCGATTATAACAATGCCGAATCCTTGATCCTAATAACACCGAATCCAATCGTATCCTTTCTTTTTCCTCTCGTGTATGAGTTCTCGTGTATCACACTCAAACTCTTGACAATGTAAGCACAATTACAACAACAATAGAATGTATATCAATATCTGATCAATGTATCGATTGCTTGAAGTTGTTGTTTCTATAATACCATGGGAGATGGTATTTATAGGCTCCAAAGCCTCAACTAGCCGTTAGCTCACTGCTGCCTCATTACGTACGTTACACTTCTTCTTTTACGTACGTTAAGACATTTACGTACATTATCTCAAACTTATTACGTACGTTATATATACTGCAAATCAGTCCAGTAGCTTCTGTCTTATGTGTTACGTACGTTAGCAAATCTCCCATTACGTACGTTAACTTCAGTCAAATTATCCGTTGCATGCTGACCTATTCCATGACGTCATCTTCAATGGCTTCTTGTTTGAATTCAGAGACACTCCATTACGTACGTTAAACTTACATCGTTACATACGCTAATCTTGATTCATTACGTACGTTATGCACCTTGCATTGGTACGTTATCCATGTTATTTCTAGCTTTTTGCATCTTCGACTTCTTCGTTGTTTTGTTTCGCTTCTTTGTTGTTTTCTGTTGGCCACTAAGTATACAGAATACAACTTGGAAAGGTTTTAGCGACAAGATATACGATTACTAGATTAGAGTGCATAGCGGAAGTCTTAAAACAGTGAGTTGCTGTAAATACAGCAACTGACGTAATCTCCTATTTGCTTGGTGCGTACAGGGTTTTTGAAGTATACTTAAACGAATCACAATAATGAAAGCAGTAAATGCAGAAAGTAATTAACACGGTAATTAAAGTGGTTCGAGGTAAACCCCTCTACGTTCACTGGTCCTTCACACAGGAGTAAAACGTTTTATTATAAACACTGCGTACACAACTACGTGTCTATAATCAAACCTATCCTCGTATCATTCACACAGATTGAAACAAAGATAGTAGCTTTCAACCGTTCACACAGATTAGTCAAAGCTAACTCTTGACTTTCTTCTTCACACACAGTTCCAAAGCTTCGTCCTATTCGTCCTACATAGGTCAGAATAGCTTCTTTAGTTCACACAGAACTAGGTTTTTACTTGAAGATAAGAAGTAAAGTAACCAGGGTAGAACATCAGCTTGACTATGAAGATCTTGAGCTGATGATGGCTGTTCTTGATTGACTGAGTATATTTCTTCTTTTCAGATATGAATGATACTTGGAAGAAATATACTTTGCTCTTGTAAGCTTGATCTGATGATATTGAATATTCAGTCTATAGATCATTCGCGTATTGCTTGTAAGGTTGTATGTCTTGGATGAACTGATCTTCAAACTCTGGGATATATATAGACTATGAACAGATCCATTAGAAATAGATCCGTTGAGCCTATGGTCCGTTTCAGCGTGTTGAGTGTTTTGAATAAAACATGATCCGGTTTTTGCTCCTTGATTGAAGATATGTGTCGGCTAGTATTTAAATACTTTATCCCTTCAGTATTTAAATACTTCTTTTCAAACGGGATTTGACTTTAGCGAATAAGGCAGATTCCTTTTCAATGGTCTTCAGTCCTGTTGGATAAGTGTTGAAGGACTCAACACTTACAGCCTGTATGTTGTATCTAATATAATGTTTTAGGCTATCTTAGTGTTCCTGTATGGATAGATGTTGTATGAGTATTTCAGGACAACTTCCATACTTAGCGACATATCAATTGATGATTTACTTGCTGTATGATGATACTTTATACTTTCGCTGTATGTTGGCACTTTGAGAAGACTTCGATACAGGATTGTTTATTCTAACAATTTCGTTTGTCTTCGAGACAGTGGCCTGCTGTATGTTGGCACTTTATCAAAACTCGATACAGGATTGTTTATCCCAACAATTTTCCCCTTTTTGATAATTGCCAAGTCTTCTTGATAAGGTCAAAACCTTGATGCAAAAACCTCTTTGTAAAAGAGAGGTTGTCTTCTTGTTCTTCTGTCGAATGGTCTGGCCTTCAACAACTTAAAGAAATGTGAACTGCTTGCAGGCAGGTTCTAAAAATGTAGTATCTAACAGCAAAGTGTTTTTACATCTTAAACTAATGATTGGTGCGCAGGCACAATCTTACAGTATAGTCTAGTTGAAATACAACTTAACCTATGAACTGTTCGCAGACAAGTTCTTACAGCTTATATACTTAATAAGTTTTCATACTTGTTGGATAACAACAAATAAATTAATTTTGTAATCATACAGGAACATAGTAGATTACGAGTTGTAATCATTCAAGACCGAAATATATTTTATTGATGTTTAAGCAAAGATTACAATGTTTGGGCAAAAATAAAGATACAAACTTTTGCCGTTTCCAAAATAAAGTACATGAAGGATCCTACAAACTAACTTTTGTAGTCAGCATGTCTCAAGGCCTTCTTGGATCATTCTTGGTACCCTTCCACAAGTTTTTCAAGGCATCCATGTTTTGCTTTCCTTCAGTTGATTTGTCGAAAACAAGGATCCAGTCTTCGGGATGGGTAACCAGATCGCCTTTCATGTGTTTAGATTTTATCTGGAACTATAGGGGTAGCCTTCCTTCGTCCAGTCTCTTTTTGAATTCCTCAGAAGCTTCCTGCAGTGTTTTGTAACTGTTGAATATGGGGGATTTCCTGATAAGAACTACGAAGTATCTTAACAGTTCGTTTTTCCTCCAATCCTTTATCTCATCGGCTGTCGGTTGATAGTTGGCCAGGAGATTTATCACTGGCGGCTTCTGCACGAGGTTTTTCCAAAGAAACTTTGGAACTGACAATCGAGTAATTGCAGCAGTAATGCTGTCTTCTATTGCAGCTTCAAGCTACTTCTTTTGCTCCAGTCTTAATCGCTTTGCGGCTTCTCTAGATTCTTCCCCCTTTTTGGCCTCATCAAGATAAGAGACCTTTTCATCTAGGCATTCCAGGATTCTCATTGCATCATCCTGTTTAGCACTAGTGACATATCATCGGTCTTTTTATCGTGGCCTCAAAGGTGGGAACCTATTTTCTAAATAGCAGATGTAGTCTTTGCTTCAGAAATGCGAAGCTTGGCCTGTTCCTCTAAGAGAATCTGCTCCTGCCGCTGTTGAAGTTGATGCAGAGCTTGCCGTAAGACGCTTGGTACCATGCAGAAGGCTTCTTCCACTTGGGAGATTTCTCTTCTTACACCTGTCATTTCGTCGATGGATGTCTCGTGCAACCAATTAATTTCCTTCTCAATAGTGTGCAGGGCATTAATGGCTTCCTGTAGGAAAACAGTTTGTCAGCCGAGAGCTTGGAGTTGCTCGTGCCTAGCTGGAGAGCTTGGCTTGTCTTCCTCAACTCCATTGAGCTATCTGATGACCACATGTGAGCATGGCCGTTGTGGTTCATCCTCAGGTAAGAAACCATCATCGGATTCCACTTCAGTGGGTGATGGTGAAGGGGCAGCAGGGGCTGTTGCAGCTTGCATCTGTTCGGACTGATGGGATTCAGTAGACATAGGTACAGGAGGGACTGAATCCTTCTGTTTTCTCTCAGCCTCCGCCTGCTCCGGCAGAAGTACTGATTCCTCGTGCGGGATAGCGCGGGCTTCATCGTCGGCGACAGGCTTGGATGCCTGTTGTGAAACTGTTTGTTCCTCCACGACAGGAGGGACTGATTCCTCACTGTCTTGAACAGTTTCTTGCTGTTGGGGAGGGGACTGTTGGCTCGAGGTTTCTTCTCCCTGTTGTGTCCTTGAGAATTCCTGTTCTCTTGCTTCTTCATGGCTCATGCTCAGACTGGCCTGGAAGGCATCATCATCATCGTCTGAGTCGTGGTCAGATTTTGGACTGATAAGAATTGTTTCTTCAGACATAGATTTCCATTTCTTTCGAGCATCAGCTTTGTCCATGAGATGGCTCGAAATTAGCTCTTTACAGGAAAGGTTGTCCCATTGGATTAGGATTTCAATATTCTGGGAGTCTGTCACTTCCAGCACAAATTTTTCTTCTTCTCTCCATTCGCTCCAGTTATACAAAGTTTCGTACGGAGCAAGCCTGTAAGATTTCCATTGAACAAAGCGGTCGAAGGCCTGTTCAATTTGTACCGATAACAAAGTTTTGTTAATTATGGAGTCCGGAGAGGGGCTGCATACAGCGCATGGGTCCACTGTAGGCAAGGGTTCCAACACAGGTGTGGGAGCCTGTATCGGAGAGGGATCCCGTACAGGGGTTGGTACCCTGAGGGGATATGGATCCCTAACGGGTGTGGGTTCCCGTTCAGGAGATGTGGCTATTGGCTTCAAAGTGGCAGCCGACTCGCCAGAGTCTTTCAAGTTGGCAAATAACTGTGTATCCGTTGTTGCCGCCAATAGCTCGGGATATACTGTCTGGACAGTAGCAGTCATTTCGTCCGCATGGGTTTTGCCCTGGTGTGTCGATACAGTGGATTGCGCCTTGGCCTTAATTTTGGAAAACCTTTGAAGTTTCCTTTTCGGCTTCTCACCAGCAAGGGGAGACTTGTTGTGAGATCTCTTTCTTTTCTTCGAGGGCTCCTCGCTTCCGGACTTCGAGGTTACGTCCCTTGGATCAACAAAAAGGGGCAGAGTGCAGACAAATGGTCTTGTCGCAATCAGATGTTATTTGTTGAAGAAGGAGGGCTGGTTCCTCCAATGTATTTTCGGGAATATATTTTCTTTGCTTCCTTTGCTTTCGAAACACCGCACTTGGTCATAATATTATTAAGAAACAGACCAAAAGACTTCTTCTGAGAGGCAGGTTTAGAGACTTCTTCCTACAGCCTCTTGAGAACAATCTGACACCAGTTGACCTTCTCGCAGGTCATGATGGCGACCATCATTCTAAACCTCAGATTGGTGCACATATCGAATGCACCTGTTCTGTTTTCAATCACACGACAACAGAAATCGTGTAAGTAAACAAATAGAAGGCAAAAATGTTTCTTATGGCATGAAGTATGAACATTCTCGATCGATGCTGAACCAATGAATAAACCGTAGTATTTGGTTAAGATTTCTTAGGACCCAAAGGTCTCAAGTTCCTCCATGGACAGGCCTTTAGCAGGGAGCCTGTATAAATTTTGAAGCAGGTATTGGTCAACGCGGATCTCCACTCCGCGGACGGTGGCAGTGATGTCGGTGACGTTTCCCCCCTGTGTAAGATAGAATAAACGGACAGCTACGTTGAGGTAAAATTCCTCAACCATTTTCGCATCGTAGCACTCAGTAGTGTGACTTCCAAGGCGATAGAGGCCTTGCTGACGAATCCTCGAGACAATGAACTCCATGGATTCAACGTCATCTCCTTCAGCGTGAACATGTTCAACAACCACATATCTGGCAAAGATCCGTCCGTCAATGATGGTGGCGGTTTTCTTGAGAGATGGGGAGGAAGTCCGTGAAGATTCCATAGTAGTTTCTTGAAGAAAAGTAATCAAAGAAAATCGCAGTAAAATTGCAGTGAAATGTAAGCTGTTTGCTCAAAGACTCGTTCAATTTGCAGAAAGCATAAAGAGTCAACGAGGGCAAGAACATTCCTTTTATAGTGGGCGGTGGGAAGATTTAGGGTTTCCAGACAGTGAACGGTCAGATTTAAGGGATGGAAACCATCGTTTTAAATGAACGAACAGGATGGACTGAGCATAACGGGTACATCTTTATCCATATGATTTTAAAATGATCGCGGGTCCCACATCTGATGTTTCGACTTCCCTTATTGCCCGAAATGGCGGAGTGAAATTATAAAATAATTTGAAAAGTCGCGGCGTTTATATAAAAATAGTCCAGATGTCGTGTAAAGCATTTAATTCAAAAGACATTTGATTTAAAACAGGGCACGTGGACTCAAAGCTGTTTTAAAATGAATAGACTATAAGTATAATATTAATTGAATTTCCATAGTATGTGCTGTATCCGCGAAAATACAGTGTTCCCCCTTAAAAGGTACATAAGGGATTCAATTCTTACGATAGTATTTTGGATTAATACTGTATTCATGAGTCATACTGTATTCCCCCTTAATTATTGCACACGTCAGCTATATGATAATTCATGTCTCTTTGTTCCTACAGTGCTGTCAGATTGTCTGAATGTACAGATAATTAACAGTGGATACTGTATTCTTGGGTCTTACAACATTCCCCCTCAATTGTTGAGTAAAAACATTAAAAACTTAAAGGGAGTCGGGCTGTAGCAATCCCAATTCTTGTCGAAGCATACAGAATCTTGCTGTACTGAGAGGCTTGGTAAAGATGTCGGCTAACTGGATATCTGTATGGACTTTCTCCATCTGAACATCCTTGTTCTCAACATGATTCCTAATGAAGTGATGCTTCATATGAATATGCTTAGTACGCAAGTGCAATAAAGGATTGTGCGTTATTGCAGTTGCACTCATGCTATCGCACATGATCGGTGTTTCCTTGACAGAGATTCCATAATCTGACAGTTGTTGTTACATCCAAAGGATCTGCATACAGCAACTACCAGCAGCATAGTATTCTGATTCTGCCGTGGAAAGTGAGTTTGCCAATTGCTTCTTACTGAACCAAGATACAAGTCTAGGTCCAAGAAAGTGACAAGTAGCGCTTGTACTCTTCTTATCTAGCTTGCACCCTCCGAGATCCAAGTCGCTGTAGCCAACCAAATAGAATCTACCTTCTTTAGGATACCACAGTCCTACATCGACTGCTCCTTTGACGTACTTTAGGATTAGTTTGGCTGTTGTGAAGTGTGATTCTTTAGGTGCTACTTGATATCGAGCACACACTCTTACAACAAACTGGATATCGGGCCTGCTAGCTGTTAGGTACAAGATTGAGCCAATATTCTTCCTGTAGAGTGATTGATCAACCGGCTTTCCAGCTTCGTCAGCACTAATTTTCACGAAAGTGATCATGGGGTTGACGATGATTTGGAATTGTTCATCCCAAACTTGTTGAGAAGCTCCTTGCTGTACTTTTCCTGGTTGATGAAGATTCCCGTTGGCAATTTCTTGACCTGCAATCCTAGGAAATAACTAAGTTCTGCCATCATACTCATTTCAAATTTACTTTACATGAGATGAGAGAATTTTTGACATAGAGCAAGGTTAGTTGAACCAAATATAATATCATCTACATATATTTGAACCATCAGGAGGTCATCACCTTCCTGTATTTTAAACAGGGTCTTGTCCACATCACCTTTCTCGAATCCATTATCGGTTAGGTGCAGGGATAAGGTCTCATACCACGCTCTGGGTGCTTGCTTAAGTCCATACAACGCTTTCCTTAGCCTGTATACCAGGTCTCCGCCTTCTGTGTTGACAAACCCTGGTGGTTGTTCAACATAGACTTCTTTGGCAAGGTCTCCATTCAGGAATGCACTATTTACGTCCATTTGATATACAATGAAGCTCTTATGGGCAGAAAAGGCTAGAAATATCCTAATGGCTTCTAGTCTGTCCATAGGGGCAAATGTTTTATCGTAGTCTATGCCTTCTTCCTATCTGTAGCCTTGTGCGACTAGATGGGATTTGTTGCTAATAACAAGTCCATTCAAATCCTTCTTGTTTCTAAATACCAATTTTGTTCCAATTACGGCTTGATGCTCAGGTCTGGGTACTAGATACCATACATTGTTTCATTCGAAACCATTAAGCTCTTCTTCGATAGATGAAATCCAGTGAGAATTGTTTAGGGCTTCTATGGTAGAAACAGGTTCGGATTGAGCTAAGGAAACAACAATAGTGCACATATTAGGTCGTCTTACTTCAGACTGAGACTTTCATATAGGAAATGGAGATATCTTAGATTCTGATTCTTCCTGCGCACATAGTACATTTCCTAGTGTACTCTGTATTCTCCTACAGGTAGATACACCAGAATCAATGTTTCCTATGATCAACTACTGCGGGTCATCTCTCAACTATCTTCTGTCGGGTTCTAATTCGGCGTCCCGTACTATATCTTGAGTTGCTATAGTTTCAGCTTCAGCTTGTACATGTTAGGCATATTTTTATACGCTTATTTATCATTATTTTGTATTCTTTTGAATTGTAAATCTGGATAAATGAGCCTGTAATGCCCTATTATCTTATGTGTTGCAGGAAATTGGAGTCCGAAAGCCGAAACGATGAAAAACGGACGAAAACGGGCGACTTTGCCTGTGGCCGCAAGACAAGGCAAGCGCGGCAGCACAGAAGGCACCCGACCTCCGAATAATGCACTGAGCCGCGGCACGTATAAAGTGAGCCGCGACCCAGATGAATTTAATGCGCCTGTGTTTTAATCTACGCCCGTGAGCCGCGGCACAGGTTAAGTGAGCCGCGGCACACGGGGCGGTTTTTGTGTACTCCGTGCGGTTTTGGGCCGTTGCGAAGCCGGATCTCGACCTAATCACACGGACGCGTTTTTGTGGCAGAAGAAAGCTATAAATAAAGCGGCAAGGTCAGAAAAGAGGGGGGATCGACTGATCAGAGAATTGATTATCAAGGAGCAGAAGCAGAAGACATCAGGAGCAGAGGGCGGGAGCCAGAAGAACGGAGGGATCCGAGCTCTTCATCTGCGTTTGATTATAATGCTTTCATTCTTTTATTCTGTATTTTTATCTTTTAGCATGTCAGGCTAAAACCCTTGTTCTAGGATTTTGATGAAACCTAAGTTTTGACGGATTTGCTTTAGATTATCTATATAATTTCCTTTTCTATTGAGTTTTCCCAATCGATTTTAATGCTTTCAATTGTCTGGCCAATAATTGGATTGTTTCAATTACGCAACTCGAATCGGGAGAGGAGAGTTGGTGAGGAACTATTGGTGAGAACCGTTTTATTCTGTGAGATAGGAATATACTCATAGGAACTACGTGGCCTTTTGAAGATTTTATGCTTTTTGCCTACTGACGAATTAATTCACCTAGGGATAGAGTGCGTTATTCGCCTTTAGAAAAATCTATTGACCTCGGGAGAGGCGGTAGAGTATTTTAGCAATCTTCGCCTTCAATAAATTGGGAAAATCATTAACTTCAGATAATCGAAAGTAAATTCGGATAAACCGAGGTGGATTCAGAATCCTAGAATTATTCATCATTTGATTTTTCTTCTTAGATCGATCGTTTATACTATTTAGTCTTTTATTAATTTCTTTTAGTAATTAATTGCAACTCAAAGTTCAATTGTTCAAATAAAACTAGAATACATAAAAATCGGTAGTTAGTGATTCAGTCCTCGTGGGAACGATACTCACTCATCACTTTATTACTTGTATACGATAACGTGCACTTGCGTTCAATAAAAATCGCAACAAGTTTTTGGCGCCGTTGCCGGGGACTGAAAATTTTACTAATATCGATTTCAGTATTTCTAGTCTTAGTTTGAACATTTTGTTTTATTTATTTTCTTGTATTTTATTTTATTTTATTTGTTTGTCCTTTCAGGATCTTTCGGGTAGTGCATGAGAAAATTTGGTAATGAAGGCCTACTACCTTTGGATACCGAACTCGATCGCACTCTTCGAAGAAATATAAAGGAGAAACGAGAGTCACCGACCACAGCCACCATGGCCAATAATATCGAAAATCACGGAGGTGATAATCCTGTTCAGCAAGTTCAACCGGCACTAGCACTTCGAGATTATGCTATGCCGCAGATTAATGCTAACTTTTCGGGGATTCGGCGTCCCACTATCCAGGCGAACAATTTCGAAATCAAGCCTGCAATTATTCAGATGGTACAAGCGAGCCAGTTCTGTGGATTGCCGAATGACGACCCCAATGCACACATTGCGTCTTTTCTCGAGATTTGTGACACGTTCAAGAACAATGGTGTCACCGACGATGCTATCCGTCTAAGGCTTTTCCCTTTCTCCTTGAGGGATAAAGCAAAATTTTGGTTGAATTATTTATCGCCGGGCTCGATCACGACATGGGCAGAATTAGCGCAAGCCTTCCTTGCTAAATTCTTCCCACCTTCGAAGACGGCGAGGTTACGGAACGAAATTACCACCTTTGGTCAATATGATATGGAGTCGCTCCACGAGGCATGGGAGCGATACAAAGATTTGCTACGGAGATGCCCACATCACGGCCTTCCGGACTGGCTTCAGATTCAGACGTTCTATAATGGTTTGAGTGCTTCTACACGCACTCTCGTGGATGCAGCAGCTGGAGAAGCCTTAATGGGAAAAACTATGGCTGAAGCACATTCTTTGTTGGAAGCCATGGCCGCTAATGCTTATCAATGGCCATCCGAAAGAGTAAATCCGAAGCGAGTTATGGAGATCTCAAATAATGATCTGATCTCTACATTGTCAGCCCAAGTCGCAGCACTAACGCAGCAGCTTGAAGCATTTTCGCATGCTCCTTCCCCCATTACCATTGAATCTTGCAATTGGTGTAACAAATCTCACCCTAGCGCGGAGTGCCAAGTCGGAAACCCGTTCGAGCAGCCCCCAATTGAACAAGCTCAGTTCGTAGGAAATGGGAACCGGCAAAATAATCCGTACTCCAACACGTATAATCCGGGATGGCGTAACCATCCCAACTTCTCATGGAGAAACGGACAGAACTCGAACCAGCCTCCGTTCGCTCAAAACCAACATCAGCCTCCTCCCGCTCCAAAAGTTTCTCTCGAGGAAGCAATTGCGAAATTGGCAGCGAATACGAGTCAATTCATGACCCGTATAGAAGCAACATTGCAAAATCATTCTGCTTCCATTCACAACTTGGAAGTCCAACTGGGACAGATTGCTAATGTGTTGACAGCCCGCCCGGAGGGAGCATTGCCAAGTACGACCGAGATAAATCCTAGAGAAAGTCTAAATGCGATCAGTTTGAGAAGCGAGAAGGAGGTGTGTGACCAGCCCGAGAGGAGTGAAAAGAGAAGTGAAATTGAGCAGAAGAAAAATTCAGCGACGAAGAAATCACAAGATTGGAGACCCTCGATAACGCTTCCGGATAATCCGTAGGCATATGTACCACCCATCCCATTTCCGCAGCGGTTACAACAGAAAAAGGCGGACAAGCAATTCTCTAAGTTTCTCGATACTTTCAAAAATCTTCACATAAATATTCCATTCGTTGATGCATTGGAGCAAATGCCGAGTTACGTTAAATTCATGAAGGAGATCTTGTCAAAGAAAAGAAAGCTCGAGGAGTTTGAGACAGTCGCCTTAACGGAGGAGTGCAGCGCGATCCTTCAGAAAAAGCTTCCACCAAAATTGAAGGATCCGGGAGGCTTCAATATACCGTGCACCATGGGTAACCTCTCTTTTGATAAGGCGTTGTGTGATCTCGGGGCTAGTATTAATCTCATGCCTCTGTCTATTTTCAAAAAGCTGGGAATTGGAGAAGCGAAGCCGACGACAATCTCCTTGCAATTAGCAGATCGATCGATTAAATATCAGAGGGGAATAATCGAGGACGTGTTAGTAAAAGTTGATAAGTTCATATTTCCGTCCGACTTCATTGTGCTCGACATGGAGGAATATCAAGACATCCCAATCATTTTGGGAAGACCATTCTTAGCAACCGGCCGAACCCTCATAGATGTGGAAAAAGGCGAACTAACTCTAAGGGTTCAAGATGAGCATGTCACGTTCCAAGTGTTTAAATCCTTTCCGTGTCCAGGTGGTGTTGAGAAGAGCTCAAAAATTGATAGTGTGGATGCCGTTGCGAAAGACACACACCAGAAGAATCGTCGGTTGAAAAACTCAGAATCCGTTTCAGAGAGTCCCAATGCTGTCCTAAGTTCGTTCGAGAAAGAGGAAAATAAGCCAGCCGTAAAACGGAGGCCAAATCATGAGAAAAATGGGTGCTTCGGGAAGTTGTTTGTGTCGAAACCTTTTCGCAAACAACATTTGGTGTCCAAACCGAAAATTGAATCGTTAAAGACCAATGGTCAAAATTTTAAAACACATATTAACGGTTCGATTGACGGGGCGGAGTCCAAATGGAGTTTGCGAAAAGCGAACTGATTTCCGATAGGTCCGGCTGAAGACTATAAACTTAGCGCTTCTCGGGAGGCAACCCGAGTTTTAGTAGTATATTTTTAGTGTTTTAGTATTTTCTTGCATTTTTGAATATTTATTTTTCAGCATTTTTGCTTTGATTTGCTGATCCCTCTCATTCTTGACGTGTTCCTTTTAAAATTATGTGAAGAAAAAGTCCCAGGGAAAAAATGGATGCCTGAGCCGCGGAACAAGGCTTGTGAGCCGCGGCACATACAACTCGAAAGAGAGAGCCAAACATTCTGTACTATGTGCCGCGGCACAAACTTACTGAGTCACGGCACACTTGAGTCCTGAGCCGCGGCACACTAACCTTTTGAGCCGCGGCACCCGTATGATGAGCCGCGGCACCCGGCGACATCACAAAAAGTCCCTGGCCGACTGTACTATGGGCCGCGGCTCACTTAAGATGTGCCGCGCCCTGCTCGTAATCAATAGCCTGTATCTTCTTATACTCGATCGGCCGGGACCTCAGGTAAACTTCTTCCCTTCCCTCCTGCACACAAGCACGCGGCCGACATCTTTCTTTGCTCCCTCTTCTTGCATTCTTCATTCCAAGTCAGGTAAATCCCGAACTCTTAATCATAATTGATGCATGATTCGAAACGAAAATTGAAGTTATATGCTGCTAGTTGTTCTTCAAATTTTTTTTTTTGGAGTTGGAATATGGTGAATATGGAGTGGATTGTGATGGTATTTGTGATTATAAACTAATTGGTGATGTTAGTTTTCTGTTATCATGGCCGTATATCTGTATTAACTTTTTTGGGATTTGGAGTTAGCCATGAAAATTCTTGTTCTTCATTTTAACTTGTGCATACCAAGTGTTTGATAAATTGTAGCAATGAAACATTATTAAGCCAAGCCTTTTCAAACTATGTGCAACGAATCATTTTATCCCGACCCTTCCATCCTTTGTAAACTTGAGAGCTCATTCTTAATTTCCTCTTTGATGATGCAAGCTCATTCATTCACATTCCGCATGGTGTAGTCTAGAAGCGTGCAAGATCGCCGAACGACGCCGGCACCAGTGCGTGAGCATACAGGAGGGGAGTACTTGACCTTTCACTTTTATTGCCTATTATATTTTGTCCATTGAGGTCAATGTACGTCCTAAGTTTTGGGGGGGGGGGGGGTTTACTTTATGTTGCTACACTTATTGCTGTACTTATTTCGTTGCACTTTTCATTGTTTTTTGTTATTTTTGTTGTTACTAGCCTTGCTTGTCATGATTTTACTCTTATTCGTGAATTTTTCGTGCTTCTATTTGTGTAATACTGATATTACAACACTATTTTCTCTCTGAAGGAACGGTTGAATTTTAGTCGAGTTGTAGTCAGTAATATCTGTTTCTGCTTAGTCTTCATTTAGGTCCGAATTTTTTTTCGTTTTTTGTAGAGATCTTAGCGGATAAGAAATGAGACATACGTGTTTTATAATAGCCGTCTATATGTTTGGTTTCATTTTTCGGTTAGCTAGTCGTCCAGTAACATGAGTCGTATTGGCATTTGATTTGAGTTTAGAGTCGGACAGTTTTTCCCGAAAAGTCAAGATATTTTTGCTCTATGACGGGAAGTCTAGTAACCGGGGGTATTTGCGTGACCCGTTGTTTACCCTTGCGTAAAACGACGACCCTGATTAGACTAGTGGTTTAGAAATTTCGCATTACCGATGATGGGAAGCCTAGTAACCGGGGGTATTCACGTGACCCGTTGTTTACTCTCGCGTAAAACAGCAACCTTGACATGCGGGAACAGAAATTCGAGTTGTTTCTCCGCTGTGGAGGGGAACTTAGTAACTAGAAGCATCCATGTGCCCCATGAGTGTCTTTTACGTCAAACGGTTTCCCAATACATGAGAATGGAATTTCCACCATAGGATTATCCCGATGAAACATCCCGAGATCCGAACCTAGTGGTCAACTCGAATCAATTTATTGATTATATATAAGGGAACACTGTCCGAGGGTTAATTTTGATGAAACTCGTGAAAATTTTTGCCAGTAGACTGTGGAACTGGGCGAGTTAGCTTGTTTATTTTAACTTTTCATATTGACGGTCGATTAAATTCACGTTTGTTAATCTTTGAGCTGGATTTTCTTCATAAACGAGTGATTAGGACTGAAACTGGTTACTTTGTGGAATCAATGTTCTGGATGTAGCTCGCTATTACGATACTTGTATTATTCAGAGAGAATTTCAGGGTAGTATTGATTAGGTTGAGCACTATGAGTTGCACGATTATTCACGATATTATTTTGTTGAAATTAATTCTTTTTGCTTGAGGACAAGCAAAGACTCAAGTTTGAGGGTATTTGTTAGGCGTATTTTTATACGCTTATTTATCATTATTTTGTATTCTTTTGAATTGTAAATCTGCATAAATGAGCCTGTAATGCCCTATTATCTTATGTGTTGCAGGAAATTGGAGTCCGAAAGCCGAAACGATGAAAAACGGACGAAAACGGCGAATTTTGGCCAAGGGCCGCGGCACAAGGCAAGTGGGCCGCGGCACAGGAAGGCACCCAGCGACCTCCGAATAATCTGTACTCTGAGCCGCAGCACAGATAAAGTGAGCCACAACCCAGATGAATTTAATGCGCCTAGGTTTTTAATCTGCGCCCCGTGAGCCGCGGTACAGGTTAAGTGAGCCGCGGCACACGGGGCGGTTTTTGTGTACTCCGCGCGGTTTTGGGCCATTGCGAAGCCGGATCTCGACCTAATCACACGGACGCGTTTTTATGGCAGAAGAAAGCTATAAATAAACCGGAAAGGTCAGAAAAGATGGGGGATCGACTGATCAGAGAATTGATTATCAAGGAGAAGAAGCAGAAGACATCAGGAGCAGAGGGCGGGAGCCAGAAGAACGGAGGGATCCGAGCTCTTCATCTGCGTTTGATTTTAATGCTTTCATTATTTTATTCTATATTTTTATCTTTTAGCATGTCAGGCTAAAACCCTTGTTCTAGGATTTTGATGAAACCTAAGTTTTGACGGATTTGCTTTAGATTATCTATATAATTCCCTTTTGTATTGAGTTTTCCCAATCGATTTTAATGCTTTCAATTGTATGGCCAATAATTGGATTGTTTCAATTACGCAACTCGAATCGGGAGAGGAGAGTTGGTGAGGAACTATTGGTGAGAACCGTATTATTCTGTGAGATATGAATATACTCATAGGAACTACGTGGCCTTTTGAAGATTTTATGCTTTTTGGCTACTGACGAATTAATTCACCTAGGGATAGAGTGCGTTATTCGCCTTTAGAAAAATCTATTGACCTCGGGAGAGGCGGTAGAGTATTTTAGCAATCTTCGCCTTCAATAAATTGGGAAAATCATTAACTTCAGATAATCGAAAGTAAATTCGAATAAACCGAGGTGGATTTAAAATCCTAGAATTATTCATCATTTGATTTTTCTTCTTAGATCGATCGTTTATACTATTTAGTCTTTTATTAATTTCTTTTAGTAATTAATTGCAACCCAAAGTTCGATTGTTCAAATAAAACTAGAATACATAAAAATTGGTAGTTAGTGATTCAGTCCTCGTGGGAACGATACTCACTCATCACTTTATTACTTGTATATGATAACGTGCACTTGCGTTCAAGAAAAATCGCAACAGTACAGCATCGACTTCATCTACTTCTGTCCTTACAGTTGCGGGGTTGATTTCTAGGTCAACAACAGGCTCTATAGGAGTTGGAGGGTCATTAATGGTGAGTTGTTGGATATTCTGAGTAACATCTTATACTCCTGTAGGATCATGGTGAGGTTCGTCGAACACTACATGTACTGATTCCTCAATTGTCAGCTTCCTTTTATTAAAGATCTTGTAAGTTTTGCTGACAGAGGAATATCCTACAAATATCCCTTCATTCGATTTCTCATCGAAGGTTCTAAGTTGATCTTTCTCGTTGTTCAACACATAAAACCTGCATCCAAATATGTGAAAGTACGAAACTAATGAAGTTTTGTTGTTCCATACCTCGTATGCTGTTTTGTTGTGGTGTTTGTTGATGATACAACGGTTTTGTTTATAGCACGCTGTATTGGTGGCTTCGCCCCAGAAACACCGTGGCAACTTGATTGCGGCAATCATTGTCCTTGTTGCTTCTTTCAGCATCATGTTCTTTCGCTCAGCAACACCATTTTGTTGAGGTGTACGGGCAGCCGAGTATTCGTGTTGTATTCCATTTTTCGAATAGTATTTCTCTATAAAGCGGTTAGTAAATTCAGTGCCTCTGTCGGAACGAATGGACACGATACTCAACCCTTTATCATTTTGAAGCTTTCTCAGGTGCTCGGGCAACTTTGATGTTGTTTCCTTCTTCTTGCTCAGGAAGATTGTCCAAGCATACCTGGAAAAATCATCGACAATAACGAGACAGTATTTCTTACATCCCAAACTTACCGGGTCTACAGGACAGCATAGATCCATATGTAGCATTTCCAGAACTCTTTGAGTGGAAAGGTAGGATTTGCTTTTCAGGGTGGTCTTGATTTGCTTGCCTTTCTGACAGGGTCCACAGACGCGGTCTTTTTGGAATGACACATTTGGCAAACCTCTGACCATTTCCTGTATAGCGAGCTTGTTGCTCATCTTGAAGTTGACGTGAGACATCCTCTTGTGCCATATCCATCTTATATCTGCAGTGCCTTTGGCAACAAAACAAGAAATTATGGAGCTCGTAGGCATCCAATCAGCAATATACATATTACCTGATCTGCTTCCTGTGAGCACAACTTCTTTGGTTAGGAAGTTCTTGACTCTACAGTGATCTATATAGAATTTCACCGAGAACTATTTGTCACAGAACTGGCTAACACTAAGTAGATTGTACTGTAAGCCTTCAACATAAGCTACATCGGTGACTTTGAATTTTCCTACAAGCAGGGTTCCCTTCCCTCTTGTTCTTCCTTTAGATTTATCACCGAAGCGCACTTTTGGACCACGACCTTATACACAATCTGGTAGCTTGCTTTTGTCTCATATTATGTGCCGAGAACATCCGCTGTCGAAGTACCAGATGACCTGTAGGCAAAGGAATTAAGTAGATTTAGGTCCCCTTTGACTATTAGGTCCATGGATGTTAGTGTCTTTAGGTACCCAGATTTTCCTGACAGCAATTGGTTTGCTGTAGGTAACTTTAGGCACATTCTTGCGGTATTTACGTGGGGAAGGTACGTAGTCGCTATAACCATGATAATTATTATGTATGTAAAATTCAGGGATATTATTATTAATCCAGTACGAATGCCGTCTTGGAGGTGGAGCCATTTTCTTCGGCCTTACAGCTTGCCTCCTGGGTCTCCAGTTGGATTCCCAAAGTTGTTGCTGATATTGTGCGGATACCTACTTTCGCGATGGATAACGAGGCTCTTGTATCCAATATCTAGGTCTGCTATACTATTGTAAGTACTGCTGTGTGGACCTTTGATATTTGTGTACAACCTTCTTTCTGAACGGCTGCTGACGCTTTTGATATGCTTGAGGAGCATGATGTTGGTTATGACTTATAGGCCTGAATAGCTGAGGATTCCGCTGGCTGGAATATGACTGGGGTGGCAGAATGGCAGCCTTTTCTGTTCGCGGTGCAACTGGTACCTTCATATGACTCGGGATTTCTTCCGATATAGGAATGGTTTCCACACCCCTAATGAACACAGTACTAGTTGTCCCTTTATTGGAACTTGAGCTGTATCCTAAGCCACTTTTATCATGAGAATGTTGCCCAGTGCTTAGAATTTCTTCCATCCTTTTAGATGATTTGTCGAAAGATTTAAGATGGTCTCAAGTTCTCCTTCTCATTTTTCGAGAGTTTTAATTTTGTCTTGGAGCAGAACAAAATCATTTGTCTTGCTTTCACTGAGAGACTTAACCTCATTTAGTTCTTGAGCAAGTTGATGATTGCTCTCCATGAGTTTTTCATGATCGACTTTGCTGTTTTCACAATCAACAGACATGTTTTCATAATTTAATTTCAGCAAGTCATTTTCTTCTTTCAGCTCTATGTTAGAAATTTGGAGCTGTATTTTTCATTTTTCAATGTCTCATGGGCATTTTAAATATTTTTGAATTCATTCATCATATTTTCAAAAGTATGCGATGCATTTATAGGAGTAACTGAGGTTGAGCTTACCTCATCATCGCTGTCTTCGTCTTCCGGTATGTCTTTGGTCATAAAGCACATATATGTTTTATCTTCGAATTCATCATCAGATGAGTCACTGCCAGTAACTGCCTGAAGACATTCTTCGGACTTTTTTGGTGCGGGGGAGGCTTCTGATTCACCAATCAGGGCCTTGAGCTTTTTTTTCCAAGCACATCTTCTTTCATCTTTTTCTTGTTGCTCGGCATCCGACAACTTTTGAACTAGAGGGTGAGTATATTTATTTGCATAATGTCCTAGTTTCCTGCAGTTGTAACATAGATTAGCATCACCAGAGGAAGTTTCGGTACTTACCTTGTGAACAGGCTTGGGCCTGTAGGGAGTCTTTCCTGGCTGCTTGATGAACTTCTTGAACTTATGCATGAGGAGCGCCATTTCATCTTGTGACAGGATGTCGTCGTTGTCAGCATTCTTGTGGGTAGGCTTTGATGAGCTGGGCCTTCTATGCCTTCTGTTGGATACAGTGGCTAGCGCTGTAGTCCTAGCAGGAGATTCTTAAGCTTTCTCTCTTCTCTCAATATCATACTCAAAAGCTTTAAGGTCAGAGAACAAATCAAAAGTATATATGTCATTAAGATTGCATGACACACGCATAGCTGTGGTCTTAATGTCCCATCGGGCAGGGAGAGATCTGAAAATTTTTAGGTTCTCCTTTTGTGTATAAATCTTGCCCAATGCTTCAAGTTCACCAACAATGCCAGTGAATCTGAGGTCAAGTTCCTCGAGTGTTTGAGTTGGTTTCATTTCAAAAGATTCAGATTGCTGAGTCAATTTTGAAATTTTGTTTTGTTTTGAGAGCTCAGTTCCCTCACAAATTAACTTGAGTTTATCCCAGATATCCTTGGCTGTTTTTACAGTTTTTTACCTTCGAGAACGTGCCTTTGTCAAGAGTGACAAATAACGCGTTCTTAACCACATTGTCGAGGTTGGCGCGCTTTCAATAATCAGTGGTCCATTGTTCGCGCTCTTTCTCGAGCATCTCTGCATGATCTTGGCCTTCAATTCTTGGGGCCGGATTTACCTTCATGATCTTTATGGGGCCATCCTGTATAACAAAAATCATCTCTTTGTGCATTGCTGCAAGATGAGGCTCCATCCTAATTCTCCAATCGTCGAACTCGTTAATAGAAAACATAGGAACTTTATTGATCATTGATGTATCCATATGAGAATATAGGAAAAAAGAATTGTTTTCAAAAATAAGTGTAACACCCCCAATCCACTCACGGATATTACACGCCGTATACCCTTTCCTCAAGGACCTACCAGGCTGGTAACTAAAATCAAACATCTAAACATCGCCTTTAAGGCTAAAATGACTCAGTAGACCAATTTGGTCTTTCAATAATTACATACAACTCAATCTCAATACATGCCCACGCAGGGGTCGAATACAACACACTCCCGTATAACGGGAAATAAAAACTGCAGCGGAAATAAAGTACAACTACCCATATGACATCGTACGGGTCCTCATGTGATTAGTATCGATCATCTTTCATCATCCTTCATGCCGACCATGTGTTATACTCCCAAAACCTGAATGCAAATACAGACATCCACCCGCCGATTACTCGGGGGTTAGCAAAATTCCACTACTTTGCTAGTGCAAGTACAAAGTACAAATACAAGTCATACAAATCGTGTTTCAAGAATAACAATAACCAGGAATCCCCAAAGATTTAAACATAACGAAAATACTTCCCGAGGCAAGAGTTAGGTAAAGCTTTCCAAATTCGAAAGATCTCAAATCATGAGAACAGTTTGAAAAATGGTTTAAAATAAACAAGGGTCACAGCCCAAAGATTTGCTTTCTTGAATAAAAACTAACAACAATTCACAGGGTTCAAAATCCACGTCACGTGTCCTTGACGGACATAAAGTCAGCAAAAACATAACCACCCAAGATACGAAATCTCGGTCACACCCAAGGTACTCGACCTGGTCAATACATCCAAATCATATACATAACACCGTGAACACATGACACGTCATATCACGGTTGGATCAATCACTTGTTGTCTCCTGACCACATGATCGCATGTCATGTGTCACCGTAGGTTCCTTACAACACCGTGATCACTTGCCATGTCATCTCACGGTTGGATCAATCCCTTGTTGTCTCCTGACCACATGATCATATGTCATGTGTCACCGTAGGTATCCCGAGTCTCTCACGGTTGGATCAATCACTTATTGCATCCTGACCACATGATCGCATGTCATATGTCACCGTAGACCCCGCCCATATCCATACATTTACACACATTTCACAATACAACAAGGATATCCAAACAATTCACCCAGAGACATCAAACACTTAGCACGACACAACGTCAAACCACAACACACCGAAATGAGGCAACATATGTGCACACGCATTATCAAGCACAACATCAACACAAAACGTATCCATAGGACTCACATAGTCATTTTATAAAAGACACACCAATCACAAACATACACACGAGTTTGAAAGGGGGGCTTTTCACGAGGCTAAACCAAGTCCTTTGGAAATTCATTCCAAACAACCAAACAAACATACCAAGACGATCACCAATCATCATATCCACAAAACAAGAAATGTATGAACAAGGTACTTGCCTCAAATAATCCCAAACGCGTAGAATCGACCGAAGTGAGGAGACGCGAACCGTCTACGAATCCGCAGACTCCGCCGAACGACAACCCGCGATAATAAACTATGAATGACAACAATAACAATGAAAATAAATTCCAAAGTACGACCCAGAGCCGCCGAATTAAAAGAACAAACGACGAAAGTTCAAGAGTTTCTCCCAAAACGGCCAAGAACATGACTTGACCCGAAAAAAACATGAAAACAGAATTTCAACCCGTGGGTTATGATCAATACGAAAAGATAACGACAATAGAACCAAAAATCTCGGATTGAAATCACGAAATCGAGAAACCCAAAATATCTCAAATAGGGATCTAAAACCTTACCTTGATTCGGAGAAGAAGGAAGGCTAGATGATGATGAACACGAAGAAGACCAACCGAGATGATTACTACCATCAAAGGCCAACGAAAGCTCATCCAAATCCACCCCAAATTGCCAAAAACGCAACAAGGGAGAAGGGAGGAAGGAAATGGCCCGAAATCGATCAACTCTCAAATATATGTACCCACATGAGGCTAAGGTACGTAAGCAATGAGGCTTAACGTATGTTGGTGAGGTTACGTACGTAAGGTACACTCCCTTACGTACGTAAGAGCCATCCAGACTCTCCTGTCCGAAAACCCGAACAAATTAACATACGTAAATAATAAATCATTACGTACGTAAGAGTGGCATCGATAGCGTACGCTCATGAATAATAGCATGCGCTATTCATCTGGCAGTACAAAACAGCTGCCAGATATTCAAATCGAAAAAGATCGCGGAACGCGGCGAACATGAATTACTACGGTCGAACAAGACGAGTAGTACGACAATTAAAACATGAGTTTAAGCTTGAAACAAACACATGATCCCAACAACTCGGAGGTAGGTAAAAGCGAGTACGTCAACAAGTACCCACAACTATGGAAAAATTACAAAATGGCCCAAACGTTCGAAAAATCAAGATATGACGATGAATAACCAAATCGAAGCTCACAACACGTATAACAACGTTAAATGAACTTACGAGAAACCCGAAACAACAGTTTCTAATGAGATTCACAATGTCGAACTCAAGCGCGGAAAAGTCGCCTAAAAACACGGAACTCAACAAAATGACACCAAAATGAACTCGGATGTCAAAAAGTGCAGAATTAATCATTCTCAGAAAGACGAAACGGTCACAGGCAAGTCATCAAAATGGACTCTTGCCAAAAAAGAAAATTACCAAAAATCAAAATTGCGGATATTACATACTACCCTCCTTAAAAGAAGTTTCGTCCCGAAACTTAAAACAAGTAGGGAGAAGCAATAAACCACCAGGAACATATCAACGAGAGACACAAGAACCGCGTAACTTACGCCCATTGGCGAAACGTTACAAGAAATGCAAGGAAACATACGACGCGAATTCACACTCAACGACAAATGTCACAATGCCACAAGCAGAGACATAACAAAATCAAGAGGTGACGAGCGTCATCAAATAGATAGTACAATCAAATCAATTATCCGAACAATCACAAAATAGGAGGTACCTAATACAAGAAAACATGCACAATCAAGAAAATAGAAAATAAACACAAAATGATCCACAAGGGAAACCGCCAACAGTCCGGACTGCGCCGAAATCCTCAAAAACCACACTAGGCATCTCCGTGTTCTTTTGGAGCAGAGACGCAACCCCGATCCCCAAATCTCTGAGCTACCATCTCGCAATGCACGGCTCGGTGACCCACCTGGCCACACTCAAGACAGCTGACTAACGGTGAACGATAATTCTTCGCGGTATGGCCCGCTCGACTACAGTTATAACATGTCTTCATGCTGCTCACATTACTCACTGTAGGGGTACTACTCCTCCTCTAGTCACGCGATCGAGGAACCATCTGGGGATGATGACACGAAGTCCCAGCCTCAGAAGGCCCACTCCCCTGATTTCCTGAAAGTTCCCAATCGTCTTCTGTTTCTTCGATTCGGACACATGTTCAGTCGATAATATGGATAGCTCATAGGCTAACACCCTATTCTGATACTCTCTCAACGAAGTACATGTGAGACCCGCCATGTACTAGCGAATCTCCGGTTCTCCTACTAAAATGACAGATCTTATCTTCTTCTGTCCTTACTTGATCCTACACGTAGCTGATCTGTTTGCTAAAATCAAATAATAGCTTGAGACAGCGATACATCTTGAGGTTTCACCGAAAAGAATTAATTAATACTCTGATTTCTGATCGGTTCCGGACAAAACTCATCTCTCATGAATCCCTGAAACTCTGCCCACGTGACAACACAATCTCTAGGCTTAACAGCCTCCCACAAGTTAGCGGCATCCTTGTCGAGAAGATACTGAGCGACCGGCACCTTACGTTTTTCTAGACAATCAACTACCTCGAATATCTTTTCCAACTGGAAAAGCCAACCATCCCAACCCAATGCATCTACGGCACCAGCAAAACGAGGGGGATTCATGCGAACCACTTCTCGAAGCCACCGCGCCAATGTTCTGGGTCACATCTGTATTATGTTGAACTGCTTGAGTCAACTGAGTCATCGGTGTAGCTACTTGCTGCAAAATAATAGCAACACCGATACCAACACCATCACCAGAAGCATGATCCCGATCACACGTCCGGTCGCCACGACCACGAACTCTGCCCCTCGGCATACTGAATAAGCAACAACTCAGCACAACAGAAAATCATAACACGCAACACACACAACGATTACCATCGTAAAGCAACATACATACAAACATCACAGCAATGACGATATCGTTCGGCGATCTCAACGGCCAGAACGATAACCAGCACATAATTACAAAACATCATGAAACAATCACACATGTACACGATCGTACGAACCCAAGCTCTAACATCTCGCATAGGTGCGATAACACGCAAATCACCACGAAGCGACAGCATTCAATTCCAACGTTACACCTCTCACAGAGGGCTAACACAACAATTGTGTGGCGAATGACTCAACGCTCGCTAACACCCTAACGATAATGCTAACATCGCACACACCTTCTCTGCCCACAAGCAGAAAGTGATAGGTTTTAAAAAAACGAGAACCACCTTTTGAAATTAATTTTGGAAACACCAGTTGATCTTGAGTATCACCTTTCAAAAGTAGTACAAACATCGTTATCGAGACTTTGAAAAACTATTTTGTATTTGATAAAAATGAGGACATTTTTCTTTAGTGAAAAACATTCAGAAATATTCGACCCTTGGGTCTAAGCAAATGCGTTACTAAATTATTTAAAATATCTCAAATATTTTGGTCTGCAAGTCGAATAATTTTGAAACATACTGTGGTGCCTTGAAAGTACCGCGAGAAAATAATTCATTTTTTAAAAGTACGTCTTGAAATTTACTTTCTAAGATACTCACGGTTTTCAAAAAAATCCAATAGGCCAGAACATCCAAAACTCACACATATCGACATTCGCTTATACACATCATAGTACACACATCAATTCATTCAAAATCAAGACAATACATGTCCTTTACCGGAAAACAAACAGTCAACAATCAATTTGCCTAGGACCGGGGTGAAGCCACTGGTCCCACTCGAGGCCTCTAAGGACCCTCCCGAACTGGCTAGCGAATCAAACTCGTGAATCCAGAGTGAAGTCATAGATTCCCTCGAGGCCTCGCCGGACCCTCCCGAGGTGAGTAAAACACACACAAATACACCACCATTCCATATTAAGCACAAAGGCTTCCAAAGATACTTGCAAAACGAGTAAATCATTTTGAAAATCATTAGCATCGGACAAAAACAATAATCAAAAAGACATAAACAGCGACAACACTCCCCATATAAACAAAATATGAGAGCCGAATAAACACATATTACGGAACCAAAAATCTACATAAGGATTCTATCGCTTAACTCATAATCATACCAGTAACTCATGTCATACGAGGCACAACACAAAAAAGGAGACTGACATCCACAGGTCGCACGAAGATGATGATCGCCCCACGATACTAATCACCACCAACAAACTCAAAAAACGCATCATGACACGACTCAGTCAGACAAAATCCGACGAAAAAAAACTCAACAGACATAACTTGACTCGATAGCCTAGGTTTTCACAACCTAAAGCTCTGATACCATTTATGTAACACCCCCAATCCACTCAGGGATATTACACGCCGTAGACCCTTTCCTTAAGGACCTACCAGGCTGGTAACTAAAATCAAACATCTAAACATCACCTTTAAGGCTAAAATGACTCAGTAGACCGACTTGGTCTTTCAATAATTACATACAACTCAATCTCAATACATGCCCATGCAGGGGTCGAATACAACACACTCCCGTACAACGAGAAACAAAAACTGCAGCGGAAATAAAGTACAACTACCCATACGACATCATACGGGTCCTCATGTGATTAGTATCGATCATCTTTCATCATCCTTCATGCCGACCTTGTGTTATGCTCCCAAAACCTGAATGCAAATACAGACATCCAACCCCCGATTACTCGGGGGTTAGCAAAATTCCACTATTTTGCTAGTGCAACGTGCAAATACGAGTCATACAAATCGTGTTTCAAGAAAAATAATAACCAGGAATCCCCAAAGATTTAAAAATAATGAAAATACTTCCCGAGGCAAGAGTTAGGTAAAGCTTTTCAAATTCGAAAGATCTCAAATCATGAGAACAGTTTGAAAAATGGCTTAAAATGACCTCGGGAGTTTTAACGGAAAACAATTTAGGATTATCGAATCCTTCTCTTTCCAAAATCAACAAGGGTCGGAGCCCAAAGATTTGCTTTCTTGAATAAAAACTAACAACAATTCACAGGGTTCAAAACCCACGTCATGTGTTCTCGACGGACATAACGTCAGCAAAAACATAACCACCCAAGATACGAAATCTCGGTCACACCCAAGGTACTCGACCTGGTCAATACATCCAAATCATATACATAACACCGTGAACACATGCCATATCATCTCACGGTTGGATCAATCACTTGTTGTCTCCTGACCACATGATCGCATGTCATGTGTCACCATAGGTTCCTTACACCACCGTGATCACTTGCCATGTCATCTCACGGTTGGATCAATCACTTGTTGTCTCCTGACCACATGATCACATGTCATGTGTCACCGTAGGTATCCCGAGGCTCTCACGGTTGGATCAATCGCTTGTTGCATCCTGACCACATGATCGCATATCATATGTCACCGTAGACCCCGCCCATATCCATACATTCACACACATTTCACAATACAACAAGGATATCCAGACAATTCACCCAGAGACATCAAACACTTAGCACGACACAACGTCAAACCATAACACACTGAAATGAGGCAATATATGTACACACGCATTATCAAGCACAACATCAACACAAAACGTATCCATAGGACTCACATAGTCATTTTAAAAAAGACACACCAATCACAAACATACACATGAGTTTGAAAGGGGGGGGGGTTTACGAGGCTAAACCAAGTCCTTTGAAAGTTCATTCCAAACAACCAAACAAACATACCAAGACGATCACCAATCATCATATCCACAAAATAAGAAATGTATGAAAAGGTACTTGCCTCAAATAATCCCAAATGCGGAGAATCAACCGAAGTGAGGAGACTCGAACCGTCTACGAATCCGCCGACTCCGCCGAACGGCAACCCGCGACAATAAACTACGAACAACAACAATAACAATGAAAATGAATTCCAAAGTACGACCCAAAGCCACCGGATTAAAGGAACAACCGACGAAAGTTCAAGGGTTTCCCCCAAAATGGCCAAGAACACGAATTGACCCGACAAAAACATGAAAACGGAATTTCAACCCATGGGTTATGATCAATACGAATAGATAACGACAATAGAACCAGAAATCTCGGATTGAAATAACAAAATCGAGACAAACCCAAAATATCTCAAATAGGGTTCTAAAACCTTACCTTGATTCGCAGAAGAAGGAAGGCTAGATGATGATGGACACGGAGAAGACCCACCGAGATGATTACTACCATCAAAGGCCAATGAAAGCTCGTCCAAATCCACCCCAAATCGCCAAAAACGCAGCAAGGGAGAAGGGAGGAAGGAAATGGCCCAAAATCGGTCAACTCTCAAATATATATACCCGCATGAGGCTAATGTACGTAAGCAATGAGGCTTAACGTACGTTAGTGAGGTTACGTACGTAAGGTACAATCCCTTACGTACGTAAGAGCCATCCAGACTCTCCTGTCTGAAAACCTAAACAAATTAACGTACGTAAAGAATAAAGCATTACGTACATAAGAAAGGCATCGATAGCGTACGCTACTCATGAAGAATAGTGTGCGCTATTCATCTGGCAGTACAAAACAGCTGCCAGATGTTGAAATCGAAAAGGATTGCGGAACGCGACGAAAACGAATTACTACGGTCGAACAAGATGAGTAGTACAACAATTAAAACACAAGTTTAAGCTTGAAACAAACACATGATCCCAACAACCCGGAGGTAGGTAAAAGCGAGTACGTCAACAAGTACCCACAACTATGGAAAAATTACAAAATAGACCAAACGTTCGAAAAATCACGATATGACAACGAATAACCAAATCGAAGCTCACAACACGTATAACAACGTTAAATGAACTTACGGGAAACCCGAAACAACATTTTCGACTGAGATCGCAGGAGTCGAACTCAAGCGCGGAAAAATCGCCTAAGAACACGGAACTCAACAAAATGACACCGAAACGAACTCAGATGTCAAAACGTGCAGAATTAATCATTCTAAGAATGACGAAACGGTCACAAACTAGTCGTCAAAATGGACTCCTGCCAAAAAAAGAAAATTACCGGAAATCAAAATTGCGGATATTACAATAAGTGATTTTAGTGATCTAATTCGGTTAAAAATACGACTGATTCTTTTTAGGATCAACCGCTCCGATACCACTTGTTGGCCACTAAGTATACAGAATACAGTTTGGAAAGGTTTTAGCAACAAGATGTACGATTATTAGATTAGAGACGTGCTGTCAGGCCGAAACCGCCGGTTTCGGGCCTCAAACCGGCGGTCCTCGGTCCCCAAAACACAGGACCGAGCCCGGACCGTAAACTAGCCCGACCGCCGTCGGCTAGAAACCCACGAGGCGGGCTAAAACAGCGATCCGGCCGGCCGGCCATTTTTTAACTTTTATTATTATTATTTTTATTTTATTCTTGTATATTTATTACTTTTATGAATAGAAAATGATAATTCTTAATGTTTTGATTTTTTTTTTTAAATATTTAAAAAAACTCATTAAATTGTTGAAAAATGAATAAGAAAAATTACAACAAATAAGTTTGCATTAAGAATGAGGAAAATTACAAATGAATAAG
This sequence comes from Orobanche coerulescens, assembly GCA_033398695.1. NCBI lineage: Eukaryota > Viridiplantae > Streptophyta > Magnoliopsida > Lamiales > Orobanchaceae > Orobanche > Orobanche coerulescens. The sequence goes on from CM065811.1 coordinate 38,929,634, forward strand.
GACACCATAATTTTGCAAATGAATAAGGACACAATTTTGCATTAAGAATAAGGAAAATTACAACAAATAAGTTAAGCACAATTTAAGGAGTTTTACACTTGAATTCTTGAAATGAAAAAATAATAATAATAAAGGACTTGAGCTCTCTACTCCACATCCGATCGATCCGTCTCGGTGAAGGCTTCATCTTCGCTCTCATTTGCATCGTCCCATTCCGGTTCTTGAGCTCTAAGGTCGGCCCTACACCAATCATCGAGCAACATGGTAGCTTCAATGTTCGCCGGCTTCATCCTTGATCTTCTTTGATCTAGCATAAGTCCTCCGATGCTAAAGGCTTGTTCTACGGAAACGGTGGATGCCGGGACGACAAATAACTCCTTTGCAATGATGGAGAGTATTGGGTACTCCTATCTCTTCGACCACCACTTCAACACATTGATCGACAGACCACTATCTTCAACACCAAATACAAAACGAGTTTGCAAGAACATATCTAATTCACTATTACCTTGCCCCGTTGGAAGTTCATTGCTTCTATTTTGCATCATTCCATGCATTTGTTGAACTAAAGGATCACTTTCATTCATCTCAAAAGGAAAATCACATGAAGGCATCATAGAAGAAGGCATTGTAGAAGAAGGAAAATCACTACCATGTTTTAATTTATATTCTTGAAAAATAGATCTCAAACTCCTATCAAGATCTATCTTGATTTATGGCATGGAAGAAAGATCAAAGAAGACCCCTTCACCATCAATTACAACATCACTCAAGTCCATTTGAGCAAAAGCATCATAATAAATACCAAGCATTTGACAAACACCATCATACTTCCATTTAGGATCTAAGCACTTAGAAAGCAAGAAAACCATAGGAATCTCCCTAAAATACTTGAGCCATTTTTGAACCATAAAATAAATCACACCTTGTATGTTTGGCCTACTAAAACAACTCTTAAAAGACAAGGCAATATACATGCAATGTTCCAACACTTTAACAGAAGTACAATAATAAACACCTGATAATTGTTTAGTAGCATTATGAAAAACTTTTAACAAGCGATACAAATCCATACATGAATCCCAATGACTCTCATTAAGAACTAATTGCATGCTTGAGAACTCTTTTCTAAAAAAATCGCATAAATAACTCTTATACTCTAGTGTACTATTAATCATCTCATAAGTAGAGTTCCAACGATGAGATACATCTAATCTGAAACAAGTATAAACAATACCCTTTGCACGACAATATTTTTGCCATTTTTCCCCAAAGGTTTTGATTTGTGCAAATACTTAACGGCATTTTTAATAGGAACAACGGAATCTTGAAAAATACTAAGCGCATCTTGAACACATAAATTTAAAATATGACAAATGCATCTAAAATGAAAATATTTTCCTTCAAATGATGGTGCACATGCTTCAACAAGTTCCGGAATACTAGCGGTGTTCGCCGATGCATTATCAAAACCAACGGAAAATACCTTGTTAACCAAACAATACTCATTCAAAACCGTAATAATAATTAAAGTAATATTTTGAGCCGTGTGAGGCTCTTCAAACTCCATAAAGGCAATCAAACGTTTTTGCATAATCCATTTTGCATCAATCCAATGACAAGTAATTCCCATGCAACTATTTTTATTATAAGCATCGGTCCAAACATCAGCACAAATAGAAACTTTTTGAGACAAACGAACTAAATATTTCATTAAATCTTGTTTTTTTGTCAAAGCATTGTCTCCTAATTCTCTGAAGCATTTGAGTTCTAGCTGCCTTGCTAACATTTGGCCCCAAACCATCTTTATAAGAAGCTTCATACGTTATTCTATCCGCATAATTAAAAGGTTGTTTTTCCATGGCACAATATCTAGCACAAGCATCTTCATATCGATTTTTTTCAAATTTAAATAAAGCGGAAGAAGACATACCCGTCGCCGAAGTTGAACTAGTATCTCGAATTTGCGTTTGAGAAGTAGATATTCCATACTCGAACAGATGAAACCCCTCCATGTGCCTTTGTAGTGTTCTGTAGCCTCCCTTATCGAACCATTTGTAGTGCTTTGTGCAATAGTTGCAATAAGCAATGAATCTCCTTCGACCATCGGATAGAGAAGGTTCTCCTTCGTTGATAAGAGCTAATTCTCTTTTAAAATGTTTAACGAAGATATCAGACTTGAGAGGCTTAGGCTTACTTGTTGGCGGAGGAGGGGGTTGGTTTTGTTCGTCTTCTTCGTGCTCTTCGTCCTATTTATGTTCATCATCATTTGTTGAGCCACGAAATTCGTATCCTGTGCCCTCCATCGTATGAACCATCTCTTCAAATCGGCCATCTTCTTCGGCTTGAATTCATTCGGCGACTTGTCTGGAAATTCCCTCCACCAAATCGGCCCTTCTAGGCCTTTGAGGTTGAAAATTTCCTCCTCCACTTCGTTGGCCAAGTTCAATGGCCTTGCCCTTGCCCTTGTTGTTGTTGTTCTTTGAGGTAGACATGGAGATAGTAGACTAGAGAGTATAGTAGAGAGAGTAGAGATTGAAATTTGAGAGAGAATTAGAGTGTGATTATTGGTGAATTTTGAGTTAGGAAGATGTAGTATTTATAGTGGGGATGGTAGGGAAAAAAGGGGGGATTAATGGGGAAGTTTGGGGGGGGGGGGTGGAAGGAGGCTGCCAACGGCTATTTTGTGATAGAGCCGTTGGCATGGCAGGCTTGGCAGCAGTCACTGGACTGCTGCTATTTTTTTTCTGATTTTCCCGTTAGGCCCGTCGGTCCCGGCCCGGCCCGGCGGGCCGATGCAAACCGACGGGCTTTTTAGGACCGACGGGCCCTAACCGTCGGTCCTCGGTCCCAATTCCCCCGACCCTAGCCCAGCCCTAGCTTTTCGGTCCCGGTCCAGTTCGTGTAATATCCGGATTTATTACAGTGTATTTCATCTGTATTCAACCATGTATTATTTTGGATTGGTGGTTTTGATTATTGGAGTATGATATTTCGTGCATTGACATCATTGTACATAAGTATAGAAACATGCAAAATTTCTCATGCAACCTCGTGATAGCGCACGCTAAGAATGTATCTTAACGCGCGCTATCGGGCCATTATTAGCGCACGCTATGAATATAGGAGTTGCGTGCGCTAAGAACTCAATTATTGAGCGGGACAGCTAGCACATGCGCCAGCCGGGACATGGGTCCGGATAAGATTCCCGCGGGCCTTTTGACAATTCTGAAGTCAACTATTATTAGCGCACGCTAAGGAATGCTTGGTAGCGTGCGCTAACTTGTCAATAATGCAGAATATTATAAATGGGACAACAACCGTTTTGGCTTTCATTTCTTTCGCCCTTTCTTCATCCTTGAGAGTTCAGAGAGCTGTAATAATACTCCTATACACTTAGAACACATATTGTTGGTGTTTATACATTGGATATCACTTGGGAGTAATCATTGAGGAGGAATAGCACCTTGGAGTGGCATACAACCAACCGGAGTTGGATTCTACCTTACGGTTCAGTGATTTTCATCATATTAAGGTATGTTCAATCTATCTCAAGACTTAGAGTTGGATTCTAACGATTTGGATGATCATGTTAACAAGATATGGATTTTCATAGATGAATTATCCAAGTATATCATGTTTGGAATATTGAGATGAATAAGCCTTAAATACCTTGATTATAATCATCATGATTCGAATCTTGTTATACTGAATATGTGAAGAGAAGCTTCTATCATTGGTAATTCGAATCTAGTAGATGACTTCATAATAATCATGGACTTGACTTTAACAATCATTATTGTTGGATAAATCTAAAGGATTGATCATGGAAAGATTTATCTAGTATAGATGGAACGTTTAAACAACTTCAGCATGATAATATTGATTGATATAAGGTGTTGATATCAACCGTTAAGCTTTTCGAATTGTCGTATGAAGATTTGAAGTAGGAATGAAATATGGTTTTATATTGGTATGCATATCCTTGAATCCGAAGTTGTCTTTATCCGTAAAATCATTCATAAGGGTATGAACATGGTATTCCTGGAAGTAACATGAATTATCACGCAAGATTTCATTGTTTCGATCATGGCAAGAACAGTTCTTGCTTTCAAAGAATCGCCATGCATAGATAGCGCACGCTATGCTATGGAGTTTAACGTGCGCTATCGAGCACAAGTTAGCGTGCGCTACGTTTGGTACGTAACGTACGCTAGACCATCAGACGAGTCAGTTGGCTGGTCAGTGAAGTACTGACCATGCATAGTTAGCGTACGCTAGTCTTTGTTGTTTGCGTGCGCTATCGGGCAGACTTAACGCACGCTACACAGTACTTAGCGTGCGCTAAGCGGTCAGGCGGTGCATTTTATGAACTTTTGGCCGTGAATCGAATTGTTAAACATTCATACGACGTGAGATAAATACTATATCATTTCTTTTGTTAAGGTTTGGTCTCGTTACGTGATTGATTGAGGAGGACGATCTTCGAGTGTTCATTTTCGTGGAAGTGTTGTTATTGTCTTCAAACCGAGGCAAGTACTTTATTTGTTTTATGTATTGTTGTTATACATATTGTCGTGCATGTATGTCGTTGTTGTATGTCCACCTCGTGTTGGTCCGACGGGATCATCGGGGGATCTATGCTAGCATGCGCTGGATCATCGGACGGGTTTTTCCACCACGGGTTGGTCTGACGGGATCATCGTGGGTTCTAGGCAGTGAACGCTGGATCGATGGAATTACCATGTGTATGTTATGATATCATGTTGTGATTATCAGTTGTGTATGTTATGTTTGAGTTTCTCGTAGGAGAAGACTCGTTGGTACTTTGTCGTTTACGTTATTATTCTTCGTGAGATATTAATAATATGTTGTGGTACTTGTACTAGCATCGTTGTGCTAACCCCTTCGGGGGTGAACATTTTGTTTGTGTTCAGGATCCAGGAGAGCGGGGAAACAACCACTGGAACTGTATGACGACGAGGGTGCAGAGTGATGTCCCGACCGGGTTTATTTATCTGTTGTTTATTCGTTATTTCAATAAGTACTCGAGTACGAAGTCGTTTGTGATGATTTGAATTTGGTGATGTATTATTGAGTTCTGTTGAACAATTGTACTATTTCTGTATTGGGTCAGAACTGTTGTACCATAATTCCGTTACTTCCACTCGTTAGTACCTTTTAATGCTTGTTAAATTCTTCAGCCTTGTAAATCCTTATGTAAAGGATTTATGGCGCTGTAATATTCATGAATATATCGGGGGTGTTACAGAATATGGTATCAGAGCTAAGATTATGGATATCTTGGCCGTTGGGTTAAAATAGGGGTCATTTATGTCTTTTGGGGTAACCGGCCGTGAATGACATCACTGCACTGCCTACGTCTTCATGCGAACAGTGGTTGTAAGTTCCTAAACTCTATCTCGTTCTTTACATGTTGTATCTCTTTATACTCGAATATTAGAACGATGTTGTTTCCTGTATATTGAGTATTTATGCTTACAGTATGTTGAGAGGCGGACGTGGACGTGGTCGCGGTCGTGGACGCGGACGGAGAAATGCCGAAAGGGAAGCGTCGCCTTCTAACCAGGCCAGTCATAGCTCAGGCGAGCCGCAACAATCTATTAATAATGAACCAGATCCTGCTGTACCAGAGATCCTTCGTCAAGTGGTGAACCAGATGACTCAGTTCGCCCAGGTCGTGGACCGAATGCAAGTGGCGGTGGGACTACAGCAGGGAGAGAGACAGCAAGGGATCCCAGACATGGGAAATCGAGGTGACCGGTGGCTGCAAGAGGTGGCGAAGATGCAACCACCCAAATTCGACGGTATTTCTGAGACTCCCACCTGGGATCATTGGTTGAAAGAACTGGAGAAAATCATTCTTTGGAATCAATCGCCGGATGACCGTAGAGCCTCTATCGCTCAATATTTTACGATAGGGGAAGCGTCAAGATGGTGGGAAGCCATCCGGCTGTAGACCATGATGCCGATTGATGAGTTTAGATTGATGATGGAAGCTCGATTGCCCTCGTCCCGTGAGGGAAGCCAAAGTTCGGGAGTTTTCTCCGCTCGGCCTTACGATGTGCCGGTATCCTGAGCGATCAAGACGTTTAACCAACAGCTGGCATTTGTTCGACATCTGGTCAGAACAGATGCAAAAATGATGATCCATTTCGATATGAGAATGAAACCAGAAGTTCAGAGGTACATGTCCGGATTCGAATGTACCACACTCCGCCAATACCAGGATAAGGCGTTGGCATATGAGATCAAGGAAGCAGCCATGGAGAAATTTGCGGAAACCAAGAAACAGAAAGTCTCTGGTACGTTTACAGAGCACAAGAACAGCGGGGCCCGTAAGGCCCAATCATCCTTTCACTCTTTCAAGAAACCTCCGCACCCAACTAGGAGCGGAAAGAACTTCGGAGCGACATCAACTATTACTGATGTTACCAGGAAATGCTTTAACTGCGCCCAGATGGGGCACTATCGACGGAATTGCCCCCTTCCTGCCGTGACTTGTTTTGATTGTGGACGAGAGGGACATCGGGCGGTGTTTTGTGAAGAGGCTGCAAAGTCTTTTAGAGCCCGTACACCGCAGCCAGTCCAGAAGGAGGCCAGTATTCCACAGACGCAGCAAAGTGTTCAAATGCCTCAGAATTTTGGCCGCGGGCGAGGCAGAGGACAATGGGACCGAAAGGGGACATCGAGTGCCGGATCTGCTCCCCCACGTCTGTACGAGATGAGAAGGACAGACGATCGTGATCTTTGCTGTCGCATCAGTCGGCCCGCATCCTTTCCCAGCCAGTTAGCGTTTTATTCGATACAGGAGCTACACATTCTTTCATATCTTTGTCTTGTGTAAATCGTTTGAAAATTTCCGGTTTTCGTGCTTGTGAACCTTATGTTGTTGTTTTACCGAGTGAAGAGAGGATTGTCGGGAATTTAGAAACTAGAAATTTCCCTGTGTCATTTGGAGGCAGAGAGTGGATCTCAAATCTGATCGTGATAGAAATGCAAGGAGACGACCTGATACTCGGAGACGATTGGCTTAATCGATATGGAGCAATTGTGAACTACCGAAGGAGGAATATATCGCTGATCGCTGACAATGGTTCTGAAATTCTGTTTGAGGGATGGAAACCGGGAAGCTCAGGAAAATTGATCAAGGCGATGAAGGCTGTCAAATTGTTGAAACAGTATCAGATGCACGGTGTTACGCAATGAAAAAAGAAGACGAAATTGTGGAACTTTCATCCATTCTGTTGTGAACGAATTTCCAGACGTATTTCTGACGAGTTACTGGACTACCTCCACGAAGGGATGTGGAATTTACCATTGAGTGGAACCGGAGCTACACCAATTTCCAAGGCGCCGTATCGTATGGCACCTACCGAGATGTACGAATCAAGAAACAGCTAGAGGAGTTACTGGATAAGGGCTATATTCAGCCAAGCGTTTCACCCTGGGGAGCGCCAGCTCTTTTTGTCCGAAAGAAGGATGGATCGCTCCGACTGTGTATTGACTATCGAGAGCTGAACAAGATGACGATTAAGAACAAGTATCCATTGCCACGGATTGATGATTTGTTTGACCAGTTGCAAGGGGCAACAGTATTTTCTAAGATCGATCTGAGATCAGGATATCATCAACTGAGGATTAAGGAATCTGATGTTCCGAAATCAGCGTTCAGAACTCGCTACGGACATTATGAGTTTGTAATGATGCCGTTTGGTCTCACTAACGCACCTGCTGTATTTATGCAATTGATGAACCGTGTGTTTATTGAATTTTTGGATAAATTTGTGGTCGTGTTTATTGATGACATTTTGGTGTATTCTAAGAGTCCGGAAGAACATGCGCAGCATTTGCGGATTGTATTGGAACTTTTAAGAAACGAGCAATTGTACGCCAAACTTTCTAAGTGTGAATTCTGGCTAAAGGAAGTAATGTTCCTCGGCCATGTAGTGTCAGCTGAAGGAGTCCGAGTAGATCCTCAGAAGATCGAAGCAGTTATGGATTGGGAGCCTCCAAAGAACGTGAAAGAAGTCCGAAGCTTTTTAGGACTTGCTGGATACTATCGTCGATTCGTGGAAGGGTTTTCTAAAGTCTCCCGCCCACTTACTCGACTCCTGCAGAAAACTCAAAAGTTTGAGTGGAATGAGTTGTGTCAGATTAGCTTTGATGAATTGAAGAAGAGATTGACGACAGCACCGATTCTATCACTTCCGCAGGGAACTGGAGGATTCATAGTTTATAGTGATGCTTCGAACCAAGGACTTGGGTGCGTGTTAATGCAGAATGATAAGGTGATCGCTTATGCGTCGCGACAACTGAAACCTTATGAAGTGAATTACCCGACACATGATTTGGAGCTAGCAACAGTAGTTTTTGCTTTGAAGATCTGGAGGCATTATCTATACGGGACTCACTGTCAGATCTTTATGGATCATAAGAGTCTCAAGTACATATTCAGTCAGAAAGAGTTAAACATGCGGCAAAGAAGATGGTTAGAACTGATTAAGGACTATGACTTGGAGATTTTATATCATCCAGGCAAAGCGAATGTAGTGGCCGATGCACTTAGCCGGAAGCCTGTCTCTATTCAGATGCTGGAGACGCTGACATCCCAACTTAGCCTTCAACGAGAGATGATTCGTGAAGGAATTGAGGTATGGTTACAAAAAGTCCAAGGACAACTGTGCGTGATGGAGATAACTTCATCTTTAACCGAAGAAATCAAATCTAGACAGGCAGATGATCCTCTGATGATTCGGTTACATGATGAAGTGATCAAAGGAAAGGCCCCCGGATTCATAATTAATGACGATGGAGTTTTGAGATTTCAGAACCGACTCTGCGTTCCCGATGTTGATGTTCTGAAACAGACGATTATGAAGGAAGCTCATAGTTCGCCCTATTCTATCCACCCGGGCACCAGTAAAATGTATAAGGACTTGAAGCAGAATTTCTGGTGGGGCAACATGAAGAAAGACGTAGCGAACTATGTTTCGAAATGCTTGACTTGTCAGCAGGTTAAGATCGAGCATCAATGACCTGCTGGAATGTTGAAGCCGCTCCTGATTCCTGAATGGCAGTGGGAGGACATATCGATGGACTTTATCACTAATATGCCGAAAACCAGGACAAGAATGAACATGATTTGGGTGATAGTTGATCGTTTAACCAAATCGGCTCATTTTCTAGGCATTAAGGATACGTGGGGACCAGAGAGGTTGCCACGAGTATTTATTTCGGAGATAGTTCGATTGCATGGTACGCCGAAGACCATTGTTTCTGATCGAGACGGCCGTTTTGTGTCTCACTTTTGGAAAGCAGTTCATAAGGCCTTGGGGACCGAATTGAACTTCAGTACGGCTTATCACCCGCAGACTGACGGACAATCTGAGAGAACTATACAAACGGTGGAAGACATGCTAAGGGCCTGTGCCTTAGATTGGTCAAACGACTGGGAAGTTCACCTACCATTGATTGAATTTACCTACAACAATAGTTGGCATGCTTCCATTAAGATGGCACCGTTTGAGGCATTATACGGGAGGAGGTGCAGGTCGCCCCTATGCTGGGACGATTCGTCAGACTTGATCGGAACAGAACCAGAGTTGATCGTGCAGACTCGAGAGAAGATAGCCTTGATTCGTGAAAGGCTGTTGACCGCCCAGATTCGCCAGAAATCCTATGTGGACGTACGTCGTCGCCCATTGGAGTTCAACACTGGAGAGCATGTACTTTTGAAGGTTTCTCCTACTCGGGGAATCTTTCGTTTCGGAAGGAAAGAGATGCTGAGTCCGAGATATATCGGACCATTTGAGATCCTCGAGAGAGTTGGGGAGTTGGCATACAGATTGGCATTGCCGCCGTCATTATGCCATGTTCATAACGTGTTCCACGTATCCCAGTTACGGAGGTATATACCAGATCCCAGTCATATCATTGATTTCGGTGAGATCGAAGTTGCGCAGGATGGGACGTTTGAAGAAAGACCGGTCAAGATACTCGAGAGTCGAGTTAAGCAACTGAGGAACAAACCAATCGTTTTGGTCAAAGTTCAGTGGTCACGTCACGGAATGGAAGAAGCCACCTGGGAAACGGAATCTGATATGAAGTCTAGATATCCCGAGTTATTTTCATCTTGAGTTTCGGGACGAAACTCCTTTTTAGTAGGAGAGTATGTAATATCCGGATTTATTACGGTGTATTTCATCTGTATTCAACCATGTATTATTTCGGATTGGTGGTTTTGATTATTGGAGTATGATATTTCGTGCATTGACATCATTGTACATAAGTATAGAAACATGCAAAATTGCTCATGCAACCTCGTGATAGCGCACGCTAAGAATGTATCTTAACGCGCGCTATCGGGCCATTATTAGCGCACGCTATGAAGATAGGAGTTGCGTGCGCTAAGAACTCAATTATTGAGCGGGACGGCTAGCACATGCGCCAGCCGGGACATGGGTCCGGATAAGATTCCCGCGGACGCACCCGGACAATTCTGAAGTCAACCATTATTAGCGCACGCTAAGGAATGCTTGGTAGCGTGCGCTAACTTGTCAATAATGCATAATATTATAAATGGGACAACAACCGTTTTGGCTTTCATTTCTTTCGCCCTTTCTTCATCCTCGAGAGTTCAGAGAGCTGTAATAATACTCCTATACACTTAGAACACATATTGTTGGTGTTTATACATTGGTTATCACTTGGGAGTAATCATTGAGGAGGAATAGCACCTTAGAGTGGCATACAACCAACCGGAGTTGGATTCTACCTTATGGTTCAGTGATTTTCATCATATTAAGGTATGTTCAATCTATCTCAAGACTTAGAGTTGGATTCTAACGATTTGGATGATCATGTTAACAAGGTATAGATTTTCATAGATAAATTATCCAAGTATATCATGTTTGGAATATTGAGATGAATAAGCCTTAAATACCTTGATTATAATCATCATGTTTCGAATCTTGTTACACTGAATATGTGAAGAGAAGCTTCTATCATTGGTAATTCGAATCTAGTAGATGACTTCATAATAATCATGGACTTGACTTTAACAATCATTATTGTTGGATAAATCTAAAGGATTGATCATGGAAAGATTTATCTAGTATAGATGGAACGTTTAAACAACTTCAGCATGATAATATTGATTGATATAAGGTGTTGATATCAACCGTTAATCTTTTCGAATTGTCGTATGAAGATTTGAAGTAGGAATGGAATATGGTTTTATATTGGTATGCATATCCTTGAATCCGAAGTTGTCTTTATCCGTAAAATCATTCATAAGGGTATGAACATGGTATTCCTGGAAGTAACATGAATTATCACGCAAGATTTCATTGTTTCGATCATGGCAAGAACAGTTTACTGCTCAGCAGTAAACTGCCATGCATAGATAGCGCACGCTATGCTACGGAGTTTAACGTGCGCTATCGAGCACAAGTTAGCGTGCGCTACGTTTGGTACGTAACGTACGCTAGACCATCAGACGAGTCAGTTGGCTGGTCAGTGAAGTACTGACCATGCATAGTTAGCGTACGCTAGTCTTTGTTGTTTGCGTGCGCTATCGGGCAGACTTAACGCACGCTACACAGAGTACTTAGCGTGCGCTAAGCAGTTCGGGCAGATTGCATTTTATGAACTTTTGGTCGTGAATCGAATTGTTAAACATTCATACGACGTGAGATAAATCCTATATCATTTCTTTTGTTAAGGTTTGGTCTCGTTACGTGATTGATTGAGGAGGACGATCTTCGAGTGTTCATTTTCGTGGAAGTGTTGTTATTGTCTTCAAATCGAGGCAAGTACTTTATTTGTTTTATGTATTGTTGTTATACATATTGTCGTGCATGTATGTCGTTGTTGTATGTCCACTCGTGTTGGTCCGACGATCATCGGGGATCTATGCTAGCGCATACCGGATCATCGGACGGGTTTTTCCACCACGGGTTGGTCCGACGGATCATCGTGGGTTCTAGGCAAAGGAACGCTGGAACGATGGAATTATCATGTGAATGTTAAGATATCATGTTGTGATTATCAGTTGTGTATGTTATGTTTGAGTTTCTCGTAGGAGAAGACTCGTTGGTACTTTGTCGTTTACGTTATTATTCTTCGTGAGATATGAATAATATGTTGTGGTACTTGTACTAGCATCGTTGTGTTAACCCCTTCGGGGGTGAACATTTTGTTTGTGTTCAGGATCCAGGAGAGCGGGGAAACAACCACTGGAACTGTATGACGACGAGGGTGCAGAGTGATGTCCCGACCGGGTTTATTTATCTGTTGTTGATTCGTTATTTCAATAAGTACTCGAGTACGAAGTCGTTTGTGATGATTTGAATTTGGTGATGTATTATTGAGTTCTGTTGAACAATTGTACTATTTCTGTATTGGGTCAGAACTGTTGTACCATAATTCCGTTACTTCCACTCGTTAGTACCTTTTAATGCTTGTTAAATTCTTCAGCCTTGTAAATCCTTATGTAAAGGATTTACGGCGCTGTAATATTCCTGAATATATCGGGGGTGTTACAGTTCGGGCCTGTTGACTGGCGGTCCCGGGCTAAAACCGTTGACTTAGGGCCGGTTCCAGGCCAAAACCGGTGGGCCTGAAAGCCCAGGTACGTCTACACAGTGGAAGTCTTAAAACAGTGAGTTGCTGTAAATACAGCAACTGACCTAATCTCCTGTTTGCTTGGTGCGTACATGGTTTTTGAAGTATACTTAAACGAATCACAATAAAGAAAGCAGTAAATACAGAAGGTAATTAACACGGTAATTAAAGTGGTTCGAGGTAAACCCCTCTACGTCCACTGGTCCTCCACACGAGAGTAAAACGTTTTATTATAAACACTGCGTACACAACTACATGTCTATAATCAAATCTATCCTCGTATCGTTCACACAGATTGATACAAAGATAGTAGCTTTCAACCGTTCACACAGATTGGTCAAAGCTAATTCTTGACTTGCTTTTTCACACACAGTTCCAAAGCTTCGTTTTGGATGAACTGATCTTCAAACTCTGGGATATATGTAGCCTCTGAATAGATCAGTTGGAAATAGATCCGTTGAGCCTATGGTCCATTTCAACGTGTTGAGTTGAATAAAACACGATCCGATTTTTGCTCCTTGATTGAAGATCTGTGTCGGCTAGTATTTAAATACTTTATCCCTTCATTATTTAAATACTTCTTTTCATACGGGACTTGAATTTAGCGAATAAGGCATATTCCTTTTCAACGGTCTTCAGTCCTGTTGGATAAGTGTTGAAGGACTAAACACTTATAGCCTGTATGCTGTATCCAATATAATGTTGTAGGCTATCTTAGTGCTGCTGTATGGAAAGATGCTGTATGAGTATTTCAGGACATCTTCCATACTTAGCGACATATCGACTGATGATTTACTTGTTTGTTTGATGACACTTTATACTTTGGCTGTATGTTGGCACTTTGAGAAGACTTCGATACATGATTGTTTATTCTAACAATTTCGCTTGTCTTCGAGACAGTGGCTTGATGTATGTTGGAACTTTATCAAAATTTGATACAGGATTATTTATCCCAACATTTTCCTTTGTTTAACAACTAATCATCAAAACTCGATTAATGAATATTTGGAATAAAATATTCCAACATTAGTGTCTAATTGTGGATCCTGACTTGTGTCCTTGATTCCACGATTGAGATAACACTTTAATTCTTGATACAAGTCGGAATTAATTGAAGAAAAAGAAAATCGAGAGTTGTGAGAGGAAATATATTTCGGCCGATCCATCCGTGCAGTCCAAGCAAGATTCAGTAGCTCGTTGTCCACACAAAGCCCAGATTAAGACGGGATCATACTCTAGATGATTTTGAGGAAGAGATCAAGAAAGCAACCACTACGCTTCAAATGGTAAATATCATATGATCTTCGATCTAGATTAGGATATTGAATTTACCAACAAGTTTATTTAATAAATAATAAATAATATTTAAATTTCTTATCAATCTTAGTAGTTAATTAATTAGCATACCTAAATAGGTTTTGTGCACGTGGATGCGTAAAACGCTTTTCTTAAATTTTTTCTAACTTCGCTTCCGCTACATTTTATTTCCAACCATTGGTATCGGAGCCAAATTTTAGGTTTTTGATATTTTAACTAATTTTGGTGATTAATTGATAGCAATTTAAATATTCATGTAATTTGATGTTGGAGTATTTTTCTAGATGTGTTCTTGCAGGGAATATGATCCAATTATCATAGTTATGTGAATGGTTAATTTTATTATTTTTATGCAATTATTAGTTTGGCCCGATTTTTGAGGCATGTAATGGTTTTTCGTGTTGGAAAATCCATGGGTAGCTCTAGAATCTTATTTTTCGTGTAATTTTTCTGTAAATTCAATGTATTTTATTTTTTGTAAAATTGTAATCGAATTCGGAAAAGACAAAATCACGAAGAAGTAGAGCAGAACTGAAACACTCGAACTACTAGATAGCCGCGGTCGAACAGCAGCACGCGGGAGCTGCCTAGCAGCACATGATTGCCTATCAAGCAGCGCCGGGCCTGCTGCCGAGAGCCGCAGGCAGTCTGTTCCGGGTCGGTTCGCCGGGTTCGGGTCGGTCGTTCAGTTTATGGTCCGGTCCGTTTCACCACCGTTCGTTGCGTCCGCTGAAGAGTCGGGATTTTAAAATTAATTTTTTTGTATGTAATTAATTTTGTATAAAAGTAAAAATTTTAATTTTGGAAATCGACGGACCGGCCGTGGAGGAGTGATGAGATGCTTGATTCAGTGGAGATATCGAGTCGAAGATTTTCTCGGGTTCAATTCAAGGAAGAAGGCCATGATATATGGATAATTTATTTATCCATGAATTTATTTTTGGTTTTTACTATTTTGATGTGTGACATGTATGAATGTATGCGTGATATGTTTCTTGCATGTTAGGACGAGAAAATTAAAAACCCTAAAGGCTAAAATAACTAAGTTATTGAATTGATTTTTTTTTTAAAAATGAAATCAAACTGGCCTTCATAATTAATTTAAATTGTGAATTAATTAGCATGTGCGTTGACATTAGGGTCTTCCTTGAAATCGGATGTGCTAATTACAAGTTCACTAGTTTTAAATTTCAAATGATAACAAAAGGTAAATATTATTTTTATGATAGGACCTCTCCACCTATAGGACTATTATTTAAAAGATAATATTTTAAGGTTGTTAAATTATGGTGTTCACTTAGGTGTATTAATTAATAAGCTCCTCATCGGAGTCTATTTTAATTAATACATGGGCAAGAGGAACCAACTATTAACCTTACTTGTCATAATGTAAATTGAATAGATAGTGAAATTAAAGACGTAAAACTCTACTTGAAAATGTGTTTGTAAATGTCCACAGGATCATGACTTGCATATGCGGGTTTTTTGAGGTGTTGGTTGCTAAAATATATATTATATTTTGAGGTTCTTCGATATATTTTGCTCTGCATTATGTGATGAATGTTGTGATTTTATCTCAGATGTCTTTCAATCTATTTGCTGTAGTTCTCAAAGAAAACAAACTTGATGGCACTAACTTTGCTGATTGGAAATGTAATTTAAACATTGCCCTGACTGCTGAAGAGCACAAGTTTGTTCTAACTGATGAATGTCCATAACCAGCTACGGATTCGACACCTGACGAGGTGAAAGAATACCGCAAATATAAGAAATCTGATGAGATGGCTCATTGTTACATTTGGGCTTCTTTAGAAAATGTATTGCAGCATCAGCATCAGACTATGGTCATGGCCGCAGAAATGATGAAAAATTTCGACGAGATGTTTGGTCATCAGAACCGGGCGGCTAGACAAAATGCTATGAAGGTCTTAATGACGACCCAAATGCCTGAAGGAACCACGGTAAGCGATCATGTTCTAAAGATGATTTCACACCTAAACGAACTTGATATCTTATGTGCTACTATCGATGCGGAAATGCAGGTCAATATCATTCTAGGCAGCTTCCCTAGGAGCTTCGAGCAGTTCTTCCTAAATTACAATATGAATCATAGGGAATATACCTTGGCGGAATTGTTGACAGAGCTTCAAGATGCGGAAGGACTCTTCAGACAAGAGTATCAAGTTATTGCGGAAACTGGTGTTTCGACTTCTAAACCTAAGTGGGGAAAGAAGAAGAAACAAGTGGGCCAAAAGCAAATGGCAACTCTCAAAGTAAAGAGCAAGGCTCCTCATCCTGAGGCGAACAAAAACACAAAGGGAAAGTGCTCGCGATCAGAAAGGACATTTCATAGCGGACTGCCCTACTCTTAAGAAAGGTATGTCTCGTGCACTAGTAGTCAAAATATGTTTGGCACTTGTTCTACCACTTCGTGGATAGTAGATTCAGGCTCCATTGATCATGTTTGCTTTGACTCTCATGGTTTTCACGTAACCAAGAAGCTTAATGCGGGCGAGAGCACCATAAATTAGGGCAATTATTCTAGTCTTATAGCTATTGCAGTGGGAGTCATGCAGTTGAAGATTAATGATAAAATATTAGTCCTTAATAATGTATTTTTGGTACCAGATTTTAGAATGAATTTAATTTCAGTTTCTAAATTGAGTTGTGATGGTTATTCAGTTTTTTTTACAGTGATGCTATTATTAGAAAAAATGGTGAATATGTTTGCAAAGGTATCTATACTGATGGATTGTATGTCATTAATACTGCACAAACTCCCATATATAATCATAAATCGCTTAACTCTTTGTCTCAACCTAAAAAGAGAAAACAACCTTCAAGCATAAACCAAACATATTTGTGATATCTATCGTTAGGCCATGTAAACCTTAGAATAATTCAAAGATTGGTAGATGATGGCCCATTGGATGACCTCCATGTTGAGTCATTTCGAATTTGTGAATCCTGTCTAAATGACCAAAAGGGGTTTTTAAAACGAAGGGAATCATGCTCAGAACATGTTAGAATTGGTTCATACAGATGTATATGGTCCAATGAACATCCAGTCTAGGGTGGTTTAGAATACTCATTATTCGAGATATGGATACATCTATTTAATACGACGTAAGTCTGAAGCCTTTGATAAGTTCATA
Organism: Orobanche coerulescens; assembly: GCA_033398695.1. Lineage (NCBI taxonomy): Eukaryota > Viridiplantae > Streptophyta > Magnoliopsida > Lamiales > Orobanchaceae > Orobanche > Orobanche coerulescens. The sequence continues at coordinate 38,946,754 of CM065811.1, forward strand.
GATTTCAAGGCTGAAACGGAGAAGTGTCATGGGAAGAGTATCAAGTTACTACGATATGATCGTGGTGGAGAATATATTAGTGGAGAGTTTTTGGATTTCTCGGCAAGTGAGGGGATTTCATCCCAGCTCAGTGCGCCGGGAACTCCACAACAAAATGGTGTTGCTGAAAGAAGGAACAGAACTCTTTTAAAAATGGTTAGGTCAATAATGAGTTACTCAGATTTATCTATTTTGTTCTGTGAGTACGCCTTGGAAACATCGGCGTACATTCTAAACCTAGTTCCTTCGAACGCAGTTCCGAAACACCTACAAAACTGTGCATGTTTGGATTTGGGGTACTCCAGCACATGTGCTGAATAAGGAAGCTGATAAGTTGGCATCTTGTACAGAGGTACGAGTGTTTATAGGACACCCTAAGGGAACGAAGGGTGGCTTGTTCTATAGTCCCAAGGATGAGAAGGTCACGGTTAGCATCAATGTCCGATTCCTGGAAGAGCATTATATGATTAGTCACCAACTAACATTGCACCACGTATCAATTTTGAGGCTTTTACACCAACTCAGGATTTGCCTCGTCACAGTGGGAGGGATGTTCATCAACCGAAATGACTCATAGCCATGGAACAGTCTTCGAACTCAATCCCAGGCGAAGATGAATCAAATCCCTGGACTTACAAAGAGGCAATCCAAGATAAAGATGTTGACTCCTGGCAAGTAGCAATAGAATCAGAAATGGGATCTATGGATTCCAATCAAGTGTGGGAGCTAGTAGAACTACCTGATGGAGTGCAAGCCATTGGGAGTAACTGGGTCTAAAATCGAAAGAAAAAAGGTGATGGGAAGGTTAAAACCTTCAAAGCGAGGCTTATAGCGAAAGGTTACACAAAGGGTATCGATTACGATGAAACTTATTCGCCGGTAGCCATGCTTAAGTCAATCCGGATTCTCTTAGGTATAGCTATGCATTTGGATCTATAGATTTGGCAAATGGATGTCAAGACTGCATTCTTGAATGAAAGTCTAGACAAGGAAATCTACATGCACCAACTAGAAGGATTCATTGCTGAAGGAGAAGAGCACTTATTGTGAAAGCTTAAGAGATCCATTTATGGACTTAAACAAGCATCTAGATCTTGGAACACTCAATTTTACGAGGTTGTTCAGTCATATATATTCGTCCAATGTCTGAGTGAGCGTTGCATGTATAAGAAATATGAGGGAAATATGTTGGTGTTTCTTGTATTGTACGTATATGATATCCTTCTGATTGGAAACAACATGAAGGAGCTGTTGGACGTACGGGTTGGCTGTCTGAGCAGTTCGATGTGAAGGATTTGGGAGAAGCAGGACACATCATCGGGTTCAGGATCTTTCGTGATCGGAAGAAAAGGATGTTGTGCTTTTCTCAGGCATCCTATATCGGTATAGTGCTAAAGTGGTTTAGCATGGAGAATTCCAAGAAAGGTTTTCTACCTTACATACATGGAATTCAACTACCTAAGAATATGTGTCCTAAGACACAAAAGGATATAGATAACATGAAGCTGATCCTTTATACGTCAGCTGTGGGAAGCCTCGTGTATGTTATGCTTTGCACTTGACCAGATATCTATCATGCAGTAGGCATGGCTGCTAGATATCAGTCGAACCTAGGACCATGACACTGGAATGCTGTCAAGCACATACTCAAGTACCTGAGAAGGACTATGGAGTACATGCTAGTATATCAATCAGACGACCTATGTCCAGTGGGATATATTGACTCATATTTTTCATAAGACAAAAAAAAGTCCAAGTCTACTTCAGGTTATGTGTTTGCTCTGGGAGGTGGAGCCATTAGTTGGAGGACTGTGAAGCAGAAATGCATCTCGGACTCTACTATGGAAGTCGAGTACGTAGTAGCCTCTCAGGCAGCAAAAGAGGCAGTATGTCACAAGTACTTCCTGCAGGACTTTGATGTGATTCCTGATTTGCCAAAGGGTATTACAATTTATTGTGATAATACTGGTGCAGTCGCAAATTCGAGGGAACCACGAGCCCATAAGGCAAGTAAATATATCAACCGCAAGTACCACATCATATGACACTTCGTAAAAGAAGGAGACCCCAAGCCGTTCATGGCATATTACAGTGCCGTGGACCCAACCCTTTGGAATCCACCAGGCTAACGCACAAAATCGACATCACGACTGATGACAAACATCATCAAGATACAAACGATTCCATAATTTTAAGACATTCAAAACCAATAGACTGAACCCGACTGTAATAAATAAAATCTTTCCCAAACTGGGTCCACAAATAAATACAAGTCCAAAAGAAGAAAGTACTCGAGTACCGAAACAAATGACATAATTAATAAAACTAAAAAAACAAGACGCCAAGCAAACGACCATTGAACAGAATCACCCTTGCCCATCATCCTCTTGCTATTCGCATGCTCGTTCGCCTCCATGACATGTACCTGAAATACAAAAGTATTTCCCCTATTGAAGGGGTTAGCGACAACAGCTAGTGCAATTACAATCCATTTGAACTACCATTCTAATCAGATGAATTATACGCCAAAAATAATTTTAGAAAACATTTATATTCCGGAATATGAAGGCGAACATAGTTCTCCAACAAAACATTTCAAAGGTTAACCGTTGGTACGAGACTCACGGCCACCACACCCCGCAGAGGTTATGTCGGACCATCCTTGGGTGGTTAACCCCAGTTCACGACACGCATACACACGGCACTACGTATCCCCAAAGGCCCCGTCAGACCATCCCTGGGTGAACATATGCATTCACATACACAACATACACGGGAAGCCATAAATCAAATACAAGAATATGCATACAAATGTAAATTACTTGCCTTTGAGACATCTTCGACGAGACGAAAAATAAATGACGACTAGGAATGACCTCGAGGGAACAAGTCCGCTCCTAAACAAGAGATTAACATGAATCAGTCCTAAACGACATCAATAACCGAACGGAATACGCCCACAACCCTGATTACCAACCATAACAATACATGTACGAACAATACGGGCGAGGGTTTTCACAAAACCTCCCCGAATCAACAAATAAAAGACTAAACTCGACGGAAATGGATCGGGAATCACTCAATAACAATAATCGATAAGAAATATCACAACATCAACGAACAATTCGAGTTTAAATAGACAAATCCCAAAAAACCCCAAAATTGACAAAGTTAGGATTCTAAGCCAAAATATCTTGAATTCGGACGGAGGAAGATGGAATATAATGATGATTCATTTGGAGTACAAAAATCGATCGATCAAGGAACTTCACGGATAACACTCCACAAATTTCCCCAAAATACTCTAGGAAACTCAAAACGCGGACAAGGGAGAAGGAAAGAAGAAAAATGACGCGTCTGAGGTCGATTCAGATTTTAAATACCTGACTGTGGAATTACGTATGTTAACATGGAGAGTTAACGTATGTTAAGGGTTTTACGTACGTAAAAACCATCACTTAACGTACGTAAAGACCTCGGCAGAACATTCTATGCACTACTATTATTTGCATATCCTATGAAAATGCAATCAACCGTTTTTGGTCCTATTTTTACTTGCTTGGGTTTCGGTACTTCAACTTTTGCTAAGCACCTCCACACTTTTAAGTATTTATAGGACGGCTTCCTTCCTTTCCATAATTCATACGGAGTTTTATCTTGCTTTTTTTGGTTAATTTATTCAAAATTTTATTAGCCGAAAGAATAACTTCTCCCCCACATGTTAATTGATAGGCCCGAGCTTATCAACATATCATTCATCATTTCCTTCAATGTTCTATTCTTTCGTTCTGCAACACCATTCGATTGGGGTACAAAAGGTGCAGTCGTTTGGTGAATAATGCCATTTTCACGACAATATTCTTCAAAAGGTGCAACATATTCACCACACTTCGAATCATTTTGATTTTGGTGTTGAGTTGATTTTCAACTTCTATTTTATATGTTTTGAAAGCTTCGAATGCTTCGTCTTTGCTTCTCAAAAGATACACATAACAAAATCTTGTGCAATCATCTATAAAAGTTATAAATTAATTCTTTCCACCTCTTGTTTGCACAAGTTTTAAATTGCACAGATAGGTGTGAATCAATTTAAGAGGTTTTGTCGATCTTTCCACTGAATGAAAAGGAGATTTTGCCATTTTCGCTTCAACACAGATTTCACACCTTTTGTGTCGATCGAAAGTCATTTTTGGTAATAAATCTAAATTTACTAAAAGACGTAATATATTTAGATTTGCATGTCCTAATCTATCATGCCATAAATTAGGATACTCAACCAAATAAACAACTTTATCGTTTATTTCATTTTCACCACGTATTTTCTAGTCGTGTCCTACTCTTCACTTTTTATTGTTCGAACGAGTTGCGGTATTGTTTCGGGTTAATCCTTTTGTCGTTGTGACTTTTCCGAATTCGGCTGTGCTCCTGTGAATCTTATGTAAATGTATATCTTGTCATTTTCACCGGATCATATATTGTATTGATTCGTGTAGTGGACTTCGGGGATGCTGTTCGATTTCTGTTATTCGTTATGATTCAGATATGATTGTTCGATCGTTGTTGTCTCGATCATTGTTGTTCGATCGTTTGTTGTCTGGTATTCGTTGATTTCGTATCATGATTTTTTTTGAGCGTTCAGATCACTTCCTAATTTCCTTAAGTTCGGGAAATTAACTTCATATTCGATCTGCTAAACCTTGGGTCGTTGGAATTTCATATTTGTTCAACGAGTAACTCGCGTTTTGATTAATGTACTGTTCGGGTTAGTCAACCATATTGTTTTTGTTCGTTATATTTTGTTATCATTCGGGCGTAGCGATATGGATGGTAGCAGCCATGTGCTACATGTGAGTCATTGCAGGTTGTCGGCAATGGATAACATATGTTATCTGAGTTTGTTTTATGTTGTTCCTTATGTGCTTTAAGTTTTGGGGATGAACCTTCTTTTAAGAGGGGTAGAATGTAATACACGAGGGCTTCGTTCCAGTTTTGTTGAGTTTTTTCTGCGGGATATCGGTTTGGCATTACCCATGTCTTTGGATTGTTGTGCCACGTATGGTCGTGTCATGGGTTGACACGTGTTTGATTTCCGTTCCAGATCATTTCATGAGTTTTGACTCATTTCAGTATGGCGCAAGCTACCGCTTGTGGCGTAGTGTGCGCTACTCTGCCATTGTAAGCGCATGCTACCAGTTGTGTAGCGCACGCTAACTGGCAGTCCAGAGGCAGTCCAGGAGCTACTGGACCGGAACTGGAATCTCGTTAGCGCACGCTATCGACTGCTTAGCGCACGCTAATTCTTTTTTCTAGCGCATGCTACCTGGTAGGTGCAGATCTGTCTAGGAGCTATTGGATTGGTTTCGTGACTCGTTAGCGCACACTACGCATATTGGCTAGCGCATGCTAACCGTGTTACAAGCGGAGTGTTCTGGGGCATTGACCCCGTTAGCGCGCGCTAATGTTTGTGCTTCGCTCACGCTAATAACTTTCCTGTATAAATAGTGAACATCAGCTTTAGTTCGTCATTTATCCCCCTTCTTCATCTCTTTCCGACGGGAGTGAGTTCCTGAGGCGACTTTGAGCGATCTTCATCATCAGTCTTCATCTTGGATTGGATTTATGAGTATCTAACATCATCTCTTGGTCCAAATCAAGGTATTTTCCTCTTGAACCCTAATTTCTTGAATTTGGGGTTTTTTCTTGGTTTTGGTGATTTTTATCCGATCTCATACGATCGGTTGAGTATTCTTGATTGTCTTGGTCGTGGATTTCAGTTTGCCAACTCGTATATCGATTCTTATCACCCGGGAATTGATTTTTGGTTGGGTCATGGACCCAGTATTTTGTAATCGGAATCATATTTTGAAATAAATGACTTTTGGGTTGTGTTCCTAAGTGTTACGATAGGCTTGAGAATTCTTAAACCCCAAATGTTTTCAAAACTCCCGAGATCGTAAAATGTTTTGTAAGATGTAAAATGGTTTTATTCCTATCTTTCATAATTCAAATTATTTTGATCAAGTGAATTATATCGGGAAGTATATTCACGATTTCTATGTTCTTGGAGTATGATATGTATGGCTTGTCTTTGTATTTTTACTTGCACTAGCAAAACAGTGGAGTTTTGCTAACCCCCGAGTATTCGGGGGGTGGATGTCTGTATTGCGTCCATGTATTTGTAGGTTGCTGGGGAGTGATTCACAGGATCGTTACGAAGGATGATGGAAGACGACGATACTAATCACATGGAGAGTATTTGGCGATGTCTTGTTTTTTTGTCCTTCCATTGTGTTTATTTTTCCTGTTTTATAGGAATGTTGAATTATGTTAACCCCTGCGTGGGTATAAGTTGCGAGAAAGAGTAATGTATGGTTTATGTGTATGTTGTGGTGAAAGACCAAATCGGTCTAATGGGTCATTAATTACCCATGTTGATATGTTTTGTATTATGGTGTTTTCTGTAATTAGCCTGGTAGATCCTTACGGATGGGGTCTGCGGCGCTGTAATATTCCCGAGTGGTTTAGAGGTGTTACAGAATATAGTATCGGAGCTTAGGTTGTGGAAATCTAGGCTGTCGGGTCGAGTTGTGTGTTGTCGGGCTTTGTCTTGTCTTGTCTTGTCTTGTTTTGTCAGATTTTGTTTGACTGGGTCGTGTTGCGACGCGTCGTCTGAGGTGTCAGTCGTGATTAGTATCGAGGTGCAGCCATCATCTTCATGCGATCTGTGGATGTAAGTCTCCCTACTTTGTTGCGTCTCGTTTTATACGAACTTGTGTGAGTTTGTGTTATTATGTGGAGTTTAAATGTGAATTGTGAATACGTAATCCATGCTTGTTGATTCTCGTGTTGTGCTGGAATGAAAAGTGATATCGGTGTATAAATATGTATATATATTGTGTGAATCGTTTTACTGGAGTAACGGCTTGGTGTGATCCCACAAGGAAAGTTTTTCAATGTGATATTTCAGAGTTTAATTATTTTTGAAGAGTCACGTAAATTTTATTTTAAAACATCCTTCAAGAAAGGAAATTTTTTGATTTCGTATGATGACCTCGAGACCGGATTTTTTTTAGAACTTAACTACTTATACTTTATTTTCATTTTGCATTGCAAGTTTTCAAAATTTGATTTTAAAAACTCAAATGAGGTCTACCAAAAATTTACTCGAAATGTGGCTCTTATTTTTGACTTTTTGATTTCATGATCGTCGGTTCGGAGGTATGTAGTGATGTTGGCATTATTATTTGGTCAATAATGCTCAAAATTGTGATTAAGTTGGTGGTGTAAATGTTAAGTCGTCCTAAATGCACTTGTTGTGAGAGTCCTCATTAGTGAGAGGTAGGATTTCAGTTTTAGATGTTAATTATATTTTGACGGTTGCTTGTGTGATACTGTAATTATGTAGACATATGCTGTTGACGTGTGATGGGATTTGATGGTAATGGATCATATTTGATAAGTGATATATTTTGTCTGTTGTGTGTATGTTCGAAAATGCTTTCCTGAAAATTTTATAAACTTGAGCAAGTTGTGGAAAATTAAATTTCATAAAGTTTTGACGGTTCGCTTAATCGGCGGCTTCGTGTGGACTTTGAAAATCGTTTAAAATTGGCGAGTCGGCCTTAAATTTTCTAAAGGAACCCCGACGGTATTGAAAGAGTCGTTTTAAAGTACTTTTGAGCATTTTGTAAAATGTTACTGTCGTTGATTATTGTGTAGTGTTGAGAGGATTTTCGAAAATGATTTTTGACGTACTGTTGTATTTTCAAATGATTCGAGTACATGATTTTCAGAAATCTTTCACACCAAAAAAAAATATTTTCAAAAACCAATACAATTTTTATTTTCAAAAATATATTGTGAAAGATGAAGAATCTTACTCGATTTAACTTCAAACTCGGATTTAGAAAAGTTTTCTGAACTGAGCCAGTTATTGTGCGTGATCTTGAATCACTAAAAAATGATGATGTATAGTGGCATAGTGATTTTGATAGTGTCGGTTGTAAGGAAATATTATTTTGTAAATAATTTCAAATGAGACAGTTAAAGTCCGTTGTTTAAAAGTTTTGACAAAAAAAAAAACTGAGGTACCAAAAATACTTTCAAAGTTTTATTTTGAATAAACATGCAAATCCAAGGATTTTCAAATGATATCATTTAAAAGGATACCTCGTGGATCTTCTTATCGAGTTGCTATTAGTTGTCTTATGTGATGTGTCAAGCCTAGTTGGCAATTTGGTATATTATTTTGCGATGTTATGCCATTGTATTGAGTGAGTATCCGCTTAGTATGCCGAGGGGCAAAGGGCGCGATCGTGACCGCGGTATAGATAGTCATGGAGATCAGATGCGGGACCAAGAGAAGATTTCCGGGAAGGTTGCTATTCTACGCTTCGCTCTCGTTGTTTAGGTTTCGGGGTCGAAACCTATTTTAAAGGTGATGGTGTAATACCCATATTTTTCGCTTTCATTTTGTTCGACTCTATCGACTCGTTTGTGTTCACCGATAACGTACGTTATATCTAACAGTTAACGTACGTTAATAGTACAGGCATAACGTATGTAAGATAGCATGCATAACGTACGTTATGCATGCAGCAGTTCAACACTCCTGAATGTAGCCCACTACTCAAGAAGCACGAAAAGGAAAGCGATAAAAGATGTAATCCGAAGACACAATTACGAGGTATTCGCGGCGGCGAACCTAAGCACTAAAAGGAAACACCACTCCGAGCACCCAAAGGTTCGGAATTCGACGATGGAAGTAAATTTCCCTCAAACTTTAGGAAATTACAAAATGGCCCAAACGTTCAAAAATCCTGATACGACGTCGGATTATGAAACCGAAACTCACAACACGAATAACTCAATCATACGGACTCATGGGAAAAAAGAAATAACGAAATCAAACGAGTTTTACGAGAATCGAACGTACATGCGACAAGATCATAACATAAAGTGAAATATGTAAAAACGCCTCTGAAACTCGTCCAAATGGAAAAACACCAAGAACAAACTAGATTCAAAACGTCGAAACGATTACAAGCGAGTCATTAAAATAGACATGCGCCCAAGAATAGAAACTGCTAAAAATAGAAAGTACGGATATTACATTCTCCCCCTCTAAAAAGAAGTTTCATCCCGAAACTTAAGGATCAAATAGCTCGGGGTATCTCGCACGCATATCCTCCTCCAATTCCCATGTCGCTTCCTCCACTCCATGTCTCAACCATTGCACCTTAACCAAAGAATGGTTTTGTGCCTTAACTATTTATCCCGACGTTCCAAAATCCTCACCGGCCTCTCCTAAAACGTAACATCCTTCTAGATTTCCACATCCCCAAAATAGATAACGTAGGTCAGGTCTGGAACATACTTTCTCAACTGAGAAACGTGAAATATACTATGCACATAGCTCAACGTCGGGGGTAATGCCAAACGGTAAGCCAACTCGTCAACTCTCTCCAATATATCGAAAGGTCCAATATATCTTGGACTAAGCTTTCCCCTTTTCCCAAAATGGAAAACTCCCTTCGACGAAGACACTTAGGCCTGGGCATGGGACGGCATGGGACCATTTTTAGGTAATCCCGATCCCGTCCCATTTGAAAATTATGGGACGAGATGGGACGGGATTGCACTTTTGAAAAATTGATCCCGACCGTCTCGGTCCTGAATGGGATCGGGACACGAACGGGACAAAAAATGGTCTCATTGACCAATGTTGACTCTCAAATGAATACAATATTTAGACTTGTTACACGACAATAAATTTAAATTTTTCTTTTAAACCAATCTGTTTATCAAATATCGTTGTGAGTCATTTGTTAATTCTTGAACAAATGGTTCATAGAACTCTGAATGCTTTCTTATTTCACCCGAAGTAATAAATATAAAGAACATTACAACATAGTCAGATACTCACTGATCTCTACTTCTATGCACAAGTTCTTCATGGTTTATGGAAGTTTTGTTCCCCAAAGAAGTAAATGAGATAAGCTAGAAATGTTAGATGATGAGACTGCTTTGGGCATGGTAGTCGATAAATTTAGTAACTAGACATTCTTATGGGACCGGAACCCATCGGGATTCGACATTTAGGCTCGTGGCCCGTCCAAAGTTTTTAAAATGGGACGGGATGGGTCAGGACCTGAATTTTAAAATTTTGGTCTCGTCTCGTCCTGGTGTGGGACGAGATGGGCCCGAGACGGGCCCAAGCCTTTGGGATTAGTTGCCCAGGCCTAGAGACACTCTTAACAAGACGTGATCCCCTACTTCAAACTCCAAGGGTCGACGCCTAACATACGCATAGGACTTTTGTCGACTCTGAGCCGCCAACATTCTCTGTCGAATCAACTCGACTTTCCTCCTAGTCTCCAACACAATATTCGGATCGGTGCCAACTAAATCGGACGGCTCATTCCAACATATCGGTGATCGACATCATCGGCCATAAAGCGCCTCATACGGTGCCATCTTAATCGATGCATGCCATCTATTATTATAAGTGAACTCGATCAGGGCCATATGTTCCTCCCAATCACTACTCCAGTCTAGCGCACACGCGTGCAACATATCCTCGAATGTCTGAATGGTACACTTGGACTGTCCATCGGTCTGAGGATGGAAAGATGTGCTCAAACGCAAATGTGTCCCCAAAGCCTTATGTACCACCTGCTAGAAATGCGATACAAACTGACCATCCCTGTCCGAAATAATAGTTTTCAGCATGCCATGAAGCCTCACGATCTGCGCAATAAATATGCGAGCCAATTTCTCCGGTCCCCAAGTGTCCTTGATGCCCAGAAAATGTGCCGAATTAGTTAGTCGATCCACGATCACCCACACCATGTTCATTCCCGTCTTCGTCCTCGGCAAATTCATGACAAAATCTGTAGAGACATCCTCCCACTTCCATTCTGGGATGGGAAGTGGTTTCAACAACCCGACTGGCTGCTGATGCTCGATTTTGACTTGCTGACAAGACAAACACTTAGCCACAAACTCCACCACCTCATTCTTCATGTCATTCCACCAAAAATTCTTCCTCAAATCCTTATACATTTTACTCTAGCCTGGATGGACTGAGTAAGGTGACGCATGAGCGTCCCGTATAATGCCTGCCTCAATTCCAAGTCGTTCGGAACACAAAACCGACCTTGAAATCTCAACACACCATATTTATGAATAACAAATCCCGGGGCTTTCCCCTTAACCACATTCTTACGGAGTTGAATAAACATCAGATCTTCTAACTGTCTCGATTTAATATCGTCGACCAACGACGAAGAAATATCAAGGGCGTATAACCGCCCAGCATTCCCTGGTAATACAACCTCAATACTCAACTCCATCAACTCTCGCCGGAGCCCTGGATGAGCTATGAGTAACTCAAGTGCCCAAAGTGATAACGTTTTCCGACTCAAGGCATCTGCCACAACATTTGCCTTGCCCGGATGATAAAGGATTTCGAGATCGTAATCCTTGATTAGCTCCAGAAACATTCTTTGTCTCATATTCAGTTATTTCTTTGTGAATATATATTTTAGGCTCTTGTGATCGGTGAAAATCTGAAACGATGAGCCATACAAGTAATGACGCCAAATCTTCAACGCAAACACAACTGTAGCCAAATCAAGATCATGTGTAGGATGATTCACCTCAAATGGTTTCAAATGACGGGAAGCATAGGCAATCGTCTTTCCGTGCTGCATGAGTACACATCCAAATCCTTGGCCCGAGGCATCACTATAAACTGAAAAGCCCTCATTACCACACAGTAAGGCTAAGACGGGAGCAGTAGTCAACCGATTCTTCAACTCTTCAAAACTCTTCTGCCTCTCATCTGTCCACACAAACTTCTCTGACTTCTGCAACAACTGAGTAAGTGGTCGAGCGAGTTTAGAGAACCCCTTGACAAACCTTCGATAATACCCCGCCAAACCCAGAAACTACGAACCTCCTTCACGTTCTTGGGCGGCGCCCAATCCAATACTGCCTCTATCTTGTGTGGGTCCACACGCACACCCTAGGCCGAGATCATGTGACCGATAAACATAACCTCCCGCAACCAAAACTCACATTTTGAGAACTTCACATAAAGGCGCTGAGTTCTAAATATTTCTAACACGATATGCAGATGATGTATATGATCCTCCTCGCTCTTCGAGTAAACCAGGATATCATCGATAAAGACGACTACACACTTATCGAGATATTCGATGAAAATTTTGTTCATTAGGTGCATGAACAGGCTAGGGCATTAGTTATCCCGAATGGCATAACCACAAACTCGTAATGGCCGTATATCATCCGAAAGCCCATCTTCGGAATATCGAAATCCTTCACTCGGAGTTGGCAATATCCCGATCCCAAATCAATCTTCGAGAACACAGTCGCTCCCTGCAATTGATCAAACAAGTCTTCAATCCTCGGAAGTGGATGCTTGTTTTTTATGGTCACCTTGTTCAACTCTCAGTAGTCGATGCATAAACGCAGTGACCCATCCTTCTTCTTCACAAAAAACTGGTGCGCCCCAAGGCAAAGTGCTCGGTCGAATATAACCCGTGTATAGTAACTCTCCCAACTGTTTCTTCAACTCAAGCATCTCGACAGGTGCCAAACGGTATGGTATTTTCGAAATAAGGGCCGCACCCGGCTATAAATCGATGTTGAACTCAACCTCACGGTCTGGTGGGAAACCTGGCAAATCATCTGGAAAAATGTCAGGATACTCATTTACTACCGGAATAAATGAGAGCTCGACTCCCCCTTCTTCCGATCTCAAAGCATAACACCAGTAACCAGTGCAACCTCCTCGAAGGAGTTTCACCCCTTTCATAGCGCTTATCAAGAATCTCTTACTACTCCGTTTGCATCCCACAAAGGAGTGTCCAGTACCGTCATGGGCTAGCATCGAAATGGTCATCGCTCTATAGTTCATGATCGCCCCATGTCGATCCAATCAATCCTCACCAGGGATCAAATCTTCATCCTTAATGTCTGCCATAATCATATTAGAAGACCAACCCTCCCTGTGATACTCACCGAAAAATCTTTAACCTCATGATTTCCCACAATACTATCTCCACTAGGCAGTTTAACAACAAATGGTTCACATGAAACTAGACAATCAACAGGCAGAAGATGCACACAATCCAAAGAGATGAAAGAATACGTAGCACCAGAATCGAATAGGAAGGAAACAGGATGGTCAAGGATGTGGACGGTACTTGTAGCCACTGTCGCGTCAGGATCTCCAGCTCGTCTCATCTCATACACACGGGGTGGAACAGACCCCGCACTAGATGCTCCCCCTCTAGAAGACTGTACACGTCCTCGACCTCTGCCGAAACTCTGCTGAGGATGATTAGCTATCAGAGCCTGATTCACGCTCGGTTCTCTCATATCCAGGGCTGACACTTGAGTAACTGGTGCCTGACTCGCATATCCACAGTACGCAGCACGATGCACCGAGCGACCATAATTATGACACTGCAACGGCGGCTTGTCATATTCACTCATCATATGTCCCGGACGACCACAGTTAAAATAAGTATGACCAAGAACAGGAACAGTCGGAGCAGACTTAGAACCATGGCCTCGCCCAAATGACTGGGACTAATACCCAAAGGCTCGCGGACCAGACTGGGTCTTTTGATGCCTGCCAAACTTACTTCTTGAAAACTGACCGGAAGTCTTCTGCTTCTTATCCTCTGCTGCCACCTCCGTCGCAGAAAAAGACGTCTCATAGGCCATCGCCTGGTTCTGATATTCTTTCAAAGTCGTACACCCAAGGGCTGACATATAGTGGCGAACCCTCGGTTTCATCCGCATGTCGAAGTGGCAGATCTTGTCCTATTCATCCCGGACATGATTCCTCATGTAATGTAGCTTCTGATTATAATCTTTGATTTCTTGAGAGATACGAACATCCTGGGGTTTCACCTCGAAGAAGGCTCGAATCCTTCCCTCTCTCACTGGCCACAGACAATAGTCAGCCTCAATCAATTCCCGGAACTCATCCCACGTAGCTGCCCAGTCACGCGGTTTCACTGCCTACCACCACGTTGCCACCTCCTTGGCGGGAAAGTACTGAACAATTGGTACTTTCCTCTCCTCGGTGCAGTTTGCTGCCTCGAATACTTTTTTCATCTCAAATATCCAACTCTCCAAACCATAAGGGTCGGAAGTACCATCAAACTATGAAGGACGCATACGAATCACATCCTGAAGCAAATTGTCGGTACCAGAACCAGTAATCGGAACCGAAGTAGCATTATCTTGATTAACCAGGACCGCCTGAGTCAGTAGCGCCATTTGATTCGCTACTTGCTGCATAATGTTAGCTACCCCGGCGTTATCATTAGCATTACCGAAGCTAGCAGACTGATTCTGCTGACCTTCGGCACTTGGCTGAATACTGTTCGACAAAGACAGCATTGCCGAACCAGCCTGAGAGCTATTGGACATGGCCGACCCATTGGATTCGCCACGTCCCCTACCGCGTCCGCGACCTCTACCAGCAGGCACTCTGAAGAAGTAACTAGTGAGTACAGTTCAAACGCAAAACACATCACGATATTAGAAAATATTTATATTCCGGAATATGAAGGTGCACATGCACTGAACATAGTTCTCCAATAAAACATTTCAAAGGTTAACCGTTGGTACGAGACTCACGGCCACCGCACCCCCAGAGGCCCCGTCGGACCATCCCTAGGTGGTTAACCCCAGTTCACGATATGCATGCACACGACACTACGTATCCCCAGAGGCCACCTCAGATTATCCCTGGGTGAACATACACATTCACATCTACAACATACATGGGAAACCATAAATCAAATACTAGAATATGCATACAAATGTAAAGTACTTGCCTTTGATACATCTTCGACGAAACGAAATAGAAACAATGACTAGGAATGACCCAGAGTGAACACGTCCGCTCCTAAACAAGAGATTAACACAAATCAGTCCTAAACGACATCAATAACCGAAAGAAATACGCCGACAACCCCGATTTTCAATCATAACAATACACGTACGATCAGTACGGGCGAGGGTTTTCACAAAACCTCCCCGAATCAACAATTCACGGACTAAACTCGACGAAAATGGATTGGGAACTCAATAACAATAATCGATAAGAAATATCACAATATCAATGAACAATTCGAGTTTAAATAGACAAATCCCGAAAATCCCCCAAAATTGACAAAGTTAGGGTTCTAAGCCAAAATACACCTTGAATTCGGACGGAGGGAGATGGATTATAATGATGATACACTTTGTTTGGAGTACAAAAATTGATCGATCAAGGAACTCCACGGATAACTCTCCACAAATCGCCCCAACATACTCCAGGAAACTCAAAACGCGGACAAGGGATAAGGAAAGAATAAAAATGACGCGTCTGAGGTCGATTCAGGTTTTAAATACCTGACTTTGGAATTACGTACGTTAACATGGAGAGTTAACGTACGTGAAGGGTTTTACGTACGTAAAAATCATCACTTAACTTACGTAAGGACCTCGGCAGAACATTCTACCCAAATCACTGAAGCCGATAATGTACGTTATATCTAACAGTTAACGTACGTTAATAATACATGCATTACATAAGAGAGCATGCATAACATACGTTATGCATGCAGTAGTTCAGCACTGCTGAATGCAGCCCAATGCTTAAGAAGCATGAAAAGGAAAGCGATACAAGATGGAATCCAAAGACACAGTTACGAGGTATTTGCAACGGAGAACCTAAGCGCTAAAAGGAAACACCATTCGGACCACCCGAAGGTTCGAAATTCGACGATAGAAGTAAATTTCCCTCAAACTTTATGAAATTGCAAAATGGCCTAAATGTTCGAAAATCATGATACGACGTCGTATTATGAAACCGAAGCTCACAACACGAATAACTCAATCATACAGACTCATGGGAACAAAGAAATAATGAAATCAAACGAGTTTTACGAGAATCGAATGTACATGCAATAAGATCATAACATAAAGCGAAATATGTAAAAACACCTCCTAAACTCATCGAAATGGAAAAACACCAAGAATAGAATAGATTCAAAATGTCGAAACGGTTACAAGCGAGTCGTTAAAATAGACATGCACCCAAGAATAGAAACTGCTAAAAATAGGAAGTATGGATATTACAGTCAGGGTTGCATCGAAAGATAATCTTGTTGATCCTTTCACGAAAGGCTTACCCTCAAAAGTTTTTGAAAGTCATGTAGAAAGAATGGGAGTATGGTGTATGGCAGCATTGCTTTGAGTATAAGTGGGAGATATGAGATACTATGTAATAGAGTAGTATACTTAAAAGCATGCTTTGAGTATAAGTGGGAGATCATTAAGGTTGTATACTGCAAAACATACTTTATGCTTGTATTACCTTATTTCCCTGTAACTACCTATGAAAATATTAATTACATTTAATCACATATTTTACATATTTATTCACGTTATGGTTATGCAAATGTAATGTCTAATTATTTTATATTGTAGATAATGTGGTGTGTTGGTGTCACATGGAAGATCACATTATCGGTGCCTTATAAAATAATATAATAGTTCAAAACCTATATAATTCTAGACAAATTACGTGAAAGGTTGTCATGCATGCTTGAGATTAGTTGATCTTGACTATTAACATACATTAGTGTATTTGCATACGTTGACTGGATCTAAGTGAGATAGTGTCTTTTGTACTGACTGTAAGAAGAACGTAAATCTCGGATAATTATTATTTCTTAATTCTATATATATAATATTTATTGGTGTATTTATACTCCCTCCATCCACGAAATAAGTTCACAGTTGGTGCTCGGCATGGAAACTAAAAAAGCTGGAAAGGGTGGTGTAAAGGTGGTGTAAAAGACTAAAAGAGTAGTGTTAAAGGTGGGTCCAATTGGTAAAGTGTAGTAATTTTAACAGTAAGGTAGGGTAAATATGTCCAAAACGCAGAATGGGAACTTGTTTTATGGACAAAAATTTAGAGGCATGTGGAAACTTGTTTCGTGGACGGAGGGAGTAATATTTATTGCTTTGATTTACCATGAGTCAGAGTCACAATGATTGACTCAATATATTTCGTATCTTGGGCAATGATATTATTTATATGTCAATTATTATTATAACTAGAAATCGTGCCCCGACTCATGCGCGTTGATGATGTCCCGTTGAGGAGCTCGATAATAATATATTAAACCCTGCAGGTGGGTTTAATTCGGACATAATAATAAGGTTCGAGTGGCACTATTCTTGGATAAGAAATTAATTAATTAAAGCTATCAATGGCTCAAATTAATTAATGCACAGTCGATATCTTAAATACGAGAAATAATATATTTAAATAAGGAGTCCGATTTCGTAAGTTGGGATTTGAGTTGGAAGTGAAATATTAATTATTTAGTGGACTGAATTGATAATAGTGAACTCAATCATATAGAAAGGGCTTAATATGGAAAGTTGGGTTGTACTAGGAGTCTTAACCCTAATCTTCCTTAAGACCCCTAAGTAGTCCAAAGCCTATAAATAGGGACATAGGGGAGGGATTCAGCTGCGACATACACCATCCAACACAAGGATTTCAATCGATTTTTTCTTCTAAGTGTTTAATTGTAGATCTTGACTTGTGTGTTTGATTCCACAATTGAGAGAACACTTTAATTCTTGCTACAAATTGGAATTACTTGAATAAAAAGAAAACGAGAGTTATGAGAGGAAATATATTTTGGCCGATCCATCCCTGCAGTCCAAGCAAGATTCAGTAGCTCGTTGCCCACACAATGTCCGGATTAAGTCGGGATCATACTCTAGAAGATTTTGAGAAAGAGATCAAGAAAGCAACCACTATGCTTCAAAAGGTAATTATACTATGATCTTCGATCTAGATTATGATATTGAATTTAACACTAAGTTTATTTAATAAATAATGAATAAGATTTAAATTGCTTATTGATCTTAGTAGTTAATTAATTAGCATGCCTAAATAAGTTTTGTGCTCGTGGATACGTAAAATTCTTTTATTAAATTTTTTCAAAATTCACTTCCGCTGTGTTCTATTTCTAACATTGGTAACCCCAAAATGTCCCATCAATCCACCGATATGTGCCTCACGAATTAACAGTTCACGAGTTGAACATATTGGAACGCAAAGTTTATTTTATCGAAATAGAAACCCATTATCTCTATAGAACTTATCGACAAACTCCTCGCATGTACCATAAAACTTTCAAAAATCTTTATCTCCTAGGTATTCTTATTTTATTAGATCAAATCCTAACAACTTCGTCAGAAGAGAACTAAGCAAAGCGTACCTTGGTGACAGTGCATCGACAACTATATTTTCTTTACCTTGCTTGCACTTGATAATGTAAGTAAATGATTCAATGAACTCAAACCACTTAACATATCGTTTTTAAGCTTACCTTATCCCTTTAAATGCTTCAAATATTCATGATCAGTGTGGATCACAAACTCTTTTAGCCATAGGTAGTGTTGCCATGTGTGTAGTGCTCGAACCAGAGCATACAATTCTTTGTCATTCACCAAATATTAAGAGTAGCTCCTCCAAGCTTCTCACTGAAATAGGCGATCGGTCTCCTTCCCTGCATCAAAACAGCTCCTACACCTAGCCCAGAAGCATCACACTCAATTTCGGAGGTGTTAGAAAAAATCGGGTAATGTTAAAATGGGTGCGGTGCATAATCTTTCCTTCAACGTGTTAAATGCTTGTTCTTGATCTTTACCCCAATTAAATTTAACATCATTTTTAACCAATTCATTCAATGGGGCGGCAATGGTGCTAAAGTCCTTCACAACCCACCTACAAGAACCTGCTAAACCATAAAAGCTTCTTACCTCAAATGCATTAGCCAGTCTAGGCCATTCTCGTGTGGCCCTTACCTTTTTTTCATCAACTTTTATGTTGTAAACACTGATGACATAGCCAAAAAATATAACCTCACGCATGCAAAAAGTACATTTCTTAAGACTAGCATATAATTATTCCTTTCTCAAGGTAATTAAAACCAATCTTAAATGTTCAACATGCTCGTCTATACTTTCGCGATAAATGAGAATATCATCTAAGTATACAACAATAAATTTTCCAATATAAGCACGCAAAATATGATTCATTAGACGCATAAACGTGCTCGGTGCATTTGTATGACCAAAAGGCATTAGCAACCATTCATATAATCCGTATTTAGTTCTAAAATCCATTTTCCACTCATCCCTTTTCTTCATACGAATTTGGTGATAACCTTTCATTAAATCAATTTTACTAAACACATGCGAACCCATGTAATTCATCCAACATATCATCTAACCTTGGAATTAGATGTCGATACTTTACCGTGATATTGTTCACTGCTCGGCAGTCGATGCACATTCTCCAAGTCCTATCATTTTTTGTTACGACGATTACCGGAACGGCACAAGGACTCAAACTTTCTCCGATGTACCCAATATTTAATAACTCCTCGACTTGCTGTTGAATCTCCGTAGTTTCTTTAGGATTACTTTGGTATGCCGGTCAGTTTGGAATGACATATCCTGGCACAAAGTTGATTTGGTGCTAGGTCCCTCTTTTTGATGGCAATCAGGTGGTAGCTCATTCTGAAAAATATCATTGAAGTCCTGCAATATAATTTTTATAGTACTCGGGACATTCTGGGTTTTATCATCATCATAAAGAGTGCAAATTCATTTGATAAGAAGTAAGTATGTGGGTTTTGTTGTATCGAGATTTATCCACCTCGACAGGCGATCGACTACAAGGCCGAGCGACCGAGTCCACAACCGATCAAGCTATGGCGAACTCGCCTAAGCGAAGATACCAGACCACCTTCAGGTGTCTAGCGATCGACTCCCAAGGCGATCGCCCTTTGGCACCTAGCGATCGACTCTAGTGCGCGGATAAGGACAACCGTCCTGCGCCCCGAACAGAGACGATCGTCCATCAAAGTCTACGAAGACTAGATCTCAAAACAGCACCCATGTGCAGATCCGAGACAAGATCCACATTTCACGGATCATTGACCACCAACAGCTGTCTCTGACAAGGGCGGCTTTACCTACCGACAAGCCCGCCAAAAGGCACAAGGTGGGACCGCCCGTGACAGAGACTCAGACGCGTGCAGGCTTCTCATTGGACCGCACGACTGGCTGCCAGCAACTCCTGCAGACTTTAAGGGGACAAGCCCATGTGCTAAAAGACGATCGCCCGCTTATTATAATACAGCAAAGGCGATCGCCCGGCATATCCAAGTCCTATAAATAGAGAACCTCCTCCTACTGGAAAAAGGTTCCGAATTGGTTCACTTATATTCCGAATTCATTCATGGAAATACAGAAGAACATACATACCATCAAGCTCTCAGCTTTCTCTCCTGAATCTACCTCAGGATTTCTCTCATAGAACCTCTCATCCAGAAGACGGTCGGTAGAGGCAAGAAGTCTCCACAGTGCAGATTCCAAGAGACATACAAGTCCAGGAGCTTAAACATACAGCTAATACACGCCGTGAGAGATTGTTGATCTCTCACCAGCGTCACAGCTCATCAACGTTGTTACAAGGACTCACAGAGCATCATATCTGGTTCTTCCGGCAATCTACACGCTCACTAGCTAAGATAACAAGAATCTTTACACTCATTGTAATTGTATTCTTACATTAATACTTGTATCCCCAAATATTTGTATTAATAATATCTCGCGAGAGCATTCAAGCCCGGAACTAACAACCTCGGCAATTCTTGTGTTATTTACTTTTCCCACGGAAGTGTTCTCGCATTTGTTTGCTATTCATCCATTCCAGCAATATCTATCTCCGGATAATATTTTGGGTAGCAACAAGTGGCGCTAGAGGAAGGGGCATCTAACCCTCATTTTTATTCCTACCGTCTCGAAGAACACTCACTGTTCTCCGAGGCATATACCTGAAGAAACACTCACTGTTCTTCAGAGAAAGCTTTCAGAATCATGTCTTCCGCCTCCGCATCGAAGAAAGCCGCTGGCCGATCCACCAGACGCCTCCTTCCATCTCAGTCCGAGCCACAGCCGATGGCGGAGGGTAGCCGCCGCGGTCCGAGACTCTCGATCCCGCCCCTAAGGGACGGCCCAAGCCTCTCGCTCGATCAGTTCCAAACCGCGGAACAGATCAAGGAGGCCATGGCCATCCTACAGGAGCGACGGAGTGCTCTCGACGCGCCGCCCGCTATCACCCCCTCGGCCATCCGCCGCATGACCAAACGGAAGTACAAGGCGTTACTGACCAAGAGATCGTCAGGAGGCTCCCTTTCGCAAGAAGAGGCGCTCGCCAGCCGGGGCACCTCTGTTTTCAATCGTCTAGGCAGCGACCCATCTTGGCGACCGGGGCAGTCCGGCCCCAGCCATGAGACGACGGAGCTCGAGTCCGTCACCAGGATTTCGGCGTATCCAACTCCCAGAAGGTAGGCCAGCCATCTGGCTCCCCCTCGCCAAAGAGTCGAGGTCGACAGCAGCGGAGTCAGGAGATCGGTACACGATCGCCTCGGCTCCCGCTCCAAAAGCCGATCCACGAGCGACCAAGCTACAGCGATGGCCGCGATGCAACGGCATCTCGACGACATAAAGGCGTTCTTGGAATTTGGGGCAGGCCTCAAGAGCAAGATCGCCGGGCCGAGCGAGCCACTCGCGGTCCACATCGAGCTCGCCCCCGTACAGCATAAGATTGCTCCTCCGCAAACACCTCTGTACGGGGGGAGATCAGACCCCGAAACTCACCTGAACAAGTTCCACATCTACATGACCGGGTGTGGGGCATCAGACGCGACCAGGTGCCGAATGTTTCCTCTGACGCTGGACGACCTTGCCCACAGGTGGTACACCTCATTGCCGCCTCGATCCATCAGTTCCTTCAATCAACTGGCGAACGACTTCACAACATACTTCGCCACCAAGGTCGCTCGGCCAGAAGGTCCCCATCGCATGATGCAGATCAGGCAAGAGGAAGAAGAGTCCGACTCGGACTACATCGACCGGGTAGACAAGACCATCCTCAACGGCGATCCCGTAAGCGATGAGATCGCCCTATACTCGATCCTAGGAGGATTCCATGGTCTTTCGCCTATGTTCAGGCATCTTACGAAGGACCAACCCACGACCTACGCGATCTTCCGCGCTAAGGCCGCAGACTTTCTGGCCAGGCAAAGGTTTCTTCTTAGCCTATGAGCATCACGATCGGCGCCCGAACGACGATCTCCAGTCTTCCAGCCCGATCGCCGGTATCAAGCAACATCATCAAAACCGGAGGACTCGTTCGCCATATACAGTTCATCATCTAACATGGTGGACTACGGCACGAGATCACCTCCACCGCACAACGTACACCGTTGAGGGTCGGCATTTAACATGACGGTCTGAGGTGGAAGAGTGCAGCCATGGTCCTGGTGGTCGATGGAACCGACTGCTTAGGCCATGCAAGGTCCCTTTGGGCCAAGATCGCCCGCCCTTCGTTTAAATACGAGGCCGGCGTAGTCTGAGGGCCCTTCAAAACTAATCAGTGGACACAATCGCCCGCCCTCAAAGGTTCATCATTTAACGTGGTGAACCCGGACAATGCGACGTGTCACTACCCCCATCTCAACGTACACCGTCGAGGGTCGCCAT
Organism: Orobanche coerulescens; assembly: GCA_033398695.1. Classification (NCBI taxonomy): domain Eukaryota; kingdom Viridiplantae; phylum Streptophyta; class Magnoliopsida; order Lamiales; family Orobanchaceae; genus Orobanche; species Orobanche coerulescens. Next base: position 38,969,470 of record CM065811.1, read on the forward strand.
ATTCATGGCGGGCCGAGGTGGAATCAGAGCTAACAAGCAACGGAAGTGGAGTTGATTAATCCGACGACGCCCCGTGCAAGGACTCCTCCAAACCAATACCGCACGCCCTTCGTTTAAATACGAGGCGAGGCGCAGCCTAACGGAGGACCCTCACAATAAAATGAGTCACGAGACAGACAACGTCGCTCGCGCACAATACATGGTCATGGAGTCGGTCCATCGAACTCCGCGACTATGCACGGTTCCTCAAGATGGACGACCGTCCTCGAGGATTCGACAAAGTTGAAGACCGCTCACTCAACGAATTATTTTCATCCCCTTACTTTCACTAAGTGAACAAAAACAAGGGGGAAGAGTGCGGACTACCTATACGACGATCGTCCCTATTCAATCACATACGGAGATCGCCATTTTTCAGATGTTATGCAGCGATTGATTTAGTCGTAAAAGTTATCTATATGAGTTTATCAATTCACGTAGACCTACACTTGCAACGATCTCTCCTCACACATTTGTACAAAGTCGAGCAAAAGACTCAAAAATAGCAATCATTCAAGTGATAAAATTAGAGAATCAAATGTTCATTTCATTACTTGAAGGATCAGAATACATGGTCGCCCGAAGGCCTAAGTGCTACAAAAAGAAAATTACGAATTACAAGGCAATAAGCTGAAACATTAAAAAACGAAGTGCCTCAGGCCCCTGCCTAGCCTTCGCCTTCAGCCTCCGGAACGGCCTCCCTACCCTCCGGAGCGTCGGGATGAACAAGGTTGGTCGGAGTCGGATACCAGCTCAAATCCACGCCGATATCCGCGAGATCCAAGATCGGAAAGGAGAAAGCAGAATGGAGAGGATGCTCCAGCGCGTACGCCTTGAAGTTCTCAGCAAGAGGGCCGACCTCCAAACCTCCCTTCTTAGCAGCTCGGATCGAGTCGGCGAACGCCATAAAATAGGCGATGAAAGGGATTGGCCTTGGTCGCCTCTACCTCCCCTTTCAGCTCCGCCATCGCCTGCTGCGCGCCTTGGAGCTCGGCCTCCCTTGCAGCCGTCTTTTCCCGCGACTCCGCCAGCTCGCTAGTCAACCGAGCGATCGTCACCTTCAGATGATCGGCCTCCGTCTCAGCGGCCTTCTGCGCCCGGACGACATTTATCATCCGATCCCCGAAAGCGATCGACCGTCACCCGGGATAGCTCAGGATCCTTTCTCGCCAGCTCAAGTTCTTGGATCGCCCGATTAGCTGCGGCCAGGGAATCCTTCTCCATTGCCACAATCTTGTCGGCGAACTCGGCGTTCTATTTCCGAGCTGCCTCGAGATCCGCCTGCAGGCGAGTAGTGGAAGGACGCCCCTCATACTCCTGCATAGCCTGGGCAGCCATTGTCGTCGCCTGGAGAGAAAGGGCGAAAGCAGCCTGCATTGTACTCCCAGATCGCTGACGAGCGATCGCATCCAGATCGGTCATCCAGGCCTTCAGTAGAGCGGAGACGGCCCGGTTGACGTACAACGGGATATCACAAGATTGGCGAGGAGATCGGCTCGCTAGAAAATCCCGCACCATCGGCGGACAAGATGGATCAGTGCTACGGATCCTGCATCAAAACAACAAAATTAGCACATCTCCCACGCAAATGACAAAATTCAACTCAGCAAGCAAAGCATACCTCTCGGCTCTCTCGGGATCGCGACCGAAGTATGGCTTCCTGCGAGGGGTCTCAGCTTCGGCGATCGCCATCTCCTGCAGGAAAGCCGTGGAGGGAGTAGGCTCACTCTCCGGAGGAACAACGGTGATCGGAGGCGCGGCGATCGGCACCTCACTGGCAGGGGTAGAAACTGGAGTTTCTCCCGAGCTCTGTCGTTTGCGATCCGTCCGAAGCCCCTCTTCCCGAACTTCCTCCTCAGCTACGATCGGCTCCACGTGAGGCTCCACCTCCGGGATGATAGGTAATGCCACAGGCAGAGCCCGTGATGATTTCGTCTGGCGGAGACGACCCAGAACTCCAGGGTTAGACATAGCAATCTCCGGTGGGGGCTCCAAAAAGTGAGGAAAACGAACCTCTGCAATAAGAACAATCAAGCCACAGTTAGTCATATTCCTCCAACAGGATGATCGCCCAGCATATGGAGATCGTAGAAATTCGTACCTGAGACTGAGAGATGTCTCGGAAAACGGAATAGGCGAGCAGACAACCAACGACTCTCCTTGTTGATCCGGCTAGCGTTCAAGTTGTCGTCTGACAAACTTCGTATCCACTCCCAGACGACCAGGAAATCAAAAGGCAACTCCTCGATCGCCGGAATGTGGAAACCTGCAAAAACGAAATCAAATTAGATCAGTTCAGAACATATCCGAACAAAGGGAGAGTCTGAACCCTCACCGGGATTTCTCTCCCGAAAACCAGTGGGAATCTCCAGCTCGCCAGTGGGGTAGTCGCTCGCTGAGGCTTTCTAGGCACCGGCGACCCAGAACCACTTTGCCGGATCGCCCCGTGCCTTGTTCGGGACTCCAAGGATCACCCGACCGGATCGGCCTTATATATGATAGCCTCCGACCGACCCTTTCTGAACCGTCAGCTTGAATAGGTGGTTCATCTCCGACGGCGAAGAGAGACGGTACAGTCGATGACCGCCGAACAAGGTGAGGGTACAAATTATCTGGAGCCAAGCATTTGGCGTCAGCTGGAGAGGTGCCACGTTCCAAGCAGCCAGCAGATTGGAGACAGCGAACGACAAAGGAAATCGCAACCCTGCCTCCATGATCGCTTCGTTCACAGCGACCATCCCCTCCGGAGGCTGATCGACTCTCTCATTCTCGGCCGGCACAAAGAGATCCACGTCTGAAGGGATATGAAACCTCGTCCTCCAGACGGCCAGATCCTTCCTGGTCGCCAAGCTCCTGATTTGGCCAAGAGACCACAGAGATCACTGAGCAGCCCGAAATAGCGATCGTTTGGGAGGTTGATAAGGGTGAGCGATCGAATACTCCCGGAAATCAAATCTTGGAGACGGACCGGCCATCCCCTCCATAATCTCAGCAAATGCCACATAGGCCTGGCCAAAGGCACTGTGCCGCTCCCAATAGGCTCTCACTGCAAGATCTCTCTCCATCTGCGAGCGCCTGTGTTCGACGGCCGCCTCCTTAGCTACGTCGGCCTCGTTGAACAGCGCCTCGACCTCCGCAGGGTCAATTCCGGCTCGAATAGCCTCAGCAGCCGTCTCCAGATGGAACTCAGCGGAGAATCCTCCCCGGACGTTAGAAGTCCCAGCGGCGGAGGAGGTGCCCACTCCCGATGAAGAAGGTGTTCCAGACATTCTTGAATTCAAGATGAGGAAAATAGGAGTGTGTTCTTACCAAAGATGAAATCGACCGACGATCGGCAATAAGATCTTCAGAAAAATCTTCAACAAGTCCTTCTTTCTCCAGTAATGCGCGTAAGAATGAACACAGCTACCCTGCCCTTTTTATAGGAGATGGCAGGGACTTATAAGCAATTAAGGAGAGTCTCAGGGGCTGAAGGGCAACCGTCGCATTTATTGACCCCCTTGAAACCCGCGTACGCGTCTTTTCAAGGACGCGTCAGTCGAGGAGTCATAAATGACCGTCGGTCTCCCCCAACAGGAACCCGACACGAATCCCAGAGACCTTTCCGCATCCGCTGCCGTTTCCCGCTCTTTTCAGCGACCTACCAGATCGTCCAAATTCAGAATCAATCAGCTCAAAGACGATCGCCAGTTTAGTGAAACGCAGAGTCGCTCGTCGAAGTTCAGCGATCGCCAGCAGAACCACCTCACCCCACGTTTCCAACATAGGAGCGAGCTGGGGGACAATTGTTGTATCGAGATTTATCCACCTCGACAGGCGATCGACTACAAGGCTGAGCGACCGAGTCCACAACCGATCAAGCTATGGCGAACTCGCCTAAGCGAAGATACCAGACCACCTTCAGGTGTCTAGCGATCGACTCCCAAGGCGATCGCCCTTTGGCACCTAGCGATCGACTCTAGTGCCCGGCTAAGGACGATCGTCCTGCGCCCCGAACAGAGACGATCGTCCATCAAAGTCTACAAAGACTAGATCTCAAAACAGCACCCATGTGCAGATCCGAGACAAGATCCGCATTTCACGGATCATTGACCACCAACAGCTGTCTCTGACAAGGGCGGCTTTACCTACCGACAAGCCCGCCGAAAGGCACAAGGTGGGACCGCCCATGACAGCGACTCAGACGCGTGCAGGCTTCTCATTGGACCGCGCGACTGGCTGCCATCAACTCCTGCAGACTTTAAGGGGACAAGCCCATGTGCTAAAAGACGATCGCCCGCTTATTATAATACAGCAAAGGCGATCGCCCGGCATATCCAAGTCCTATAAATAGAGAACCTCCTCCTACTGGAAAAAGGTTCCGAATTGGTTCACTTATATTCCAAATTCATTCACGGAAATAAAGAAGAACATACATACCATCAAGCTCCCAGCTTTCTCTTATGAATCTATCTCAGGATATCTCTCTTAGAACCTCTCATCCAGAAGACAGTCGGCAGAGGCAAGAAGTCTCCACAGTGCAGATTCCAAGAGACATACAAGTCCAGGAGCTTAAACATACAGCTAATACACGCCGTGAGAGATTGTCTATCTCTCACCACCATCACAACTCATCAACGTTGTTACAAGGACTCACAGAGCATCATATCTGGTTCTTCCGGCAATCTACACGCTCACTAGCTAAGATAACAAGAATCTTTACACTCATTGTAATTGTATTCTTACATTAATACTTGTATCCCCGAATATTTTTATTAATAATATCTCGCGAGAGCATTCAAGCCCGGGACTAACAACCCCGAAAATTCTTGTGTTATTTACTTTTCCCACGGAAGTGTTCTCGCATTTGTTTGCTATCCATCCATTCCAGCAATATCTATCTCCGGATAATATTTTGGGTAGCAACAGGTTTCCCCTCCTCAACTTCTTTAACGATTTTTTTACACTTATAGACAAACATTTTTTTTTTTCATTTTTTTATTTTTCTTTCTTTTCTTTTTCCTTTTCTTTTTCTTTTTATTTTTGAAGACGAATTTCGTTTTTCACGAATTTGCGATGGTGTAACAAGAGCTAGCGTGATCTTTCTCCCATCATTTTCAAATGAGTATCGATTTGTCATGCAATCATGAGTTACTCGTCGGTCGAAGTGCCATGGTATTTGTGACAAGCATCCATTGGAACAACGTCACAAAGAATTTTATCTTTGCATCTTCCTAGAGTGATTGCAATGTTGGCTTGCTTGGTACTCAAATTTCTCCACAGTCACTCAGCCAATGCAAGTGATAAGGCTTTGTATGCCCTCAAGTAGGTAACCTCAACTCTTCCACTAACATAGCAGTAACCACATTTGTACAACTCCCAATGTCGATAATCACACAACAAATTTTGTTTTTAACAAGACAACGAGTATGGAAGATAGTCTCCTTTTGCACTTCTTTCTCCTTCGCCTCAACATTCGATACCCTCCTGATTACTAAGGTGGGTGCAAATTCGACTTCTTCCTCCTGTTCCTCATTTTCGCACTCTTCTCTTCATCCTTCTCGCTCTCCATTCCATAATCTCCATTCTCTCTTGTTATAATCATCCTTTGATTGGGACATCGAGAAACAATGTGCCCACGACCTTGACATTAATAGAATTTGATGTCTCAGTTCCGTGTTTAAGTGTTAAACATGGGTGCATTTTTTGTTTCCACATTTATTTTAGTTTACTACTATTTTCTAATTTTCCCTTAACAATACTGTTCTCTCCTTTGTCGAAACTTCCCTTACCCCTATCTTGATTTCCCGATTGTGATTTTCATGGAGCAGAGTACCCTGTGGAGTAAGTATTGTTTCCTTCCTCGCTTATATTTCTCTCAATTTTTATCGTGTAGGTCACAAGTCGTCCAGGAATAAGTTTACAGGGGGGTGAATAGACTTATTGAAACTCTTTTCCACAAAGGATGAGTTTCTCAGCTGATAGATATGTGGAAGTCAGCTGATGACGAAAGCAAATAGCTAATGGAACAGTTAAGTATGAATGCAGCAGTTAAGTATGATGCTTAAAATAGTAAAGTACGCAGGCAATTTATAGTGGTCTCAGGGGTGGGATAATCCTCTACTAATCCACTTTCTCCAAACCAGTTGGAGATGAATCCACTATAATTTTCAACCAGTGATAAATATTACAGTGATTCTACAACTTAGCTACAACAACTTCCAACCAGTGGAAATCCTGTCGTTACAACTCCTTTCTGACTACCTAACACCACTAGATCTTTGGATCCTTGGATGCCTATCAGTCGCGAAACTTCAACCAGTGAAGTACCCCTTACTCAGGTTTTAAGACAAGAGTGTTTTGTCTTCTCCAACTAATAGCTTTCTTCATATATGAATGAGAATACTGCTCTTCACGATGTTATAGATCTTTGTTTGCTTTGATTGCTTCAAAGTATAGTTCACACCATTGTAGCTCAACTTCAAATCTTAGGATATATATAGGTGTCGATCCTTTGAGCTTTTCTTCATAGCCGTTGAAAATCTGTAACAAATCCGTCCGTTGGAGAAATAGACTTCTTTGTTTTTCTTTCTAAACGTTGCAAGGCTGGATTCCCATATTTTAATCCATTTCCGACCGTTGTGAAGACTTCCATGTGATGGCGCCGAATCTTTTGATTTTAATATGCTTAAAGTATCCAGAGGTGGGTCTGGATGATTTATTTAAATAATATCCTTCCGGGAATCTCTCCAATTTGTCTCTTATCGCCCGCATGTGACTTTTCGTGATTATTGACTATTCAACGCATGCTGACGTGGACTAGTTTACTTAGCTGATCACTTAACTGACCTCTCTGTGGTCAAATTGTCTGATGTGCAGTCAACCATCTCTGATGTCGACTTCTCTGATGTGCCGACTTGTCTGAAGTCTTCTGACCTGATTGAACTGATCTGATGGTCAAACTTCAGATGACTTGACTATTCTTCTTGACTGCAGTCTGGTCCAACTTCGCTGATTAAATTGTTGACCAGAACTTCTCTGATAAGGGTTGCCTGATATAGCTTGTCTGTGGTTAACCTTATCTGAACAGTTGAGTTGACCAAGACTCGTCTGATAGATACTTATTTGTGACTTGTACTTAGCCGATTTTTAAAGCCTAACTTATATGGCCTATAGAAGATACTCATTTGGTTCTTCTTTACATTTTGCCAAGTATCTAAGTTAACACAATTTGGCCTATGGAAGATACTCATCTGGTTCTTCCTTACATTTTGCCAAGTAATAAACATACATTTGAATAAACAAATACAATGATGACATCATCAAAATCTAACAAGTATTCCTAACAAATTTCCCCTATTTTGATGATGGCAAAACTTAAGCAATTATTCAAATGAATAACAGGTCTGCACATAAGTGCAAGACACAAACTAAAATCCATCTTGTTTTGAGACAACTAGAGGTTGTCGTTCAAATGACTGTTTATATAATTTTTCTGAGTTTGTTTACAAGTACATCAGCTTCGAATGAACAAATAAATATAGAAAAAATTACAAGTACTTAAAAAAACAAAAAATTACAAAGAAAATCATATCTGCCTTTGCCTCTTCGGACAGTTTGCTTAGAAGGCCTAAATAACTTAGCTCCAATAGGCCTCTTACAGACAGGTGCCAGACCATATTTCCTTTTGATGATCTGGGAGGCAAACTCTTGCTCGTCTGTGGTTGAGAAATTATTTTTCTCACAGAGAGCTCTGATTTCTTTCTGCAAGACTAGCTCATCCAATTCATTGTCCAAACGGGTAGGCATTTTCTGCTCTAAATGGAGGAATCATAGGATAAACATTCCATTTGGCTGCATATTTAAGCGAGATATTCCAAAGAGTAGGCCATCTGGTCTCCATATAGTTGATGAATGACTGTTAGGGGGAGATTTCTCTGTCCTGGAGTATTTCCCAGAGATAATACTTCTCTGTGAACTCCTTCCTGGCCTCTGCCCAACTATTCATAAATTCTGTAGACATAATTTCTTCAACATGCCACATTTGCTTGCCTTCCCATTCGAACCTTGTCTCTTCTCCTTGCCTTATTCTCCTTTTCTTCTCTGTATGCTGATCTTCAGTCTACTCAGGATCAGCTACTTCCTTCCTCTTTTGACTTGATGTCCCAGCTTCAATTAATAGGATATCTTGCCTCTTCTTCGATCTGAGCTCCTCAGCCTGTACTTGAAGTGATACATCTCTTACTTCCCCCTGCTTACTTTCTTCCCCATTTTTGCTAGCATCAACCAGTATAGTCAATTGCTGCTCGACTCTGTGCATCCAGTCAGACATGCCAAGGGGGATTCTGGAGTTTGTAGGAGGAGGTGGTTGAGGAACATTCCTCTGCAGTAGGGTATCAGTTTTGGCATTGATGGTATGTAGGTCAGGTGAGACTTTTGTGGCAAGCAACTCTTCAATAGATTCTTTGACAATGTTGCGGATCAGCTCAGTCATCACAGGGGAGATGGGTGATGTTTGAGGAGAGTGCTAACCTGAGCTTTCTGCACCTGCAGGTAGGTGTGCAGTTGACCTACCTGTCTGCAGACTCCTGTCTGCAGGAGGCTGATCAGATGGGGTCTGTTCTGGGGTCCCCGATCTGTCTTCTTCTACTTCATCATCTAGGCTGGTGTAGCGGGCAGGTGCCCCAGCCTCATCTGCTTTGGCTTCATCTCTGCCTTCTTTTTCTTCTTCTGCCTCCTTTTCCTTCTCTTCTTCCTCTTTCTCTTCTTCCTTCTCTTCTTCATTCTCCTTCTCTTCATCATCATCCTTCTTTTCATCCTCATCACCTTTTTTGTCATCATCATCATCATCATTATCATCATCATCATCATTTTCTTTTTCTTCCTGCTCAACTTCTTCTCCTTTGTCATCTTCTTCTTCTTCCAATTCCTCTGTCTTTTCTACTTCTTCTCCAGATTGTTTTTCAACTTCATCTTCTTTTTCCTTCTCTTCTTATTTTTCTTCAACAATAATGTTTATTTCTTTTTCTTCTTTTTCAACTCCTACTTCTTCTTCCTCCACTATCTCTTCGATTCTAATTTCTTTTTCTTCTACTTCTCCATCCTCATTGAGAGAACCATCAAAAACACTTCCCATAATAATATGGATAACCTGGTCCATGTTGATTTTAAAATGGGACATGAACCAGTCTTCCTAGAGCATCAAAATTGGGTCTGACTCATTGCAAAAATGCATGAGTAGTTGCTCTGTAGCCTGGGGATAGTCCCAAATACTCATTTTAATAAAAGCTTGCAGTTAAGTAATTGAAACGGATTTCAAAGTTTTCCATTCCTCAAAAATATTGACAAAATAATGTTTGAGAGTGTGTTGTTTTACCAGTAAAAGCTGCTCTATAGACAGGTTTAGGAAATTCTTCTCGAGTAGGTTGAAAGTGTAGTCTGCTTCAGCAATATGGATAATCAATCCTGCTTCTTCTTCTTCTTCAGAAATGAATGGAGGGGTTAGAAGAGGAACAATTTGAGTTTCCAGGATGGAGGGAGCAGGCTGATCCTCAATGTGAGTGGGTGCAGGAGTGGATAAGTAATCTGGCTGCTCCTCCTCTTCAAAATCTAATCGCCTGGGCCTCTTGGGAGAGGGTTCAGATGAAGAATGGATCACCGATGGCTCTCCAGGGGCTGGTCCCCTCCTCTTGAAGCGAAGAGCTATAGGTGTATTGTCTGAGTCTGAATCATACTGGTCTGCAGGTTGGTCGCGGGCTGCAGTTTGATCTCCATCAGACTCGTTTGAGCTTAATGGATATCTGTAGGGAGTTGGCTCACTAGACATTTCCCTTAATATTTTAGCTGCTTTCCTCTCTCCGCCCAATCTCCTTAGAGTCTCTTGGTCCAAGTGACCAAGTCTCTTGTTGATGTGGAAGGGGTCAGGATTTCCCTTCGCCATTCCTAACTCCTCAAAAATCCAACTAATTTGAGTCCCAAATGCCAACTTGGATTTGAATCTTTTCTCGTCATCTAGCCATTGGACTAGGGCTGGGACTTACGACCCGAATAACCGAAGATCCGAACCGAAATACCAATTTCGGTTCAGTTCGGTTCGGGTTTTAGAAAAAAAAATATTTATAAATTTCGGGTTCGGGTCCTGAAATAAATTTCGGGTTCGGGTTCGGTTACTGTAATTTCAAAATTTCAATAACCGTACTACCCGAAATTAGTGTCAATACCCGAACAAAAAATGAAAACCCGTAATACTCGAACAAAAATTAAAACTCATAAAAACCGTACCACCCATAATTATTTTATTTTATATGTTTCTATACACTATATAAACAAAAAAAAACTAACCTAAAATACTCAGTCGCCGCTCTTCTTCATTGTCTCGCAAGTCCCAGCCCTAATTCTCTCACAGTCTTCTTTTCTCCTCTGCGTGCGACTATCTTTTCTCCTTCTTTTCTACTCAGTCGATTGAAGAACACTTCAATATCCCCAATGAAAAACACTTCAATATCCCCAAACTAATTTGAGAATATCCCCAAATTGAAGAACACCCGAAATCGAAGAACACTCCGACTATCTTTTCTCCTTCTCTTCTACTCTGTTTGTGATGGTTTCAACTTCAGCTCCTCCCGAAATCGAAGAACACTCTGAATCAGATTCAAGTATTCCTCATATCCAAAGTAAGTTCTTTCATCTTTCTATTCGATAGTATTATCCGATCAGATTATTCCAGCTCATACAGGTATCCGATAAATTACGATTACAGCCAAGATAAAGTTTAATTGCTGTTGAACTTGCGTATATGAGAAAATAAAAAGTAAGATATTAGGTTTGAACCATTGGTGTTTAGGTTTTCTGCTTGGTCATACAGCTATCGGATTCTTGGTGAAAGTAAGGGAACCTGGATGGCTGTTTTTTCGATTCCATCTTGTACATTAGCTGGAATTAACCCCCACTATAAAATGGACAGTTTCCTTGTTTTCATTTCTGAGTAGTTTCCTTGTTTTCATTGTAAAATGGGCTGAATGCATTACAGTGGTTACTAACCATGTGTAGGGAGTGCCTCTTCTGTTTTTGTAACCACATTAATAAAATAGGACACACTTTTTGTATTGTAAGTCGGTCATGATAGGGAAATGACTTGTATCTCCTCCCATTGTATGTACACTACTGACCACACACTTGTATTAATTAGATATATGTTGTAGACACTTTCTGTTCCAAAGCCACCACAGTACTTCTGTTGACACTCATCATAATGTAATATTTTGCATAACTCCCTTTTACTTTTATTGTCTTCTGAAAAGTCTCATTTGACCACCATCACTAATTTTATGGTGGACCATGTCCTTAATACACTCAAAAAAATCTTCTTTGCCACATCTGGAATCTTGTAGGACATGAATAACCACATCTCATTGGCTTCGCCATCTTTTATCCAGTATCCACATGTTATGATATGTGGTTAATATCTAGCCTCGCCAACCGCCTTCTTTGCCTCCCTTTTTGCATTACATGATTTAGTATTAGATAATGTTTTAAAACTCGGTTCGACTTGCCGATCAAAAAACGGCCGCTGCAAAAGTCAGCCTTCACTCACTAAAACTTGCCGAGTACTCGCGAGTTATGTGACTGTACCAAACAACATATTCTGTGCAATTCTATGTAAGCAGCCCTTTTTGGTGTTGTCTTTTTATATTTAGATGACTCGTTAATTATTAACAGTTGTAACAGATTTTGCTAATCGCTATTTGTTCCTTTTGTTGGTGTAGGCGTGAAGGAATGGAATGCTTGAAGGCCTAAAATTATGAAAGACTAGATTCAATTTTTCAACTTATTTGAAGTCGTGCCTCAAAATTTTAGACTTTAAGTTTTACGTTAGCTACTTTTTCAGATTTTTTGAACTTTGCCTTGGAGTCTTGGACTATCTATATGTAACTTAATCTTGGACTTTGATGAATTGTTGGAAGTTTAAAAGTTTGAAGTTGAACTTTTTGAAAGTTTGTTTGGTTTCTGGATAAACATTACTACGTGGTTATTTGATTTCTGGAACTTTTGAAAAGTTCCTTATTTGATTAAATTTGAAGTTGGCAACTAAAAACAATCGGATTTATGATTATCTTTGTTTCTCCCAATTTCATACTTTACTGTAATTGTTCTTTTCTCTTAAAAAAGAAAAAGAAAGGTAATAATATCAACATAATCAAATTAATTGGAGTAACAGAAAAATTTTGGGTTTTCCGGTTATTTATGAAAATTTTGAACTGTAAATTTCGGTTCGGTTTTTTCGGTTTTTGGTAAAATTACTTCGGTTCCTGGAGAAAAAATTCAGGAACCGAACCCGAATTACACAATAAATTTTGAACTTCGGTTCCTCACTTTTTTTCCAAAAAACCGAACTATCCCAACCCTACATTGGACCTTGTTTACTTCGCACACCAGTTGCCTGAAAATGTAGTCAGCCCAGTAAATTAGTTCATCCTGAATTAGTGCTCCCAGCACCATAAACTTGGCTGACGACAACTGATCGTAGATTCCCACCATACCCATCACTATTTTGTTGGTAATATCCAACGCATAGCGATACTCTTTCCTCAGCTCAATTCTTTTGGCGGTCAGTTTCAACTTTGATGGCTGCTCGTGAGCCTTGATCTTCAGCCACGTGTCGGCTGCGTTTTGCTTCAGGGCTTTGACATCCATTCCATGAGATTTCATTCCGAAGGCCTTCCGAAGGTTTACGGCATGATTTCCACTTTTTCTCCAAGAACTGAGCTCCTGATGCCCGATTCCAGAACTCGAGCTTCCTTGTAGAATGCGATAACAACCTCTTTGAAGAGAAATTTAGGGCTGATATCCAAAAATGGGTAAATCCAGTTCGTATTCATAGATCTGATAAGATGATGCACATTGTTGTCCAGATTGGTTTCGAGTAGCCCTTCGAAATCGACCACCAGAGAAAAAATGATCTGGTCCTTCACAGTCTTCAAATTAACTCCTTCAAAATATGATTCCATTTCTGCGCAGGAAAATTTTTTCTGAGTGTATTTGAAAGATCGAATGGATTTTTGCTCTTTGAAAACTAGGGTTTTGTAAACATCAAGAAGATAAAGTGAAATGATTTTCCGTCTTTTAAAAAGAAAATGAAACGACATTTGGTATTTTAATATTAAATTAATTTTGAGTCGGTTCAAATCTTAAAAGCGTATGACGGTTGGAATTTTTTAAATTTGAATTAGTGGGGTCGTGTGAACGTGTAAGCGTGCGAGCGTGTCATCGTATAAACATGTGAACATGAGATTGCCATGTGTAAATAAATATTAATAAAATATTCAGGAGTCGGTCAAGATTAGAAAACTTAGCTGGTTGACCGTTTGACTGTTTGACTGCTCTGCATCAGGTAACTCTTCTTGTCTGCTTCAGGTAGGTTCTGATGCCTGTGGTCAGCTTAGTCCGTCCTTCGTCTGATCTGCTTCAGTCAGCTTTCTCGTCTGTACTAGATTCCCAATCTAGTAATCCAAATTCCCTGCTCAGCTCCAAAAACCTTTCTTCTGGTAAAGGTTTGGTGAATATGTCAGCAATCTGGTATTCTGTGCTGACTCTTACTACTCTGACTCTCTTGTTAAGCACATGATCTCTTATGAAATGATGTTTGACATCAATGTGCTTCGTCCTTGAGTGCAATACTGGTTGTTGGTGATTGCAATTGCACTATTGTTATCACCCCATATTGGGACTTCATTTGCAATGATGTTATAGTCCCTTAACTGTTGTCTGATCCATAAACTTTGGGCACAACAGCTACCTGCAGCTAGGTATTGTGACTCTTTGTTGAGATAGAATTAGATACCTGCTTCTTGCTAAACCAGGATATCAGTCTGGTTCCTAGGAATTGGCACGTTCCACTAGTGCTTTTCCTATTAATCTTACATCCTGCAAAATCTGCATCTGAATATCCTGACAACTCAAAGTTGTTATCTTTAGGATACCATAATCCAACATTAATAGTAGACTTAAGATATTTAATGATCCTCTTAGATACTTCCAGGTGTCACTGCTTAGGTTTGGACTGAAATCATGCACATACTCCTACAGCATATGAAATATCTGGCCTGCTTGCAGTCAGATAAAGAAGTGATCCAATGAGTCCTCTATAGTGGGTTGAATCCACTGATATGCCTTCTTCATTTGCATATGGGTGTGTGCTTGTGCTCATTGGAATTTTTGCTGACTTGGCCGATTCCATTCCGAATCTCTTGATTAAATCTCTGGTATATTTGGCTTGGTTGATGAAAATTCCATTTTCCATCTATTTTACTTGCAATCCTAGGAAGAAATTTAGCTTTCCCATCATGCTCATCTCAAACTCTCCTTGCATGAGATTTGAGAACTTCTCACACAGCTCTGGATTGGTTGAGCCAAAAATGATATCATCCACATATATTTGAACTAATAATATGTGGTCTTCATGCTCCACTCTGAATATGGTCTTGTCCACTTTCCCTTTGCTGAAACTGTTCTTCTCAAGAAACACAGATAATGTTTCATACCATGCTCTTGGTGCCTGCTTGAGCCCATATAGAGCCTTTATAAGCTTGTAGACTTTGTCTCCTTTGACAAATCCAGGGGGTTGCTCCACATAGACTTCTTCTTCTAGAATTCCATTAAGAAAGGCACTCTTCACATTCATTTGGTAGACTATGAAATCCTTGAATGCTGCATATGCAAGGAATAGTCTGATGGCTTCTAATCTTGCAACAGGTGCATAGGTTTCATCAAAATCTATTCCTTCACATTGTGCATAGCCTTTAGCAACAAGTCTGGCCTTATTCCCAACAACAGCTCCATCTTCATCGCATTTGTTCTTGTACACCCATTTGGTGCCAATAACTTTCTTGTGATCTGGTCTGTCTGCTAGTTCCAAACATTGTTCCTTTCCATATGATTAAGCTCTTCTTGCATTGCATTGATCCATGAGTAGTCTTCCAAGGCTTGTTCTGTAGTCTTGGGTTCAATTTGAGACATAAAGCATGAAAACATTGCCATTCCTTCTGGTAGAGTGGACTATCTGGTCTTGATTCCATCAGTTAGCTTCCCAATGATTTGTTGGATGGGATGATCTTTAAGCCACTTAGGAACATCTTCTTCTCCAGGGTCTGTTCCACCTGTAGATTTGCTCTGTTGGATTTATTCTTTCTTAGCATCAACTTGATTCTAGCTTCCTTGATATGCAACTGGATCAGCTACCGCCTTTTCATCTGCAGGTAGGAATCTGGTCTGGTCTGCAGCTGAGTATTTATCAGCTACAGATGGGTCTTCATCAGCAGCAACTGGATCAGGTAGGTTCTGGGTCCTATCTGATCTGCAGTTGGGTCTTTATCAGCTACAGATGGGTCTTCACGCTGGTCTGCAGGTGAGTCCACCATTTCTGTATCATGGATGATAACTTCTTCTAGGGTGGCAGATTTGAGTTTGTTCTCAATTAATTCCACCTTTTTCCTGTACTCAATAGAAGATTTATCAAACACAACATGAGGTGTTTCCTCCACAACTAAGGTTCTTTTGTTAAAAACTTTATATGCCTTGGTTCTTTGTGAATATCCCATAAAGAGACCATCATCAGTTTTAGCATCAAAGGCATTTAGTTGGGTTTTACCATTGTTGTGGATGAAACACTTACAACCAAAAATATGAAAATAAGCAACTGTGGGTGTTCTGCCATTCCAAACCTCATAGGGAGTTTTGCCATGTCTCCCTACTATCATACTCTTGTTTTGAGTGTGGCATCTTTGTGTTGTGACTTGACCCGAGAACCTCTTGGCAGTGCCTTACGCAATCATGGGCCTAGCTGCTTCCTTCAGTGTTCTGTTTCTTCTTTCAGCAACTCCATTCTGTTGTGGAGTCCTGGCTGTAGAGACTTCATGCTGGATTCCATTCTGATCACTATAATCAGTGATTGCCTTGTTGAGAAATTCACCTCCTCTATCTGATTTGATCTTGATAATTTAGAGGGATTTCTCATTCTGGATCCTTCTCGGCAGGTCAGGCAACTTGGTTAGTGTTTCACTCTTTTTATAGAGAAAAACAACCCATGTGTACCTTGAGTAGTCATCCACTACTACTAGAGCATGCTTTCTACCAATTATGGTCCTTGTCTTCATGGGACCAAATAGATCGATGTGAAGTAGATCTAAGATCCTTGTTGTGAGAGTGGTAGGCTGGACTGGCTTGAATGATGCTCTTGTTTGCTTCCCTTTCTGACACGCATCAGAAAGAGCTTCCTTCTTGAATACTTCTTCTGGAAGTCCTCTGACCAGCTTCTGAGAACTAATCTTGTTGATGGATTTGAAATTTAGGTGACATAGTCTTTTGTGCCACAACCATCCATTCTCAGCTATTGTCTTGGATAGAAAATATGTACTAGGAGTTCCTGTGTTCCAATCTATCATATAGACATCTCTCCTTCTGAATCTTTGTAGCTTCACTTCTCCAGATAGGATATCTATCACCATGCATTTCCAAATGGTGAAGACTACTAGATTCTTCTCATCACAAAATTGGCTTATGCTCAAAAGGTTGTATTTGAGCCCTTTGACATAATGAACTTTTTATATAGTGATGTTTCCTCTGTGCAGCTCTCCAAAGCCTTTAGTCTGACCTCTAGATCTATCTCCAAAGGTTACGTCTGGACCTCTTTCTTTGATATAATTTGTCAGCACCCTCTTGTTCCCGGTCATGTGCCTTGAGCATCCGGAATCTACAAACCATTCTTCACCTCCAATATTTGAATTTGTGGAGATGTGGTAGTAGTCCTTCCACCTTTTCTGCAATCAGACAAGCAGAGATTTAGGTACCCAAATCTGTGGGGATTAGTTGGTTTCCTAGAGAACTGGTTTCTCATGGGATTATGAAAGTTGCTGTTATTACCCCTAAAAGATATGTGTTGTCTCGTCCTGTAACCTCTGTTAGGATTGTGTACTAGATATGCCTCATAAAGTTGATGTGTGCCATTTCTAAATCTAGGCTGAGACCATTTATAAAATCTTTGGGGTCTCCATATCTGTTCATTTTAAAAATTTGGATAACCTTGAGGTTTCCATTTGCCCCTCCTATTTTAAAATCTGTTTTTGGGGAGTCTTTAATAATAATGGGCATGTTGTCTGGGCTGCTGCTTCTGCCTTGGCCATTGCCTAGTCTCATATCTAGGTGGCTGTCTTGTATACCTTGGCTGCAGCCTAGACCTGTGACTTGGCTGGTGCCTATTTTGAAACACTAGTTTGTAATTAGGCTCAGCAGACGGGACAAGTGTTTCTCTCTTGATGAAAGTGGTTTTAGAACTAGAGGGAGTATTAGGGTCATATCCAAGGCCTGATCTGGAATATAGTGGCCTTTTGTTCATACACAATTCGTCCAGAGTTAGAGACGCCTTCAGGGAGGTTATTTCCTTTGCCTGAGTTTTACTTAGCTGAGTCAGTTTAGTAAAATCGGCTTTGACATGAGCAGGTGCAGCTAATTTCTCACTATTCAAAATAGTTAATCGTTTTATCTCAGCTGTAGTGATATCAGCCTGGTTTTTAAAATCGCCTGCAGCCTGTTTTTCAAGATCAGATTTGGTTTTATTCAACTCTAGGCTGAGTTTTTCAAAATCATTTTTCAGCTGCCTATTCTCATCCTGCAGCTGGGTCTTATCGGCTGATACAGATAGGTGTGCAGATTTTAATTTCTCAAAATCTTTGAGAAGCTGATTTACAGACTCATGCAAGTCCATGTCATCTGACATGTCTGAGCTATTATATGAATTAAAGGGTTTAGATGTTACCTCCCCATCAGCTAGGTTTGCCATCAGACAGTCATATTCCTCATCGTCATCAGAGAAGAATCATCTGCTTGATTTTACTTTCTCTTTATCTTCTCCAATGAGGGCCTTCCTTCGGTCTTGTTTTCTGCTCACCTCCTTCTTGCTCTCATCCTTCTTAAGATCAGGACAGTCGATTTGAATATGTCCTGTCTTATGACAGTTATAGCATTCCACCTTCCAGCTTATGGCTTTTTGATTTCTCCTTGGATTCTCCTTATAATTTTTCTTATATTTGGAGTAATTCTTTCGGAAATTGCTGAATCTTTGCATTATAAATGGCATATCTTCCTCGAAATCGAGTAGATTTGGAGGTTTGACATCAGATAAGCTCTTGGCGGGGGGACTCGGCTGCAAATGCTATTCCCTTCTCTGCAGGCTCGTTTGATGATGAACTTGGTAGTTCGAATTCATAAGCCTTCAAGTCATAGAATAGTTCTTGAATTTTTATTTTATTGAGGTCTTTGGATTCCCTCATGGCCACCGCCTTCATACTCCATTCGGGGCTAAGATATCTTAACACTTTCAAGGCCATCTCCCTGTTGCCATAAGTTTTTCCAAGGGAGTTTATTTCGTTGATGATCTCTGTGAACCTTGTGTCCACCTGGTCTATCGATTCTCCGGTCTTCATCTTGAAGTTGTCAAACTTCTGGGTAGCGTTTGATAATTTATTTTCTTTTATCAGCTCTGTACCTTTACACATCACAGCAAGGGTATCCCAAATCTCCTTGGCATTCTGGCAGTTCTTGATCTTGACCATAGTTGATTTGTCAAGAGTTTGATATAGCACATCTCTGGCTCGGTTGTCAAGGTTGGACAGATTTCTTTCTTCAATGGTCAGCTCCATCCTCTTCTTGGCACTACGCCATAAGTGCTCATAGGCAATGCTTTTAGCTAGTGTTGCCACCAAAGCGTTTCAATAGATTGCTGATTTTTGATCTTTTGAAACACTACTAAAATAGTATTGCACTAGATATACATTTGGTGTTGCAAGATGAAAATGGTGTTGCGCGACGTGCAACACCTGTGATGGTGTTGCGTTATATCTAATTTTTAATAATTTTTTCAAGTTATTGTAAAAAACAAACACAATGAAATGAAATTTAAATTTTGATAATTTTTAACTCTTAAAGTTTGATATATAGCATATGATAAATTTGATTTAAATTATTTATATCTAATATAAATACTTATCATACTTTTTAATATTGTAATTAAAAATTATAAATATTTTTTTATAATATTAAAGTTTAAAATATTATCAATATATATAATGAAATTTAAATTAATGTTTTGTTTTCAAAGTTTGATATATAATATAATATAAATTATAACATATATATATATTTAAATTATTTAATATAAATTTCAAAATTTTAAATTACAAAAAATAATACAATCCTTTTTTAAAATACTTATATAACGTTTAATTAGGAAGCACTATGTAAGAGTACACTTACATGGTTTTTTTAGAAAACGCTGTGGTAGGTTCCGGATTTTAAGTAATATTTCTTTAATTTTCGATCCGTCAATTAAAAAGGTATGTTGAACTTTTTATTTTGGATTTGATTTGAAAGATTAAATTCTTTTTTTGTTTAGATCTCAAGGGTTCCATAATTTTTTTCCCTTGATTGATTGCTAAGTGTATTTTGCTCGTGCGGTTATATTATGTTATCTATTTTGTTATAATATTTTATCCCAATCCAACTCGTTATAACATTTTTATTATCCCAGTCTGAATTGAGATTATTAATCTCCCTTTATCAGGACCGTCCGATCTCCCCCTTATCACCCCTAACCCTACTCCCTCTTCCCTCATACTCTCCTCGTCTCTCTCTCTCAACCCCTCGACTCTCTCTTTTTTGTTTCTTCTCTCTCAACCCCTCGACTCCCCAGATCCATCACTTCATCCGAATCCTGCCATTCTCCTTCCTCCGCGCCCCACGCCTCCAACTGAAGCTGTCCACCTTCACCCTTCCGTCGCCGATGACAGTCTACTCCCTCATCGGTAAACCCTAAGCCATTGGAAATTGCAGGGCATTCTTGTCTCTGAACCTTCCTCATCCGACTGTGGTGGCGTCGGCCGTCGATACATCCTCGACGATGGAACCGACATCATTGAGCTATTACTCTCCGGCGAATTTATTGACCGCCCTTGGGTAACAGGTCGGTCACTTCCTCTTCTTCTTCTGTGTGTGTGGGTTTACAAATATGAATATCCCTTGGTTTATCTGCGCGTGTGTTTCTTTTAGGGATGTATGTCATGGTGGTTGGAGCTTATGTTGTCCGCGCAGGCGATCTCCCAATGCTTAAGGTATAAACTGATTTATAAATTGATATTTATGATAACCACTGTTTTGAAATTCTTTATTTTTCGATTCTTTTCTACATTCATATGCTATCACTCTTGTCTGATTTAGTAGTTTTTTTTTTGCCAAGTAACCTGTGTGATATATGTCGTTTAAGATTTCTTCACCAATTAATGATATTTCCACCTTTTGTAAGATGAATATGAATGTTGATGATGATCATGATGGATTCTAAAGCTCTTAGCTATTGAATGGTTGTGAACTCTGATCAAGTAAATATAATATACGTAAGCTATTTTAATCAAGAAATAAAAAGGAAAAAACAAACAAGCAAATAAGAACATGGATTTTTTTTTCTTTTTTGGTTTTTGTTTCTGTCATTAGTCATTGGCTCCTCGTCGAAGATCAGAATTATGCCAAATCTGATATGGTCTACTTCACAGGTTCATAAACTTGTTGATCTTTCCCCTTTTCCCGATAGGGAGCCGATGTGGTATCTTGAAGTCATGGAAGCCTTCAAACTTTTTTACCAATTACCTCTATTTGAAGACTGATGCAGAGGAGAGACAGGTATGAAACTCCTTGCTTGCTACCTGTTGACCTTGGTTCTCAGGTTTTAGATACACCCTTCCGAAAATGCTGTAATTTCAGTGGTTGCACCGAATTACCTAGTGCCATTATGCCAATTTGAGAAAGAACGTGTGATGATTTCTCTGCTAAAATATTTGTGCTAGAGTTCTCGATGTATCAATGATTTGTTCTACTGATTTAAGAATTTGTATAGGATCATTTAAGAGTTTATTTGATTTGTCGTATGATCTAGTCTGTTTTTTTTTTGGCCGTAAGAGCTCTTATTGCTTGAATAGATCGAAATGATTCAAATCAGAACTGCATCCCATTATCCTGATGTTATGAGTTAGTACATTCATATTATGCTTTATTGCAGTCTACTATGAGTTGTGTCATAGATATTTGTATCACAAACTAATCATCCTTGCTATTTTGCTGATCTAGTCAGGGTTTGTTCGACTTCATGTTGTAAATATTTGATGATGACAGAGTTGGTCTTCGTTGGTCTTGTGGTAATTCTGAACTCTTATTCACTTTCTTGCTTCGGTACCTATGCAATTGCCTTACCAATCTAAAGAAAGAAATTCGCAATGCACGTGTGAATGTCTTCATCTGCCGACTTAGTGAATTCCGTCTTTTTTTATCTGATGTCTTACCCTTTTCGCTCATTTAAGCAACTGTAGAGGCGAAACAAATAATATAAAAGTAACTCAAAATGATTACTAATTCCCTTTATTGCTTTTCTGAAACTCTTTCCCTAATATGACATAAATCATCTACTCGGATCTTCTGATAATAACAAGCAAATGAGATGTGCCTTCCTGTAAGGGGGAAAATTTGGTAACGAAGGATGTTGTATTTGTGGGGTGGAATTGCGAATTTGCACAGGCAGTGAAACCGTATATGCATTTTTTTTGTTTCTTTTCCTTGTGTCTTGCTTGAAATTGCTCTGCCACTGCTTGTTTGAATGAAGCATGATTTTGGCTCACTTTGGGTCTTATGCAAGTCAGGGTCACTTCTTTACGTGCTGAATAGCTATAACTCAGCCCTCAGTTGTAGCTAAACTGGACCTCTTTTCCCCTGCACCTAGGTCATTAACAGTGTTTCTGGGTGGTCATGTCTTTCACCAGTTCAGACTAAACTTATTCCAACTGTAATCAACTTGTGTACATTGTCGCTTTTGTGATTTGTTTTATATGCTTAAATGCAGGTGATAGAAGGAAAAATACTTGCAATATTCCTACCATAATCATCTTGTTTTGCATTGCTTATTTTGTGATTAAATTTTATATGCTTAAATGCAGATGATGTCTGTTGAAGAAGATGACCTTGCTGGTCTGGAAGATGTGAGTTCCGATGGAGAAGATGATAACTATGAAGATGAAGACTATAGGGTGATTTTGCTTATTTCTTGACCGATATGATGAAGATAATTGATGAAGATAATTCTGCTTATTATGCTGATATTGGAGAATTTTGTGCAACAAAATCAAGTGATCAAGATGATAATGGCACTCCTACGATTCAAGGCGGCACCACTTATCAGTTATTTCAATATGTAACTTTTGGTCACTTGTATTTAAACTTATTAATTTTGTACTTTTTAAGTTATATTGGTGGTGTTGCTTGGTTTTGGTACTTTTGAAGTTAAATTTGTGGTTTGTATTTTGTATTGGAATCCTTGTTGGTTTTTGGGTGCCATGGTTTATTTTGGATGTGTTGATGTAAAAATAAAATAATTATTTCAAATATTTGTATGAAGTGTTGCCTTTTATTTTAGCTGGTGTTGTATTTATAAGAGTAGTATTACAAAACAAAAAGGTGGGACCCACTAATGATGTGGCACATGTGGACCCTATGTTCTGTTTTTTTTAAATCTTAGGCA
This sequence comes from Orobanche coerulescens, assembly GCA_033398695.1. NCBI lineage: Eukaryota > Viridiplantae > Streptophyta > Magnoliopsida > Lamiales > Orobanchaceae > Orobanche > Orobanche coerulescens. The sequence continues at coordinate 38,992,097 of CM065811.1, forward strand.
ACATCGTTTGTTGTTGCTTTACTTGGTTATGTTGTTGCATTATAGGCGTAATGCAATACTTTTCCGTTGTTGCAATAGAGACTAAAAGTGTTGCCCTAGGTGTCAAAGGCAACGGCCGTATTGGCAACAAGAGTTTGGTGTTGCCTTTGGCCTAAGGCAACACTTTTACTGTCTTCTGCAACAATAAACAGGCCTTGCCTATGAGCACTTATGGCGTAGTGTTGGGGATCTTTTTTGGCTTCCCATCTGCAATCTCCTCAGGTGTGTTGTCCTTCTCAAAGATAAAAGGACCATCTTCGATAATGCACCACATGTCATCATGGACAGAGGATAAGTGTGCATGCATCCTTATCTTCCAAAGGTCATACTCGTCAACTGAAAACACGGGTAATCTAGAGTGCATGTGTTCCATTCTAAATGGGAGATATAAATATATGCAAGATATATGGATCTGGTTCTGGAAAATTGAACCAACTGCTCCGATACCACTTGTAGGTCACAAGTCATCCAGGAATAAGTCTAGAGGGAGGGTGAATAGACTTATTGAAACTCTTTTCCACAAAGGATGAGTTTCTCAGCTGATAGATATGCGGAAGTCAACTGATGATGAAAGAAAATAGGTAATGGAACAGTTAAGTATGAATGCAGCAGTTAAGTATGATGCTTAAAACAGTAAAGTACGCAGGCAATTTATAGTGGTCTCAGAGGTGGGGTAATACTCTACTAATCCACTTTCTCCAAAGCAGTTGGAGATGAATCCACTATAATTTTCAACCAGTGATAAATATTACAGTGATTCTACGACTTAGCTACAAAAACTTCCAACCAATGGAAATCCTGTCATTGCAACTCCTTTCTGACTGCCTAGAACCACTCGATCTTCGAATCCTTGGATGCCTATCAGTCGCGAAACTTCAACTAGTGAAGTACCCCTTACTCAGGTTTTAAGACAAGAGTGCTTTGTCTTCTCCAACTAAGAGCTTTCTTCGTATATGAATGAGAATACTGCTCTTCACGATGCTATAGATCTTTGTTTGCTTTGATTGCTTTGATCGCTTGAAAGTATAGTTCGCATCGTTGTAGCTCAACTTCAAATCTTCGGATATATATAGGTGTCGATCCTTTGAGCTTTTCTTCATAGCCGTTGCAAATCTGTAACAAATCCGTCCGTTGGAGAAGTAGACTTATTTGTTTTTCTTTCTGAACGTTGCAAGGCTGGATTCCCATATTTTAATCCATTTCCGACCGTTGTGAAGACTTCCATGTGATGGCGCCGAATCTTTTGATTTTAATATGCTTAAAGTATCCAAAGGTGGGTCTGGATGATTTATTTAAATCATATCCTTCCGGGAATCTCTCCAATTTGTCTCTTATCGCCAGCATGTGACTTTCCATGATTATTGACTATTCAACGCATGCTGACGTGGACTGGTTTACTTGGCTGATCACTTAACTGACCTCTCTGTGGTCAAACTGTCTGATGTGCAGTAAACCTTCTCTGATGTGCCGACTTGTCTGAAGTCTTCTGACCTGATTGAACTGATTTGATGGTCAAACTTCAGATGACTTGACTTTTCTTCTTGACTGCAGTCTGGTCCAACTTCGCTGATTAAATTGTTGACCAGAACTTCTCTGATAAGGGTTGCCTGATATAGATCGTCTGTGGTTAACCTTATCTGAACAGTTGAGTTGACCAAGACTCGACTGATAGATACTTATCTGTGATTTGTACTTAACCAATTTTTAAATCCTAACTTATATGGCCTATAGAAGATACTCATTTGGTTCTTCTATACATTTTGCCAAGTATCTAACTTAACACAATTTGGCCTATAGAAGATACTCATCTGGTTCTTCCTTACATTTTGCCAAGTAATAAACATATATTTGAATAAACAAATACAATGATGACATCATCAAAATCTAACAAGTATTCCTAACATATCGCCGCATACACCATGTCCTTGAATTCGACATAATGTTTCTTATCAACTTCCCTCACTATTTCCATCCGAATTCCGTGGAGAAATCTTACCATGGTCGCCTCCATTGACTCTCTCACATCAGCCCGGTTCATAAGAATTTCCATTTCTTTCTGATAATCTTCAGTGTTTTTAGATCCTTATTTTAAAGATTGTAAACGAGTAAAAAGTTCTTTAATATAATAATTGGGTACAAATCTCTTTCTCATTATAATTTTTAGTTCTTCCTGACCTCTCATCTTTTAGTCTCCTCATATAGATAATAAATTAATTCCACCAAATACTAGTATATTCCAAAAATCCAGTGAGAGCTAGTATCATCTGCTTTTCATCCGAATATAGATGACAATCGAATATACTTTCAACCTTTCTTTCCCAATAAAGGTAGGTGTCCAGATCACTCATTTCTTTGAAAGTTGGGGGATTTACATTTTTATGTTTCCCAAGTTTCAATCTCCCTCATCTCGTTCTTCTCTCACTCTCCTAGTTTCATTATCCCTCCTATCACCTCTATCCTGACCACCTTGAGGTCTATACCTTGGAGTTTCCTCCTCGGAATTTCCCCTCTTCATATCCCATAAAAGGAATAGGTCCCGGCCTAACTCTTACTGACTCCCTCGATCTTTCCCTACCAATACTCGCAATCTTCTCATCTTGTTTGTACAACCGATTCATCCTTTGTGCAAGTTGGTCTTGAACAATTTGAATAAGGTTTTGAGTATTTGATGTTTCAGTTTGATCTGACATTTTTATTTGCTCTTTTTGTTTTGTTTTTTTTGCTTTTTTGGCTCTTTTTTTTACATTTTTTTCCCTTTTCTTTTGACACATACACAAATTAATCCTCACAAGATTCTCATGTGTATTGCTCGATCTTCAGCACTCGTGTATCACTCTTTTAAGTTTTTTTTCACGGTTATTGTCTTTTATCACTCGGCTTTATATAAATATCCCACAACTCACAAGGTGCTTACATAGATGAGTATTGTGACAAGTTTTAATTTTACGGGGGCGGTAATCTGCGCTCCAGCTTTATATTTCTTTTTATATTTCACTGTGGTGGTATAACCGAACTTTGTGATATATATATATATAACTTTTTTTTGTATACTTCTTTTTTTTTGTATACGCTTCTCTTTTTATGTTTATCTTTTACCTCTTTTTTTGTGTACTTTTTTTCTGCTTTTTTTAGATATTCAACCACACAAGATTAATTAACCAGACGCCTAAAGGTTAAAAAATAATCCATTGCTTACACTTGATTTATATCGAATATTATATATATATTTTTATCATTGGAATGGTACAAGCGATCGTTGAGATTTTTTTTGTTTTTTTTTTGTTAAGAAGATAGGAGGTTTATAAGATGAAAGTAATGATAGGATGGTAAGACTAAAAGATTATGGAAATGAAGGAAAACATATGGTACAACTTATATGGAATAACCGATCTCTAAAGGCAACTGATGCAACTCCTGCAAGAAATATCGTGGCAACCGACTCCGCTAGATGGATTAATGTCACATGATGTTTCCAATATAAGCAAAAAGAGTTTTACTTCCGAACCTATATGTGACTTGAATAGCAACCCAGAAGGGTGGAATTCAAATACTAAATAAGCGATAGAAACTTTATAAGTAATCCAATCACACAAAGGTATTTTTGAGACACACTCAACAAAACAAGAAGGAACGCACAAAGGTTTGTTAACACAAACACACTTAAATTTTATATATCTTAAAGCGGATTTTACTAATGAAGATGATGGTTATTCATAGCCAAAATTCCTATAGTTATTACAATATAAAAATAAAAAATAAAAATTCCTAATTCTTTCCTACAAAGACCAAAACCATTACCACCTAATAAAAAAACAAAATAAAATCAACAAGAATAAAGTGTGGAAGATATGTCGACAAAATGGTCAAGAATAAAACATCCTAGTTATGTTATATCAAGACCATTCAATACTTAAAAACGTAAGAATTAAATAAAATAAGTGAGAAAATCATCACTCTCAATCTGATCGAATCTGAGGTCAATTTCTTCATAATTTATTCATGGTGACTTCATATAATTGTAGCTCTGTCTCTTATGTCTCTATACCACTTTAACAAACTTAATTGGACATCAGACGAGAGAGTTATGACCAAAATACGGGAACTGCTGCGTGTTCACCTTACGCGTGGGTTTTTGTATTTCTATCCATTCGTTTCAGACACTTCTTGCCTTTTACATATGCAACTATATTATTACTAAAATTACAACTCAAAATCATAAATAATACAATAACTCTATTTATTATAATTAAAAATACTAAAAATATAAAAGGCGACCTATTGTCCGGCGACTTTGATAATACAGATAAATTTTATGTCGGGGAAATTGTTGTCATTTTTGGGGAATTCATTGATGACAAGTGTTGACAATGTATTTTTTAAGTTTTTTTGCTCGTGACCTCGTCATCGGTCCCACATGAATGTACAATTCTTCTTACGATTGATTGTCTACATATTGATTCACACTAGATTGGAGCTAGAGAAGTGATGGTGGCAGTCAGCAGTGGGCATATTGTCGAGGCTACTAATATTGGATCACTTATGTTGGATTTAGAATCCAATTTTATTATTACTTTGGATGATGTACTTGTATTGTCCAAGGGTAATAACAATATTGTATCAATTTCAGTCATGAACAGTAAGAGATTTCATTTTTTTATTGGAGATGGGTCTTGTCATATTTATTTTAGAAATAAATATGTTGGTAGTGCTACATTACTAAATGGTTTATACCATTTGAATCTAAAGAATAAATGTGAACTCTATGACTAGGAAACATGGTAGGGATGAAATAATCCATGCACTTACGTGGCATGTTAGACTTGGCCATGTTTGTCAGACTAAGGTTCATAAAATGGAGAAAGATGGACTTACGGGTCCATTGAGATTGGATCCCAATCCAACTGGTAAATCTTGCCTTCAAGGAAAAATGACTAAGTTACCCTTCACAAGGACTTTTGAATCAGCTGCTGAAAAACTTGGATTGATCATGTGGCCCTTTTGAATTGGCATGATGCGGCTTTCAGTACTTCATTACATTCACATATCACCATACTAGGTATGAGTTCGTGTACTTAATGAAACATAAATACGAAGCCTTTAAAAAATTCAAGGAATTTAAGGCCCTAGTAGAAAACCAAACAGGTCATCATATTAAAGCACTTCGGTCGGACTGAGGTGGCGAGTATATGAGTATCGAGTTTGATGAGTTCTTAAAAGAACTAGGAATAGTGTCACAATTTACTCCTCCAGCTACTGCATAATTAAATGGTGTGTCAGAAAGAAGGAACCGAACCTCGTTGGACATGGTTCGGTCCATGCTTAACTATACTAATCTATCAATTTACCACAATGGGGTTACACAGCTCCTTACTATTGCACATATCTTGAACAAATGTCCTTCCAAATACATTCCTAGGACTCCACATAAGATGTAGAGAGGTAGGAAGACAAGTATTAATCATATTAGGATTTGGGGATGTCCTGTTTATGTCAAGAATACTAAAGTAAAAAGGTTGGAAGCTAGGTCTGTGAAGAGTCGTTTCACAGGATATCCAGGGGATTCCATAGGATATCTATTGTACATGCACAAAGATCATAGGATCATCATTTCTCTACAAGCACATTTCCTTGAAGATGAGTTCATTCAGGAAGGAGGCGCAAGTAGAAATATTTCTTTAGAGGAAATAAAAGCAACACCAAACGAGACACGTAAACAAGATATTGGAACAAAACCTTCTGAAATACAAACACAACCTCGTGGGTCTAATAGAGCTTCTCATTTACCTGAAAGGTGTGGCATCTGCATAAAGAGGAATGAGATGACAAAAATTATCCAAGGAATGATCACTCTACATATGACCAAGCAATGGTAGATGTAGACTCCGCAAAGTGGCGAGAGGCTATGGAAGCTGAGATAGACTCTATGCATGCTAATCAGATCTGGACTTCAATAGATCATCCTAAGGTCATAGTGCCTACTGAAAATAAATGGATGTACAAGATAAAGAGTGATGGAGATGGCAAGGTTAATACCTATAAGGCCAGGATTATGGGAAAGGGTTATTCCCAAAGAGAGGAAATACTTCGAGACCTTATCGCCTATAGCCATGATTAAGCCTATTCGCATGATGCTTGCCATAACAGCCCACTTAGATTATGAATATGGCAAATGTATGTGAAAACGGCATTCCTAAATAGATTCCTCTAGGAGTAGATCGACATTTATAAAGTACGCAAACTTCAGCGTGCTATTTATAGACTGAAGCAAGCTTCATGAAGTTGGAATCTTTTATTTTAACGAGACAGTCAAAGAGTTTGATTTCGTACAAAATGAAGAGGATCTATGTATTTATAAGAAGGTTAGTGGAAGCAAAATTTCATTCTTAATACAATATGTGGATAATATTCTACTTATAGGAAATGACGTAGGAATGTGCAGTTCTATGAAAGTTTGGCTTTCTAGTGAGTTATTAATAAAATACTTGGAGAAGATACTTATATTTTGGGTATTCGTCTCTATCGGGATAGAGACAAGAGAATGATAGGTCTTTCCTAAGCCCTCTATATAGAAAAGATCCTAACGTGATTTAGGATGGAAGATTCTAAAAGAGGGTTCCTACCTATGCGATATGGCATAAATTTTTTCTTAAAAATGTGTTCTCAAAGTGGGGAAGACGAAGAGGAAATGAATAAGGTATCCTATGATTTGGCAGTAGGTAGCCTCATGTACGCTATAATTCGCACTAGACTGCACATTACCTATGTTTTGAGCATAGTAAGTTTCAGTCAAATCTGGGGCCAGGACATTAGACTGCTGCGAAGAACATTCTTAAATACCTGAAGAGGACTAAAGATTTGGTTCTTATATATGGTGTTAGAGAACTTAAAGTCGTATACGATCCGGATTTTTTGGGAGACATGGATGTGAAGATGTCCAAATCAGGGTATATCTTTACTCTGAATAGTGGAGCAGTATCTTGGAGAAGGGCAAAGCAAAGTGCGACTTCCATTTCCACATGTCAAGCAGAATATCAGGCAGCCAGAGAGGCTGCTAAAGAAGCATTTTCAATTGAGAAGTTTACTGAGGAACTTCAAGTGGTTCCTGACTCAGATCAGCCCTTGTCACTATTTTGCGCCAACGACGGTGTTGTTGAATAGGCTAAGGAGCCTAGGGCTCACCACAGCACCAAACATATTGAGAGATGTTAGGCGTATTTTTATGCGCTTTTATATCATTAATTTATATCCATCTTGAGCCTAAATCAGCATAAATGAGCTTTTAATGCATTATTTTTATATGTTTTGCAGGAAATCGGAGTCCGGAATCCGAAACGACGAAAAACGGTCGAAAACAACAGTTTTTGGTCATGAGCCACGGCACCCATGTGCTGAGCCGCGGCACACGCAGGAGACTAGCAGAGTGCCGAGTAAACTGTACTCTGTGCCGCGGCACAGATTTAGTGAGACGCGGCACAGAAGAAATAAACAGCGCCCAGGCATCCCGCTGAGTGTCGTGTGACGCGGCACAGATTAAGTGAGCCGCGGCACACGGGGCGGTGTTGGTGTACTCCGCGCGGGTTTGGGCCGTTTTGGAGCCTGTTCTCGACCTAATCACACGGACACGTTTTGGAGGCTTAGGACTGATATAAATAAGCATGGTGGGGCTGAAGAAAAGGGGGATCGATCAGAAGGAATTCGGAGGTGGATTAGAGCAAGGGCGAAGAACACAATGAGGAGATTTGTGGGCGACGACAAGACCACGGATCCCTACGGTTTTTTTGCATCTTAGTTTCTAGATTTATTCGAGTAGGATTGTGATTGTAGCCGATTTCATGACGATTTGACTTATTTATTATTATTTCGATTTACTCGTTATTCTATTGAATTGGATTCTTCTTATTGTTCTTAATGCTTTTTAATTGTCTGGCCAACAGTTAAATTGTTTTGAATGTCTTTATGGATTCGGGAGATGAAATTTAGGCATAGTTCTTGTGAGACAAATCATAATTTTCGTGAGATAGGAATATACTCTTGGGAATTGTGAAGCCTAATTATTGTGGGAATTCATGAACTGTTTTAACTATTAATTATCTAATTCGAATAGGGATATATCGAGTTAATAATTCGTAGTATTTTCTATCGACCTTGGGAAAGGCTTTAGAATAATTTAGGAATTCCTGGCTTACAATCAATTGAATAAAAGTGAATTGAATCGAATAAATATCATTCCCGATTGTTTGAGGTGAAAATCATAATCCTACGCGCTTATTAGTATTATTATTATAATTAGCACTATTATTTATTTTCTGCAATTAGTTTAGGTATAAACTCCGTATAATTGTTCATCAAATAAAATTGTGAGTTGACTATATTTTGGTACTTAGTGAAATCAGTCCTCGTGGGAACGATACTCTACTTATCACTTTATTACTTGTTGACACCGTGCACTTGCGGCATATTGTGAGTGATTTTCCCACAACAAGAGAAAATATCATGTTGTTAGATAAATGGTTTAGAAGGGGAATGTTACACTGCAGAGAGTAGACACAGCAAATAACATTGTTGAGCCGCTGACCAAGCCACTATCCCAGATGGTCTTAGAGCGACTGTAGAGTATGGGTATTAGATACCATAGTTTGTAGCATTGAGTGCAATTTGGAGATTGTTAGGAATATGCCCTCGAATGCCACTCAGAGATGAGAGAGTGAGAGCATTATATTCTAATTATGAACATCAATTGAATAAGGCATTTATTATTTGTAACATCCCCAGATCCGACCGGGAATATTACAACGCCGTGGGCCCCGAGATGGAACCCACAAGGCGAAAAGACATTTTTGCAAACATTTAGAAACGCCCAAGAGGCTAAAGACGGTACTATCTTTTAAAAACATTTGAAGACTTTATAAAATCCGTTTATGGAAACCGTCGGAAAATCTCATTTGAAAGGACAAGGCCTGAAATGCAAGAACTTAATAGTTTAGAAAACGATTTTCCAAAGTAACTTAAGTTACCAGATATCGAAAGGTCATTTAAAAATACTCACGCAGCGGAAAAGACAATAGTTAAAAATACTCTAGCAGCGGAATACAACAACTAATCAGGAAACTCAATTCACAAATACATGCCCTAGCCAGTATCCTTTGGGAAGCTCATCTCTTCACGACCGCTACAAGCTCGATATCCCAAGAACCTAAAAAGAAAGCCCACGACGGGGTCAACCATAATACCCAACAATGATATCAATCACTGATGGCCACTAAGTATACTGGATACAGTTTGGAAAAGTAGTTTAAACAACAAACTGTATGGAATCTAAATCTGAGTGCGTAGCGGAAGTCTTGGATACAGTTAGTTGCCGTGGATACAGCAACGACGTATTAGGTGTATACGTAATATATCACAGTAATTTCAAACAGTAAAAGCTGAAGGTAAATGACACAGTAATTTAAGTGGTTCGAGGTAAACCCCTCTACGTCCACTGGTCCTCCACACAGGAGTAAAAAGTTTATTATATAATTACTGCGTACACAACTACGTAATTATAAACAAACCTATCCTTGTATCGTTCACCGATTGATACAAAGAATATCACTTTCAACCGTTCACACGATTGGTTAAAGCTTCCTTCTTGACTAGCTTCTTCACACACGGTTCCAAAGCTTCGTCCTTATTCGTCCCACACAGTCGAATAACTTGTTGAGTTCACAGAGCTCGGTTTTTACAGAGGTAAAATGTTAGGTAACCAAGTAAGAGCAGCTTTGAATATCAAGATCCGATGATAAATGTTCTTGAAGTATGAGCACTGTATATCTCTTTCGTTCTAACTTGCAGTTTGCTCTGGAGATATGTTTGCTCAGATGATAACTTTGATAGCTTTGAGAGTTGGGTTACTTCAATAGATTTCGTAAGTGGTATGTGATCTTCAATGTCTTCAAGGGTATATATAGCCTCTGAAGAAAGTATCCGTTGAGATGTCCGTTTGAATAAGATTTCCTTCAACGGGAATATGACATGATCCGGATTTCGCGGGATTCTGAAGATCTGAAGACTGACAGTATTTAAATACTTTATCCTTGAGTATTTAAATACTTCTTTGTTCAACGGTTCTTGACTTGTGTTCTTTCTTGTCCTTTTTGTGAACTGTATGGAAGGTGACTGTATTTAGGGTGTCGAGACAGTTTCCATACTTGATCTTTTGCAAGTCTTCAAGCTGTACTGACGAGCTTCACTTATGCTGATTCGAGGCTGATCTTCGATACATGATAAATCCTTGAATCCTCGATACAGTTTTCCACACTGTATTTGGCATATATGTCAAAACCTTCTTTAATAACAAATAACAATCGATACAGGGATCGGGTATCCAGGCTGAATCGATACAGGGTGTTTGTTTTTCCTAACAATTTCCCCCTTTTTGACAATTTGCCAAGTCTTAACTTAAACTCTTCGAGTCTTCTTGATGATGCCAAAACCTTCTTCATGAAGCATTCTTCTTCGATGACTTCTGGCAGATTTCTTGGTCTCTTGTCAATAGGTCTGACTTAGTGACTTAGTCTACAATAATGAATCGCTTTCATGAGCAAGTTCGATACAGTTTGAGATTTATTACAACTTAAGCCTATGATTGGCGCGCAGGCACAATCTTACACTGTATTCTAAGTTTTACAACTGAAACTATGAACTGTTCGTAGACTAGTTCGTACAGCTTTATCTTTCAATCAAGTTTATCTAACTTGAGATTTCTATCAAACAATTTTAAGTAATCATACATAAACACAGTAGATTACGAGTTGTAATCTTTCAAGACAAACAAACTATTTTATTGATATTCAAAAAGATTGAGTACAAGGTTTCTTTGTGTTGAATAATTACAAAAGCAAAAACAAAAATAATGTACATAAAATTTCGACTCTTCATCTTTGATCCGCATGCCTCCAAGGTCTTCTTCTGGCTCATTCTCGGTGCCGCGCCACCAGCTTTGAAGTGAATCATTGCCTCGTTCTTGGTAAATTGCTCTTCCTTCATAAGAACGATCAAAGGCAAGTATCCAATCCTCTGGATGGGTGATCCGATCTCCTCTTCTATGTCTAGATTTCATCTCGATTTGGAGAGGGAGCTTACCTTCTTCTAGCATCTTCGAAAATTTGTCTGCGCTTCCGCCAATGTCTTATAATTCTTGAAGATGGCGGATTCACTGATGAGTTTAACAAAATATCTCATCAGTTCATTCTTCCTCCAAGTGCTTCACTTCTTCGGCGGTTGGATTGCGGTTGGTTGTGACGTATTTAGAAGGTTTTGAACAAGATTTTGCCAAGGGACATTTGGGTCATGGAATTACAGTCCGGGCCCGAAATTCTAAAGCTTTGGGGTTGAGGTGCTAGCTTGTTCAATTCGGCACTATCTTGCTTTGAGCAGCCTCAAATTCCCTTTCCTGTTGAAGTCTTAGTCACCATGCAGCTTCTCGAGCAACTTCCCCCTTTTGGCCTCATCAAGACTTTGCAGGATTTCAAGAGCGGCGTCCTGTTTGGTCTCGATGCTGGTTATTCTTTCAACGAGGGAGGAAAGAGTCTGCGACATCTCTTGAATGGATTTGTCATGCGCACGCAGCTGAGAGCTGTTCTCTATCATAGCACAGGCGGTCTTCGCTTCAGCAATTCTTGTCTTCGAGGCTTCTTCCTTCAACAGTTGCGCTTGTTTATCTTCCATAATTTTCAAGGCTTGCTTGAACACTTCTGGCAGAAGAATGAATGCATCAACAACTCGAGATACTTCGTGTTGCAGAGTTGTCATTTCTTCAACTGCAGAGGTGTGCATCCAGTTCAGAGCTTTTTCTACGGAAGAGAGAGCGTTAACTGCATCTTGGATAAATACAGTCTGAAGGCCAAGAGCTTGCAGGCGCTCTTTGCGTGCGGCGAGAGATAGGAGAGTCGGTGGCGAAGTCTTGACACCATTTAACCTTCTTACGTTCACGGATGGTCGTGAAGTAAGTTGGACATCCTCGGGTTCGTTCTAGTCCTCGGATTCCAAGGTTGCGGGGCGGGAGTAGCTTCTTGGGGAATGGCAGCAGTGGTTCGAAGCGTCTGTGGCGAAGGTTCTTCGGCGAGATGAGGATGCAGGCGGGGCCCGAATCCTCTGTTGGGTTGGCGGACTAGCTTCTTTGGTCGCATGAGGCTCGGAGTGCCTGTTCTAAAATTTCTTGATCTTCCTTGACGGGAGGGTCGATTCCTCTGCTTGTGGCGAAGGTGGATTGGCACGATTAGATGGCCCTTCGTCGGTTACGGGTGGGGAGGTGGCTTGGGCTTCAGCCTCTTCACGGCTCATTCTCGGACTGCTTGAAGAGCATCGTCGCCGCCGTCGAGTCGTGGTCGTCGTAAATCTGTTGGATTGATGGGAGAGTCCTCCGACTTCTTCTTTCCTTTTCTTAAGGCGTCGGATTTGTGCAACGGTGGCTTTCAATGAGATCTTTGCAAGAAGCGTTGTCCCATCGAAGCGGTGCCTCAATTTCGATTGAGTCGATTACTTCGGAGACAAATCGCTCCTCGTGGCTCCATTCGCTCCGGTTATGCGGTGTGTGTCGTGCGGAGCTAGCCTAAAGCTTTTCCATTGCGAGAAATCGTTAAATACGCTGTTCAATTTGTCTTGAAAGAAGTGTTTGATTTATAATTGAGTGCAGGAGGGACTTGAATCACGTCTGGGGACGCTGTTTGAGGATTAGTACAGTATGGGATCTGCACGGAAGATGGACTCCTTGCAGGATGGTGCCCGAAGGAAATTGGATCTGCACGGGGTGTGGAATCCCGTAGAGGAGAAGTAGCTTTTGGCTCCGAATGGGCAGCCGACGTGCTAACGTCTTGAATGTTGGCAGATGTCTCTACATCCGTCGTAGCCGCCAAGGGCTCAGGATCTACTGTCGATGCAGTAGGAGACACCTCTTCCGCAGGGGTTGGGCCCTGGGGTGCTATATCAGTGGGTTGCGCCACGGGCAAGACATCCTCGGAGTGTTTGGCTTTGATTTTTGAGAGCCTCCGGAGTCTCTTCTTCGACTTCTCATCAGCAGAGTGCTTCTTGCTGTGAGAACGCTTGCGCTTCTTCTTCGAGGATTCCAATGCAGGGACCTTCACTGTTTCGTCTCTGGGATTAGCGAAATAGGCATGTGACTTGTTCTCGGGTGGTTGGCTTGCATTGTGCTCTGGTTATAGGCAGAGGGTTTGACGCCTCCTAAATATATTCGAGAGCTGTTTTTCTTGGCATCGGCGGATTGCTTGACTCCGCACTTTGTCAGGATGTAGTTAAGCATTAAACCGAATGATTTCTTTTGGGTGGCCGGTTTGCACACCTCTTCCTGAAGTCGCTTCAAAATGATTTGGCACCAGTTTACCTTCTCACAGTTCAAGATGGAGACCATCATTACGAACCTAAGATTTGTGCACATTTGAACGCACCGGTTCGATTTTCAATAATGCGGAGCGAAGTCATGCAGATAAACGAAATGAAGAAGAAAATTTTTCTTGTGGCAGGTGGTTGTCACCATGTCAACCACTTTGGACCCGGTAAATAGTCCATAAAACTTGGTAATCAGCCCTTGAGACCCAAACGTCTCAAGCTGGTCCATGGTCAGGCCGTCGGCGGGCAGCCTGTAGATTTTCTGAAGTAAGTCGGTATCTATGCAGATTTGCACTCCTTGGACTGTTGCGGTGATGTCAGCAACATGTCCTCCCTGGGCTAGTGAGAGAAAACGAACGGCAGCGTTGAGGTAGAATTCCTCAACCAGATGAGCGTCGTATTTTTCGGCGGTTTTGTTTCCAAAGCGATAAAGACCTTGTTGCTCCAGACGAGTAATGATATACTCCATCGGTTCAGTGTCGTTGGTTTCAGAGATGATACGCTCGATAATGACGGATTTCGAGAAGATCCGTCCATCAATGATGCTGGAGGTCTTCTTCAGAACGGGGGATGAAGATTGAGTAGCCATGGATGTTTTCTTAAAGTGAAGGTGTAAGAAAACAGTAGAAATTCGCAGTGGATATGCAGAGAATATGTAGTCTGTTTTCTTTTGATCTCTTGTAATTGCAGTAAGCGTAAAGAGTCTACAATGGCAGATACAGTCCTTTTATACTTGGGCGGCGAAATAGGGTTTACAGTACGAATGGTCGATTTTAAGGGATGGGAACCGTTTTTGAAATCGACGGTCGGGATGGATTTAATATAAGCTGATACGCTAATCCATTAAAAGGTTTTAAAATACTGGGTCCCACTTCGACATAGGTTGAATACCTAAATGCCTAAAACGGCGGTTTAAAAATAATAAACAATTTCAAAAACATCGCGGTTTTGAGATTGATTGTCCGAGATGTCGTGTAAGGCATTTAATGAACATGACGTTTGACATAAAGCAGGCACGTGGACAAAAATTATTTTAAAAAGGAAATAATATTATATTATATCTTGAATCGAAATCTATAGTATGTCTTTGTTCTCATGTCGATACGTTCCCCCTTAAAAAGGTACTAATAGGTTTTAAATTCCATACAAAGAATATTTGGATTTATCTTGTATTCATGGGTCTACTGATATTCCCCCTTAATTATTGCACACATCGGTGTAGGATTCATATGCCTTCGTTCGCTCTGATCTTTGTATAGATGTTTCGAGTGTACGAGATAATTAATGTTGAATCTTTGTATTCACGGGTCTTCTGACATTCCCCCTCAATTGTTGAGTAAAAGCGGTAAATTTACTTACAGGAGTCCAGGCCGCAGATTCCCAATTGTTCTTAGCATGTTGAATCTTGCTTTGTGTCGAGAGGCTTGGTGAAAATGTCGGCCCGGTGGATGTCTGTATGGACCTTTTCCGCATTTAACATCCTTGTTCTCGACATGATTCTGATGAAATGATGCTTCATGTTGATATGCTTAGTGCGCGAGTGCAAAAGCGAGTTGTGCGTGATTGCAATTGCACTCGTGCTATCACACATGATTGGAGTCTCTCTAGCATCGATTCCATAATCGGCAGTTGTTCTTTGCATCCAAGGATTCGCATCTGGCACTACGGCTGACATAGTATTACGATTCGGCCGTGGAAAGAGAATTTGCCAATTGCTTCTTCTTGAACCAAGAAACGAGCCTAGGTCCAAGAAAGTGACAAGTTCCACTTGTACTCTTCCTATCTAGCTTGCGACCTCCGAGATCCAGTGTTTGTATCCAACTAAATCGAATCCGCCTTCCTTAGGGTACCACGATCCTGCATCGATTGTTCCTTTAACGTATTTCAGGATTCGTTTATTTGTATTGAAGTGTGATTCCTTAGGTGCAACTTGGTATCTCGCACACACTCCAACAAAGATATCGGATATCGGGCTGCTAGCCGTTAGGTACAGGAGCGAACCAATGAGCTTCTGTAGAGTGATTGGTCAAACGGCTTTCGGCTTCATCGGCACTAATTTGCGGAAGTGCTCATGGGGGTTAGCGAGGATTTGGAAGTGTTCATTCCAAATTTGTTGAGAAGCTCCTTCTTGTATTTCTCTGGTTGATGAATATACTGTAGGCATCGCTTTATCCGCAAACCTAGGAAATAACTAAGTTCCCCATCATACTCATTTCAAATTTGCTTTGCATGAGATGTGAGAACCTTTGACATAGAGCAAGGTTAGTTGAACCAAAATAATATCATCGACATAAATTTGTACCATTAGAAGGTCATCTCCTTCTGTATTTTGAACAATGTTTTGTCGTGACACCTTTCTCAAATCCGTTGTTGGTTAGAATCTTTGGGACGGGGTTTCGTACTGGGCTCTAGGGGCTTGTTTAAGTCCGTGCAGTGCTTTCCTTAGCACGTAAACTAGATCGATACCGTCCGTGTTGGCAAACCCCGGTGGTTGTTCAACATAAACTTCTTCAAAGCTCTCCATTCAGAAAGCACTCTTGACGTCCATTTGGTATACGATAAAATTCTTATGGGCGGCAAAGGCTAAAAATATCTGATGGCTTCTAGTCTCGCTACGGGCGAAGGTTTCATCATAGTCGATTCCTTCTTCCCGACAATAGCCTTGTGCTACTAGTCTGGATTTGTTTCTTATGATAAGTCCATTTCCATCCTTTTGTTTGAAATACCCATTTGGTTCCTATAACCGATTGGTGTGTTGGTGCAGGTACAAGATACCATACATTGTTTCTTTCAAACCGTTAAGCTCTTCTTCCATAGATGTGATCCAATGAGAGTTGTTAAGAGCGTCTATGGTCGAAACAGTTCGGATCGGGCTAAGAATACGGCAATAGTGCACATATTGAGTCTCCTCGGTTCGGATTGAGATTTCCATTCAGAAGCTGTGAGACTTGACATTAGATTCTTCTTGTGCACAAAGTACATTTCCTTGTGTACTGTATTCTTCTACGAGTAGAAACACTGCATTAATGTTTCCAATGATCAGCTCTTGCGGGTGATCTCTCAACCATCTTCGGTCGGGTTCTAGTTCGGGGTCCGTCTTGTATCGAAAGTTTACGTAGGAGCGACTTGGCTTATGCGGCTTGACTTCATCCACATCGATTCTTACGGTGCGGGGTTGATTTCTAAATCAACTACGGGTTCAATGGGTGTAGGTGGATCCAAGATAGATAGATGGTGAATGTCTGAGTGATATTATCTACTCCCGTAGGGTCATGGTGTGGTTCGTCGAACACTACATGAATCGATTCCTCGATCGTCGACCTCCTTTTATTAAAGATTAAAGCTTTGTGACAGAGGAGTATCCTACGAATATTCCTTCATCCGATTTTTCATCAAATGTTCTAAGTTGGTCCTTCCCATTGTTCAATACGTAGCTTTGCATCCAAAAATGTGAAAATACGAAACTAATGGAGTTTTGTTGTTCCATACCTCGTAAGTTTGTTTTGTTGTGATGCTTGTTGACGATACGGTTTTGAGTGTAGCATCTTGTATTGGTTGCTTCACCCAAGCTGCGGCAATTTGCTTTCGGCAATCATTGTCCTAGTTGCATCTTTCAACGTCCTATTCTTTCGCTCGGCAACACCATTTTGTTGAGGTGTACGGGCAGCTGAGTACTCGTGCTGTATGCCATTCTCCGAACAGTATTGCTTTACAAAGCGGTTTGTGAATTCAGTACCTCTGTCGGAACGAATGCACACGATACTCGATGCTTTTTCATTACGCAACTTTCTCAGGAGCTCGGGCAGCCTTGATGTTGTTTCCTTCTTCTTGCTAAGAAAGATCGTCCAAGCATACCTGGAATAATCATCAACAACAACCATACAATATTTCTTACCTCCCAAACTTACTGGATCTACAGGACCGTAGAGATCCATGTGTAGCATTTCCAATACTCTTTGGGTTGAAAGGTAGGATTTGCTCTTCAGGGTTGACTTGATTTGCTTGCCTTTACGGCGGGGTCATGACATGTCCTTCTTGAATGACACATCAGGCAAACCTCTTACCATACCCTGTCTTGAAAGCTTGTTGATCGTCTTGAAGTTGACGTGAGACATCCTCTTGTGCCATAGCTTGACTAAGATCTGCGGTGCCTTTGGCAACAAAACATGGAATTGAGGAGCTCATAGGCTTCGATCGGCAATGTACATATTACACGATCTGCTTCTGTAAGCACAACTTCCTTGGTTTGGGTGTTCTTGACTCTCTGATCTATATAGAACTTCACCGAGGCTGTTTATCACGTAATCGGCTAATACTAAGTAGATTATCTTGTAAGCCTTCAACATATGCGACATCGGTGACTTTGAATTTCCCGACAAGTAGGTTTCCTTTCCCTCTTGTTCTTCCTTTAGATTTATCACCGAAGCGAACTTTTGGACCGCGACCTTCTACAAAATCGATAGCTTGCTCTGTCTCCGTCATGTGACGAGAGCATCCACTATCGAAGTACTGGGTATCCTCCTCTAGAATGTCTGTAAGAAAGAAATTAAGTAGATTTAGGTCCCCTTTGATTTTTGGGTCCATGTATGTTAGTTCTTTTAGGTACCCAGTTTTCTGACGGCAATTGGTTTCTTGTAGGATGTACTGCACGGTAAGATTGCGGTATCTACGGGGCATATCCGTAGTTGTTATAATCATGATAATTATTATGCATGTAAAATTCGGGATTATTATTATTATTCGATGAGTGCCGTCTGGGAGGTGGAGCCATTTTCTGGGCCTAACGGCTTGTCTTACGGGTCTCCGGTTGGATTCCCAATGCCGTTGTTGATCTTGGGTAGCATCTGTGTCTTGAGGGATAACGGGGCTCCTGTATCCAATACCTCGGCGAGTCAGACCGATAAATCGCCGTGCGGGCCTTTGGTGGTTGGATCTGACCTTCCTTCGAGCAGTTGACGCCGTTGATATGCTCGGGAGCATCTTTGTTGAGTGCGCCTCACAGGTTGAAATGGCTTATGATTCCGTTGTTCGATATAGGTTTGCGGGTGCGGAATTGCGGCTTTTGGTTTTCTCGGTACAGCAGGTTCCTTTATAGGACTGGGAGTATCTTTCGGTTACGGAATGTGTTCCACACTCTTGACGAACACAAGTACTAGTTTTACCTTTATTCGAACATGAGTGTATCCTAAGCCACTTTTATCATGAGCATGTTGCCCGGTGCTCAATTTCTTCCATTCTTTTGGACGATTTTTCAAAAGACTTGAGAATGGTCTCAAGTTCGGTTTCGCTTCTCGAGAGTTGTAATTTTGGTTTGTAGTAGAACCAAATCATTTGTCTTGCTCTCATTATGGGTTTTAACCTCATTTAGTTCATGAGCAAGTTGATGATTGCTCTCCATGAGTTTTTCGAAATCGACCTTCTTGGTTTCACAATCAAGAGACATATTATCATAGTTTATCTTCAAGAGTCATTCTCATCTTTCGGCTCTAGATTTGTTAATTGAAGTGTATATTCTCGATTTTAGACTCTCATGGGCTTTTTGAATGTTTTTGAATTCATTCATCATATTTTCGAAAGTATGAGATGCATTAGGTGGAATGACCGAGGTTGAACTTACCTCATCGTCATTTGTCTTCTCCTTCGGAACATCTTTAGCCATAAAGCACATGTATGCTTTATCATCAAACTCATCGTCGGATGAATCACTTTCATTGACCACGAAGACATTCTCAGATTTGGATGGTGTGGGGAGGCTTCGATTCTCCAATCGGGGCCTTGAGCTTGTCTTTCCAAGCACGTCTTCTTTCATCTCGCTCTTGTTGCTCGGCCTCCGGCAACCTTTGGACTTTGGGATGAGGACATTTGTTTGCATAATGACACAGTTTCCTGTGATTATAGCACGAGTTAGCATCGGATGATGTTTCGGTACTTACCTTGTTGTGAGTTTGGGCTGTAGGGAGTCTTTCAGTTGTTTGATGAACTTTTTGAACTTATGCATTAGAAGCGCCATTTCATCTTGTGACAGGATGTCGTCGTGTCGGCACTCTTGTGACCGGGCTTGACGAGCTAGGCATCTTGTGTCGACGGTTCGATACGGCGAGCGTGACCTTTGAGGGAGATTCTTGACTTTCTCTCTTGTCTATGTCATACTCAAAAGCTTTAAGGTCGGAGAAGAGATCAAAAGTGGATATTTCATTAAGATTACATGACACACGCATAGTTTGTGGTCTTAATGTCCCATCGGGTGGGAGAGATACGAAAATTTTTAAGTTCTTCTCCTTTTGGGTGTAAATCTTGCCCAACGCTTCAAGTTCACCAATAATACCGGTAAATCGAGGTCAAGTTCCTCAAGTGTTTCCGTTGGTTTCATTTGAAAGATTCGAATTCTTGAGTGAGTTTTGAAATTTTGTTTTCTTTTGAGAGCTCGGTTCCCTCACAAATTAACTTGAGTTTATCCTGATTTCTTTGTTGTTTTGCGGCTCTTTACCTTTGAGAACGTGCCTTTGTCAAGAGTGACAAATAACGCGTTCTTAGCCACATTGTCTAGATTGGCTCGCTTCCTTTCATCGGTTGTCCATTGCTCGCGTTCCTTCTCGAGCATTTCGGCATGGGCTTGGCCCTCAATCCTTCTTGGATTGACCTTCATAATCTTGATCGGACCATCTGTATAACAAAGATCATCTCTTCGTGCATTCTTTGCAAGATGAGCTTCCATTACGATTCTCCGATCGTCAAATTCGTTAATAGAGAACATAGGGACTTTGTTAATCATAGAAGTATCCATACCGATAATATAGGAATGAAAGAAAGCTGTTTTGAAAATAAGTGATTTGAATCGATTTGGTTAAAAGAAATACGTGATTCCTTTTAGAATCAACCGCTCGATACCACTTGATGGCCACTAAGTATCTTGGATACGGTTTGGAAAAGTAGTTTAAACAACAAAGCGTATGGAATCTAAATACGAGTGCGTAGCGGAAGTCTTGGATACGATTAGTTGCCGTGGATACAACAACGACGTATTAGGTGTATACTTAATATATCACGGTAATTTCAAACAGTAAAAGTCGAAGGTAAATGACACGATAATTTAAGTGGTTCGAGGTAAACCCCTCTACGTCCATGGTCCTCCACACAGAGTAAAAGTTTATTATATAATTCTGCGTACACAACTACGTAATTATAAACAAACCTATCCTTGTATCGTTCACCTGATTGATACAAAGAATATCACTTTCAACCGTTCACACAGTTGGTTAAAGCTTCCTTCTTGACTAGCTTCTTCACACACGGTTCAAAGCTTCGTCCTTATTCGTCCCACACAGTCGTCGAATAACTTGTTGAGTTCACACGAGCTCGGTTTTTACACAGAGGTAAAATGTTAGGTAACCAAGTAAGAGCAATGACTTTGAATATCAAGATCGATGATAAATTGTTCTTGAAGTATGAGCCTTTGTATATCTCTTTCGTTCTAACTTGCAGTTTGCTCTGGAGATATGTTTGCTCAGATGATAACTTTGATAGCTTTGAGAGTTGGGTTACTTCAATAGATTTCGTAAGTGGTATGTGATCTTCAATGTCTTCAAGGGTATATATAGCCTCGAAGAAAGTATCCGTTGAGATGTCCGTTTGAATAAGATTTCCTTCAACGGGAATATGACATGATCCGGATTTCGCGGGATTACGAAGATACGAAGATCGACGGTATTTAAATACTTTATCCTTGAGTATTTAAATAATTCTTTGTTCAACGGTTCTTGACTTGTGTTCTTTATTGTCCTTTTTGTAGGCGTATGGAAGGTGATTTGTATTTAGGGTGTCGAGACAGTTTCCATACTTGATCTTTTGCAAGTCTTCAATTTATCTTGTGAGCTTCACTTATCTTGATTCGAGGCTGATCTTCGATACATGATAAATCCTTGAATCCTCGTCTGATTTTCCACCTTTGTATTTGGCATATATGTCAAAACCTTCTTTAATAACAAATAACAATCGATACAGGGATCGGGTATCCAGGCTGAATCGATACAGGGTGTTTGTTTTTCCTAACAATCACATCGCGTCAATAATTACATACTAATGAAAACACTAAGTAAGAATACGACCAATGTAATCTCATCGCCGTAACTTTACCAAACTCATAATAATTCTCATCAAAAAAACCATTATCACATTGCACATCTCGAAATCTCGATTAATCAATAAACTCAAACATAACATCCATACGGTACCTCAAGTATTACCCGAGATTCTCAAAAGATCATCATAACTCGCGATACGGAAATGTACCAGCTCTGACCAATCTGATCCATCGAATAACATCAACAAATATCAACACGATAATCGATTGTTCATCCAAAGACAAGAACCAAGAAGAAAAATACAGAACATATTTCGAGCTACGCAATGCCACGACGAATCACGTTAGTCTAATCCGAGATCAGATCAATACCTCATACGGACATGGTCCTAACACAAGACCTACAAATGCATAATCGTATGACAACGCCAATATGCTCACATCAATAACAACAATGTATACTTATGGAAATCTGATGATCCAGCGCACACAACATAGATCCCAAAGATGATCATGAAAGACCAACACGAGGTGGATAACCCATAATATACATACGCACAACAACAACACATGATAATCCAACGATCCAATGCACACATCTATATATACCTATGATGATCCCGTCGGACCAACGCATGGTGGAAATACCTGTCCAGCAATCCAGCGCACATAGCATAGATACCCAAGATGATCCCGTCGGACCAACACGAGGTGGACATACGACAACAATGCACAAATGCATATTAACAACAATACACAAATGCATGACAACAACAATACACGAATGTATCACAACATGATCGACACAAATGAGAAAAATGATTAGAGTACTTGCCCCGAGTCCTCCGAGAGCAATCTCGATGTCTAAACCATCACCAACCATTATCCTCAATATTTGACGGTCCAAAATGTCACGGACGGTAGATAATCCATGTCTTCGTCTACACCACAATGTATCCTCGATACCCAAGTATACCAATTACAAAAGTAAATCATATATATTATGATTTAAATTCCCAGAATCCGAAAACAACGTACAATTCCAAATTTCCAGTGTTCTCAATTATAATCATTGCTATACGACGAATGAAATCGAAACCATTCATTAAATATTATAAACTGTGCAAGTAATAGCTTGCCTCGATACCGACACGACGATGATGAAGCGGTTACCAATTCATTGATGTCGTCTACAAGCTCTTCGCCCCTGACCCATGCAATCCACGAGCATCCTCGAACTCGACCGTAAGGCACGGTTCTTATCAACGATCACTTATCGCAACCTATTGCAATAATAAATTAACAAGAATCCAATAATAATCAATAACCGACACGACCAACCAATCAACTCAACGGTTCAATGATATCTCAATCATACACAAAACCAAATAATCCAACTCAACAAATAAGAACACATATCTACAATACAAACCGCAATTCTATGATCATAATTAACAATCAATACAACTAATCAATAAACCCAACGGTTCAACAATATCCCGATTAACCACAAGTCCGAACAATCCAACTTAAACAATCACAAATTCATAACCATAATACGATATACTACACTGTCTGTTGACATAGTGCACATTGATCACTTAACGTAGCGTGCACTAAGTCACTTCAGTTAGCGTGCGTTAGCCAGTAATTCTAGCATGCGCTAATGACATGCAGTTGCATGCATTACAGGTATCGATCAACATATGGCGATGACGAATACGAATGTAAAGGAAATCATACTCCAAGATCAATCATAACCTATCCAAATTCAATCTCATCATCATGATTCATACGAAATTAACATAATTCATAAACCTATCTTCATGTCTGAAAATACCGATAACTCAACATACAATCGTCTTGCTATGTTCTATTTATCAAAAGTTCTTCAACAACACTAAGTGATTCGAAACCATGTCCAGAGTCATCAAAACAACATCAACATAACTCGGTAATTCATCTAAAAATATTAATTATCAACTCAAGAACATCATATACAATCCAAAACGAAATCCCAAAGTGAAGAGTAATTACCACTTTGAAGGAATGGATTGAATCCCAAGGTTGAATACATTCTAAATCACTTCCAAGATCCAAATGTTGTTAGGAACGATCAACTTGAGTGTTTGGAACCTCAAAATTCTCTCTAAGAACTCTCTCTATCGATTCACATGAAGAAATGGACGAAAATGACGAATAATGCCCAACTACACATATATATACTGTACATTATTAGTGTGCGCTAGCATCTTGTATTTATCGTGCGCTATAGCCCTAGCGTGCGCTATCCTTCCTTGATAGCATGCGCTATCGAAGTCCAAAAAGGCTATTGTCTTGCTTCGCACATCAACTTACATACGCAATGTGTAATACCTGGTTGTGAATTCATTGATTATCATTCAGTAATTGTTCACTCAGAAATTTTTCACTCAATAATAATCATTCAACATTCATATTCATTCAATTGTGTTCACCGTTCGGCGTACTTTAGAATCGTGTATCAGTTGTTTTTCGTCATTCATCAATGTTTGAGATCGAGACGAGGATATTTTCAGCATCATCATATTTTGGTGGTCTATGTGTGAGGTAGCGCACGCTACGTACTCTTGTTAGCGCACGCTAATGGAGTACAGGTAGCGCATGTTATGCATCAGCATTAGCGCACACTAGTGCAATTGAGACAGACAGTCCAGTAGGTACTGGACTGAAATTGGAAATTCGTAGCGCATGCTATAAGTGGATAATGGCGTATGCTAATTGTACTGGTAGCGCACGCTAAGTTATCATAGTAGCGCGCGCTAAGGCAAGCAGGTGGAGGACAGTGGGTTCTGGACTCCAATATTCTGGACATCAACTATCAGGTTAACGCACGCTAAGAGGAGGCAGTAGCGCACGCTACCAAGTTCGTAGCGCATGCTAACGCGGCAGGCAGAGTTCACTGGACTACCCGGTGAACCCGCTAGCGCACGTTAATCACAGGAGATAGTGCGCGCTAAGCTGGGATTTGTATAAATAGGACACTTCACTCTTCATTCTGTCATTTCTTCATTTCTCAACCATTCCGGGCGATTCGCGATGAGTTCTTCGAGTTGCAATCATCTAGCATCATCTTCAAGCTCCTAGTTCAGATTAATCAACATTTAATCCGCTCCATGACTCCAAATCAAGGTAACTTTTCATTGAACCTTGAATTTCGGGATTTGAGGGTTTTCTCCCCGATCTCTTCGAGTTAGCTTGCTATCATGTTGGAATATGTTTAATATGGATTATCTACCTTGGATACTTGTATTCTTATAGATTTATTGATGTAATTTTCGGAATTTTGAATATTTGGGGAATTGTTCAAGAAACTTTGGAATTTTGGGGGTTTCGACTAGATGTTGTCGTAATCTCGAATGGATTATTTCTATTGGATTAATGATTGTATTGATGATGTTTTGATGGATTTAATCACTCATTTGGATGTTGGATTTCGATATAATTGGGATTGGTTGTAAACAATGGGAGATTGTTTACAACGTGTTTGTTTTAAATGCCCCAATGAGTTTGGGTAGTGTTGTATCGACTTTTGAGTTGGTTGTGATCATGCTTGATTCGTATATTAAGTGAATTCTTGGTACTTGTGTTATTCAAGGTTGTTCGAGCGGCCGATATTTCCATTAAGGACGTTGATCGTGGAAGGACTTTCTCGCCTTCGGTTTGAGGCAAGTTTTATACTTGTACTAGTCAGTGAGATTAATGTTATTATATATGTGTATGAATGTGTTGTATCATTCCGAGACTTAGTCTCTTCATGAGTTCATTGATATTAAGGGATCGTTCGATATGATATTCTTCGGCAATTATGCCAAATGTTTATTATTGTTCGTTAATGGCTGGTTCAAGGCATTGGGATACTCGTTGTTAATGTATTGTCGATAGCCGGTTCGCGGTATCGATGTATCGATTGTTGTTGTTTATATTGATGTCGATCTAACACATTGTTGTAATCATTGTTATTAATGTTGGCGTTTTGTCATTGATGTTGTATTGGCCGATTGAAGGCATTGGTATATTCGTTTCTCATCTTCGTTGTCGGTAACTGATTAAAGGTGCCGAGGCATTCGTTGTATCATTGTTATCGATTGTTCGTTCTAAGGCAATCGAGATATTGAGTTATTCATTGTATCATTGTTATCGATGAACATTCTAAGTCAATCGAGGTATTGAGTCATTCATTGTATCATTGTTATCGGTTGGCCATTCTAAGGCAATCAAGGTATTGAATCATCCGCTGCATCATTGTTATCGGTTGGTCGTTCTAAGGTAATCAAGATGTTGAATTGGGACTGTCGAGGACAGTGCCCATCCGTGAGTTACTGTCGTCATGTTGGCCGACTCAAGGCAGCACACTATCATTCTTGTGAATTCGGTAATCTTTGGATCGTTGCCGTTTTTGATTAATTGTGTTTGGAGGCTAGTCTCGGCTAGTGCTCATTATGGGTAAGTCTGGGGCTTGAACCTTCGCGGTTGGTTTCCCAGCACCTGCAATTTAGCAGGTCACGGCCACTGGGTGATCTCATTATGGGTAAGTTTGGGGCTTGAACCTTCGCAGTTGGTTTCCCAACACCTACTGTTCAGTAGGTCACGGCCATTAGATGGTCTCATTGTGATACGGCTTCGTGTCGTGGCTTCGGCCCTCATTGTGATATGGCTTTGTTGGTCCCCATAAATGATGAAGACTATCCTCACTGTACCAACACGAGTCTTTTCTAGCGCGCTTTTGTCCTCACTCACGCGCACCTGAGAAACTTCCCAGGGGGTCACCCATCCCATAACTACTCCAGGCCAAGCACGCTTAACTTTAGAATTTCTATGAGACGGCTACCAGAAAAAAAGATGCATCTTGTTGGTATGAGTACTCCAAATCAATTCATTTATTCACTTTCTAGTGCAGATCTCACAGGTCGAATCGCAAGCCGCGCCTCGCGCATTTTTAAGCTCGTGCAGGCAGGATGCTGGACCGAAGCCCAACAATCCCCCTCCCAGTACCTTCCAGCATCTCAGCTGCAAAGTCTGGAAATCTCCACGAACTAGATTTGATCACACAGCCCTCTAGCGGCTGGATTCATTCACACAGTCCTCCAACACTTGACATTAGCATCTGTTCCAGCTCCGTTTACTTCTGCTACGCCAGTATCTCAGTTCCAGCATACTAGATTTGATCACACAGCCCTCCAACACCTGACAACCTCCACAGCGCCAACATCTTAGTTCCGGCCTACTGGCAACATTTGCTGCATGCCCGCCTCTCAGTTCCAACACTCTGGCAGCCTCCACTGTAGGATACTCCGAGGGAATTCGTACCCGTGACCTGCTCCGATACCAATTGTTGGTCCCCATAAATGTTGAAGACTATCCTCACTGTACCAACATGAGTCTTTTCTAGTGTGCTTTTGTCCTTACTCACGTGCACCTGAGAAACTTCCTAGGGGGTCACCCATCCCATAACTACTCCAGGCCAAGCACGCTTAACTTTGGAGTTTCTATGAGACGGCTACCAGAAAAGAAGATGCATCTTGTTGGTATGAGTAGTCCAAATCAATTCATTTAATCACTTTCTAGTGTAGATCTCACAGGTCGAATCGCAAGCCGCGCCTCGCGCATTTTTAAGCTCGTGCAGGCAGGATGCTGGACCGAAGCCCAACAGGCTTCGTGTCGTTGCTTCGGCCCTCATTTTGATACGGCTTCGTGCTGTGGCTTCGGCCCTCATTGCGATACAGCTTCATGCCGTGTCTTCGGCCCTCATTGTGATACGGCTTCGTGCCGTGGCTTCGGCCCTCATTGTGATACGGCTTCGTGCTATGGATTCGGCCCTTATTATGATATGGCTTCGTGCCGTGGCTTCGTCCATCATTGTGATACGGCTTTGTGCCGTGGCTTCGGCCCTCATTGTGATACGGCTTCGTGCCATGGCTCCGGCCCTCATTGTGATACGGCTTCGTCTCGTGGCTTCGGCCCTCATTGATACAGCTTCGGGCTGTTTTGGCTTTAGGTAATTGTGATATTTGACAGCTTCGGCTGAGTGGCTTTCAGGCCTTCGTGATGTCTTGGTATTTTCGTTGGAGCCTTCGGGCATTGTAATTCATATTTAATTCAGTTCTGGTTTGGTTCATGTTCGTGTAATTAATTGTGGTGCTCTATAATTATGATTCGCCGTTGGGTATTTATGTTCTAACCTGATGAACATGTATTAATAGTATGCTGTGGGCATAGTGTTTTCACGAATTCTCGGTTTTTACCTTGGTTTGTGAGCATCTCGTATTATTATTATTATTATTATTATTATTATTATTATTGTACCGTTTCATTCTGCCATTGGATATATATCATGTTATACATGTATTTGATTTTCATTATCTGGATGACTGACCCCGTGGAGGCGGAACATGTTTTCATGTTTTAGGTGCTTGCGAGGAGAGAGTTAAGACATAGGGGCATGACAATGGCGACGAGGCATTCGAGCGATACTAGTCCGAGTTATTCATGTTGGTCAGTCAGTTGGAGTGTTCTCCAGTTTGTCAGACATTGTCATTATGTATTACCCGAGCAGATGCTCGTGGATGTTGTTGTATTTTCATTTTGGCCATGTAGGCCCATCGTTGTCGTTGAAATTCCTCATCGTAATATTGTGTTGGATATCATAGTAGGGACTATGATTTCCCTTGTTGGTTAATTTTATGTATTTTAGTCGTGTTCGCCTGGTGGATCTCCTGGTGTGGGGTCTACGGCACTGTAATAACCCAATAGGATTTAGGGGTGTTACATAATGCTCATGCAATAACGTACATAATACGTGCGTTGACTTGCTACAGTAAAATGCTCGGTAGCGTGCGCTATTCTCCAACAATAGCGTGCGCTATTCTTCGTTGACCCGACAATCTGCACCTACCCTGAAGATGCTTGGGTCCTACACACCGAAAGTAACCAATAAAGCCAAGATTCCCTTTTGACCGATCTAAAATTAGCGTGCGCTATTCTTAGGCATTAGCGTGCGCTAATGCCGATAATAATCAGTCTGGGCCTACGTGTCGGCCGCCTTCCGAACCTTATCCAGAAACTCTTACGTATGTTAGG
Organism: Orobanche coerulescens; assembly: GCA_033398695.1. Taxonomy (NCBI): domain Eukaryota; kingdom Viridiplantae; phylum Streptophyta; class Magnoliopsida; order Lamiales; family Orobanchaceae; genus Orobanche; species Orobanche coerulescens. The sequence continues at coordinate 39,020,721 of CM065811.1, forward strand.
GGTCCTCCTTAGCGTACGTAATTCAAAACTCTTAGCGTGCGCTACGTATACATCGTAGCGTGCGCTAACGTGGCTGTTCTTAGCCATTTTCAGATATTCTTGTCCAATGTCTCGACATACAGAATACGAACATACGGCATACTGAATACATATACTCCTTCCAACAATATTCTCATACGATACGCCTGACACACAATATCTTCAAATGCAATTGTCGACCAAGTACGACAATACTACTAATACAAATGTCTCAGTCCTTTTATTATTTTATCCTTACTGTACATATTCCACACTGTACAACATGACTCGGATAAAATAACATTAAACAACAGTAGTAGAAATTCCGGATATTACATACTACACCACTTAAAATAAGTTTTGTCCTCGAAACTTGCAATCCGTCATAAAAAAAACGTTCAACCAAAATATCCCGAAACCATCACGACAACAATCAATCATCATCATTACCGAATAACCAAAATAGTATACTTACAAATGCGCAAAGTCGACGATCTCCTGAGACTAGCAAGTGACTTCACTGTTAAGCCTCAATACGCTTACAATCACAATTCCATGAGTCTCAACAAAATATATCATCCTCGAAAGAAATAATCTATCTGTGTCAAATCCTGTCTGCCTGATAGCACAATCAAGTCCCAATTCTGATACAATCAATAATATATGATACACTTGAGATACAACGGCTCAAAACAATGGCAACCAATCTCGAAACACATTGACACGAAATTCGAACATTCATACAATCATTAACAAAGTAACCGAGAATACCATTGACATGATAAATCCCCATACGACCCACCAAAGGTCAAAACACAACCAAGAATATCATCCATGTGATGAACTCCAATACTACCAATGAACGATCAACAATAACCGAGAATACCTTGACATGGTAAGCTCCAAACGATCAACACAGAACCACAGAGACGGATATACTGACGAATAAAATTCACAAAACATTACACCAATCACATACAGTGGATCTCAAAAGAAACACACCCGACTGTTTAACATACCCCTATCCTACACGGAGTGGGAACGACCAATCATTACTCAAAACAACCATTCTGGGGTCACCATACCCAAATCCACATTTACAAAGGAATCATTCAAAAAATCACTATGGTAAAATATCGCTACTACCATACCAATGGAATCACATAGCACATATATCCCGGTTTCACAAAACTCGTCGTTCCAAAATCACATCCTGTACATGAATCTACAACACGTAGCATATTTCTCTTATCCGATCAATCAACCGATCATCCCTGGATAACCAAACTACCATACTAAAGTTCGAATCTCTATTCATCGTACCATACTGATGTATTATCCAGTTCGTGAGTCACACTCATAACTTCACCATGATATGCACTATGCACTAAATGCGTATGTATATCATTCATATTTTCAAAACCAGTTTGAAATCATATAGTCTTGTCAAGAAGACAAATTTTCGAAAGTTCTTTCAAGAATTTCAAAACTCAAAACATAAATTTTCGTAAGACCACGATATCAATTTTCGAAAAATTAAATCGGCTCACTTATGTCAAGTTCTCGATGACAATTCTTTTTGAATACACACGATTAAATAAAATGAAATTATGCAAATAGTTGACCACATCCATACTCCTGTATACCAGTTCGGCTTGTCACCAAATCCACTGATATTCCATCGAAAAACCACACGATAGAGTTCCAAAATCTCAATATATAGACTCGTTCGACCATTAACCCATCTTGGATCACCTCAACCATGATATGACAAAACATCGAATACTCAACAAATCAAACACCGCGAAAGACTACCCGGGAAGTTTCATTTGCACAATTAAATCAAAACCCCGAAAGGCAGTAATTAACGATTGGTAAGGTGATTTACAAATCTCGGGAGTTTTAGAAAACATAAAAGCCTTTTAGAGACATTAGGGTCTCAGCCCATATCTTGTTCCACATTACAAAAAGTTTAACAAGTAGAAAACCCTTTTTGGACCCCAAGTCCTGAGTTATAAAACTATTTCAAAATCGATTGGGTCTCGGCCCAAAATCATTTTCCGTAAAACATCCGTAAAACATTCATTTTGAAAAGTGTCATTTTCAAATGCTCAAAAATAGTTTCATATATCTCAAAATGAACTAACATGACTACTTGTTCTTCTCAACAATCCAAAGTCCTTCTCCCGAATACACAACTCCGTTTCCAAAATTTAACCGACATATTTGTTGTTACCCAAAATATTATCCGAAGATAGTATTGCTGGAATGATTGAGTAACAAACAAATACGAGAACACTTCCGTGGGAAAATAAATAACACAAAATTTGTCGGGGTTGTTAATCCCGGGCTTGAATGCTCTCGCGAGATGTTATTAATATAGATACTTTGGAGCACAAATATTAATGTTAGAATCTATTACAATGAGTGTAAAGACTTCTAGTTATCTAAGCTATAGAGCGTGTAGATTGCTGGAAGAACCAGATATGAAGCTCTGTGAGTTCTTGCTTTGGATGTTCAGTGTATGAGAATGTATCTTTCTCTGTATGTTTTGCACTGTATTCACGATGATTATTTTGATGCTGATTTTATGATGCCTCAGCCACTGTTGTAAGCCTCCTATTTATAGGAGACAAGGTTGCTGGGACCTCTCCGGCGATCGCGGGCGACCACTGTTTTCTATATTATAATAAGATGGCCGATCGTCCCGTCACGTGGGGCTGTTCCCTTAAAGTCTGAGGCTGCCGCTGGCGGCCAGCTGTGCGAGCCAATTGGAAGCCTGCACGCGTCCTGAGTCGCTGTCCGGGGAGGACCCACTTTGTACCTTTCGGCGGCCCTGTCGGTAGGTGAGGTAGGTGACAGGCTGGGGTCAAAGGTCTTATCTTTCGGCGCCTTTTGCGGATCTGCATGTGGGTCACCGTCCAAGATTCGGTCTTCGATGACTTTGATGGATGTTGAATTTATACGTGGCACGAGACGATTGTCTCTGGTTGGACATCATAGATGATCGCCAGATACCAAAAGACGATCGCCGGATACCAAAAGACGATCGTCGTGGGTGACGACTGCTGGGTGTTTGCACAGAGTATATCTTCTATGGTTGGCTCTCAGATCATTATGCCGATCGCCATCGAGGCATATTAATCGCCGCACAACAATTGCCCCCCAGCTCGCTTCGATGTTGAAAACACGGGGTGAGGTGGCACTGTTGGCGATCGCCAGTGTTTAGACGATTAGCTCGTTTGTCTATGATAAGGACGATCTGATTTCAAATTTGGACGATCTCCTTTTGCGCTGAAATCAGCGGGAAATGAAGGCGGGCTCTCGAAACGTTGCAAGGACACGCGTCGCGCTACCATTGGGGGAGTCCGATGGTTTTGTCAGTCCTGTCCCCTGGCGTGCCCTCAAAAAGACACGTATGCAGGATTCGAGGGCTGCCCCCCCCCCCCCCGACAGTTGCACTCCAGCCCTCGGGATTTCGCCTATTTGCACAGAGACCCCTGCTTCCGCCTATAAAAGGGGCTAGGGCTACTTCATTTCCACTCTTCACGCACCCTTGCTATTTAGTTGGGACTCTGCAGAATTTTTCGAAGATCTATGTGCCGACCGTCCTTCTCTTTAGGTAAGAACATAAATCTTCTCTCCCCCCTTTACTTTTTAGAACATGTCTGGAGGATCTAAAACCTTCGAGGCTAGAAGCACCTCCACCGCTGCGGCTTTGCCTGACCGGGAGGAAATTCCCGTGGGACTCCATATGGAAACGGCCGTCGAGGCCATTCGTGCGGGGATTGCACCCGCGGAACTTGAGGAGCTCTTCAATGAGGCCGAAGTGGCAAGATCTGCGGCGACGGCGGAGCAGGGGGGCTCGCCTGTGGATGAAGATGAACTGGTGCGGCTGTCTTGGGAACGGGATAGCGTTTTCGGCCCTGCTTACATGGAATTTTCTAAGCTTATGGAGGGGATCGCCGGACCCTGTCCAGAATTTGATTTCGAAGCCTATTCTGCCGCCCACCCTTATGAGACCGTGAAACGGACGGTGTTTCGGGTCGCTGACCCCTCTCTGTGGACACTTGGTCAGATTCGAAGCACGGCAACCAAGAAAGACTTGAGTCGCTGGAGGGCGAAATTCCATATTCCCTCTGATGTCTCGCTGCACGTGCCTTCAGAAAATGAGCATGCCGATCAACCTCCCGAGGGTCTGGTCGCCGTTAATGAGATGATTATGGAGGCCGGCCTGCGGTTCCCCTTGCCGTTCGCCGTGTCATATTTATTGATTGCCTGGAATTTGGCGTCGCTCCAACTGACGCCGAATGCCTGGCTACAGATCATCTGTACTTTGACACTTTTCGGCGGTCACCGGTTGTTCCGTCTCCTTTTTGTGATGGAAATGAACTATCTCTTCAAACTGGCTGCGCAGAAAGGGTCAGTCGGCGGTAATCACATTCAAGGTCGAATGGGAAGAGTGGTCCTCGGTGTGCCGAACAAGACCCGGGGTGACCTGGCAAAATGGTGCTGGGTCGGCGGAACGTGGAGGTCTGCGTCGAGTGATAGGCTGGAGGAAGAGTTGGAGGTTCCCACCAATTTTTGGGAGAGGAATCCGAGTAAGGGTTTTAACTCTCCCTTTGATCGGATACGTCTTGGACTGATCTAATTTTGTTTCCTTTTTGCAGGATCCCTTGTTCCAGCGATTGGCGATCTCCCCTTTGATTTCTTGATCGCTTGGGAGCGAATTCGTCCCTTGCAGGATTCCTACATAGACGTTCGCTCACTCGGTCACGAACTTCATCGGTTGGGGGCTCGATTGTTTAGCTTCCCTCGTCATCTGAAAGTTCCAGGAATACATTTTACTTCTTCCTTGCTTGACGATCGTCTGATTGAAAGAAGTGTTTAACTTGTTTGAATTTCTTCTTTGACAGAGATCCATTTTCCCCGCTACGCCGAGCCACCGCAGGAGATCGCCATGTCTAACTCTGGTCTCATCGGTCGTCTTCACTGTAATACCCGTACTTTTATTGACTGTTTGACCTTGCCGTTCTCCTTATTTTGTCGCTCTGTAAACGCATGGAGACTTTGTTGATATTTTTATTAAGTTTCGTGCCTTGTTTAGGTCACGATCGTATTGTTTAGACCTTGCGGAAGTGTTCTGGGCCAGAGGAATAGCGTATGCTAGGCCTAGGCTAACGCACGCTAATTCAGCTTGATTAGCGCACGCTATCTTTGAGCCGTAGCGCGCGCTAAGGGACCAGTCAGGTCAGAACCAGTAACTCAGACTGCTCTCTGGACTGGCGGATTAACGCACGCTAGGAGTTCGTTAGCGCGCGCTATTCGTGGTTAGTAGCGCACGCTAACATCCGTCCGTAGCGCACGCTAATGTCCGGGTCGGCAGAGGCAGTGAGGTTGTCGCTTCGACTATCGGGTAGCGCACGCTAGCTTCGGCTAGCGCACGCTAAAATCGCATGAGCGCACGCTAAGGCATAATGGTAGCGCACGCTAATGGTGCAGTCGAGAAGCGGTGAGGTTTCGGACTTTACGACTAGCAGTAGTGCACGCTAGGCGCTGCCAGCGACGCTATATGTGTTGCGTAACGCACGCTAGTGCTCAGTATTAACGCACGCTAGCGGACCGAGGCAGTAAGCTGAGATTTTGGCAGGACAGCAGTTAGCGCACGCAAGGGATGTTTCGTAACGCGCGCTAACGTCTTATGGCAGTAGCCACAGGACTACCAGGTGATCCGTTAGCGCACGCTAACATTGAGGCGTAGCGTGCGCTAGACTGGGACAGTATATAAGGGGACAGTCAACCCCTGCACTCGTCATTTCACATCATTTCCACTTTTTCCGATCGGGAGAGCTCAGGAGAGGCGATTTGGGGCTTTTTGAGGCAGTCCTCCATCAGATATTGTCATCTTGGGTTGGATAGCAAGGATTATTCAACATCTAATCCATCCTATCGTACGAATCAAGGTAAAAATCCTTAGAACCCTACCTTTTGGGAATTTTGGGGTTTTTCGTAGATTCGTCCGATTTACCCGCTTTGAAGCTTGAGAACCTTGAGATTATGATGTATCTATCCCGTATGCATGTTTTTCCTATGATTTTACGGATTGGATTATTCCGTTTTTGGACTTGTGAGGGTTTGGACGATTTTCCAACCTCTAGTTGATTATCCATGTATTTCCATAAATCGTAGATGGGTTTCGGGAGTTTCTTCGTGTAATTTGAATATGTATAATTGATTATCATATCCCTTGCGAATCGTTTAGGTGCCGGAAGTGCGTTCTTGGACCTACCGAACTCATACCCTTTTTCCATTCGTTTTCTCAATGTCTCAAAGGCAAGTATATATTTATGATTGTACGTTCTCGACTTTGAAAGTAAGAAATATTGATGGTACGATATGAACGAACCGTTTCTACGGAATTCATAGATATATTGATGGCATGATATGAACGAACCGTTTCTACGGCATTCATATATGTATTTATGGCATGTTATGAACGAACCGTTTCTACGGCATTCATACATGTATTGACGGATGATATGAACGAACCGTTTCTACGGCATTCATATACGTCTTGATGTGACGCTATGAGATTTAGTTATTCCGGAATACTAGTCTTGAATTGATGAATTGACGGTTACATTTACTTTATTGTTGAGAAGTATCGTGTTTCATACTTGATATACTTGTACTAGCTATTCGGCGGCTAACCCCTTTATGGGGGAAATACCTTTTATGTATTTCAGGTTCCAGGAGAGCGGACAGGCAGGTATCGGGTCGGCATGAAGATGGTGGGCAAGAGTGATACTGTGTATTTCCCCCGGTTATGTTTTGAGTTTTCCATTCAGTGTTGTTGTACTGGAATGGTTATTGAATACTCGAGTATTGTTTCCCATTTTTCTTGATGTTCCGGCCTGTGTTTGCCGAGGTATTGATTTGTGTTGTGATGTCTTTGCATACATTGGTTATGTTTTTGAATACCCCCTTTGTATTGTTCTTCATTCCATTGTATGTAGACCTTATCGGTCAAAATTTATGGTTCCACGTATGTTTAGCCTTGTGGGTCCCACGGCGGGGCTTACGGCACTGTAATATACCTGAATAACTTGGGGGTGTTACAGAATATGGTATTAGAGCTTAGGTCTATGGATACCTAGGCTGTCGGTCTTTTGGGTCGATCGAGTCGTCATTTGTCCGCAGTATCACTACTCTGCCATCATCACAGTGCGACCTGTACTTGTAAGACATCTTACTCTTCTGGTGTTTCCTTATTCGTTTTGCTTCGTTTTATTGGTATTTGTGAGAATCGGTCACTTTGATGATGTGTAATTGAATTATGCTTACGTGACTTGTGTGTTCTTCAGTATGTCAGCTGGTAGGGGCCGTGGCCGTGGTCGTGGACGTGGAAGAGGTCGTGGCGCGGCCGTTTCCATCAGTTCTGTTGCGGGGTCAACCAACCCCAGCTTGTCAAACTCAGTGCATCCCGACACCGAAAGTCAGCACGACCAGTCGAATGGCCAGGAGAACAACGCGGACGTTGGAGTTGCGAATGTACTTCAACAATTGGCTACCCAGATGACCATTTTAGCCCAAACAGTTCAGCTGAATAATCCGAACCCGAACACGGATGCCTTGCTTCAGAATGTAATTTGTATGCACCCTCCACAATTTGGAGGTGCCACAGACCCGTTAGGATGGGAAGACTAGCTAGCGGAATTGGAAAAGATTTTCGAGGCGGTTGATTGCCCCGAAGTGAGGAAAGTACCGATTGCTCAGTATTTCCTCACCAAGGAGGCCGCTACCTGGTGGAAGGTCATCAAGCCACAGGATCGCATTGCCACGTGGGAGGAATTTAAGGAGCTTTTGGAGGCCGAGTTTTGTCCTTGGCCGGTGCGAGAGAGCCGAATCCGAGCCTTTTTCGAGGCTAAACCGCAGAACATTCCTGTTTCGCAAGCGATTGTAGAGTACAACCAACAACTGATCCACGTGAAGGATCAAGTATGGAACGAGTGTGATAAGATCCATTATTTTGATATGCGGATAAATTTGGACTTACGACGGTACATGGCCGGATTTGCTTGTACCACACTGAAGGAGTATCAGGACAGAGCTTTAGCCCATGATATATTAAGCCCCGACAACGATACCGTTGAAGAACCGAAGAAGCAGAAAGTCGCGGGGAATTTTTTTGGCTCTAAGGGTGGCAACTTTCAGAGGTCACAGACGACTAACCGATATGCCAGACAGTCGTCACGTTCTAATAAAGGAAAGAGGGGTTACCGTCCTACTCCGGGCACCACAAATCGCACGGTGACTTGCTATAATTGTGGCCGTCCAGGCCACGTCAGTTTGGAATGTAACTTTCCACCATTGAAGTGTCACACGTGCGGACATATGGGACATAGGGCGGCTTATTGTTTCGAACCGAATCAGACTTTGGACAATCGGGCTTCTGCCCCAGCACCACTTGATCAAAGTATGAATCAACGACAATCTTTTGGTCAACCTCAGCAGAATTTCGGCAGGGGCCGGGGACGGGGTCAGAATGCTGGAGGGGGGAACTCTAGCGTCGGTTTGGTACAACCACAGGTTTATGAGATGCGCCGAACAGACGAACCCAACGCGGCGGTAGCTTCAGGTACCATTCATATTTTATCTCATCCAGTCTGTGTACTTTTCGATACGGGTGCTACACATTCTTTTATTTCTTTGGAGTGTGTATGCCGTTTGAATATAACTTGTCTGACTGTTTGCGATCCCTTCATCGTGAAACTGCCTAGCGGGGATAGAATTGTGGGAAACCGGGAGATTAGAGATTTTTCGGTGAGTATATCCGGTATGGAATGGTTATCGAATCTGATTGTAGTTGATATAGAAGGCGAGGATGTGATCCTCGGCGAGGATTGGCTTGATAATCATCAAGCGATTATGAACTACCGTACCAAGGTTATCACCATGATGACTAAAAACGGATCCGAGTACTCATTTTGGGGCGTAAGTCGGGACTATCCAAGTTACTTATCAGTGCCATGAAGATCGTAAAACTTTTGAATAAAGGTTGTACGGGCTATTGGTGTTATGCCTTGAAATCGGAAGGAAACGAAATCGATTTCTCTTCGATTCTGGTTGTTAGTGAGTACCCCGATGTTTTTCCGGACGACCTCCCGGGATTACCGCCAGATCGAGAGATAGAATTTGTAGTGGACTTAGAGCCAGATGCGGCTCCGATTTCTAAAGCACCTTATCGGATGGCACCTTCCGAGATGCAAGAATTGAAGAATCAGTTGGGAGAACTTCTGGAAAGAGGGTACATCAGACCGAGCGCTTCGCCTTGGGGCGCGCCTGTTCTTTTCGTGAGGAAGAAGGATGGTTCACTACGTTTGTGCATCGACTACCGTGAGCTGAACAAAGTAACCATCAAGAACAAATATCCTTTGCCTCGTATAGACGATTTATTTGACCAATTGCAAGGGGCTGCGGTTTTCTCGAAGATTGATTTAAGATCCGGGTATTATCAACTCAGGGTGAGGGAGTACGACGTTCCGAAGACGGCATTTCAGACGAGATATGGGCATTATGAATTTGTAGTTATGCCTTTTGGGTTGACTAATGCACCGGCAGTATTCATGCAGTTAATGAATAAGATATTCATCGAGTACCTCGACAGGTGTGTAGTCGTCTTTATTGATGACATCTTGATCTATTCTCGAGATAAGGAGGAACATGCCCGACACTTGCGTTTGGTTTTAGATATTTTGAGAACCGAGCATCTCTATGCAAAATTCTCGAAATGCGAATTTTGGTTGGAAGAAGTTATGTTTCTCGGCCATGTGATTTCGGCCGAAGGGGTTCGTGTAGACCCGCAGAAGATTGAGGCAGTGCTAGATTGGGCACCGCCTAAAAATGTTAAGGAAGTTCGTAGCTTTTTGGGCCTTGCTGGGTATTACCGTCGGTTTGTCGAGGGGTTCTCGAAACTCGCTCGGCCGCTTACGAAATTACTCCAGAAGACCGAAAAGTTTGTTTGGACGGATGAAAGACAACAGAGCTTCGATGAACTGAAGAGGCGTTTGACTTCAGCAACGATTTTAACTTTGCCACATGGTAGTGAGGGCTTTGCAGTTTATAGTGACGTTTCGGGTCAAGGTTTGGGCTGTGTACTTATGCAGCATGATAAGATGATAGCTTTTGCGTCACGACAATTAAAGCCTTATGAGATGAATTATCCTACTCACGATTTGGAATTGGCCGCAATTGTCTTCGCCCTCAAGATTTGGCGGCATTATTTATATGGTTCTCCGTGTCGGATTTATACCGATCACAAGAGCCTGAAATATATTTTCAGTCAGAAGGAGCTGAATATGAGACAGAGACGTTGGTTAGAGTTGATAAAGGATTATGATTTGTAAATTCTTTACCACCCCGGAAAAGCTAATGTCGTTGCGGATGCTTTGAGCCGCAAATCGGCATCTCTTCAAATGCTCGAGGTTCTTACATCTCAGACGAAAATTCGTCAGGATTTAATTGAGCAAGGGATAGAAGTTTGGCTTCAGCGAGTACAGGGACAGTTGTGTACTCTCGAAATTACTTCGTCCTTGATTGATGATATTAAAGGGAAGCAGTGGAGTGACCCGATGATTTCCCAACTGAAGGGAGATGTAATTAAAGGAAAAGCTCCTGGCTTTATAGTTCACGAGGATAGTATTCTGAGATTTCAGGGCAGGCTTTGTGTCCCGAACGATTTAGAGTTGAGGCAGAGAATTCTCCGAGAAGCTCATGCTACGCCTTACTCAATCCATCCCGGGACGAGTAAGATGTACAAATATTTGAAGCGTAATTTTTGGTGGAATAATATGAAGAAGGATGTTATGGAGTTTGTACTACGGTGCTTGACGTGTCAACAAGTCAAGATCGAACATCAACGACCAGCGAGGTTATTGAAACCGCTTCCCATTCCCGAGTGGAAGTGGGAAGACATCTCTATGGATTTCATCACTGGCATGTCGAGGACTCGGGCCGGAATGAATATGATTTGAGTAAATGTCGATCGGTTGACCAAGTCAGCACACTTCTTGGGTATTAAGGATACTTGGGGACCAGATAGACTGGCTCGAACCTTTATTGCTGAGATCGTGAGGTTACACGGAACCCCCAAGACCATTGTTTCTGTTCGAGACGGCCGTTTCATATCGCATTTTTGGCAGGCCGTTCATCAAGATTTGGGCACTGAGTTGAGATTGAGCACTTCCTTTCATCCTCAGTCGGACGGTCAGACAGGGAGGACGATTCAGACGTTGGAAGATATGTGGCGGGCTTGTGCCTTAGACTGGAGTAATGACTGGAGCTTCATTTGCCATTGATCGAGTTTGCTTACAATAATAGTTGGCACGCGTCGATCAAAATGGCACCCTTCGAGGCACTTTACGGCAGACGATGTAGGTCTCCATTGTGTTGGGACGAGGCTTCCAAGATAGTTGGAACGGAACCGGATATGTTGATGGAGACTAAGGAAAAGATTTCTATTATCCGGGACCGATTGCTGACTGCCCAGAGTCGTCAGAAATCTTATGCTGATACTCGTCGTCGACCCTTGGAGTTTGAAGTGGGGGATCATGTCTTACTCAAGGTGTCGCCGACCAGAGGAGTCTTCCGCTTCGGGAAAAAGGGGAAACTTAGTTCGAGGTATATCGGACCCTTCGAGATTTTGGACAGAGTTGGAGATTTATCTTATCGCTTGGCGTTGCCTCCAGCTTTGAGTCACGTCCACAGTGTTTTTCATGTGTCTCAGTTGAGGAAGTACGTACCAGATCCAAGCCACATTATCGACTTCAGCGAGATTGACGTAGCCGAGGATGTTACCTTTCCGGAGAAACCCGTGAAGATCCTTGAGCATCGCGAGAAACAACTTCGGCATAAGACCATTCCACTGGTTAAAGTGCAATGGTCGAGACATGGAGTCGAGGAGGCAACTTGGGAGACGGAAGAGAAGATGCGGGTGGAATACCCCGAACTATTTATTTCTTAAGTTTCGGGACGAAACTTTTTTTTAGAGGGGTAGAATGTAATACCCGTACTTTTATTGACTTTTGACCTTGCCGTTCTCCTTATTTTGTCGCTCTGTAAACGCATGGAGATGTTGTTGATATTGTTATTAAGTTTCGTGCCTTGTTTAGGTCACGATCGTATTATTTAGACCTTGCGGAAGTGTTCTGGGCCAGAGGAATAGCGCACGCTAGGCCTAGGCTAACGCACGCTAATTCAGCTTGATTAGCGCACGCTAGCTTTGAGCCGTAGCGCGCGCTAAGGGACCAGTCGAACGATTAACTCGGTGCTCTCTGGACTGGCGGATTAACGCACGCTAGGAGTTCGTTAGTGCGCGCTATTCGTGGTTAGTAGCGCACGCTAACATCCGTCCGTAGCACACGCTAATGGCTGGGTCGGCAGAGGCAGTGAGGTTGTCAGGTTTCTGGACTATCAGGTAGCGCACGCTAGGCTTCGGCTAGCGCACGCTAAAACTGTTACGTAGTGCACGCTAAGGCATAATGGTAGCGCACGCTAATGGTGCCTTTCGGTAGAAGCGATCGGGTTTGAACTTTCTGGACTAGCAGGTAGCGCACGCTAGGCAGCGGCTAGCGTACGCTATATGTGTTGCGTAACGCACGCTAGTGCTCAGTATTAACGCACGCTAGCGGACCGAGGCAGTAAGCTGAGATTTTGGCAGGACAGCAGTTAGCGCACGCAAGGGATGTTTCGTAACGCGCGCTAACGTCTTATGGCAGTAGCCACTGGACTACCAGGTGACCCGTTAGCGCACGCTAACATTGAGGCGTAGCGTGCGCTAGACTGGGACAGTATATAAGGGGACAGTCAACCCCTGCACTCGTCATTTCACATCATTTCCACTTTTTCCGATCGGGAGAGCTCGGGAGAGGCGATTTGGGGCTTTTTGAGGCATTCCTCCATCAGATATTGTCACCTTGGGTTGGATAGCAAGGATTATTCAACATCTAATCCATCCTATCGTACGAATCAAGGTAAAAATCCTTAGAACCCTACCTTTTGGGAATTTTGGGGTTTTTCGTAGATTCATCCGATTTACGTGCTTTGAAGCTTGAGAACCTTGATATTATGATGTATCTATCCCGTATGCATGCTTTTCCTATGATTTTACGGATTGGATTATGCCGTTTTTGGACTTGTGAGGGTTTAGACGATTTTCCAACCTCTAGTTGATTATCCATGTATTTCCATAAATCGTAGACGGGTTTCGGGAGTTTCTTCGTGTAATTTGAATATGGATAATTGATTATCATATCCCTTGCGAATCGTTTAGGTGCCGGAAGCGCGTTCTTGGACCTACCGAACTCATACCCTTTTTCCATTCGTTTTCTCGATGTCTCAAAGGCAAGTATATATTTATGATTGTACGTTCTCGACTTTGAAAGTAAGAAATATTGATGGTACGATATGAACGAACCGTTTCTATGGCATTCATAGATATATTGATGGCATGATATGAATGAACCGTTTCTACGGCATTCATATATATATTGATGGCATGTTATGAACGAACCGTTTCTATGGCATTCATACATGTATTGACGGATGATATGAACGAACCGTTTCTATGGCATTCATATACGTCTTGATGTGACGCTATGAGATTTAGTTATTCCGGAATACTAGTCTTGAATTGATGAATTGACGGTTACATTTACTTTATTGTTGAGAAGTATCGTGTTTCATACTTGATATACTTGTACTAGCTATTCGGCGGCTAACCCCTTTATGGGGGAAATACCTTTTATGTATTTCAGGTTCCAGGAGAGCGGACAGGCAGGTATCGGGTCGGCATGAAGATGGTGGGCAAGAGTGATACTGTGTATTTCCCCCGGTTATGTTTTGAGTTTTCCATTCAGTGTTGTTGTACTGGAATGGTTATTGAATACTCGAGTATTGTTTCCCATTTTTCTTGATGTTCCGGCCTGTGTTTGCCGAGGTATTGATTTGTGTTGTGATGTCTTTGCATACATTGGTTATGTTTTTGAATACCCCCTTTGTATTGTTCTTCATTCCATTGTATGTAGACCTTATCGGTCAAAATTTATGGTTCCGCATATCTTTAGCCTTGTGGGTCCCACGGCGGGGCTTACAGCGCTGTAATATCCCTGAATAACTTGGGGGTGTTACATTCACCAGGGAAAGAAGATGGGTCGCGTTGATGCGACGTCGTCTCGCCCCGTCCCTGTGGTGAGGCCCGCTGTGGTGCCGGTCGCCGAGCCGGAAATCCAAGAGGAGGAACAACTCCAGCGCAAACGCAAGAGGCGGAGGCCGGAGGAGTCCCTGCCGACTTCTGAGGCGGACGTGTCTATTTTGGAGCCGCCGGTTGCCGCGGCTCCTATCTCCGCTGTTCCGATGGTGGAGGGATCTGGCTCCAGGCCCTCGGCCGGCTTCTTGAAGGCTGCGGCGATCGCTGAAGCTGAAACTTCTCGGGGCAAGCCCTTTTTTGGCCGCGATCCCGAGTTGGTCAACAGGTAAGACCGGATTGATCTTTCCGAGTTAGGCAATTTGAGTAAGGTATATTCTAACTCCTTTGTTTCTTTTTGTTTGTGTTGCAGGGTCCGTCTTGCTGATACGGACGTCTCGCCGATGGTGTTGGACTTCCTAGCGAGCAAGTCTCCGCAAAAGTCCCTTGATGTCCCCTCTTACGTCTCCAAGGCCATCGCCTCTCTTCCTAAGGCTTGGACGACCGATCTCGACGCGATCGCTCGTCGGTGGTGTGGAGATGCCATGCAGGCGACCATCGCCCTAGCTCTCCAGGCGGCGACGATGGCCGTCCAAGCCGCCAAGGATTACGAGGGGCGACCCTCTAATGCTCGCCTCCATCAGGATCTCGAGGCCGCTCGAAACGCAAACGTTGATTTTGCCAACCGGATCCAGACCATGGAGAAGGAATATTTAGAGACGGCCAAACGAGCTAAACAGGACATCGATCGGATGAAGCAGGAGCTGAGCCGCTCCAAGGAAGTGGCCGATCGGTTCCGCGACCAGGAGAAGGAAGCTCGTCGGATGCATGTGGCCTCGCAGGAGGAGGCGACCGGGCTGAAGGCGACCGTGGATCGGCTCAACAGCGAGCTGGAGGCGGCGAAGGGAGAGCTGGAGAAAGTAAAGGGAGAACTGGCCGCCAAGGTGGTCGAGCTATCGGATGCTGCGAAGGTGACCTCGAATTTACAAGGGCAGATAAAGGTGATCGAGACCGATCCCTACCTCAATGTGGCACTCGTCGGCGAGTTCACCTATTATATGGCCTACGCCGACGCTGTCCGAGCTGCCAAGAATGTAGGGATTGAGGTCGGTCCTATGATGGATAGCTTCAAGGCCTACGCACTCGGGCACCCTTTGCATCTAGAGTTTTCCCTGCCGATCCTTGACCTCACTGACTTAGGGATCGATTTGAGTTGGTATCCTAATCCGGATAAACTTATCTATCCCGAAGCTGATGAGGGGGCATGTGCCGATCTGCCACCTGGGGGCGAAGACCAGCCGGAGGGACCCTGAGTGATTTCTTTGTCTTCCTTTACTTGTAGTTTTGCTTTTTTTTTGTATTGCCTTCGGGATTTATATTGTACGAACTTCTTGATAATGAATAAAATACTCCTTTTTTCGCACCTGATTCTTTACATGTACGATCGCCCAACAATGTTTGCATGCGAATTTTTACAAGTGTGTATATGATTGCTTCCGATGTCTTGTTCGCCCGACCGATTGTTTGAATGTTTAATGTATTGACATGTTTGGAAATTCTTACTTTGTAAATATTGTTGAACAAAACCGATCGTCCTGCGTGTGTTTGAACGAAGCCGGTCGGGTACGGTCCCTTCTTTTCGATCGTGTCTAGGACTAGCTCCACTTCTTCGCCCCTTGTTTTTGTTAACTTATTGTAAGTAAGGGAACAAAAATAGTATGTCTGGTGAGCTATCTTCAGTTTTGCCGATTTTGAGGAACCATGCACGGTCGCGGAGTTCGATGGACCAACCTTCACAACCATGTCATTGTGTGCGAGGGACATTCCCGCGACTCACTTTATTGTGAGGGTCCTCTGTTAGGCTACGCCCGCCTTGTATTTAAACGAAAGGTGGGCAATCTTGGTCTGGAGGAGTCCTTGCACGGGGCGTCGTCGGTTTATTCGACTCCACGTCCGCGGCTTTGTTAGCACCTTTCTACCTCGGGTCGGCATGTTAGATGGCGACCCTCGACGGTATACGTTGTGATGGGGTAGGGACGCGTCGCCTTGTCCGGGTACATCATGTAAGATGATGTACTTTGAGGGCGTGCGAACGTGTCCACGGATTAGTTTGGAGGGTCCTTCGGCTGTGCCGGTCTCGTATTTAAACGAAGGGCGGGCGATCGCAGTCCGAAGGAACCTTGCATGGGTGAATATGTCGGTTCTATCGACCTCCTGGACCATGGCTGCACTTTTTCTACCTCGAATCGCTAGGTTGAACGACGATCCTTGATGGTATACGTTGTGCCTGGTGGGGCGAGCGCTTGAATAGATGGGACAGAAGAAATCTCATTATATTCTTTGTACATTGGGTAGTTGAAACTGAATACAAAGTTTTCACTGGTAGTATTTCTTCAAGTGTACGGCGTTCTAGGGATATTGATCCGGAGTGCCGTCAGGGTGTTCAAGTTCGTAGGCTCCCCTAGTCAGCCACCTAGATATCCTGAAGGGACCTTCCCAATTCGGTCCAAAGACACCTGTGTGGGTCTGGACCTTTTTGAGGACGAGATCGCCCACTTGGAAACGTCTTTCCTTGACCTTCGAATTGAAGAACTTCCCGGATCTCCTTTTATGGATTGTGTTCCTCATTTCTGAGGTCAGTCGTCGTTCTTCGAGCATGTCAAGGTCGATCCGCCGGGCCACATCATTGTCTGTCATAATCTCTTGTTTGGTTCGGTGGCTGAGGACGGCGATCTCGGAGGGGATCACCGCTTCTGTTCCGAAGGCGAGGGCGAATGGGGTTTCGCCGGTTGAATTTCGTGTGTTTGAGGATTTTGTTTATGGCTTCCACCTACCCGTTCGTCTGAGGGTGGTAAGGGGCCGAGAACAACTTTTTGATTCCCCATTTCTCACAGAATTGCATGACTTCCGAGCCGTCTAACTGCTTTCCGTTGTCGGAGATGATGGCCTGGGGTAGACCGAATCGGCATATGATGTTTTTCCAGATGAACTTGATTACTTGCTCTTGGCCAATCTTGTTGAGCGGTTCGGCCTCAGCCCATTTAGTGAAATAATCGACCCCTACGATGGCAAACTTACAGCCTCTTGGTGCCGTCGGCAAGGGACCTATAAGGTCGATGCCCCATTGGGCGAAAGGCCCTGGGCTGTACATTGAAGTGAGATGCTCGGGGGAGAGCTTGATGTTTGGACCCATTACTTGACACCTGTGACACGATCTGGCATAGGCGATCGCATCCTTCTGAAGTGATGGCCAGAAAAAACCTTGCCTGGTAGTTTTATGGATGAGAGCTCGCCCGCCAGCATGGTTCCCACAGATCCCGTCATGGATCTCGGCTAAAACGAGCCGACCTTCCTCCGGTGTAATACACTTGAGGAGGGGAAGGCTGAAAGCTCGTTTGTAGAGCCGGTCGTCCAATAGGGTGTATTTGGTCGCACGGAGCTGGAGTTGGCGAGCTTTGATACGGTCGTCAGGGACCGTTCCGTCCTTTAAGTATTTGATGAATGGAGTCATCTAGTTCTCCTCAGCAACGGCAACTGTGGTAACCAGGTTTCTGTCGATTGCCGGCCTTGCTGATTTTGTGATTTGGATATTAGAGAAATCGGCTGCCCCATCCGACAACGCTAGCTTAGATAGGGCATCGGCCTGGGAGTTGTGCTCTCTCGGGACTTGTTCGATTAGCACTTCCTCAAATTTCGTGCACATTTCGGTGACCAATTCTTGGTATTTGACCATCTGTTCGCCGCGCGCCTCATATTCTCCCTTGACTTGGTTCACGACCAAGAGGGAGTCCATGAAGATATGGAGGCGACGAACATCTAGGGCGAGGGCTAGATCGAGCCCGCCTACCAAGGCTTCGTACTCGGCTTCATTGTTGGTCACACGAAACCCGAAACGCACAGCATTTGTGAAACTTTGTCCGTCGGGCCTAATGAGGACAATCCCTGCCCCTGCTCGCAAGTTGGTCGCCAAGCCATCCACGTACAGCTTCCAGGCAGGGCGGCCGATCTGGGTCGGACTGTGAGGGAATGTTAATTCCACCACGAAGTCTGCCAGAGCCTGGCCTTTGATCGCTGTGCGAGGAGCGTATGTGATACCGTATTGGGCGATCTCCAGTGACCACTTGAGGAGTCGCCCGTTAGTGTCTGGCTGGTGTAGAACTTGCCTTAGAGGTAGAGTCGTCAGAACCTCCACTTGATGTTTGAAGAAGTAAGCCCTTAGCTTGCGAACACTCATGACTAGAGCGTAGGCGATCTTCTCCGATGGTGTATAACGTGTTTCCGCGTCATGGAGCGCTTGACTAATGTAGTAGATCGGCAAGTGGGTCTGCCCCTTGGCTCGTACTAAAACAGCACTCAGCGCGACCTCCGAGGCTGCCAGGTAGAGGAATAGCTTTTCGCCGGGGATCAGCTTTGCCAAGATCTGGGGGTTAGATAGATACTCCTTGATTTTGGCGAATGCCATTTGACTCTCCTTCGTCCATGCGAACTTCTTGTTCTTTATGGTCGCGAAGAAAGGCTTGCTTTTATCCCCGAGCCAAGATATGAAATGGTTGAGGGCAGCCAAACAACCTGTGAGGCGTTGCACTTGCTTGACATTCTGTGGCTCCTGCATGTCTAGGATCGCCTGAATCTTGGTGGGATTCGCCTCGATCCCCCTTTGGCTCACAATGTGCCCCAGGAATTTTTCGGAGCGCACCCCGAAGTTGCATTTCTTGGGGTTCAGTTTCATGTTGAACTTCTCGAGGATGGCGAACGTCTCGGCAAGATCGGCGAGGTGGTCTTCCTTCTTGAGGCTTTTGACCACGATGTCGTCAATGTAGACCTCAATGGTCTTGCCGATATGATTGGCGGACATTCCGTTGACTAGTCGCTGGTAGGTTGGCCCTGCGTTCTTCAAGCCGAATGGCATTCGAACCCAAAAGTATATGTCTTTTTCCATGTGGAAATATGTGTGCTATATGTCTTTCTCCGCCATTGGGATTTGATGGTATCCGGCGAAGGCATCCATGAACGACATCATTTCTCAACCTGCTGTACTATCGACCAAGTGATCAATATGAGGCATTGGAAAGTGATCTTTTGGACATGCCGCGTTGAGGTCGGTGAAGTTGATGCATAACCTCCAGGAGCTGTTCGGCTTTTTGACGAGCACCGCGTTGGCTACCCATTGTGATTCGTCTGCAGCTACTCCGATTAATTTGTTGTTGAGTAGATTTTTGACTTCTATGTCGAGTGCTGCGTATTTCTCAGGACCAAATTTCCTTCGTTTCTGGTGAACAGGCTTCCTTGCCGGGTTGATCTTGAGATAGTGGCAAGCGTGTTCAGGACTTATGCCAACCATATCTTGATGCGACCAGGCAAAGACTCCGATGTTCTTACGCAGTAAGTTGATCAGATCTTCCTTTAACTCAAGACCAACACTTGTGCCGATCTGTATTTCCCGCTCCGGGTGAGCCGGATCTATCGTTATACTCTCCAACTCTTCGACGGGGACGGTCGCCTCTCGTTCGGAACGATTTCCGGACACGATCCTAGGATCGATGTCGAGACTTGGCTCGAAACCGATCCTTGGCTCGATGTCGTCCGTTAATCGATGTGAGATGGCGTCCCCTGAGTCAGGTTGGTACGATGTGCTTGGCTCGTTGATCTCCGTGGGTTGATTGTCGATCGTTTCAATGTTACACATAGCATGGGAAGTATTGGAAGAAGTTACGACATAGGAGTAATTCAAACATTTCTTTGCCATTAGCTGATCTCCTTTTACAGTACCGACCGTCCCATCGGCAGTGGGGAATTTGATACAGTAAAAGAAAGAAGAGGCGACCGCCTCAAAGGTTTCTAGAAATGGGCGACCTAGGAACCCATTATAGATGCTGGGCCTATCTATGATTACAAAATTTAGGTTCCTAGTACTCCTAACCTTGGGATCGTAGTAACATGTTAGCTCGACAGAGAGCTTGATCCTTCCGTAGGCTTGGACTGTGCTGTCGCCGAATCCTTGAAGTACGGTGTCGAACGGATTGATGAACTTGGTCAGGTTGCCAAGCTGGTCCGGAGCAGATTTGAATATGATGTTGCAGAAGCTCCCATTGTCAACCAGCACGCGATCGACCATTTTTCCAAGGATACAAGCAGAGATCACCAATGCATCCTCTTTGGGGCACTGCACTCCCTCCCTATCCTTGTTGGAGAAAGTGATGAGCGCGTATTTGGAGATGGTCGGCTCTGGAGGTACCACGACATGGACCCCGACGAACGCCCTCAGTTCAGCCTTTCGCTTTCTGTTCGACATGGTGGAAACCGGGGAAAGGCCCCCGAGGTTTACACCTCCTGCCTGGAGCATATTGATCCGGCCGCCAGGGTTGATTGGAGGAATTGATTCGTCGGAATATTCCGGCTTGTTATGCTCAATCCTGGCGATCGGATTGAGAGGGATCCCATCGTTTTGTCGGCGCTCGTGCCCTCCGGTCCTCTCTGTACGAGGTTCTGGCTTGGCGATCAAGTTGTCCAATTTGCCTTCCTCAAATAGTCGCCAGAGTTGTCTGAGGAGGTCGCGGCACTGGATGGTGTTGTGGCCGGGACTCTTGTGGTAGGCACAGAATTTGCTGCGGTCTAGATGACCGTGGTCCATTATCGGCTTTGGCTTGTTAAGCCACTCGCGCCCCTTGATGGCGTTAAAGATGTGGGCCGGAGATAAGTTGAGGTTGTGGAGGAGGTGAACCTCCACATCCTCGAAGGCTCTGAACTCACCAGGCGGCTTTGCGACCACCTTCCTGGGTTTGGCGATTGCCTTCTTCTTAACGTGGGATGGCGCCTTCCCTTCTCCGGCCGATCCCTCGCCCAAGCGGAGGGTGAGCATCCTCTGCCTGGCCAGGAAATCGGCGGGCCTCACGCGGAAGACCGAGTAGGTCGGGGTGATGTCCTTTGTGAGGTGCCTGAACATGGGTGAGTGGCCGTAGAATCCCCCAGAACTGAGTAGAGAGCGAGCTCGTCGCTAATGGGCTCGCCGGTGAGGACTATCTCGTCTACCCGTTCGATGTAATCTTCATCTGACTCGTCCTTCCCCTGCCTGATTTTCATCATGCGGTGGGGACCTTCTGGCCGAGCAACTTTGGCGGCGAAGTATGACGTGAAGTCGTTTGCCAGCTTCTCAAAGCAATTGATTGAGCGAGGTGGTAGTGAGATGTACCACCTGTGGGCGAGGTCGCCCAGTGTTAATGGGAACATCCGACACTTCGTCGCATGTGATGCTCCGCATCCAGTCATGTAAATATGGAATTTGCTCAAATGGGTCTCCGGATCCGATCTCCCCTCATATAGAGGTGTTTGTTGGGGAGCGATCTTTGGTTGGACTGGGGCGAGCTCGATTTGGACCGCGAGTGGTTCACTCGGTCCAACGATCGGTCTCCTAGCACCTGTCCCAGTTTCTAGGAGCGCCTTCATTTCGTCGAGCTGGCGCTGCATGGCGGCCATCACCGTTGCCTGACTGCTCGCTGATTGGCTCCCAGATCGTGAGCCAAGGCGATCGTGCACTGATCCCCTGGCCCCATGGTGGATGATGAGTTCTCTGCCAGCGGGCTCATTTCTTGGGCGAGTGGGGGCCCGCGGGCCGGCTTGTCCCCTGGGAGTTGGATATGCCGAACTCCTGGTAAAGGATTCGGACTCCGATGTCTCCCGGCTGGGGCCCGAGTGCCCGGGTCGCCATGAGGGATCGCTCCCCAGGCGGCTGAAGACGGAATCATCCCGCCTTACGAGAGCCTTCTCCTGCGGCTCGGGGATTTCTATCGATTTCTCCACATATATCCCCTTGAGCTTCCGCTTGCCAGCTCGGCGGATGGTTGAAGAAGTGATGGTGGGCGAGTCGCATGCCCTCCGTTGCTCCCTGAGGATGGCTATGGCCTCCTCAATCTGTTCCGCGGTCTGGAACTGATCGAGTGAGAGGCTAGGGCCGTCCCTTGGGGGCGGGAGTGAGAGCCTAGCGTCGCCCCGGTCACCTTCTGCCGTGGGCTGGGATTCGGTCTGGTCCGGAATGAGATTTCCGGCAGATCGTAGGGTGGCTCTTTTGGAAGTCGTGGCAGATGTCATGTTTCTGAAGGCTTTTCTTTGAAGAACAGTGAGTGTTTCTTCAAGTATATGTCTGAAGAACAGTGAGTGTTCTTCGAGACGGTAGGAATAAAAATGAAGGTTAGATTCCCCTCTTTCTAGCGCCAATTGTTGTTACCCAAAATATTATCCCGAGATAGTATTGCTGGAATGATCGAGTAACAAACAAATGCGAGAACACTTCCGTGGGAAAATAAATAACACAAGATTTGCCAGGATTGTTAATCTCGGGCTTGAATGCTCTCGCGAGATGTTATTAATATAGATACTTTGGAGTACAAATATTAATGTTAGAATCTATTACAATGAGTGTAAAGACTTCTAGTTATCTAAGCTGTAGAGCGTGTAGATTGCCGGAAGAACCAGATATGAAGCTCTGTGAGTTATTGCTTTGGATGTTCAGTGTATGAGAATGTATCTTTCTCTGTATGTTTTGCACTGTATTCACGATGATTATTTTGATGCTGATTTTATGATGCCTCAGCTATTGTTGTGAGCCTCCTATTTATAGGAGACAAGGTTGCTGGGACCTCTCCGGCGATCGCGGGAGACCGCCGTTTTCTATATTATAATAAGATGGCCGATCGTCCCGTCACGTGGGGCTGTTCCCTTAAAGTCTGAGGCTGCCGTTGGCGGCCAGCTGTGCGAGCCAATGGGAAGCCTGCACGTGTCCTGAGTCGCTGTCCGGGGAGGACCCACTTTGTACCTTTCGGCGGCCCTGTCGGTAGGTGAGGTAGGTGACAGGCTGGGGTCAAAGGTCTTATCTGTCGGCGCCTTTTGCGGATCTTCATGTGGGTCACCGTCCAAGATTCGGTCTTCGACGACTTTGATGGATGTTGGATTTATACGTGGCACGAGACGATCGTCTCTGGTTGGACATCATAGACAATCGCCAGATACAAAAAGACAATCGCCGGATACCAAAAGACGATCGCCGTGGGTGCCGACTGCTGGGTGTTTGCCCAGAGTATGTCTTCTATAGTTGGCTCTCAGATCATTATGCCGATCGCCATCGAGGCGTATTAATCGCCGCACAACAATATTCATTTCCAAAATCATAACTTCTCAAGATCATAAATCCTGTGTAAACTCTGTCACCTCATACTGTAACACATAATATCTTTCTGAATCTCAAAGCGTATCAACTTAGAACGGCAATAAATCTCAATGAAATTCAAGAATCCAAATACTTACAGATCGTGAAGCCGACGATTCCCCGTGATACTGGCACATGCCTCGACTCAAGAAAATACTCGATACTGGTATTTTCAAAACACACATTTTGCAAACTCAGTTCAACTCGAGAACACAACACATCTCTTCCGAAGAAACACGTTAATGCCATTTGGAAAAGTTTACAACAACCCCGGTACCACACTGGTAAATCACATAATGCACAAGCCCGAGTGAACAACAAAAACCCAGGGCTCTATTATTCGTTAATCGACAACTCGAATGACGCAACAAAAGCACAACTCGACTCGACCCGACTGCCTAGGTTTTCTCAATCTAAGCTCCGATACCATATTCTGTAACACCCCCAGATCCGACCGAGATATTACAGCGTCGTGGGTCCCGAGACGGAACCCACAAGGTTAAAAGACATTTTCGCAAACATTTACAAACACCCAAGAGGCAAACGACAAAACTATATTTTAAAAACATTTGAAGACTTTATAAAATCCATTTATCAAAACCGTCGTAAAATCTCATTTGAAAGGACAAGGCCCCAAATGCCAGAACTCAACAGTTTCTAAAATGATTTTCCAAAGTAACTTAAGTTACTAGTTATCGAAAGGTCATTTAAAAATACTCACGCAGTGGAAAATACATCAGTTAAAAATACTCTAGCAGCGGAATACAACAACTGATCAGGAAACTCAATTCACAAATACATGCCCTAGCCAGTATCCTCCGGGAAGCTCGTCTCTTCACGACCGTTACAAGGTCGATATCCCAAGAACCTAAAAAGAAATCCCATGACGGGGTCAGCCACACTACCCAACAATGATATCAATCACATCGCGTCAATAATTACATACTAATGAAAACACTAAGTAAGAATACGACCAGTATAATCTCTTTCGCCGTAACTTTACCAAACTCGTAATAATTCTCATCAAAAAAACCATCATCACATTGCACATCTCGAAATCTCTATTAATCAATAAACTCAAACATAACATCCATACGGTACCTCAAGTAATACCCAGGATTCTCAAAACATCATCATAACTCGCGATAAGGAAATGTACCAGCTCTGACCAATCCGATCCATCGGATAACATCAACAAATATCAACACGATAATCGATTGTCCATCCAAAGACAAGAACCAAGAAGAAAAATACAGAACATACCTCGAGCTACGCAATGCCACGACGAATCACGTTAGTCTAATCCGATATCAGATCAATACCTCATACGGACATGGTCCTAACACAAGACCTACAAATGCATACTCGTATGACAATGCCTATATGCTCACATCAATAACAACAATGTATACTTATGGAAATCTGATGATCCAGCGCACACAGCAAAGATCCCAAGATGATCATGAAAGACCAACACGAGGTGGATAACCCATAATATACATATGCACAACAACAACACATGGTAATCCAACGATCCAGCGCACACAGCTATAGGTACCCATGATGATCCTGTTGGACCAACGCATGGTGGAAATACCTATCCAGTGATCCAGCACACACAGCATAGATACCCAAGATGATCCCGTCTGACTAACATGAGGTGGACATACGACAACAATACATAAATGCATATTAACAACAATAGACAAATGCATGACAACAACAATACACGAATGTATCACAACATGATCGACACAAATGAGAAAAATGATTCGAGTACTTGCCCCGAGTCCTCCGAGAGCAATCTCTATGTATAAACCATCACCAACCATTATCCTAAATATTTGACGGTCCAAAATGTCACGGACGGTAGATAATTCATGTCTTTGTCTACACCACAATGTATCCTCGATACCCAAGTATATCAATAACAAAAGTAAATCATATACACTATGATTTAAATTCCCAAAATCCAAAAACAACGTACAATCCCAAATTTCCAGTGTTCTTAGTTATAATCATTGCTATACGAATTATAAATGAATGAAATCGAAACCATTCATTAAATATTATAAACTGTGCAAGTAATAGCTTCCCTCGATACCGACAGGACAATGATGAAGCTGTTACCAATTCATTGCTGTCGTCTACAAGCTCTTCGCCCCTGACCCATGCAATCTACGAGCATCCTCGAACTCGACCGTAAGGCACGGTTCTTATCAACGATCAATCATCGCAACCTATTGAAATAATAAATTAACAAGAATCCGATAACAATCAACAACTAACACGACCAACCAATCAACTCAACGTTTCAATGATATCTCGATCATACACAAAACCAAATAATCCAACTCAACAAATACGAACTCATATCTACAATATATGTAATATCCGCATTTTGGCTTTCCCGATATTCTCATTTTTGGTGTATTTTCATTTTAGCAACTCGCTTGTAATCATATTGGCATTTCGAGAATGTTTAATAATGGACTTTTTGTCGTCCGAGCTTGTTTCGGACTCATTTTACTCAATTCTGCGTTTTATGTCATATTCGTCGCTATTTCGTTCGATTCGCGTGAACGTTGTTTGGGACCACCATTTTGGGGTTGCCGAAGATCTATCTCATGTTATTATGCGTGTTGTGAGATTTCGTTTGGTGTTTCGACCGTGTATCGTACATTTCGGATGTTTTGGGCCGTTTTGTAATTTCCCAAATTTTTGGGGTAATTACGTTTGTTGTTGTTTTCCGAACCTTCGGGTAGTCGGGAATATGTTTTCCTTCAACACTTAGGTTTGTCGCCTCGAATCCTTTACGTTCATACCCTCATGTTTTGTTCACCGTTGCATTTCGATTTTTCGGTTCTTTCCTTGCCTGTTGGTAGTAGCATGTCAGCCTCAGAAAGGGATATTACGTACGTTGACTATATGCTGTTACGTACATAATGGTATATAGGAAATCGGACAGGAGGTCCTGCCCATTGCATTACGTATGTAAGATGGGAGGGCTTATGTACGTTAACAAGCTAACGTACGTTCGCTACCTGTGGCTAACGTACGTAACACAGCCGGGGTTTATATACCCAGGAGTTGACCGATTTCAGTCATTCTTCACTTCACCTCCTCTCCCCTTCGACTCCAAGGCGATTTATTGGCATTTCCGGGCAATTTGAAGCTTTGTAACTCCGAGCCATCATCTTCCTCGAGTTTTTGGAGTGTATTATCAACATCTATTCGTGTTCTTCGTCTTTAATCAGAGGTAAACTCCTAGAACCTTGTTTTTGGGAAACTTGGGGTTTCGAGTTTTTCATCCGATTCCTTCCGTATTGTTGATTAATTCATGATGAATATGATTAATCTTGTTGATATTCTTGGTTTCCTTACGGATTCATGGTATATTTCGTAGTTGTTGCGTTTTCGAGAGAGTTTGGTTGTGGTCCGCCCTCGTTATTTTTATACGAATATACATGAATCGTAGGCGGGTTTTTGGGAGTATTTTAATTCCGTATTCGTTTATAAATGGTTGTGATTGTATTCTTCGAATCATTAGGTTCGTGATCCTCGGTTCCTAGCGTTCGTTGGTGATTTTCCTTTCCGTTCGTTGCATCGTCAATTACTCAAGGCAAGTATTTTTGGAAACCTTTATGCTTAACATGAAATGGTGATGTATATTGTGTGTGCTTTGCTCACCTCGGGAGGGTCCGACGGGGCCTCGAGGGAATCCAATGGTATAGCCCTGGATTCACGAGTTTGTTTCGCTAGCCAGCTCGGGAGGGTCCTTAGAGGCCTCTAGCGGGATCAATGATATAGCTCTGTTCCCAAAGTGATGCGCGTGCGTGATTTGTTTTATGATATGGCCAGCTCGGGAGGGTCCTTAGAGGCCTCGAGCGTGATCAATGGTATAGCCCTGTTCCCAAAGCGATGCACGTGCGTGATTTGTTTTATGATATGGCCAGCTCGAGAGGGTCCTTAGAGGCCTCGAGCGGGATTAATGGTATAGCCCTGTTCCCAAGGCAAATTGATTGACTGTTTGTTTCCGGAAAAGACATGTCTGGTTTTGGTTTTGTAATGAATTTAGTGCATTGTAATATGAAATGTGTAAGCGATTGGTTTGCCTTGATTACTTGTACTAGCATAATTGCTAAACCCTTTGGGGACCCGTCTTGGGGAAATTCTTGTTATGGATTTCAGGTTATGTTCAGCCAGACGAGTGGGCACTGGGACAGTATGGGGATGCTCGACAGGGTCATTGACATGTGCATTTGAGTCCTTTTACTTCCGTTGTTCCTTTCGTTATGGTTGTGGTCTACTTTTAAACTTATAGATTGTACTCGCGAGTACTTAGTCTTTTCCCTTCGGATTGTGATTGTTATTCGTTGAAGTTACAATATTTGTGGGTTGATGTTTATTACGCCGGTTGCACCGGGCATGTTGTTATATGTTTGTATTGTTAATGTATGTTTCCTCGATAACCGAGATGGTTAGTCGAGTAATGTTTTCTTGTTTTAGCCTGTGGGTCCCACGTAGGGGTCCATGGCGCTGTAATATACTTCAAATATCTCGGGGTGTTACAGAAAATGGTATCAGAGCGCACTAGGTTTATGGATACCTGGGCTTGTTGGTTATTTGGGCCTAGTCGTATTTTATTTTGCACATTATCACCCCGCTGCCAACATCTCGGTACTTCGAGTGTTCGTAAGTTTTCCTTAGTCGATTCTGTTGCGAATTTTCTTGAATGCAAGTGCACGTTAACATATACAAGTAATAAAGTGATGAGTGAGTATCGTTCCCACGAGGACTGAATCACTAACTACCGATTTTTGTGTATTCCAGTTTTATTTGAACAATCGAACTTTGGGTTGCAATTAATTACTAAAGAAAATTAATAAAAGATTGAACAGTAAAAACGATCGCTTGAAGAAAGAGAATCAAATGATGAACATGTCTAGGATTCTGAATCCACCTCGGTTTATCCGAATTTACTCTCGATTATCTGAAGTTAATGATTTCCCCAATTTATTGAAGGCGAAGATTGCTATTATACTCTACCGCCTCTCCCGAGGTCAATAGATTTTTCTAAAGGCGAATAATGCACTCTATCCCTAGGTGAATTAATTCGTCAATAGGCAAAAAGCATAAAATCTCCAAAAGGCCACGTAGTTCCTATGAGTATATTCCTATCTCACAAGATAAAACGGTCCTCACCAATAGTTCCTCACCAACTCTCCTCTCCCGATTCGAATTGAATGATTAAAACAATACAACTATTGGCCAGATAATTGAAAGCATTAAACACGATTGGTAAAACTCAACAAAAAGGGAATTAAATAGATAATCTCAAGCAAATCCGTCAAAACATAGGTTTCATCAGAATCCTAGATTAGGGTTTTAGCCTGACATGCTAAAAGATAAAAATACAGAATAAAAGAATGAAAGCATTAAAATCAAACGCAGATGAAGAGCTCGGATTCCTCCGTTCTTCTGGCTTCCGCCCTCTTCTCCTGATGTCTTCTGCTTCTACTCCTTGATTAATTCTTCAATCAGTCGATCCTCCTCTTCCAAGATGCCTAATTATGGCCTTAAATCCCTTATTTATAATCCTCCTTTGCCTCAAAAACGCGTCCGTGTAATTAGGTCGAGAACTGGACTCAAAACGGCCCAAAACCGCGGCACTTTCTGTCAAAACCGCCCCGTGTGCCGCGGCTCACTTAACCTGTGCCGTGGCTCACGGTCTTCAGCTGGACGCCTGGGCGCTTTTTAATTCATCTGGGCCGCGGCTCACCAAATCTGTGCCGCGGCTCAGTGATTGCTCGGGGGTCGCTGGGTGCCTTCTGTCTGCGGCCCGCTTGCCTTGTGCCGCGGCACCGGGCCAAAATTCGCCGTTTTCGTCCGTTTTTCATCGTTTTAGCTTCCGGACTCAAATTTCCTGCAAAGCATAAAATAATAGGGCATTAAAGGCTCATTTATGCAGATTTAATCATAAAAAGAATATAAAATAATGATAAATAAGCGTATAAAAATACGCCTAACAAATACCCTTAAACTTGAGCCTTTGCTTGTCCTCAAGCAAAAAGAATTAATTTCAACAAAAGAATATCGTGAATAATCGTGCAACTCATAGTGCTCAACCTAATCAATACTACCCTGAAATTTTCTCTGAATAATACAAGTATCATAATAGCGAGCTACATCCAGAACACTGATTTCACAAAGTAACCACTTTCAGTCCTAATTACTCGTTCATGAAGAAAATCCAGCTCAAAGATTAACAGACGTGAATTTAATCGACCGTCAATACGAAAGATTAAGATAAACAAGCTAGCTCGCCCAGTTCCACAGTCTAATGGCAAAAAATTTCACGAGTTTCATCAAAACTAACCCTCGGACAGTATTCCCTTATATAAGCTCAAAAAGATGATTCGAGTTGACCACTAGGTTCGGATCTCGGAATGTCTCATCGGGATAATCCTAGGGTGGAAATTCCATTATCATGTGTTGGGGAACCGTTTGACATAAAAGACACTCATGGGGCACATGGATGCTTCTAGTTACTAAGTCCCCTTCCACAGCGGAGAAACAACTCGAATAGCTATTCCCGCATGTCCGAATCAAGGTCGTTGTTTTACGTGAGAGTAAACGGCGGGTTACGCGAATACCCCCGGTTACTAGGCTTCCTATCATCGGCACATGCGAAATTTCTAAATCACTAGTCTAATCAGGGTCGTCGTTTTACGTGAGAGTAAACAACGGGTCACGTGAATACCCCCGATTACTAGACTTCCCATCATAGAACAACAAAATCTCGTCTTTTGGGAAAAACTGTCCGACTCTAAACTCAAATCAAATGCCAACACGACTCATGTTACTGGACACTAGCTAACCGAAAAATGTAACCAAACGTATCAATGGCGATTTGAAAACATGTATGTCTCATTCCTTATCTGCTAAGGTTTCTACAAAAAACGAAAAAATTTCGGACCTAGATGAATACTCAAGAAAAACAGATATTACTGACTACAACTCGACTAAAACTCAACCGTTTCTTCAGAGAGAAAAACAGTGTTGTAACATCAGTATTACATAAATAGAAGCACGAAAAATTCATGAATAAGAGTAAAATCAAGACAAGCAGGGCTAGCAACAAAAATAACGAAAAGTAATGAATGTAGCAACAGAAATTAAACCCCCCCCCCCAAACTTAGGACGTACATTGACCTCAATTGACAAAATATAATATGCAATAAAAGAAGAAAGTCAAGTACTCCCCTACAAACAGCTCACGAACTGGTGCCGGCGTCGTCCGGCGAGGCTGCATACTTCTCGACTACTCCATGCGGAATGTGAATGAATGAGCTTGCATCATTAAATAGGAAATTAAGAATGAGTTCTCAAGTTTACATATGATGTAAGGGTCGGGAGATATTGTAATCCGATAAAACGATTCGTTGCATATAGTATGAAAATGCTTGGCTTAACAATGTCTCATTGCTGCAATTTATCAAACACTTTGTATGCACAAGTTAAAATGAAAAACAAGAATTTGAATGGTTAACTTTAAATCCCAAAAATAATAACACAGATAATAGCCATGAATAACGACAACTAACATCACCAATTCGTTCATATTCACCAATTCCATCACAATCAAATACCATATTCCCCATATTCCAACTCCATTTTTGAGAAAACATTGAAGAACAACTAGCAATATATAATTTCAATTCACTTTTCAAATCATGTATCAATTATGATTAAGAGATCAAGATTTACCTGAAGAATTTGAGAAGAAGACTAAGAGAAGGGTATCGACCGACCTCATTGTGCGAAGGAAGGAAGGGACCTCGTGCCGGCCGATCGAATGTATGAAGTATACCTGGGCATTCTTATATTGCTACGGGGGCCGCGGCACAACATAAGTGAGCCACGGCCCAGAGTACAGTCGGCCTGGAACTTTTTGTAATACCGTCGGGTGCCGCAGCTCAGTCTACGCATGCCGCGGCTCATCGTGTTAGTGTGCCGCGGCTCATTTGGTCTGTGCCGCGGCACATAGTACAGTCTCCTGGGCATTTCTTGAACCTTTGGTGAGCCGCGGCTCAGGGAATATATGTCGCGGCTCAGTGACCTGGTGTGCCGCGGCTCAGTAAGATCGTGCCGCGGCACATAGTACAGTTTGTTTGGCCTTGTTCCATCAACTGGTGCCTGCCGCGGCTCATTATTATTATGCCGCGGCCCATCACTGAATTCCTCCCCTGGGGTGATTCCTGCACAGAATTTTTGAACGAAAACATCAAGAACGAGAGGGATAGATGGATCAAAGAAAAATGACGACAGATAAAGACTCTAAAAAATGCAAGAAAACACTAAAAATAAAAAACTTCTACAACTAATACTCGGGTTGCCTCCCGAGAAGCGCTAAGTTTATAGTCTTCAGCCGGACTTTTCTCGCATTCATCCGGCGGTGGATAAGACGACACTCGTTTTCTGCGTGTCTATTGGATTTCCCAAGTATGCCTTCAACCGTTGTCCATTAACTTTGAATTTGCGGTCATCTTTTTGTACTTCTACCGCACCATGTGGGAACACTTGAACAACGGTGAACGGTCCCGACCATCGTCAGCGCAATTTCCCGGGGAATAACTTTAAGCGAGAATTAAATAGCAACACTTCTTGTCCCGGGACAAACTCTCTCTGCGTGATGTTCTTATCATGCCAAATCTTTGTCCGCTCCTTATAAAGTTTCGCATTTTCGTATGCGTCGTGGCAAATTTCTTCCAACTCGTTCAGCTGCAAACAACGCTTTTCACCAGCAGATTTCAGATCAAAGTTTAGTTTCTTTATCGCCCAGTAAGCACGATGTTCCATCTCTACGGGTAAGTGGCAACCTTTCCCATAAACCAATCTGTAGGGCGACATCCCGATAGGTGTTTTATACGCAGTACGGTACGCCCAAAATGCATCATCGAGTTTAAACGACCAATCTTTTAGAGACGAGCTGACCGTTTTTTCTAGGATCCACTTCATCTCTTGATTTGATATCTCAACTTGGCCGCTCGTCTGAGGATGGTATGCTGTAGCAACACGATGAGTAACTCCGTATTTTCTCAAAACCGCATCAAGAAATTTGTTGTCGAAGTGTGAACCACCATCACTGATAATAGCACATGGAGTCCCAAAACGTGTGAAAATATATTGTTTTATAAACTTGATTATGACATAGGACCCATTCGTAGGTAGTGCCACCGCTTCAACCCATTTTGAGACATAGTCTACGGCTACCAAAATATAGAGATTCTTATTTGATGGAGGAAATGGACCCATGAAGTCGATCTCCCATACATCGAACAATTCAACTTCAATTATGGTGTTCAGCGGCATTTCGTGTCGTCTTGAGATGTTTCCCGTCCGTTGACACCGATCACACGCGGACACCAAAGAGTGAGCATCCTTGAATAATGACGGCCAATAGAACCCCGATTGTAAGACCTTCGTCGCTGTTCTATCTCCACTAAAATGTCCACCGTAGGGTGATGCATGGCAATGGTTTAGCACACTGTGGATTTCCTCATCCGGAATACATCTACGAATGATTTGATCGGGGCATCTCTTGAATAGAAAAGGATCGTCCCACAAATAATACTTAGCGTCTGAGATTAGCTTCTTCTTTTGATGGCGTGAGAGGTCGTTTGGAATTGTTTTACTTGCCAAGTAGTTTACTAGATCAGCATACCAAGGCGCGTGTTTTGAACCCAACTTGTAGAGCTGCTCGTTGGGGAAGGTTTCCACGATTTGTGGCTGACTTTCTCCCTTCTCAAGGGGACTCTCTAATCGTGAAAGGTGATCGGCTATAACATTCTCAGTCCCTTTCTTGTCCCAAATCTCCAAGTTGAATTCTTGAAGGAGAAGCACCCACCTAATCAACCTTGGTTTAGCATCCTTCTTCTCCAAAAGGTATTTTATTGCTGAATGGTCGGTCCACACTATCACTTTTGTTCCCAGTAGATACGCCCGGAATTTATCAAATGCAAAGATCACCGCCAATAATTCCTTTTCCGTTGTGGCATAATTTCTTTGGGCATCGTCGAGTGTTCGGCTCGCATAGTATACGACGTGGAACACCTTCCCTCGTCTCTGCCCCAAAACAGCCCCAATGGCAAAGTCGCTTGCATCACACATTAACTCGAACGGAAGGTCCCAGTCTGGAGCGACTATCACCGGTGCCGTGCTTAGAGCCTTCTTCAATAAATCGAAACTTTCTTGACAAGACTTGTCAAAATTAAACAGAACATCCTTCATCAGTAGATTGCACAACGGCTTCGTGATCTTCGAAAAATCCTTAATAAATCGGCGATAGAAACCGGCATGTCCCAAAAAACTTCTAATCCCTTTGACCGAAGTAGGCGGAGGCATCTTCTCAATTGTTTCGATTTTCGCCCGGTCGACTTCAATTCCGTGTGAGGATATTCGATGGCCAAGTACTATGCCCTCCTGCACCATAAAATGTCTCTTCTCCCAGTTCAAGACCAAATTTGTCTCTTCGCATCTTTTCAAGACTTTCTGCAAATTTTGCAAACAAATGTCAAACGAATCTCCAAAAACAGAAAAATCATCCATAAAAATCTCAATGCACTGCTCTACCATGTTAGAAAAAATAGCCATCATACACCGTTGAAAAGTAGCCGGCGCATTACATAATCCAAAAGGCATGCGCCTATAAGCGAAAATGCCGTAACGACATGTAAACGTCGTTTTCTCTTGGTCTTCGGGGGCTATATAAATCTGATTATACCCCGAAGAACCATCGATAAAGCAATAGAAATCGTGTCCGGCTAATTTATCTAACATCTGATCAATAAACGGTAACGGGAAATGGTCTTTTCTTGTGGCCTTATTTAATTTCCTATCATCTATGCACATACACCACCCCGTGACAATCCTAGTGGGAATTAATTCATTATTATCATTTTGAATAACCGTTATCCCACCCTTCTTCGACACAACTTGGACCGGACTTACCCACTTGCTATCAGAAATCAGAAAGATCATACCTACGTCGAGGAGTCTTAAAACCTCGACTTTTACCACCTCCTTCATGTTTGGATTCAAACGGCGTTGATGCTCCACGGATGGTTTGTAGTCTTCCTCCATCAAAATCTTGTGCATGCAAATTGACGGGCTGATCCCCTTAATGTCCGCAATAGACCATCCAAGAGCAGATTTGTACTCCCTCAAAACTCTCAATAATTTCGCCTCTTGGTCCCCCGCTAAAGTGGCCGAAAGAATAACTGGAAGGGAGTCGTCGGGTCCCAAAAATGCATATTTTAAATGAGACGGCAGCTTTTTGAGTTCCAACTTTGGAGGTTTTTCGATTGATGGGACGGGTCGAGTAGGTGAACTTCCCATCTCCTCAAATGGTTGACGAATGAAAATTGCAGGGGAAGCATCCATGTGACGTACGTAGGCTGCATGCTCTGCATTTAGTTCGAAAACAGCCCCAATCAAAACGGACTCCAATGGGTCGGGTGGATAATTCTCTCGAAATGCTCTACTCACACATGGGTCAATGATGTCAACTTGGAAACAATTTTCAGCATTACTCGGATATTTTACGGATTGAAAGATATTGAACGTTACTTGCTCCTCTTGAACTCGTAGAGTCAGCTTCCCTTTTTCCACATCGATCAAAGTTCGGCCGGTTGCTAAAAATGGTCTTCCCAAGATAATTGGGATGTCGTGGTCCTCCTCCATGTCAAGCACGATGAAATCGGCCGGAAAGATGAACTTATCAACTTTGACTAAGACATCCTCTATCACTCCCCTCGGATATTTGATGGATCTATCGGCCAATTGTAAAGAAACCGTCGTCGGCTTGGCTTCCCCAATATCCAGATTTTTAAAAATAGAAAGGGGCATAAGATTTATGCTGGCTCCGAGATCGCATAGGGCTCTTTCAAAAGACGAATTTCCAATGATGCAAGGAATGGTAAAACTTCCCGGATCTCTCAATTTAGGTGGGAGCTTCTTTTGTAAAATAGCGCTGCACTCCTCCGTCAAGGCAACTGTCTCATACTCCTCGAGCTTTCTTTTGTTTGACAAAACTTCTTTCATGAATTTTACATAACTCGGCATTTGTTCCAACGCGTCGGCGAATGGAATGTTTATGTGCAATTTCTTGAAGACGTCGAGGAACTTTGAAAATTGCTTGTCTAATTTTTGCTTTTGGATATGCTGTGGGAATGGGATTTGAGGAGTGGGCTGAGTAGTCGATACTTCCTTTGGCTTGGGCGCCTCATCCTTTTCTTTCTCACTTTGCTTGATCGGCTGCTCTTTGTTATTGATAGGCTGCCCTTTCAACTCCTTTCCACTGCGTAATTCGATTTCTTGCACGTTTTCCTTGGGTTTCATTTCGGTTTCGCTGGACAATGCACCTTGAGACCGAGAGGACAATAGATCAGCAATCTGCCCCATTTGTGTTTCTAAGTTTCGGATGGAGGTAGAATGATTCTGGAGGGTAGTCTCGGTGCGGGTCATGAATTGGTTCGTGTTAGCCGCCAATTGAGCAAGAGCATCTTCTAGAGAAACCTTTGGTGAATGAGGGGGTTGCTGTGGGGGCTGCGCAAATTGAGCTTGTGGAGGTTTTACAGCTTGCCCGTTCCTCCACGAAAAATTTTGGTGATTTCGCCACCCTTGATTATAAGTGCTGGGGTAAGGATTATTTTGTCGATTTCCGTTTCCCACGAATTGAGCTTTCTCCATCGGATGTTGCTCGAAAGGGTTTTCGATTTGGCATTCTACGCTAGGATGGGGTCCATTACACCAATTGCAACATTCAATGGTAACGGGGGAAGGAGCATGCGAAAATGCTTGAAGCTGCTGTGTTAATGCTGCGACTTGGGCTGACAATGTAGATATCGGGTCATTACTCGAAATTTCCATAACTCGCTTCGGCGTTATTCGTTCGGATGGCCATTGATAAGCATTAGCGGCCATAGCTTCCAACAACGAGTGTGCTTCAGCCATCATCTTTCCCATCAAGGCTCCACCGGCGGCTGCATCCACGAGAGTGCGTGTGGAAGCACTCAAACCATTGTAGAACGTCTGAATCTGAAGCCAGTCCGGAAGGCCGTGATGTGGGCATCTCCATAACAAATCTTTGTATCGCTCCCACGTCTCGTGAAGCGACTCCATATCATACTGACCAAAGGTAGTGATCTCGTTTCTCAGTCTCGCCGTCTTAGAAGGTGGGAAGCATTTAGCAAGGAAGGCTTGCGCTAACTCTGCCCATGTCGTGATCGAGCCCGGCGGTAAGGAATTCAGCCAGAATTTCGCTTTATCCCTCAAAGAGAAAGGGAAAAGCCTTAAACGGATAGCATCGTCGGTGACACCATTGTTCTTGAACGTGTCACAAATCTCGAGAAAAGACGCAATGTGTGCGTTGGGGTCGTCGTTCGGCAATCCACAGAACTGGCTCGCTTGCACCATCTGAATAATAGCAGGCTTGATTTCGAAATTGTTCGCCTGGATAGTGGGACGCCGAATCCCCGAAAAGTTTGCATTAATCTGCGGCATAGCATAATCTCGAAGTGCTAGTGCCGGTTGAGCTTGCTGCACATGGTTATCTCCTCCGTGAATTTCGATATTTTCGGCCATGGTCACTGTTGTCTGTAGCTCTCGTTTCTCCTTCTTCTTTCTCCTAAGAGTGCGCTCAAGTTCGGTATTCAAAGGTAGTAGGCCTTTGTTACCGAGTTTTCTCATGCACTACCCGAAAGATCCTGAAAGGACAAAACAAATAAATAAATAAAATTAAATACACGAAAAGAAGTAAATAAAAACGTTCAAACTAAGACTAGAAATACTGAAATCGATATTAGCAAAACTCAATCCCCGGCAACGGCGCCAAAAACTTGTTGCGAATTTTCTTGAACGCAAGTGCACGTTATCGTATACAAGTAATAAAGTGATGAGTGAGTATCGTTCCCACGAGGACTGAATCACTAACTACCGATTTTTGTGTATTCCAGTTTTATTTGAACAATCGAACTTTGGGTTGCAATTAATTACTAAAGAAAATTAATAAAAGATTGAACAGTAAAAACGATCGCTTGAAGAAAGAGAATCAAATGATGAACATGTTTAGGATTTTGAATCCACCTCGGTTTATCCGAATTTACTCTCGATTATCTGAAGTTAATGATTTCCCCAATTTATTGAAGGCGAAGATTGCTATTATACTCTACCGCCTCTCCCGAGGTCAATAGATTTTTATAAAGGTGAATAACGCACTCTATCCCTAGGTGAATTAATTCGTCAATAGGCAAAAAGCATAAAATCTCCAAAAGGCCACGTAGTTCCTATGAGTATATTCCTATCTCACAAGATAAAACGGTCCTCACCAATAGTTCCTCACCAACTCTCCTCTCCCGATTCGAATTGAATGATTAAAACAATACAACTATTGGCCAGATAATTGAAAGTATTAAACACGATTGGGAAAACTCAATAAAAAGGGAATTAAATAGATAATCTCAAGCAAATCCGTCAAAACATAGGTTTCATCAAAATCCTAGATTAGGGTTTTAGCCTGACATGCTAGAAGATAAAAATACAGAATAAAAGAATGAAAGCATTAAAATCAAATGCAGATGAAGAGCTTGGATTCCTCCATTCTTCTGGCTTCTGCCCTCTGCTCCTGATGTCTTCTGCTTCTGCTCCTTGATTAATTCTTCAATCAGTCGATCGTCCTCTTCCAAGATGCCTAATTATGGCCTTAAATCCCTTATTTATAATCCTCCTTTGCCTCAAAAACGCGTCCGTGTAATTAGGTCGAGAACTGGACTCAAAACGGCCCAAAACCGCGGCACTTTCTGTCAAAACCGCCCCGTGTGCCGAGGCTCACTTAACCTGTGCCGCGGCTCACGGTCTTCAGCTGGACGCTTGGGCGCTTTTTAATTCATATGGGCCGCAGCTCACCAAATCTGTGCCGCGGCTCAGAGTACAGATTGCTCAGGGGTCGCTGGGTGCCTTCCTGTGCCGCGGCCCGCTTGCCTTGTGCCGCGGCACCGGGCCAAAATTCGCCGTTTTCGTCCGTTTTTCATCATTTTAGCTTCCGGACTCAAATTTCCTGCAAAGCATAAAATAATAGGGCATTAAAGGCTCATTTATGCAGATTTAATCATAAAAATAATATAAAATAATGATAAATAAGCGTATAAAAATACGCCTAACAGATTCCTTGTTTTCTCGTACCGTATTTCCGTTTCTTGAACTGTGGTTGTTATTCCTCTCTTACTTATCATCGAGTGATTTTTGCCACATTTTAACACCAGTATGGATGCTGGAAGAGGCCGTGGCCGTGGCCGTGGACGCAGCCGGGGAAGTGGGGCAGCCGGCGGGGTGGCCACGTTGCATTCTTCGGGAGCCGGCAGCACCGGTGACCGTCATAGCCATGCTTCTTCTCAAGATGGTGCCGACCTTGGGGTTGCGGCTGTTATGAAACAAATGGTGAACCAAATGGTGGCAATAGCTCAGGCGGTTCAGAACCCGAATGCGGCTCACGCTAATTGGGGCGGAGCGGATCGTTGGCTTCAGAATGTCAATAAGATGTATCCTCCTCAATTTCGGGAGCTTCAAACCCGATCGGCTGGTAGGGGTAGATCAAGGAGATATCTAAAGTCTTTGTTGCCACCAATTGTCCCGATGACCGCAAGGTCCCTATTGCCCAGTACTTTCTCACTGGGGACGCTACTGACTGGTGGGAGGCTGTTGGGCCTAAGGACCACGTTGCTTCGTGGGCGAACTTCAAGGACCTAATGGAGACCGAATATTGTCCGTGGCCGGTTAGACAGGCTCGAGTTCATTCCTTTTATGATGCTCAGCCTCGGGATATTCCTGTTTCTCAAGCTATTGTCGATTTCAACAAGGAGTTGGGCTACGTGAAGACCCAAATTGTCAAGGAGAGCGACAAAATTTTTCACTTTTCTAGACGGATGAAACTGTTAATTCGAGACTATATGTCTGGGCTCGTCTGCACCACTTTGAAGGATTATCAGAGTAGGGCTCTTGCGTATGATATGTCAGTGATGGCCAGTGAAGCGGCTCTTGAGAGCAAGAAGCAGAAGTCCATCGGAAATTTTTCTGGTCACAAGGGCCGAGGCCCGCAGAAATTTCAGTCTGCGAATGTTCCTGCGGGCGGTTCGGCTCATTTTTCTGGGAGTTCACGAGGTGCTGCTAGAACCTCCGTTCGTGAACTCATATGCTTTAACTGTGGCTTGTTGGGCCATAAGAACCAAGAGTGTCCTCGTTCGTAGTTGACTTGTCATACTTGTGGTCAGACGGGCCACAAGGCTTCCTTTTGTGAACAGATCAGACAGATTCGCGGTGTCCGTTCTTCTCATCCAGCGCCTAGGGAGCCGAGTGTGAACCAGGGCTCGTTTGCTCCGCAGTCTCCGCCGAGTGCCAGCCGAGGGAGAGGTCGGGGTCAGCCCGCTAGAGGAGGAGCTTCTAGTGTCGGCTCCGCCCACCCGCGTGTCTATGAGATGAGAAGGGCCGATGATCCAGCGGCTACTGTGGCGACAGGTACTGTTCATATTCATTCTCATCCTGTCAGTATGCTTTTCGATTCTGGTGCTACATATTCGTTCATATCTATGGAGTGTGTGGGCCGTTTGAGTCTCGATTGTTTGACGCCTTGTGAGCCTTTCATCGTTAAGCTTCCTAGCGGTGATAGGATCGATGGTGATCAGGAGGTTCGAGACTATTCTGTGCTTATTTGTGAGAGGGCTTGGCCCTCTAATCTTATTGTTGTGGGAATTGAGGTTGAGGATTTAATTCTCAAGGATGATTGGCTCAAGCGGCATGGTGTGATCATGAAATACCGTACGAGAATCATCACTATGTTAGCCGAGGATGGCACCGAGTACTCTTTCGCATGGCGAAAGAGGGGAAACCAGAAGTTCGTTATTAACGCTTTGAAGGCGATGAGACTCCTGCGGAAGGTGTGTACTGGTTATTGACGCTGCACCTTGAAGGCGGAGAGTGGTGGAGTCGAGCTTTCATCGATTCCAGTTGTTAGTGAGTTTCCTGATGTCTTTCCTGACGAGTTATCGGGGTTGCCGCCGGACCGTGAGGTAGAGTTTGCTATCGAGTTAGAGCTGGGTGCGGCTCTAATTTTGAAGGTTCCGTATCGCATGGCACCTTCATATATGGCCGAGTTAAAGAATCTGTTGAGTGGGCTTCTTGAGTCGGGGTATATTCGACCGAGCGCTTCACCTTGGGGCGCCCCGGTTTTATTTGTTCGGAAAAAGGATGGTTCACTGCGTTTGTGTATCGACTATTGCAAGATAAACAAGGTGACCATCAAAAACAAGTATCCTCTGCCGAGGATTGATGACATGTACGATCAGTTGCAGGGAGCTTCGGTATTCTCGAAGATTGACTTGAGATCGGGGTACTATCAGCTTCGGGTGAAGGAGTCCGACAT
Organism: Orobanche coerulescens; assembly: GCA_033398695.1. NCBI lineage: Eukaryota > Viridiplantae > Streptophyta > Magnoliopsida > Lamiales > Orobanchaceae > Orobanche > Orobanche coerulescens. Next base: position 39,061,656 of record CM065811.1, read on the forward strand.
GCCGAGAATAGCTTTTCGGACGAGATACGGACACTATGAGTTTGTAGTTATGCCTTTTGGGTTAACTAATGCGCCAGCGGTGTTCATGCAGTTGATGAACAAGGTCTTTATTGAGTATTTGTATAAGTATGTCATCGCCTTCATTGACGATATCCTTATTTACTCGAGGAACGAGGAGGAACACGCGTATCATTTGCGAGTAGTGTTAGACATTTTGAGGATCGAGCAACTCTATACAAAGTTCTCGAAATGTGAGTTCTGGCTGAAGGAAGTGATGTTTCTAGGTCACGTGATTTCATCCGAGGGGGTCCGTGTGGATCCGCAGAAGGTTGAGGCAGTGTTGGACTGGGCACCGTCTCAAAACGTGAAGGAGGTCCGTAGTTTCTTGGGTTTAGCTGGCTACTACCGTAGGTTCGTAGAGGGTTTCTCGAAACTAGCTCGACCACTTACACAGTTGCTCCAGAAGTCCGAGAAGTTCATCTGGAACGACGAGAGGCGGTCAAGTTTTGAGGAGCTGAAGAGGCGTTTGACTTCAGCCCCGATTTTAGCATTGTCGTGTGGCAACGAGGGTTTTTCCATTTATAGCGATGCTTTGGGTCAGGGTCTTGGGTGCGTGTTGATGCAGCATGACAAGACTATTGCGTTTGCGTCGAGAAAGTTGAGGCCGTATGAGCTTAACTACCCTACTCACGATTTGGAGTTAGCGGCAGTTGTTTTTGCGCTCAAGATTTGGCGTCACTATCTTTTTGGCTCTGCATGTCAGATTTTTACCGATCATAAAGTCTGAAATACATATTTACTCAGCGGGAGTTTAATATGAGGCAGAGGAGGTGGTTAGAGTTGATTAAGGATTACGATCTCGAAATCCTTTATCATCCGGGCAAGGCAAACTTAGTGGTTGATGCCTTGAGTCGGAAACTGGTCTCGTTGCAGACACTTGAGATCCTTATGTCTCAATCTGAGCTTCAGCGGGATTTGATTGAGTTGAGTATTGAGATTTTGTTGTCGGGGGCCGTTGGGCAACTCTGTGCTTTAGAGATTTCGTCATCTCTGATCGATGAAATTAAACTGAAGCAGCTGGAGGATCCAATGATTATCCAAATCCGAGATAATGTTCTTAAAAGAAAGTCTCCTGGGTTTGTGATTCGTGAAGATGGTGTACTGAGATTTCAGAGTTGACTGTGTGTACCGAACGACTCGGAGCTGAGACAGGGTATTTTGCATATGGCCCATGCTACGCCTTTACTCCATTCATCCTGGTTCGAGTAAGATGTACAAGGACCTGAGAAGGAATTTCTGGTGTAATGACATGAAGGAAGAGGTCGCACAGTTTGTAGCAAGATGTTTGACTTGTCAGCAGGTCAAAATCGAGCATCAACGACCGGCCGGGTTATTGCAGTCACTTCCCGTTCCGGAATGGAAATGGGAAGATATATCAATGGACTTCATTACGAGCTTGCCGAGATCGAGATCGGGCATGAATATGGTTTGGGTGATTATTGATCGTCTAATCAAGTCGGCACATTTTCTGGGCATCAAGGATACTTGGGGCCCGGAGAAGTTGTCTCGTGTGTTTATTGCGCAGATTGTGAGACTTCACGGTACTCCAAAGTCTATCGCCTTGGATCAGGATGGTTGTTTTGCATCGCACTTTTGGCAGGCGGTGTATAAGGCATTGGGTACTCGATTGCGTTTGAGTACCTCTTTTCATCCTCAGTCGGATGGACAGTCGGAGCGCACTATCCAGACGTTTGAGGATATGATGCGTGCTTGTGCTCTCGACTGGAGTAGTGATTGGGAGGAGCATTTGCCATTGATCGAATTCACGTACAACAATAGTTGGCACGCGTCAATTCGGATGGCACCGTATGAGGCGCTTTGGGCGGCGATGTCGATCGCCGATTTGTTAGAATGAGGTGTCCGATTTGGTTGGGACCGAACCGGATATCGCTCTAGAGACGAGGCGGAAGGTGGAAGTGATTCGGAAATAGATGTTGACTGCTCAGAGTCGACAGAAGTCATTTGCCGACGTCCGTCGTTGACCTTTGGAATTCGAGGTGGGAGACAACGTTTTGTTAAAGGTGTCGCCGACGAGAGGAGTTTTCCATTTAGGGAAGTTGAGTCCTAGATTTATTGGACCTTTCGAGATTCTCGAGAGAGTCGGCGAATTAGCTTACCGTTTGGCGTTTCCCCCAGTCTTGAGCCACGTTCATAGTGTTTTCCATGTTTCTCAACTGGGGAAGTATGTCCCGGATCCTAGTCATGTCATCGACTATGGTGAGATCGATATTGCCGAGGATATTACCTTCGAGGAGTGTCCCATGAAAATTTTGGAGCACCGTGAGAAGCGACTGAGGCATAAGACCATTCCTTTGGTCAAAGTGCAGTGGTCGAGGCATAGTGTCGAGGAGAAAACTTAGGAAACTGAGGATAGCATGTGTAATACCCGGTTGTAATTCATTCACTTTCATTCAGTAATTATCAGTCTGTAATTGTCACCCAGTGTATATTCACTCGATTATCATCATTCACCAATCATATTCATTCACCGTGTTCACCGTTCGGAAAAACTTCGAGTGGTGTATCGTTATTGTTCATTGTTTCAACTTTCCTCATATGAGTTCGACTTTGTTAGATCACCATTAATTTTTGGTAACTCCAAAAATTCTAAATCTTTGCAATATTATAGAGCATCGAGTTAACTTTCCAATGGTTCAAACGGTGAGTCAATCGGAGTCCGTACGAGAGAGTTATGGTCGTTTTAGCTCAACCGCTCATTTTGATTTTGGCGATCCGCTGCCAACGAACTCGGCCGTGTCGTCCGACACGGCCCGTGCCGTACTCGCACGGAAAGTGCCGAAGTGTCTGCCTCAGGACCCGACCGTGTCGTGCAGCGGCCGAGTCGAACCCTTCCGGATAAGCGATCGCCCGCCAAAGACGCCCGACCGTGTCGCCCAGCACGGTCGAGTCATGCCGAAGTCATTGCCGGACGGGTCATCGTCGGAAGGCCCTCGCGCCGCGACCGTGTCAAGAGGACACGGTCGAGTCCTGTCGGCCATTGTCGGCCAATCTGGCGACACGACCGTGCCGATCGGCACGGGCCGTGTCCGGCAGGCAGTCAACTACCTTAAATTCATTTTTTCAGCATTTCAGCCCATTTTTCTTCCTTTTCTTCACCTTAAACCGAGAGAGAAGGCTTGAGGGAGGGTTTTTCCTTCACAAATCATTTGGGTGTTTGATTTTTTTTCATCTCCTTTCGATCGTGAAGCCCGGATAATCAATCTAACGCGTGTTCTTCGGATTAAAGTACTTGTATCTTCAAGAGGTAATTCTTTCAACACTTTGGACTTCGATTTTGTGTTGAGATATGATGTTTTGGACGTTATAATCATGTTATATGAAGGGATATGTATATGATTATGAGTTTGTATAAGGATTCATTGGATTATTGAGGGATTATTCAAGAACACCTTGAATATCGAGTTGGAATTGGGAATTTTCGACTAATTGTTGTTATAATCACGTTTTTGGATATTCATATCGGATTATTAATCGTATTGGAGATGTTTCTTGGTTTGAAACACTTCTTGGGGGATTTGATATTGGTATATTGAAGTTTGATTGTAAACAATCGGAGTTTGGACGCAACGTGTTTGATTTAATACCTCAATGAACTTGGTTTATTGGTATCGACGTTTTGAGTTAGTTATATTCGTGTTTGATTCGTATTTTGAACGGGTTGTTGAATATTGTATAATTCAAGGTTGTTCGAGCGATCGATATCTCAATTAGGACGTCGTTCGTGGAAGGATTGTTGTCACCGGTATTGAGTAAGTTAATTCTTACTCGGTTAAAAGGATATTCATACCTTTTGTTGTTGATCATTCATAATCATAACTCATTCATCATTGTACTAATCATATTAAAACTTGTTATTGTCAATTAATCACTTGATCATAAGGAGCAGCGGTTCCAATCCTTTCGTTGAGCTATCATTCATTTCATTATTACCCTCATTTCGGTGAGTCATTATTGACTTTGTCGATTATTATTTATTCATTGATATTCATTACGGTCATTCTCGTTCATATGACCTTCAGGTTCATATTGCGTGGCGGGTGTGGTATGTGGAATTTTTAGTCGGGCACACGATGGTTATGTATTGGGTTCACCGATACATTAGACCGTGCACACGGAAAGCGTTACACCGTGAGACTAATTAGGTACACTGACGGGTGTTGTACACTCGCACGAGAACATTACGGGCGTACTATGATACTCCTCTTGCGTAATTCATAACTAAGAATATTTCATAACTTGATTAATCATGATTGTGTATTTTCAACCCTTGAGGATTGTTGTTACGTATAAGCGGCCGTTGGGATTTTGTTTTCAGTCACGGCAAGGCAAAGGCACGGGAAGAGCATGTTGGCGGCGAGTCGATGATACTAGTAGGGGCCCTCATTCCGTTTGTTCGATCATTTTGATCATTTGATTATTCCGTCATTTGTATTTTTCCGCTGCAAATTCCGTTTGAGATGCTTATTTGTTCAGGGTGGTGTATTTTATCTCCATATAAAATATACTAGTATTCCGTTTTGTCCTGGTGTAATGTACTTAAACTCCTCATCGGAGTACTTGGTAATATAATGTGGTTCGGTACTACGATTATATTATTTAATTCATCATTTTCAATTGCCTGGTGGGTCCCAGTCGGGGATTCACGGCACTGTAATATCCGCCTAGTTTGGGGTGTTACAGAGTTGGTATCGGAGCGTGGTTTTGAATACTACCCTCCAAGTCATGTCTCGTTTGAAATCATCGTCATCGGACTAGTATCATTGGACTTTCGCGTCACGTGTGACCTGTGCAAATGCCGAGCCAATCAGACCAAGAACTGTAAGATTTCTAATGCCATGGTATAATTTCTGGCATTAATCATTCATTCATAATTCATCAGTTAACAATCCTCAATCATCATTGTCACTTTGACCAGGACGGTCAGGTTAACTCATTAATCAGTCAATTCATTTCATTATTCAGTTGTTGATCAGGAAGATCGAATCATTAATCTTGTTAACTCATTCAAGATAATCATTTCAGTAACTTCATCAGATAATCATGTCACGTCAATTAATCATTCATGTAATCGCTGTATTTGAGCGCGTATGCTCATTTTCGTCATTTCATAATATAATCATAATGCGATACTCATGCGAGATATATAATCATCATATGACTTTTCACTTCAGTATGGAAAGGGCTGGCAGAGGACGTGGAGGACGAGGCCGTGGAGCGGGCCGAATCCCGAGAGCTCGTGTGAATACACGTGCAAACGCGAGGAATAATGCTAATTCATCGGGCAGCGACGCTGCCACTCATTCACCTGAACGCGATCATTCACTATCGGGGAGTCGTACCCGGGACACGGCCCAGTCAGAGGGTGTCCGGGTTGACCCACTCGCATTTATGCAGGGCATGATGGCCCAAATGACCCAGATGGCTCAGTTGATGGAGACGATGCATAACTCCGTCAATCAGAATCAGCAGGCTCCTCCGCCGCCACCTCAGAGGCAAGAGAGGAATGTGAGTAATATCATCGGCGATATCTCTCGTCAGAGGCCACCTACTTTTGAGGGCTCGTCTGAGCCGGCAGATATCATTCATTGGCTCGAGCATTTCGAGAAGTTGTTTGCTATGGTAGAGTGTCCCGAGGGACACAAAGTTTCTGTTGCGGCTTACTACCTTGGTAAGAGCGCACATTCTTGGTGGTTGTCGTTGAAGCCCACCGAAGGATCTTGTACTTGGGATCAGTTCAAGACTCTCATGATGGAGAGGTATTATCCGGCCCCACTCAGAGAGGCCAAGCTGTCAGAATTGCTCACCCCGACCCCTCATCGACGAGGATGTTCTCGCCATTGCCGAGAAATTTAGGGAACTTCTTCCTTTCGCTTCATCCATCATTCATTCGAGAGGCGGATAAAATCAAGTATTTCAAAGAAGAGGTGAAACCCCGTATGAGACTTGATTTTAACCATAGTTGCACCACGTTGGCGAATTCATTGAGAAAGCTCTCACCTACGAGCTTCTTGCTAAGGAAATTGTTAGCGGCAACCTTCGTGCTAGCAAGAAATCGAAGAATCGTAATCGATCGAAGGCGGTCGGACAACTTTCAAGAAACCCCGTGCGGGCTCTGCTTTTACGAGCGACCTCCTGTAGTCTAAACCCGCGGAATCTCGGTCTCGGCGGCCGGTTCGGCCATCACTGTTTTAGCGTGGGAGCTTGGTCACCTCGGTACCAAGTGTCCTCGGCAGGACTATCACGTGTCATAATTGTGGGATTCTGGGCATAAGGCCCGTTTTGCCGTAGGGACTCCAAACCTACTCGGACGTCATCTCGGGCACCGAAGCGATCGGCCGTTGAATCGAGCCACTCAATCAGCGTCGTTTAAAGCAGCGGGAGCGACTAAAGGTGGAGCTTTTAGCCATCGACGGAGCGTCAGGTGCGGGACTAGCAAACCCGGATTTATGAGATGAAGAAGACCGATGATCCCGAGGCCGAATGATCTCGGTACACTCGATATTCTATCTCAACTTCGTGTGTACCCTTTTTGATCTTGGTGCATCGCATTCATTCATTTCCGAGTCATGTTTGAGTAGACTACTTAGGTAGTGCTACTAGTTGTGAGCCTTATGTCATTGGTCTACCCGATGGTAGACGAATTATCGTGTCGGGAGATTCGAGATTGTCCGATCTGGTTTCATGGTCGTGTATGGCGGCGGACCTTATCGTGGTAGATTTGCCGAGAGACGACGTCATCTTGGGTATTATTTGGATGGATCGTCATGATGCCATCATTAGTGTCCGTAAGCGTATGGTCACTATCATTTCGACGATGGGGTTGAATGTGTTTTTCGGGAGGTAATCCCGATTGCAGTAAAGTCATTAATTTGATGAAAGCGATCGGTTGCTCGATCGAGGATGTGTTGGTTATTGGTGCTATATGACCAAAACCGAAAAATCATCGATATTGTTGTCGGATATTCGGTTGTGAGAGAATATGCCGATGTATTTCCGCACGAGTTACGGTTTACCTCCACGAGAGAGATGTGGAATTCACGATCGAGTTGGAGCACAGTGCGTCTCCGATATCGAAGGCACCGTCTGGATGGCCCCGACCGAAATGCGGGAGTTGAAGAACCAACTTGAAGAGTTGTTCGAGAAGGGTTATATTCGACCGAGTGCATCCCGTGGGGAGCACCGGTGTTATTTGTCAAGAAGAAGGATGGTTCATTCCGCTTATGTATTGATTATCGGGAGTTGAGCAGGTGACGATCAAGAATAAGTACCCCTTACCCCGTATTGATGATCTCTTAGATCAACTTCGGGAGCTTGGTATTTTCCAAGATCGACTTAAGATCTGGATATCATCGATTGCGGATTCGAGAGTCGGATATCGCGAGGACGGCGTTCGAACACGCTATGGTCATTATGAGTTTGTGGTTATGCCGTTCGGACTAACTAATGCACTGCAGTATTCATGGAACTAATGAATCGGGTCTTCATCGACTTTTTGGATCGATTTGTTGTTGTCTTCATCGATGACATTTTGATTTATTCTCGTAACCGAGAGGAACACGAGATTCATCTTCATCGGGTTCTCGACGTGTTGAGGCGAGAGCAACTCTATGGAAAGTTTTCCAAATGCGAGTTACGGATGTCCGAGGTGACTTTTCTCGGACATGTAATTTCATCAGACGGAGTTCGTGTCGACCCTCGAAGACGGAGGCTATCCGAGAGGCCCGGTTACCTCCGAAGAATGTTAAGGAAATCGAAGTTTTCTCGGATTAGCGGGCTACTATCGGCGATTTGTGGAGGGATTTTCTAAAATCGCTCAACCCTTGACGAACCTTTTGCGGAAGGATAAGAAATACACGTGGTCCGACGCGTGTCAACGGAGTTTTGAGGAACTCAAGAGCCGATTAATGTCAGCACCTGCACTTTCCTTGCCACAGGGGACGGAGGGATTTGTGGTTTATAGTGATGCGTCCAGACAGGGTCTCGGATGTGTACTCATGCAGAATGGGAAGGTTATTGCTTATGCTTCACGGCAATTGAGACCTTACGAGATTAATTATCCGACCCACGACCTTGAGCTAGCAGCCGTGGTGTTCGCTTTGAAAATTTGGCGTCATTATCTTTATGGCGTTACTTGTCAGATATTCACCGATCATAAAAGTTTAAAGTATATATTTACTCGAAGGAGTTAAATATGCGGCAGGCGGTGGTTAGAACTAATCAAGGATTATGATATTGAGATCCTTTACCACCGGGCAAGGCGAACGTTGTCGCGACGCCTTGAGTCGTAAGTCCGTTCGGGAGCGGATGCTTGCTCGTTTAACGATTCGAGAAGGAGCTTGGCGGGAATTCCTTAGACCCGAGATCGAGGTCCGCTTCCCGAATTCAGGGACAACTTTGTATGTTAGAGATTTCATCGTCACTTGAGGAGGTAATCAGAGAGAATCAGAGTTCAGACCCTTCATTGTTGCGCATCCGTGAGGATGTGGCTCAGGGGAAAGCCCCTGGATTTGTGGTCCACGAGGATGGACTTTTGCGGTTTAAGAATCGGTTGTGCGTACCGGCGAATGACGAGTTGAAAAACTCTATTTTGAGAGAAGCTCATGCTACCCCTTATTCTGTTCATCCGGGGTCTAGCAAGATGTATAAGGACTTGAAACAAAATTACTGGTGGAGTAATATGAAGCGAGAAGTCGCAGAATTTGTTTCGAGATGCTTAACCTGTCAACAAGTTAAGATTGAACATCAGCGACCGGCGGGTATGCTGAAACCTCTTCCTATTCCCGAATGGAAGTGGGAAGACATTTCTATGGATTTCATCACGAGTTTGCCGACGAGTCATCGTGGCATGAATACGATCTGGGTGATCGTGGACCGCTTAACTAAATCAGCTCATTTTCTTGAGATCAAGGAGTCGTGAGGTCCCGAGAGACTTGCTCAACTGTTCATCAAAGAGATAGTGAGACTTCACGGTACTCCTAAGAGTATCGTTTCCGATCGTGACGGACGGTTTGTGTCGCATTTTTGGAAATCAGTTCATCGTGCTATGGGAACTCAGCTTAATCTCGATCCGCTTTTCATCCTCGGTCAAGCGGACAATCAGAGAGGACCATTCAGACATTAGAGGACATGTTGAGGGCATGCGTCCTCGATTGGAAAGACGATTGGGAAGCCCAACTACCATTGATCGAGTTCACGTATAATAATAGTTGGCATACTTCGATCAATATGGCACCTTACGAGGCCTTGTATGGTCGTCGTTGTCGATCTCCGTTGTGTTGGGACGACTTATCAGAATCAATCGGCACCGAGCCCGATATGCTTATAGCCGCCCGTGAGAAGGTAGCTTTGATCAAGAGTCGTTTGTTGACCGCTCAGAGTCGACAGAAATCATATGCAGATAACCGTCGTCGACCATTAGAGTTCGAGGCTGGTGACCATGTGTTGGTCAAAGTATCCCCGAGTCGTGGTATCTTCCGTTTTGGGAAGAGGGGGAAGTTGAGTCCGAGATTCATTGGACCGTTCGAGATTTTGGATCGAGTAGGCGAGTTAGCTTATCGATTGGCTTTACCTCCGGCGTTGAGCCGAATTCATAATGTGTTTCATGTCTCTCAGCTGCGGAAGTATGTTGCCGACCCGAGCCACATACTTCAGTTCGACGAAATCGAGATCGCCGACGATCATTCATATGAGGAGCGTCCTATGCGAGTTTTAGAGCGGCGAATCAAACAGTTGAGGAATAAGACGATTCCTTTGGTTAAAATTCAGTGGTCTAGACACGGAGTCGAAGAGGCTACTTGGGAAACCGAGGATAGTATGCGGGAGAGTTATCCCGAGTTGTTTGACCCTTAGTTTCGGGGACGAAACTCTTTTAAGGGGGGGTGTATGTAATACCCGGTTGTAATTCATTCACTTTCATTCGGTAATTATCGATCTGTAATTGTCACCCAGTGTATATTCACTCGATTATCATCATTCACCAATCATATTCATTCACCGTGTTCACCGTTCGGAAAAACTTCGAGTGGTGTATCGTTATTGTTCATTGTTTCAACTTTCCTCATATGAGTTCGACTTTGTTAGATCACCATTAATTTTTGGTAACTCCAAAAATTCTAAATCTTTGCAATATTATAGAGCATCGAGTTAGCTTTCCAATGGTTCAAACGGTGAGTCAATCGGAGTCCGGACGAGAGAGTTATGGTCGTTTTAGCTCAACCGCTCATTTTTCGATTTTGGCGATCCTTTGCCGAACGAACTTCGGCCGTGTCGTCCGACACGGCCGTGCCGTACTCGTCCGGAAAGTGCGAAGTGTACGCCTCGAGACCGGCCGTGTCAAATGCACGCGGAAGTCGAACCCTTCCGGATAAGCGATGTAAAGACGCCCGGCCGCGCGCACGGCCGAATGCAGCGCGATCGAGTCATGCCGAGTCGCTGTCGGACGGGTCACTGTCGGAAGGCCCTCCGCGCCGCGACCGTGTCAAGCAGGACACGGTCGAGTCCCTGTCGGCCAGCTGTCGGCCAGCTGTGCGACACGACCGTGCCGATCGGCACGGGCCGTGTCCGGCAGGGTAGTCAACCCCTATAAATTCATTTTTTCAGCATTTCAGCCCATTTTTCTTCCTTTTCTTCACCTTAAACCGAGAGAGAAGGCTTGAGGGAGGGTTTTTCCTTCACAAATCATTTGGGTGTTTGATTTTCTTCATCTCCTTTCGATCGTGAAGCCCGGATAATCAATCTAACGCGTGTTCTTCGGATTAAAGTACTTGTATCTTCAAGAGGTAATTCTTTCAACACTTTGGACTTCGATTTTGTGTTGAGATATGATGTTTTGGACGTTATAATCATGTTATATGAAGGGATATGTATATGATTATGAGTTTGTATAAGGATTCATTGGATTATTGAGGGATTATTCAAGAACACCTTGAATATCGAGTTGGAATTGGGGATTTTCGACTAATTGTTGTTATAATCACGTTTTTGGATATTCATATCGGATTATTAATCGTATTGGAGATGTTTCCGGTTTGAAACACTTCTTGGGGGATTTGATATTGGTATATTTAAGTTTTATTGTAAACAATCGGAGTTTGGTCGCAACGTGTTTTATTTAATACCTCAATGAACTTGTTTTATTGGTATCGACGTTTTGAGTTAGTTATATTCGTGTTTGATTCGTATTTTGAACGGGTTGTTGAATATTGTATAATTCAAGGTTGTTCGAGCGATCGATATCTCAATTAGGACGTCGTTCGTGGAAGGATTGTTGTCACCGGTATTGAGTAAGTTAATTCTTACTCGGTTAAAAGGATATTCATACCTTTTGTTGTTGATCATTCATAATCATAACTCATTCATCATTGTACTAATCATATTAAAACTTGTTATTGTCAATTAATCACTTGATCATAAGGAGCAGCGGTTCCAATCCTTTCGTTGAGCTATCATTCATTTCATTATTACCCTCATTTCGTGAGTCATTATTGACTTTGTCGATTATTATTTATTCATTGATATTCATTACGGTCATTCTCGTTCATATGACCTTCAGGTTCATATTGCGTGGCGGGTGTGGCGTGTGGAATTTTTAGTCGGGCACACGATGGTTATGTATTGGGTTCACCGATACATTAGGCCGTGCACACGGAAAGCGTTACACCGTGAGACTAATTAGGTACACGACGGGTGTTGTACACTCGCACGAACATTACGGGCGTACTATGATACTCCTCTTGGCGTAATTCATAACTAAGAATATTTCATAACTTGATTAATCATGATTGTGTATTTTCAACCCTTGAGGATTGTTGTTCTCAGATAACCGGCCCGTTGGGGATTTTGTTTTCGTGTCACGGCAAGGCAAAGGCACGGAAGAGCATGTTGGCGGCGACGAGTCAGTGATACTAGTAGGGGGCCCTACCATTCCGTTTGTTCATCATTTTCATCATTTGATTATTCCGTCATTTGTATTTTTCCGCTGCAAATTCCGTTTGAGATGCTTATTTGTTCAGGGTGGTGTATTTTATCTCCATATAAAATATACTAGTATTCCGTTTTGTCCTGGTGTAATGTACTTAAACTCCTCATCGGAGTACTTGGTAATATCATGTGGTTCGGTACTACGATTATATTATTTAATTCATCATTTTCAATTGCCTGGTGGGTCCCAGTCGGGGATTCACGGCACTGTAATATCCGCCTAGTTTGGGGTGTTACAGCATGCGTGCTCGGTACCCCGAGTTGTTTGTTTCTTAAGTTTCGGGACGAAACTTATTTTTAGAGGGGTTGAATGTAATATTCGCATTTTGGGGTTTCCCGATATTCTCATTTTTGGTGTATTTTCATTTTTAGCAACTCGCTTGTAATCGTATTAGCATTTCGAGAATGTTTAATAATGGACTTTTTGTCGTCCGAGCTTGTTTCGGACTCATTTTACTCAATTCCGCATTTTATGTCATATTCGTCGCTATTTCATTCTATTCGTGTGAAAGTTGTTTGGGACCGCCGTTTCGGGGTTACCGAAGATCCATCTCATGTTATTATGCGTGTTGTGAGCTTTCATTTGGTGTTTCGACCGTGTATCGTACATTTCGGATGTTTTGGGCTGTTTTGTAATTTCTTAAAGTTTTGGGGTAATTACGTATGTTGTTGTTCTTCGAACCTTCGGGTAGTCGGGAATATATTTTCCTTCAACACTTAGGTTCGTCGCCTCGAATCCTTTACGTTTATACCCTCGTGTTTTGTTCACCGTTGCATTTCGATTTTTCGGTTCTTTCCTTTCCTGTTGGTAGCAGCCTGCCAGCCTCAGGAAGGGACATTATGTACGTTAACCATATGTTGTTACGTACGTAATGGTATGTAGGAAATCGGACAGGAGGTCTTGCCCATTGCATTACGTACGTAAGATGGGAGGGCTTACGTACGTTAACAAGTTAACATACGTTAGCTACCTGTGGCTAACGTACATAACACGGCCTGGGTTTATATCCCCAGGAGTTGACCTATTTCAGTCATTTTTCACTTCTCCTCCTCTCCCCTCCGACTCCAAGGCGATTTCTTGGCATTTCCAGGCGATTTGAAGATTTGTAACTCTGAGCCCTCCTCTTCCTCGAGTTTTTTGAGTGTATTATCAACATCTATTCGTGTTCTTCGTATTTAATCCGAGGTAAACTCCTAGAACCTTGTTTTTGGGAAACTTGGGGTTTCGAGTTTTTCGTCCAATCCGTTCCGTATGGTTGATTAATTCATGATGAATATGATTAATCTTGTTGATATTCTTGGTTTCCCTACGAATTCATGGTATATTTCGTAGTTGTTGCGTTTTCGAGAGGGTTTGGTTGTGGTCCGTCCTCGTTGTTATTTTTATACGAATATACATGAATCGTAGGCGGGTTTTCGAGAGTATTTCAATTCCGTATTCGTTTAGAAATGGTTGTGATTATATTCTTCGAATCGTTAGGTTCGTGATTATCGGTTCCTAGCATTCGTCGGTGATTTTCCTTTCCGTTCGTTGCGTCGTCAATTACTCAAGGCAAGTATTTTTGGAAACATTTATGCTTAACATGAAATGGTGATGTATATTGTGTGTGCTTTGCTCACCTCGGGAGGGTCCGACGGGGCCTCGAGGGAATCCAATGGTATAGCCCTGAATTCACGAGTTTGTTTCGCTAGCCAGCTCGGGAGGGTCCTTAGAGGCCTCGAGCAGGATCAATGGTATAGCCCTGTTCCCAAGGCGATGCGCGTGCGTGATTTGTTTTATGATATGGCCAGCTCGGGAGGTCCTTAGAGGCCTCGAGCGGGATCAATGGTATAGCCCTATTCCCAAGGCAAATTGATTGACTGTTTGTTTCCGGAAAAGATATGTGTGGTTTTGGTTTTGAAATGAATTTGGTGCATTGTACTATGAAATGTGTAAGCGGTTGGTTTGCCTTGATTACTTTTACTAGCGTAATTGCTAACCCCTTTGAGGACCCGTCTTGGGGAAATTCTTGTTATGGATTTCAGGTTATGTTCATCCAGACGAGCGGGCACTGGGACAGTACGAGGATGCTGGCCAGGGTCGTTGACATGTGCATTTGAGTCCTTTTACTTCCGTTGTTCCTTTCGTTATGGTTGTGGTCTACTTTTAAACTTATAGATTGTACTCGCGAGTACTTAGGCTTTTCCCTTCGGATTGTGATTGTTATTCGTTGAAGTTACTATATTTGTGGGTTGATGTTTATTACGCCGGTTACACCGGGCGTGTTGTTATATGTTTGTATTGTTAATGTATGTTTCCTCGATAACCGAGACGGTTAGTCGAGTGGTGTTTTCTTGTTTTATCCTGGTGGGTCCCACGTAGGGGTCCACGGCGCTGTAATATACTTCGAATATCTCGGGGTGTTACAATACAAACCGCAACTAGATGATCATAATTAACAATCAATACAACCGATCAATAAACCCAACAGTTCAACAATATCCCGATTAACCACATGTCCGAACAACCCAACTTAAACAATCATGAATTCATAACCACAATACGATATACTACACTATCTGTTGACATAGCGCACGTTAATCACTTAACATAGCGTGCACTAAGTCACTTCAGTTAGCGTGCGTTAGCCAGTAATTCTAGCGTGCGCTAATGGCATGCAGTTGCATGCATTACAGGTACCGATCAACATATGGCGATGACGAATATGAATGTAAAGGAAATCATACTCCAAGATCAATAATAACCTATCCAAATTCAATCTCATCATCATGATTCATACGAAATTAATATAATTCAGAAATCTATCTTCATATCTGAAAACACCGATAACTCAACATACAATCGTCTTGCTATGTTCTATTTATCAAAAGTTCTTCAAGAACACCAAGTGATTCGAAACCATGTCCAGAGTCATCAAAATAACATCAACACAACTCGGTAATTCATCTCAAAATCAGACTTATCAACTCAAGAACATCATATACAATCCAAAATGAAATCCCAAAGTGGAGAGTAATTATCTATTTGAAGGAATGGATTGAATCCCAAGGTTGAATCCGTTCTCAATCACTTCCAAGCTCCAAATGTTGTTAGGAACGATCAACTCGAGTATTTGGAACCTCAAACTTGTCTCTAAGAACTCTCTCTATCGGTTCACATGAATAAATGGACGAAAATGACGAATAATGCCCAACTGCACATATATATACTGTACATTATTAGCGTACGCTAGCATCTCGTATTTAGCGTGCGCTATCGAACTCCAAAAAGGCTACTGCCTTGCTTCGCACATCAGCTTACGTACGTATTGCCCATGCAATAACGTACGTAATACGTGTGTTGACTTGCTACAGTAAAATGCTCGATAGCGTGCGCTATTCTCCAACAATAGGGTGCGCTATTCTTCGCTGACCCGACAATCTACACCTACCCTGGAGATGCTTGGGTCCTACACACCGTAAGTAACCAATAAAGCCAATATTCCCTTTTGACCGATCTACAATTAGCGTGCGCTATTCTTAGGCATTAGTATGCGCTAATGCCGATAATAATCAGTCTGGGCCTACGTGTCGGCCGCCTTCCGAACCTTATCCGGAAAGCCTTACGTACATTAGGGTTCCTCCTTAGCGTGCGCTACGAATACATAGTAGCATGCGCTACGTATACATCGTAGCGTGCGCTAACGTGGCTATACTTAGCTATTTTCAGCTATTCTTGTCCAATGTCTCGACATACAGAATACGAACATAC
The DNA here is from genome assembly GCA_033398695.1 of Orobanche coerulescens. Lineage (NCBI taxonomy): Eukaryota > Viridiplantae > Streptophyta > Magnoliopsida > Lamiales > Orobanchaceae > Orobanche > Orobanche coerulescens. Next base: position 39,077,467 of record CM065811.1, read on the forward strand.
GGCATACTAAATACATATACTTCTTCAAACAATATTCTCATACGATACGCCTGACACACAATATCTTCAAATGCAATTATCGACCAAGTATGACAATACTACCAATACAGATGTCTCAGTCCTTTAATTTTTTATCCATGCAGTACTTTACAGTACTAATTTATGCATGAGTTTTGTACTAATTATGCATGAAATATATGCATTTCGTGCATCAAAATTTCAATGCATTACTTTACAGTACTAATTTATGCATGAGTTTTGTACTAATTATGCATGAAATATATGCATTTCGTGCATCAAAATTTTAATGCATTAAAATATACAATATATGCATCAAAATATTGATGCATTAAAATATTAGATTATATGCATCAATTTTTTGTGAGAATTAATGCATTGAAATTTTGATGCACGAAATGCATATATTTCATGCATAATTAGTACTGTAAAGTACTATATCTAATTATATTGGTATTGCATAGAACGCGTCCATATATATATATATATATATATATATATATATATATAAAAATTAGGTTTCACAATTAAAGCCAAATCATAGTTACTTGTATAAAAAACACGAATATTAGCTACTTTTTTCTGTTAATTGTCATATTTGCCGTTAATAGAAGTTAGATTAATAAGACCTTAAAATACTAATAAATATGTACATGATTATTGTATTCGTATAATACATGAATACACGAATAAACGATTCTTGTATTTGTGTATTACATGAATTTTTATTTTAGAATACACAAACATACGACTTGTATTTGTGTATTGGCCGGATGAGGTAATTTGGTGGAATACATGAACTTTTATTCAGAATACACGAATAGACGACTTTTATATTCGTATAATGGTTAAATGAGGTAGTTTAGAGGAATACGAATAGACGAGTCTTGTATTTGTATATATTAGTCAGATGAGCGTAATCTGGTAGAGTGACTAGTTTTAAAATTATTTATTCAATGGTGTTCTGGGAATTATTATTCTCGTGATCTGTCTTACCTAATACTGGTTGTAGATACATAGTTGGAAGGTTCTAGATCCTTCTAAAGGTAGTAGGATCCTATTAGATGTCTTACCTTATCTAAGAATCCTATGTATGGAAGGACTCTCATTGTAATGCCTATATAAAGGCCCCTCTATCTGTGTTATGAATGCAATTGATTGACTCTATTTACAGTCTTTTTACTTTCTCCTGAAACACGTTATCAGCACGTAGCTCAAAGAAAAAAAAAGAAAAAAATCGGCCAGGACCGCCGCCACCGCCGCCCAGCACAACCTGCACGGACCATCGACGCCGAGCACCACCGCCGATCCAGTCCATCCGACCATCGCCGAACCATCGCCGCCGAGCACCGCCGCCGATCCAGTCCAGCCGACCGCCGCCGGACCACCGCCGTCGATCCAGTCCAGTCGACCGCCCCCGGAACGCCGCCGCCTCTCCCCTCAATCTCCTTTCCTCCAAATCGGCGATCTTTGTCTTTTCTATTTCCATCTGTTCCACCACCACCACTGGTATTCAATTTCTGGGAAAATTCGTTGGTGATGGAGCCCCAGAGAAGAATTCGCAGAGGTGGACGATGTCGGAGTGCTGGAGAAAGAGACAATAAGATCTGCAGCGGATGGAGATGGATTCACAAAGAGTGGTATAACCCTGTCGGCTCTGCTGTCACTGTGGCTCGTTTCGCTATGTTTGAAAACCTAGTGCAATCGAGACAAAACCTATCAAAATCGAAAAAAAATGAGAGACGAGAATTTCCGTGTGTAAATTTTCTGCACAGCGCAGTAGTACTAAAAACATATTTCCCGATTCGTTAACCATCGGATCGGTGTGAAATTTTGGCAACAACTTCCCAACACAAATATCTATATATTCAACGGTAGAGATCAGATTCCAAGTAGTATTGCTTACTCGAGTCCTTTTTTCGGCCGAATTATCGAGCCCAGTAGCCCTATCCGGGCATTTCTCAACTCTCCATCTTTTCCTAATTAATGATTCATTTGTTCATTAATTTGTACACTTATGAATCTTACCATGTTTATATTTTACGTGTATATAGGAAAATATGTCGCTCATGATGACGTGCACGCTATGGAGAAAAGCCATATTTGTTATCCCATTCAAGGATCAAAGTAAATATGGAACCGAGTATCACGAAAATGTGTTGCTCATATGGAGAGAAGCTCCCGTTCAAGGATCAAAGCAAATATGGAACCAAGTACCCGTAAGATTTTATTAAAGTTTCCGTTTTTCAATTTCTCTCTTTTGGGAATTTTATTTTTGGGAATTGGGGAATTGGGTTCTTTATCTCCCACGCTACTTTGCGGTGTATGAGACTATGAGAGGTGGTATCACTCTCGTATGTCGAAGTAAACTGTGTGACGGTCCTGGGGGAGTCACGGATAATTGTTGAAAGTCGATATTTGTGGTTGTTGCATACACCACGTTTTGGGTGCGATTTGACGTCGCCGTTTTGTCGGTTTTAAACCAACAATTGAATAAAATGAATATTATCGGTAACGGTAAAGTTATGACTTGTTCATGATTAGTCACGGAATTGTGACGTACAAATGGGACAAACATCGATTGCGACGGATATGTCGTGGTTAAAATCGATTTGTGACGGATTTGCCACGTTGAATTGAGCGACCACCACGTTGGTCTTGACTCAATCCCATACTTGGAAAACTCCATTTTTCATCTTATTAAAATAAAATATTGCATGTGGGTGTAGTCATGCACCGTCTCCTTGCAATAAGATATATGAAAGAATGTACGAGTAATTCTCATAAATTTCAACATGTAAAGCAATGGCATATTGCGTTAAGTACATGAATTCGTTGACCTCGATTATAGTTCGTGTGACTATAGGTCCGAATACTTTTCCAAGTATTTGTAAAGGCATGCGCCTTATACATTTGACTATGTTTAGTCGATCTTATTGGATGGTCAAGACAAGTTGGTTATGGTATATTATGTCTCATGGTTCAAAATGCTTAATTATGATGCACCGTGTTGTATATATATAACATGGCTATTATGACGTATACTTGCAAATTGAGAATTAAAATTCTTGGTTGATTTGATACACTTTGGTGGATTTTGTCTACGCTTATGATCATGACTAGGCACATCCTCCTTGGTATTTGTTTATTCTTTGAAAGTTCAAACGGAATAAGTGGTTTTTAAACAGCCTTAGCTGTACCGACATTCCTACTTTCTCTGCAAGTCTACCAACTTGGAGTTACCGAAAGGATCATTAGTCGAGATAAGAAATCGAACAACCTGCTGCGTTTAAACGCACATATGGCTGTCATTGCCATGGTTTTTCATCAACACTTATGCCATTGGATATGGTCTCAACCTTGTTTTCTCACTAAACTTGGGAAATACTAAAGTAGTCAATTAAAACATGCATTGTGATCTAAGTTTAATGATCCGTGTGGTGCACAATATATGGATAGAAAGATGCAGAAGTCTAGTTTCCAGAACATCTGACCGTTAGTCCATAGCCTTCCTAACGAAGGAGTTATTGCTGTTTTAGTGAATAAAGGTCAAGCTGCACGGAATTTTATTTCCAGCGATTGTGCTAATTTTTGTCCCAACCAACTTGGTTCCTATCTTGAATTTGCAAGTGGTCTTATGACACATATTTTTCAACCTCTTTTTGGCCGAATTTGCCATAGATGATGCAGTTTTTGGTATGCGTTGTACGCTAAACTATCATCTTTCAAATGTTGAAAAATAGTTTCCTTGGGGAAGCCCAAAATACGCACCCTTATAAGAAGGTCGAGCGTGTGCATGGTAGTGTTACACCATGCTTGTGTCGTAATTTTGCCCCTTATGTATATAACCTTGCCATGTTATGCACTCAATATGATAGATCATTTTGATCGTATATGGTATAAAGTCTCTATGTTGTTAGAGTGTTCGCTATGCTCATATTTGTAAAATTTTGCAAGCGAAATTGAGTGCGTATTAAGCTATTTTCAAGGAACACAATATTTTTGGATTTCAGTTTATAAATCCATTGTGACTATGATGAATATGTCATCACAATCAATTAGTGGTATAATGCTCAAGTTGTTGAATGTCGAATGGCGTTTTCTAGTCACATATGTTCCGTAACAATTGAACCATGTTATGACTCGATGATACATATGCCAAAGTGTATCACTCATAGCATCTCATTATGATTTTTGAGAAATAAAATCTTATGCATCACTTGTATTGGATATGTGAAAGGAAAAATATTCATGAGACAATATGGTCCGACTTGCATCGGTTTGTGTAACCAGAAGATGTATTGGGACATTGACACATTTAGGCTTTAATAGTCCGGAGTTTGGACAATTTGATGATCCATATACCACGGTATTGTCATGGACATCATTTTCTTTGAACAAAGAAAATAGTTAGATCAAAGACACCAAAGTACGTTAGTGGAGTCATGAGCAGGGCTCATGACCGATGATGATATTTATGTCATCCGCGTCTTATTTTCATAAACATGTGTGATGCCAAAGACCCCCCAATGATCCTTCTTCGCCATGTTCATTGATTTAAGCCTATTCTTTGGCACGATTAGGAGATGACACCCTCCTATGCTAAAGAGAATAATGTAGCGACTCGCATAAGCATGGTGTTGAGTCCTCCCTTTTCACCGAGTCCTTATACATACATGATCATAAGTATTAGCCTTGGTGGCTTATGATGCTATGATGGTATTTATAAATGGTCGTACTCAAGTGATAACATTTATATGTTATGTTGTTCCTTTGACAATGATTGATAAGTTGATGAAACCTTAGTTTATGGTTGTCCAACTTGCGGACCAGTCATTGTAAAGGTCGGTTCACCCACTTTTAGACCAAGTCTTAAAGTGAAATTTTAACGAGTACTTCCTAACATCCAAGGCTACCTTCTCACAAATTTCGGTGCCATTTGGAGACTTGGAAGGAGATGAACCACTTAAATGAAGTTTTCACATACCACCAGCAGTCCCAACAACCAGTTCGATGTCATTTCGATCGGTTTTTGACCACAAGGTTGATGGTTTTGGAATCCTAAACACCCGTTTATACATGCTCACGAAATTTTGAGGTGTTTGGGGCTAGTGAAGGGAGTGAACTCTTCAAGAAAGCACTAGAGGTTCGATAAAACCAACGGCCTATCATCGGTTCAATCATTTCTTCATGTTCGATCCCGGTGGTGCATGGTGGCGGTTTTGTTGGATTCTCAAGACCAGTAGCTACGGTTATGTAGCATCGGTCAACATGTCATATTCACCTATACCTATAATCATTCAAATGCTTACTTACGAGTGTAACAGTATGCATTTTGTTAGCTGGATTGCGTTAACAATGAAAAACCTTTATCGTCCACATGTTCATGTGCCAAAGTGTGTCACCACAACGCATTATGACGGGTTATAAATGATGAATATGACATGCGCTTTCACTCATAGTCCGCTTAAAATATACCTTGGCATACGATCTCGTAAGTCACTTTGATGAGCCAGTCTTCCCGTTGTTAGGGGGAGATGCGAACGATTATGTTCGAGTAGAATGACTTGGAATTATCGTAGTTTGTCCCTATTGTGCCTCACCAAGTTCCCTAAAGTGACGAGATTAAATACATGCTGCAAACATGTCTGCAAGGATTGTGTCCGGTCATGGACGTTCGTCATCTATAAATGGTGATATGGTAACACCACAAATTGTGATGGATGATGTTACTGTTGGGATTCCACAGAAAATAAACGCAGCGAAAGAATAAATGGAATCCCTAAGAGGATCGATCAAGTAACGTATATACGAAAAGAAAAATACGAAGATCAAGGAATCAAAGTCCCATACCTATGATGTCTCTGAAAAACCTTCGTATGATTATGATGATGATGAAGAGCCCTTCGTTCCAAGCACCTAAAGAAAGGTGCCTCTACTTCACACGCCGGAACTTGATGGAAAAATAGACAAGCTTCCTTTCTTCAAGAATGCGGCTAGGGAAGCTTGTAGGAATTTTCTCTCTCAATGTATTCTTCTTATATCTTGTCTCTAAGATCAAGATGAAGTTATCAACCTTACTCTCTCTCTCTAATTCGTGATTTTGAGTTCAAGGAAGAAGAAGAAGTCCTCTCTCTTTTCTAAAGACTTTTATTTATAAAAAAAATTAAAGTCTCCCTTTAACACATGATTGAGGGTATCAAATACACCTCACATATGTCACCTAGTTACATAAAATAAGTATAAAAGAGACAAGAGAGGGAGGGGGCGGCCCTAAGGGAAATTTCCAAGAAGATGGGTCGAATTTACTCGGCTCGTGTATTGGAAGTTCGTCAAAACGAATCCCTCGTGTACCGGATGTTCGTCAAACGAATCTGTTTTATTTCCAACGTGTTTGGACTAATTAATTAATCCAATTAATTAATTATATCAAACATAAATATATATTTCTCTAAGAAATATAATTTATGAATTAAAGTAATCACCCAGTAACCTACTTACAATTCATAAGACCGCTATTTGATTTATCCGATAAATCAAAATTAGATATCTAATATCTAATATTATAAGAGAGATTATTAATTCACATTTATCCATCAATGATCCTATTGCGCGACTCCATAGGTTCGTCTCAGCCGGCATTGGGAGGAACCAATGAGTGCGGGCAGCACTTAGCCAGCCTAGCGGGCCGCACTATAAACCCCGACTGAGAACGAATGAACGAATCATTCCAGAACCATTATGTCGTGAATACTATATACGTATAGACCCTTTATCAGATGTCCCGGTCAAGTCCTCGGGTCACGGTAAAGTCAAACCCTATTGTTGACTAAACTCTATACATGTGTTAATGCAAATCAAGACCGACTGATTAATAGTGTATCTAATACGACTATATCAGAATGCTTTGGCCAAAGACTTATGATCTTATTCGCCATTAACTGTATAGGACATTCGCCTGCTCACTAACAGGAGATAGAATCCTTTCTTGGCGTACAGTAAAGACTGCTACCTGCCCGTATAGTCCGCACTTCGAGGTCGACTCAGCAATTAAGCAAATGAGTCTAACTACTCTAATGACAAACTAAACGTTGCAGGCACATCTTCTACTGAACCCTCAAGTCAAAGGTCCACGTATACTATCAAAACCTATCGATTCGTCATCGACTCTCCGAGAGTGAATACCGTGTGACTGAATCGAGTATGAGTCGTGTTCGAGTATACTGGTCCCACCAATATACTTATAACTATGCTATCAAGACGTGCACACGTCCTAGCATCAGTTATACAAGTCTTATTAAAACTTAATGTCCTGTTAAGTTTTATCGACTTGCGAACTAGTTAAGCATTCGAGCTCTAAACACTTCTAGTGCCTATCTCCTTATCTCCATAAGGAGTAGAATGTTCACTCTCAAATGCAAGGACTATTATTCTATATACCAAATCACAATGCCAGTGATATACAATAATATAGAAATAATAATTGCCTTATTAAATATAATATTCATAATTACAATACAATTGCTCTCACTCTCTCATCCTCTGAGTGGCATTCGAGGGCATATTCCTAACAATCTCCCACTTGCACTCAATGCCACAAACTATGGTATCTAATACCCATACTCTCTAGATGTCTCTCTAAGACCTTCTGAGATAGTGGCTTGGTAAGCGGATCACCAACGTTATTTGCTGTGTCTACTCTCTTTAGTGTAACATTCCCATCCCGAACCATTTCTCTAATAAAATGATATTTTCTCACAATATATTTGGTGTTGTGGTGAGCCCTAGGCTCCTTAGCCTGTGCAACAGCTCCGTCGTTGTCACAAAATAGTGTCACGGGCTTCTCTGCGTTAGGAACCACTTGAAGTTCCTCAGTGAACTTCTTTATCCAAAAAGCTTCTTTAGCAGCCTCCGTGGCTGCCTGATATTCGGCTTGACATGTAGGGATAGCAGTCGAACTTTGCTTAACACTTCTCCAAGAAACTGCCCCACCATTCAGCGTAAAGATATACCCTGATGTGGACATCTGAGCATCCATGTCCCCCGAAAAATCTGAGTCTGTATAACCCATCACTCTTAGTTCTCCACCGCCGTATGTAAGAACCAAGTCTTTAGTCCTCCTTAGGTACTTAAGAATGTTCTTTACTGAGCCCAATGTTCTGCCTGGATTTGACTGAAACCGACTTACTACGCTCACAAAGATAGGCAATGTCCGGTCTAGTGCAAATCATTGCATACATAAGGCTACCTATCGCCAAGCATAAGGTACCTTGCTCATTTCCTTTCTATCTTCCTCACTTTGAGGACACATCTCTAAGGAAAGTTTTGCACCATGTTGCATAGGTAGAAACCCTCTTTTAGAATCTTCCATCCTAAATCGCTTCAGGATCTTTTCTATGTAGAGGGCTTGGGAAAGACCTAACATTCTTTTCGCTCTACCCCGGTAGAGACGAATACCCAGAATATAGGTAGCTTCTCCCAAGTCTTTCATTGAGAACTCTTTAGAAAGCCAAGCTTTCACAAAACTGAGCATTCCTACGTCGTTTCCTATAAGTAGAATGTCATCTACATATAGTATTAAGAACGCAATTTTGCTCCTACTAACCTTCTTGTAAATATAGGGCTCTTCTTCGTTTTGGACAAAATCAAACTCTTTGAATGTCTCGTTAAAACGAAGATTCCAACTCCGTGAAGCTTGCTTCAGTCCATAAATGGCACGCTGAAGTTTGCATACTTTATGAATATTAGTTTGAGATATGAATTCCTTAGGCTGTTCCATGTAAATCTCCTCCTCGAGGAATCCATTTAGGAATGCCGTTTTCATATCCATTTGCCATATTTCATAATCTAAGTGGGCTGCTATAGCAAGCATCATGCGAATAGACTTAATCATAGCTACAGGCGAGAAGGTCTCGAAGTAATCGATTCCTTCTCTTTGGGAATAACCCTTTGCCACAAGCCTGGCCTTATAGGTATCAACCTTGCCATCTCCATCAGTCTTTCTCTTATAGATCCATTTGTTTCCAATAGGCACTATGCCTTTAGGACGATCTACTAAAGTCCAGACCTGATTAGCATGCATTGAGTCTATCTCAGCTTCCATAGCTTTTTGCCACTTGGTGGAGTCAACGTCTACCATCGCTTGGTCGTATGTAGAAGGATCATTCTCTTGACTACTTTCTGTCACCTCATGGACACCCAGTTCCTCTTGATGCAGATAGCCATAGCTCTCAGGTATTTGAGAAATTCTACTAGACTTGCGAGGTTGTGTTTGTATTTCAGAAGGTTGGGTTCTAATATCTTGCATAGGTGTCTCATTTGGTGTTTCTTTTATTTCTTCCAAAGAAATATTTCTACCTGCCCCTCCTTCCTGAATAAACTGATCTTCCAGGAAGTGTGCTTCTATAGCAACGATGATCCTATGATCTTCGTGCATGTAGAATAGATATCCCATGGAATCCCCTGGATATCCTATGAAACGACCTTTCACAGACATAGTTTCCAATTTCTCTACTTTAGTCTTCTTGACATAAGCAGGGCATCCCCAAATCCTAATGTGATTAAGACTTGGTTTCCTACCTCTCCACATCTCATGGGGAGTCTTAGGAACGGATTTGGAAGGACATCTGTTCAAGATATGCACAGCAGTAAGGAGCGCGTAACCCCACAGATAAATCGGTAGATCAGTATAGTTAAGCATGGAGTGAACCATGTCCAACAAGGTTCGGTTCCTTCTTTCTGATACACCATTTAATTGTGGAGTAGCTGGAGGAGTGAATTGTGACACTATTCCTAGTTCTTTTAAGAACTCATCAAATTCGGTACTCATGTACTCACCAGCCCGATCTGACTGGAGAGTCTTAACATGGTTACCTGTGTGATTTTCAACTAGGGCTTTAAATTCCTTGAATTTATCAAAAGCTTCAGACTTATGTTTCATTAAGTACACGAATCCATACCTGGTATGGTCATCAGTGAATGTAATGAAATACTGAAAGCCATCTCGTGCCACTTCAAAAGGGCCACAGACGTCGGTATGGATCAATCCAAGTTTTTCAAGACTCTTTCAAAAGTCCCTGCGAAGGGTAACTTAGTCATTTTGCCTTGAAGGCAAGATTCACAAGTTGGATAGGGATCTGATCCCAATGGACCTGTAAGCCCATCTTTCTCCATTTTATGAACCTTGGTCTGACCGATATGACCAAGTCTAAGATGCCACTTAAGTGCTTGGTTCGTTTCATCCCTACCACGCTTCCTAGTTATAGTGTTCACAGTTGTTTTATTCTTTAAATTTAAATGGTATAAACCATTTAATAATGTAGCAGTACCAACCAATTTATTTCTGAAATAAATACGACAGGACCCATCTCAAATAAAGAAGTGAAATCCCTTTCGGTCCATGACCGGAATTGATACAATATTCTTGTGCCCCTTGGGCAAAACAAGTACATCATCTAAAGTAAGAATAAAACCAAATTCTAAATCCAACATAAGGGATCCGATATCAGAAGCCTCGACACTATGCCCACTTCCGACGGTGACCATCACCTCCCCTGAATCTAGCTTCCTACTTCGTTCCAGATCCTGATTCATTGTATAAATGTGAGAACTCGCACCGGAATCAAGTATCCAAGAAGTAGAATATACAGTTACAGAACAATTTGTTTCTAAAACCAGTAGTTCTGTACCTGAAGGCGCATTACGGTCAAGCTTTGGACAGTACCTCTTCCAGTGGCCTAGCTCACCGCAGTTGAGGCATACATCCGTTTTCTTGGCCCCCTTGCTCTTTTGAACCATTGGGGCCTTGCCCTTTCCCTTGTCGATCTTGGCTATTGGACCTAACTGCTTCTTGTTCTTTTTCTTCTTATTCTTGGACTTCCAAGTCCCAGAAGAAATCACAAGTGCAGCTCCCTTTCCCTTTGTCTTCATCTGAGACTAGGTAGTCGTCAGTTTGTTTATTAGCCCAGCTAAGTTACATGCAATCTCATTGTAGTTGAAGTTCATGACAAATTGTGAAAAGGGGTCAGGAAGTGACTGCAGGATAAGGTCAGTTTGGAGAGATGCATGCATATGAAAATGAAGAGCTTCCAATTTCTCAATCATCGAGATCATCTTGAGGATATGGTCCCCAACCCTCTCTCCTTCCTTCATCCTGGCGCCGAATAATTGCTTTGATATCTCATATCTAGCAGTTCGGCTATGCTCTCCATAGAGCTCAGCCAGGTGCGCTAAGATGGCTCGTGAAGACGTCATCTTTTCATGGGCACGTTGAAGCTCATTGGTCATTGAGCCTAACATGTACCCTCGCACTCTTATGTCGTCTTTTACCTATTTCTCATGGGCATCGACATCTTCCTGATTGGCTCGGGTTCTTTCAGAGCCTGGGATGTCCGCCTCAAGACGTATCCCAAAGATTTCCATAGTTAGGACAATCCTCAAGTTCCGCCGATCCCACATAGTTCGGACCAGTCAGGACGTTCTTTTCAAGTAGTATAGCGAGTGGGTTCATTGTCATATTGAGAGTTTTGTTAACTGCAGAGAATAATTTGAGATTCGTTAGTGTTTGTTTAATTATGATCCGAGTAAAGAATTTAAGGACTTTCTTTATTCATAACTCGGCTCCCACTATTTTATCGGCATTTACACACTCCCATGTTAAATCCGGAAGTCTTGGGTGACTTCATAGTGGTGATCGATTTCTTTACAAAGTTTAATAGAGGGCAACCCATACGGTTTATATTCTATTATTCTTTATAAAGTGGTGTCTAATACCAACCAATCTAATGGATGATTCGATCTTCTTTTACCCCTAGTTCACTTGCCCTCAACCTATTCGGTTTCTATGGCTCGCTGAACTATCTAAGTTTAAACCGTCAACTCCTATTAGTCTGACAATTGAATCTTACCCGGCAACCCATACGGTTTATAGGGGTTTGATTTGTCACAACCAAATACATCTAATGCACTCTAGGAATTTATCAACTTTCCCCAAAAATATTACCCCGACATACTCGGAAGAATAATATTCCGGTTTAGATTTCAATTTCCATGAGTTTGACGGAGGGTAGGAAACCTCGTAACCTTTATAACTTATTGTTTGTAAGTGGGAGTATTAACGCGATTATATGTTACACTTTGCACATTAATCCGTTTATAAGCGCGGTTTGTGGTTTGTCAATCATTCAAAATGAAAAACAATAAATAGCAACCTAGTTACTACCAACATATAGCTCATGGACTTTTTCTTAAGTATTGGGCCAAGCCAAATAAAGAAAGGAAAAATACAGTATTGATTCTTTGTCTTCTAGTCGGTCGTCTTCGGTCTTCATCATAGCCATATGAATAATTACATCATTGAACAATACGTCCTATTATACATATTTTCTAGTAAAAATAAATAGGCTCAAAACGGCTTTTACAACCATATCGAATCGAACAAATCAACAACTAAGTCCACGAGCTATATCACCATCACATAAGGCATTCCATACAACATGTAACGGTAAATGAAATTAAATAATTAATTAATATATTAATCCAATTAATATAAAAAATAATATATTTAATTTCTACAATATTAATCAAATTAATATTTATAATCGTCATTTTAATCCGTTCAAAGTAATCCGGCCAAAACAATATTCTCGTCTAATAACTTCCCTTAATAAAAAATATTCCAAATATTTTATTAAATCCAATTAAATCCAATTTAAATTTCGGAAATTATTACAACGAAATATAAACACAAAAATGGAGTCCCGGAAAATCCGGTATCAGGCCCAGCCCACGGCCCGATTCAAAATCGGGCCGAAAACCCGAGAACCGCCCGGACCGAGTCACTCGGCCACCGCCCGGCAGTGGCCGAGCTACTGAGCCTACCGAGTCACTCTCGGCCGTCCAGCGGCGATCCGATGAGCTGCTGCCACTGCGTCTTCATGCGGTATTCGTGTTTAACCCCCGTTTTTCTCATTTTTTCGACTCGCTTCCAAAACGAAAAAGTTTCTTAACTTCATGAAGAACTTATAAATCAACAAAAATCAAATTTTTCAGATTTATAATTCACATAAAATAGTCGAAACTTGACTTACTACGAACGATTAAATTTCTTCGATTATATCTATTATGATTCTAAATCATAAACATCATCAAATAACATTCCAAATGCAAAGATGATCATATATACGATATATTTGACCTCGCTCCGATACCACTGTTGGGATTCCACAGAAAATAAATGCAGCGGAAGAATAAACGGAATCCCTAAGAGGATCGATCAAGTAACGTATATACGAAAAGAAAAATACGAAGATCTGTTGCGATATTTCTTACACGCAAGTGCACGTCATCGTTTACAAGTAATAAAGTGATAAGTAGAGTATCGTTCCCATGAGGACTGAATCTCTAACTACCGATTTTTGTGTATTCCAATTTTATTTGAACAATCGAATTTGGGTTTGTGCAATTAATGACTAAAAGAATTATTAAGCAACTAAACAGTAGAAAACAATATCTTGGATAAAAGAAATCAAATGATGAAAGAAATCAAATGATGAATAAGTCTAGGGTTCTGAATCCGCCTCAGTTTATCTGAATTTACTCTCGATTATCCGTAATAAATAATTTTCCCAGTTTATTGAAGGCAGAGATTGCTAATATATTCTACCGCCTCTCCCGAGGTCAATAGATTTATCTAAAGGCGAATAACGCACTCTATCCCTAGGTGAATTAATTCGTCAATAGGCGAAAAGCATAAAATCTCCCAAAGGCCACGTAGTTCCTATGAGTATATTCCTATCTCACAGAATAAAACGGTCCTCATCAATAGTTCCTCACCAAATCTCCTCTCCCAATTCGAAGTGAATGATTTAATCAATACAACTATTGGCCAGATAATTGCAAGCATTAAACATAATTGGTAAAACTCAATAAAAAGGTAATTAATTAGATAATCTCAATCAATTCGTCAAAACAAAGGTTTCATCAAAACCCTAGATTAGGGCTTTAGCCTCACATACTAATAATTGAAAATACAGAATAAATAAATGAAAGCATAAAAATCAAACGCAGATGAAGCTCGGATTCCTCCGTTCTTCAGCTTCCGCCCTCTGCCCTTGAAGTCTTCTGCTTCCCTCTTCTTCTGCCGTCTCCAAGCTTAAGCTCCAAAAGATTCCAGATCAAAAGATGATTTAATTAGGGTCTTAAACCCTATTTATAGCTCAACATATCCTCCAAATCGCGTCCGTATTAGTCAGTCGAAAACTGGCTTCGAAACGGCCCAAAATCCGCGCGGGCATACAAAAACCGCCAAGTGTGCCGCGGCTCACTAAACCTGTGCCGCGGCACAGAGCCTTCAGCTGGAAGCCTGGGCGTCATCAATTTCTTCTGTGTCGCGGCTCACTGGCCGTGGCCGCGACGAGTACAGTTACTCGCCTTGGTGGTGTCTTCTGTGCCGTGGCTCAACTTCCTTGTGCCGCGGCTCGAGTCAATTTGACGTTTCGCCGTTTTGCCTCATTTTAGCTTAGGACTTCAATTTCCTGTCAATCATACAAAATTAAGGCATTAAAGGCTCATTTAGACAATTTCACTCTCCAAAATACTACAAAATAATGATAAATAAGCGTATAAAAATACGCCTAACAAATACCCCCAAACTTAAGCCTTTTCTTGTCCTCAAGCAAAAAGAATTAAATTCAATAAAAGAATGTCGTGAATCATCGTGCAACTCATAGTGTTCAACCTAATCAATACTATCCTGTAATTCTCTCTAAATAATACAAGTGTCATAATAGCAAGCTGCACTCAGAATAATGATTCCGCAGAGTAATCAAGTTCAGTCCTAATCACTCGTTCATGAAGAAAATCCAGCTCAAAGATTAACAAAACGTGAGTCAAATCGACCGTCAATATGAAAGGCTAAAATAAACAAGCTAGTTCGTCCCGTTCCACAGTCTAATGGCACAATTTTCACGAGTTTCATAACAAATAATCCTCGGACAGTATTCCCTTATATATATGCTCAAAAATTTGATTCGAGTTGACCACTAGGTTAGGATCTCGGGATGTTTCATCGGGATAATCCTAGGGTGGAACTTCCATTCTCATGTATTGGAAAACCGTTTGACGTAAAAGACACTCATGGGGCACATGGATGCTTCTAGTTACTAAGTTCCCGTCTACAGCGGAGAAACAACTCGAATATATAATTTCCGCATGTCCGAATCAAGGTTGCCGTTTTACGCGAGAGTAAACAGCGGGTCACGCGAATACCCCCGGTTACTAGGCTCCCTATTGTTGGCACATGTGAAATATCTAAATCACTAGTCTAATCAGGGCCGTCGTTTTATGCGAGAGTAAACAACGGATCACGCGAATACCCCCGGTTACTAGACTTCCCTTCATAGAACAACGTTATCTCGACTTTTGGGAAAAACTGACCGACTCTAAACTCAATCTAAGTGCCAACACGACTAAAGAAACAGTACGACTCACTATCCAGAAGATGTAACCAAACGTATTGACGGTGATTTTAAAACAAGTATGTATCGTCTCTTATCTGCCAAGACCTCTACAATCACGAAAAATTTTGGACCTAAATGAATACTAAGCAGAACAGAAATAACTGACTACAACTCGACTAAAACTCGACCGTTTCTTCAGAGAGAAAAACAGTGTCGTAACATCAGTATCACACAAATAGAAGCACGAAAAATTTACGAGTAAAGAAAAACTAAGACAAGCAAGGCTATCTAAAAAAATTTTACGCAAAGTAATGAAAAGTGCAACGAAATAAAGTACAGCAATAAAATAAAGTACAGCAATGAATGTAGCAACTGAAAGTAAATCCCCCCCCAAACTTAGGACGTACATTGACCTCAATGGACAAAAAATTGATATGCAATAAAAGTAAAAGGTCAAGTACTCCCCTCCAGTCCGCTCAAGAGCTGGTGCCGGCATCTTCTGGTGAGGAGGGTGGTGTGGCTGGCCGGGCGGGTGCAATAAAAGGCCCGTCGGGATGCATGATATGGGCCGTCCATGCGGCAAGGTGCTCCTTATGATAAGCATCCCTCGCAGCAAGACGCCTCGCCTCTCGTCGGCTGGCCCGGCGGGCCTGCTCTCGCATCTCGGCTCTGACGGCAGCAACAACGCTCTCCCGCTCCGTCCGCTGCTCCTCCCGCATGGCAGCCATCAAGCTCTCCCTCTCTCTCCTCATCTCATCTCTCTCTCTCCTCGTCTCCTCTCTCAGCTCCTCTCTCTCTCCTCAGATCCTCCCGCAGCTCATCAAACAACTCCTGCAACCTCGCTCTGTCGGGTGGCGGGCCGGCATCTCCATGTGTCAACAAAAGCGGCTCGGGGGATCCCTCGTGGGCCTCCTCTAGCAGAAATCCTCTCCCCCGAGCGTGCGCCGGCGCTCCTCCCCACTGGTCGAAGTGTGATATGATGCGGTGGTCGATCGGGGCCTGGGGGGCAAGCATCGGCTCATCGTCTGACCACGTCAACCCCGACTGCCGGCACAAAGCGCAGATGAGAGAGGGGTGCTTCAACCCCGTCTTGGCCCCCCCTGGATACACTGGAAGATAGATCGGACCAGGATGGGGGCCACATCGAAACGCAGCCCGGAAGTGATAGCAAAAAGTGTCCGGGAACGGGAGAGAAAGACTGTACGGATCTGGGAGGTGGGGTCAATGTGTGCGCAGATAAAATAAAGTCAGGCACGCCCGAGCCGGCTGAGGCGCGAGCTCCTGAAGTGAAAAGTGGAGGAACCCTGTGCTCGCTGCTCCCAGTCGGTATCGGGCTGTGCAATGGTCTCGAGCAGGGCCTCCTTCGTGAGGCTGGTCATCACTCGGTCATAGGCCGACTCATCAACCACCGGAAGCCCAAAAAGTCTCCGAATAGCAGCCATGGAGAAATCAACTGTAACCCCTCGGACGTCGACCTGAGTCCGAGACTCTAAAGACGGCAACGAATGCCCTGCCCGAATGTGCTTCAGCAGTGCACTGGCGTAGAACTCCTGCACAATCGAGATAACCGCTGGCTCGGGGGGTGCAGCAAATCTGGCCCACCCCATCTCATCAATCATAGTGAGCAATTCCCCGTCCTGAGGAGCTGGAGTAAAACCCCTCTCTGGAATAAGTGGTCGTGGCCGGATCTTTTCATTGAATATCTTGTGAATTTCAGGGTCCGAAAATTGGTGCCCCTCCACCTCGGCCCGACCACGAGAGGTCTCCCCTCGAGTAGGGGATGACTCGGTCCTAGCTCTCTTGCTCAGCTTCTTTGTTCTCGCCATAATCAGTCCTGAAAAGTAAAACACGAGGGTTTATTTACGCAACAATAATCACAATGATCTACGCTCGGCTAAGGATGTCCAGTCAGAAATCACGAATTTAACAAAATAGCGCATACGTGAGAGAAGGATGAAATTGGACTTAAACGTTTAACCTGGATGTAAGGGTAGGGCTTGCTGTAAATTCAAAACGTATACGTTGCACGAAAAATTCAAAAGATTGCTTTTCCAAAGAAAATTTTTCACTTAGGCAATTTATCAAACACCTTGAGGGCACAAGTTTACTTGAAGAATAAACATGGCTAAAGCTCGATTAAACCCCCAAGAACAGAAACACAATTCAATCATTATCAACACAACACTCTCAACTCAATAACATTCCAAGCTAACCATGAAAAATTGATTAAAACTACCATGTTATCCTCTAAACAATCCTAAAACCTTTGAAGGAGAATAAACATGTTTAATCCATCCAAAGCATAAACAACTTTCAAATTTAAACCATAAGCAAGTAAAGAGTAAGATTGGAACGTACCTTTTGGTTTTGTGAAAAAAATGCAAGAAGAATTTGCTGGAAAAATTGGAAGAACTACTTCGGCCGGTCGCGCGCTGGGGAGGGAAGGAGAAGGAAAGAAGGCGTACCTGGAAATGCCGGCCGAATGCGTGTTATATGCTACCTGGCCTTTCAGATTCCGCATAGTGTGCCGCGGCACAGCTAAAGTGAGCCGCGGCACAGGGTACAGCCCCTTTTACCTGTGTTCTCGTTTTGTCGTGTGCCGCGGCACAGATTACGTGTGCCGCGGCTCAGTGCTCAAGTGTGCCGCGGCTCATTTATGCCGTGCCGCGGCACAGGGTACAGTTGGTTTAGCCTCCCCTTACGATTGATGTGTGCCGCGGCTCACAATACCTGAGCCGCGGCTCATACTTCAGTTTCTTCCCTGGGACTTTTCTGCACAGAATTTTGAGAAAAACACGTTAAAAGCGCGAGGCAGAAGCAAATTGAAGCACAAAAATGATGAAAAATAAGAATCACGAATGCAAGAAAAATAAAGAAACGCAAGAATCTACAACTAGAACTCGGGTTGCCTCCCGAGAAGCGCTAAGTTTATAGTCTTCAGCCGGACCTATTGGAAAACATTAGTTCGCTTTTCGCAAACTCCATTTGGTTTCCGCCCCGTTCATCGAACCGTTCATATTTTTGTTAAAATTATGACCATTGGTCATTAGATATTCGACTTTCGGTTCGGTCATCAAATGTTGTTTGCGAAAAGGTTTCGACGTGAACAACTTTCCGAAACACCCGGTTTCTCCATGACTAATTGTCCACTGGGCTATCGACTTACTCTCCTCCTTCACAAACGCACTCAATACTGCAGCAGATTTGTCCTCATGCTCGAGGAACGCCACTCGTTCTACATCCTTCTTAAGACTTGGACCATTTAACACAAAATCTGAATGTTCCAACCGACGATTTTTTCGGTGCTTTCCTCTTTCAATGACATCCACACTTTCAATTTGTGACCTTTTATCAACACTTCCGGGACATGGAAACGATTTGAATACTTGAAAAGTAACTTGCTCGTCTTGGACCCTCAGAGTTAACTCCCCTTTTTCCACGTCTATAAGGGTTCGGCCCGTCGCTAAAAATGGTCGTCCCAAGATGATTGGAATATCTTCATCTTCCTCCATGTCGAGTACGATGAAATCGGCCGGAAAGATGAACTTATCAACTTTGACTAAAACATCCTCAATCACTCCCCGTGGGTACTTAATCGATCGATCCGCCAATTGTAAGGAGACTGTTGTTGGCTTGGCTTCCTCAATATCCAGCTTTTTGAAAATCGACAGAGGCATGAGGTTGATACTCGCACCGAGATCGCACAGTGCCTTTTTAAACGAGAGATTCCCCATGGTGCATGGTAAGTTGAAGCTTCCCGGATCTTTCAATTTTGGTGGGAGCTTCTTTTGAATAATTGCACTGCACTCCTCTGTCAAGGTGACCGTTTCAAACTCCTCAAGCTTTCTTTTCTTCGATAATATCTCTTTCATGAACTTAGCGTAACTCGGCATCTGTTCCAATGCGTCGGCGAACGGAATGTTTATGTGAAGCTTTTTAAACACATCAAGGAACTTAGAAAATTGTTTGTCCGCCCTTCTTTGTTGTAATCTCTGCGGAAACGGAATGGGGGGCACACATGTCTTCGAGTTATCCGGCAACTTTATTGAAGGTTTCAAATCCTTCGACTCCTCTGGCTCTAAATCATTCTCTTTCTCAATTTCCTTCTTCTTTTCACCCCGCTCGGGCTGATCCAGCACCTCTTTCCCGCTTCTCAAGCTGATTGCGTTTAGACTCTCTCTAGGATTTGTCTCTGTTGTACTCGGCAATGCTCCCTCCGGGCGAGCTGTCAACACATTAGCGATTTGGCCCAGCTGGACCTCCAAGTTCCGAATGGAAGCGGAATGATTTTGCAATGTTGCTTTAGTACGGGTCATAAATTGACTCGTATTTGCCGCCAATTTTGCAAGTGCTTCCTCGAGAGACACTTTGGGAGCAGGAGGGGGCTGCTGTTGATTCTGGGCGAACGGGGGCTGGTGTGAGTTCTGTCCGTTTCTCCACGAAAAGTTGGGATGATTGCGCCACCCTGGATTATAAGTGTTGGAGTACGGGTTATTCTGTCGATTCCCATTTCCCACAAATTGAGTCTGCTCCATCTGATTTTGCTCGAACGGGTTTCCAACTTGACATTCCGCGCTCGGGTGTGATCCGTTACACCAATTGCATGTCTCTATGGTAACGGGGGCTGGTGCGTGCGAAAATGCCTGGAGCTGTTGGGTCAAAGCGGCGACTTGAGCTGACAAAGTGGAAATTGGGTCATTACTTGAAACTTCCATAACTCTCTTTGGTGTCAATCTTTCTGATGGCCATTGGTACGCGTTTGTGGCCATATCTTCCAAAAGCACATGTGCCTCGGCCATAGACTTTCCCATCAAGGCCCCATCAGCGGCCGCATCCACGAGAGTGCGTGTAGAAGCACTCAAACCATTATAGAACGTATGAATCTGAAGCCAATCAGGAAGGCCGTGATGAGGGCATCTTTGTAATAAATCTTTATATCGCTCCCACGCCTCGTGGAGCGATTCCATATCGTACTGACCAAAGGTGGTTATTTCGTTTCTCAACCTTGCCGTCTTAGCTGGTGGGAAGAATTTGGCAAGGAAGGCTTGCGCTAACCCCTCCCATGTTGTAATCGACCCCGGCGGTAAGGAATTTAACCAAAACTTTACTTTATCCCTCAAAGAGAAAGGGAAAAGCCTCAATCGGATGGCATCGTCGGTGATACCATTGGTTTTGAACGTGTCGCATATCTCAAGGAAAGAAGCAATATGGGCATTCGGGTCGTCATTCGGCAGTCCACAGAATTGGCTCGCCTGCACCATATGAATAATAGCAGGCTTGATCTCAAAATTATTGGCTTGGATAGTGGGACGCCGAATTCCCGAAAAATTAGCATTGATCTGCGGTATGGCAAAATCTCGAAGGGCTAGTTCCGGTTGAACTTGCCGCACTTGGTTATCTCGTCCTTGGACTTCGATATTCTCGGCCATGTTGACCGTCGTCTGCAACTCTCTTTTCTCCTTTTTGTTCCTTCTTAGAGTGCGCTCGAGCTCGGTATCCAAAGGTAGTAGGCCTTCGTTACCGAGTTTTCTCATGCACTACACGAAAGGTCCTCAAAGGAAAAACAAATAAACGAAATTAAATACACAAAAATAAAACGTTCAAATTAAGACTGGAAATACTTAAATCGATATTAGAAAATTTCAATCCCCGGCAACGGCGCCAAAAACTTATTGCGATATTTCTTACACGCAAGTGCACGTCATCGTTTACAAGTAATAAAGTGATAAGTAGAGTATCGTTCCCACGAGGACTGAATCTAACTACCGATTTTTGTGTATTCCAATTTTATTTGAACAATCGAATTTGGGTTTGTGCAATTAATGACTAAAAGAATTATTAAGCAACTAAACAGTAGAAAACAATATCTTGGATAAAAGAAATCAAATGATGAATAAGTCTAGGGTTCTGAATCCGCCTCAGTTTATCTGAATTTACTCTCGATTATCCGTAATAAATAATTTTCCCAGTTTATTGAAGGCGGAGATTGCTAATATATTCTACCGCCTCTCCCGAGGTCAATAGATTTATCTAAAGGCGAATAACGCACTCTATCCCTAGGTGAATTAATTCGTCAATAGGCGAAAAGCATAAAATCTCCCAAAGGCCACGTAGTTCCTATGAGTATATTCATATCTCACAGAATAAAACGGTCCTCACCAATAGTTCCTCACCAAATCTCCTCTCCCGATTCGAAGTGAATGATTTAATCAATACAACTATTGGCCAGATAATTGCAAGCATTAAACATAATTGGGAAAACTCAATAAAAAGGTAATTAATTGGATAATCTCAATCAATTCGTCAAAACAAAGGTTTCATCAAAACCCTAGATTAGGGCTTTAGCCTGACATACTAATAATTGAAAATACAGAATAAATAAATGAAAGCATAAAAATCAAACGCAGATGAAGCTCGGATTCCTCCATTCTTCAACTTCCGCCCTCTGCCCTTGAAGTCTTCTGCTTCCCTCTTCTTCTGCCGTCTCCAAGCTTAAGCTCCAAAAGATTCCAGATCAAAAGATGATTTAATTAGGGTCTTAAACCCTATTTATAGCTCAACATATCCTCCAAATCGCATCCGTATTAGTCGGTCGAAAACTGGCTTCGAAACGGCCCAAAATCCGCGCGGGCATACAAAAACCGCCAAGTGTGCCGCGGCTCACTAAACCTATGCCGCGGCACAGAGCCTTCAGCTGGAAGCCTGGGCGTCATCAATTTATTCTGTGCCGCGGCTCACCTGGGCTGTGCCGCGGCACAAAGTACAGGTTACTCTGCCTTCGGCTGGGTGTCTTCCTGTGCCGCGGCTCAGCTTCCTTGTGCCGCGGCTCAGAGTCCAGATTTGCCGTTTTCGCCCGTTTTGCCTCGTTTTAGCTTCCGGACTTCAATTTCCTGTCAATCATACAAAATTAAGGCATTAAAGGCTCATTTAGACAATTTCACTCTCCAAAATACTACAAAATAATGATAAATAAGCGTATAAAAATACGCCTAACAAGATCAAGGAATCAAAGTCCAATACCTATGACGTCTCTGAAAAACCTTCGTATGATGATGATGATGATGATGATGATGATGATGATGATGAAGAGCCCTTCGTTCTAAGCACCTAAAGCAAGGTGCCTCTACTTCACATGCCGGAACTTGATGGAAAAATCGACAAGCTTCCTTTCTTCAAGAATGCGGCTAGGGAAGCTTGTAGGAATTTTCTCTCTCAATGTATTCTTCTTATATCTTGTCTCTAAGATCAAGATGAAGTTATCAACCTTACTCTCTCTCTCTCTCAAATTCGTGATTTTGATTTCAAGAAAGAAGAAGAAGTCCTCTCTCTTTTCTAAAGACTTTTATTTATAAAAAAATTAAAGTCTCCCTTTAACACATGATTGAGGGTATCAAATACACCTCACATATGTCACCTAGTGACATAAAATAAGTATAAAAGAGACAAGAGAGGGAGGGGGCGGCCCTAAGGGAAGTTTCCAAGAAGACGGGTCGAATTTACTCGGCTCGTGTATTGGATGTTCGTCAAAATGAATCCCTCGTGTACCGGATGTTCGTCAAACGAATCCGTTTTATTTTCAATGTGTTTGGACTAATTAATTAATCCAATTAATTAATTATATCAAACACAAATATATATTTCTCTAAGAAATATAATTTATGAATTAAAGTAATCACCCAGTAACCTACTTACAATTCATAAGACCGCTATTTGATTTATCCTATAAATCAAAATTAGATATCTAATATCTAATATTATAAGAGAGATTATTAATTCACATTTATCCATCAATGATCCTATTGCGCGACTCCGTAGGTTCGTCTTAGCCGGCATTGGGAGGAACCAATGAGTGCGGGCAGCACTTAGCCAGCCTAGCGGGCCGCACTGTAAACCCCGACTGAGAACGAATGAACGAATCATTCCAGAACCATTATGTCGTGAATACTATATACGTATAGACCCTTTATCAGATGTCCTGGTCAAGTCTTCGGGTCACGGTAAAGTCAAACTCTACTGTTGACTAAACTCTATACAGGTGTTAATGCAAATCAAGACCGACTGATTAATAGTGTATCTAATACGACTATATCATAATGCTTTAGACAAAGACTTATGATCTTATTCACCATTAACCGTATAGGACATTCGCCTGCTCACTAACAGGAGATAGAATCCTTTCTTGGCGTACAGTAAAGACTGCTACCTGCCCGTATAGTCCGCACTTCGAGGTCGACTCAGCAATTAAGCAAATGAGTCTAACTACTCTAATGACAAACTAAACGTCACAGGCACATCTTCTACTGAACCCTCAAGTCAAAGGTCCATGTATACTATCACAACCTTTCGATTCGTCATCGACTCTCCGAGAGTGAATATCGTGTGACTGAATGGAGTATGAGTCGTGTTCGAGTATACTAGTCCCACCAATATACTTATAACTATGCTATCAAGACGTGCACACGTCCTAGCATCAGTTATACAAGTCTTATTAAAACTTAATGTCCTGTTAAGTTTTATCGACTTGCGAACTAGTTAAGCATTCGAGCTCTAAACACTTCTAGTGCCTATCTCCTTATCTCCATAAGGAGTAGAATGTTCACTCTCAAATGCAAGGACTATTATTCTATATACCAAATCACAATGCCAGTGATATACAATAATATAGAAATAATAATTGCCTTATTAAATATAATATTCATCATTACAATACAATTGCTCTCACTTTCTCATCCTCTGAGTGGAATTCGAGGGCATATTCCTAACAGTTACTAGGCCGTGGATCTCATCGAGTATTGGGATGCCACTTGGTTCGATAAATACTCTCGCTAAGAATGTATGCGAGTTTGGTACATGAAACTTGATCATCTGATCAAATGAACTCATCCGTCTCATGTGATTCTGGATTATAGTCATCATTGTGGGACGCCTCAATGAATGTCAATCCATAAAGAGTACTTTACGAATAAAGCCGGTTCATGAGGACATGGAATGTGAGTTTAATCAAACCATACTTCGTTGAAAATCTACAACGTTGTAGCCTTGGTCTAAAATGGAAACATATGCGATTTCAGTATAAACAAAGTGATAGCCCTTTGTTGAAGTGGTGCCGACACTCCAAAGATAAGATCTATCCGTATACTTTGTCAAAGCGAATGAGAGAAGGAGCTAAACTCACCTAATGGCGCGAGGTTTCTCATGAACGCACTGGAATCGACTACGATGACATGAAACTTAGTTGTGCTATCGTAATGGATGTTATAGCATCCACTATCTTTTCAGTTAGATAGTTTCCCAAAAACTGACGTGCAACTTGTGGTTAAATCTTATCTTAGTAGGGAACTAAGTTAAGTGATAAAAAGGATCTCGTGGTAGATCAGACTCAAATCAAGTGGCTCCTGACCACGGAGCGCGGCGACAAGTGATTGTCGGGAATGCATACTAAGTATATACTTGATTTGGAAGAGATATGAAGCTTTTGCATGTAAAACCAAGGGTTTATAGTGATGTACTCTTGTGAGACTAAGAGATTCCGCCAAATCCAAAGTTAAGAATGAAAGGATCTTGGGGACACTTGATGATGCATATTCATCAATCGGTTTAAGGCAATCTAAGGGATGGTTTACCTAAGAGACGATAAAGTAATGCCTATATGATTCCCAATAATTAGTCGAAGTCATCATAAGACTTGGCTCACTTAAGTGATGATGCAGTCTTAAGAGAAAAGTACGGTATTATGTACTCATGTTTGACTCGATGAACTCATTCATAATAATCCGGTAAAGCCACAGTGATGATGGCCTAGGATGCGCTCACGCAATGTCTGTGATTGACAAGAAGCTTGAAGCTCGCTCTATCTCTATAAAAAGGACACTTGAAAACTGATACCCGAATCTGCCCAGAATGTGTTGGTCTATCTCCCATATGACCTACAGGGCAGCTCACTTGCTGGAAAATGGTGAAACTGGTGCCATTGGAAAGGTTTGTGTCTACTTTCCAAGGAAACCAACCATTTGATCACATCCATCATGTTGAGTGACATATGACTATTGTTGCAAAGTAGGACAGGATATGTCCGGTAGTTTACTGAGTCAACTTCGATAGAGCTTTGTGATCTGCTCAGGTCGATCTAGGTTACATACTGTATGTGAATGAAAAGCTATGGGTGTCTAGTTCTCATAAGTTCTTACAGTTTCGTTGATGCCTATTGAATCGAAGAAGTTATGACTGATTTAGTGCATGGAGGTCAAGACTTTAGAAAACTTGATAAGTCTTTAGCGACTCTGCACTTTGGATGTGTCGCGCTCTTTTTGTCCTTGGACCAAGGTTTGTTTTTTCCCATTGGGTTTCCACTTTGTAAGGTTTTTAACGAGGTGAACTATGAGAACATCCATACAATGATGCGTTGTACTTCTGTTCAACTTAAACCAAGAGGTATTTTTCCCACTGGATTTTTCCTTGGTATAGTTGTGAGGGCAACTTGGCATCTGACTCCTTTGATTTGAGGTACTCATCAGGGTGAGTCATTATGTATACATCATGGGGAGTATACATGACATGTTATGTTAGTGCATTGCAATATTTTCCTCATCAAGACTTTATTTTTCCCATGGGGTTTTGTTTTGGCTTGGAATAGGTTTTTACGAAGGCAACATCTTCTGCACCATTGTTGTATTAGTGCTCGACACAGGGGAGTGTTCCGGGAATTATTATTCCTGTGATGTGTCTTACCTAATACTGGTTGTAGATACATAGATGGAAGGTTCTAGATCCTTCTAGAGGTAGTAGGATCTTATTAGATGTCTTACCTTATATAAGAATCCTATGTATGGAAGGACTCTCATTGTAATGCCTATATAAAGGCTCCTCTATCAGTGTTATGAATGCAATTGATTGACTCTATTTACAGTCTTTTTACTTTCTCCTGAAACAAATGGCTAATTTTTGGATATAGAACGACAAAGTGGCTAGTTTTAGGATTGCCTAAATGATATTGATATATAGTTCACATGATATTCCCTCTAATTATGCAATATATGCATTCTTTTCTTTTGGGGATGATTATCCAGTTTATGCACTTTTTATTTTTGTACACAACTCTGCCATTATTTTTTAATTGATTTAACGTCATTATCCCAATTTATTTATAAAAATATCTCATTTGATTCAAATTTATTATTATTTTATTCTATAACTGGATCCCTCTTTCTACAAACATCGTAATTACCTAGCATTTTTCGAAGGGGGTATGTTATACAGACCCTCTTACGAAACCCCCTACCAAAACCCTCTCTCTCTAGATAAATAATAATTGCATGGGACCCATCATTTGTTTTTTCTTTGTTTAGTGGCTGCCGAAAGTGAGGATTTGGTGGAGAATAATTTGAGATGGGCCTTCTGCTTTTGTGTTTTTTTGGTTTCTTTCTTCTTTTCTTTGCATGTGTGTATTATTATATATAGGTATATGTATTATATATATAGGAAAAGATGCAGAGAAGTGGTGCAGAACGAGAGAAAAAAACACGGAGAGAAAGAAGGTGAAGCACAGGAAGGGGACTTCGGTGTTGAAGTGCTACATATTTCGACAAGTATATTTTGCAAACACTACAAGCAGAGATTTTTGGTTTCGAAATATAGCGGATGCATCACCATTTTACACGGAAGAGGTACTAAATTTTACACTATTACACATATTACTTTAAATATTACATACAAAAATGTTTACAATATATATATATATATATATTTAATTTCAAAGACAAAAAAAAAGTTGAAAAAAAAACTTGTAACAAAAAAGTATTTTTTTTTTTAAAAAATTTGTAACAAAAAGTTATTTTAAAAAAAGTTGTAACAAATAAAAATATTTTTTCGGTTTGGTTCGATTAATTTTTTGTTATATTTAGTACGGGTGGTCACGGTTTGGTTAATTTTTTGTAAAAGTTGTAATGTATTTTCAGGTGTTCAGTTCTCCCGAGCAACTAAATAATTGGGTGTAAAATATAACTCGATTGGTCGGTTTTTTTATTATTAAAAGAAGAACCAAATCAAAGAAGGGGTATTTGTACGAAATCAATTATGGGTGTTCAAAAGGTAGGAAGTATGGACGTGAAGGTTTAGAAGATGAAATTCAACGGCAAACTAGTACCTCTAAAACCGATTGTCCATTCAAATTAGTGGCAAAATATTCTAAAACACAAACTTTTTGGAGGTTGAGGGTGAAGTGTGATAGGCATAATCATGATTTTGCAGAGTCGTTGCATGATTTCCCATATGCAATGCGATTAAAGGATGATGAGTTCAGTTTGGTGCAACAATTGACAAAGTATCACGTACCACCACGTCATATACTTTCGTCAATAAAGGAGCGTAATTTGGATAACGTGTCTAGCGTTAGAACTATATATAACGCACGAAATAAGATCCGTGGAGCCATAATAGGTGATAGAACTCCAATCCAAGTCCTTTCGTCACATTTGATGCGTTTAGGTTGTACATATTACCTGAGGGTAAATGAGGTCACTGATGAGCTTGAGGAACTATTTTTTGTTCACCCCACGTCATATGCGTTATGGTGTACATTCCCAGAAATCATGCTAATGGACTCCACATACAACACCACGTTGTTTAAATTGCCATTTTTTGAAATTGTTGGAGTTACTCAACAAACAAAATATTTTCAATGGCGTTTTGCTTTTTAGACAAAAAAAGGACCTAATTTTCAATGGGTACTGCAATGCGTGAAGGAGGTGATAGACGAAGAATATTACCCGCGTGTTATCATCACTGACAGAGATTTAGCGTTGGTTGGGGCATGCAGAGAAGAATTCCCGAATGCTAACAAATTACTTTGTCGATGGAATATTTCACAAAATGTGCTTCAGTATTGCAGAAATAGATGCAGTACGCTAAAGGAGTATGAGTCCATTAAAGGAACAGGGGATTGGATGGTTAAAGCTTCGACATGCGCCATATTCACGTATTATTATGAACACCTACAACAGTTATTGGTCGAACATGCAGGTACTTACTTATTAATTCATTGTTTTTATTATTTAATAAATAAGTACCCGAATTACTTTTTATTAATTCATTGTTTTTTCATATATTTCATCGTATCTGAATAACTGGCTGCAAGGTTATTCAGACATGTTTCTCTCATTTATTACCGATCAATATCGCAACTACGGCGAGTCAACAACATGCAGAGTTGAGAGTCAACACGCGTTGTTGAAATTATACTTGGGCACCACACAGTCCAACTTAGACACGTTGTTGAGTTCGATCGATAAGATTATCATTGCGCAAGAAACTGCGATAAAAGAAACTTTTAATAGAAGCAAAAACGAGAAAATGCATAAATGTAATATACCACTATTTGCAGAATTGTGGTATAAAGTTTCCAATTATGCTTTGGAACTTATTTTCGAAGAACTCCAACGGTCGATCACCCCAGAAGAATGTGGTCATCAGTTGCGGTCAATTTATGGGCTACCGTGCTTTCACAAAATGCTTTACTATCGAATTCATAGTAAGTATATTAAATTTATGACTATCAAGTTATTTTTCCTATTAATATCAGTAATTTATATGAGTCACTTTTAATGAATGCGGAAATGGCCATTCCATTGGAGAGAATTGATATTTTTTGGAGAGCCCTTGCTGTTACGTGGCCTAGTATCAGTACTCCTACGCCTGAAGATGGTCCTTCTTGTGAAACTGACATACGACAATTCAAGAATGTTTTTGGCAAAATGTCGTCGTTTGTCAAGAAAAATATGTTAAAGAAGGTGAGAGGGATATATGATCCCAAACCTGTTGATATACGTGAACCTGCTGTTCACAAAAGTACTCGCGGACGTCCGAGCGCAAAGGAAAAAAAGTCCCAGGCTACAAAAGTCCCAGACTTGAATAAAGAACCAACCGTAAATCACCGAAGAAGCACAAATTCAAGATCTACAAAAGTCCCGAACTTGAATAAAGAACCTGCAAGACATAGTTCATACATGGGCACCAGAGTTGAACAAAATAGAAGACATAAGTTATACGTTCGAGATGGAGTTAGCGAATATTTGATGGAGCAAATTCCAGAGCTTTTCCATCGATACATCATAAGTATTTATAATGTGCTAGGTGATGGAAATTGTGGGTTTCGGTACGTTGCCGTAGGTATTGGTTACCAGGAAGATAGGTGGTCCGAAATTCGAGCTCTTTTAATCCAAGAGTTAGACACTCACAGGAACTATTACACAAGAATGTGGTGGTATGATGGCTTTAACCAAATTCGGAGCTTGGTAGAATGGTTCCGTCCTGGATTTGCACCTAGGGCCTACTGGATGAGTATGCCAAATACGGGGTTGGTTATTGCTTCACTGATTAACCGACCAGTTGTATCTATATCCTCACAACAAAGTTTTACGTGTTTTCCGCTTTTGTCCGGTCCAGACTTATCAGAAGAAAGTGCTCCCCTAGTGATTGCCCGTATGGGGGACGACGACTGTGCTCACTACATTTATGTGATGCTGGATGAAAATTCACCACTCCCCAATACTCACCCACAATGGGGGGCGTATAGATTTCTCAATGCATCCGCATGGGAAACTTTATATTCCAATCGACAACGCATGTATACTGAAATTATTGTGAATATAAGAGCACAAACATAGTAAATGATTACTGATTTATGAATATAAGAGCACGAACATAGTAAATGCACTATATTTAGTGTTGTTTTTAAATAATGTGTTAATATTGTTGTTGTTGTTTAGTTGAATAATAACAGTTGTTGTAGTTGTTTAATGTGTTAATGTTTAACGTGTTATTGTTGTTGTTATTTAATTAAATAGAAACACATTAGACGAATACAAAAAACATAACATAAAAAACATAACAAATAAATACTAAATAAACATTACACAAAAAACACATAACAAATAAACACTAAAAAAACATAACACACACACAAAAAAAGACAACAAAAGGACGAAAACAAAAAAAGACAAATCCTCCCTACTAGGGAGGGTCTTCTTTGTAATATAGGAGGTCTTAATAACCCACCTCTTTTCGAAGGAGCATGAGTTAAGTTTTTAATGTCGGGTAGGGTAAGTGCTGACAAAAGATGTGACTCTGGGACCCACTTGTAAGAAGATTCACAACTTGTACCGATCAAACCGCCATGTCCGTACGGAATAGAGTGACACATTATTTAAGAAAAAATAGATGAGAAGTAGAAAAATGTGAAGATGTGGGATAAGGGTCCCACTCCATAAAGATAGTGAGATAAAGTTAAAGGGCAAATATGTCATTTCGATAAGGGAATTTTTTTATTTTAAATAAACACACTAATATGAGGAACGTCCCAAATATATAATAATAACACGGATATAGGAGACAGGGAGAGTACAACCATTCGAATTTTTCTTTAAATTTTACTGCTCCAATTTTGACATTTTAACAAGCCACACGTGGACGGCTAAGACACCAGTTTATAATCGAATTTTCTCTCTTAGTATTTCAAAACCATATTACTCTCTCTGTCTCATTTAAATATGGTTATTTCAATATTATAATAAACTCAATCGCATAAAAATAGCATACGGAGTCAGTAATTTTTATTTGAGGAATTTAACACTTCTAATCTTCAAAGCCCATGACATTTGGAACTAAAGACAAAAATGAATTTGGATCAAACCACCTCACCCAATTTTTAGCCCACTCTTGTTGGACTGTAATATCTATACTACTTAAAGTTTATCCCCCTTAATTTAATGTGGAAGGGGATTTGTGCACAAAGTAATCAAATAACTACATATTCGTTTATGATAAACTCATTTTGAATGCTCTCTTTAATTTCAAAGAATACAAATCATCTTTCACTTAATCAATTCTTAGTAATGCAAATCATGAATGCAACCATTAAGATGAATATGAAGTGTTGCATTTAAAGGGGTCTATACATGTGCCCATGCAACCATTAAGATGAATATGAAGTTTTGCATTTAAAGGGGTCTATACATATGCCCTAGAAATGTTTTATGCATTCTAATGTATAAATATACCACTTTCATTTGAGTTAACATGCCACACCACCCAACCCAACCCCACCAATGTCGGTAACACTCACAAAAATGAAAAGAGAAGAAAATAATTACTCGATCTCAGATTTATTTCTTTCACCTTATTCAAGGTAATATCAAACCTTTTAAAGGTCAATCAAATGAAAGAATCATCTCATCATAGATCTTATAACTTAACATAAATGATAAATACAAGATATCAGCTTTTCTTTTCGTGCCAAATCTGACTTTGAAGGTCTATAACACGAAAGAGATCATCATCGATCCATTATTGTGAAGCTAAACTTCAATTGATATCCGAAACAAAAAGATTAGAGAAATAACAAATCTGTTAATTTCTTATCTTTGTTCGTTTACAAACTCTTAAACAACAAATAAAACCTACCGGAGATCCCAATGGATCTTGAAGCCTTAAACTTGCTATCTTGATTCGAATGGAATAGAAAATGAAGATATAGATGCGTACGGTTTGAGTTTGTATTTGTGAGAATCGTTTTGATGGGTTTAGTATTCAGTTATGGTTAGATGATGGAGATGAGATAAGACGTGAGTTTGGTGACAGAGAGTTGAGATGGGGGCGGAGTATACAATGTATGTGTAGGGTTAGGTTAAGAAATGATAATTAGTTATCTTATTTGTGTTGGTTTGGAAAGTTTAATGTTTGATAGACGGGCTTCTCATTTGATTTTGGGCTATATCCGGAGATTGGGCTTAAGCTAATTAAATATTATGAAAGTTATTATGATTTCTTGAATTGTTCATATCAGAACTCTCGAATAGAACGTTCATATCGGAACGTTGCCAACCCTTACTCTTCTTGAATTGTTCATATCGGAACTCTTGAATTGTTCTTTATTCAAATTACATACCAAAGCTAATAAACAATATATTTTTTACTTTTCTCATATGAACGTTCGAATACACTTTATATCACAAACATATTGTCTATTTAACATGTGACCAACACGGACCAAAGTATTTGCAAACGCAGGTAACAAAAGCGGTATCAAGGACGTCCTAATCTACTAAATTATATTCGACGCCAACAAAACGGTACCAACAAAAACGCTTACCTTCAAACATAACCAAAATTAGTTCCGCACATTAAGCGAGGAATGGTTTTATAATTCGCTATGACAAAAGTGACAAATAAATAGGCAAAAAAAATTTATGTAACTTATTCATTTTAAAAGATTACATGTGAAAATACTATTTTAATTGTAACTTTTAATGTAAATAAACTAATTTAAATACAAAAGTTATGATAACATCAAAATCAAATCAACTAATAAATACAATACATTACATATAGCTAATTACATAGACTAAAATAAAAGGACAATAACAATAAAAAAAACTATAAACTTCTCTAAAAGGCATCTAAATTTCGCCATATGCTTATTCAACCGTCTGCACCAACATTACGTAAAAAACATGTAGATATTCAACCAAAGACTGTACAACGCACGGGTTGGATAAAGCCTCGTTAACATCAAATAACTGAATGAGTAATTCTATACACAGCCTCTGTTTTACTCTTCACATCGTCCATTTTAAAATAATAATAAAATTAAAACTGAATGTTGTATTATATCCCTATACGCTATAGCCCCCAAAATCCACCCTCTCCTTCATGTCGGTAGCAAAGTGAAATTCTTAACGCACCCCCTCGTTTTCCATTATACTACAAGTGAATAGCCTCTGTGATCCTCAGGTTCCATAACAAAGGATAAGCACAAATCATCGCTAATAGTTAACTCGCGAAGATTAGGAATGCACTTCAACTTCAAACTCTTTTCCTTTCCACCATATGATAATGAGACGAGATTCGCTGCAGATACCTCCAGACTCTGGATATTCAAGCATCTGCTTATCTCCAAAACTCTCAATCTTGGCGGATCAGCAACTCTAAGATTCATCGTAACTTAAGAGAAACGCATGCACAACTCTTCGAGATTGGGACACTCTGCTAGAAAATAATGAACCACGTGGTCCTTGATATCGACATGGTCCAATCTAAGACTTACCAGGCGACAAAAAGGAGATCTGATTACCCTATTGGAAAGTGATGTTAGCCTTTCAACACTTGGGAATTCATATCTACCGTTGGATTAAAGGTTCACTTCAAATTTTTCGACTTCCTTTCGCATAGCAAAATGCACCCAACTGTCAAGTGCACTAGATTTCATGTGACTTTTGTCTCCCCCTGCGTCGAAACAGATGGCCATGCCCTCGATATACCGAGCTTGATGAAGATCCACCACCGTGTTCACCCAAGACTCGAACTTTTTCCTTTCCTTTAAATTTCCAGTATTAGTATCCCTGTTATCAAATCGAAAAGCTCTATAAGCAAACATCCACATATATCTCCATCTACGAGCACGGACACTAGCCCTCCCGGCTTCCATGAGACTCAGGCGAGATAGAATGTTGATTAGTACATCATCGGGTAACTTATCAATTCCGCCATTATCACTGGATTGCTTTCTCTTCGTCCCAACTTTAACATCTAATCCCTGCATCTACACATGTAATTACCAAAAAAATTCCAAGCTATCCAGACAAAATACCACTAGTAATATGTAAGAACAAATTAAGCATATTCAAATCACAAATTAGCTACCAATTCCATTCGATCTTACTTTCATTTTCTAGAAATCGGCTTCTGCTGCTTAGAACGAGTACGCTCCATGAAGAAAGACAATAACTTTAGGGTTCCTAAATGGTCTGACCAAATTAATCCGCATAGAGAATTAATTTAGATTAGAATAACATACGTGGAGTTTCAAAGTTCGAGAAAGGGAATTCTAATTCGATTAATTTTCCAAAAATAGATATGGTAATTTCAAATTGGCAACCAATATAATAGTTTAAGAGCACCCACATCAGAGGGCGGAAGCACGAGCGCGGCGGCCGAGCCCACTGACGTGGCGGGCGCGCGCCCGCGGGCTAAACGCGCGCGGGGGTTTGAGGCAGGCGCCCGCCACGTGGCCAAATCTCATTCATCACTCTATATTTTTTATATTATTAGATTTTTTTTATTTCTCCAATACACCTATAAATATTCACCCGAGCCCGGTCTCTAATGCAGCACTATTCACAGCCGCCACTATTTATTAAAAAACTATTATTTTTGCACCTGAGCCCGCCTAGTTGGCGGGCTCGGATAGCTCAAGATAGCTATCAAATAAAATTTATGCATTAACTAAATTTGTTATAAATTCATTAAATTCTTCCGATTCTAATTTTTTTTCCAATAAACAATCTTCTCCCTATAAATCATATGAATTACTTCCATAATTTTTTTTTTTAGGTTTTTATGAACAAGGAAAAAAATGATTGATACAGTATTTGTGAAAAGAACAAAAATAATAATCTTTTTTCTTCTAAAAGGGAGTTTTTATAATAATTTTTATTTCTACTCTAACCAATGTAATATTGATAAAAGTGATAAAAAACAGTGATATATAATTTTTAATAAATTTTCAATATATAGTATCCGATTCACATACTAAAAACAAAGCCACCCAGGGCCCTTAAATTCTACTCAGCATTCTTCATTTTAAACCTTATTAAATTCTTTTACTTAAACTCCACACATTATGAGTTCCGTACTCCAATAAAAAAAACTAATAATTTTTTATTAATACTTGTACCCAAGCTCCTAAACACAATTTTCGTTGGGGCTTATAGGGTTTAAAGAGCTCTTGTCTAGGCCACATATATATGACTGCTTTCTCACTATAAAGATGTTCCAAATTCGAGTGTGATCAAAGGCCATATAATAAAAAACATAAATAACAGTACAAGTTACGATCCTCATGTGACAGTGGATTTGATTCGTCGCGGGAATTTGGATACCAAACCTTGAGCGATCTTTCTTGCTTCATTCCGAGTGGATTGCCCCAAATCATGCGAAAACCCATATTGCTCGCGGACCGATCTATGAATGGCCATGTGTGTATTGAGTAAGGGATCATCATAGTAAGCACTCTGAGTATCGATCACAACCCTCTCAATCGACCCGCGCCCAATCTTCATCACTTCCAAAACCAAATCATCATCGTCCGGACATCCTATGTACCCAGCTATTTCACCCACCTTAGGGGCTGTTTGTTTGGTTCTTAATGGTTACATTAACAGCCTACCTCTGAATCACTAAGGCAAAAAAAATATGACCTCTTAATGGTTACAATAACCTCTTAACCATTAAGCATCCATACACTCTCTCAACCATTAAGAGGCAAACAATTTCCAGATTTACCCCTCCTCTTAAATTAAGAATTATTATTCATAACTATTTTTATTATTTTTTAAATGAATTTAAATAAAAAAATATTAGACATATTTATTATTATAATTCTCTCAATGAATTAAATTAAAAAATATTATACACAATTATTATTATTATTTTAAATGAATTAAATTAAAAAATATTATGCATAAATATTATAATTATTTTAAATGAATTAATTTTAAAAATATTATACATAATAATAATAATTATTATTAATATTTTAAATGAATTAAATTTAAAAATATTATACATAATTATTATTATTATTATTATTTTAAATGAATTAAATTTAAAAATATTATACACAATTATTTATAAAAATTAGGATTTTTATTTATAAAAATGAGAGGTTTTGGTACGCAAGTGGAGGAAAAATGGGATTTTTAATCGCTACTTTTATACAGAAAGGTAAAATGGTAATTTGTTACCATTCAGAGTTACCATTCAGAACAGTTACCAAACAACCAAATTTCATTCTGCACTCAACCATACAGAGCCTCTCAACCATTCTGGCCTCTCAACCATTCTGCACTAAATCATTCAGCAACTGCCAAACAGCCCCTTAATCTTTCTATGAAAACTTTTCCTATCAACTAGTTGGGTTATCCTAATATGAAACGGCAATCTGTCATTTTCCTGTAACAAACGCAGATTACTTGAGTTAGCTAGAAAGGAAAAGTATAGAATATTAACATAACGGAAAAAATATACTAGTAGAGTGAGTGCACAATTCTCGTGGGGTACGGCGAGCATATGAACAATTAAAATTAAAGAGGGATTTACACATTAAAGTATGAGTTTAATTAGCATATAAGAAATGACAATAAACAAAAGAATTGAGGGATAAAATTAATTCATACCACTATAACATTGGGATGATGCAAGGATTGAACCTCAAGCTATCTGGTTTTCAAAAATAACATTGAGAGATTAAATAACATTATAAGTTAAGATCTTTTTACTGTATAAACAATGACAAATTGTTGCAAAATCTAGTATAAATAACACTATAAGTTAAGATCTTCATATGACTCTCGATTTGATTCGGCGCGGGAATTTGGATACCAAATTTTGAGCAATCTTTCTTGCTCCATTCCGTGTGGTTGCCCCCGAATCAAGCGAAGACCCATATTTCATGCGCAACGAGCTAAACACGGCCATGTGGGTACTGAGTAAGGGATCATCGTAGTAAGCACTCTCAGTATCGATCACAACCCTCTCGATGGAGCCGCGCCCAATCTTCATCAGTTCCAAAACCAAATCATCATCGTCCAGACATCCTATGTACCCAGCTATTTCAACCACCTTAATCTTTCTACGAAAACATCTCCTATCAACCAGCTGGGTTAGCCTAATATGAAACGGCAATCTGTCATTTTCCTGCATTGTACAATGCAGATTACTCGAGTTAAAAACGGAAAAAAAAAAAAAGTATAGAATATAAAATATACTAGTAGAGTGAGTGTTGAGTACAGTTCTCGTGGGGTACGGCGAGTGGAACATCTGCGACAAAATGAAAAGAAAAAAAAAATACAAATTAGAGTTAGACCTTGTCCATATCAATAGCAGCAATGTTTAATTATGATCGATGATTATGGACGTTAAATCAACTTACAACATTATCTTTTAATCTTCTTTTTCCCTTCATAATATTATTAAAATCAAGCACTACAGAAACCAGAACAATAGACCTTTACCCAAAGAAACCAGCTATAATCATCATAGTATGGAAAATTAACCATGATAATATGAAAGCACCCTAACATTAATCTGAACACTAGCCATCAAATAGAAAAAACACACGTCAATTATATCAAAAACAAAATGAAAATTCCTAATGCTACAACATGAAAATGAGTAAATTAAACAATAGACAAAAAAATTAATTCAACAAACTAAGGGAACCGTAAATTCGAATATTGATAAGAAAAAAGGACTCACTACCTCAATCCTAATCTCCCGTAGTTGTGGAGATGCCTCGAGCAATGTTGGGATGTAGAGAAGGTTGTTATTAGCCGATGTGAAAACTTGAACCTCCATCCTTTTGAGAGAGCACAATTGAGGCAATTCAGAGGGAGCTATAATAATCCTTTTGCTATTCTGATAAAAAAAAAATGTTAAAAGAGTTAGAAAAATATTACTACTCAGTACTATTTATCATGACAATATGATTTATTTAAATTGGTTATGCGAACAAACATGAGTCCTAATGTATGAATATGTATTGACCACGAACCATTAATTGAAAATCCAACACAAGCTTCTCTAGCTGATCTGAATAGCTCCTGTGCTCCTCAGGTTCCAAAACAAAGGATAGGCAGAAATCACCACTAATAGTTAACTCGCGAAGATTAGGAATGCTCTTCAACTTCAAACTCTTTTCCTTTCCACCATATGATAACGAGACGAGATTCGTTGCAGATACCTCCAGACTCTGGATATTCAAGCATCTGCTTATCTCCAAAACTCTCAATCTATGTGGATCAACAACTCTAAGATTCATCGTAACTTGAGAGAAACGTATGCATAACTCTTCAAGATTAGGACACTTTGCTAGAAAATAATGAACCACGTAGTCCATGATATCAACATGGTCCAATCTAAGACTTATCAGGCGACGAAAAGGAGAGCTGATTACCCCATGCGAAACTGATATTAATCTTTCAACACTTGGGAATTCATATCTAACGTTGGATGAAAGATTCAGTTCAAATCTTTCAACTTCCTTTCGCATAGCAAAATGCACCCAACTGTCAAGTGTACTAGACGTCATGTGACTTTTGTCTCCCCTTGCATCAAAACAGATGGCCATGCCCTCAATATATCGAGCTTGATGAAGCTCCACCACCGTGTTCACCCAAGACTCGAACTTTTTCCTTTCCATTAAATTTCCAGTAGCAGTATCCCTATTATCAAATCGAAAAGTTCTATAAGCAAACATCCACATATATCTCCATCTACGAGCAACGACACTAGCCCTCCCGGCTTCCTTGAGACTCAGGCGAGACAGAATGTTAATTAGTACATCATCAGGTAACTTATCAATTCCGCCATTATCACTCGAATGCTTTCTCTTAGTCCCAACTGTAACATCTATTCCCTGCATCTAAACATATAATTACCAAAAAATTTCAAATCCATCCATACAAAATACCACTAGTAATATGTAAGAACAAATTAAGCATATTCAAAATCACAAATTAGCTACCAATTCCATTCGATCTTGCTTTCGTATTCTAGAAATCGGCTTCTGCTGCTTAGAACGAGTACGCTCCATGAAGAAAGACAATAACTTTAGGGTTTCTCAATGGAAAAAAGGGGCCTGACCAAAGTAATAGCGCATATAGGATTTAAAATTCAATTCGATATATATTTACAATTCCTTAAAGCAGTATATATAGAATACCAGACATGGAGTTTCACAGTTCGATTCAGTTCAGGAAAGGGAATCATAATTCGATTAGTATTCAAAAAATAAATATGGTGATTTCAAATTGACAACCAATAAAAGAAAGGCAAAACAAATAACCTCGATATCTCCGACGGACGGACGGGAGGGACGATTGAATTTGAGGGTCGCAGTTTGCAGAACCGTTCCGAGGTTTCTGTCCAAACCATTACTTACTTTTCGTTTTATGCTTTATTTTCATTTCAGTTCCGGGAAATTCTTCCCGTATTGGTGTCTTACCTAATACTAGTTGTAGGAGGATAAGAGTTATGGAAGGTTCTAAACTCTTCCATAAGTACTAGGATCCTGTTAGATGTCTTACCTTAACTAGGAATCCTATGTATGGAAAGACTCTCTTTGTAATGCCTATATAAAGGTCCCTCTATTCATTGTTATCAATACAATTGATTTGCTGTCTTTTACTTTCTCCTCAAACACGTTATCAACACGTAGCTCGAACGAAAAAAAAAAAAGAAAAAAAATCGGCCAGCCTCCGCAGCAGCCGCCTTGCCGCCATTGCCGCGCCAACCGCCACTGCCGCGACCGCCGCTGCCACACACAGCCTGCCTCCGCTAACCGCCTTGGCGCACTGCCGCCGCCAGCCGCCGCTCGCCGCGCTAACCGCCGCCAAGACCGCCACTGCCGCCGCCAACTGCTGCCGACCCGACCACGCCACGGCCACCAGCCACCAAGTCCAACCCGGTTCTGAATCTCGGACTAAAACCCGAACATCAACTTATCTTCGAAAGCCGCCAAAATTGCGCCTCCGGTTTCACGTCGTCACATCGAGTACCAACCGGTAGATCGAAGCACACCACAAATTCAGCACGTGCCTAATTTTACAATCAAGGTAATTATCTTACTTGTCCCTATTTCAATTCTCTCCTTTTGGGAATTTTTCTTTTGGGGACACGGGTTTTGGGTTCTTTATCTCCCACGCTACTTTGCGGTGGATGAGACCGCGAGAGAAGTCAGTATCTCTGCGTGTCGAAGAAAACTGTGTGATGGTCCTGGGGGAGTCACGGAATTGTTGAAAGTCGATACTTGTGGTTGTTGCATACACCACGTATCTGGGTGCGATCTGATATCGCCGTTTTTTGTCGACTTTACTAAACAACAATTAAGGGAAGTAAATCGAGTAACGGTTATGTTACACGCTTTTAAAAGCATCGATTGTGACCATTTACATTGTCACTGAAAATCCAACAAGACTAACTTCCTCTTGTATATATCTTGTAGATGGCACAAAGCTCCAATGTTCATCCGGAGTTCGACATCCTTGACCATCTTTGGTAAGGAGTACCATAGGTGGGTCTCGGACGTTCGCTTGGCGTTCGTCGGTAAGAGATATACCACCACCATCTTTCCTCTAACGAGCCTACCGCTCAAGAACCGAGCGAAACCAAGGCTAATGCACCGATGTACTTGCGTAGACATATACATCCGTTGTTGAAAAAGTGTTATATGAATTTGCAAACCCCAAAGAACTATGGGATACACTCGAACAACGATTTAATAATGTGCATGATCGCGCTTCCCAGAATTGCAACTTCGGTGGGAGCAAATCCGATTTTGGATTATGCGAATATGGAAGCCTATAATCAAGCTATCCTCGATCTTTGCCGATCTTGGTTTTTGTGGTGTCAAGAAGTCGATCAAGATTTGATCGAGAAGACTCTTAACACGTTTCCGTGGGAGCAAGTGTGATTGCTCATCACCAAGGCTGTGAGGAAGGGAGAATTAAAAATTTTAGTGACCTTATCTCCCACCTCGCGAAAAAAGAAAGACACCATGAGATTATTCTCAATAGCAATGCGCGCCCAGCTGGTACGAAGCCGATTCCGGAAGTGAATCAGGCTACCCACAGGAAAGCACCACGACAAAATAGAAAAGGCAACGCTACTCAGTTTTTGCAAGCACCACGGGTGCATGACTCGAGCAAGCGAGGGAAGAGACGAGGTCGTCGTTCCAATGTGTGGAAGAGGCAAGGTGGCTCGGCCACGGGACCTAGTGGAACCCAACCACGTGGACCGCCTCCTGCCGCCGGGAATGGAACCACTCCAAAGGAAGGCCGGAATTGCTATACTTGCGGATCGAAGAAGCATACTTACCGCAGTTGCAAAGCGCCAAAAAACATCCAAGCTTACTACAAGCACTATAAACAATATTTGACTCAAGAGTCGAATTACATGGAAGAAGAAAATGAGAATACGGAGGTGAACCATATTGAGATCCAGACTGAGATCCCTCCTCTCACCATTGCGGACAAAGACCAACATATGGATGTTGCCGACTTTGACTAGATCATTGTATTTTGACTAGTTTTACGCTTTGGTTATGTTTTCTCTTATTTCTAGTTTTTGAGAACTACTTTGGATTTTCTATGAATGTAATAAAGTTGGCCATGATGAATAAAATTCTTTTAATTGCTGTGATTGTGCAAAGACGAATTTTATTTTTCCATTCGAAAGCATGTTTGGTTTATCACAAAACAATTGCTCAGT
This sequence comes from Orobanche coerulescens, assembly GCA_033398695.1. Classification (NCBI taxonomy): domain Eukaryota; kingdom Viridiplantae; phylum Streptophyta; class Magnoliopsida; order Lamiales; family Orobanchaceae; genus Orobanche; species Orobanche coerulescens. The sequence goes on from CM065811.1 coordinate 39,119,262, forward strand.
AAATGAATTGCTTGGTTAAATTTGATACATTGGTGGATTTCATCAAAACTTTTGATCAAGACTAGGCGCATCCTCCTTGGTATTTGTTTATGCTTTGAAAGTTCAAACGGAATCAGTGGTTTTTAAACAGCCTTAGCTGTACCGACATTCCTACTTTCTCTGCAAGTCTACCAAGTTGGAGTTACCGAAAGGATCATTAGCCGAGATACAAATCGAACACCAAGATGCGTTTTGAAGTATTTAAACGCTCCTATGGCCATATTACCATAGTATTGTATCAACAATAATGCCTTTGAAAAAGGCTTCAACCTTGCTCTATCACTCAACAATAGGGAAATACCAAAATAGCAACTTGAAATGAGCACTGAGATCTGAGTTTAATGATCCATAAAGTGAACGACCTATGGAAAGAAATATACGGAAGTCTAGTTTCCAGAACAACTGACCGTTCTTCCATATCCTTCTTAATGAAGAAGTTATTACTGTTTTAGTGAACAAAGGTCAAGCTGCGCGGAAATTATTTCCAGCGATTGTGCTAACTTTGATCCTAACCAACTTGGTCGAATTTCCCCAAACTCGAAGTTAATGAGTTTTCGCTATGTCTTTAATCACAAGACTAATCGAGTTTCATGTCTTATTGTAGATGTATCGTGGCGAAATTGAGTGCCTTGCTGATAGTGGAACAACCCACACTATTCTTCGGAATAGGCAATTATTCAAGGATATTGTGTCATACATATCCTCAGTGACAACAATGATTGGTTCCTCCCAAGTAATTCAAGGGAGGGGACCTGCTCATTTCTTGCTACCTAATGGTACGCATATTAATGTCACAAATGCTCTCTATGCCCCAAGAGCACACCGAACCTTGCTAAGTTTTAGGGACATCCGTGCCAACAGTTATCACCTTGATACACATTGTGAGAATGGGACAGAATTTTTGTGTGTTACTCTGGCAGAATGCGGAAGACGGCGCGTTCTCGAGAAACTTATGAGTCTAAGTAGTGGTTTATACCAGACTACAATAAGGGTTATTGAATCCTATGCTGTGAGTCACGAACTGTGTGATTCCGAAGCATACCAACTATGGCATGACCGACTCGGTCACCCTGTACGCGACATGATGATTCGCATTTTGAAAAACTCACATGGTCATCCGTTTTTCAAGTCCAGAAAACGATTGGAAGCACCACTCGATATCGGCATTGATGTGAGTGAGCTTGATACCGTATCACCGGGATTAAAGATCGCACGCCCTGATAAGGTTGACGGTGCATCTCTCGTAAATCCCGAGGATTCCGTGGCAATTTCTAATGCCCACAAATCGTTTTGCAAAGCCTGTTCACTAGCAAAGTTGATACCCTCTCCGTCCTTTGCTAAAGACTCAACACAAAACATTCGTTTCTTACAAAGAATTCAAGGGGACATATGTGGGCCTATTCAGCCAGAGTGCGGACCATTCAGATATTTTATGGTTCTGGTTGATGCATCGACGCGATGGTCACACGGCGGTCTGCTATCCACGAGAAACGATGCATTTGCTAAACTCCTAGCACAAATCATCAAGTTACGGGCTAACCACCCCGACTTCCCAATCTCGTCATTAAGATTGGACAATGCTGGAGAGTTTACGTCAAAGTCTTTTGACGACTATTGCATGTCGATTGGGATTGAAGTTGAACATCCCATCCCCCATGTTCATTCGCAGAACGGCCTTGCCGAAGCTATGATTAAGCGGTTACAGCTTATCGCCCGAGCATTGGTATTGCGCACCAACTTGCCGATTTCTGCCTGGGGTTATGCAATTTTGCATGCGGCTATACTTATTCACCTTCGACCCACTGCCAATCAACCGTTTAGTGCGTACCAGTTGGTAACTGGATATGAGCCTGATATTTCACACTTACGCATTTTTGGTTGTGCAGTCTATGTGCCAATTACGCCTCCACAGCGTACTAAAATGGGTCCGCAAAGACGATTAGGTATATATGTTGGCTATGAATCGCCTAAAATTGTCCGCTATTTGGAACCTTTAACAGGAGATCAGTTTACTACAAGATTTGCAGATTGTCACTTTGATGAGACAAACTTCCCGTCGTTAGGGGGAGAGAGGAATCGAACGATTCCAGTTGAACGCCAGGAAATTGTCTGGTGTGCTCCCTCCTTGCCTCATCAAGATCCCCGCATAGCTCAATCAGAGCTAGAAGTGCAACGTATTCTCAGTCTTCAGAAAGTTGCGGATTCGATGCCCGACAGCTTTACTGATACTGCGAAAGTGACAAGATCTACCATTCCCGCTGCGAATGTTCCTGCAAGGTTAGAAGTCCCAGTTATAGGGCAAGGTTCAGCCGCCCAAAGGAATGATGCCCCCGGCGTCAACCTTAGTGGTGGGACGGCTGTTTCGGCTGCTCTTATCCCTGCTCGAAAGAGGGGGAGACCAGTGGGTAGAAAGGATACCGAACCTCGAAAGAGAAGAGGAACGGAGGCACAAAATCCTCTCGTCATCGACACAGTGACTCCGTCACATGAGATTATCTCTGACTACGGATATGTCCTCGAATCAACAATGGAACAATCGACGGGCGCGTCGGAAACTTTGTTGATGTCAGAAAATAAAGAAATCTCGATGCAATGTATGAGTGAATACGTACTATTGGACAGGTCGTCCACGCTAGTCGATGATGCTTTTGCCTACTCCGTCGCTCAAGAAATTATTGAAGACGATGACGCTGAGATGCGCTCGGTTGCTGAGTGTCAACAACGAGCCGATTGGCCGAAATAAAAAGATGCAATGCAGGCTGAACTAGACTCAATGGCTAAACGTGAGGTATTTGGCCGTATCGAGCCAATACCCATGGGCCTTAAACCAGTTGGACATAAGTGGATCTTTGTTCGTAAACGCAATGATAAGGATGAGGTCATGCGTTACAAAGCGAGACTAGTTGCCCAAGGCTTCTCGCAGCGCCCTGGCATTGACTACGAGGAGACGTATTCTCCCGTTATGGACATCATCACTTTCCGCTACTTAGTCAGTTTGGTAGTGTCCGAAAAAACTGAACATGCATCTTATGGATGTAGTTACAGTGTATCTTTATGGGGATCTAGATACGGATATCTATATGAAAGTCCCCGAAGGGATTTCATTGCCCAAATCAAGTAGTTCTAAACCACGGAGCGCTTACGCTGTGAAATTGCGTCGTTCACTGTATGGGTTGAAACAATCCGGAAGGATGTGGTACAACCGCCTAAGTGAATACTTGGTTGGGAAGGGATACGAGAACAGTGACATCTGTCCATGTATTTTCGTAAAAAGAACAGATGCAGGATTCGTGATTGTAGCCATCTATGTAGATGACATGAATGTTATCGGTACCATAGATGAGGTCAATGAAACGGCCCGCTACCTTAAATCCGAATTCGAGATGAAAGATCTGGGGAGGACTCAATTCTGCTTGGGCTTAGAGCTAGAACATCGAGATAATGGCATACTCATTCATCAGTCTGCCTATGTCCACAAAATGCTCAGGCGATTTAGTATGGACAAGGCACATCCTCTTGCTACCCCCATGATTGGTCGAAGTCTGGAAATGAACAAGGATCCGTTTCGTCCCAAAGAGGAGGATGAAGAGGTCCTTGGAGCAGAAACACCGTACCTTAGCGCAATCGGTGCGTTGTTGTATCTGGCTCAATGTACTCGTCCAGACATCGCATTCTTTGTGAATTTGTTAGCGAGATTTAGCTCCGCTCCCACGATAAGGCATTGGAATGGAGTAAAACACATCTTTCGATACTTGAAAGGCTCCAGTGACCTTGGATTGTTCTTTCCCTACGTAAAAGAGAGCGATATTCCGAAAGGAACTGTTGAGGTTAAGACGATGCATACCGACCGTCGATCTTCCTCTGATATTGCAGCTAAGCATGGTAGCTTGACTACCAGAAGTGCTAATGCGAGCAGGCTTACCCCTTATGCAGAGAATCCTAACGACACGTTAGTTGGATTTGCTGATGCCGGTTATCTCTCTGACCCGCATAAAGGACGTTCCCAAACTGGTTATGTGTTCACCATTGGGAATACGGCGATATCTTGGAGATCTACCAAGCAGACCCTGGTTGCTACTTCCTCGAACCATGCAGAGATAATTGCATTGCACGAATCCGTAAGGGAATGCATTTGGCTACGGTCAGTCATAGACCATATACGAGGAACATGTGGATTAGATCCCACTACAGCAACCCCTACTTGCATCTTTGAGGACAATGCGGCATGCATTGAGCAGATGAAGTTAGGTTTCATAAAGGGTGACAATACCAAGCATATTGCGCCGAAGTTATTTTATAATCAGCAGCAGCAGAAATTGCTGAATATCGAAGTGAAACAAGTGAGTTCCGATGAGAATATCGCAGACTTGTTCACTAAGTCTCTGCCAAAATCTACATTTGAGAAACATGTGAGAAGCATCGACATGTGTCGATTATCCGAGCTCAACTAATGATAGCTCGACGGAATGAGCTGTCATGTATATCTCAGGGGGAGTATACTTCACATGATTCTGACATTTGTAGTTGGTGCGTTGCGCTCTTTTTCCTCACCAAAGTCTTTGTTTTTCCCACGGGGTTTTATTTGACTTGGAAAGGTTTTTTACCGAGGCAACACTTTGTGCACCATGTTAGTATTAGCGTTCGACACAGGGGGAGTATTCCGGGAAATCCTTCCCGTATTGGTGTCTTACCTAATACTAGTTGTAGGGGGATAAGAGTTATGGAAGGTTCTAGACTCTTCCATAGGTAGTAGGATCCCGTTAGATGTCTTACCTTAACTAGGAATCCTATGTATGAAAAGACTCTCTTTGTAATGCCTATATAAAGGTCCCTCTATTCATTGTTATCAATACAATTGATTTGCTGTCTTTTACTTTCTCCTCAAATAATTTCATATTTATTGTCAAGGAAAAAAAAAAGTAATACAAGTGTTAGTAGTATTTGTCAAAAGAAGAAATATATAATAGTCTTTTTTTCTTCTAGTGGGCCTTTTCTCTAACAAATGTAAATATTGAAAAAAATAAATCAAATATGTATCATTTTTACTTGACATTTAAAGAAAAAAATAAAACAATTAGGATTATCTTTAACAATTTATTGGCTCATATCCAACAAATAGAACAACAGTGTGTATATCCAACAATTTATTGGGGTTCACATTAATGTAAAAAAAAATCATCATTTTTTTGTCTTTCAATTTCCTTTTCAGATAAGGAAAACACTAAAAGACATAATCAATTACACGAATTATGATTTTGTTAATTCTCTACAAAAGTTTTGAACTTTAAAATCGTAGTGAAGAGATGGAAAAAACGATAATCGTTATTCGTTGAAGTGGAGTACGGAATTGAAGACACTAATTTTTATATATGGGCCATAAATTATATAAACAGTTTTCTTTAAGAAAAAAGAAATAATACTATGTGATAAAACACAACGGAAATTATGGCTAGAGTAATTGAAAGTGTATGAACACTATATGTTCTGGCTCTATTTATTGAGAATAAAAAGAAATTAAGGATTTAGAGTTTTTTTAATTAAATGATGATGTAATGGTTGTCTACCCAATATTTTTGATGACAATGTGATAAAACCCTACCACCGTAACACCCCCAATCCTCTCAGGGATATCACACGCCGTAGATTCTTTCCTCAAAGATCTACCAGGCTGGTAACTAAAGTCAAACATCAAAATATCGCCTTTAAGGCTAAAATGACCCACTAGACCGATTTGGTCTTTCAATTAATACATACAACTCAATCTCAATACATACCCACGCAGGGATCAAAATACCACTCGCTCCCGTACAACGGAAAAATACTGCAGCGGAAATAACTACAACTGAACCAATACAACGTCATACGGGTCCTCGTGTGATTAGTATCGATCATCATTCATCATCCTTCGTGCCAACCCTGTGTTATGCTCCCCAAGGCCCTGCACGTACCTGAATGCAATACAGACACCCACCCCCCGATTTCTCGGGGGTTAGCAAAATTCCACTATTTTGCTAGTGCAAGTACAAAGTGCAAATACGAGTCACACAAATCATATTCCAAGAGTAATCATAATCTCGAATCCTCAAAGATTCAAGCATAACGAAAAATACTTCCCGAGGCAAAGAGTTTGAGTAAAACTTTCCAACTTCGAAGGATCACAAATCAAGAGAATAATTTATAAAATATTTTAAAATGCCCTCGGGAGTTTTAACGGAAAAATGATTTAGGATTATCGAATCCTTCTCTTTTCAAAAACCAAAAGGGGTCAAAGCCCAAAGATTTGTTTTCTCAAATAAAAACCAACAATAATTCACATGGTCCACAACCCACACCATGTGTCCTCGACAGACATAAAATCAACAAAATATAACCACCCAAGATACTAAATCTTGGTAACACGTCCAAGGTACTCGACCTGGCAAAACGCATCCAAAATCACATCCATACCACCGTGATCACATGCCACGTCATCTCACGGTTGGATCAATCACTTGTTGCATCCTGACCACATGATCACAAGCCTTGTGTCACTGTAGGTTTGCTTAGGCTCTCACGGTTGGATCAATCACTTGTTGCATCCTGACCACATGATCACAAGCCATGTGTCACTGTAGGCCTCGCCTATGTCCAGACATTCACATACATAACACAGTACACCAAGGATATCACAATAATCCACACAAAGGCAACAAACACTTAGCACGATCCAAGTGGCAAATCACAACGCACCGAAATGAGATAGTATATATATATATATATTATCAACTCGCAAGATCAACACCAAGCATATCCATAGGATTCACTTAATCATTCACAAAACACACGCGTTTTGAAAGAGAGCCTTTAACGAGGCTAAACCGAATCTTTTAAAAGTTCATTTCAACCAACCAAACAAACACACTTAGACGATCACCGATCATCATATGCACAAAACAAGAAATATATGAACAAGGTACTTGCCTCGAATAATCGGTACCGAACACTCCGACGAACACGGTTCAACCGGGAAACCTCGAACACCTACAATCCTCCCGCGAAAATAACAAAAACATGATTACGACCAGTATAACGACCGGAGACAACGCGAAACACGCCCAATAATCAAAGGAAACCCCATTGAGTTATTTAATCGGGAATTAAATGCTCAAGGCTCCCTAATCATGATTGGGCTCAGACAAATTCGAGCTACGGATATACAATCCATAGAATACGATTAATAATACTCAAGAACATCAACCGATTTCATCAAGATCGGATGAACAACAAAATCAAGAAGGAAATCCCGAAAGTCAACCCTAAGAGATTTCAAGAAATTACCTTTCGATCCGGACGAACTCGAGTGGAGGATGATGTTAGATACGAATCAAGCTACCCAAAATGATGCACAAGGATGCTACCGATCACAACTCTCGATTTCCAGCTAAAAATTGCGAAGGAAGAAGAAGAAAGGGGAAAATGGCAACAAGTCATGTCACTCAGCCTATAAATAGCCGAGCACGTTACGGACGTAACCGACAGGGCCTTACGGCCGTAACTCGCCTTACGACCGTAACTCGCCTTACGGCCGTAACTAGCACCCTTGGGCTATTGCCCAAAACGCCTGGGCGCATTACGGCCGCAACTCGGCCAGAAATTACGGCCGTAACTCTCATCACCTTATGGCCGTAACTCGACCATCCCTTACGACCGTACTCGGCCACTCCCTTACGGCCGTACTCGGCCATGCATTATGGCCGTAATACTCGCAACCTTACGGTCGTAACTCGGCATTCATGCAGACGCAGCTCTCGTGCCGCCCTTCCGACGGTCTGTTAGACGTTCGACAATGTCTCAGTTACACTAACGCACTGTCTATGATTCCGAAAATCTGAAGATTGGAACGAACATGAATATGAGACAAATGCCCAATACTCTAGGAAAATTACGAAATGGCCCAAACGCCCGAAACATCATGAAACAACAACGAGTAACCAAACCGAAGCTCCCAACATGTATAACAACGCTAAATGAACTTATGGGAAACACGAAACAACAGTTTCGAACGAGATTCTCAAGAATCAAACTTAAGTGCGGAAAAGTCGCTAAGAAGCACGGAACGCAACAAAACGACACCGAAACAAACTCGGATGTAAAAAGTGCAGAATTAATCATTCTCAGAATGACGAAACAGTCACAAGTGAGCCGTTAAAACGGACTCCTGCCAAAAAAAAGAAATTTACCGAAAATCGAAATTGCAAATATTACATACTAGTATACTACCTTCCTTAAAAGAAGTTTCATCCAAAAACTTAATATAAGTAGGGAGGAGCAATATCCCACCAGGAACATATCAACGAGATACACAAGAACCGAATAACTCACACCCAACGGTGAAACGCTACAAGCAACGCAAAGAAACATACGGCGAAAATCACGCTCAACGACAACCATCACAATATCACAAGCAGAGACATCATAAAATCAACAAGTGTCAATTATAACCAAACAGATAGCACAAACAAGTCAATTTTCGTAACAATCACAAAACAACAGGTACCTATCACCAGAAAACATGCACAGTCGAAAAATAGATATTAACACACAACGATCCGCGAGGGTAACCACGAAGAACTCTGACCACGCCGAAATTCTCGAAGACCACACTAGGCATCTCCATGTCCTTTCGGAGCGGAGATGCAAATTCGATCCCCAAACCTCTCACCTACCGTCTCGCAATGCACGGCTCGGTATCCCAATTGACCGCAATCAAAACAGCTGACTAACGGTGAACGATGATTCTTCGTGGTGTGCTCTGTCGATGATAGAGATAGCTCAAAGGCTAACGCCCTATTCTGATACTCTCTCAATGAAGTACAAGTGAAACCCGCCATGTACTGACGAATCTCCGGCTTCATTTGCCTAATAAAATAACAGATCTTATCCTCCTCTGTTCTCACCTGATTCTGCACATAGCTGAGTTGATTGCTATAATAAATAATAGCTTGAGACAGCGTACATCTTGCGGCCTCGCCGAAAAGAATTCATTAATCCTCTGATTTCTGATCAGTTCTGGACAAAACTCATCTCTCATGAATATTTGGAACTCTGCCCACGCGACAACACGATCTCGAGGCTTAATAGCCTCCCACCAATTAGCGGCAGCTTTGTCAAGGAGATACTGAGCGACAGGCACCTTGCGCTCTTCTGGACAGTCAACTATCTCGAAAATCTTTTCCAACTGGAAAAGCCAACCATCCCAGCCCAATGCATCTGCGGCACCAGCAAAATGAGGGGGTTTCATACGAACCACTTCTAGAAGACACTGATTTGCGCCAATGTTCTGGTTCACATCTGTATTACGTTGAACTGCTTGAGTCAACTGAGTCATCTGTGCAGCTACCTGCTGCAAAATAGTGGCAACACTGATACCAACACCATCACCGGTAGTACGATCCTGATCACGCGTCTGGTTGCCACGACCACGACCTCTGCCCCTCGGCATACTGAATAAGTAACCACTTAGCACAACAGAAAATCATAACCCATAACACATACAACGATTACCATCGTAAGGCAACACACATACGAAAATCACAACAACAACGGCATCGTTCGGCGATTGCAACGGCTCGAACGATAATCGGCACACAATTACAAAATGTCGTGAAACAATCATATATGTATAAAATCATACAAACCCAAGCTCTAACAGCTCGCACAGGTGCGACAACACACAAATCACCACGAAGCGACAACATTCAATACCAACATCTCTCATAGAGGGCTTACACAACGAATGCGTGGTGAACGACTCAACGCTCACACCACCAATTCAATCACAACTCGGAGGGCCAATAACCTAACGACAATCCTACAGAAATTATTTCATAGAGCCTGGTGTAGCTCAACAAGCCCTTCTGCCCGTAGACGAAGGGCTTGTGGAGCGGCTAATCCGTCAAGGTCGGACCGGACCTTTCCGTCTTACCCTACACCAGGAAACTAGACCGGTCGTCTCGGCCGGAACTGCAGGGATAGCCTCGACGCCCTTGCCTTGGTTCGCTACGCTTCAAACCCGTTTGCCAACCAGTCCTCGCATCATACACACATTCCCTGACCGCAAAAAGGAAATGATAGGTTTTAAAAATGAAAACCACCTTTTTGAAAAAAAAATTGGAAACACCAGTTGATCTTGAGTATCACATTTCGAAAAAGTAATACAAACACCGTTATCGAGACTTTGAAAACCATCTTGCGTTTGATAAAAATGAGGACATCTTTCTTTTAGTTAAAAACTTTCAGAAATATTCGATCTTCGGGTCTAAGCAAATGCGTTTTTAAATTACTGAAAATATCTCAAAATATTTTGGTCCTCAAAGTGGAATAATTTTGAAACATATAGTGACACTAGTAGGCACCTTGAAAATACCGCGAGAAAATAATCCATTTTAAAAGTACGTCTCAAAATTTATTCTCTAAGATACTCAATGTTTTTTTTTTTTGAAAAAAAAAATCCATTGGGCCAGAATGCCCAAAACTCACATGTGTCGACATTCGCTTACACATCTCATAGTACATTCATCAAATCATTCAAAATCAAAACAAGACATGTCTTTTCCCGGAAAATAGACAGTCAAATAATCACAGTCCAAACTTGCCTAGGACCAGGGCTAAACCACTGGTCCCATCTGAGGCCTCTATGGACCCTCCCGGACTGGCCATAGTTAAAAATCAAAATCATGCACATGCATCGCCTAGGATCAGGGCTAAACCACTGGTCCCATCTGAGGCCTCTATGGACCCTCCCGGACTAGCAAGCCAACAAGCTCGTGAATCAAGAGCGAAATCACAGATTCCTCTGAGGCCCGTCGGACCCTCCCGGAGTGAGCAAATCACACACATATACATTACCATTCCATATTAAGCATAAGAGTTTCATGAGAATACTTGCAAAACGAGCAAATCATTTTGGAAATCATTAGCAGCGGACAAAATCGACAGTAAAAAATACATTAGTAGCGGCACTACTCCTCATATAAACAAAATATGAGAGTCAAATAAACACATATCACGAAACCAAAATCTACATAAAGATTCCATCACTTAACAAATAATCATACAAGTGGCTCGTGTCACACGAGGCACAACACAAAGAAGGGAGACTTACATCCACTGGTCGCACGAAAATGATGATCGCCCCACGATATAATCACGACCAATGAACTCAGACAATGCGTCGCGACACGACTCAGTCAGACAAAATCCGACGAGACAATACTCAACAGATACAACTTGACCTGACAGCCTAGGTTTCCACAACTTTGCTACGATACCATTTATGTAACACCCCCAATCCTCTCAGGGATATCACACGATGTAGACCCTTTCCTCAAGGATCTACCAGGCTGGTAATTAAAGTCAAACATCCAAATATCGCCTTTAAGGCTAAAATGACCCAGTAGACCGATTTGGTCTTTCAGTTAATACATACAACTCAATCTCAATACATACCCACGCAAGGGTCAAAATACAACTCGCTCCCGTACAACGGGGAAAATACTGAAGCGGAAATAACTACAACTGAACCAATACAACGTTGTACGGGTCCTCATGTGATTAGTATCGATTATCATTCATCATCCTTCGTGCCAACCCTGTGCTATGCTCCCCATGGCCTTGCACGTACCTGAATGCAATACAGACATCACCCCACCCCACCCCACCCCCCACCCCCCGATTTCTCGGGGGTTAGCAAAATTCCACTATTTTGCTAGTGCAAGTACAAAGTGCAAATACGAGTCATACAAATCATATTCCAAGAGTAATAATAATCAGGAATCCTCAAAGATTCAAGCATAACGGAAAATACTTCCAGAGGCAAAGAGTTTGAGTAAAACATTCCAACTTCGAAGGATCACAAATCAAGAGAACAATTTATAAAATATTTTAAAATGTCCTCGGGAGTTTTTACGGAAAAATCATTTACTATTATCGAATCCTTCTCTTTTCAAAAATCGAAAGGGGTCACAGCCCAAAGATTTGATTTCTCAAATAAAAACCAACAATAATTCACAGGGTCCACAACCCAGACCACATGTCCTCTACGGACATAAAATCAGCAAATATAACCACCCAATATACGAAATCTTGGTAACACGTCCAAGGTACTCGACCTGGAAAAACACAACCAAAATCATATCCATACCACCATGATCACATGTCACGTCATCTCTGTAACACCCCCGATATATTCAGGAATATTACAACGCCGTAAATCCTTTACATAAGAATTTACAAGGCTGGAGAAATGAAAAGACAACAACAGATGCTAACATATGAAAGTAACTCAAATAAAATACAACAGTACTAGACCAATACCTAGAATACAAATATCCAAAGGAAGAATATTAATACATCACCAAATCCAATCATCACAAATGACGACATACTCGAGTACTTATTAAAAAGAACACAAACAACAGACAATTAAACCCGGCCAGAACATCACTCTGCACCCTCGTCGTCATGCATCTCCAGTGGTTGCTTCCCTGCTCTCCTGGATCCTGAACATAAATAAATGTTCACCCCCTAAGGGGTTAGCACAATGATGCTAGTACAAGTACCACAACATATTATTCGACATCTCACGAAGAATAATAATAACATAAATGACGAAATACAAACGAGTCTCCTCCTACGAGAAACTCATAAGTAACATATACAATTGATAATCACAACATGATATCACAACATACACATGGTAATTCCGATGATCCAGAATTCACTGCCTAGATCCCTAGACGATCCCATCGGACCAACACGAGGTGGAAGAACCTGTCCGATGATCCAGCGCACGCTAGCATAGATCCCAAGATGATCCCGTCGGACCAACACGATGTGGACATACAACAATGACACATATGCACGATAATATGTATAACATCAACAAGTAAAACATAAATAAGGTACTTGCCTCGAATCGATGACAATGATAAAACTCCAACGAATATCAATACACTCGAAGGCCGCCCCTTCGATTAATCACGTTGCAAATCTCGAACCTTAAACATAAGAAATAATATAGAATTCATCTCACGTCATACGAACATCTAACATTCCAAATTACGGTCGAAAGTTCATAAAATGTATCCTGTTTGACCTGCTTAACGTACGTTATATACCCTTTATAGCGTACGTTAAGCCTACTCGTTAGCGTACGTAAGCTACGAAGTCTAGCGTACGCTAACCATGCATCAACAGTTCCTCTCTGATCAGTCGACTGACTCATCTGATAATATAATGTACGTTACGTACCAAACGTAACGTACGTTAATTCTGCCCGTTAGCGTACGTAAGCTACAGAGCCTAGCACACGCTAAACATGCATCCTACAGTCTCCTCCCTGATCAGACAACTGACTCGTCGCACGAAAACTCAGTGTTAACGTACGTTAACTCCATACGTGATCACTCATGAAAACTTGAATGATCTAATGGTCTTCAATGTCTTACAATTTTGAGGATAATCATATTATCATGATGTCGTACTCCAATCTTGATTACAAATTCTCATATGTAATTCGGAAGGTCTAAGGTTGATATCAATATCATTCTATCATTCAAACTATCATCTTGAAGATTATTAACAGTCCACCTTTACAAGATACAACAAATTCTTCCATGATCAACCTCATGGGTTCGTCTAACAACAATGATGTTAATACCAAGTCCGTGATTACTACGAAGACACTTTCCAAATTTGGATTATCAATCTCAGAAAACTTCCTTTACTTGTAGCAAGATTCAAATTATGATGCTCTTAACCGAGGCACTTAAAGCATAATCATCTCAACTTCCTAGACATGATGTTGGTTGAATAATTCATCCATGGAACTTAATATCTTGATAGCATAATCATAATATTCTTAAGGATACAAATCCAAGGTTGGGGGTAGCATTAACATACCTTAAGATGAAGAAAATACCAAGACAATAGGTAGAATCCAACTCCGGTTGCGTGTGTGCCAATTATAGATGATTCTCCACTTCACTGATCAAGTATAGTAATCTCCAATCTTCAATGACCAAGTATTAAGTAATCTAAGGTGTAAAAGGTGGCTGGGAACTCTCTAGGGATGAATTATGTTGAAAACCAAGTGAAAGAAACTAATGAAATGAAATGGGGTGATCTCCTATTTATAACTTTCTAACCTTAACGTACGTTAGTCGTCATGCATAACGTACGTTAGTCGCTTAGCGTACGCTACCCAACATACTTAGCGTACGCTATCGTCACTGATAGTTAACTGTTCTCATTCTGTACTCGATTACGTACGCTACACCATTAGGTTACATACGTAAGCAACGCCAATTAGCGTACGTTAACACTCATTGACTTCAAAATTGTCCAGGTTCATCCGCGGGAATCTTATCCGTACCCATCGTCTGGATGGCGCATGTGCTAGCTGCCCAGCTCAATTATTGGCCTCTTTGTGTACGCTACGCTTCATTCATAGCGTACGCTAGCTTTGGCGAATAACGTATGTTAAAATTCCTTCTTAACGTACGTTATCACGTATTTGCATGAGAAAATTTACATGTTGTCATAATCATGTACAAGGATACAAATACGAGAAATATCATTCTTCGATTATCGATATCACAAATCCAAATAATACAGGGTTCAATTACAGATGAAATACTCAATAATTAATCCGGATATTACATACTCTCCTTCTAAAAAGGAGTTTCGTCCCGAAACTCAAGACAAAAATAACTTTGGATATCTGGACCTCATGCTATCTTCCGTTTCCCAAGTGGCTTCTTCCACTCCGTGGCGCGACCATTGAAACTTAACCAAAGTGATCGATTTGTTTCTCAATTGCTTAACTTGATTCTCGAGTATCCTGGTCGGTCTCTCTTCAAACGTGACATCCTTAGCGACTTCGATCTCGCCTAAATCAATGACATGACTGGGATCTGGTATGTACTTCCGTAACTGGGATACGTGGAACACGTTATGAACATATCTCAATGACGACGGTAATGCCAATCTGTATGCCAACTCTCCAACTCTCTCAAGAATCTCGAACGGTCCGATATATCTCGGACTCAACTTTTCCTTTCTTCCGAAACGAAAGATTCCCCGAGTAGGAGAAACCTTTAAAAGTACATGATCTCCAGTACTGAACTCTAATGGGCGACGGCGCACGTCTGCATAAGATTTCTGTCAACTCTGGGTGGTCAATAGTCTATCGCGAATCAAGGCTATCTTCTCTCGGGTCTGTACGATCAATTCTGGTTCCGTCTCGATCAAGGCTGATGAATCGTCCCAACATAGGGGCGATCTGCATCTCCTCCCTATAATGCCTCAAATGGTGCCATCTTAATGGAAGCATGCCAACTATTGTTGTAGGTGAATTCAATCAACGGTAGATGAACTTCCCACTCAATTGACCAATCTAAGGCACAAGCCCTCAACATGTCTTCCACTGTTTGAATAGTCCTTTCGGATTGTCCGTCTATCTGCGGATGATAAGCTATGCTGAAGTTCAATTCGGTTCCCAAGGCTTTATGAACTGCCTTCCAAAAATGAGACACAAAATGACCATCTCGGTTAGAAATAATGGTCTTCGGCGTACCATGCAATCGAACGATTTCTGCAATAAACACTCGTGCCAACTTCTTTGGTCCCCAAGTGTCCTTAATGCCTAGAAAATGAGCTGATTTGGTTAAACGATCAACTATCACCCAAATTATGTTTGTCCCTGTTCTAGTCTTCGGCATATTAGTGATAAAGTCCATCGATATGTCCTCCCACTTCCATTCAGGAATCGGGAGCGGCTTCAGCATCCGGGCAGGTCGTTGATGCTCGATCTTAACCTGCTGATAAACCAAACATTTCGAGACGTAATCGGCTACGTCTTTCTTCATGTAGCCCCACCAGAAATTCTGTTTCAGATCCTTATACATCTTACTGGTGCCCGGGTGATAGAATAGGGCGTACTGTGAGCTTCCTTTAGAATTGTTTGCTTCAAAACATCGATATCGGGAACACAAAGTCGATTTTGAAATCTCAAGACTCCATCATCATAAATTACAAATCCTGGGGCTTTCCCCTTGCTCACTTCATCGCGTAACCGAATCATCGGAGGATCATCCAATTACTTAGATTTGATTTCTTCGGTTAACGATGAAGTTATTTCCATCACACACAGTTGTCCTTGGACTCTTTGCAATAATACTTCAATTCCTTCGCGAATCAATTTTCGTTGAATGCTGGGCTGGGAGGTCAGAGTCTCGAGTATTTGAATAGAAACAGACTTGCGGCTAAGTGCATCGGCCACTAAATTCGCTTTGCCTGGATGATACAGAATCTCTAAGTCGTAGTCCTTAATCAGTTCCAGCCATCTCCTTTGCCTCATGTTTAACTCCTTCTGACTGAAGATGTATTTGAGACTCTTGTGATCCGTAAACATTTGACATTGGGTCACGTACAAGTAATGTTTCCAGATTTTCAAAGCAAAAACTACCGCTGACAGCTCCAAATCATATGTTGGGTAATTTACTTCATAAGGTTCAGCTGTCGTGACGCATAGGCGATCACCTTCTCATTTTGCATCAATACACACCCGAGACCTTGGTTCGAATCGTCACTGTAAACTATGAATCCTCCAGTTCCCTGTGGGAGTGCTAAAATCGGTGCCGTCGTCAATCTTCTTCAATTCATCAAAGCTAGTCTGGCACATTTCGTTCCACTCAAACTTTTGAGTTTTCTGCAGTAGTCGAGTAAGTGGGCGGGTAATTTTGGAAAACCCTTACACGAACCGACTATAATACCCAACAAGTCCTAAGGAACTCCAGACTTCTTTCACATTCTTAGGATACATCCAATCCATAACTGCTTCGATTTTATGGGGATCTACTCGGACTCCTTTTGCTGATATCACATGACCGAGGAACATTACTTCCTTTAGCCAGAATTCACACTTATAAAGCTTGGCGTACAATTGTTCATTTCTCAAAAGGTCTAAAACGATCCGCAAATGCTGTGCATGCTCTTCCGGGCTCTTGGAATAACCCAGAATTTCATCAATAAATACTACCACGAATTTGTCCAAATACTCTATGAACACTCGGTTCATCAATTGCATGAATACAGCAGGTGCATTAGTGAGACCAAACAACATCACTACAATCTCATAGTATCCATAGCGAGTTCTGAACGCTGATTTTGGAACATCGGATTCCTTAATCCTCAACTGATGATATCCCGACCTCATATCAATCTTAGAAAACACTGTTGCTCCTTGCAACTGGTCAAACAAATCATCAATCCGTGGCAACGGATACTTGTTCTTGATCGTCATCTTGTTCAGCTCTCGATAGTCAATACATAATCGAAGCGATCCATCCTTCTTCCGGGTGAAAAGAACTGGTGCACCCCAGGGCAAAACGCTTGGATGGATATAGCCTTTGTCCAGTAACTCTTCCAGTTGCTTCTTCAATTCATACATCTCAGTAGGTGCCATACGATATGGTGCCTTAGAAATTGGTGTAGCTCTTGGTTCCAGCTCGATGGTGAATTCTACATCCCGTCGTGGTGGTAGTCCAGGTAATTCGTCAGGAAACACGTCCGGAAATTCGTTCACCATAGGAATGAATGAAAGTTCCACTTTTCCGTCTTCCTTCTTCATTGCGTAACACCAGTATCCGGTACAGCCCTGTGTCAGCAATTTGACAGCTTTCATCGCTTTGATCATCTTTCCTGAGCTTCCTGGCCTCCATCCCTCAAACAGTATTTCGGAACCATCGTCAGCTATCATCGAGATATTCCTCTTTCGATAGTTTACAATAGCTCTATATCGATTAAGCCAATCATCTCCGAGTATCAGGTCGTCTCCTTGCATTTCTATCACAATCAGATCTGAGGGCCACTCTCTACCTCCAATTGATACAGGGAAATCTCTAGTTTCTAAGTTTCCCACAATTCTCTCCCCACTCGGTAAACCCACAACATAAGGCTCACAATTATGAAAACCAGAAATATTCAAACGATTTACACAAGACAAAGATATAAATGAATGCGTAGCTCCTGTGTCGAATAAAACACTAACTGACTGTAAAGGATCTGAACAGTACCTGAGGCAACAGCAGCATCCTGATCGTCTGCCCTCCTCATCTCATATAGGCATGGAGGAACGGACCCGGCACTCGATGTCCCCTTTCGATCGAATTGTCCTCCTGCCTCGTCCGCAACCAAAATTTTGGGGCAGCTGAACACTCTGCTGCGTCTGCTGAATACTTGCTTCCTTCTGAGATGGCTGTGATGTATGGGCTCTAAAAGATTTTGCAACCTCTTCACAAAACACCGCATGATGTCCCTCTCGACCACAATCATAACACGTCACTGTGGGAAATGAGCAATCTTGTCGATAATGTCCTATCCGACCACAGTTAAAGCACTTCCTTGTCATATCTGTCGTGGCTGATACTGCTCCAAAGTTCTTTCCGCTCTTTGATGGGTATTGAGGTTTCTTGAACGAATGAAAGGATGCCTGGGCTTTGCGGGGCCAACTGCTCTTGTGCACTATAAAACTACCAGAGACTTTCTACTTCTTGGATTCTGCAAACTTTTCCATCGCTGCTTCTTTGATTTCATACGCCAATACTTTATCCTGATATTGACGGAGAGTGGTACATTCGAAATCGAACATGTACCTCTGAATCTCTGGTTTCATTCTCATATCAAAGTGGATCATCATTCTGCATCTGTTCTGACCAGATGTCGAACAAATACCAGCTGCTGGTTAAACGTCTTAATCGCCTGAGATACTGCAGATCCGAAGGCTGCGTGGAGAAAAACTCCCGAACTTTGGCTTCCCTTACCGGACGAGGGCAGTACTGAGCTTCCATCATCAATCTAAATTCTCCCCAGTCGTCATCATGATCTACAGGCCGGATGGCTTCCCACCACTTAGACGCTTTCCCTATCAGAAAGTACTGAGCAATAGAGGCTCTCCAGTCATCTGGGCAATTAATCCCGGCAAATATTTTTCTCCAGTTCTTTTAACCAATGATCCCACGTCGGTGTCTCATAAAAGCTGTCAAATTTGGGTGGTTGCATCTTCGGCACCTCTTGCAGCCATCGGTCGCCTCGATTTCCCATGTCTGGGATACCTTGATGTCTATCTCCATGTTGTAATCCTACTGCCACCTGCATTCGGTCCACGACCTGGGCAAACTGAGTCATCTGGTTAACTACCTGACGAAGAATTTTGGGCACAACAGGTTTTGGTTCATTGTTAATAGATCTTTGTGGCTCGCCTGAGCTGTGGCTGGCCTGATTAGAAGGCGAAGCCTCTCTTTCAGCATTCATTCGTCCGCGTCCGCGACTGCGACCACGTCCACATCCACCTCTCAGCATACCGTAAGCATAAATACTCAATATACAGGAAACGATATCGTTCTAACGTTCAAGTATAAAGAGGTATAACATGTAAAGGACGAGGTAGAGTTTAGGAACTTACAACCACCGCTCGCACGAAGACGTAGGCAGTACAATGATGTTATTCACGACCGGTTACCTCAAAAGACATATATGACCCCTATTTTAACCTAATGGCCAAGATATCCATAATCTTAGCTCTGATACCATATTCTGTAACACCCCCAATATATTCAGGAATATTACAGCACCGTAAATCCTTTACATAAGAATTTACAAGGCTGAAGAAATGAAAAGACAATAACAAATGCCAACATATGAAAGTAACTGAAATAAAATACAACAGTTCTAGACCAATACCGAGAATACAAATATCCAAAAGAAAAATATTAATACGTCCCAAATCCAATCATCACAAACGACGACATACTCGAGTACTTATTAAAAACAACACAAACAACAGACAATTAAACCCGGCCGGAACATCACTCTGCACCCTCATCGTCATGCAGCTCCAGTGGTTGTTTCCCTGCTTTCCTGGATCCTGAACATAAATAAATATTCACTCCCGAAGGAGTTAGCACAACAATGCTAGTACAAGTACCACAACATATTATTCGACATCTCACGAAGAATAATAATAACATAAATGACGAAATACCAATGAGTCTCCTCCTACGAGAAACTCATAAATAACATACACAATTGATAATCACAACATGATATCACAACATACACATGGTAATTCCGATGATCCAGAATTCACTGCCTAGATCCCAAGACGATCCCATCGGACCAACACGAGGTGGAAGAACCTATTCGATGATCCAGTGCACGCTAGCATAGATCCCAAGATGATCCCGTTGGACCAACACGAGGTGGACATACAACAATGACACATATGCACGACAATATGTATAACATCAACAAGTAAAACATAAATAAGGTACTTGCCCCGAATCGATGACAAGGATAAAACTCCGACGAATATCAATTTACTCGAAGGTCGCCCCTTCGATTAATCACGTTGCAAATCTCGAACCTTAAACAGAAGAAATAATATAGAATTCATCTCACGTCATACGAACATCTAACATTCCAAATTACGGTCGAAAGTTCATAAAATGTATCCTGTTTGACCTGCTTAACGTACGTTATATACCCTTTATAGCGTACGTTAAGCCTACTCGTTAGCGTACGTAAGCTACGAAGTCTAGCGTACGCTAACCATGCATCAACAGTTCCTCTCTGATCAGTCGACTGACTCGTCTGATAATATAATGTACGTTACATACCAAAAGTAGCATACGTTAATTCTGCCCGTTAGCATGTGTAAGCTACAGAGCCTAGCGCACGCTAAACATGCATCCGACAGTCTCCTCCCTGATCAGACAACTGACTCGTCGCACGAAAACTCAGTGTTAACGTACGTTAACTCCATACGTGATCACTCATGAAAACTTGAATGATCTAATGGTGTTCAATATCTTACAATTTTGAGGATAAGCATATTATCATGATGTCGTACTCCATTCTTGATTACAAATTCTCATACGTAATTTGGAAGGTCTAAGGTTGATATCAATATCATTCTATCATTCAAACTATCTGTTGGGAGTATGCCCTCGAATGCCACTCACAGGATGTTAAGTGAGGGCATTGTACTTGTTATTATGTAAATCATTAATATAAGGCAATGGATATTTCTTTATTTACTGGAAGTTACTGGCGTTCTTGACTCGTAAATATATATAAAGAAACTAGTCCGTGTATGAGAGCAAAACATTCCACTCCTTATTGGATAAGGAGGTCGGCACTGGAAAGGTTTATAGCTCAAATACTTAATCGTTCGCAAGTCGATGAAACTTGACTGGGCGTTAAGTTTATGTGAAGACTTGTATGACGTCTTCTTTGACATGGAGAGTGCCTGTCAAACACTAATGGTTAGTGGGAGCACACATTATAGGTATGCTAATTGGATTAGTATACTCGAACCGACTCACCCTCGATTCGTCACACGGATTTCACTCCGGGACAGTCAATGACGAAATAGAAAGGTTGTGATAGGTATTCGTGAACCTTCGACTTGAGGATTTAGTAGAGATGTGCTTGTGACGTCAAGATTTTCATTAGAGTAGTTCGACCCTGTAAACCGGAAGGCGGGGGTCAACCTCGACGTGCATCTTGACAGGCAAGTAGCAGGTCCTACTGAATACCAAGATAGAATTCTTTCTCCCGTTAGTGAGCGGGTTATATGTCCTATGCGGTTATTGGCAGATGAGATCATAAGTCTTTGGCCAAAGCATTGGAGCTAGTTGTATTGGATACACGAGAGCTCGATGATCTCAATTTGCATTAACGCATGCATAGCGTCAAGTACAGATAGGGTTTGACTGACCGTGACCCTATAACTTGATCGGGACATTTGAAAGAAGGGTTTATACGTATACTGATATTTATGACAGAATGGTTCTTGAATGATCTTATCATTCGTTCTCAGTTGGGGTACAGTGTAGGCCGCCAAGATGGCTAGGCGGTGCTACTACTCTTTGGTTTCTCCCATTGTTGACTGAGACGGACCTACCAAGTCGCGCAATAGGATTGACGACAGAATGATTCAAGCTAATTCTCTCACAATGAATATTACATTGGATGTTTAAATCGATTTATTGGATAAATTGATTTACGGCCTAATGAATTAAATAAATTACTGGGTGATTAATTTAATTCATAAATATAATTATTTCCTAGGGAAACTAATTATATTATTATATATTTGATATGATTAATTAATTGGATTAATTAATTGAAATACATCGGAACAAAATTGGAGTTTATCTGTTTGGACTCACGGGAGTCCGAAACGAACCGAACTCTTTCATTCCTTCTAGATGCCTCCCCCCAACCCCATTTCCACCAACCTTCCCCTTGTCTTTTCTTTCATTTTTTAAATGAAAGACAATGACTTGTGGGGAAGACTTCTCATGTGGATGAGTTGGTTGATGTGGGAGTAGAATATATGATGGAAGACTTCCTCTCTTTCATTGATTGATTTCATACGGTTGAGAGAGGAATGAGAGAGATAAGTTCTTTCTCAAAAAGTCTTCTTCTTCATTTTTCATTTCATGTTCTTGATTTTTCTTGGAGGAAAATTGAGAGATATAAAAGAGATATTGTGAGTTATACACTTAGAGTGTGATAATAACATAGAAAGCTTCATCATCCTAGCTCTAGCCATATCCTCGGAGGATAGCAAGGTGATCGTCGTTCCGTTCGTTTCTCCGGCGCGTGGCAAGTAGAGACGCGGTGCTTTCGGCATTGGATTATCCAAGAGCTTGGAGCGGATTGGATTAGTAGAGATCAATCAAAGCTCGGGGAATATATCAAGAGAAGGATACCATTTAATCAACGGACTACAATGGTATGTTTTCTCGTATCTCTTGTGTTTCGTTTTAATATTCGTATATATATAGCTCGATCGATCCTCGTAGGGATTCGGATCGAATTAATTTTCGTTTTACTGCTTCCGCTAGGCCTTCGTTTTAGGCACCGAATCCCAATAGTGGTATCGGAGCGTAGGTCTTGCGATCGTATATACGATATTGGCATTTGGAATGCTCGATTAGATGTTGAATGATTTGGAATCATTTTAGTCATAATCGTGGTATATGTTTTTCGTTCGTAATAGTTGTATTTTTGGTAAGTTTATGTATAAATATAAATCGTAAATTTCTAGGAAATATGATTTATATTGAAGATATGAAAGTCGGAAAATATAGATATTGGATATCTGGTCGAAAATCTAGCCCCGAATCGTCGTCGGACGACTTTTTGGACAAAGGGTCAAATCTGGACGAGGGTGACTCGGTCATGTCCTGGGTGACACGGGCCTTGTCCGGCAGTCTGCAAGCCACTTCCAGGATGACCCAGCCGTGTCTGGTGACATGGGCCGTGCCAGACAGGACGACCCGGCCGTGTTTGGTGACACGGGCCGTGTCTGGCCGGCAGGCTTCTAGAGGTGACTCGACCGTGTCATTTGACACGTCCGTGTCTGGCAGGAATGTCCAGGACACTGCCGGCACGACCCGACCGTGCCATTTGGCATGGGCCGTGTCTGGACGGCAGGCTGCCGATGGTGACTCGGCCATGGCAGGCCAGTTTCGCCCCAGCTCGATTTTTTCGTGTATTCTTGAAAATTAATCTCCCGCATATTAAATTGGATTTAATATGATTAAAATTATTTATGGTACTTAATTTTATAAGGGAAATTCGATTAATTGGAATATTTATGGGTGACCAAATTATTTGAACGTTTTTCATATTACCGGTTTTGTGAATCGATTGGATCGGTTCGTATTGTTGATTGGATCGATGTATCTCTACGCTTTCCATTTATATAGTATTTATTGGATGAATGCTTTTGAATGGGGATGTGGTTCATGGACTTAGTTTTTGAATCATTTGTTTTAATCGATTGGGTTGTAAAGGCCGTTTTGAGCATATTTATTTTACTAGAAATATTTGTATCTAGGATGCAATTTTTCAATGTAAAATTTATATGTAATGACGAAGACCGAAGGAAAATCCGTTTCGAGAATACGAAGATTCAAGATGAAGACTTGTAATTAAATTACGGAGTTTTTGTTTTTTAGGAACGGTCCATAAACTACATGTTGGTAGCAACTAGGCTGTGAATGGTTGTTTCATATTGTATGAATGCCACAAACGCACTTAAATGAATTAATGTGCAAAGTGTAACATTAATCGCGATAATTATCCCACAACAAATTATTAAGTTTACAAGGTTTCAAGGTTTTTCTTCCCTCCATCGAGCTTTCGGGAAATTGAAATCCAAACCGGATGTGCTATGCTTCCGAGTTATCGGGGTAGTGATTCCGGGAGGACGGATAAATTACCAGGAGCGTATTGGATGCCTTCGGTTGGATCAAATTTTATCCTTAGGGACCTGATAGGTTGCCGGATAAGATTCAATTGTGAAACTGATTTGCGTCGATTGTATAAACTTAACTTGTTCACGAACCATAGAAACCGTATAGGTTGAGGGGAGTGAACAAGGGGAAAAAAAAGATCGAATCATCCATTAGATGGGTTGGTGTTGGACACCACATTATGAAAATTAATAGACTAGAAACCTGTTCGGTTGCCCTCTATTAAGATTTATAAAGAACTTGATCACCACTATGAAGTAGAGCGACGATACTTTCGAATTTCACATGGGAGTGTGTTATTCCGATAAAAATAGTGGGAGCTGGGTAACAAGAATAGAAAAGACCTTAATTCTATACTCAGATTATAATTAAACGAGTCACTAATTAATCTATCATACTTAATGCAGACATAACTCTCAATATGACAATGAATCCACTCGCAATTCTACTCGAAAAGAACACCTTGAACGGACCTAACTTTGTGGATTGGCTCCGCAATCTGATGATAGTCCTCAGTATAGAGGCACTGGGATATGTCTTGGAGACGGATATTCCGGCACCTCCGGTGCGGACAAGAGCTAATCAAGAAGAGATTGAAAACCACTAAAAGTGGGTTAAGGATGACGTAAAAGTCCGTGCTTACATGATGGCTTCTATGTCTAATGAGCTTCAGAGAGCTCATGATAAAATGACTTCTGCTAGGCAGATTCTATCTCACTTAACCGAGCTTTATGGTGAGCACAGTCGAACTGCTAGATATGAGATATCCAAGCAACTGTTCGGTGCAAGGATGAAGGAAGATGAGAAGGTTGGGGACCACGTCCTAAAAATGATATCCATGATCGAGAGATTGGAGGCTCTTGATTTTAAGATGGATACTTCTCTTCAAACCGACCTTATCCTACAGTCTCTCCCTGATTCCTTCTCAAAGTTTGTTATGAACTTCAACTGCAATGAGATTGCATGTAACTTAGCTGGGCTAATGAACAAACTCGTGACTGCTCAGTCTCAGATGAAGACTCATGGATGAAGGAGTCTCGCCTCTTGTGATTTCTTCCGACTCCTGAGGTCTAAGAACAAGAAGAAAAAGACCAAGAAGCAGACGGGACCACAATTCAAGGACTTCAAGGGTAAGGGCAAGGCCCCGATGGTTCCTAAGAACAAGAAGAAGAAGGATGCATGTCTCAAGTGCGGTGAGCTGGGCCATTGGACAAGAGACTATCCGATTCTTCATGGCGCTTCAGGTACAGAACTTTTAGTTTTGGAAATGAATTATTCTGCTACTGTATTTTCTACTTCTTGGATACTGTATTCTGGTGCTAGTTCTCATATTTGTACCGTGAATTAGGATCTGGAACAAAGTAGGAAGCTTGGAGCTGGAAAAGTGATGGTCACTGTCGGAAGCGGGCATAGTGTCAAGGCAACCGACATAGGATCACTTCTTTTTGGATTTAGAATCCGGCTTTATTTTTAGAAGATGTACTTGTTTTGCCCAAGGGGCATAAAAACATTGTATCAATTCCGGTCATGGATCGAAAAGGCCTTTTCATTTTTCATTGGTGATGGTTCCTGCAAAATTTATTTTAGAAATAAACTCGTGGGTACTGCTACATTGTTAAATGGATTGTATCATCTAATCCTCAGTAACAAAGTCGTTGTGAATACTATGACTAGGAAGCGTGGTGGGGATAAAACTAATCAAGTTTTGAAATGGCATCTTAGACTTGGTCATGTTGGTTAGACCAAGGTTCACAAAATGGAAAAAGATGGACTTATGGGTCCATTGGGATTGGATCCCTTTCCTACTTGTGAATCTTGCCTTAAAGGCAAAATGACTAAGTCCCCCTTCACAGGGACTTTTGAAAGAGCCGCTGATAAACCGGGATTAATCCATACCAACGTTTGTGGTGCTTTGGAAGCAGTACGTGACGGATATTAGTATTTCATTACGTTTACAGATGATCATACTAGGTATGGTTATGTATACTTAATGAAACGTAAATCCGAGGCCTTTGAGAAATTCTAGGAATTTAAGGCCCTAGTCGAGAAACAAACTGGAAATCATATCAAAGCACTTCGGTTGGACCGAGGTGGCGAGGATATGAGTACGAAGTTTGACAAGTTCCTGAAGGAAGATGGAATAGTATCACAACTAACACCTCCAGGCACTCCTCAGTTAAATGGTGTGTCAGAAAGAAGGAACCAGGCCTTGTTAGACATGGTCCATTCCACGCTAGGCTATACTGACTTACCGATTTACCTGTAGGGGTATACACTCCTGACTGCTGCATATATCTTGAACAGTTGTCCTTCCAAATTCGTTCCTAAAACTCCACATGAGATGTGGGAGGGCATGAAACCAAGTCTTAATCACATTAGAATTTGGGGATGTCCCGCCTATGTCAAGGAGACTAAGGTGGACAAAATGGAAGCGAGGTCCGTGAGGAGACGTTTCATTGGATTCTCATCTGAGGTGATGGGTTATCTATTCTACATGCCCTAAGAACGAAAGATCATTGTTGCTTTCCATGCACACTTCCTGGAAGATGAGTTCATTCAGGAAGGCGGAGGAGGTAGAAATATTTCTTTGGAAGAATACAATGAAACTCCTCAGGAGACACCTGTGCAAGAAATTGGAACCGAACCTTCTGTAACACAAGTACAACCACCTTGTAGGTCTAGTAGGGTGTCTCAATTACCTAAGATGTATAGTTTTATGCACTTGGAGGAACTGGGTTTCCACGAGGTTCCAGGTGATAAACAAGAGACCGACCCGTGACCAATGACCTAGCAATGGTGGATGTAGACTCCAAGAAATGGACTGTAGCAGTCTTCATGTAGTTGGGACCTTCGTTTTGACGAGGCAGTCAAAAGTTTGACTTCGTGCAAAATGAAGAAGAACCTTGTGTATACAAGAGGGTTAGTGGGAGTAAGATCACATTCTTAGTACTATATGTAGACGACTCTACTAATAGGAAGTGATGTGGGAATGCTCAGTTCTATGAAAGCTTGGCTTTCGAGTAATTTCTCCATGAAAGACTTGGGATAAGAAACCTATATTCTTGGAATTCGACTCTACTGGGATAGATCGAAGAGAATGATAAGTTTTTCCCAAGCCCTCTATTGAGATAAAATCTTAAAGCGATTTAAGATGGATTATTCTAAAAGAGGGTTCCTACCGATGCGAAATGGAATAAAACTCTCCTTGGTGATGTGTCCTCTGGGTGAGGAACAACGAAAGGAAATGAGTGATATACCATATGCTTCAGACGTGGGTAGCCTTCTGTATACTTTATTGTGTACGAGACCTGACATTGCGCATGCTGGGAGCGTGGTAAGTAGGTTTCGGGCTAACCCAGTTAGGGAACATTAGACTGCCGTAAAAGAATGTTCTCAAGTACTTTAGAAGGACTAGAGATATGGTTCTTATGTATGGCGATGGAGAACTGAATGTGATGGGATTCACTGTATTGGACTTCCAAGGACAGAAAGACGATTCTATGTCTACTTCTGCCTATATTTACTCTTAATGGAGGAGCAGTATCTTGGCATAGTGCCAAGTATAGCGCGGCTGCTAGTTCCACCTGTTAGGCTGAGTATAAAGCGGCCTCGGAGGCCTCCAAAAGAAGGATTAAGAAGTTACTGGGTAAACTTCACGTGACATCATGTGCTGCGCTGCCTATTTTTGTTTTTATACGATAACAATAGAGCGGTAGCACAGGCCTGGGAGCCGAGGTTTCACAACACTACCAAACACATTGAGAGAGAGTATCATCTCGTAAGAGAATTTATTCGCAAAGAGATACATTGTGCTGCATAGAATAGAGTCAGCCGGCTACGTCGGTGATCCACTGACCAAGCCACATTCTCAGATTAGCTTGGAGCGTAATCTGGAGAACATGGGTATTATATACCATAGCGTGTGGCATTGAGTGCAAGTGGGAGATTGTTGGGAGTATGTCCTCGAATGCCACTCAGAGGATGTTGAGTGAGGGCATTGTACTTGTTATTATGTAAATCATTAATATAAGGCAATGTATATTTCTTTATTTACTGGAAGTTACTGGCGCTCTTGACTCGTAAATATATATAAAGAAACTAGTCCGTGTATGAGAGCAAAACATTCCACTCCTTATTGGATAAGGAGGTCGGCACTGGAAAAGTTTATAGCTCAAATACTTAATCGTTCGCAAGTCGATGAAACTTGACTGGGCGTTAAGTTTATGTGAAGACTTGTATGACGTCTTCTTTGACATGGAGAGTGCCTGTCGAACACTAATGGTTAGTGGGAGCACACGTTATAGGTATGCTAATTAGATTAGTATACTCGAATCGACTCACCCTCGATTCGTCACACGAATTTCACTCCGGGACAGTCAATGACGGAATCGAAAGGTTGTGATAGGTATTCGTGAACCGTCGACTTGAGGATTTAGTAGGGATGTGCTTGTGACGTCAAGATTTTCATTAGAGTAGTTCGACCCTGTAAACCGGAAGGCAGGGGTCAACCTCAACGTGCATCTTGACAAGCAAGTAGCAGGTCCTACTGAATACCAAGATAGAATTCTTTCTCCCGTTAGTGAGCGGGTTATATGTCCTATGCGGTTATTGGCATATGAGATCATAAGTATTTGGCCAAAGCATTGGAGCTAGTTGTATTGGATACACGAGAGCTCGATGATCTCAATTTGCATTAACGCATGCATAGCGTCAAGTATAGATAGGGTTTGACTGACCGTGACCCTATAACTTGATCGGGACATTTGAAAGAAGGGTTTATACGTATACTGGTATTCACGACAGAATGGTTCTTGAATGATCTTATCATTCGTTCTCAGTTGGGGTACAGTGTAGGCCGCCAGGCTCGCTAGGCGGTGCTACTACTCTTTGGTTTCTCCCATTGTTGACTGAGATGGACCTACCGAGTCGCGCAATAGGATTGACGACGGAATGATTCAAGCTAATTCTCTCACAATGAATATTAGATATTGGATATCTAATTTGGGACATTGGATGTTTAAATCGATTTATTGTATAAATTGATTTACGACCTAATGAATTAAATAAATTACTGGGTGATTAATTTAATTCATAAATATAATTATTTCTTGGAGAAACTAATTATATTATTATATATTTGATGTGATTAATTAATTGGATTAATTAATTGATATAAATACATCGGAACGAAAACTCTTTCATTCCTTCTAGATGCCCCCCTCCCATTTCCACCAACCTTCCCCTTGTCTTTTGTTTCATTTTTTAAATGAAAGACAATGACTTGTGGGGAAGACTTCTCATGTGGATGAGTTGGTTGATGTGGGAGTAGAATATATGATGGAAGACTTCCTCTCTCTCATTGATTGATATCATACGGTTGAGAGAGGAATGAGAGAGATAAGTTCTTTCTCAAAAAGTCTTCTTCTTCATTTTTCATTTCATGTTCTTGATTTTTCTTGGAGGAAAATTGAGAGATATAAAAGAGAGATTGTGAGTTATATACTTAGAGTGTGATAATCACATAGAAAGCTTCATCATCCTAGCTCTAGCTGTATCCTTGGAGGATAGCAAGGTGATCGTCGTTCCGTTCATTTCTCCGGCGTGTGGCAAGTAGAGACGCGGTGCTTTTGGTGTTGGATCATCCAAGAGCTTGGAGCGGATTGGATTCGTAGAGATCAAGCAAAGCTCAGGGAATAGCTCAAGAGAAGGATAGCATCTAATCAACGGACTACAAGGGTATATTTTGTAGTATCTCTTGTGTTTCGTTTTAATATTCGTATATACGTAGCTCGATCGATCCTCGTAGGGATTCGGATCGAATTAATTTTCGTTTTACCGCTTCCGATGGGCCTTCGTTTTAGGCACCGTATCCCAACACTATCATCTTGAAGATTCTTAACAGTCCACCTTTACAAGATACAACAAATCCTTCCATGATCAACCTCCTAGGTTCGTCTAACAACAATGATGTTAATACCAAGTTCGTGATTACTACGAAGACACTTTCCAAATTTGGATTATCAATCTCAGAAAACTTCCTTTACTTGTAGCAAGATTCAAATTATGATGCTCTTAGCCGAGGTACTTAAAGCATAATCATCTCAACTTCCTAGACATGATGTTGGTTAAATAATTCATCCATGGAACTTAATATCTTGATAGCATCATCATAATATTCTTCAGGATACGAATCCAAGGTTGGGGCTAGCATTAACATATCTTAAGATGAAGAAAACACCAAGACAATAGGTAGAATCTAACTTCGGTTGTGTGTGTGCCAATTAAAGGTGATTCTCCACTTCAATGATCAAGTATAGTAATCTCCAATCTTCAATGACCAAGTATTAAGTAATCTAAGGTGTAAAAGGTGGCTGGGAACTCTCTGGGGATGAATTATGTTGAAAACCAAGTGAAAGAAACGAATGAAATGAAATGGGGTGATGTCCCATTTATAACTTTCTAACCTTAACGTAGGTTAGTCTTCATGGATAACGTACGTTAGTCGCTTAGCGTACGCTACCCAGCATACTTAGCGTACGCTATCATCACTGATAGTTAACTGTTCTCATTCCGTACTCGATTACGTACGCTACACGATCAGGTTACGTACGTAAGCAACGCCAATTAGCGTACGCTAGACACATACATTAGTGTACATTAACACTCGTTGACTTCAAAACTGTCCAGGTTCATCCGCGGGAATCTTATCCGGACCCATCGTCCGGCTGGCGCATGTGCTAGCCACCCAGCTCAATTATTGGCCTCTTTACGTATGCTACGCTTCACTCGTAGCGTACGCTAGCTTTGGCGGATAACGTACGTTAAGCTTCCTTCTTAACGTACGTTATCACGTATTTGCATGAGAAAATTTACATGTTGCCATAATCATGCACAAGGATACAAATACGAGAAATATCATACTTCGATTATCGATATCACAAATCCGAATAATAAAAGGTTCAATTACAGATGAAATAATCAATAATTAATCCGGATATTACAATCTCACGGTTGGATCAATCACTTGTTGCATCCTGACCACATGATCACAAGCCATGTGTTACCGTAGGTTTTCTTAGGCTCTCACGGTTGGATCAATCACTTATTGCATCCTGACCACATGATCACAAGTCATGTGTCACTGTAGACCTCGCCTATGTCCACACATTCACACACATAACACAGTACACAAGGATATCACAATAATCCACACAAAGGTAACAAACACTTAGCACGACCCAAGTGGCAAATCACAACGCATCGAAATGAGATAATATATGCATATATGTGTGCATATATATATATATATATATATATATGTATATATATATATATACCCCTATATAGTGTAGCTTTATTTTCAAAACTCTGTTAAGTGAGAGAACTGCGAGAACCACCTTTTGTACTCCTAATAATACATAATGTACATCATGTCAATGCATAAAACCTCTACTGATCATAATCCCTACTATATAGTAGGGTTTATATATATAGTAGGGGTTATCATCAGTAGGGGCTATTATAGTAGGGGTTATCATCAGTAGGGGTTATCTCCCGTAATAAAAATCGTATTTTACTATAATACCCTTTTGAATTAATAATATTTTTTAATATTTAAAAAACTCTCATTGGTTTAGAGGAGTTCTCGCAGTTCTCGCACTTAAGAGAGTTTTGAAAATAAAGCTCCCCATATATATATATATATATATATATATATATATATATATATATATATATATTAGGGCTGGGACTTAGGAATAACCGAACCGTAAAGGTAAAAACGGTTCGGTTCGGTTATTGGAAAAAAATTGTGTTTTTTTGGTTATTGGATCCTACTTCAAACTAAAGTTCGGATAACGGTTATTGATTTTTCGAACTCCGAAATACCCGAGAAACCGATATACATAAAATTCATGCTAAAAATAACTGAATACCCGGTTAATCTACATGTTTTCGGTTATTCTGTATGTTTTTGGTTATTTTACATTTTTGGGTATATACTATATTCTACATATTTTCGAATACTCTTGGAAATATATATAGTATATACTATATTGTCACATGTTGGAAATAACCGAATAACCGATAAAAATACTCAATATAATTTCGATTAAGGTATTTTTGGGCAATGCAAAAAAAATGAGGAACCGTACCCAAAAATTTTAATTCGGTTCGGATAATGGGTACGACTTTTTTTACTCAATAACCGAAAGTCCCAGCCCTAATATATATATATATATATATATATATATATTTTCAACTCGCAACATCAACACCAAGCATATCCATAGGATTCACTTAATCATTCACAAAACACACGCGTTTTGAATGAGAGCCTTTAATGAGGCTAAAATGAATCTTTTGGAAGTTCATTTCAACCAACCAAACAAACACACTTAGACGATCACCGATCATCATATCCACAAAACAAGAAATGTATGAACAAGGTACTTGCCTTGAATAATCGGTACCGAACATTCCGACGAACATGGTTCAACCGGGAAACCTCGAACACCTACAATCCTCCGGCGAAAACAACAAAAACATGATTACGATGAGTATAACGATCGGAGACAACGCAAAATACGCCCAAGAATCAAAGAAAAAATCGTTGAGTCATTTAATCGGGCATTAAATGCTCAAGGCTCCCTTAGAACGCAAAAATCATGATTGGGCTCAAACAAATTCGAGATACAGATTTACAATCCATAGAATACGGTTAATAATACTCAAGAACATCAACCGATTTCATCAAAATCAAACGAACAACGAAATCAAGAAGGAAACCCTAAAAGTCAATCGTAAGAGATTTCAAGAAATTACCTTCGTTCCGGACGAACTCGAGTGAAGGATGATGTTAGATACGAATCAAGCTTCCCAAAATGATGCACAAGGATGCTACCGATCACAACTCTCGATTTCCAGCCAAAAACCGCGAAGGAAGAAGAAGAAAGGGGAAATGGCAACAAGTCTCGTCGCCTAGCCTATAAATAGCCGAGCACGTTACGGCCGTAACCGGCAGGGCCTTACGGCCATAACTCGGACTCCCCCTTACGGCCATAACCGGCACCCTTGGGCTACTGCCTGAAACGCCTGGGCACATTACGGCCGCAACTCAGCCAGACATTGCGACCATAACCCTCAT
Organism: Orobanche coerulescens; assembly: GCA_033398695.1. Classification (NCBI taxonomy): domain Eukaryota; kingdom Viridiplantae; phylum Streptophyta; class Magnoliopsida; order Lamiales; family Orobanchaceae; genus Orobanche; species Orobanche coerulescens. The sequence continues at coordinate 39,152,817 of CM065811.1, forward strand.
CACCTTATGGTCGTAACTCGACCATCCCTTACAGCCGTACTCGGGCACTCCCTTGCGGCCATACTCGGCCATGCATTACGGTCGTAATACTCACAACCTTACGACCGTAACTCCGCCATTCATGCGGACGCAGCTCTCGTGCCGCCCTTCCGACGGTCCAGTTAGACGTTCGACAACATCTTGGTTACACTAATGCACCGTCTATGATTTCGATAATTTGGAGATTGGAACGAACATGAATATGAAACAACTGCCCAACACTCTAGGAAAATTATGAAATGGCCCAAACACCCGAAACATCACGAAACGACAACGGGTAACCAAGCCGAAGCTCCCAACACGTATAACAACGTTAAATGAACTTACGGGAAACACGAAACAACAGTTTCGAACGAGATTCACAAGAATCGAACTTAAGTGCGGAAAAGTCGCTAAGAAGCACGGAACGCAACAAAACGACACCGAACAAACTCGGATGTAAAAAGTGCAGAATTAATCATTCCCAGAATGTCGAAACAGTCACAAGCGAGCCGTTAAACGGACTCCTGTCAAAAAAAAGAAATTTACCGAAAATCAAAATTGCGGATATTACCATCACAACAAAAATCATCTCAGGTTAGAGTAGTAACCATATAATTATCAGCATGTATTAGCCTGGAGACAGAGAGAGAGAGAGGGCTCATGGGATCCTGCAGTGCCCTTCATATGAAGGGCCATCTATGTACCGTACACGTGTCCATCTAATTTTCTCCTGCATTGGGTAAAATTGTCAATTCTGCATTAAGCAGTCCCTCTATCGTGTTCATCTAATTTAGCCCTGCAGGGGTAAAATCGCCACTTCATTATTAAGTGTTTTACACCTAATAATTTAACCATTTGATTAATGAGTTAGCGTCGGACGGTTTAGACCCACTTTTTTTGTTGGGTGTTGAATAGCATCGGATGGTTGGGACCCACTTTTTGTTTAGGGTTTTGGTATGGGTTGTACGTTCTTCGACACAGCCCCTTCATGCGGCGGAGCATCTCGTCTCACATATTCTCCGTCGTTTTCAGTACACACCTTAAAAAACATGCAACAAAACGGCCAACACTTCTTTCGCCCTATGTACGCACATCAAGAAACATGCAACAAATCTCTCTCAAATACATATTTCATATTCCACAAATTCAACACCATAGTACATAAAAGCTGCAAAATTAATAAAGACCATCATTCATTTGTTGTTAGCAGTAAGCATAGAGGTATAACAAATAGCCACTAATTTTCTTAAAGATGGATTTTATCCTCAAAAATATATAAGAAAAATATTGTTGTAATTGAATTGGACCAAAGCATCTTCTGATGCATGTTGACATCACTAATGATGACATTAATTCAGTCCTAATATTCTGCAACATTTCTTGTTATATATCGAGATTCCTAGTCTCGTATTGCTATTCTTGCCAAATAGTAATAAATGCAAAAAATTGGGTCATCAAGTTATTCCCTATGCATAAATACACGAATGGAGACATACTAATGTACTGTATAGGTACAAATTTCGACACGATACCTAATTAACTGCTAGTTCCTCAAGAATTTATATAATAATCCCCCTCATGCAATTTAACTTTTCAAAATTTCCACCAAAGAAAAGGGGAACAAATTCTTTGGAATGTGATCATTAAATTAAATGAAGAATAAACAAATAAATCGAATCATTAATTTCATCTTCTTTTCTTCCTATAAGTCATGAACCCACAAATAAAATATTTTTTTCTTAATCCAAATACTGAAGAATATTTAAAAGATAACTGTCATTTTCAATCGAAGTTGGCGCCACAATCAATACATCATGCATGTGGCACATTTCTTCGAATCCTACGGAATATCGATCATGAATAGTCTGATGAATTACGTATTATTTTTGAGAGAGTAATGGATGGGCTCTTTATACAGGTAATGTTTTAGCTTGTTCATTTTTCAATTTCTTTAACAAATTCCTTTATTTTGGACTTATAATTTTCTATTTTGACTGGAAGATCTTGCTTGATTCTGCATGAAATTAGCTACCTTTCCTCTCAAAAAAATTCAATGATAATTGCCACTTTAGCCTAATAGTAAATATTAAAAATTCGTGAAACACGATCTGCTTTTCCATGACCTGTCTCACTACTTATAAATTTATAGTTAGATGGAAAATAAAATGAAATTCAGAATTTGTTTGAGGAGAAAAGTAAAGACAGCAATCAATTGTATTGATAACAATGAATAGAGGGGCCTTTATATAGGCTTTACAAAGAGAGTCTTTCCATACATAGGATTCTAGTTAAGGTAAGACATCTAACAGTATCCAACTACTTATGGAAGAGTCTAGAACCTACCATAACTCTTATCCCCCTACAACTAGTATTAGGTAAGACACCAATACGGGAAGGATTTCCCGGAACACTCCCCCTGTGTCGAACACTAATACTAACATGGTGCACAATGTGTTGCCTCGGTAAAAAATCTTTCCAAGTCAAATAAAACCCCGTGGGAAAAACAAAGACTTTGGTGAGGAAAAAGAGCGCAACGCACCAACTACAAATGTCAGAATCATGTGAAGTATACTCCCGAGGTATACATGACACTCATTCCATCGAGCCATCTTTAGTTGAGCTCGGATAATCGATACATTCCGATGCTTCTCACATGTTTCTCAAATGTAGATTTTGGCAGAGACTTAGTGAACAAGTCTGCGATATTCTCATCGGAACTCACTTGTTTCACTTCAATATTCAGCAATTTCTGCTGCCGATTATAGAAGAACTTCGCGCAATATGCTTGGTATTGTCACCCTTTATGAAACCTAACTTCATCCGCTCAATGCATGCCGCATTGTCCTCAAAGATGCAAGTAGGGGTTCTTTGTAGTGGGATCTAATCCACACGTTCCTCGTATATGGTCTATGATCGATCGAGCCAAATGCACTCCCTTACGGATTCGTGCAATGCAATTATCTCTCGCATGGTTCGAGGAAGTAGCAACTGTGGTCCGCTTGGTAGATCGCCAAGATATCGCCGTATTCCCAATGGTGAACACATAACCAGCTTGGGAACGCCCTTTATGCGGGTCGAGAGATAACCGCATCAAGAAATCCAACTAACGTGTCGTTAGGATTCTCTCGCATAAGGGGTAAGCTTGCTCGCATTAGCACTTCCGGTAGTCAAGCTACCATGCTTAGCCGCAATATCGAGGAAGATCGACGGCCGGTATGCATCGTCTTCACCTCAACAATTCCTTTCGAATATCACTCTCTTTGCGTAGGGAAAGAACAATCCAAGGTCACCGGAGCCTTTCAAGTATCGAAAGATGTGTTTTACTCCATTCCAATGCCTTATCGTGGAGCGGAGCTAAATCTCGCTAACAGATTCACAGAGAATGCGATGTCCGGACGAGTACATTGAGCCGATACAACAACGCACCGATTGCGCTAAGGTACGGTGTTTCCGCCCAAGGACCTCTTCATCCTCCTCTTTAGGACGAAACGGATCCTTGTTCATTTCGGACTTTCACCAATCATGGGGGTAGCAAGAGGATGTGCCTTGTCCATGCTAAATCGCCCGAGCATTTTGTGGACATAGGCAGATCGATGAATGAGTATACCATCATCTCGATGTTCTAGCTCTAAGCCCAAGCGTAATCGAGTCCTCCTGGATCTTTCATCTCGAATTCGGATTTAAGGTAGCGGGCCGTTTCATTGACCTCATCTATGGTACCGATGACATTCATGTCATCTACATAGACGGCTACAATCACGAATCCTCAGATCTGCTCTTTTCACGAATATGCATGGACAGATGTCACTGTTCTTGTATCCCTTCCCAACCAAGTATTCACTTAGGCGGTTGTACCACATCCTTCCGGATTGTTTCAAGCCATACGGTGAACGACGCAATTTCACAACAGACGCGCTCCGTGGTTTAGAGCTACTTGATTTGGGCCATGAAATCCCTTCTGGGACTTTCATATAGATATCCGTATCTAGATCCCCATAAAGATACGCCGTAACCACATCCATAAGCCGCATGTTCAGCTTTTCTGACACTACCAAACCGACTAAGTAGCGGAAAGTGATGATGTCCATAACGGGAGAATACGTCTCCTCGTAGTCAATGCCGTGGCGCCGCGAGAAGCCTTGGGCAACTAGTCTCGCTTTGTAACGCATGACCTCATCCTTATCATTGCGTTTACGAACAAAGACCCATTTATGTCCAATGGTTTAACGCCACGGTATTGGCTCGATACGGCCAAATACCTCACGTTTAGCCATTGAGTCTAGTTCACCGCATTGCATCTTTCCATTTCGCCAATCGGCTCGTTGTTGACACTCAAAGAACCGAGCGCGGCTCAGGCCGTCGTCTTCAATAATTTCTTGAGCGACGGAGTAGGCAAAAGCATCGTCGACTAGCGTGGACGACTGTCCCAATAATGCGTATTCACTGCATACATTGCATCGAGATTTCTTTATTTTCGACATCAACAAAGTTTCCGACGCGTCCGTCGATTGTTCCATTGTTGATTCGAGGACATATCCGTAGTCGAGATAATCTCGTGTGACGGAGTCACCGTGTCGATGATGAGAGGATTTTGTGCCTCCGTTCCTCTTCTCTTCGAGGTTCGGTATCCTTTCTACCTACCGGCCTCCCCTCTTTCGAGCAGGGATAAGAGCGGCCAAGCAGCCGTCCCACCACTAAGGTTGACGCTGGTGGCATCATTCCTTTGGGCGGCTGAACCTTGCCCTATAACTGGGACTTCCAACCTTGCAGGAACATTCGCAGTGGGAATGGTAGATCTTGTCACTTTCGCAGTATCAGTAAAGCTGTCGGGCATCGAATCCGCAACTTTCTAGATCGAGAATACGTTGCACTTCTAGCTCGGATTGAGCTGTGCGGGGATCTTGATGAGGCAAGGAGGGAGCACACTGCATAATTTCTGGCGTTCAATCGGAATCGCTCGATTCCTCTCTCCCCTAACGACGGGAAGTTTGTCTCATCAAAGTGACAATCTGCAAATCTTGCAAAGGAATGATCTCTGTCAAAGGTTCCAAATAGCGGATAATTTTAGGCGATTCATAGCCAACATATATACCTAATCGTCTTTGCGACCCATTTTAGTACGCTGTGGAGGCGTAATGGGCAAATAAACCCAACAAACAAAAAAGAGAAATTGTGAAATATCAGGCTCATATCCAGCTACCAACCGGTACGCACTAAACGGTTGATTGGCGGTGGGTCGGCGAATAAGTATAGCCGCATGCAAAATTGCATAACCCCATGCATAAATCGGCAAGTTGGTGCGCAATACCAATGCTCGGGCGATAAGCTGTAACCGCTTAATCATAGCCTCGGCAAGGCCATTCTGCGAATGAACGTGGGGGACGGGATGTTCAACATCAATCCCAATCGACATGCAATAGTCGTCAAAAGACTTTGACGTAAACTCTCCAGCATTGTCCAATCTTAATGACGAGATTGGGAAGTCGGGGTGGTTAGCCCGTAACTTGATGATTTGTGCTAGGAGTTTAGCAAATGCAGCGTTTCTTGTGGATAGCAGAGCGACGTGTGACCATCGCGTCGATGCATCAACCAGAACCATAAAATATCTAAATGGTCCGCACTCTGGTTGAATAGGTCCACATATGTCCCCTTGAATTCTTTGTAAGAAGCGAATATTTTGTGTTGAGTCTTTAGCAAAGGACGGAGAGGGTATCAACTTTGCTAGTGAACAGGCTTTGCAAAACGATTTATGGGCATTAGAAATTGCCACGGAAGCCTCGGGATTTACGAGAGATGCACCGTCAACCTTATTAGGGCGTGCGATCTTTAGTCCCGGTGATACGGTATCAAGCTCACTCACATCAATGCCGATATCGAGTGGTGCTTCCAATCGTTTTGGACTTGAAAACGGATGACCATGTGAGTTTTTCAAAATGCGAATCATCATGTCGCGTCTGTGGTGACCGAGTCGGTCATGCCATAGTTGGTATGCTTGAATCACACATTTCGTGACTCACAAAGATAGGATTCAATAACCCTTATTGTAGTCGGTATAAACCACTACTTAGACTCATAAGTTTCTCGAGAACGCGGCGTCTTCCGCATTCCGCGAGTAACACACAAAAATTGTTCCATTCTCACAATGTGTATCAAGGTGATAACCGCTTGGCACGGATGTCCCTAAAACTTAGCAAGGTTCGGTTTGCTCTTGGGGCATAGAGAGCATTTGTGACATTAATATGCGTACCATTAGGTAGCAAGAAATGAGCAGGTCCCCTCCCTTGAATTACTTGGGAGGAACCAATCATTGTTGTCACCGAGGATATGTATGGCACAATATCCTTGAATAATTGCCTATTAGAAGAATAGTGTGGGTTGTTCCACTATCAAAGAAGGCACTCAATTTCGCCACGAGACATCTACAATAAGACATGAAACTCAATTAGTCTTATGTTTAGAGACATAGCGAAAACTCATTTACATCGAGTTTGGGGAAATTCGACCAAGTTGGTTAGGATCAAAGTTAGCACAATCGCTGGAAATAATTTCCGCGCAGCTTGACCTTTGTTCACTAAAACAGCAATAACTTCTTCGTTAAGAAGGCTATGGACGAACGGTCAGTTGTTCTGGAAACTAGACTTCCGTATCTTTCTATCCATAGGTCGTGCACTTTCTGGATCATTAAACTCAGATCTCAGTGCTCGTTTTAATTTGCTGTTTTGGTATTTCCCTATTGTTGAGTGAAAGAGCAAGGTTTAAACCTTTTTCAAAGGTATTATTTTTGATACAATACTATGTCAAATATGGCCATAGGAGCGTTTAGATACTTTAAAACGCGTCTTGGTTTACGATTTATATCTCTACTAATGATCCTTTCGGTAACTCCAACTTGGTAGACTTGCAGAGAAAGTAGGAATGTCAGTCTGACTAAAAATTTGTTTAAAAACCACTGATTCCGTTTGAACTCTCAAAGCATAAACAAATACCAAGGAGGATGCGCCTAGTCTTGATCAAAAGTTTTGATGAAATCCTACCAATGTATCAAATTTTTAACCAAGCAATTCGTTGCTAGCAATTATTTTTGTGATAAACCAAACATGCTTTCGAGGGGAAAAATAAAATTCATCTTTGCACAATCACAGCAATTAAAAGAATTTTATTCATCATAGCCAACTTTATTACATTCATGAAAATCCAAAGTAGTTCTCGAAAACTAGAAACAAGACAAAACATAACCAAAGCGTAAAACTAGTCAAAGTCGGCAACATCCATATGTTGGTCTTTGTCCGCAATGGTGAGAGGAGGGATCTCAGTCTGGATCTCAATATGGTTCACCTCCGTATTCTCATTGTCTACTTCCATGTAATTCGACTCTTGAGCCAAATATTGTTTATAGTGCTTGTAGTAAGCTTGGATGTTCTTTGGCGCTTTGCAATTGCGGTAAGTATGCTTCTTCGATCCGCAAGTATAGCAATTCCGGCCTTCCCTTGGAGTGGTTCCATTACCGCGGCGGAGGCGGCGCACGTGGTTGGGTTCCACTAGGTCCCGTGGCCGAGCCACCTTGCCTCTTCCACACGTTGGAACGACGACCTCGTCTTTTCCCTTGCTTGCTCGAGTCATGCATCCGTGGTGCTTGCAAAAGCGAGTAGCGTTGCCTTTTCTATTTTGTCGTGGTGCTTTCCTGTGGGTAGCCCGATTTACTTCGGAATCGGCTTCGTACCCGGGCGCGCATTGCTATTGAGAATAATCTCATGGTGCCTTTCTTTTTCGCGAGGTGGGAGATAAGGTCACTAAAGTTCTTAATTCTCCCTTCCTCATAGGCAACGCGCAACTGATGAGCAATTACACTTGCTCCCACGGGAAACGTGTTAAGAGTCTTCTCGATCAAATCTTGATCAGACTTCTTGACACCACAAAACCAAGATCAGCGCGAAGATCGAGGACACTTGATTATAGGCTTCCACATTCGCATAATCCAAAATCGGATTTGCTCCCACCGAAGTTGCAATTCGGGAAGCGCCGATCATGCACATTATTAAATCGTTGTTCGAGTGTGTCCCATAGTTCTTTAGGGGTTTGTAAGTTCATATAACACTTTTTCAACAACGGATGTATATGTCTACGCAAGTACATCAGTGCATTAGCCTTGGTTTCCTCGCTCAGTTCTTGAGCGTTAGGCTCGTTAGAGGGAAAGATGGTGGTAGTAAATCTCTTACCGACGAACGCCAAGCGTCCGAGACCCACCTATGGTACTCCTTACCAGCATGGTCAAGGATGTCGAACTCCGGATGAACATTGGAGCTTTGTGCCATCTACAAGATATAAACAAGAGGAAGTTAGTCTTGTTGGATTTTCAGTGACAATGTAAACGGTCACAATCGATGCTTTTAAAAGCGTGTAACATAACCGTTACTCGATTTACTTCCCTTAATTGTTGTTTAATAAAGTCGACAAAAACGGCGATATCGGATCGCACCTGGATACGTGGTGTATGCAAACAACCACAAGTATCGACTTTTCAACAATTCCGTGACTCCCAGACCGTCACAGTTTTCTTCGACACGCAGAGATACCGACTTCTCTCGCGGTCTCATCCACCGCAAAGTAGCGTGGGAGATAAAGAACCCAAAACCCGTGTCCCCAAAAGAAAAATTCCCAAAAAGGAGAGAATTGAAAAGGGACGAGTCGGATAGTTACCTCGATTATAAAATTAGGTATGTGTCAGTATCGTCTTGTGCTTCGATCTACGGTTGGTACTCGATGCGGCACGTGAAACCGAGGCGCAATTTTGACGGCTCAGAAGATAAGTTGATGTTCGGGTTTTGGTCCGAGAGTCGGGCCCAGGTCGGACTAGGGACTGGGCACAGTCGGCGGTGTGGCGGTCAGCGGTGATCGACGGCGGCGAGGCGGCAGTCTTGGCAGCAGTTGGTGGCAATGATCGCGGCTCTGGCGGTGGCGGTCCGACGACGAGGCGGTCCGGTGGCGGTGGTCCGATTGCGGAAAGTCTTGGACGTCCGGTGGCGGGAGCAGCTGTGGCGGAAGCTGTGGCGAGGCTTGTGGCCAGGCGGCGGAGCAGCGGAGCTGGCGGCCAGGCTTGAGTCGCGTGGCGGCGGAGTGGTCCGTCAAGTGAGCTTGAGCCAGGAGCTGTGGCGGGCGAGCAGTGGAAGCGCGGCGAGGCTTGGTAGCGGGCGAGCAAGCGGCGGAGCAACATGGCGGAAGCGAGGCAAGTGAGTAAGGCTTGGAGAAGCGAGTAGCCCAGGCAACAAGTGGAGCAAGTGAGCAAGGCCAGGCTTGAGGGAGTGAGCGGCATGAGCAGAAAGTACGGCGGAGCGCGCGCGGGCGATGGTCTAGGGCGATGCTCGGCCGATTTTTTTTTTTCGTTCGAGCTACGTGCTGATAACGTGTTTGAGGAGAAAAGTAAAGACAGCAATCAATTGTATTGATAACAATGAATAGAGGGGCCTTTATATAGGCTTTACAAAGAGAGTCTTTCCATACATAGGATTTTAGTTAAGGTAAGACATCTAACAGTATCCAACTACTTATGGAAGAGTCTAGAACCTACCATAACTCTTATCCCCCTACAACTAGTATTAGGTAAGACACCAATACGGGAAGGATTTCCCGGAACACTCCCCCTGTGTCGAACACTAATACTAACATGGTGCACAATGTGTTGCCTCGGTAAAAAATCTTTCCCGGAACACAACTACTAACAATATGCATCTTTTGCCATTTTGGTAAGTCCCCCATAAATAAGCATTTTTCTTTTCTCAAAATGGCCCCATCCCTTAATTTATTTATATACCCCCATTTTTCCACTTTCCAATATATTTTCACACTTTCCAATGTATTTTCTCACTTATTAATACAAGTCAACTATATTTTATTAAAATCCGCATCAGGTCAAATGATGCATATTTATGGGGTTGGAAGGAGTATTTAGGCCCTGTTCTTTTGGATTTATTTTGATTTTGATTCGATTGATTCGAGTCCATTGATTCGATTCGATTCGATTCTTATTATTATTATTATTATTATTCTTAATTATTATTATTGTTATTATTACTAATAATATTTAGTATTATCGTTGTTGTTGTTGATTACTATTATTATTATTTACAATTATTATAAGTGTTATTATTATTATTATTATTAATCTTAGTTATTATTATTTTTATTATTACTAATAATATTTACTATTATAATTAATAATATTTATTATTATCGTTGTTGTTGTTACTATTATTATTATTTATCATTATTATCAATGTTATTATTATTGTTATTATTATAGTTATATATTACTGTTATTAATATCATTAATATTATTATAATTTACCCTTATCAAATAGATCTCAACTTATCATTTATATTTTATATATTATTATTTTTATTATTATTTTATTATTATTATTATTATGTACCCTTAATATATATTTCAGTTCAATTCAGTTCAGTTCAGTTCAGATCCATTCAGTTCAGTTCAGTTCAGATCCATTCAGTTCAAAAGAACAGAGCCTTACTATACTATTCTGTTTGTCTACAAAAATGTTGTCACTTTCTATTATAGTAATAGGGTCTATACAACTCACAACACTCAACATACAATTAAAATTGATTATCACACACTACAACTTTTTTTATTAAAATCCAAATAATCTGTAATGTAACAATTATTTTGTGGACGGAAGGAAGGAGTACATTTTATGAATTAAAGGTGATGTGTTTTGTTGGGCATCGGGTCGTATAATGGCTAAAGACACGATCAATTATACACGCAGATTAAACGAATATAACTATTACAATTATATTCTACGGGATAGGGATTAAGGATTACAGGCCAACTAATGAACCTATAATTATAACCAATATAATTATAGAAATAAACCCCAAAAAACCAAGCTGGCGAAAAAGAGTACTATTCTCCAGAACAAATCTGCAAATCACAAAGATCCGATTAAGTTAGCTGTGATAACGATAATAACGATTGGAAATACACCAAGCATTTAAGGTAACAAAGATGCAATGTGTGTGTGTATATATATATATATATATATAGATATATATATATATGTATAATATATTGCACAAAAATTCACCAAGAACAGCAATATAAATGGAGATAAATAAAATCAAGAAAACCCCCTTTGTTGAAAGAGATATGTAGGCTCAGATCTTCCGAACCCTTTGCAATTTGACACCAAGAAAGTTCGTTTCCACAGAGGACGAACGCCGAACCACCGCCGGCCAGCACACAGCCCGGTAGCACCTTCACTAACCCATAAACCTCAGAAAACTCAGGAAACAATCCCGATCTCACTCACAGATATCACAACACAGATATCACTCTCGTTTTCACTCGGATTCTCAAGGCACAAATCATTTTCTTCTCGGTGTACCAAACTCCAACCCCGGTCATGACATATATACACACAAGGAGGGAATCCGATGTCACGGGCTTCCCTTGTGATATTCAAGAGCTCACGGGGGAGAGGAGGTAGGAAGAATCGGGAACAAAATCGAAGATTGACCCAGAAAGAAGAACTCACGGGAGAGAGAAAAAGAGAAAGAGGGCGATGGGTGGAGGCGGAGTGAAAATGAGAGAGTGAGGGGTAGGGTTAGGTTTATATAAGGGAGATCGGACGGTCCAGATTAGGAGTAGGAAATAAATCTGGATCGGACGGCTCCCATTCAACAGGGCTGCCAATGGGCTGGGCCGGCTCGTTAAATGGTATGGGCCAAAAAAAAGAAGGTGATAATATTTCTGGGGCAGATTGGGCCAAAATAATAATATTTCTCCACCTTTTGGGCCAACCAGTCAAATTGCATTTTCGGGTTTCGGAGAAAACTCATCATCGCCTAACTCCAGGATTACCTGCACATACACACAGTAAATAAGGTAAAGAATTCACAAAGAAGACAAACTCACAAAGATATCCCCTAAAAAACACAAAGTTCAAAAAAATTTATTCGACCGAATCAAAATTCAGTCTTTTTAAACAAGATTTAAATTTCTCGACGGGTAAACACTTAGTACCTATATCTGAAGGATTAAATTGGGAGGGTATTTTTTCAAGATAGATTATACGTTTTGCAACAACATCTCGTATGAAATGGAAACGCACATCAATATATTTAGTTCTATCATGAAAAACTGGATTCTTGCAGAGTTGAATATTGGATTGACTATCCAAAAAACTTCGACTTTATCCTTTAGAAAACCAATTTCTGATAAGAGTCCTTTTAACCATATAGCTTCTTTTAATGCTTCTGTTATAGCAACATACTCAGATTCTGTAGTGGATAAAGCAACTATAGATTGTAATTGAGACTTCCAACTAATCGGTGCGCCATGCAAAGTAAACACGTAGGAAGTAGTAGACTTACGGTTATCACGATTAGCAGCATAATTAGAATCCACATATCCAATCAATTTTACACCTTGCGGGTGTCGAGAGAATTTGAGACCATACCTGGTTGATCCCTTCAAGTACCTTAACAACCATTTGACTGCTTGCCAATGATAAACCCCTGGGTTAGCCATGTATTGACTAAGACAACTCACAGCATAAGCTATGTCAGGTCTTGTGCTGACCATTAGATACATGACCGAGCCAATGGCATTTGCGTAGGGTACATTTTTCATATAATTGATATCATCCTCAGTTTTCGGGGATTGATCTTTCCTTAACAAGAAATGACCAGCTAGAGGCATATTGGTTGATTTAGACTGACTCATGAAAAATTTAGATATAATTTTCTGCACATAGTAATCATGGTTTAAAACAATGGTGGAGTTATTCCTATCACGAAAGATATTCATCCCAAGAATGCGCTTAGCATCACCTAGGTGTTTCATGTCAAACTTCGCACTTAAGCATTTAATGACATGATCCACAATTTTCACACAAGGGCTCACTAAGAGCATATCATCAACATATATGAGTAGGAAAACAGGATTTTTAAAATCAGTTTTGAAATACAAGCAATGATCATAATTACTTCTTGAAAATTTGAGAGAAAACATGTATTCATCAAACTTTTTATTCCATTGCCTAGGTGATTGTTTTAAACCATAGATCGATTTTTTAATCAAGCAAACATGATTCGGGAACTTGGGATCAATAAAGCCTTTAGGTTGACTCATATAAAGCTTTTCTTCAAGTTCACCATGTAAAAAAGCAGTTTTGACATCTAATTATTTTAATTCCCAATCAAATTGGGCAACTAGAGCAAGCATGATACGCACAGTAGTGAACTTAACCACAAGAGCAAAGATTTCAGTGTAGTCAATACCTTCTTTCTGGGTGAAACCCTTAGCAACGAGTCTAGCTTTGAATCTGACCGACTCATTTTCTTGCTTAACTTTGAAAAGCCATTTACAATCAACCACCGAAGAGTTGGGCCGTCGGGGCACAAGAGCCTAAGTTTCATTTGAGTGCAATGAAGTCATTTCTTCATTCATTGCATTAAGCCACTGTTCTGAGTGTTCAGATTTCAAAGCTTCATCATATGTTTTGGGTTCACAATTATCAATGGATTCAAACATATTGAGTGCATACGATGCCATATGATAATCATTTAAGTGAGAATGCCTTCTAATTTCTCTCCTAGGCCTATCTCGGGCGAGTTGATAATCATGCAAATTCTCTTCATGTACTTCTGTTTCATCATGCACATAAGCATTATCATGATCATCAAGATTAGTTTCTGTTTGCACATTATCCATTTTATCTAAAGAAATATGCAGCTCCACCTCATTTGGAGCAGGGGGGTTTTCCGGATCAGGTAAAAGGCAAGGAAATTCATTTTCGTTGAAAACAATATCTCGACTAATGATAGTTTTGAAATCGGTTTGGCCCTTTAGCCAAACCCTATAGCCTTTTACCCCTTCCCGGGTATCCCAGAAACACTTATCTCACAGAACGATGCTCAAGCTTATCATTTTTCTGATGTACATAAGCAGAGCAGTCAAATACACGAAGATTAGAAAAATCAATAGGTCGACCAGACCAAATACATTCAGGATAATTACCATTCAACGGTGTTGTTACCCAAAATATTATCCGGAGATAGTATTGCTGGAATGATCGAGTAACAAACAAATACGAGAACACTTCCGTGAGAAAATAAATAACACAAGATTTGCCGGGGTTGTTAATCCCGGGCTTGAATGCTCTCGCGAGATGTTATTAATAGATATACTGTCGAGTACAAATATTAATGTTAGAATCTATTACAAGGAGTCTAAAGACTTCTAGTTATCTAGGCTGTAGAGCGCGTAGATTTCCGGAAGAACCAGATAAGTAAATATGTGAGTTCTTGCTTGGGATGTATGATAAAATGTGTGTGAATATCACTATGAATGTATAAGTGGTTGCCAAAAGAGTTTTTGATTCTCTTTTTGTGTGTATTTTGCACTGAATTCGTAGTAAATTCGCGTCCCTTTGGCTGCTGCAGTGAGTTCTCTATTTATAGGGGACAAGGTAGTTGGGACCCCTCAGGCGATCGCGGGCGACCGCCGTTTTCTATATTATAATAAGGTGGCCGATCGTCCCGTCATGTGGGGCTGTTCCCTTAAAGTCTGGGGCCGCTGCTGGAGCCAGCTGTGCGAGCCAATGGGAGGCCAGCATGCGTCCTGGACAGCTGTCTGGGGAGGACCCACTTTGTACCTTTCGGCGGCCTTGTCGGTAGGTGTGGTAGGTGACAGACTGGGGTCAAAGGTCATATCTGTCGGTATCCTTTGAAGATCCGCACGTGGGCCACCATACAAGATTCGGTCTTCGACTACTTTGACGGATGCTGGATCCATACGTGGCACGAGACGATCGCCTCTGGTTCGCTCATTAAAGGCGATCGTCAGATATCAAAAGACGATCGCTGGGTACCAAAAGACGGTCGCCGTATTGTGCCGAACTCTAGGAGTTTGTCCATAGTATGTCTTCCATGGTTGGCTTCTCTGATCGTGATGTCGATCGCCTATATAGGCGTATTAATCGCCGCACAACAAACGGCACAGGGGGATATCTATTTATCAGATAAGCAGTAGTTAGTAACGCCTCACCCCAGAACCTTTTTGAGATCCCAGACATAGCCAACATGCTTCTGACCCTTTCTAGCAAGGTTCTATTCATACGTTCAGCCACCCCATTCTGTTGGGGCGAATAAGGGACAAACTTATGTCTCTAAATATCAGATTGAGCACAAAGCTCATCAAACATTTGATTGCAAAACTCAAGGCCATTGTCGGTCCTTAAGATTTTAATCTTTTTTCTAGTTTGGTTTTCAATCAAGGTTTTCCAATTTTTAAACTTCTCAAAGACATCAGATTTGTTCTTCAGAAGGAACACAAAGACCTTTCGAGAGTAATCATCAATCACAGATAGAAAATATCTATTTCCACCGTGTGTGGGTTCACTAGATGGCCCCCACACATCAGCATGCAAATAATGCAAAGTGTCATAAGTAGTAGGAGATATAGGGGAATGAGGATTAGGAAACTTAACACGATGTTGTTTACCTACCACACAGGAGTCGCAAAATGGCACATAGGACAATTTATCTTTCCCAAACACCCCATGTTTTTGCAAAATTTCCGGACCCTTATCACTAATATGGCCTAGACGTTTATGCCACAGATCTGTTGAGTCACCTTGGACAGCATTCACAAAAAAATCATATTTTGCAGTTTTCACATAGAGGTTATTCCGTTTTATTGCTTTGAAAACACATAAGTTTCCTTTAAAGATTCTCATTATCCCATTACCCCACTTACCTTCATACCCCTCATCATCAAGGGTACCACAAGAGACAAGATTGTGATACAAATCAGGAACATGCCTCACGTTCTTTAAAGTTAACAAATAACCGAAGTCACACATTATCTTAATATCTCCTAAACCATGAACTTGACACTTTTTCTCATTAGCCATAGAGACAGACCAATTTGTCACTTCTCTATATTCAGAAAATAGCCTTTTGAAAGGCGACATATAAAACGTACAAGCGGAATCAACAAGCCACTCATTTTCACACAAAATAAGAGTATGCACAATATTATCTTGTTCACAAATTTCAGACACCATGAAAACATCATCTACACAGCCACTTTCTGCCACAAGGTTGGCATTATCATTTTGATAATTTTTCTTCGGTTTAGTGCACTCATGAATGTAATGACCAGATTCACCACAATTATAGCACTTACTGTTCTTAGGTCGAGACTTTGACCTAATTTTCCATTTGCCCTTCCTTTTTTTCAGAAAAATTACTCTGATGGCTTTGGCTTGAGGAAGGTTTCTGTTTTTGAAAGCGGTTTTGAGGTCTTCCCCTCACAAAATTAACCTCACCTAGAGATTTATTCCCCTTATTGTTTTTCAAATCCAATTCTTTACTTTTCAAACTGTTTATAACAGTATCAAGAGTTACTTTATCTCTGCCATACTTAATAGCAGATTTAACATCACTGTATGAATCAGGGATGGCATTTAAAAGAAAAATAGGGGTGTATTCATCAATATTTTTATCACCGGTTTATTTGATATCCTGGATTAATTTTGTAAAAGTGTCCAGGTTATCATTTATATCTTTTGAAATATCAAGTTTGTACTGGAAAAATTTTTCAAGTTAAAACAGTTTGTTAGGCAGGGAAGTTTCAGTGCAAGTCTCTTCTAATTTTACCCACAATGCCTTAGCTGTATCATGTTTACCAATTTTCCGAATTACAGAATCGGGCAGATTTAGAATAATTGATGAACATGCAAACTCATCTGCCTCAGCCTTTTTATCGGCAGCAGTATTGTCAGAAAAGGTTTGATCAATAGCTTTAAAACTTTTTGTTGAATTAAAATGCCCTTCATCTTCTGTTGCCAAATTTGGAAATCTCCTTTACCATCAAAAGGTGCAATATTAAAAACCGAGAAAGAAGCCATTGTAACACACAATATATGATAATCACAAAGAAAACCCAAAAATCACAAAGATGAGGAAAAGGGAGCACACAACTGATGAGACTCAAATTCAGGAACTCGATTTGAATTTTGAGATTAAAACCCATTTAAATTAAAACCGGGATCCTCAAGCTCTTGACAAAGATCTGAGGGATACTTCCGGTTCTGGCAGTGCAAGATTAGTGTTGTTTTAAATTTTAAGGTTTTAATTTGTTTGAGTTTTAATTAATAAGGAAACAAGAGTCACCCCGAAAAATGAATCCAACTAGTTAACACAAAAATGGGCTGCGGCAAGCGAAACAACAAGTAACAGTAAACAGTTCAAAGACAACTAATGCGACAATAGAACCGAAGCTAGCAGCAATAATTAAAGACAAGGTTCAAGCCGATATACCTGGGCGGAAACCCGGATGGGTCATTCCGTATCACCACGAAGCCAAAGAACCCGACACCCGACAAAACTGCTCCGATACCACTGTTGGGTATCGGGTCGTATAATGGCTAAAGACAGGATCAATTATACACGCGTATTAAATGAATATAACTATTACAATTATATTCTACGGGATAGGGATTAAGGATTACAGGCCAACTAATGAACCTATAATTATAACCAATATAATTATAGAAATAAACCCCAAAAAACCAAGCTGACGAAAAAGAGTACTATCGTCCAGAACAAATCTGCAAATTACAAAGATCCGATTAAATTAGCCATGATAACGATAATTACAATCGGAAATACACCAAGCAATTAAGGTAACAAAGATGCAGTATATATATATATAATATATGGAATAATACTGAAATATATATATATATATAACAGATATATGTATATATATGTATAATATATTGCACAAAAATTCACCAAGAACGGCAATATAAACGGAGATAAATAAAATCAAGAAAACCCCCTTTGTTGAAAGAGATATGTAGGCTCAGATCTTCCGAACCCTTTGCAATTTGACACCAAGAAAGTTCGTTTCCACATAGGACGAACACCGAACCACCGCCGGCCAGCACACAACCCGGTAGCACCTTCACCAACCCAGAAACCTCAGAAAACTCAGGAAACAATCCCGATCTCACTCACAGATATCACAACACAGATATCACTCTCGTTTTCACTCGGATTCTCAAGGCACAAATCGTTTTCTTCTCGGTGTACCAAACTCCAACCCCGGCCATGACATATATACACACAAGGAGGAAATCCGATGTCACGAGATTCCCTTGTGATATTCAAGAGCTCACGGGGGAGAGGAGGTAGGAAGAATCGGGAACAAAATCGAAGATTGACCGAGAAAGAAGAACTCACGGGAGAGAGAAGAAGAGAAAGGGGGCGATGGGTGGAGGCGAAGTGAAAATGAGAGAGTGGGGGGTAGGGTTAGGTTTATATAAGGGAGATCGGACGGTCCAGATTAGGAGTAGGAAATAAATCTGGATCGGACGGCTCCAATTCAACAGGGCTGCCAATGGGTTGGACCGACTCGTTAAATGATGTGGGCCAAAAAAAAGGAGATAATATTTCTGGGCCAGATTGGGCAAAATAATAACATGTTTTATTTTTGAGTTACGGACATTCAAGCAGTGAAATCTCTTTCATGTGAGAATGAGGTGAGATGGATCAATTACACTCTTACTTCCATTATAAAAATAATACCATACAAAATTATATTTATATACATTTAACTTATAAATACATGCCCTTGCAAGAAAAATATTATAAGTACATTGTACACATTTTCTTCGTGTCGGGACTCATATTTATATTTCCATATTTTTATTCGTGTCGGAACTCAAATTTATTTTTCCATATGTATTTTTGTTTGATAGGCACGCATATATGTGAAAAATTAATAAATGATTTCATATTATATTAGATATCATTTATAAAGTCCAACATAATATTAATTGGGGCAGATTTGGTCACGGCGGTTGTGAGCAGTGGCGGAGCGACGGCAGAGAACTGTTGGCAGCCCATCCACCTTGGAATCCACGTAGGCACTCAAGGCAGCTGAACCGGCCGAGCAGAGCCTAAAGCCGGACCGGGCACAAACCCGATTTTCTCCCGGGCTCGTTAGAACCAGACCGGGCAGAGACGTCAGAGCCGACCCGATATCCGATCCGGGAGGGCCGAGCAGAGAGAAGATAAAAATGCTCCGATTCAAGATTACAACAAGGCCGACTTGAATGGCGGGAGACCCGAGGACCGACCCCAGCGGATAAGCACCGCCAGAAGCATGCGAGACAGGCCCGCATACCAATTAACGCATGCAGTCATGCCCCTTCCCAAGGCAATCCTTAGAGGCCGCAACGTATCCAAGGCATATTTGCAGACTGACAAGTATTTTGGGCATATTCCCCAAACATTCGCTAGCTGTCATCTCCCGATTGGCCCAGATTGTCTATATATAGAAGAAATGTACAGTAAAAGAAAATCTTTGGATTTTTAGCATTTATGATAAAGAGAGAAAAAAGAGAGAATTTGTATTGACTGAGAAAAAAGATAAGACTTGTAATTAGCAAGCAAAAAGATAGACCTGCATAAAAATATTCTGCTCGGCTCTACTCTATATTAAGGTCATTAATAAAACTTAGTGATCAAATCCTTTTTCATCTTATTTATTTTTTTCTACGTGGCTTCGATCCACTCGCCCAGATCAGCACACGTGACGTTGACCAAATCAGACGTCAACAGATTGGCGCTAGAAGGAGGGGAATCTTCGATAAAAAATATACTGCTCACCGGAGATGTCTCACGACAGTTCAAAAAACCCTCAGCCCGCGACGGAGGAAGAAAACCTCTGTAAGGTGGTAGAGTGCTTTAAACACCCCGCCTTCATCCGGGGCATGGCGGCCCTTATGGAGAGGGTTACAGGGGGCGGGACCCTTCAAAAACCCGAAGACCATGTCGAGGCGGAATCTGAGACGACCCGCCCAGCTGCCTCAGGACGAAACAAAAAGAGGACATCCTTTGGGGTCGCCGGAGAAAGGGCGGAAAGCCATGGTGAAAGCTCATATCCCTCTCGAAAAAGTAAGCTTTCGCGCCCCACATCCGTTTTTGATCGCCTTGTGGCGGGGAAGAAAATCGAAAAAGCAGAGTCGGCTCCCACTATCCAGAGTCAGAGCCGTAAAGAAAAAGCTCCCCATTAGTCCCTAAATCTGACGCAAGTATTACCTCCAACTCCCGGCGATAACTCGAGTGAGATCGAGTTTCTTAAAAAACGCCTTACGGAGCTCGAAAACAAACAACTACAGCCATCCCAAAGTTCGGAATGGCTTAACAGCCAGGAGAGTCCCCGGCCCCTGTTCAAGCAACCCCTCCCGGAGAAGTTCAAGATTCCTCAGATTCCGCCTTACAATGGGGAGACAGACCCCAACGCCCATCTCGGACATTATAATTCCTGGATGGACCTACACGGGTCCCAGGATGCGTTCCGGTGCCGAATGTTCTCCTTGACTCTGGGGGAGAGGGCCCATAGATGGTACTGGACGCTGCCCCACCATTCTATACAGACATGGGCCCAGCTCTCGGCGACGTTCCAATCCCATTTCATGGGGTCCCTTGTGCGAGTCGCCCCACGCTCATCCATCGCTTTCGTCGTACAGGGGCCGAAAGAGTCCCTTAAAGATTATATATTCCGTTTCAATAAACGGATATTAGAGACGGAACCCATGTCGGACGATGCGCTGGCCATTATTGCCCAGGCCGGTGTTGCGATATTTGTTGAACGCAAGTGTACGTTATCGTATACAAGTAATAAAGTGATGAGTGAGTATCGTTCCCACGAGGACTGAATCACTAACTACCGATTTTTATGTATTCCAGTTTTATTCGAACAATCGAACTTTGGGTTTGCTATTAAATACTAAAGAATTAATAAAAGATTAGACAGTAAAAATGATCGCTTGAAGAAGGAAAATCAAATGATGAATAAGTCTAGGATTCTGAATCCACCTCGGTTTATCCGAATTTACTCTCGATTATCTGAAGTTAATAATTTTCCCAATTTATTGAAGGCGGAGATTGCTAATATATTCTACCGCCTCTACCGAGGTCACTAGATTTTTCTAAAGGCGAATAACGCACTCTATCCCTAGGTGAATTAATTCGTCAATAGGCAAAAAGCATAAAATCTCCAAAAGGCCACGTAGTTCCTATGAGTATATTCCTATCTCATAGAATAAAACGGTCCTCAACAATAGTTCCTCACCAATTCTCCTCTCCCGATTCGAATTGAATGATTAAATCAATACAACTATTGGCCAGATAATTGCAAGCATTAAACACGATTGGGAAAACTCAACAAAAAGGTAATTAATTAGATAATCTCAAGCAAATCCGTCAAATCGTAAGTTTCATCAAAATCCTAGATTAGGGTTTTAGCCTGACATACTAATAAATGAAAATACAGAATAAATGAATAAAAGCATTAAAATCAAACGTAGATGAAGCTCGGATTCCTCCGTTCTTCGGCTTCCGCCCTCTGCCCTTGAAGTCTTCTGCTTCTCTTCCTCTTCTGCCGTCTCTCCAAGATTTTCTGATTCCAAGCTCCAGATCAAAAGATTAATTAATTAGGGTCTTAAACCCTTATTTATAGCTTTGCACAGTCTCCAAATCGCGTCCGTGTGAGTAGGTCGAGAACTGGCTTTGAAATAGCCCAAATCCGCACGGAGCACACCATAACCGCCTAGTGTGCCGCGGCTCACTAAATCTGTGCCGCGGCACATGGTCTTCAGCTGGATGCCTGGGCGCCATTTAATTCATCTGTGCCGCGGATCACTGGATCAGGCCGCGCACAGTACGCCTACTCTGTGCTTGCTGGTTGCCTTCCTGTGCCGCGGCCCTGCTTCCTTGTGCCGCGGCTCACAGCCAAAATTTTCCGTTTTCACCCGTTTCGCCTCGTTTTAGCTTTCGGACTCCAATCTCCTGACAAACATACAAAATTAAGGCATTAGAAGCTCATAAAAGCAAATTCACTCTCCAAAATAATACAAAATAATGATAAATAAGCGTATAAAAATACGCCTAACAAATACCCCCAAACTTAAGCCTTTGCTTGTCCTCAAGCAAAAAGAATTAATTTCAACAAAAGAATGTCGTGAATCATCGTGCGACTCGTAGTGTTCAACCTAATCAATACTATCCTGAAATTCTCTCTGAATAATACGAGTATCGTAATAGCGAGATACACTCAGAACACTGATTCCACAAAGTAACCAAGTTCAGTCCTAATCACTCGTTCATGAAGAAAATCCAGCTCAAAGATGAACAAACGTGAATCAAATCGACCGTCAATATGAAAGGTTAAAAATAAACAAGCTAGTTCGCCCCGTTCCACAGTCTAATGGCAAAATTTTTCACGAGTTTCATAAAAATAATCCTCGGACAGTATTCCCTTATATATATATGCTCAAGAAATTGATTCGAGTTGACCACTAGGTTCGGATCTCGGGATGTTTCATCGGGATAATCCTAGGGTGGAACTTCCATTCTCATGTATTGGGAAACCATTTGACGTAAAAAACACTCATGGGGCACATGGATGCTTCTAGTTAGTAAGTTCCCTTCTACAGCGGAGAAACAACTCGAATATATAATTCCCGCATGTCCGAATCAAGGTCGCCGTTTTACGCGAGAGTAGACAACGGGTCACGTGAATACCCCCGGTTACTAGACTCCCTATCATCGGCACATGTGAAATTTCTAAATCACTAGTCTAATCAGGGTCGTCGTTTTACGCGAGAGTAAACAACGGGTCACGCGAATACCCCCGGTAACTAGACTTCCCATCATAGAACAAAAAATACCTCGACTATTGGGAAAAACTGACCGCTCTAAACTCAATCTAAGTGCCAACACGACTAATGTAACTGGACGACTAACTAAACGAAAAATGTAACCAAACATATCGACGGTGATTTTAAAACAAATATGTATCCTCTCTTATCCGCCAAGACCTCTACAATCACGAAAAAATTTCGGACCTAAATGACGACTTAGCAGAAACAGAAATCACTGACTACAACCCGACTAAAACTCGACCGTTTCTTCAGAGAGAAAAACAGTGTTGTAACATCAGTATTACACAAATAGAAGCATGAAAAATTCACGAATAGAGTAAAATCAAGACAAGCAAGGCTATCGAAAGAAATAACGCAAAGTAATGAAAAGTGAAACAAAAACAGTACAGCAATGAATGTAGCAACAGAAAGTAAACCCCCCCCCCCCAAAACTTAGGACGTACATTGACCTCAATGGACAAAATATAATATGCAATAGAATAAGAAGGTCAAGTACTCCCCTCCAGTCCTCTCACGAGCTGGTGCCGGCATCATCCGGTGAGGAGGGTGGTGTGGCTGGCCGGGCGGGTGCAATAAATGGCCCGTCTGGATGCATGATATGGGCCCTCCAAGCGGAAAGGTGCTCCTGATGGTAGGCGTCCCTCGCTGCCAGACGCCTCGCCTCTCGTCGGTTGGCCCGACGGGCCTGCTCTCGCATCTCAGCTCTAACGGCAGCAATAATGCTCGCTCGCTCCGTCCGCTGCTCTTCTCGCATGGCAGCCAACATACTCTCCCTCTCTCTCCTCATCTCATCTCTCTCTCTCTCTCTTCATATCCTCCCTCAGCTCGTCGAACATCGCCTGAAGTCTTTCTCTCGGCCGCGGTCCCGCATCCGCCGCCCTATGTCAAGAAAGAGGCTCGGGGGACCCCTCGTGGGCCTCATCCAGAAGAAATCCTCTCCCCCGAGCATGCGCCGGCGCTCCTCCCCACTGGTCAAAATGTGAGATGATGCGGTGGTCGATCGGGGCCTGGGGAGCAAGCATCGGCTAGTCGTCTGACCACGTCAGCCCCGACTGCCGGCACAAAGCGCAGATGAGAGAGGGGTGCTTCAACCCCGTCTTGGCCCCTCCCTGAATGCACTGAAATATAGATCGGACCAAAAGAGGGGCCACATCGAAACGCAGCCCGGATGTGATAGCATATAGTGTCCGGGCGCGGGAGAGAAAAACAGTGTGGATCTGAGATGTGGGGTCTATACGAGCGCAAATAAAATAAAGCCAGGCACGCCCGAGCCGACTGAGGCGCGAGCTCTTGAAATAGAAAGTGGAAGAACCCGGTGCGCGCTGCTCCCAGTCGGAGTCGGGCTGCGCAATAGTCTCGAGCAAAGCCTCCTTCGTGAGGCTAGTCATAACTCGGTCATAGGCCGTCTCATCTACCACCGGAAGCCCAAACAACCTCCGAATAGCAGCTGTGGAAAAATCAACTGTAATACCTCGGACATCGACCTGAGTCCGAGTGTCTGACTGCTGCAACATCTGGCCTGCCCGAATATGCTTCAATAACACGCTGGCGTAGAACTCCTGCACTATCGATATCACTGCTGGCTCGGGGGGTGCAACAAATCGGCCCCACCCCATCTCATCTATCATCGTAAGCAATTCCCCATCTTGGGGGGCTGGAGTAAATCCCCTCTCCGGGATAAGAGGTCGCGGCCGAATCTTCTCATTGAAGATTTTGTGGATCTTAGGGTCAGAAAACTGGTGCCCCTCCAACTCGGCACGACTACGAGAGGTTTCCCCTCGAGTGGGGGATGACTGAGTCCTGGCCCTCTTGTTCAGCTTCTAGTCCTAGCCATAATCTGTCCTGAAAAAATTTAAACACCGAAGGTTACTTACTCAACAAATAACGAGAATAATCATCACTCGGCTAAGGATATCCGACCGTAATCAAGAATTTTTACGAAATAGCACAACCGTGAGAGAAAAATGAAATTGAACCATAACGTTTAAACTAGACGTACGGGTTGGGGTTGCTGTAATTCCAGAACGAATACGTTGCACAAAGATTCAAAATATTGCCTTAACAAAGAAAATTTTTCATTTAGACATTTCATCGAACACCTAATGGGCAAGAGTTTACTTGAAGAATAAACATGGCTATAGCTCGATTCAATCCCCAAGAACAAAAACACGAATCATTTACCATCAAAACTACATACTCAATTCATTCATAATCAAAAATAACCATCGAAATCGATCAAAAGTTCATATTTCCCAATCTTAATAAGACTTTGAAAGCTAACAACATAATCAATACTTCATGAATAACAACATCTCTTTTCGCAAGTCATTAAGCAAGTAATACAAAGGATTGAGAATTACCTTGATTAGCCTTGAGAGATGCAAGAAGAAAGCAAGAAGAAGAAGGAGTGTATCGGCCGATTGTTTTTGCAGAGGGAAGAGGGGAAAGGGAATGTACCTGGGGTACCGGCCGAATGCGTGTTATAAGCTACCTGGGCCTTTGAAATTCCGCATGGTGTGCCGCGGCACAGCTCAAGTGAGCCGCGGCACCGCGTACAGTCCCTTTTAACTGCTCGTTCATTTTGTTGTGGGCCGCGGCTCAGCTCTCGTGTGCCGCGGCGCAGGGCTTAGGTGTGCCGCGGCTCAGTATTGTTGTGCCGCGGCACAGGGTACAGTGGGTCTAGCTCTCCCTTTCGATTTGTGTGTGCCGCGGCTCACAATACTTGTGCTGCGGCTCAGGCATCAGTTTCTCCCCTGGGACTTTCCTGCACAGAATTTTGAGAAGAACACGTTAAAAGCGAGAGGTAGAAGCAAATTAAAGCACAAAATGATGAAAAATAAAAATCAAGAATGCAAGAAAAATATAGAAACGCAAAAACCTACAACTACGAACTCGGGTTGCCTCCCGAGAAGCGCTAAGTTTATAGTCTTCAGCCGGACCTATTTAAAAATTAGTTCGCTTTTCGCAGACTCCATTTGATCTCCGCCCCGTTCATCGAACCGTTAATATGGTTTTTAAAATTATGACCATCGGTCGTTAACGATTCGATTTTCGGTTCAGACATCGAATGTTGTTTGCGGAAAGGTTTTGACGCGAATAACTTTCCGAAACACCCGTTTTTCTCATGACTAGACGTCCGCTGGGCTTCCGGCTTATTCCCCTCTTTCACGAACGCACTTAAGACTGCAGTGGACTTTTCCGAGTGTGGCTGATCAGATGGCCATGATTGCATGTTCATGATCGGCCAAAAAAACTTATCCTAAAAACAGGAGTTCTTGAGTCGCTCGCAAATATATACGAGGTAGAAGTAGTTTGTGGTGAGTTCTACCAAGGTCTTTTCTCTCGAGGATTGTCCAACAGGGCTTCGTATAATTTTTTGTTACAAATTGCGAGAAATAAATACTAAAATAGATTATTGGGTTTTTAAATATTAATTAAATTAAAATGCACTATTTTTAATTTAAACTATTTTTTAATAAGACTAGTTTATATAAGACTATTTTTATACTAGACTATTTATATTAAGACTATTTATACTAGACTATTTTTATTAAGACTATTTATACTAGACTATTTTTATTAAGACTATTTATACTAGATTATTTATACTAGACTATTTATACTAGACTATTTATATTAAGACTATTTTTATACTAGACTATTTTTAACTAGTGAAAATGAATAGAATTAAAATGAGTTGGGAATTTATAAAATCTAGGGGATTACGGGTTCATTAAATTAGGTATTTAATTAAGTATAGGAATTGATTTATATGGATATAAAAGAAAAAATGAATGTTTATCGAGTAATCAACTTTTCACCTCCGTACTTTCGTAATCAAAGATGTCTTAATCGTTGTCACTTTTTTAAGATGTTGATAACAAGATTAACACTTGATAGATTGAAAAGATGTGTTTCCAATACACTTAACAATCAATCAAGGAGGTTTCACTAGTAGAAATAGGATATGATCAATCTCTATTTAAACCAATTAGTCCTTTCATTTCTCTAACTTGACTATTTTTAGGATAAACGATCGTTCATCGAGTAATCAACTTTTCACCTCCGTACTTTCGTAATCAAAGATGTCTTAACCACTTTCGCAATCTTAAGATGTTGATAACAAGATTAACATTTGATAGATTGAAAAGATATGTTTCCAATTCACTCAACAATCAATCAAGAAGGTTTCATTAGTAAAAATAGGATATGATCAATCTCTATTTAAACCAATTAGTCCTAAAAATAGTTTAAATCAATCAAATACTCAATATATAACCTAATAGAAATCCCCCTTCCCCTAGGAAGAAAGATTAGCTACTCATCAGTTCATACATACAAAAATTATAATAGAAATAATTGATATATATAATATATATATAGAAACTTTTAATTACTAGAACTTAATGACAATAGATAAAACTTACTTAAATATGATGAATCAAAGTGCAAGAAACAAACTTCAAAATATAACTTCAAACTTGTTTAAAGGTTACAAGCTTACAAAAAAATTGAAAGTAAAATACTAAGTGCTTATTGATCAAGCACTTTTCAATTACAAACTAAATGAAAGAAAAACTTCAAAGCAAAAATAAAATACAAACTAAAATTGAAAATTCTAAGGAAAATATATTGCTAAAGGAAAGGAGTATTTCTTAGCAAGAAGTTGAGGATTTCTTGGTAAGAATGTGGGTTGGTTTTGCAATGGGTGAAGATGCCCTTTTATAGGTGATTTTCAAGAATACAATTGATTATTTAATTCAAAATATCTATTGTAATATCATTTTTTTAATTCTTTGTTCACACTTCACCCATGTCTTTGAATTTTCAGATTTTTGACCAAACAAATATCTTGTGGTTGAGTTCACAAGTTGGTCAAAAGTGGACTAATTTTGCATGGCATCTGCTGAAAAACGGCGATGAAAAACGGCTCAGTTTGCCCCGTGTTGTGCGCCGTTTTGTGCTGACTCGGTCTCTTCCGGAATACGCGCGAGGACACGGCGCTAAATGCCGGCCGTGTGTGAAACGGCCCAAGACACGGCCCTTGTTGCGCCGTATGTGAAACGGCCTACATAACACGGTCCTGTTTGCGCCGTGTTGTAGGTCGTTTTGCCTTGAAAAATTCCCGTCGTTGGATTTGGTCTTGTTTTCCGTCCTTTTTGATGCTTCATGTCAGTAATCTGTAAAATAACCATTTTTAGCTCATGTTTGGATATATCTGTAAAATATATATTTTTAATCACAAATCAAGATAATTATGCCCTAAAATGAATATTTTGTATATGAATTTTAGATCAATTATGCACCAATCAAATACCCCACACTTAAATTCTTGCTAGTCCCGAGCAAGACTCATTATTAATCACACACAAAATAAAAATTAAAATAAGACAAAAAATAAAAAATAAAAAATAATACACACAAATTTAAGAAAAATAATTATATATAAAGATAAAAAGAGATCAAAATGCCATTAATACACAATAACCAACTTTATACAGTAGATAGAAATGAATCAAGATTCAAAATAAATCTACTAACGATTTTGAAGTTAAAACACGGTTTTTATTTTTGTAATTCCAAAATACAAGGTTTTCCACCCAAAAGGTTGATTATTTCTTTCCCACTCGTGACTTCACACGACTCCCTTTGATGGTTGCTCTCGATCACTCGTTTATTTCTCGACTCAATATGAAGAAGAATTTCATCGGCGTCATCAAATATTGTGATTTTCACAAAATTGAGTGTATTGAAATTCACTTGCTAATTAATTCAAATCGCTCATAAACTACATCCCTTTTAGTGATAGCTTTCACACCGTTATTTGCTAACGTGTAGCTCTTTTCACTAACACAATTTCTATCTCATTATTTTTCTTTCGTAAAAGGTGATAGCTTTCACACCGTTATTTGCTAACGTGTAGCTCTTTTCACCAATTTTTCGAGACGGCAGCTACGCACCAACACCGGTTAGTCCTTTATTTTTCGCAAAATTTAAGACTTCCAAAATTAGGCACTGTTATTCGCTCAACACTTCTCCTTTTCGTCATTTATTTTTTAGGTGATAGCTTTCACACCGTTATTTGCTAACGTGTAGCTCTTTTCACCAATGACTCCTTCTTTTTTTTTTTTAGGGAATAGAATTTTTGCAGAAAATCTTTTTTTAGTTAAGCATGAAAAATCAAAAACTCCACAAATTAAGTAAATTTCAGTTTTATTTTTCATCAACCAATTGATTCTTCTTTTCTCAAGGTAACGAATGACTCGATTTTATATGATAATTACAAGGCTTGGAAAGAGAGATTAAGGCTCAAAAAAAAATTTTTGGAATATACAATTTTTTTTTACCGGTTAAAACGATTTTAGAAGTTTGTATATAGCTAATTTATTGGTGTTATGGCCAGATCTAAAAATCTCAAAAATCAAAATACTATAAATATATATAAAAAAAAAAAAAATTAAGGCAAATAACCAAATCAATCAAAACACACCAAAATTATTAAACAAACCACACCAAAATTACAACACACCTAAATACTAAAACAAACCACCCCAAACTTGAAAATAAAACTGTCTCTCGCTTTATAAAATAAAAATAAAAATCAATGCGTAAAAGCGTAATACTCTGTTAAGAAAGTTGATGTCCGAGCCTAACGCCTTTTAGAATGCAAGAGAATAAATATACGAGGCACACACAAAGAAAATAAAATATACTCGTAAGTATAACATAATTTTTAGATGCGCATCAAGAAAGTCCGAAGAGTCGCCTTTACGCTGCCATCAAAGTTTTTAAAAAAAAAAGCAAAACACGAAATAAAAATTACAAGAATACATAAATCGCGAATAGATGCGCGTCAAGAGATCAAGAAGAAACTCCTTAAGCCGCCATCATTTAGCACGATTATTACACACGACGTAAAGTAAAAATACAAGAGGTCCGTCATGGGTTATCAAAGGGAGAGGAATGAATCCACTTTTCGCTTTTCTCATCAGTAAAATATTCTACCTGCATAATTTTAGCTAGAGTCGGATCCGGTTGAGGAACAAATTCATTGAGTTTTTGATTAGTTCTTCTCGGTGTTGTTGCAACGACTATGATTCGCTTTTGCACGCTCGGAAATAAAGCCCTTTTCGGCAGAGTAGTCGATGAAAGACAGAAACCATCAAAGAAACCATTGACATTAAGCACTCCTATTGGTTTTTGATGAACATTTAGTCGGGCCTGCAACCACATGAAAAAGTTCCTCAAGGGTGCCAAAACCACCGGAAGGGCGATAAAGGCGCCTTAATTATTTATCATGTGAGTTATGCGATCTTGCATATTCACGCATCTAAACTCATCTCCAATAGTTGACCTTGATTTTACTTTCAGCCAGAGGTTTTGGGATTACTCCCAATACTCTTACTCCTTCCATATAGGCAGAAGCAGCAGCTCGTCCCATTAATCCTAGACTTCCTCCTCCGTAAACTACATGAATGCATTTTTCTCCTAAGGTACGACCCAAGTCGTGGGCCGCTCTGAAGCATGCCTCTTTTCCAGAACTAGATCCACCAAAAATGCAGACTGTGTAAAATTTTTTTGTGGAAGATGATGACTCCATTTTTGAAAAGAAATTTATTTAGAGAGAAAAAGAGAAAAGTACAAGTTTGAGGAATGAATAAAAGAAACAAGCACAAAGGTTATTTATAGAAGAAAAAATGAGGAAAAATTACTCAACAAGTTTGTGATTGCGTTGATTGCGCTTCAACTACTCAATAGAATAATGAATGCATTTATCGCGTATCACATTTTTTATTCAGAAAATCTCACCACACGACAAAAATAAAAGATACTTACGCGTATGTACAGTAGTTGTGATTGTGGCTCACATCTTCCTCTGATTTTACGTTCAGAAACGGCCTAAACGCCTTCTATGAGTCGGGGAGAAGCTTCCCATCCAATTTTCTTACAAATTGGCAAACAGGGTCTTTTAACGTCAGATTCCCAAGACGTTGTTCATATTCTGGTTTGAATTTATTCCACAAACATTGAATTCCGTAATATACAAGTCCACTAGGATGCGTGTCAAGAGAAATTTCGATATTATCTAAATTCTCCTTATTCAGACCATCATTAATGAACCGAATTTTATCTTCTCTGTTTGTAGATGGAATTCCTAAAGATCGACATTTTGCATTACAGCCCATCTAGCACATTTATAGCAAACGGCTAGAATCTTTGCTCGTCGTTTCTTGGCATATGAACTTTTTCCAAGCCCTGGTAAGAATCTAGTTGGTGTTTCTGTGAATTCACCTTCTATTCTTACTTTGGCTTCGATAATGAATCTTATATCAAAAGGTATGCTTTTATTCGTAAGCAACCTCATCCTTTCAAGCCTTGTCTTGTAAATTTTTAAAATTGCATTTTTGCTTAGAAAGGGAAATCTTTTTCAATTTTAAACAATGTTTCATCCATGATAAAAAAACAAAAATAAAAAGACAATGAAAATAATTAAAAAAATATATACAAATATCGCTTGTTCGGGAAATCAAAATCCGACTTTGATAGTCACGAGTACCGTTATCCGCCACTTGACCGGACAGAAAAATTATATTTGGCCTAAAACAATCCCCGCAACGGCGCCAAAATTTGATCGCCAAAAACTTATCCTAAAAACAGAGTTCTTGAGTCGCTCGCAAATATATACGAGGTAGAAGTAGTTTGTGGTGAGTTCTACCAAGGTCTTTTCTCTCGAGGATTGTCCAACAGGGCTTCGTATAATTTTTTGTTACAAATTGCGAGAAATAAATACTAAAATAGATTATTGGGTTTTTAAATATTAATTAAATTAAAATGCACTATTTTTAATTTAAACTATTTTTAATAAGACTAGTTTATATAAGACTATTTTTATACTAGACTATTTATATTAAGACTATTTATACTAGACTATTTTTATTAAGACTATTTATACTAGACTATTTTTATTAAGACTATTTATACTAGATTATTTATACTAGACTATTTATACTAGACTATTTATATTAAGACTATTTTTATACTAGACTATTTTTAACTAGTGAAAATGAATAGAATTAAAATGAGTTGGGAATTTATAAAATCTAGGGGATTACGGGTTCATTAAATTAGGTATTTAATTAAGTATAGGAATTGATTTATATGGATATAAAAGAAAAAATGAATGTTTATCGAGTAATCAACTTTTCACCTCCGTACTTTCGTAATCAAAGATGTCTTAATCGCTGTCACTTTTTTAAGATGTTGATAACAAGATTAACACTTGATAGATTGAAAAGATGTGTTTCCAATACACTTAACAATCAATCAAGAAGGTTTCACTAGTAGAAATAGGATATGATCAATCTCTATTTAAACCAATTAGTCCTTTCATTTCTCTAACTTGACTATTTTTAGGATAAACGATCGGTCATCGAGTAATCAACTTTTCACCTCCGTACTTTCGTAATCAAAGATGTCTTAACCACTTTCGCAATCTTAAGATGTTGATAACAAGATTAACATTTGATAGATTGAAAAGATATGTTTCCAATTCACTCAACAATCAATCAAGAAGGTTTCATTAGTAAAAATAGGATATGATCAATCTCTATTTAAACCAATTAGTCCTAAAAATAGTTTAAATCAATCAAATACTCAATATATAACATAATAGAAATCCCCTTCCCCTAGGAAGAAAGATTAGCTACTCATCGGTTCATACATACAAAAATTATAATAGAAATAATTGATATATATAATATATATATATATATATATAGAAACTTTTAATTACTAGAACTTAATGACAATAGATAAAACTTACTTAAATATGATGAATCAAAGTGCAAGAAACAAACTTCAAAATATAACTTCAAACTTGTTTAAAGGTTACAAGCTTACAAAAAAATTGAAAGTAAAATACTAAGTGCTTATTGATCAAGCACTTTTCAATTACAAACTAAATGAAAGAAAAACTTCAAAGCAAAAATAAAATACAAACTAAAATTGAAAATTCTAAGGAAAATATATTGCTAAAGGAAAGGAGTATTTCTTAGCAAGAAGTTGAGGATTTCTTGGTAAGAATGTGGGTTGGTTTTGCAATGGGTGAAGATGCCCTTTTATAGGTGATTTTCAAGAATACAATTGATTATTTAATTCAAAATATCTATTGTAATATCATTTTTTTAATTCTTTGTTCACACTTCACCCATGTCTTTGAATTTTCAGATTTTTGACCAAACAAATATCTTGTGGTTGAGTTCACAAGTTGGTCAAAAGTGGACTAATTTTGCATGGCATCCGCCGAAAACGGCGATGAAAACGGCTCGCTTTGCCCCGTGTTGTGCGCCGCTTTGTGCCGACTCGGTCTCTTCCGAATACGTGCGAGGACACGGCGCTAAATGCCGGTCGTGGTGTGAACGGCCCAAGACACGGCCCTTGTTGCGCCAGATGTGAAACGGCCTACATAACACGGTCCTGCTTTGCGCCGTGTTGTAGGTCGCTTTGCCTTGAAAAATTTCCGCTGGATTTGGTCTTGTTTTCCGTCCTTTTGATGCTTCATGTCGTGAATCAGAAAATAATCATTTTTAGCTCATGTTTGGATATATCTGTAAAATATATATTTTTAATCACAAATCAGTACAATTATGCCCGGAAAAATGAATATTTTGTATATGAATTTTAGATCAATTATGCACCAATCAGTTCACATGCTCGAGAAATGCTACTCTTTCTACATCTTTCTCAGAAGTCAGACCATCTGAAAATGAGTCTTTCGACCGACGATGTCTTCGGTGTTTCTCTTTTGCAACGGCCTCCACACTTTCACTTTGTGAGCTTTTATCAACACCTCCCGGCCATGAAAAGGATTTGAATACTTGGAACGTAACATGCCTGCCTTGACCCGCAGAGTTAATTCTCCCTTTTCCACGTCTATAAGAGTTCTGCCGGTCGCTAAAAATGGTCGTCCCAAGATAATCGGGATATCTTCGTCTTCCTCCATGTCGAGAATAATAAAATCCGCTGGGAAGATAAATTTATCCACTTTTACTAGCACGTCCTCAATCACTCCCCTCGGATACTTAATGGATCGATCCGCTAATTGCAAGGAGACCGTCGTCGGCTTTGCTTCTCCAATTCCCATCTTTTTGAAAATAGACAGAGGCATGAGGTTAATACTAGCACCGAGATCGCACAATGCCTTATTAAAAGAAAGATTCCCCATGGTGCACGGTATGTTGAAACTTCCCGGATCTTTTAATTTTGGTGAGAGCTTCTTTTGAAGAATCGCGCTGCATTCCTCCGTCAAGGCGACAGTTTCAAACTCCTCGAGTTTTCTTTTCTTTGACAATATCTCTTTCATGAATTTAACGTAGCTTGGCATTTGTTCCAACGCGTCGGCAAATGGAATGTTAATATGAAGTTTTTTGAACACGTCAAGGAACTTAGAGAATTGTTTGTCCGCCTTTTTCTGCTGTAATCTCTGCGGAAACGGGACGGGGGGCACATATGTCTTCGGGTTATCCGGAAACGTTATCGAAGGTCTCCAATCTTGTGATTCCTCCGTTGCTAAATTTTTCTTTTCCTCAATTTCACTCCTCTTTTCACACCTCTCGGGCTGGTCCAACACCTCCTTCCCGCTTCTCAGACTGATCGCATTTAGACTTTCCCTAGGATTTGTCTCGGTCGTGCTTGGCAATGCCTCCGGCGGGTCACAACACATTAGCAATTTGGCCCACCGACTTCCAAGTTGCGAATGGAAGCGGAATGATTCTCGCAATGTCGTCAAGACGGGTCATGAATTGACTCGTATTCGCTGCCAATTTCGCAAGTGCTTCCTCGAGAGAAACTTTTGGAGCGGGAGGGGGCTGCTGTTGGTTCTGAGCGAACGGGGGCTGGTTTGAGTTCTGTCCGTTTCTCCACGAAAAGTTGGGATGATTACGCCACCCCAGATTATACGTGTTGGAGTACGGATTATTTTGCCGGTTTCCATTTCCTACAAACTGAGCTTGTTCAATTTGGGGCTGCTCGAACGGATTTCCGACTTGACACTCCGCGCTAGGGTGGGATCCGTTACACCAATTGCAGGTCTCAATGGTAACGGGGGAAGGTGCATGCGAAAATTCTTGGAGCTGCTGCGTTAGGGCGGCGACTTGAGCTGACAATGTGGATATCGGGTCATTACTATAAATTTCCATAACTCGCTTAGGCGTTATTCGTTCAGATGGCCATTGATATGCATTTGCGGCCATAGCTTCCAACAACGAGTGTGCTTCGTCCATAGTCTTTCCCATCAAAGCTCCACCGGCGGCTGCATCCACGAGAGTGCGTGTAGAGGCACTCAATCCATTGTAAACGTCTGAATTTGAAGCCAGTCTGGAAGGCCGTGATGAGGGCATCTCCGTAACAAATCTTTATATCGCTCCCATGCCTCGTGGAGCGATTCCATATCATACTGACCGAAAGTGGTGATCTCGTTTCTCAATCTCGCCGTCTTAGAAGGTGGGAAGAATTTGGCAAGGAAAGCTTGCGCTAACTCTGCCCATGTTGTGATCGACCCCGGCGGTAAAGAATTCAGCCAAAATTTCGCTTTATCCCTCAAAGAGAAAGGGAAAAGCCGTAATCTGATAGCATCTTCGGTGACACCATTGTTCTTGAACGTGTCACAAATTTCAAGAAAAGAAGCAATATGAGCGTTTGGGTCGTCATTCAGAAATCCACAGAATTGGCTCGCCTGCACCATCTGAATGACCGCAGGCTTGATCTCGAAATTATTCGCCTGGATAGTGTAATACCCGAGATTTCTGATATGTATTTGGAACTTGTGATATTGTAATTGTTGCACTTTAATCTGAGTAATATTCTCCGTATCTCATAGTCCGGTGTTGTTGAGCGTATGATTTCATGAATGTGATTTAAGATTGTGATTCTGCGCATGTAGCACACGCTATCATCTATGTGTAGCGTACGCTAACATGGAGCCATAGCGCACGCTACAAAGGAGCATTAGCGCACGCTATACGTGGTCAATATGATTGAGACGTGTGGTAGGTGAGATCAGGCCGGGGATCTTGGTCGGATTGTGTCGGGATGAACCTGGACGGCTTTCGGGAAAAGCCAAGTCAACGCCTTAGCACACGCTACTGACATGAGATAGCGCACGCTAAGTGCTGAGTACAGTGAAGTCAGTAAGCCGTTAGCGCACGCTACGAGTATGGACTAGCGCGCGCTA
This sequence comes from Orobanche coerulescens, assembly GCA_033398695.1. NCBI lineage: Eukaryota > Viridiplantae > Streptophyta > Magnoliopsida > Lamiales > Orobanchaceae > Orobanche > Orobanche coerulescens. The sequence continues at coordinate 39,188,832 of CM065811.1, forward strand.
ATAACCATTTCCTATAAATAGGACAGCATCCTTTTCGTATTTTCAGTCCTTTCTCTTCCCACATCCGAATCCTTATACTTAGAGTATTACTCCCTTCATCCTAAACACTTCATATCAGAATCTTATCTCGTGTTCAAGATTGTAGATCATTGAGGATTGGTGTTCAAGCCTTCGACGTTGGATTTGCTTCGATTTCCTCCTTGTTCTTCACTACTTTGAGGTAGGTGATTCTTCACCAATATTAATAGTGTTCTAAAGGACGTTTGAAGATGTTTATCTAGTCAGTTAGATTTGTTAATAGTCGAACATCATGTGTTAGAAAGATATTTTGACGTTTCGGCACTTATTCATCGTATAATCCTTTGAACCTTTTTAGTGTCGGACTCCTAAACGTATTCATGTATCTTCAAAACTATTTATGACTAGTATGGGGAGAGCATCAAGTTCTTATGTTGTGACATGATAGAATCATATGTTTGGGACATGAAATGGATTGTACTTAGGATGTTCTTGAAGATCAAATATGAATTATGGTGTTGTGATGATTATACGTACCCTTTTATCTTGTAGTCGTTTAATCCGTAGAGATCTTTCACAAACCGCATGAGCATGATATACACTGAGATGGCTTGTATTAACACTGAGGATTTCATGAGTTTTCATCACCTTTAGCTCAAGTTTTACCCAGTAGTGACTGTCATGCATGATTAGCGCACGCTAAGATGTATATATTAACGTGCGCTATCGGGAATGAGTAACGTTCGCTACGTTGGATACGTAACGTACGTTATATCATCGGGCGGTGGCATTGCTCGTGAGAAGGTCCGCCGGTACGCCTAGTGTACGCTAAACCTAGTCATTTGCGTACGTTAACGGGCAGGCTTAGCGCACGTTACGTATAGTACGTAGCACACGCTAAGTAGTTCAGGCAGAATTCATTTTTTTGAGCTTGCGGTCGTAAACCGTATTATTAGACGTCCGTACGACTTGAGAGGAATTCTTTATTATTTCTTAGGTCTGAGCCTTGCATAGGGGACGATCGAGGGGCGGTGGCATACGGACGCGTGTCATTTGTTGGAGTATTTCCATTCTTGCCATTTTCGAGGCAAGTATCATATGTCGAGTTCGATTTATATTGAAAATTTGATCATGCTTATGGTTTTGTTCATGTTGTCGAATATGAAATGTATTTCCGTAATTTCTTGTGGTATTCGTTGTTAATTATTCGTATTGATGAACATATTGAAATGCATATATGTATGCATAATTGATTGTTTTATGGTATAAATGATCCGAGGGGATCATGAGGATCTATGCTGAGGGCGCTGGATTGCTGGACGGGTTTTCCACCATGCGTTGGTCCGACGGGATCATCATGGGGATCTATACCAAGGGCGCTGGATCGCTGGATTACCCTGTACTGTGTTGATGGAATCGTGAGGATTCGCATCGTTGGATTCCGATGACGGAAGTCCGTTTTATGGATATCTTGGCAGTCGGGTTAGTTGGGTCTGTTTACGTTATTTGATTATTGGGCCTTGTAAATCCTTACTTAAAGGGTTGATGTTTATTGTTATTTGTCTTCTTGGTTCATTTAGTACTCGAGTACGTCTGTTTTAATAATATCATTTCGATATGGTTGTATAAGTTAACTCATTTGATCGGTTGAATCAAATCTGTATTTGAACTTCAGTTGTACGATTGGATTATATTTACATTTCTTTTAAATTAGCCTTGTAAATCCTTACTTAAAGGGTTTACGGCGCTGTAATTATTCCGAATATCTCGGGGTGTTACAGAATATGGTATCGGAGCTAAGATTCATGGATATCTTGGAAGTCGGGTTAGTTGGGTCTGTTTACGTTATTTGATTATTGGCCCGAGTTCGGGAGTTTTTCTCACCACAAAATTCAGAAGCATCTGTGACGGACGTGATTAAGACTTTTAATCACCAGCTGACTTATGTGCGCCACTTGGTCAGGACCGAGGCGGAGAGGATTTTCCATTTTGACATGCGAATGAAACCGGAAATTCAGCAATATATGTCCGGATTTGAATGTACCACTTTGCGACAGTATCAGGACAAGGCGTTGTCCTATGATATGAAGGAGGCAGCAGTAGAGAAATCGACGGAAGCAAAGAAGCAGAGAGTGGCTGGCAACTTCACGGAGAATAAGAGTAGTGGGCCTCGCAGGGGCCAGTCCTCTTTTCATTCATCCAAGAGACCTCCGCATCCTTCTCGAGGAGGAAAGAAGTTTCGGGCAGCACCAACCATTTCAGACGCAGGGAAGAAATGTTATAACTGTGGCAAAGCGGGACATATTCGACGTGACTATTTCGCGCCTGCTGTGACTTGTTTCGAGTGTGGACAGGAAGGACATCGCGCAACATTTTGTGGGAATGCGACTAGATCTTTTGGCACTCGCACTCCTGTACCGGTTCCGAAGGACACTAGTGTAAACCAGACGCAGCAGAGCAGTTTCCCGCAACAGAATGTTGGGAAAAGAGAGGCATCCAGCGCTGGGTCCGTTCCTCCGCGTATTTACGAGATGAAGAAGGATGATCAAAACACAGCTGTTGCATCAGGTGCGATTCAGATCCTTTTGCAACTAGTTAGTGTCTTGTTCGATTCGGGAGCTACGCATTCTTTTATATCTTTGAACTGTGTTAATCGTTTGAAAATCTCGTGCTTGTATAATTGTGAACCTTATGTTGTGGGCTTACCGAGCGGAGAGAAAATTGTGGGAACCCTAGAAGCTTGGGATTTTCCAGTGTCTATAGGAGGGAGAGATTGGCTATCGAATCTTATTGTAGTTGACATCTATGGTGACGATTTAATTCTCGGAGACGATTGGCTCAACCGTTATGGAGCTATTCTGAATTACCGAAAGAGAGTTATTTCTATCATTGCTGATGACGGATCTGAACACTTATTCCGAGGATGGAGACCGGGAACCTCGGGAAAATTGATCAAAGCCATGAAAGCCGTGAAATTACTGAAGCAGGGATGTCATGGACTTTGGTGCTATGCCATGAGAAAGGAGGAAGGAATAGAGCTCTCATCGATTCCAGTTGTGAATGAATTCTCCGACGTATTTCCTGACGAACTACCTGGGTTACCTCCGCAGAGAGAGGTGGAATTCACTATCGAATTAGAGCCTGGAGCCGCTCCTATTTCCAGAGCACCATACCGCATGGCGCCAACCGAGATGTATGAACTCAAGAAGCAACTGGAGGAATTGTCACAGAAGGGTTATATTCAACCTAGCGTTTCTCCGTGGGGAGCGCCCGTTCTCTTTGTCCGGAAGAAAGACGGATCCCTCCGACTGTGTATTGATTACAGGGAGCTCAACAAGATGACGATCAAGAATAAGTATCCTATCACTACGCCATATATGGACTTTAACAACGCTTTTTTCAATATTACAAGCAAAAGTGTAACCATATATGCCTTGAAAGTGATCTAGGCCTACACTTTTTTTCGGTGTTAGCATTGCTATAAATCACTGTTACGGTAGACGTTATTCAGTATCTACGGTAACGTTGAAGTCGGTGTAGCCGTTGGTCTTTAAAAAATGTGCAGCCGTTGGTATTTAAAAATCAATAAAAAATAGGCGACTCAATGATTGTCCAAATAATAGTCAATTAAATAGGCGGGCTCAATCTTTGTCCAAATATTTCAATTAAGCGGGTAAAATTTCAATTATTCACTCCCAACTCTCAACTCTCTCACAGCTCAACCGTTGACCAGCCAGCCGGAAAATACATTTCGTATCGTATATCTTATATATATATATATATATATATATATATATATACACACGTATAACTTATTTTTTTTTCCTACTACTAGAGTGAATGACATTTTGGTCAAAAACGTGTTACTAAAACAAACGCGTTCGCTATCCTTATTCATTCAGACACGTACAAGTTATATATAGCGACTTGTAAAAGAAAAGATGACTGTGAGTACAAGTTACCTAAGGAGGTGCTTAAAACGGTTAAGGATAAAATTGTAAGTATTAAATGAACATTTTCCTCTACTGATGATATTGTTTATTGTATTTATTTTTTAATCAAATGTTCTGTTCTTTTTACAGGCTGATGTTGAAAAAGTTCTACAAAATGAAGGTGCTGAAGCTGCTAATAAATTAGTTCATGGTGGCAAGGAACATGGCCCATCTTACCTAATTAGTAGATGTATTACAATGTCTTGTGGATTTATGTAGTTATTTCTAATGGTTTATGTATTTGGATGGTTGGTTGATAACTTTTTATGTATTGGGATGTTTGAATTTATTTTTAATGGATAACTCTATTTTTAAATACTATATGTTGATTTTTAGCATTTAGAGTGTTTGTAAAAGACCTGCGAAAATGTAGCCATAATGATAAATGGTGTTGCCAAAAATACCGAAGTGTTTCACAATTTTATGCTACAGTAGTACTAAACAGGTGTAGCCATAGGTCTACGGATATACTTTTAATGGTGTCACCACATAGATAACGGTGTTGGCATAGGTCTACAACAACACCTCTTAAGGTGTAGGAACAGAACCAAAAAGTGTGGGCATAGGGGTCTACAGCTACACCTTTCCGTAGTGTTGCGAGAAACTATAAAAGTGTTAGCGTAGACCCCTATGGTAGCGGCCATTTTTGTAACACCCTCAAATTTGGTCAAAGTGTAGCCGTAGCCTATTTTTTTTCTTTTACTAACACTTTTTGGGCTGTGAACACACTTTTTTAGGTGTGACCGAAGCCCATATATGGCGTAGTGTATACCTCGGATCGACGACTTGTTTGATCAACTGCAAGGGGCAAGGGTATTCTCGAAGATTGACTTGCGATCACGTTACCATCAGTTGAGAATTAAGGAATCGGATGTACCAAAGTCTGCTTTCAGATCCCGGTACGGGCATTATGAATTTGTAGTGATGCCATTTGGACTTACCAATGCTCCTGCGGTATTCATGCAATTGATGAATCGGGTATTCTTAGAATACTTGGATAAATTTGTGGTCGTCTTCATTGACGACATCTTGATATATTCGAAGGACGCAGAGGAGCATGCCGAACATTTGCGTGTGGTTTTGAGCACCTTGAGGAAGGAACAGTTGTATGCAAAGCTTTCCAAATGCGAGTTATGGCTTAGGGATGTAACTTTCCTTGGGCATGTGATATCAGCTGATGGATTTCAGGTGGACCCGAAGAAAGTCAAAGCAATCTTGGAATGGGAAGTTCCTAGTAACGTGAAAGAAGTCCGGAGTTTCCTAGGACTTGCTGGATATTATCGCCGCTTTGTAGAGGGATTTTCCAAAATTGCTCGTCCGCTCACTCAGCTGTTGCAGAAAATTCAAAAGTTTACGTGGGATGAGAAATGCCAGACTGGTTTTGATGAACTTAAGAAGAGACTGACAACAGCACCTATATTAGCATTACCAGATGGAACTGATGGATTCATGGTATACAGCGACGCTTCAAATCAGGGTCTGGGATGTGTGTTGATGTAAAAGGATAAGGCGATTGCCTATGCTTCTTGGCAATTGAAACCGTATGAGGTTAATTACCCGACTCATGATCTGGAGCTAGGAGCTGTGGTCTTTGCCTTGAAAATTTGGCGACATTATTTGTACGGCACTCGTTGCCAGATCTTCACAGATCATAAGAGCCTCAAGTACATTTTCAGTCAGAAAGAATTAAACATGAGGCAGAGAAGGTGGCTGGAATTGATCAAGGATTACGACTTGGAGATTCTCTATCATCCCGGGAAAGCAAACGTAGTAGCCGATGCTTTGAGCCGTAAACCTGTTTCTCTTCGAGTGTTGGAAGCACTTACATCCCAAACCAGCATTCAGCGGGAACTGATCCGCGAAGGGATTGAAGTATGGGCACCAGGAATCCAAGGGCAACTATATGTGATGGAATTGACTTCATCACTAGTCGAGGAGATCAAATCTAAACAGTTGAATGATTCTCTGATCCTTCGGTTATGTGACGAAGTAAAGAAAGGAAAGGCCCCAGGATTCGTGATACAAGATGATGGAGTTCTGAGATTTCAGAGTCGATTTTGCGTTCCCGATGATGATGATTTGAGACGGACAATTGAAGGAAGCTCACGGGCGCCCTATTCTATTCACCGGCGTGATAGAAATGTATAAAGATCTTAAACAAAACTTTTGGTGGGGGAATATGAAGAAGGACGTAGCAGAATACGTTTCGAAGTGTTTGACTTGTCAGCAGGTTAAGATTGAACATCAGCGACCTGCCGGAATGTTAAATCCGCTTCCGATCCCTGAGTGGAAGTGGGAGGATATCTCGATGGATTTCATCACCAGTATGCCAAGGAATAGAACGGGAATGAACATGATTTGGGTTATAGTTGATCGAATAACCAAGTCGGCTCATTTCCTAGGAATTAAAGATACATGGGGACCCGAAAGATTGGCGCGAGTATTTATTGCGGAGATAGTCAGATTGCATGGGACGCCGAAGACCATTATTTCGGATCGAGATGGTCGCTTCGTGTCGCACCTCTGGAAGGCAGTTCACAGGGCTTTGGGGACTGAGCTCAATTTTAGCACGGCTTATCATCCCCAAACGGACGGTCAGTCCGAAAGGACTATACAAACAGTAGAAGACATGCTTAGAGCCTGTGCTTTGGATTGGTCAACTGATTGGGAAGTTCATTTGCCATTGATTGAATTCACCTACAATAATAGTTGGCATGCTTCTATTAAGATGGCACCATTGAAGCTTTGTACGGAAGAAGATGTCGATCACCCCTGTGCTGGGATGATTCTTCGGACTTGATCGTGACAGAACCAGAATTGATAGTTCAGACTCAAGAGAAGATTGCTTTGATTCGGGAAACACTGTTGACTGCCCAGAGTCGACAGAAGTCTTATGCAGACGTACGATGTCGCCCTCTAGAATTCGACGTTGGGGATCATGTACTATTGAAGGTGTCTCCTACACGAGGGATTTTTCGTTTTGGGAGGAGAGGTAAGCTAAGTCCAAGATACATCGGGCCATTTGTGGTCCTAGAGAGAGTTGGGGATTTAGCATACAGGTTGGCTTTACCACCATCGTTGAGTCATGTTCACAATGTGTTTCACGTATCCCAATTGCAGAAGTATGTATCGGACCCCAGTCACGTCATTGATTTCGACGAGATCGAGATAGCTAACGATGGAACCTTCGAAGAGAGACCAATCAAGATACTTGAGAGTCGGATCAAACAATTGAGGAATAAACCAATACACTTGGTTAAAATTCAATGGTAACGACATGGAGCTGAAGAGGCCTCTTGGGAAACAGAGGACAGTATGAAGGCTAGATATCCAGAGTTGTTTTCATTTTAAGTTTCGGGACGAAACTTCTTTTTAGGGAGGAAGGATGTAATACCCGAGATTTCTGATATGTATTTGGAACTTGTGATATTGTAATTGTTGCACTTTAATCTGAGTAATATTCTCCGTATCTCATAGTCCGGTGTTGTTGAGCATATGATTTCATGAATGTGATTTAAGATTGTGATTCTGCGCATGTAGCGCACGCTATCGTCTATGTGTAGCGTACGCTAACATGGATCCATAGCGCACGCTACAAAGGAGCATTAGCGCACGCTATACGTGGTCAATATGATTGAGACGTGTGGTAGGTGAGATCAGGCCGGGGATCTTGGTCGGATTGTGTCGGGATGAACCTGGACGGCTTTCGGGAAAAGCCAAGTCAACGCCTTAGCGCACGCTACTGACATGAGATAGCGCACGCTAAGTGCTGAGTACAGTGAAGTCAGTAAGCCGTTAGCGCACGCTACGAGTATGGACTAGCGCGCGCTAATAACCATTTCCTATAAATAGGACAGCATCCTTTTCGTATTTTCAGTCCTTTCTCTTCCCACATCCGAATCCTTATACTTAGAGTATTACTCCCTTCATCATAAACACTTCATATCAGCATCTTAGCTCGTGTTGAAGATTGTAGATCATTGAGGATTGGTGTTCAAGCCTTCAACGTTGGATTTGCTTCGATTTCCTCCTTGTTCTTCACTACTTTGAGGTAGGTGATTCTTCACCAATATTAGTAGTGTTCTAAAGGACGTTTGATCATGTTTATCTAGTCAGTTAGATTTGTTAATAGTCGAACATCATGTGTTAGAAAGATATTTTGACGTTTCGGCACTTATTCATCGTATAATCCTTTGAACCTTTTTAGTGTCGGACTCCTAAACGTATTCATGTATCTTCAAAACTGTTTATGACCAGTATGGGGAGAGCATCAAGTTCTTATGTTGTGACATGATAGAATCATATGTTTGGGACATGAAATGGATTGGACTTAGGATGTTCTTGAAGATCAAAGATGAATTATGGTGTTGTGATGATTATACGTACCCTTGTATCTTGTAGTCGTTTAATCCGTAGAGATCTTTCACAAACCGCATGAGCATGATATACACTGAGATGGCTTGTATTAACACTGAGGATTTCATGAGTTTTCATCACATTTAGCTCAAGTTTTACCCGGTAGTGACTGCCATGCACGATTAGCGCACGCTAAGATGTATATATTAACGTGCGCTATCGGGAACGAGTAACGTGCGCTACGTTGGATACGTAACGTACGTTATATCATCGGCGGCGATGCATTTATTGAGAGAAGGTCGGTACCACGGCTAAGCGCACGCTAAACCTGGTCATTTGCGTACTTTAACGGGCAGGCTTAGCGCACGTTACGTATAGTACGTAGCGCGCGCTAAGTAGTTCAGGCAGAATTCATTTTTTTGAGCTTGCGGTCATAAACCGGATTATTAGACGTTCGTACGACTTGAGAGGAATTCTTTATTATTTCTTAGGTCCGAGCCTTGCATAGGGGATGATCGAGGGGCGGTGGCATACGGACGCGTGTCATTTGTTGGAGTATTTCCATTCTTGCCATTTTCGAGGCAAGTATCATATGTCGAGTTCAATTTATATTGAAAATTTGATCATGCTTATGGTTTTGTTCATGTTGTCGAATATGAAATGTATTTCCGTAATTTCTTGTAGTATTCGTTGTTAATTATTCGTATTGATGAACATATTGAAATGCATATATGTATGTATAATTGATTGTTTTATGGTATAAATGATCCGAGGGGATCATGAGGATCTATGCTGAGGGCGCTGGATCGAATGTCCACCATGCGTTGGTCCGACGAGATCATCATGGGGATCTATGCTGAGGGCGCTGGATCGCTGGACGGGTTTTCCACCATGCGTTAGTCCGACGGGATCATCATGGGGATCTATACCAAGGGCGCTGGATCGCTGGATTACCCTGTACTGTGTTGATGGAATCGTGAGGATTCGCATCGTTGGATTCCGATGAAGGAAGTCCGTTTTGCATGTTTTATGATGCATTGATGATTTATGTATTATGATACTTGTACTAGCATTGTTTTGCTAACCCCTTCGGGGGTGGACATTGTTTTGATGTTCAGGTAGCCGAGGAGCGGGGAAGCAACCACAAGATCGGCAGACGATGAAATGGCTCAGTGATGTGGTTGATGTTTATTGTTATTTGTCTTCTTGGTTCATTTAGTACTCGAGTACGTCTGTTTTAATAATGTCATTTCGATATGGTTGTATAAGTTAACTCATTTGATCGGTTGAATCAAATCTGTATTTGAACTTCAGTTGTACGATTGGATTATATTTACATTTCTTTTAAATTAGCCTTGTAAATCCTTACTTAAAGGGTTTACGGCGCTGTAATTATTCCGAATATCTCGGGGTGTTACAGATAGTGGGACGCCGAATCCCCGAAAAATTAGCATTAATTTGCGGCATGGCATAGTCTCGAAGAGCTAGTGCCGGTTGAACTTGCTGCACATGGTTATCTCCTTCTTGAATTTCGATATTTTCGGCCATGTTGACCGTCGTCTGTAACTCTCGTTTCTCCTTCTTGTTCCTTCGAAGAGTGCGCTCGAGCTCGGTATCCAAAGGTAGTAGGCCTTCGTTACCGAGGTTTCTCATGCACTGCGCGAAAGATCCTGGAAGGAAAAACAAATAAATAAATAAAATTAAATGCACGAAAATAAGTAAATAAAAACGTTCAAACTAAGACTAGAAATACTGAAATCGATATTAGCAAAATTTCATCACTTAACGGCGCCAAAAACTTGTTGCGATATTTGTTGAACGCAAGTGTACGTTATCGTATACAAGTAATAAAGTGATGAGTGAGTATCGTTCCCACGAGGACTGAATCACTAACTACCGATTTTTATGTATTCCAGTTTTATTCGAACAATCGAACTTTGGGTTTGCTATTAAATACTAAAGAATTAATAAAAGATTAGACAGTAAAAATGATCGCTTGAAGAAGGAAAATCAAATGATGAATAAGTCTAGGATTCTGAATCCACCTCGGTTTATCCGAATTTACTCTAGATTATCTGAAGTTAATAATTTTCCTAATTTATTGAAGGCGGAGATTGCTAATATATTCTACCGCCTCTCCCGAGGTCACTAGATTTTTCTAAAGGCGAATAACGCACTCTATCCCTAGGTGAATTAATTCGTCAATAGGAAAAAAGCATAAAATCTCCAAAAGACCACGTAGTTCTTATGAGTATATTCCTATCTCATAGAATAAAACGGTCCTCACCAATAGTTCCTCACCAATTCTCCTCTCCCGATTCGAATTGAATGATTAAATCAATACAACTATTGGCCAGATAATTGCAAGCATTAAACACGATTGGGAAAACTCAACAAAAAGGTAATTAATTAGATAATCTCAAGCAAATCCGTCAAATCGTAAGTTTCATCAAAATCCTAGATTAGGGTTTTAGCCTGACATACTAATAAATGAAAATACAGAATAAATGAATAAAAGCATTAAAATCAAACGCAGATGAAGCTCGGATTCCTCCGTTCTTCGGCTTCCGCCCTCTGCTCTTGAAGTCTTCTGCTTCTCTTCCTCTTCTGCCGACTCTCCAAGATTTTCTGATTCCAAACTCCAGATCAAAAGATTAACTAATTAGGGTCTTAAACCCTTATTTATAGCTTTGCACAGTCTCCAAATCGCGTCCGTGTGAGTAGGTCGATAACTGGCTTTGAAACGGCCCAAATCTGCGCGGAGCACACCATAACCGCCTAGTGTGCCGCGGCTCACTAAATCTGTGCCGCGGCACATGGTCTTCAGCTGGATGCCTGGGCGCCATTTAATTCATTTGTGCCGCGGCTCACTCGGATCAGGCCGCGCATGCAGGCGATCTACTACGCTGCTTTGGTTGCCTTCTGTGCCGCGGCCCGCTTCCCTTGTGTCGCGGCTCACGCCCAAAATTTGCCGTTTTACTTTCGCCTCGTTTTAGCTTCCGGACTCCAATCTCCTGACAAACATACAAAATTAAGGCATTAGAAGCTCATAAAAGCAAATTCACTCTCCAAAATAATACAAAATAATGATAAATAAGCGTATAAAAATACGCCTAACAGCCGGCCTCCTCAAAAATTCATTTTTTCGCTGGACGGTGTGCCAGAATGTCCCACACACCTACCAGGAATTCTTGGAGCGCGCCAGCTCCCATATAGCTACCGAAGAAGCTATGCCGGCACCAGTGTTAGTCATGCCCGCCGATCAGAAAGGGTCCTACAAGAAGAAAGAAGATAGGCGTGACTACAAAGAGGCCCGTCAAGAATCCCGCTGGGAAAATAAGACTCCCGCCTCTTCTTCGACAACCCCAACGACTCAAAGCTATCGGGAGCGTAGGCCCGAGATCATGGCCAATTTCGCTGAAATATATTCCGTCGGAGCCATATTCGATCAAATAAAGGACAAAAATTTTCTCCCGGTTCCTCGGCCGATCTATAAGGATCAGAAGGACATGGACCAGACCCGCTTTTGTAAATATCATGAATCAGCGGGTCACAACACCGAACAGTGCCGGGACCTCGTCGCAGCCTTGATCGCGGTGTGCGACGATACAGGCTTAAGGCGATTTACCCGGAACCCGCCCCGGGATCACCAGGATCGGGCCGACCCGACAAGAGCCAAGAATGATCGGGTGCCTCCAGCCCCCAAATCCCCCCAGAAAATTCTAACCATTATGGGAACCGCCGAGGTCGATGATCATCGGTCAAAGCGGCAGAAAAAGGCATCCATCCGAGAAGCCACCACCTCCTATCAACGGACCGAACGCCGAGAAGAGGGGTTCCTATCAGTGGCCGAAGAATCCCCCCAAAACCCCCAGCTAGCAGTTACTTTTGAGGAGTCCAATGCAGACGGCTTGGACCATCCCCATTCAGACGCCCTTGTCATCACCCTGCCCATAATGGGGATCCCGGTCCACAGGGTGTTGGTGGACTCTGGGGTCTATGCTAGCATCATCTACATTCATACCCTTCGCAGGATGAAGGTAGACCAATATTATGTCCGGCCCTGCAATGAGGACATTAGGGGATTTGCCAACTGCCGCATCTCACCCCTAGGGGAAATCGACCTCGCCTTGGAATTTGGTCAGGGGCCGATCAGAAGGACGATGATCACTACCTTCAAGATCATCGATGTGCACAGTGACTATAACGCCATCATAGTCCGACCTGTGATGTCAAGGCTGAGGGCCACTCAGTCCACGTATCACCTGTGCATGAAGTTTCCCACCCCGGACGGCGTCGGGGTGCATAGGGGGGATCAAAGGGCCGCCCAGGAATGCAACCTCAGCATCCGGGCTCGTGAAATCAACGCCGTAGAGGGCATCTCGGAAAATTTGTCGGAAGAAATGGGGGCCACTAGCTCCGAACAGCTGGCAGGAAACACCCTACTTGAACAGGAGACCGAAGGTCCCGGGACCGCGCAAACCCCCGAAATGGAAACCGAACAGGAAGCGGACCGCAGGCCCGGGAAGGAGCCGATCCTAGAAGAAGATCCTGTCGACCCTCGATACCAAAATCCGAAAGGAAAAAATCGCCATGCTGAGCCAACAGAAGAGTTGGACCAGGTCGACATGGACCCATCTAATCAAACCCGACGACTAAAGATCGGCCACAACCTCCAAGAGCCGATCCGCTCCGAGCTAATCTTCCATCTAAGACAAAATTTGGATGTCTTTGCCTGGACCCGTTCGGATATGTCGGGAATTGACCCGGAACTTGCATGCCACTGGCTAAATATCGACCCCAGTTCAAAGCCGGTTATTCAGAAAAGAAGGAAAATGGGGTCGGAATGACAGAAGGGGCTGAAAGAGGAGGTAGAAAAGCTAATCGATAACGGGTTTATTCGGGAAGTCGTTTATTTTTGAAACATTAGGTAGTCGTCTTAACAAACTACCCTTTAAAGCAAGTCATGCACCGACCTGAAGTTTCCGGCCGGATGGTCAAATGGGCCGTCGAACTCGGACAGTTTGACATAACTTATGAATCGCGTACTTCCATAAAGGGACAAGCCCTGGCGGACTTCATTGCAGAGTTCACACCAGCAATCGCACAAGAGGACGACCGATCAGAAGAGTGGTCACTCTATGTAGATGGGTCCTCAACCGCCGACCGATCAGGTGCATGAATAGTCCTCGTCAGTCCCGACCAACGTCTGTTCTGCTCGGCTATTCGCTTAGGTTTCCCGACCACCAACAATGAGGCAGAATATGAAGCTCTCTTGGCCAGTCTAGAAATGGCGACCTCCCTCGGCCTTGCCCGCCTTACTATCTTGAGTGATTCTCAATTAGTGGTAAACTAGATCAACGGCGAATACGAAGCCAAAGAGCCCAAACTGGTTAAGTACCTCATCCTGGCATGGGCCCGGCTGCAAGAATTTTGGGGAACAATACAACATATTCCCAGAACTGAGAACATCCAAGCCGACTCTTTGGCCAAACTCGCATCTAGCTCCGGAGCCGAACATATGGATGAGGTCAGCATAGGGTATCATGCCTCATCAGCCCTGGAAATGGCCAAGTCCGGCGGTGAACAATGAACCGCAAGGGTGGATGCACCTATAATGCAATATCTTCAAAGCGGCATTTTACCCGAGGACCGAGCCTAAGCGAGATCATTACGAACTTCGATCCTTGGTTCACCATCGTGGATGGAACCTTATACAAAAGAGGATATTCGGTTCCACTCCTGAAATGCCTGTCCGAATCAGAAGCAGAATATGCCCTCAGGGAGGTGCACGAGGGTATATGCGGTAATCATTCTGGCGGCCAGGCATTGGCCTATAAATTGATCCGGCAAGGCTATTATTGGCCCAATCTCAAAAAAGATGCCATCACGCTCATACGGAAGTGCGTCCGGTGCCAAATCTTCGCTCCGCAGATCCGATCCCCGCCGGAAACTCTCACTTCCGTATATTACCCATGGCCATTTGCCTAGTGGGGAATCGACTTGATTGGTCCTCTACCTAAAGGACGGGGAGGAGTACAATACGCCATCGTCGCAGTCGTTTATTTTACAAAATGGGCAGAGGCCGAGCCTATGGCACGAACAACCGAACAAAAGATGGTTAATTTTATATGGAAGTCACTCATATGCCGGTTCGGGATCCCTCAATCTATTGTCTCTGATAATGCCAAACAATTTGACAATAAGAAGTTTCGAGCCTTCTGCGACGGCCTCCAAATACGAAATAATTTTTCCACGCCTTACTATCCACAATCCAACGGGCAGGTCGAGGCGGTCAACAAGATCCTGAAACAACATCTCAAGACACGCCTCGAGGAACTCAAGGGTTCTTGGCCCGAGGAGCTCCCCGGAACCTTATGGGCCTACAGAACAACGCATAGATCTGCCACCGGTGAAACGCCTTTCTCCTTGGCTTTCGGCTCTGAAGCCGTCATCCCGGTTGAAATCGGAGCACCTACCTACCGAGTAGCCCATTTTGAAGAGCAAGATAACGACTTGGCCCTCCAAGTGAACCTGGACCTCCTTGCCAAAAAACGAGCTCAGGCAGAAATGCGAAACGCCGTCTACAAAAGAAGGAGTGAAAAATATTATAACTCCAAGGTTCACCCTAGAAGCTTCCAGGTCGGCGACCTCGTCCTTAAACGGGTATTGGGCCCGGATCCCGGACCACTCAATCTCAAATGGGAAGGACCATATAAAGTTAGTGAAGCCCTTCAGAATGGAGCCTACCGGCTGGAATATCTGAACGGCCAAAGATTAACTTACCCATGGAATGCTATGTATTTAAAGAGGTATTATCAATAAAATTTGACGTTATTCCATTTTTTAATATTGGTGCGCCTCATAAGACCGGCTCATCCGGCACTATAAGACCGAGCTTGCCTCGGCACCTCATAAGACCGGCTCATCCAGCACTATAAGACCGAGCTCGCCTCGGCACCTCATAAGACCGGCTCATCCGGCACTATAAGACCGAGCTCGCCTCGGCACCTCATAAGACCGGCTCATCCGGCACTATAAGACCGAGCTCGCCTCGGCACCTCTTAAGACCGGCTCATCCGACACTATAAGACCGAGCTCGCCTCGGCACCTCATAAGACCGGCTCATCCGGCACTATAAGATCGAGCTCGCCTCGGCACCTCATAAGACCGGCTCATCCGGCACTATAAGACCGATCTCGTCTCGGATCCTCATAAGACCGGCTCATCCGGCACTATAAGACCGAGCTCGTCTCGGCACCTCATAAGACCGGCTCGTCCGGCACTACAAGATCGAGCTCGTCTCGGCACCTCATAAGACCGGCTCATCCGGCACTATAAGACCGAGCTCGTTTCGGCACCTCATAAGACCGGCTCATCCGGCACTATAAGACCGAGCTCGCCTCGGCACAATCAACAAGTGATGAACATGATAGAAGGGCAACGGCCCAACCAACTGGACCCAAACATCTAAAGAGAAACAACAAATGCTACAAGGAAGATTTTATTCAATTAAATCATTTTTGCAAAGTACACATGGTGACAACAGAAAACCAAGACGGATTGGCACGCAGGCCGTACATGAAATATAACAAAAGAAAAGCAAAGACTGGCACGCAGGTCATGCGGGAAGCGAAATCTAAGGAAACTACTCGGCCCCACCCTCCTGGCCGGCCGCTTGAAAGGATTGTCCCTCACCTTCGCCATGCGGAGCCAGCCCGGCATCTTCAACCTCAACGACCTTTGGCTCATCGGCTCCATGGATGTCAACATGTAGATCGGTCGCCTGAGATGCTATATAGGCCTCGATCTCCTGAATGGTCTTCCCACCCTTCATGAGATCTAATATCTCGTAACAGGTGGAGACATAATTCAGATTGATCAGCTCCTCGAACGCAGGTATCTCCTTAAAGGCCTCCACCCCTTCGGCAAGACCCTTGGCTTGGTCAGGTTTTCAACCTGGGCCTTGGTTTCCTTCAAATAAGCCTCGTGCTCAGCCCGGGTATCCAACCACCGCTTATGCGCCTGCTCGGCCGCCGCTGTCATCTCTTCGGCCTTCACCTTCCATATATCGGCCTCGAGGGCCCGACTGTCCAGGATCTCCATATCACCCTTCATGGAGGTTATCTCCTCCTCTAGAGACTTGATCAATGAAAGACAAAGGTGGTGCTCCTCCTGCAAGGCCTTGAGATCGGCCTCCGCCTTCTTATGCTTCTCAACCGAGGCCAGAAGCTCGTTGGCCTTCACATAGGTGCACATGGCACGGCCGACCAGAGTATTTCCAAACTGGATCTGCTCAGCCGGATCCATATCATTGGTCATCATCTCCAACTTGGGCGTCCAACCCCTGATGGGAATATGACTGGACACGGCCACCGCAGGAGGAACCCGGTTGAGCATCTCAGCAGTCGGGATATCTGCCCGGACGTAGTCAAGAAACCAGCGCGGTCGTCTCCACTTTATCTGGTCGCACGGTTCCACCCGGTCCTTATTAACCGGGAGATAAGGGCCCTCTAAATCAATTACGGGCTCCTCACTGGTCACACGACCCGTCCGGACAGGGGTCGGGGCGGATACGACAACTTCAGGAATAGACGAGCCCTCCGCCTTGGTCGCACTGTCCTCAGGCTCGGCCTCCGCCCTCTTCTGCTTGCCAGCCCGCTCCCTCCGCTCGGCGGCCTCAGCCGCCAGCCTCGCCACGCGCTGTGCGGACATCTCTTTCCGCCCGGACGAAGTATTGGCCCTAGGAGCTGGAAAAAGAAGACATGTGAAAAAAAAAGGAGAAAAGGGGGCTACCTGATAAAGACATTATACTCGGATTGGTTGATCTAAGTCCGGCCGCCCAGAGGTTTTCCTCGGTAACCGAAAGATGCGACTTCCTTTGCTCAAGAGGAAGGTCCAAAAGCTGTTCAACCCGGTCGTCGAACTCGGAAGAGGTCTCTTCCGCCAGGATGCGTTCTGCACATGCAATAAATGATGAGCGTTAGACAAAAAGGATCAGGAATACGAAATACGACACTTACTCATTTTGGCCGTAAAGTGCTCTGGGACCCGAAGCTCGGCATCTATCACACCAGGCTCCCACTCATCCACCGAGCTCCTCCACGATCCCCCTATGAAGAACCAATGTTCCTTCCAGCTATGGCTGGTCTCAGGCACACCCACTAATTCCTTATGCATGCCATGCCAGGCCGTCAGGTAAAACCAGCCGGAGCCGGATCTGCCGACCGACCTCCATAGAAAGAGGCTGTTGAACTCCTCAAAGCTGGCATCGGGCCAGCCGTGCTGGTTGAAAAGAATGAAAAGACCCACCACCCGAGCCCAGGAATTCGGATGGATTTGGGGGACAGGAAGGCCCCAATGCCTTAGCCATCGGGAGAAGGCTAACGGGAGCGGAAACCTTAGCCCGGCTAGCAAAGAGCGGTAATACACCGTCGTACAACCAACGGGCGGAGTGTGAGGCCTCCCCTCGGAATTCGGAATGAACATCCGCACCCTCGCTGGGATCTTAAATCGCAGCCGCCAAGCCACTAATTGCTCTTCTGTAACAGTGCTGCGAATCGAGGCCGAATCCCACTCCGCCTCCACAAAAGGGGACGACCGAGGGCGAGTCCAAGCCACCACCGACTCGACTCTTTCTTCCGACTGAGTCCCTCCGACGGCCGTCAACGTCACCGCCATCTCCACCTCTCCAGATTCCGGCGACTTCGCGACTTCGCCTTACTCTTCCTCGACACTCCATTCGACAAGAACTCCGCCTACCGACAGATCTGCCACACCCGTGCGGTCCGGCGACACGGTCAACTCCGCCTCTGTCTCACCCCTCAGCTCCGACATCTTAACTGAAAAAAGGGGGCAAAAGAGCTTACCGGGAAAGTCTCTATAAAAATCGGGAAAAGATCGCCAGAAAATTCTCTCTCTCCTCTGCAATAAGACACAAAAATGGCGAAGGAAACAATGAAGAAGAAGGCATTCTATACTTATAAGAGGAAAAGGGCATTAAATGCCAGGCGCGTGGAGCGGCGATTCCTACTGAACCGTCGCGAAATTCAAAGGCGCGTG
Source organism: Orobanche coerulescens (assembly GCA_033398695.1). Lineage (NCBI taxonomy): Eukaryota > Viridiplantae > Streptophyta > Magnoliopsida > Lamiales > Orobanchaceae > Orobanche > Orobanche coerulescens. The sequence goes on from CM065811.1 coordinate 39,207,260, forward strand.
AACGCGCCATCAAATCAGATTATGCCACGCGTCCCCCTCATAATGACACTTAATGACCCTGAAATCGAATCGACGCGACTCTCGAAGAGGCGTCCCTTCGAGAGATCTTATCATCCCACAAGCCGGATCGACCTCAATATGAAACGACCCCAGCCCCGGCCAACCCGGCACGGCCCTGGACTCGGGAGCCCTTGTTGGCAGCCCATCCACCTTAGAATCCACGTAGGCACTCAAGGCAGCTGAACCGGCCGAGCAGAGCCTGAAGCCGGATCGGGCACAAACTCGATTTTCTCCCGGGCTCGTTAGAACCGGACTGGGCAGAGACGTCAGAGCCGACCCGATATCCGATCCGGGAGGGCCGAGCAGAGAGAAGATAAAAATGCTCTGATTCAAGATTACAACAAGGCCGACCTGAATGGCGGGAGACCCGAGGACCGACCCCAGCGGATAAGCACCGCCAGAAGCATGCGAGACAGGCCCGCATGCCAATTAACGCATGCAGTCATGCCCCTTCCCAAGGCAATCCTTAGAGGCCGCCACGTGTCCAAGGCATATTTGCAGACTAACAAGTGTTTTGGGCATATTCCCCAAACATTCGCCAGCTGTCATCTCCCGACTGGTCCAGATTGTCTATATATAGAAGGAATGTACAGTGAAAGAAGATCTTTGGATTTTTAGCATTTATGATAAAGAGAGAAAAAAGAGAGAATTTGTATTGACTGAGAAAAAAGATAAGACTTGTAATTAGCAAGCAAAAAGATAGACCGGCATAAAAATATTCTGCTCGGCTCTACTCTATATTAAGGTCACTAATAAAACTTAGTGATCAAATCATTTTTCATCTTATTTATTGTTTTCAACGTGGCTTCGATCCACTCGCTCAGATCAGCACACGTTGACCAAATCAGACGTCAACAAGAACGGAAGGAGAAGGGCGGCGCCCATTTTGTGGGAAGAAAGGTGTCGGGCAGGTTAAATGTTTAGAATTATGATAACAATCACACCTTCTGGTTCATTAGTAATGACACTTTTTTTTTAGCCCCCAGGGGCATAGCCTAGTGGTTAAGGCTGAGATGACGTGGGATATCATCCCGGCCATGATTCGGTGCTCGATTATCGTGGAGCGATTCCTCACCTTGTTGTGGGGAGTGTCTTTGGGGTCGATATCGTGGGTCCTCTCGCCGGTCAGCCACTACAGCACATCCTCGTTTATCTCCCGGGGCCGAGAGAGCGGTCGCATCTGGGGGGAGAATCAACTCCCTCAACAAAAAAAGTAATGACACTTTTTGTGAGTAAAGTGGTGGAGCCCATATTTTTTGACTAATTTTTCAAGGCAAATTTGTTGGGTTTTTCTGGGTTCCCTCCATGGAGCATCCCCACATAGTGTATCTCCACATAGTATTCTTTGTTAATCCATCGACACGTGACATGTATGTGGGGTGCTCCACATAGTGCATCATGGGTGGAATATCTGCACCCCACATACACGCTACGTGTCGATGGATTAGCATGAAATGCACTATGTGTGGACGCTCCATGGACGGAACCGATTTTTTGGGTATGTATCATTACTCCTTACTAATGAATCAAATCAAAAATAACAAATGCGCCATTATTAATGAATCGGAGGAAGTAGTATTTAGTATTTAATTTAATATCTTTTTTTTTTTGCACTTGTTTATCTATAAGAGAAATATCCATCACCACAATAAAACGCGGCTTTAACGAGATAATTTTTCCTCGCTAATAATAAGAATCCCGTCGTTAATTTGGCTTAACGACGGACTAACAATGGAAAGTTACCGTCGGCAGATGGGGCGTCGTGACCACTTTTAACGAGGGAAATATTTTGTCGTTAAATTTAACGAGGGAATTAACAATGGAATATTCCGTACTTAATAATAATATTTAGCGAGGAAATTAACGATGGAATTTAGCGACAGAATTAACGAGGGAATTCCTTAATTTTAAAAAAAATTACTTTTTCACCACTTTTTTATTTTTTATTTTTCATTATTTCATTTTGTTTTAATTGTTTCTGATAAAGAATTATTTATTTATTTATTTATTTAAATATAATATTAACTATTTATTTTTTAAATTTAATATTGGTGCTCCAATATTTATAGACACTCCAATTAAACAAAAATCCACTACTCTTTCAATGTGGGAGGACAAGATTAGCGACGAAATTTTCAGTCATTAATTGACGAGGGAATTTAAAATAATTAAAAATAAAAAATTAATTAAATTAATTAACGGGGAGAAAATAATTGAAATTAATTAACGAGAGAATTTAAAATAATTAAAATAAAAAAGTAGTTAAATTTTTAACGTGGGGATTTATTTTTATTTTTTAAAAATTAAAATATTTTTTCATTCGCTAAAAAATAAAAAGATATGTCGTTAAGCCCGAAAGTTTAACTATGGAAATTAATTCCCTCGCTGATTGCGAATTTTCTTGTAGTGCATGTTATATGTTTTTAAAGTTGTGGCTGTATATATTATTACTAAACTAAATGATTATTTTTAAAAAAGATTACCTCTTCAGATAAATTATAATTATATATTTTTTCACTCAATCAGTTAAAATTTGATTGCTTCTTTTTTAATTTAAATGTAACTTACTAAATAAAGTAACTAATCAATATTTTGTAATGGGAATATTTCTCAAGTCTTCGGAACTCAAGGTATATAATATATATAGTCTCATTTTATTAAGTTTTTACTCTCTTCATATCTTCTGACAAAAGAAAAAGAAAAGCAAAATGTGATTGTACTTCAATTTTCTCTATTCGCTATTTAACCTGTAAAAACATATACCAAAACTATAAAGATATATACTACAAGAGCTGATCAATTGATTGTGTCTTAATAATGTAAAAAGGACCAAAAGTTTAGTTGTTAATAGTTGGAAAGTCAACAGAAAAGTTGGAGGTTTGAAGCGCGTTTTCAGTGTACAAGGGTTTTATTTTCAATATAAAAAATTCAATTTAAGAGTTTCAAGCAATTTTCCATTTTCAGGTATTCAACAAACATTAATGTAGTCTCTTGAAACTTCTCGGAATAGGTACATTTTGGGAAAAATTACCTGTCAACAATAGAAGTATTACAAAATAACAGAAATAGAGGTAGATTTGTTTTTTTGATTAAATCGTACGTGTTCCCGTTGAAGAAAATTAGGCTTCAAAAGTTTGGCTTTGTTTTTTTGAGTTAATTTCAGCACTTTTCAGTTCAGTTCAGTTCAGCAAAATTCAGTTCAATTTAGTTCAGCAAATTATTTTCATTGTTGATTTGATATTAATTATCAAGAATAATATATATATATATATATATAATTTTTTTTATCAAGAATAATTATTGTTGTGTGTATTGTTATATAATATTAATTATTATTAACATTAATATTATCAACAATACTATATACAAATTTTTATTATTAATCTCATTATTTTAATTTATCGCTAGTAGTATTATTGTTTATATTATTTTTTGGTTGTTGTTGTAATCTAATAATTATTATTTAATAGTAATCTAAAAATTTATCAGTCGTAGTATTATTATTGATAATCGAAGCTATAACTTTTATTATTTTATTATTGTAGATAGATTATTAACAATATAATGAGAAGAGAATCAACCATTATAAGTATAAGATATAGCATGGAATAAAATATTTATACAAGTACATTACGAACTTTTTAAAAATAATTATTTATTACTACTACAATTTATTTTTCTTGCATTTCATCATTGACTCTATTAGATCCCCAAATTTGTAATGCAATACTTTGCCGCACGACGAACATCGCATTCTTTCGATCTGCATTTGTTTCGTTGTTTTAATTAAGAATTATTATTCATAATAATTATTATTACTTTAAATGAATTAAATTTAAAAATATTATACATAATTATTATTATTATTATTATAATGAATTAAACTTAAAAATATTATACATATAATTAAGTTTCTTATGATATAAATAATTTCAGTTCAGTTCAGTTCAACACAATTCAATTCAGTTCAATTCAACAAAATTCAGTTCACTTCAATTCAATTCACTTCAATTCAGCAAATTTCAGCTCAAAGTAAGAGTCTTTATTTCCAAAGTAATTAATTGTCTCCGTGGTATTAAAATATTATTACATCTCATTTATACTAGCGACTTAGTTCAAGTGCTAATATTCTCTCATTAAAATTAATTACATAAAATATATAGCTCATTTTTTTCGCCATCAAGGGGCGCGAACCGCTAAACAAGCCAAAGGCAATAAGGGACCATGGTCATCTGGACCACAATCAATATTGTGCTTACCACAAGAGTCCCGGCCACAGCACCAACCAATGCCACGACCTCCTCAGACAACTCTGGAGATTGTTCGAGGAGGGCAAGTTGGATAGCTTATTGGATTAGCGGGAGCCCCATCAATCTCCCGATACGGTCGCCAGAGTCGAACGCGAACAGGCCGGAAAGCTCATACGAGCCGACCCCTCGATCAAACTCGGCGACCGAATCTATATGCTTCAATCAAGAGGAGGAAACTTCGGAAGTCTCTCCCCGATTCCCGCCTCGTCAAACCAAAGGCTATTGCCTGAGCAAACACCTCGAAAAAGAGGATGACTCGCTCGCCCTCTAAGTTCGTCATCAATATGATGGACCTAGGCAGCGATCGCCTCCCCTAGCACAACGTATACCGTCGAGGATCGTCAAGTATCCAGGAGTGCCTTCATCTCGTCGAGCTGGCGTTGCAAGCGGCCATCGCCGCGGCCTGGCTGCTCGTGGCTAGGCGCTCGGAGCGGGAACCGAGGCGATCAAGTACTGACCCCCTGGCTCCGCTGTCAATGATGTCCTTGCCGCATGGCTCGACTCTTTGGCGGATGCGGGCCAGATGGCTGACTTGTATTTGGTTCGGAGTCGGGTAGGCCGAACTCCTGGTGACGGACTCGGATTCCGTCGTCTCGTGGTTGGGGCCAGAATGCCTCGGTCGCCATGATGGATCGCTTCTCAAGCGACTGAATACAGAACCATCCCGCCTGGCGAGAGCCTTTTCTCGCGAATCGGGGCATTCTGATGATCGCTTGCCCAGTAACCCCTTGAACTTCCGTTTGCCCACGCGGCAGATGGCCGAGGGAGTTATAGCGGGCGTTGTGCATGCTCCCCATCGCTCCTTTAGGATGGCCATAGCCTCCTTTATCTGTTCCGTAGTTTGGAACTGGTCGAGCGAAAGGCTGGGGCCGTCCCCCAGGTGCGGGATCGAGAGTCTCGCGTCGCCGCGGCTACCCTCTGCCATCGGCTGGGGCTCAGATCGAGCCGGAATATGATGTCCGGCGGTTCGGAGAGCGGCTCTCTTCGATGCAGTGGCAGACGTCATGACTGTAACACCCCAACCTAGGCGGATATTACAGTGCCATGGACCCCCCCGACTGGGACCCACCAAGCGAATGAAAACGGATGAATTACACAGGGTAAATGTAGTACCGAACCACATTACAACATCAATTACTCCGATTAGGAGTTTCATACAACACACCCAGGATAAAATAGAATACATGTGTATTTTATGTGACGATAAAATACACAACACTGAATGGAATGAGTATTCAAACGGAATGTCTGCAGCGGAATAATAAAGGAAACATAAATGACTGAATAAATGACTGAACAGACTGGGGCCCCTTTCTAGTATCATTGGGACTCCTCGCCGTCAACGTGCTCTCCCTGTGCCTTTGCCTTGCCATGACCTGAGAAACAAATATCCCCAAACGGGTCGATTATCTGAGAACAACAATCCTCCAGAGTTGAATAAACACAATCCTATAAATATGTAGTATAAACCACAAGTTCGATTAAAATGAAGCGGTTAGATTATAACCCAATCTTGTTGAAAACATACGCAATCAAACATGCTGTATGAATCAACTAACAGTACGGCTCAAAAGGTGGCGCCACACTACGCCCGGGATGGAAATGTGTCCGTGCACAAGCTACCAACGTGTATCAATCGAATACACACGTGGTCTTGTGCCTAATCAGTCTCACGAAGCAATCGACTCGTGTGCACAGTCCAATGTGAGGCCAACAATCAACACACGACATAATTGTGCCCGACATGAAAATCCTACACATACCAACCGGCACGCCAGTATGACCCGGAATGCCACGATATAACAAAAGTGACATCGGAAACGAATAATGACTCACCGAGATAAAATGATAGTGAAATGAATGATAGCTCAACAAAATGATTGGAACCGCTGCTCCTTGTATCAAGTGATTAATTGACAATGACAAGTTTTAATATGGTTAACACAATGATGAATGAGTTACGATTATGAATGAACAACAACAAAAGGAAATGAATATCCTTATAACTGAGTAAGAATCAACTTACACAATACCGGTGACAATTATCCTTCCACGAACAACGTCCTAATTGAGATATCGGTCGCTCGAACAACCTTGAATTATACAATATCCAACCACTCGTTCAAAATACGAATCAAACACAAATATAACGAACTCAAAACGTCGATACGATAAAACTAAGTTCATTGGGGCATTATATCGGATACGTTATGGCCAAACTCCGGTTGTTTACAATCAAATCTCAATAAGCCACTATCGATTCCCCCAAGAAGTGTTTCAAACCAACAAACATCTTCCGAATGATCAATAATCCAAAATGAATATCCGAAAACGTGATTATAACGACAATAATCGAAAACCCCCAATTTCAACTTGATAATCAAAGTGTTCTTGAATAATCCTTCAATACTCCAATGAATCCTTATACAAACTCATAATCATATACATATCCCTTCATATAACATGATTATAATGTCCAAAACATCATATCTCAACATAGAATCGAAATCCAAGGTGTTGAAGAAATTACCTCTTGAAGATCCAATCACTTCGATCCGAAGAACACGAGTTTAAACGAGTATCCAAGCTTCCCAAATGAATGAAGATGGTGAAAATTACTCCCTCAAGTGATTGATGATTACAAAATCTCTCTCTCAACCCTCTCTCTCGGATGAAGATGGAAAAATGAAGAAGTGAGGAGAAATGACCCGGCCAAGTCCTTAAATACTGCCGGAAGTTACGACCGTAACTCGGCCCTCTTACGGCCATAACTTTCCAAGTCAACGGCCTTACGGCCGTAACTGGACAACTCGTACGGCCGTAACTCGGCTTCGTCCGAAAGCCTGCCGACAGACTTACGGCCGTAACCGCTCCTGAGTTACGGGCGTAACCCGCCTTCGTCAAAAACACACGTCGACAGCCTTACGGCCGTACCGCACACCTTACGGACGTAACTTGGATGATACGTCCGTAACCGGCCAACCTTACGGGCGTAACCCGCCTTCGTCAAAAATGGCCAGACATCCTTCCTGCAGCGTACGGCCGTATCCGGCCAAGCCTTACGACCGTACCTGCCTCGACTTACGTCCGTATGCCGCAACCCTTACGGCCGTAAGTCACCCTTGGTCGACAACACCCAAAATTTACGAACACCACTTACGGCCGCATCTCTCCTTCCTTACGGCCGTAACTCACCTTCGGCCAAAATGCCTGGCACTGGCCGACCACTTACTTACGTGAATCGCCAGCCTTACGGCCGTACCCACTGAACTTACGGTCGTATCCCAGAACCATACGGCCGTAACTCGATGCTGGCCAAGGTGAATTAATCTGATAATTCCGATTCCTCGCTACGACTGATGAATGATCCGACATATCATACGAATGTGGAAGTGAACAAGTCTAACACGAGCCAAAGATGATACTCCCAGTACAAGGCTATCAATCACAATGAAAATGATAATACTCCCGTCTCGATCTAAAAACGGAGATAAAATGACGATCGGTAACTTATATACGATTACAACATCCCAACATTGAACGCAATTGAGTGATTCATGAATGATGAGTGATTATTAATGAGTGAGAATTACTGAGTGACAATTACAGACTGATAATTACTGAATGAAAATGAATGAATTACAACCGGGTATTACATACTCCCCCCCCTTAAAAAGAGTTTCGTCCCCGAAACTAAGGGTCAAACAACTCGGGATAATTCTCCCGCATATTCTCCTCGGTTTCCCAAGTGGCCTCTTCGACTCCGTGTCTAGACCACTGAATCTTGACCAAAGGGATCGTCTTGTTCCTCAACTGTTTGATTCGCCGCTCTAACACTCGTACAGGACGCTCCTCGTACGAATGATCGTCTGCGATCTCGATTTCGTCGAACTGAAGTATGTGACTCGGGTCGGCAACATACTTCCGCAACTGCGAGACGTGAAACACATTATGAATCCCGCCAAAGCCGGAGGTAAAGCCAATCAATAAGCTAACTCGCCTACTCGATCCAAAATTTCAAACGGTCCAATGAATCTCGGACTCAACTTCCCCCGTTTTCCGAAATGGAAAATACCTCGACTCGGGGACACCTTGACCAAAACATGGTCACCCGTCTCGAACTCTAGTGGTCGACGATGATTATCTGCATACGATTTCGCCGACTCGAAATCAACATACGACTCTTGATCAAAGCTACCTTCTCCCGGGCGGCTATAAGCATATCGGGCTCGGTGCCGATTGATTCTGACAAGTCATCCCAACACAAAGGAGAGCGACAACGACGACCGTACAAGGCCTCGTAAGGTGCTATCTTAATGGAAGCATGCCAACTATTATTATACGTGAACTCGATCAATGGTAGTTGGGCTTCCCAATCGTCCTTCCAATCGAGGACGCATGCCCTCAACATGTCCTCTGATGTCTGAATAGTCCTCTCTGATTGTCCGTCGGACTGAGGATGAAAGGCGGTACTGAGATTGAGCTGAGTTCCCATAGCACGATGAACTGATTCCAAAAATGAGACACAAATCGTCCGTCACGATCGGAAATGATACTCTTAGGAGTACCGTGCGGTCTCACTATTTCCTTGATGAACAACTGAGCCAGTCTCTCGGGACCCCACGTATCCTTGATCTCAAGGAAATGAGCTGATTTAGTTAAGCGGTCCACAATCACCCAGATCGTATTCATGCCACGACGACTCGTCGGCAAACTCGTGATGAAGTCCATAGAAATGTCTTCCCACTTCCACTCCGGAATAGGGAGAGGTTTCAGCATACCCGCCGGTCGCTGATGTTCAATCTTAACTTGTTGACAGGTTAAGCATCTCGAAACAAATTCTGCGACTTCTCGCTTCATATTACTCCACCAGTAATTTTGTTTCAAGTCCTTGTACATCTTGCTGGACCCCGGATGAACAAAATAAGTGGTAGCATGAGCTTCTCTCAAAATCGAGTTTTTCAACTCGTCATTCGCCGGTACGCACAACCGATTCTTAAATCTCAAGAGTCCATCCTCGTGGACCACGAATCCAGGGGCTTTCCCCTGAGCCACAACCTCACGGATGCGCAACAATGAAGGGTCTGAACTCTGATTCTTTCTGATTACCTCCTCAAGTGACGATGAAATCTCCAACATACAAAGCTGTCCCTGAACTCGTTGGAGCCAGACCTCGATCTCGGGTCTAAGGAATTCCTGCTGAAGCTCCTTCTGAACTGTTAAACGAGCAAGCATCTGCTCCTACACGGTCTTACGACTCAAGGCATCGGCGACAACATTCGCCTTGCCCGGGTGGTAAAGGATCGCGATATCAGAATCTTTGATTAGTTCTAACCACCGCCTCTGTCGCATATTTAACTCCTTCTGAGTGAATATATACTTTAAACTCTTATGATCGGTGAATATCTGACAGGTAACGCCATAAAGATAATGACGCCAAATTTTCAAAGCGAACACCACGGCTGCTAGCTCCAGATCGTGAGTCGGATAATTAACCTCGTAAGGTCTCAATTGCCGTGAAGCATAGGCAATAACCTTTCCATTCTGCATGAGCACACATCCGAGACCCTATCCGGACGCATCACTATAAACCACAAATCCCTCCGTCCTCTGCGGCAAGGAAAGTACAGGTGCTGACATTAACCGGCTCTTGAGTTCCTCAAAACTCCGTTGACACGCGTCAGACCACATGTATTTCTTATCCTTTCGCAAAAGGTTCGTCAAGGGTTGAGCGATTTTAGAAAATCCTTCCACAAACCGCCGATAATAACCCGCTAATCCGAGAAAACTTCGGATTTCCTTAACATTCTTCGGAGGTAACCAATCTCGGATAGCCTCCGTCTTCTGAGGGTCGACACGAACTCCGTCTGATGAAATTACATGTCCGAGAAAAGTCACTGACATCCGTAACTCGCATTTGGAAAACTTTCCATAAAGTTGCTCTCGTCTCAACACGTCGAGAACCTGATGAAGATGAACCTCGTGCTCCTCTCGGTTACGAGAATAAATCAAAATGTCATCGATGAAGACAACAACAAACTGATCCAAAAAGTCGATGAAAACCCTATTCATTAACTCCATGAATACCGCAGGTGCATTAGTTAGCCCGAACGGCATAACTACGAACTCATAATGACCATAGCGTGTTCGAAACGCCGTTCTCGCGATATCCGACTCTCGAATCCTCAACTGATGATATCCAGATCTTAAGTCGATCTTGGAAAATACTGAAGCTCCCTGAAGTTGATCTAAGAGATCATCAATGCGGGGTAAAGGATACTTATTCTTGATCGTCACCCGGTTCAATTCCCGGTAATCAATACACAACCGAAACGAACCATCCTTCTTCTTGACAAACAGAACTGGTGCTCCCCACGGGGACGCACTCGGTCGGATATAACCTTTCTCGAACAACTCTTCAAGTTGGCTCTTTAATTCCTGCATTTCGGTCGGGGCCATCCGGTACGGTGCCTTCGATATCGGGGATGTACCGGGCTCCAACTCAATCGTGAATTCCACATCTCTCTGTGGAGGCAAGCCAGGTAACTCGTCAGGAAAAACGTCGGCATATTCCCATACTACCGGAATATCCGACAACAATACTGATGATTTCTCGGTTTTGGTCATATAGCACCAATAACCAACACATCCCTGACTGAGTAATCGTACTGCTTTCATCAAATTAATGACCTTACTGCAATGTACCGGGATTACCTCCCGAAACACACATTCAACCCCATCGTCGCAATGATAGTGATCATACGCTACGGACACTAATGGTGGCATCATGACGATCCATCCAATCAATACCCAAGATGACGGCGTCCCTGAAAATCTACAACGATTAGGTCCGCCGCCATACATGACCATGAAACCGAATCGGACAATTCGAATCTCACGATTACAATAATTCGCCTACCATCGTAGGCCAATGACATAAGGCTCACAACTAGTAGCACTACCTGCACGTAGTCTACTCAAACATGACTTAAATGAATGAATGCGATGCACCAAAGATCAAAAAGGGTACACACAGCCGGGATAGAATATCGAGTGTACTCGAGATCATTCGGCCTCTCGGATCATCGGTCTTCCTCATCTCAGAATTCGGGGCTTGCCGCCCCGAACCGATGCTCCTGCCTCGATAGCTCTTGGCTCCGCCCTTGCTAGCTCCCGCTGCCTTAAATAACGCCGACCGAGTGGCCTCGATTCTCGCATCTTTGAACGTCCTAGGGCCCGAGATGACGCCGGAGTGGGTTTAGAGTCCTTCGCAAAACGGGCCCGATGCCCGGCAATTCCACGCTTATGGCACGTGATAGCCGGACATTTGTGCCGAAATGACCTCGTTCTTCACAATTGAAGCAGTGTGACGGCCGAATCGCCGCCGAGACCGAGATTCCGCGGGTTTAGACGCCGGGAGGTCGCTCGTAAAAGTAGAGCCCGCCCGCGGTTTCTTGAAGGTGGCGACTTCCGTCGATCGATTACGGTTCTTAGACTTCTTGCCAGCAGATGAAGGTTGTTGCTTAGAAATCTCCTTAACAGTAAGCTCGTAAGTAAGAGCTTTCTCAATGAATTCGGCCAACGTGGTGCAATTATGATTAAAAAGTTGTAGCCGCATCCGAGGTTTCAGTCTCTTGCTGAAATACTTGATCTTGTCCGCCTCAGAGCGAATGATAGATGAGGCGAACGGAAGAAGTTCCTGAAATTTATCGGCACTGGCGAGAACATCCGCGTCTGATGAAGGGTCAGGGGTGAGTAACTCTGACAGCTTGGCCTCTCTAAGTGGGGCCGGATAGTACCTCTCCATCATGAGAGTTTTGAACTGATCCCAAGTACATGATCCGTCTGTGGGCTTCAACGATAACCACCATGAATGAGCGCTCTTATCAAGATAGTAAGCCGCAACTGAAACTTTATGCCCTTCTGGACAATCCACCATAGCAAATAACTTCTCGAAGTGTTCGAGCCAATGAACAATATCCGCCGGCTCAGATGAGCCTTCAAAGGTAGGTGGTCGCTGGCGAGAGATATCGCTAATGATCTTGCTTACACCCCTCTCTTGCCTCTGAGGCGGCGGCGGAGGAGCCTGTTGATTTTGATTGACTGAATTGTGCATTGTCTCCATAAGTTGTGCCATCTGCGTCATTTGGGCCATCATGCCCTGCATAAAAGCAAGTGGGTCCACCCGAACACCTTCTGACTGAGCCGTGTCCCGGGTACGACTCCCCGATAGTGAATGATCACGCCCAGGTGAATGAGTGGCAGCGTCACTGCTCGATGAATTGGCATTGTTTCTTGCATTCGCACGTGTATTCACACGAGTTCTCGGGATTCGGCCCGCACCACGGCCTCGTCCTCCTCGTCCTCTGCCAGCTCTTTCCATACTGAAGTGGAAAGTTACATGATGATTACATCTCTCGCATGAATATCACATTATGACTATGACATGTGGTGATGAAAATGAGCATACGCTCTAACACAGTGATTACATGAACGATTAACCGAGGTGATATGATTTCTGATGAAATTATTGAAATAATCATCTTGAACAAGTTAACAAGATTAATTCTATGATCTTCCAGATCAACAACCGAGTAATGAAATGTATTGAGTGGTTAATGAGTTAAAATGACCGTCCTGGTCAAAATGAAAATAATGTTTGAGGATTGTTAACTGATAAATTATGAATGAATGATAATTGCCAGAAATTATAACATGGCGTTAGAAGTCTTACAGTTCTTTCGGTCTGATTGGCTCGGCATCTGCACAGGTCGCACGTGACGCGAAAGTCCAATGATACTAGCCCGATGACGATGATTTCAAATGAGACATGACTCGGAAGGTAGTATTCAAAACCACGCTCCGATACCAACTCTGTAACACCCCAACCTAGGCGGATATTATAGTGCCGTGGACCCGCCCGACAGGGACCCACCAGGCGAATGAAAACGGATGAATTACACAGGGTAAATGTAGTACCGAACCACATTACAACATCAATTACTCCGATTAGGAGTTTCATACAACACACCCAGGATAAAATAGAATACATGTGTATTTTATGTGACGATAAAATACACAACACTGAATGGAATGAGTATTCAAACGGAATGTCTACAGCGGAATAATAAAGGAAACATAAATGACTGAATAAATGACTGAACAGACTGGGGCCCCTTTCTAGTATCATTGGGACTCCTCGCCGTCAACGTGCTCTCCTTGTGCCTTTGCCTTGCCATGACCTGAGAAACAAATATCCCCAAACGGGGTCAGTTATACAGAACAACAATCCTCCAGAGTTGAATAAACACAATCCTATAAATATGTAGTATAAACCACAAGTTCGATTAAAATGAAGCGGTTAGATTATAACCCAATCTTGTTGAAAACATACGCAATCAAACATGCTGTATGAATCAACTAACAGTACGGCTCAAAGGGTGGCGCCACACTACGCCCGGGATGGAAATGTGTCCGTGCACAAGCCACCAACGTCTATCAATCGAATACACACGTGGTCTTGTGCCTAATCAGTCTCACGAAGCAATCGACTCGTGTGCACAGTCCAATGTGAGGCCAACAACCAACACACGACATAATTGTGCCCGACATGAAAATCCTACACATACCAACCGCACGCCAAGATGACCTGAATGCCACGATATAACAAAAGTGACATCGAAACGAATAATGACTCACCGAGATAAAATGATAGTGAAATGAATGATAGCTCAACAAAATGATTGGAACCGTCGTTCCTTGTGACTGAAGTGATTAATTGACAATGACAAGTTTTAATATGGTTAACACAATGATGAATGAGTTACGATTATGAATGAACAACAACAAAAGGAAATGAATATCCTTATAACTGAGTAAGAATCAACTTACACAATACCGGTGACAATTATCCTTCCACGAACAACGTCCTAATTGAGATATTGGTCGCTCGAACAACCTTGAATTATACAATATCCAACAACTCGTTCAAAATACGAATCAAACACGAATATAACGAACTCAAAATGTCGATACGATAAAACTAAGTTCATTGGGGCATTATATCGGATACGTTGTGGCCAAACTCCGGTTGTTTACAATCAAATCTCAATAAGCCACTATCGATTCCCCCAAGAAGTGTTTCAAACCAACAAACATCTTCCGAATGATCAATAATCCAAAATGAATATCCGAAAACGTGATTATAACGACAATAATCGAAAACCCCCAATTTCAACTTGATAATCAAAGTGTTCTTGAATAATCCTTCAATACTCCAATGAATCCTTATACAAACTCATAATCATATACATATCCCTTCATATAACATGATTATAATGTCCAAAACATCATATCTCAACATAGAATCGAAATCCAAGGTGTTGAAGAAATTACCTCTTGAAGATCCAATCACTTCGATCCGAAGAACACGAGTTTAAACGAGTATCCAAGCTTCCCAAATGAATGAAGATGGTGAAAATTACTCCCTCAAGTGATTGATGATTGCAAAATCTCTCTCTCAACCCTCTCTCTCGGATGAAGATGGAAAAATGAAGAAGTGAGGAGAAATGACCCGGCCAAGTCCTTAACATCACGGGTTACTTACGGCCAGAACTCGGCCCTCTTACGGCCGTAACTTTCCAAGTCAACGGCCTTACGGCCAGAATCGACAACTCAGACGGCCAGAACTCGGCTTCGTCCCGAAAGCTCGCTGATAGACTTACGGCCAGAATCGCTCCCGAGTTACGGCGTAACTCCGCCTTCACAAAACACTGCCGACACTCTTACGGCCAGATCGCACACCTTACGGCCGTAACTCGATGATACGGCCAGAATCGGACAACCTTACGGCGTAACCCGCCTTCACAAAAATGGCCGACATCCTTCCTGCAGCAGACGGCCGTATCCGGCCAAGCCTTACGGCCGCATTCGCCGACTTACGGCCGTATGTCGCAACCCTTACGGCCGTAAGTCACCCTTGGTCGACAACACCCGAAATTTACGAACACCACTTACGGCCGTATCTCTCCTTCCTTACGGCCGTAACTCACCTTCGCCAAATGCCTGGGCACTACTGACCACTTACGCCAGAATCGCCAAATTTACTACTGCACTACGAACTTACGGCCGTATCCGTAACCTTACGGCCGTAACTCGATGCTGGCCAAGGTGAATTAATCCGATAATTCCGATTCCTCGCTACGACTGATGAATGATCCGACATATCATACGAATGTGGAAGTGAACAAGTCTAACACGAGCCAAAGATGATACTCCCAGTACAAGGCTATCAATCACAATGAAAATGATAATACTCCCGTCTCGATCTAAAAACGGAGATAAAATGACGATCAGAATCGATATACGATTACAACATGCCAACATTGAACGCAATTGAGTGATTCATGAATGATGAGTGATTATTAATGAGTGAGAATTACTGAGTGACAATTACAGACTGATAATTACTGAATGAAAATGAATGAATTACAACCGGGTATTACAATGACTCTGAAGGTTTTCTTTGAAGATCAGTGAGTGTCTCTTCAAGTATATGCCCCGGAGAACAGTGAGTGTTCTTTGGGACGGTAGGAATAAAAATGAAGGTTAAGATCCCCCTTCCTCTAGCGCCAATTGTTGTTACCCAAAATATTATCCAGAGATGATATTGCTGGAACGGTCGAGTAACAAACAAATGCAAGAGCACGTCCGTGGGAAAGTAAATAAGACAAGATTTGCCGGGGTTATTAGTCCCGGGCTTGAATGCTCTCGTGAGATATTATTAATACAAATACTTGGGAGTACAAATATTAATGTTAGAGTACAATTATAATGAGTGTAAATACCCTAGTTATCTTAGCTATTGAGCGTGAAGATTGCCGGAAGAACTTGATATGATGCTCTATGAGTTCTTGTAACAACGATGGGGTGCTGTGACGACTGAGAGAGATCGACGGTCTCTCACAGTGTGTATTAGCTGGAAGTCTGAACTCCTGGGCTTGCGAGTTTCTTCGAATCTGTACTGTAGGGAGTTCTTGCCTCTGCCGACCGTCTTCTGGTTGGAAGGTGCTGAGAGAGAAATCCTGAGATAGATTCAAGAGAGGAAGCCGAGAGTCTGAAAGTGTGTATGTATATGTGTATTGGGATGTCTTGGTCCATAACGGGCGATCGCCTTTCCTGCATTAAATTAAACGGGCGATCATCTCAGTACGTGGGTCTATTTTCTTAAAGTCCGCAGCTGCTTCTGGAAGCCAGATGTGCGAACCAATGAGAAGCCAACACGTGCCTCACGTCGCAGTCTTGGGAGGTCACACCTAGGACCTTTCTGCGGGTCTGTCGGTTGGTGAGAGGTTGCCCTTGTCACCAACAGTTGGTGATGGGCTGGTGTCAAAAAGCCTTTTCCTGCGGCGCCATTTGCGGATCTGCGTGTGGGTCTTCATCCGAGATTCGGTCTTCGTAGACTTTGACGGATGTTTGGCTTTACATGTGGCATAAGGCGGTCGGCCTTGGTCGGGCACTAGGGTCGATCGCTAGGTGCCCTGTTGGTCCCAAGAATGATGAAGAATGTCCTCACTGTACCAACACGAGTCTTTTCTAGCGCGTTTTGTCCTCACTCACGCGCACCTGAGAAACTTCCCAGGGGGTCACCCATCCCATAACTACTCCAGGCCAAACACGCTTAACTTTGGAGTTTCTATGAGATGACTACCAGAAAAGAAGATGCATCTTGTTGGTATGAGTAGTCCAAATCAATTCATTTAACCACATTCTAGTGCAAATCTCACAGGTCGAATCGCAAGCCGCGCCTCGCGTATTTTTAAGCCTATGCAGGCAGGATGCTGGACTGAAGCCCAACAATCCCCCTCCCAGTATCTGCCAGCATTTCAGCCCCATAGTTTGGAAACCTCCGCGAACTAGATTTGATCACACAGGCCTCTAGCGGCTAGATTCATTCACACAGTCCTCCAACACTTGACATCAGCATCTGTTCCACCTCCGTTTACTTTCGCTGCGCCAGTATCTCAATTCCAGCATACTAGATTTGATCACATAGCCCTCCAGCACCTGACAACCTCCACAACGCCAACATCTTAGTTCCGGCCAACTGGCAACATTTGCTGCATGCCCGCCTCTCGCCCAACACTGGCACCGCACTGTAGGATACTTCGAGGGAATCCGCACCCGTGACCTGCTCCGATACCAATTGTTGGTCCCAAGAATGATGAAGACTATCCTCACTGTATCAACACGGGTTTTTTCTAGCGCGCTTTGTCCTCACTCACGCGCACCTGAGAAACTTCCCAGGGGGTCACCCATCCCATAACTACTCCAGGCCAAGCACGCTTAACTTTGGAGTTTCTATGAGATGACTACCAGAAAAGAAGATGCATCTTGTTGGTATGAGTAGTCCAAATCAATTCATTTAACCACATTCTAGTGCAGATCTCACAGGTCGAATCGCAAGCCGCGCCTCGCGTATTTTTAAGCCTATGCAGGCAGGATGCTGGACTGAAGCCCAACATGCCCAGAGACGATCGCGCTGAATGCCGATCGCTCGGTACTTGGTCTAGAATCTTCGCCTGGTAAGTCTGCCTTGGTTCAAATGACGCTGACTAAGGTCGCTCGGCCCTTGTGCCGATCGCCGCTGAGGCGTATTAATCGCCGCACAACACACTGGATTGATGAAAACTGGAACTTCAACAAAAGATTACTTGCGTTTAAAAAAATTTAGTTGTGCACACAGTGCAGATAATATAGCTAGAGCAATTATTAAATGTTAACATTTTATTACTTAAAAGATAAAATTTTCACAATTGGTTTTGATAATGCTAGTTCTAATACTCCAAGTGTACCAGCTTTAATACAAGCTTGCAATCCTGTTTTAGCGGGTCGATTATTTCATACTAGATGTATCTGTCATATTCTAAGTTTGTGTGTACAAGATGCATTAAAATTTGTAGATGAGGCAATAGAACCAATTAGAAATGTGTCTTGTTTTTACATAATCGTACTAAGTTAGCTAGATAATGGGGAGAATTTTTAAAATCAAAATAAATGCAACCCAATTTTTTTACTCCATACGTAAAACATAGATGAACTCAACTTATGAGATGTTAAATTCAACTAATGAATATAAAGAATTATTGTGTGAATTTTTTGATGCGTATTTTCACGTAGAATAATTTTTTTTATTGCCAACATATTGGGATGAAACTAAATATTTAATAAAACTATTAAAGGTTTTTGAAAATGCAACTAAAGATTTAAGTGGTTGTTATTATCCCACGTCCCCTAAAGTTTTATTTCATTATTGTTTTATTATATTCGAAATGAATGCTTGTAGTAAATCCGAAAGATTATCGAATGTTATTTTATGTGTTTAAAATGTCTAAAATACTTTAATCATATTCATGATGTTTCTTGATTAGTGCTGTTTTATCTCCCGATTTGAATTTAGCTCAAGTACAACAATTACTTGAAATATATTATAATATTCTTAAAAATTTGAGTTTTCCTAATATTGTGGATAGTGTTGAAAGTCAAACTTTGTTTGAAAATATTCCTGACGTTGAACAAGTGAAAATTGATTTAAAAAATAGTTTAGAAACTCTTTTTGCTGAATATTTAGCTAAATATAGTGATAGGATTCAAACTCAAAAAACAAGAACTAAGACTACAAATACATATAACATGGAACTCGAGAGAACTCTCACTAACCATTTCAACAACAACTCTATAATATAGCAAGAAATAGGGGTAGTAACGTCGGTCAAGGAAATGACTTTAGTCGATATTATGCAACTAGTTTTGTGCCGGAGGATGACAATGCAGGTACATTTGATCTGTTGGATTGGTGGAAGAGAAGGGGAACCGAATTTTCCATACTTTCTATTATGGCACAAGAAATTCTTGCAGTGCCCGTATCCACAGTCCCCATTGATAGTGCTTTTAGTGAATGAGGCTATATGTTGGACGAGCGAAGATCCCGAATGACGCCAAAAAATCTCGAGAATCAAATGATACTTAAAGACGCAACAAAATCCGAGTTACGAGATCAAGAAAACAAGTGGGATGACCTATTAGCGGACCAAGATTCCTATAAAGAAGGCAATACTGAAGGAGAGTCTAGTCAAATGAGTCAAACCGATGATCAAGACGACGATGACATCGACTTCGACTAAAGGTATGTAAGGTAAGTCAGGTAAGTAAAAAGAACTACGTAGGGCTTTGATTCCTCACGAGGATACGTAGGCAATTTAATTTTAAATGAAAACCTACAATTAAATACAAGCCCATTTTTTTTTAATTCTTCTTAAGTAGAAGAACTACGTAGAGCTTTGATTCCTCACGAGGATACGTAGGCAATTTAATTTTAAGTAAAAACTTAAAATTAAATACAACCTCATTATTTCAAATGATTTTCTTGTTCACTTATAGTTATTTTCCGTATATAAAATGATAATAAATAAAATTTTATATATACTTCTAAAAGAAATTATGTAGGGTCGGACCCGTAACCCGGCGGGTCGGACCCGGACCCGGACCCGTGGCCGACCCGCCAACCCGTACATTTCATATGTACGGGTGGGGTCCGGATCCGACCCGGACCCAGCGATGGGCACCTCTATATCTATCAACCAAAGAAATAATTGGAATATTAATTGGAAGCGAACTTTTTTTTTTAAGATTTTTATTGCCTCATACTGCCGCTCACGGTATATGATAATGAACCTCCCAAGATATAATAATTCGGTATTGCTCGGAGTTTCGAAACCAATCATCATCATGGAGAACGAGTCTGACTCGACAACTGAGCAGCGTGCTCTAATTTTTTAGGAGTGGTACTTATAAGTGTGTAGATTAGGCCAAGAAAAGGATAATCCTTATTAGATTATAAGTCATTGACTTATTTTCCAAGCAGTATGAAAGGTTCTCGAAAAATGAGTCCCAAATTAAATTAAATCCATAGGAATAATTAAATCGAGAGCCATGTAGGTCCCCATCCAGCTGGATGAGCCACAGACGCACATTGGGTCGGGCTGAGTCTAGGACCTAATCGAGCCGAGCCTGGTCAAGCTGACCGACCGCCAGAAGGCGGGCGTGCTTACATTCCAACCAGGCACTCCAACAAGAGTTTTATACTCCTTATTTTATTTCTTCCACTTATAAAGTGCCCCCCACAAAGAAATACCTCCATCTCCACGATAAATTTGTCTGTTTTGATTTTTATTGATCAAAATTTATGAATTTTGACCTTAAATTACAATCAATATATAAAAAAATTATAGTCATGTAAATACTTGTTTAATTTGTCTTAATGTATATTTTTTAAATATTTTTTTATAATTTTTGTCATATATAATTGAAATTATTAATGGTCAAAGTTATATTTGAGAAGACCGGTCAAAATCAAAATACACCAATTTATTATGAACGGAGAGAGTATTTATTACATAGGATGGCTTCCACGAGTGGACTTTCGCTATTTTTTTCTCCAAAACTCAACATGTGGGCATTAATTTTTATTCATTCCGCCTTGGATTTGAAAATACATCACAATTTTCTATTCGGAACTTGATAAATTTGAAAAATTTAATCAAAATTCATTCCCAATTAATATTATAATAATTATCTTCTTCATGTTCATTCCTTTCCTAGTTGTCAATTTTTGATAATTACACCTTGTTTTATTTATTTTATGACTATAACCAATCTTTAGATGCCCGTACCATTTAAATAAAGTCATATATATCACAATGGCAGTAATTATAAGTTCGTCAAAATATTAATCCACATTTATTTAATTAAAATAATTTTTTTTATCTACATGAGATGTCCACAATTTATCTATTTTTCAATATTTTGGAATAAATTATTATTGTAAAACACATTTATATTGGATGACTTTAAACAAGGAAGGTTGATTAATTGAATGAAGTTTAAATAAGGAAAAATATTATATTTTTGTTGAAAATATGTAATTGTCAATATTAAGGTTTAATATGCAAATTAATAAATATATATTAATATTGTTATATGAAAATTGATGAGATACGAATTTACGGTCTAATATATAATTCACACATATAAAGTTCTAATATTTAAAAATAAATATTATTTTAGAAAGGTATGTACTTATATAGTAAATTTATGCCTCTTGACGGTCGCCTTCGTCACTTCGCTTCCGTACACGTCCATGGCGATGGATGATACTCCCTCCGTCCGCCACCCATGTACAACAATTTTCTTTTTTATCCGTCCGCAACCTATGTGCATTGTTTATTTTTGGCAATTTTTTTACCCTTTCAAAACACAAGTGGGTCCATTTACTCCACTCACAACAAATCCTATCAACTAAGTCAACTCAAATATTAAAACTCATGCCGATCAAAAGAATACATATGAATGGTGGACGGAGGGAGTATAATATAAGTGTGTGCGGAGTCAACGTATGTAGCTGTTTGGTGCTTGAAATTTTAAGTTGGGGTGGGGATATTGTTTTTCTCTGCATGCTGGGCCATTTATTTATAATCATCGACTCAGTCAGATCAGATGCCTTGAGTCTTAGCATTCATATAATCACTAATTATCACTAGTATAAAAGTATCATTTCACGTCGAACACTTTAGATCAATTCTATAATAATCGATTTAGAAAATGACGTGGTTATTTTCTAAATCGGTTTTAAAATAACCGATCTAGAAAGCGATATGATCATTTTCTAAATCAGTTGATTTAGAACCGATCTAGAAAGTAGACTTTCTAAATCGATTATTTTAGAACCGATCTAGAAAGTGGACTTTCTAGATCGATTATTTTAGAACAGATTTAAAACCCACTCGAGAAACTATATTTAATTTTAATATAAATGCAAGTTTCTCAAACAACTCACATTAGCCTAATGGTTGGGACTTCACTTCCCAACCACAAAGTCAAGGGTTCAAACCCTCATGGCAACAAATTGAAATACATTGATATTTTCGGTCTCGGATTGGGTCTTGGGCCGGGCCGATTGTGGTCGGGTCGGACCTGAGCTGGGTTAGGGTAATTTTTTTGAAAAAAAAAAGACTTTCTATATCGGTTCAAATAGACATTCTAGATCGGTTAAATAACTGATGTAGAAAGCAGACTTTCTAGGTCGGTTCTGAAAACCGATTTAGAAAGTCCAGACTTTCTACATCGGCTGGATCTGTAACGGTTATTTAATCGATTTAGAATGTCTATTTTACCCGATTACAAAGTGTTTTTTAATAGTGTATAAGTCATATAATATTAGAATATATATATATATATATATATATATATATATATATACTACCTCTGTTCTCTTATAACTGCAACATTTGGCTTTCACGTTTGCCAATGCACAATTTTGATTATTAATATCTTCAATTTTTTACTTTTAAAAATTATAAAAAGTTGATATTTTGAAAGTATATTTCGAGATGAATCTAACAAGATCTCACATGACTATATTTTTTCATATGTATAAATCACAAAAGATGGTCAAAAGAGAGTATGTGAACAGTGTAATAGTCAACGCGTTGCAATAATAAAAGAACGGGGAGATATATATATATATGTTCACATTGTTATGTTCACACATAATTCATATTTAAATTATTCATCATAGCTATTTAGACGTGAGCCAACACAATTGGATTGAAAAATTATACGACACATTTTTTATGCATAGTGTATGTTACTTTACTTGTGATTATATTTTATATCAATTGTAATTGGTATGTATCTTTAGGCACGTCATATTGTAAGAATAGTTTTTATGAAAACAAAGTGCGTAGTATTAATATAATATATGATGGGACCCATAATTGGGATGGGTATAATAAAAAGTACATCCGTAGTATATAATGTGGTATAAAAAATAAAAAAATATAATTTTTCCAATGCATTATATTCTAAAATACTCAATATGAGCAATTAAATGACACACCCTAAATGTAATCGTTAATGTCGTTTACTCGGTAATCTCAATATTTCCATCTGCCCGAAAAATATTGCTCTATTATGCAGTTTTATCGAATTCTCTCCTTCAAATTCGATTTTTTGGGTGTGTGCGGGTGAGGAGAGATTAGTGTTGTAAATGAGCCGAGCTATTCATTACCTGCTCGATGACCCGACTCGAGCAACCGGTTCGATGGACCGACCAATTTATCAACAAATAGATTGCGGTTATGACTTGTTACCTAATAGTTGCAATATTCACATTTCTCTATTTTTAGTAATTTTCATTTTTGATGTTTTTCCATTTTTAGCGACTCACTTATAATCATCTTGATTTTTTAAACTACTTTATTCTGTACTTTTTGCATTCGAGCGTGTATTGTGGCGACTTTGTCCGCATTTAGATTCGATTCGTGTAGTCCTACTCGAAATTGTTGTTTCATCGGGGTGTTTGAAATCAGGCAACCCAATGAGCTATTTACGGCCGTAGAAATAACTAATCACGGCCGTAATTCTCTCCTGTTATGATCATAAGCCTTTTTTGTTACGACCATAATGCATAACATTATATATGGCTGGCAACGGCCGGAAATCATAATTTTCTCATCCTTTCTTCTTCATTCCGCGATGGGGCGACTTCTTGAGGAGTATTCCGACTGGGCTTTGCTCCAACATCGATTAAGAGACGATTTAGAGCACTGTATCATCAATCTATCATCAAGTTATTCATCTTTCATCTTCAAAACTACATTGTTTTGCTAGTGCAAGTATAAAACACGAAATACAAGCCATACTTAACATACTCCAAGAACATAATAATCGTGAATATGCTTCCCGAGATAAATCATTTGGTCAAGACAGTTCAAACCATAAAAGGTGGGAAATAAACCAAAAGTACATCTTACAAAATATTTACGATCTTGGGAGTTTTGAAAATATTTGGGATTTACGAATTCTCAAGTCTTTCGAAACCACTCAGGGACACAACCCAAAGATTATTTTTCAAAATACAATTCCGATAACAAAAGAACGGGATCCACTGTAATACCCGAGATTTCTGATATGTATTTGGAACTTGTGATATTGTAATTGTTGCATTTTGATCTGAGTATTATTCTCCGTATTTCATAATCCGGTGTTGTTGAGCGTATGATTTCATGAATGTGATTTAAAATTGTGATTCTGCGCATGTAGCGCACGCTATCGACTAAGTGTAGCATACACTAACTTGGATCCATAGCGCACGCTGTGAAAGAACCTTAGCGCATGCTATACGTGGTCAATATGATTGAGACGTGTTGGTAGGTGAGATGAGGCCGGGGATCTTGGTCGGATTATGTCGGGATGAACCTGGACGGCTTTCGGGAAAAAGCCAAGTCAACGCGTTAGCGCACGCTACTCATATGAGGATAGCGCACGCTAAAGGCTGAGTACAAAGGAAATCGCAAGTTTCAAATAGCCGTTAGCGCACGCTATGAATATGGACTAGCGCGCTAATAACCATTTTCTATATATGACAAAGATCCTTTTCATATTTTCGACTTTTCACTTCCCACATCCGAATTCTTGAACTTAGAGAGTCACTCTCTTCATCCTAAACACTTCATCAGCATCCTAGCTCGAGTTGAAGATTGTAGATCATCGGGGATTGGTGTTCAAGCCTTCAAGGCTGGATTGCTTCGAATTCCTCCTTGTTCTTCACTACTTTGAGGTAGGTGATTCTTCACCAATATTAAGTACTAGTATGAAGGACGTTTTGATCATGATTATCTAGTCAGTTAAATTCATTAGTAGTCGAACATCATGTGTTAGAAGGATATTTGTGATGTTTCGGCACTTATTCATCGTATGATCCATTGAACCTTTTTAGTATATGGACTCCTAAGCATATTCATGTATTTTCAAAACTGATTATGACCAGTATATGGAGATTACCAAGTTCTTATGCCCTTACATAAAGGAATCATATGTTTTGGGACATGAAATGGATTGGACTTAGGATATTTCTTAAAGATCAAAGATGAATTATGGTGTTGTGATGATTATACGTATCCTTGTATCTCATAGTCATTTAATACGTAAAGATCTTTCACAAACCGTATGAGCATGATATGCGCGGAGATGACATGTATTAACACTGAAGATTTCATGAGTTTCATCACATTTAGCTCAAGTTTTCTGCCCAGCAGTAAACTGCCATGCACAGTTAACGCACGCTAAGATAGGCATATTAACGCGGCGCTTATCGGAATGAATAACGGCGCTACGCTTGGTACGTAACGACGTTATGACATCAGCAGACAATCACTGATCGAGAGGGTTGTTCAGACACAATAGCGTACGCTAGACTTTATTATTTGCGTACGTTAACGGGCAGGCTTAGCGCACGTTACGTAGAGTACGTAGGCGCACGCTAAGTAGTTCAGGCAGAATTCATTTTTAGAGCTTGCGGCCGTAAACCGGATTGTTAGACGTTCATACGACTTGAGAGGAATTCTTTATTATTTCTTAGGTCCGAGCCTTGCATAGGGGCGGTGGCATACGGACGCGTGTCATTTGTTGGAGTATTTCATTCTTGCCATTTTCGAGGCAAGTATCATATGTTGAGTTTGATTTATATTGGAACTTTGATCATGCATATGGTTTTGTTCATGTTGTCGAATATGAGATTTATTTCTTTAATTTCTCGTGGTATTCGTTGTTAATTGTTCGTATTGATGAACATATTGAAATGCATATATGTATGCATAATTGATTGGTTTATGATATAAATGATCCGAGGGGGTCATGAGGATCTATGCTGAGGGCGCTGGATCGAATGTCCACCATGCGTTGGTCCGACGGGATCATCATGGGGATCTATACTGAGGGCGCTGGATCGCTGGACGGGGTTTCCACCATGCGTTGGTCCGACGGGATCATCATGGGGATCTATACCAAGGGCGCTGGATCGCTGGATTACCCTGTATTGCGTTGATGGAATCGTGAGGATTCACATCGTTGGATTCCGATGACGGAAGTCCGTTTTGCATGTTTTATGATGCACTGATGATTTATGTATTATGATACTTGTACTAGCATTGTTTTGCTAACCCCTTCGGGGGTGGACATTGTTTTGATGTTCAGGTAGCCGAGGAGCGGGGAAGCAACCACACTACCGACAGGATGATGAAATGGCTCAGTGATGTGGTTGATGTTTATTGTTATTATGATTTGTCTTCTTGGTTCACTTTAGTACTCGAGTACGTGTGTTTTAATAATGTCATTTTCGATATGGTTGTATAAGTTAACTCTTTGGACCAGTTGAACCAGTTCTGTATTTTGAACTTCAGTTGTAAGGTTGAATTATATTTGCATTTCTTTTATTTAGCCTTGTAAATCCTTACTTAAAGGGTTTACGGCGCTGTAATTATTCTGAATATCTTGGGGTGTTACAGAATATGGTATCGGAGCTAAGATTCATGGATATGTTGGCAGTCGGGTCAGTTGGGTCTATTTACGTTATTTGATTATTGGTCGTTTGTAACATCACTGCTGAGCCAGCATCGTCGTGTGGACCGTGGTTGTAAGTTTCCAAATCTCAAATACTACCATTTTATTTAATTCATGTTCTGTAAACATTGATGGACTTCCTTTTAGAAAGATTGCCCTGGATATTGAGTATATGTGTTTACAGTATGTTGAGGGGAGGTCGTGGACATGGATGCGGACGCGGTCGTGGATGCGGACGTGGAAATGCGAGACAAGAAAATTCGGTTTCTACCCCAGAAATAACCGCTAGTCGAACGGATTCCCATTCCGGAGGACAACAGGGATCATCAAATAATAATGCAGATCCTAATGTGCCGGGAGTGCTTCAGCAGGTGGTTGCTCAGATAAACCAGTTTGCTCAAGTTGTGGATCGCATGCAGACGGCGATGGGACAGCAGCATAACGTGGATAATCGGGGAGATAAATGGCCTACTGAGGTGATCAAATTGCATCCTCCGAAATTTGACGGTCGCCGAGACGCTGATCACCGGTCAAGGAGTTAGAGAACATTTTTGCGGGGATTAACTGTCCCAACGACAGAAAGGTTCCGGTCGCCCAATATCTTCTGATAGGGGAGGCTTTCGACTGGTGGGAGGCCATTCGACCTGAGGAGCATAATGTCGACTGGGAGTTCAAATTAATGATGGAAGCGCAGTATTGTCCTCGCCCAGTTAGAGAGGCCCGAGTCCGGGAGTTTTTGTCACCACAAAATTCAGAGGCATCTGTGACAGACGTGATTAAGACCTTTAATCACCAGCTGACTTATGTGCGCCACTTGGTCAGGACCGAGGCGGAGAGGATTTTCCATTTTGACATGCGAATGAAGCCGGAAATTCAGAAATATATGTCCGGATTTGAATGTACCACCTTGCGACAAGACGTGACAAGGCGCCGGCCTATGATATGAAAGAGGCGGCAGAGAGAAATCAACGGAAGCAAAGAAGCGAAAGTGGCTAGCAACTTCACGGAGAATAAGAGTAGTGGGCCTCCCAGGGGCCATCCTCTTTTCATTCATCCAGAGGCCTCGCATTCTTCTCGAGGTGGAAAGAAGTTCCGGCAACACCAACCGCTTGCATACGTGGAAGAAATGTTATAACCGTGGCAAAGCGGGCATGTTCGACGTGGATCGCTTTACGCCCGCCGTGACTGCTTTCGAGTGTGGACAGAAGGGCATCGCGCAACATTTTGTGGAAATGCGACTCGATCTTTTGGTACTCGCACTCTGCACTCCCGAAGGACACTAGTGTAAACCACGCAAGAAAGCGGTTTCAGCAGCAGAATGTTTGGAAAAGAGAGGCATCCAATACTGGGTCCGTTCCTCCGCGTATTTACGAGATGAAGAAGTCGACGATCGAATACACACCGCTTGCATCGTGCACGATTCAGATCCTTTTGCAACCAGTTAGTGTCTTATTCAATTCAAGAGCTACGCATTCTTTTATATCTTTGAACTGTGTTAATCATTTGAAAATCTCGTGCTTGTATGATTGTGAACCTTATGTTGTGGGATTACCGAGCGGAGAGAAAATTGTGGGAACCCTAGAAGCTAGAGATTTTCCAAAGGTCTATAGGAGGGAGAGATCGCCATCGAATCTTATTGTAGTTGACATCTACGGTGACGATTTAATTCTCGAGACGATTGGCTCAACCGTTATGGAGCTATTCTCAATTACCGAAAGAGAGTCATTTCTATCATTGCCGATGACGGATCGTAACACTTATTCCGAGGATGGAGACCGGAAGCTCGGAAAATTGATCAAAGCAATGAAAGCCGTGAAATTATCAAGCGGGGATGTCATGGACTTTGGTGCTATGCCATGAGGAAAGAGGAAGGAGTAGAGCTCTCATCTATTTCAGTTGTGAATGAGTTCTCAGATGTATTTCCTGACGAACTACTTGGGTTACCTCCGCAGAGAGAAGTGGAGTTCACTATCGAATTAGAGCCTGGAGCCGCTCCTATTTCCAGAGCACCATACCGCATGGCGCCAACCGAGATGTATGAACTAAAGAAGCAACTGGAGGAATTGTTACAGAAGGGTTATATTCAACTTAGCGTTTCCCCTTGGGAGCGCCTTCTCTTTGTCCTAAGAAAGACGGATCCCTCCGACCGTGTATTGATTACAGGAGCTTAATGTAATGACGATCAAGAATAAGTATCCTATACCTCGGATCGACGACTTGTTCGATCAACCGCAAGGGGCAAGGGTATTCTCGAAGATCGACTTGCGATCGATACCATCGCTTGAGAATTAAGGAATCGATATACCAAAGTCTGCTCGATCCCTAAGACGGCATTATGAATTTGTAGTGATGCCATTTGACTTACCAATGCTCGCGGTATTCATGCAATTGATGAATCGGGTATTCTTAGAATACTTGGATAAATTTGTGGTCGTCTTCATTGATGACGCCTTGATATATTCAAGGACACAGAGAGGAGCATGCCGAACATTTGCGTGTGGTTTTGAGCACCTTGAGGAAGGAACAAATGTATGCAAAGCTTTCCAAATGCGAGTTCGCTTAGGGAAGTAACTTTCCTTGGGCATGTGATATCACCGACGAGTTCAAAGGACTCAAGAAAGTCGAAGCAATCTTGGAATGGGAAGCTTCTAATAACGTGAAAGAAGTCCGGAGTTTCTTAGGACTTGTTGGATATTATCGCCGTTTTGTAGAGGGATTTTCCAAAATTGCTCGTCCGCTCACTCAGCTGTTACAGAAAACTCAAAAGTTCACGTGGGATGAGATATGCCAGGCTGGTTTTGATGAACTTAAGAAGAGACTGACGACAACACCTATATTAGCGTTACTAGATGGAACTGATAGATTCATGGTATACAGCGACGCTTCAAATCAAGGTCTGGATGTGTGTTGATGCAAAAGGATAAGGTGATTGCCTATGCTTCTCGGCAGTTGAAACCGTACGAGGTTAATTACCCGACTAATGATCTGGAGCTAGCAGCTGTAGTCTTTGCATTGAAAATTTGGAGACATTATTTGTACGGCACTCATTGTCAGATCTTTACAGATCATAAGAGCCTCAAGTACATTTTCAGCCAGAAAGAATTAAACATGAGGCAGAGAAGGTCGCTGGAATTGATCAAAGATTATGACTTGGAGATTCTCTACCATCCGGGTAAAGCAAACGTAGTAGCCGATGCATTGAGCCGTAAACAGGTTTCTCTTCGAGTGTTGGAAGCACTTACATCCCAAACCAGCATTCAACGGGAACTGATCTACGAAGGGATTGAAGTATGGGCACTAGGAATCCAAGGGCAACTATATGTGATGGAACTGACTTCATCACTAGTCGAGGAGACCAAATCTAAGCAGTTGAATGATTCTCTGATCCTTCGGTTATGTGACGAAGTAAAGAAAGGAAAAGCCCCAGGATTCGTGATACAAGATGATGGAGTTCTGAGATTTCAGAGTCGACTTTGCGTTCCCGATGATGATGATTTGAGATGGGCAATTCTGAAGGAAGCTCACAGCGCGCCCTATTCTATCCACCCGGGCAGCAGTAAGATGTATAAGGATCTTAAACAAAACTTCTGGTGGAGAAATATGAACAAGGACGTATCAAAGTACGTTTCGAAGTGTTTGACTTGTCAGCAGGTTAAGATTGAACATCAGCGACCTGTCGGAATGTTAAAGCCGCTTCCGATCCATGAGTGGAAGTGGAAGGATATCTCGATGGATTTCATCACCAATATGCCAAGGACCAAAACGGGAATGAACATGATTTAGGTTATAGTTGATCGACTAACCAAGTCGGCTCATTTCCTAGGAATTAAAGATACTTGGGGACCCGAGAGATTGGCGCGAGTATTCATTACAGAGGTAGTCAGATTGCATGGGGCGCCGAAGACCATTATTTCAGATCGAGATGGTCGCTTTGTGTCGCACTTCTGGAAGGCAGTTCACAGGGCTTTGGGGACTGAGCTCAACTTTAGCACAACTTATCATCCCTAAATGGACGGTCAGTCCGAAAGGACTATACAAACAGTAGAAGACATGCTGAGCTTGTGCCTTAGATTGGTCGACTGATTGGGAAGTTCACTTGCCACTGATTGAATTCACCTACAACAATAGTTGGCATGCTTCTATTAAGATGGCACCATTTGAAGCTTTGTACGGGAGAAGATGTCGATCACCCCTATGCTGGGATGATTCTTCGGACTTGATCGGGACGGAACCGGAATTGATAGTTCAGACTCAAGAGAAGATAGCTTTGATTCGAGAAATACTGTTGACTGCCCAGAGTCGACAGAAGTCTTATGCAGATGTACGTCGTCGCCCTCTAGAGTTCGACATTGGGACCACGTACTATTGAAGGTGTCTCCTACATGAGGAATTTTCCGTTTTGAGAGGAAAAGGCAAGCTAAGTCCGAGATATATTGGACCATTCGAGATTCTCGAGAGAGTTGGAGATTTAGCATACAGGTTGGCCTTACCGCCATCGTTGAGTCACACGTATCCCAACTACGGAGGTATGTACCGGATCCCAGTCATATCATTGAGTTCAATGAGATCGAGATAGCGAGTGACGGCACCTTCGAAGAGAGACCAATCAAGATACTTGAGAGTCGGATCAAATAATTGAGGAATAAACCAATACACTTGGTTAAAGTACAATGGTCACGACACGGAGTTGAAGAGGCCACTTGGGAAATGGAGGACAATATGAAGACTAGATATCCAGAGTTGTTTTCATCTTAAGTTTCGGGACGAAACTTCTTTTTAGGGAGGATGGATGTAATACCCGAGATTTCTGATATGTATTTGGAACATGTGATATTGTAATTGTTGCATTTTGATCTGAGTATTATTCTCCGTATTTCATAATCCGGTGTTGTTGAGCGTATGATTTCATGAATGTGATTTAAAATTGTGATTCTGCGCATGTAGCGCACGCTATCGACTAAGTGTAGCGTACGCTAACTTGGATCCATAGCGCATGCTGTGAAAGAACCTTAGCGCACGCTATACGTGGTCAATATGATTGAGACGTGTTGGTAGGTGAGATCAGGCCGGGGATCTTGGTCGGATTATGTCGGGATGAACCTGTACGGCTTTCGGGAAAAAGCCAAGTCAACGCGTTAGCGCACGCTACTCATATGAGGATAGCGCACGCTAAATGCTGAGTACAGTGAAATCAGTAAGTTTCAAATAGCCGTTAGCGCACGCTATGAATATAGACTAGCGCGCGCTAATAACCATTTTCTATATATAGGACAACATCCTTTTTCATATTTTCAGACTTTTCACTTCCCACATCCGAATACTTGAACTTAGAGAGTCACTCTCTTCATCCTAAACACTTCATATCAGCATCCTATCTCGAGTTAAAGATTGTAGATCATTGGGGATTGGTGTTCAAGCCTTCGGCGTTGGATTGCTTCGAATTCCTCCTTGTTCTTCACTACTTTGAGGTAGGTGATTCTTCACCAATATTAAGTACTAGTATGAAGGACGTTTTGATCATGATTATCTAGTCAGTTAAATTCGTTAGTAGTCGAACATCATGTGTTAGAAGGATATTTGTGACGTTTCAGCACTTATTCATCGTATGATCCATTGAACCTTTTTAGTATATGGACTCCTAAGCATATTCATGTATCTTTAAAACCGATTATACCAGTATATGGAGATTACCAAGTTCTTATGCCCTTACATAAAGGAATCATACGTTTTGGGACATGAAATGGATTGGACTTAGGATATTTCTTAAAGATCAAAGATGAATTATGGTGTTGTGATGATTATACGTATCCTTGTATCTCATAGTCATTTAATACGTAAAGATCTTTCACAAACCATATGAGCATGATATGCACGGAGATGGCATGTATTAACACTGAAGATTTCATGAGTTTCATCACATTTAGCTCAAGTTTTCTGCCCAACAGTAAACTGCCATGCACAGTTAGCGCACGCTAAGATAGGCATATTAACGTGCGCTATCAGGAATAAATAACATGCGCTACGTTTGGTATGTAACGTACGTTATGACATCAGCAGACAACACTGATCGAGAGGGTCATGCATACGCCTAGAGTACGCTAGACTTTATTATTTGCGTACGTTAACGGACAGGCTTAGCGCACGTTACGTAGAGTACGTAGCGTGCGCTAAGTAGTTCAGGCAGAATTCATTTTTAGAGCTTGCGGCCCTAAACCGGATTGTTAGACGTTCGTACGACTTGAGAGGAATTCTTTATTATTTCTTAGGTCCGAGCCTTGCATAGGGGACGATCGAGGGGCGGTGGCATACGGACGCGTGTCATTTGTTGGAGTATTTCATTCTTGCCATTTTCGAGGCAAGTATCATATGTTGAGTTTGATTTATATTGGAACTTTGATCATGCATATGGTTTTGTTCATGTTGTCGAATATGAGATTTATTTCTTTAATTTCTCGTGGTATTCATTGTTAATTGTTCGTATTGATGAACATATTGAAATGCATATATGTATGCATAATTGATTGGTTTATGATATAAATGATCCGAGGGGGTCATGAGGATCTATGCTGAGGGCGCTGGATCGAATGTCCACCATGCGTTGGTCCGACGGGATCATCATGGGGATCTATGCTGAGGGCGCTGGATCGCTGGACGGGTTTTCCACCATGCGTTGGTCCGACGGGATCATCATGGGGATCTATACCAAGGGCGTTGGATCGTTGGATTACCCTGTATTGCGTTGATGGAATTGTGAGGATTCACATCGTTGGATTCCGATGACGGAAGTCCGTTTTGCATGTTTTATGATGCACTAATGATTTATGTATTATGATACTTGTACTAGCATTGGTTTGCTAACCCCTTCGGGGGTGGACATTTTTTTGATGTTCAGGTAGCCGAGGAGCGGGGAAGCAACCACAGTACCGATAGGACGATGAAATGGCTCAGTGATGTGGTTGATGTTTATTGTTATTATGATTTGTCTTCTTGGTTCACTTTAGTACTCGAGTACGTGTGTTTTAATAATGTCAATTTCGATATGGTTGTATAAGTTAACTCTTTGGACCAGTTGAACTAGTTCTGTATTTTGAACTTCAGTTGTAAGGTTGAATTATATTTTCATTTCTTTTATTTAGCCTTGTAAATCCTTACTTAAAGGGTTTACGGCGCTGTAATTATTTCGAATATCTCGGGGTGTTACATCCACGACCCAAATCATCCATAACATCATATTCCCAAGGATTATTCGCGTCCCGTGCTACCAAGCCACGAACCTCAGATGCTCCCGCAGAACATACCCGAGTGAATAACCCAATGGAAATCCATACCAAATCACACATCACAGTGACAACAGTCACATAATCACAACCATACGTACTGTAACGCCCCGACTTTGTAGGGTAATTAATTGGGAAAATAAGTAAAAGCTAAATTTGACCAAAATAATTCTCTTGAGAATATAAAAATTCTCGCCTACAAAGTCGAGTCGCTACACTGACATAAAAATAAATACCTTTAAATAAGGTAACATTTCATAATAAATACGGAGTAAAATTTGCGGCGGAAGAATAAATCATAATTTATAAATTTCAAACTCAAGTTTCCCCAAATAAGTTTCAAAACAGTTTGACAAAAAAAAAACAACATTTAATAAATTCTCTTTCATATGCTCCCTCGGCTCGCTCCTTCGTCCATCCGGCTCGGTTCAACTTGCGGGATCAATAAAGGTGGGGGTGAGCTTCCTTCAGCTCGTGGAAATCTCACTGATCACAGTAATATACAATCTCATGGAAAGCATAACATGAATAAACTGTCACATTTTTCCTCAACATGAAAGCATACTCACAATATTACGCACAGCATGAATCGAGCACGCATAACACGAATATTGAGGTTGCGCAGGTGCCCCGCAACAACATGAAACATACACGCAATACCACATATAACATGAATCGAGCACGTATGTGAATATTGGGTTGATCAGGTGTCCCCACACAACATGAATCTTAAGATAACCTCTTACACGAATACAGGTGAGCCTGATTTACAACGTGTATCATAATTTATAAACATGAATTGAATATCACATATGCAGTCCAATTAAAGCAATTAAAGTGATAGTGAAAATTCTCACCTGAATAAATGATGATGATGATGATGATGTCTGACTTGAAATGAAGATGCTCGACTCACAGTCCTAAGCCCGTAAATCCTCGATAAAGTCTACATATAATAACGATAATAATTATAATCCTTACTATTTATAATAAATGAAAAGATACGAATATCACTATATAATAACTGAAAATAAGTTATAATTGTTCATTAATATTAACCGAAGAGCTAACATTATTAATAACTGAAATTAAAATACTTATGCATAAATTTCAGATTAATTATTAATATTAATTGGAAGTCAACATTTTAATGTTTCGGTCTAAATAGGACTGGAAGTGAATTTTAAAAGTTGACTGGGGTCAAAATCGTAATGGTTGAGAAGCTGACAGTGTTAAAAACCGAAGTAAAAGAGAAGTCTGGGGTTAAATTGAAAGTTCCTGAAAACTGGGAGGACTAAATTGAATACTCCTAAGAATTCGGGGGTATAAATACCCTGTGACCCAGCCTTAGCCGTCAGACTCCATTTCTCCTTCTCGTTCTTCTGCTCCCGTCTCCCTCTCCTTCCCTCTCCACAATTCTCTTCTTTTTGGCCATGAAAAAACAATTTCTGAAACACACACACAATAATTTATACACACACACAAATGCAAATCGAAGGGTACACACAAACAACTCCGAGTCGGACTGTTCTCCCGGCCCTGGTGTCGCGACGGCCCACAATAGGTGGTGGTTCCGACGAAGCGAAATGGGTAAGGCGACGGTGGTTCTGGACTCGCGACCGAAAGAGAAGTTCCGACAGCGATGTGCGACTTGCCGCGGCGGCGATCCCGGCGAGTCGCGGGTGAGGGCTCCGATTCTATTCATGGGTTCCTAATAGGGGTCGGGTTTCGGGTTTCTGAATATGGTTTTCCTGATTTGAGTTATGGGTTTCAAAGTTGGGTCAGGAATTTCCAAAGGTGTTCGACTAAGAAGGGATGTAACATAAGAATCAAGATCAGTCCCTGTGAAATTGAATGAAGAGAGTAGGGAAGAACATGATTTTTGTTTTATAAATTTGATTCTCTGTGTGTATAAGATCGTAAATTGTAGAAGAAAAGAAATAATGATTTACCTATATAAGGAGATGATGGTGATTACTGGTGAAGGTTGCACGGCTGGAAAACAGAACTGACCAAATTTTATGTATTGTATTTTTCTCTCTTTTTTTTTTGATGCTGGATGGTGAACGACGGGAAGAACTGGGGTTGGGGACGGCTGGGCAGAAAAGTTGTATTCTGAGTTGTATTTTGTACTGCAGATACATTGTATTTATACTGTATTGAATTAGGGTTAGGGTATAATTTTCTGGGCTTAATATTATTTTGGGTCATTACAACGTGTTTGGGCCATTGATAATAATAATAATAATAACAATAATGATAAAATTAATAATAACAGTAGTAATAATATTACTAACATCGATACTAATAATAATATCGAGAGTAATATAAATGATGATATAGAAATGATACTTGGTAAAAATATTAATACCGTTAATATTAATATGGTTCCTATTATAAATATTATTATTATTAATAATAATACCTTTAATTATGACCTTAAAAAATGATTAATATTAAATATTCTGAAATTAACTTGAGAAATTGACTCGGGTTTAGAACATATGAGATATCATGAAAATGTCTGATCTTATTAAATGATATTACATGAAGTTGACTTGTACGTGTAGTGAAAGTAATTGTACAACAATTACTCACTCGGTAATGAAATGAGATTAAATGAAATAAAATGCATTATTAATATTATTAGTAGTAAATGACTACTTGAATATGACTGACAAAATGATTCGGGCTAGGACTTGTGATACGTCAAAATAAATGTTCATGATTCCCTAAATGGAATTAAATAACATGAAATGCGTTATAATATTATTATAATTAATAATAATACATTATAAAAATGGCGGGTATTACATCCTACCCCTCTTAGAAAAATTTTCGTCCTCGAAAATAAATGGTATACCTCGATTGAAGAAATTCGGATAACGAGCTTGTAGTTCTTCTTCGCACTCCCAAGTGGCTTCATCTTTACTGTGGTTACGCCAGACAAACACCTTCTCTTTGTTCCTCAATTGCCGGACTGATCGGTCGAAAATCAGTTCTGGTTGTTCTTCATAGGTAAGGTCTTTGTTCATCTCCATGGCGGTATAGTTGATGACGTGGCTGGGATCGTGCACATACTTTCTCAACAATGATACGTGGAAAACGTTGTGCACAGCCGGAAGTTCTGGGGGTAAAGCCAAACGGTAAGCTAACTCACCAATCCGCTCGAGAATTTCGAACGGTCCAATGTATCTTGGTCTCAACTTGCTCCTTGGACCAAAACGAACAATTCCCTTGGTAGGAGATACCTTCAGGAATACCTTGTCGCCAACACAGAATTTGAGATCTTTCCTACGCTTGTCGGCGTAAGACTTCTGACGATCCTGTGCTATCTTGATCCTCTTACGAATCTTATCCACCATACCAACTGTCTGCTCGATCATCTCGGGACCCAAAATCCTCCTTTCACCTACCTCATCCCAATACAGTGGTGATCGACACTTCCTACCATATAGGGCTTCATATGGTGCCATACCGATCGTCGACTGGTAACTGTTGTTGTAAGCAAATTCTACCAAAGGCAACAGTCATTCCCAATTATTTCCCATATGTAGCACACATGCTCGCAACATATCCTCAAGAATATGTATGGTCCTCTCAGACTGACCATCAGTCTGAGGATGATAGGTCGTACTAAAATTCAACTGCGTCCCCAAGGCTTCTTGCAAACTCTCCCAAAAACGCGATGTGAAACGAGTATCCCTGTCGGATACTATAGAGACTACCACTTCATGCAACTTAATAATCGCCCTGATATAAAGTTGAGCATACTGATCCATTCGAAAGTTCATTTTAACTGGGATAAAATGAGCTGACTTTGTGAGTTGGTCGACAACAACCCAAATAGCGTGGTTTCCTCTTTCCGTTCGAGGCAAACCTACCACAAAGTCCATTGTAATGTGTTCCCATTTCCATTCTGGGATATGAAGTGATTTAAGTAATCCAAAGGGGCGTTGGTATTCTGCCTTCACTTGCTGACAAACTATACACTTTCTGACAAAGTCTGCCACATCTCTCTTCAAACCTTCCCACCAAAATGTCCCCTTAAGATCTTGCTACATCTTGGTACTCCCAGGGTGTGCTATATACGGGGTATTATATGCCTCCTTTAATATCGCTTCTCTCAACTTAACAACATTGGGCACACAAATCCTCCCTTCATAATACATCGTACCATCATCGGACACGCTGAAACCTTTATCCCCACCTGAAAGAGTATGTTCTTTCATTTTGACCAAGAAATCGTCCTGTCCTTGACCTTCTTTGATTTGTTCCTTCAAGGTTGGTTGTACCACCAAACTAGCCAATAATGACTCAGCTGGACTCGATGGTGTAGCCACGTCAAGGTTCATCCTTGCAAATTCCTTGACCAAGCTTTCCTCCTTGGTCAACAAACAAGTTAGGTCTCCCCTTCCCTTACGGCTTAGTGCATCAGCAACTACGTTTGCTTTACCGGGGTGGTAATGAATTGTACAATCGTAGTCTTTGACCAACTCTATCCATCTGCGCTGCCTTATATTTAACTCCTTCTGTGTGAAGATATATTTAAGACTTTTGTGGTCTGTATAAATTTCACATTTACCTCCATAAAGGTAATGTCACCAGATCTTCAAGTCATGAACTACCGCTGCTAATTCCAAATCATGAGTAGGGTAGTTCAGCTCGTGCGGTTTCAACTGTATCAAAGCATAGGCAACTACCTTGCCCTCTTGCATCAATACACATTCCAAGCCTTGCTTAGATGCATCACTGTAGATGATAAATTCTTTCGTCGGATCGGGAATCGTCAAAACCGGTGCAGCAACCAACCTTTGCTTAAGTTCTTGGAAACTCCTTTCGCATTTCTCATTCCATAAGAAAGCTTCTCCCTTTCGAGTCAATCTAGTCATAGGTGCAGCAATCTTCGAAAAATCCCTCGATAAATCTTCAATAATAACCGGCTAATCCCAAGAAGCTTCGAACTTCATTCGCATTACTCGGTACTTTCCAATCATTGGCTGCCTCAACTTTAATCGGGTCAACCTCAATTCCTTTAGAAGTGACCACATGTCCCAAAATGCAACTCGGTTAAGCCAGAATTCGTACTTGTTGAACTTCGCATACAACTTCTCCTTCAACAGTATTTCCAATACTGTTCTAAGATGCTGCTCATGTTCAAATTTGGTCTTTGAATATACAAGTATGTCATCTATGAACACAATGACAAACTTATCAAAATAAGATTGAAAAACATGGTTCATGAGGTCCATGAATACTGCTGGCGCATTAGTCAAACCAAATGGCATCACTATAAACTCATAGTGTCCATAACGAGTTTGAAATGCTGTCTTCGGGATATCATCATCCTTAATCCTCAGTTGGTGATATCCAGATCTCAAATCTATTTTCGAGAATACTCCCGAGCCTCCAAGTTGATCAAATAGGTCCTCTATTCTAGGAAGTGGATATTTATTCTTTATCGTGAGTCGATTAAGTTCACGATAGTCTATGCACATCCTCAAACTTCCGTCCTTTTTCTTCACGAAGAGCACTGGTACACCACATAGCGAAACACTCGGTCGGATAAATCCAGAGTCTAGTAGTTCCTGGAGTTGTACTTTCAGCTCTTGCAATTCCTTAGGCGCCATCCTATAGGGAGCATTCGATATTGGTGCCGCTCCTGGCACTAAATCAATCGAGAACTCAACTTGATGATTCGGCGGAACTCTGGTCAAGTCTTCGGGAAAGATGTCTGGATACTCTTTGGCGATAGGTACATCAGTTACCGTCTTCTCCGAAGTCGTTTTCCCCATCACATTCACCAAGAATCCTTGGCAATCACGCTTCTTCAACATCTTCACAGCTTTCATGGTTGATATCACCTTCGGGGTACTGCTGTGTCTAACTCCCTTGAATACAGTCTTGACATCAATAGACGGGCATAATGTTACTCTCCTTTCGGAGCATTCGACTACAGCTCTATGCTTGTCCAACCAATCTATACCCAAAATGACATCAAAATCGCTAAATTCCACTATGTGCAAGTTGGATAAGAAGCTATGTTCATTAATCTATATCTTCACATTGTTAGTTATCGAGTCTACACGCACTACTCCCCCCGCAGGCATGCTAACTAACAAAGAGCTAGGGGCTTTACTACTTCTACAACCAATCATAGTACAAAGCTTCCTAGAGATGAATGAATGAGACGCACCCGTATTAAACAACACCAAAGCAGGAACATTTGCAACTGACTGTTAGGCGTATTTTTATGCGCTTATTTATCATTATTTTATGTCCATCTTGAGCCTAATTCAGCATAAATGAGCTTTTAATGCACTATTCTTATGTGTTTTGCAGGAAATCGGAGTTCGGAAGCTAAAACGATGAAAAACGGGCGAAAATAGCAGTTTTTGGTCATGAGCCGTGGCACACGAAGACAACCAGCGAACGCTGTGCACACTGTACTGTGTGCCGTGGCACACACCAAGTGAGCCGCGGCACAGGAGGAAAAAGGCGCCCAGGCAACAGGCACTGAAGGATAGGGGCCGCGGCACAGATTAAGTGAGTCGCGGCCCACCGGGCGGTTGTGCTGAATATTCCGCCTTTCTAGGCCGTTTTGGAGCCTGTTCTCGACCTAATCACATGGACGCGTTTTGGAGGCTTAGGATTGCTATAAATAAGCATTAAAGGGCTGAAGAGGGGGAATCATCATCTAAGGAGGAAGATCGATAGCTAGGGTTCACACCATAAGGAGATTTGTGGGCGACGACAAGACCACGGATTCCCTACGGTTTTTCTTAGTTTTTCTGTATCTTAGTTTTTAGATCTATTCGTATAGGATTTTGATTGTAGCCGATTTCATGACGGTTTGATTATTTATTATTATTTCGATTTACTCGTTATTCTATTGAATTGGATTCTGCTTACTGTTCTTAATGCTTTTTAATTGTCTGGCCAACAGTTAATCTGTTTTGAATGTCTTTATGGATTCGGGAGATGAAATTTAGGCATAGTTCTTGTGAGACGAATCATAATTTTTTTGAGATAGGGATATACTCATGGAATTGTGAAGCCTTTATTGTGGGAATTCTTGAATTGTTTTAGATATTAATTATCTAATTCGAATAGGGATATATCGAGTTAATAATTAGTAGTATTTTCTATCGACCTTGGGAAAGGCTTTAGAATAATTTAAAAATTCCTGGCTTACAATCAATTGAGTGAAAGTGAATTGAATTGAATAAATATCATTCCTGATTGTTTGAGGTGAAAATCATAATCCTACACCCGTATTAGTATTATTATTATTATTACTACTATTATTTATTCTCGGCAATTAGTTTAGGTATAAATTCCATACAATTGTTCTTCAAATAAAATTGTGAGTTGACTATATTTTGGTACTTAGTGAAATCAGTCCTCGAGGGAACGATATCTTATTTATCACTTTATTACTTGTTGACACCGTGTACTTGCGGCATAGTGTGAGGGATTTCCTCACAACAAGTTTTTGGCGCCGTTGTCGGGGACTGATTTTTCGCTAATATCAATACCAAGCGACTCTAATTTTAATTTGAAGTTTTTTTTCTTTAGTCTCTATATTTGTAATTTCTTCATTATGTTTTCCTTTGAGTATCGTGGCCCTTGGCATTTCATAAATTTCGATATTCTTAATAATTTGCCAAATAGGGTCAGTCAGCCCCCTCCCCCAAAACAAAAGACCATGCTTGAACAATGTGTAGACACTCTCAAAAATCCTGATAGTACCCTTTTTGAGCAAGAATGTGCAAGTCGTGGTCTTGAGATTCACTATGGTTATTTTCCAGCTCATTTATTTAGTAGTGAAGTTGAGGGGGAGGTTGAGAAGAAAGACATGCTAGGTTTTAGGGTCGATCCCCCAGCACCCGATAATTACATAAAGTGTGATGAGCCTGTAGAAGAAGTTACCATTGATGATGTTTCCAAAGAAATTTCATTAAATTGTCATCAAACTTTGACTAATAAGGTGAACACTTTTGTGCCAAAAATTTTATTAACGGTGCCACACATAATTTTTCCTAAATCCATAATGGGAGAGATTGGCCCCATTACTTTTGATTTTGTTGAGGCTGACTCTTCGAGTTCTAATGAGGTTGTTCATGATAAGTCTTTATTATTTACCCATTCGAACTCTGCTTATTTTATCATGCCTTATCATTATTATATTCTTCCATCATTTTTTGGTTGCCCTCATA
The DNA here is from genome assembly GCA_033398695.1 of Orobanche coerulescens. Lineage (NCBI taxonomy): Eukaryota > Viridiplantae > Streptophyta > Magnoliopsida > Lamiales > Orobanchaceae > Orobanche > Orobanche coerulescens. The sequence goes on from CM065811.1 coordinate 39,249,584, forward strand.
ATTATTCTTACTCATTATTTTTGGCAACCGGGCATGAACCAAAGCCTTCCTTATGGAATAAGAGGCTTATAGATTGTAAGAAGGGGGTATTTGGCAATCTCCCTAGAAAGAAGCTGACACGTTTTTAGTGTAACTATCGCAAGTGCACGATATCGTATCAAGTAGTAAAGTGGACTTTTTGAGTCCGGTTTATCGATCCCACAAGGAAGTTTGGTTATAATTTGAATTATACACTATTAGTCTATTTTTATCGATACTAATATGAGTGAAACACATAATTAAAAACTTTGGTTTAATATTTGCAAAGTAAATGCAATAATAGTTATAATATTTTAAGGAAATAAAAAGATTGCAATAATAATAGATTGATTAACGATAAAATGAAATAGTTGGGATTACAAACTTAGTTCGTCATTAGTTATAAAAGATGTATAGGAGATCATAAGATGAATTTACTTATTATGTTGTGTAGATTCGATTTTCCTTAAAAAGACGGTTTCTCTTTCGAACTATAAAACGCCCCTTACAAATTGAATCAATCCACTATATTTCTATGTTGATTGGCTTCAATACATAGCATTAGGATTTATGAAAATAACTCAAAGAATCATCTAAGGACTAGAGGTATATTTCTCTCCCCTAGAACAACTTAGAGTGAAGATCATTTGATCTAATCAAACATATTTTCTTTCGAAACATATGAAGACCATAAATATCGTCATTTATTGGCCAAATAAATAAAGATTGTTAAAACAATGAAAATCACACATAATAATAAGTAATTCACAATAGATCTTTATACAAACATAAATAACATGACTAACCTTGTTTATAATCCCAACTAAAGGTTACTTAGCCCATGAAGGGTTTATTATACATATTACAAGCTTTGGTGGTCATTATTAGTTGAATCAAGAGAAAGAATTGATCCTAACTCCCTTAGTAGATAAAGGAGATAGAAAAATAAACTCTCTGAACAACATATGCTATACCACACTTACAAATATCACTCAAGAACACAAGTGTGTTCTTCACACAAAAAGAAAAGTTTACAAAAAATGGAAAATTATAAGATGAATGATGAATGATGAAGGATCTAAGGGGTCTATTTATACACCTAAAGTCATCTAATAGCTCCAAAACTCCAGTATTATTACATTAGATCGGATCAATGCCAGCCATCCCCACAATAATACACAAAAGGTATAAAAAATTAGACAAATCATAACAATCTGTCAAGAGTTACGGCCGTAACATTCAGGAGTTACGGCCGTAACTAGGGTGACTTACGGCCGTAACCTTCTGTAGTTACGGCCGTAACTTGGCTTCGTAAATTTGCTCACTGGATGCTTTGATAGTTACGTTTCCAGCCCATAATTTCTCAGACTTTGCGTTTTTGCCCCCAAATCTTCTTCGGATGATAACTTTTGATATATAACTCTGATTTTGAATCCGGACTGCCGAATTCATCTCGGAAAGCCCTACAACATGAATATATCAAAATTCGACAAAGAGAATATTTAATAAACATGTTATTTCTTGAGTAAATCAGTTATTTAATCCAATCATCATCCAATAAAAATAAAATTATTAAAACTAATTAATTAAAAGTAAAAAACGAGTAGACTAGCTCAATTATGGGTGAATTTTATCGATACAAACCATGGATAAGTGTACAAAACTGACACTTATCACACCCCCAAACTTGAATTCTTGCTAGTCCCGAGCAAGACTCTTTATTATTCATGCTCCAAAAATAAAAATAAAAATAAAACAAAAATAAGAAAATTAATACACACATAAATTAAAATATAAAAAGAGAAAAGGAGATCAAAATGCCATTAATACACAACAACCAGCTTATACATTAGATATAAATGAATCAAGATTCAAAATAAATCTACAAATGATTTTGAAGTTAAAACACGGTTTTAGTATTGTAATTCCAAAATGTAAGGTTTCCCCCCAAAAGGTTGATTATTTCTTTCCCACTCGTGATACCCACGACTCCCTTTTATGGTTGCTCTCGATCACTCGTTTATTTTTCGACTCAATATGAAGAAGAATTTCATTGGCGTCATCAAATATTGTGATTATTCACGAAATTGAGTGTATTGAAATTCAGCCGCTAATTAATTCAAATCCGCTCATAAACTACATCCCTTTTAGTGATAGCTTTCACACCGTTATTTGCTAACGTGTAGCTCTTTTCACTAACACAATTTCTATCTCATTTTTTTAAAAGGTGATAGCTTTCACACCGTTATTTGCTAACGTGTAGCTCTCTTCACCAATTTTTCTGAGACGGCAGCTACGCACCAACAATGGTTAGTCCTTTATTTTTCGCAAAATTTAAGACCCCAAAATTAGGCAGCTGTTGCTGCTCAATACTTCTCCTTTTCGTCATTTTTTTAGGTGATAGCTTTCACATCGTTATTTGCTAACGTGTAGCTCTTTTCACCAATGACTCCTTTTTTTTTTTGGAAATAGAATTTTTGCAGAAAATCATTTCTTAGTTGAAGCATGAAAAATCAAAAACTCCACAAATTAAGTAAATTTCAGTTCTATTTTTCATCAACCGATTGATTCTTCTTTTCTCAAGGTAACGAATGACTCGATTTTATATGATAATTACAAGGCTTGGAAAGAGAGATTAAGGCTCAAAAAATTCTGGAATATATAATTTTTTAACCGGTTAAAATGATTTTAGAAACTTGTATATAGCTAATTTATTGGTGTTATGGCCAGATCTAGAAATCTCATAAGTCACAATAATATATATATATATATATCTAGAAATATATATTCACTAAACCTAATCAATGCCAAATAATAAAAAACACACTACACACTACACTAATCAAAATATACCACAATCAAAATCAAAATAAACATCATAGTTCAAAAACCACAAAATAAACACACAAGTACGAAAACACCCCCAAACTTATAAGTAAAACTGTCCCGAGTTTTAAAAAAAATAAAAGCAATTGAGAAAACAGAAAACTCCCTGAAATTTTAGCTTTGTGATCCTCCAGGTGTGTCGTCAGGGATGTTTAGAAAACGGAAAAGCTTTTCAAAGCACTTCTCTGTTTCAAATTGTCGCTCGATTATTTCATTCTGATTTCTCAAAATTTCAGACTGGGATGTTTCTAATCCCCGAACTCTTTCAAGCAAATTTTCCTCAAAAGGCGTCAACTCATGACCGGCATCCTCCTCGGCCTCATATTCCTCCTCCTCGCTACTATCCTCTTCTGGTTCCAAACGTGCCCGTTTGCTCCTCAACTGAGTACATTGAAAAATACTACTCCGGCCGTTCAGTCGATCCCCATGTGTTAATATATCACCCCCACCGAAATTTTTACTCTCTGGCTCCTGCAAATACCGGTGATAAGGCAGGGGTATGGCATCTTCTGCCTAGTCGGGACCATGCCGACATAGTGACAAATCGTAGTATAAATGTGAGTACCCAAATCCATTTTTACCCCTCGGCGGATAGCAAATAAACCTCGCAGGTGGCCAATGGAAACCGTCGTCAGAGTCGAGGTCGGGTAAATACTCCCGGCCGCCCACATCCATAGGTACCAAGCATCATCAATTAGGTCTGCCTGGTTGTATCGGGGTTTGATCATCCCAATACTGTCATGCAGCTCGCTCACTAACGCCCAGCGTAAAACCCTATCATCCGGCACCTCTTCATTAGGTAAGATAGAAATGTCAACCGCGTTAGTACAATTAACCCCCAAATACTTGTTAATGACATCCGGTGAAAAATTAATCAATTTCCCATTCACAGTAGTCTGATGATAAATAGGCGACCCTACCTGCCCAATGGACTTGTTGAAAGAATTGTAAAAGTTTAGGGTCAAGGTCGGGTTACCATTTGGAAGATCGGAAACGAACTTTTTCCAGCCGTTGTCTATGAATTTTTGGATGAAAGGGATAGTGATTGTGTCTCTATCCGCATCGCCAATGAAATCATCAAGATTGAACAATCTTTCCTTAATGCACTTTGTGTTTTGATTTCTTTGCGGTGGTGCCGGACCTTGAGATGACGAACCGATCTTTTCTTTTCCTTTTGATGATTTCTTCGGTGCCATCCCTGAAATTTAACAAAATCAACTTCCTTTCCATCACACGACTATAATCATCAAGCAAAACCAATAAAAACATAAAAAAATTCAAAGATTTTCGTTGTGGCATTTCGTCGGACACCTTGAGTTCATAGTTTTTTAACAAGTTTTTTTCATTCAAACTCAAATCCATAAAGCCACCACAAATCAATGAATCAAATAACCACACAAATATCAACAATACTAACAGATAAACAAGATTTAATCAACGAATCATACGGAAATAAGAATCGAAAAACAAATATGAAGTGAAAAACTAAAAACTAAAACTCAAAAATATATAAATTGAAACAAGGATTGAAAGAGAACCTGATGATTATGTGTTAATGTTGATAAGATAATGAATTGTATTGAGGATTTTGAGTTTTTAGAAAGTAGGGATTGAGAGGGGGAAAAAAATTCGCACTGCCGGCCGCTTGGTGTCTCGTCTGGTTTGTGAAATGTGTTGCAAAGTCCGTTTTTTTATACAGTCGAGTAGTTACAGCCATAACATATCCAAGTTACAGCCGTATGATGCTTTCGTTTTTCTAACAGGTTTTTAAGTTACGGCCGTATCTTTCCCAACTTACGGCCGTATGATGCATTCGTTTTTTGCAACTTGTTTTAAGATACGGCCGTAACATGCAATAGTTACGGCCGTAAGGTGCTTTCGGGAAAAATATAATGGAACATCATACGTCCGTAAGACTTATAACTTACGGCCGTATTTAGTTAATTTTTTTTTTATGGTTTTTTAGAAAATTATAATTATTATATGTGTGAGAATAATGAAAGAAAGACTCCCTGGATGATATGATCCTTGCTCTTGTTGTTGAATCTTTCCGTGTTACCCCCAAACTTATTTTGCGAAATAATAGAGACTGGGTTGCCTCCCAATAAGCGCTTTGTTTAACGTCCTTAGCTTGACTTCTCGTCAGATTAATTAGGTATTTCCAGCATTATGATTGACTTTGCTGTCGAGAATTCTCCTCCCAGATATGGCTTTAACCGTTGGCCGTCTATTTTGAAACTCCCGTCGGTTGTATTATAAATCTCCACAGCTCCATGAGAAAACACCTCTTTGATCGTGTAAGGGCCCGTCCATCGTGATCGCAGCTTACCCAGAAACAGACGCAGTCGTGCATTAAAAAGCAGAACTTGGTCTCCTGTTTTAAAATCTCTTCTTAGAATTTTGTTGTCATGCCATCTTTTTGTTTTTTCTTTGTAGATTTTGGCATTTTCATATGAGTCGAGTCGGATTTCATCCAACTCATTTAATCGCAAAGAACCTTTTCTTTCCAGCCAACTGTTCGTCAAAGTTTAATTTTTTTATAGCCCAAAAGGCTCGATGTTCAAGTTCTACTGGCAGGTGACAGGCTTTTCCAAAAACCAGATGAAATGGAGACATGCCTATCGGTGTCTTATAAGCTGTTCTGTAAGCCCAGAGCGCATCATCCAGCTTTTTCGACCAATCTTTCCGAGATGAGTCAACTGTCATCTCAAGTATACGTTTCAGTTCACGATTGGAAACCTCGACTTGTCCACTGGTTTGTGGGTGATAAGAGGTAGCGACATGGTGTTTTACTCCGAATTTGGTCAATAGAGCCTTAACCTGGTGATTGCAGAAATGAGATCCGCCATCACTTATAATAACTCTCGGAGTTCCGAAGCTGTTGGTAATGCAACAGCCTCCACCCATTTAGATACGTAGTCCACAGCTACAAGGATGTATTCATTGGAGAACGATGATGGAAAGGGTCCCATGAAATCAATTCCCCAAACGTCGAAGATTTCAACTTCAAGGATGAAATTCATGGGCATTTCATTTCTTTTTGACATGTTTCCATGTCTTTGGCACCTGTCGCACTTCGAGACAAGTGTATGTGCATCTTTGAACAGAGTGGGCCAATAGAATCCTGCTTCAAGAATTTTTGTTGCTGTTTTTGAACCCCCAAAATGTCCTCCATAGTGAGAGGAATGACATCTTTCTAATACCTTCTCCATTTCTTCTTCCGGTATGCATCTCCGGATGATTTGATCAGGTCCTCGTCTGAACAATAGAGGATCTTCCTAGTAATAGTATTTCAACTCGGAGAAGAATTTTTTCTTTTGATGATGGGAAAAATTTGGGTGAATTATTCCACTAACAAGGAAATTAACGATGTCAGCATACCATGGTGCATTTTGTTTTTCCTGGATATTAGAGATTTGGAACAGTTGTTCATCCGGAAATACTTCATTTATTTCCTTCTCTTGAGCATTGTTTTGGTCGAGTCTAGAGAGATGATCCGCCACTTGGTTTTCTGTTCCCTTTCTGTCTCTGATTTCTATGTCAAATTCTAGCATAAGTAGAACCCATCGGATTAGCCTTGACTTTGCATCTTGCTTTGTCATTAAATATTTCAAAGCTGAATGATCAGTATAGACTATGACCTTTGATCCCAATAAGTAGGATCGAAATTTGTCAAAGGCATAAACCACTGCAAGCATCTCTTTTTCAGTTGTTGTGTAGTTCAGCTGAGCATCATTCATAGTCCTGCTAGCATAATAGATCACTTGCATCATTTTGTCCTTCTTCTGGCCCAGTACGGACCCTACGGCATAATCACTTGCATCGCACATCAAAATGAAAGGAATAGCCCAATCTGGAGAAATGATGATTGGAGCTGATGTAAGTTTATCCTTCAAAGTTGCAAAGGCCACGTGGCATTCATTTGTGAAAAGGAATGGTGTATCTTTCTCAAGCAAAGAACAGAGAGGTTTTGCTATTTTTGAGAAATCTTTTATAAACCTCCGATAAAATCCTGCATGTCTGAGAAAACTCCTTACTCCTTTCACCGAAATTGGTGGAGGAAGTTTTGCAATCACTTGGATCTTTGCCTTATCGACTTCAATTCCATGTTGTGAGATTCTATGGCCAAGTACGATTCCTTCCTGGACCATGAAGTGACATTTCTCCCAATTGAGAACTAGATTTGTGTCTTCACATCTTTCCAAGACCATGCCTAAGTGATTTAGGCATTTATCAAATGAATCTCCAAAAACTGAGAAATCGTCCATGAAAACTTCAATGAATTTTTCAACCATGTCTGAGAATATTGACATCATGCATCTTTGAAATGTGGCTGGAGCATTGCACAATCCGAATGGGAGTCTTCTATAGGCAAATGTTCCATAAGGGCATGTGAATGTTGTTTTCTCTTGGTCTTCTGGGGCTATTAAGATTTGGTTGTATCCCGAATAGCCGTCGAGCAAACAATAGTAAGAATGTCCCGCCAATCTATCGAGCATCTGATCAATAAATGGGAGTGGAAAATGATCTTTTCTTGTCGTCTTGTTTAGTTTCCTGTAATCAATGCACATTCTCCATCCTGTGATCGGTCGTGTCGGTATAAGTTCATTGTGCTCGTTCTCTATGATCGTGATTCCACTCTTTTTGGACACCATATGTATAGGGCTCACCCATGGACTATCTGAGATTGGATAAATGATTCCTGCATCAAGTAATTTAAGAATCTCTGCCTTCAAAATTTCTTTCATGTTTGGATTCAAACGTTGTTGATGCTCAATTGAAGGTTTGCAATCATCTTCCATCAAAATTTTGTGAGTGCATATAGAGGGGCTTATTCCTCTAATGTCCGCAATAGTCCATCCAATTGCTTTTTTGTGATTCCTCAATACCCTTAGTAATTTCCCTTCTTCAAGTTCGGTCAATATGTTAGATATGATGACCGGAAGTGTAGAGGAAACGCCCAAGTAAGCGTATCTCAAATGTGTGGGTAGAGGTTTGAGATCAAGTATTGGAGCTTCTTGTAAAGAAGGGAGGGGTTTAGCGGAGCTTGTCCCCAATTCTTCAAAATGTGAATGCCTTCTTAAGGGTGGTAGTGCTTCTAGATAGTTAACTGTTTCAGCCAAGTGATATTCTTCTTCCATGCTGGTTAGAGAATTTGCTATACATGTCTCAAGAGGATCTTTAGATAGAATTTCTCTAAATACTTGTTCACCATGGCTTCAATTGCGTCTATTCTTAGACAATACTCATCTGTGGAGGGTTGATTCAAAGTTTTTAGGACATCGAAGATGACATGTTCGTCTTCCACTCTGAGAATTAGCTTTCCTTCATAGACGTCAATAAGAGCACGTCCGGTTGCGAGAAATGGTCGTCCCAAAATAATGGGAATATCCCGATCTTCTTCCATGTCAAGGATGATAAAATCTGCTGGAAATATGAATTTATCAACCTTGACGAGCACATCTTCAATTATCCCACGTGGATATTTGATTGACCGATCGGATAATTGTAGCGAAACTGTTGTTGCTTTTGCTTCTCCCAAGTTCAATTTGTTGAAAATTGGCAGGGGCATCAAGTTGATACTTGCCCCTAAATCACAAAGAGCTTTGCCAAAATTCACTTCACCAATTGAACACGGGATTGTGAAAGTTCCCGGATCTTTTAGCTTGGGTGGAAACTTCTTTTGTAGTATTGCGCTACATTCCTCTGTTAGCATGACAGTTTCGTATTCTTCAAGCCTTCGTTTGTTGGAAAGAATATCTTTCATAAATTTGGCATAGCTTGGCATTTGTGCTAGAGCATCGGCAAAAGGAATGTTGATGTGTAGCTTTTTGAAAATTTCCAAGAATTTCCCGAATTGAGCATCGAGCTTGTGATTCTTCAACCGTTGAGTAAATGGGATAAGTGGAACATAAGATTTTGTAGCAACTGGACCTTTTTGAGATGAAGGTCCTGTATCAGATTCTTTTTCTGATTCTTGATTTTGTTTATTTTTTTGTTTTTCCAGATGATTTTCCATAGAAATTTCGGGCAACTGCACTCCACTTCTTGTTGTGATAGCTTGGACATTTTCCCTTGGATTTACCTCGGTATTGCTAGGTAACATGCCATGAGATCTTTATGAAAGTATTTTGGCCATTTTGCCAACTTGTGTCTCCAGATTTTTAATTGAAGCATCATTGCGTTGTTGATACTTCAGTTGTTGTTCAGCTAGCTTTGTGATTGCTTCTTCCCATCCGGGCTTCTTTTCTTGATGCATTGGATTCAACACATTGTTGTTGTTTGCATAAGAAAAATTTGGATGATTTTTGTACCCTGGATTGTATGTTGGCCCGTAAGGATTGTATGCTTGCCTTTGGAAATTCTGAGCATACGCCACTTGTTCTAGTGGTGGTGGTGACTGCTCCTGTTGTACTAAGGGACAGATAGTGCTGTTGTGAGTTGCTCCACAAATTTCACATGAAAAAGCTGAAACTTGTGGAGTTTGCACCGTCTTCACAGATTGAGGAGTTGAAAAAGACATTTCCTCGACTTTCTTTGATAGAGCTTCAGTTTTTGCCAACATAAGTGAATAAGAATACACTTCAAAAACACCATTTAGTTTCTTTTGGATATTTTTGTCTGGCCATCTTGCACTTTGTTCACTTATAACCTCAAAAAGATTATAAGCCTCTTTCATAGTTTTGTTGCCCAGTGTGCCATTTGATTATGAATCGACATTGGCTCGGCATGAAGGTAAAATTCCAAAATAGAAGTAATTGACTTGTGCTCCCAAATTGAAACCATGGTTAGGACATTTTCGTAGCATATCTTTGTATCTCTCCCATGCTTCGTGGAATGATTCTGAATCTTGTTGACGAAATGTAGAGATTTCGTATTTGAGTTTCGCCACTTTTATTGGTGGAAAGTATTTAGTGGTGAATTTTTGGATAAATTCGGGCCAATTTGTTATGATTCGTGGTGGCAAAGTATCTAGCCACTCTCTTGATCTGTCCTTCAAAGTGTGCACGAAAAGTCTCATTTTGATCGCCTCGTCATTTACATTTGGATATTTGAAATTTCCACATATCTCCACAAAATGGTTAATATGTAGATATGGATTTTCGTCGGTTCTTCCATAGAATGAGTTGTTGTTGGAGAAGAGATTGAGACATCTGGGCGAATTTGAAAATTGTCCACTCCAAATGGTGGATAGATTACACTTGATTGAACGCTCAAAGATGGGGGGTTCATGAATTCCCCAAAGAGCATGTTGTCTTCATCTATTTCCGGCACAATAGGATATTGTTGATGTTGAATGTTTTGAACATTAGGTATCCCCCCCACCGGAGGAATTCTTTCGTTATCATTTCCTTGGGGGAGACGTGGATTTAGTTCGTCCGCCATTGATGGTGAAGAAATAATGTTTTTCTTTTGTTCTCTTCGCCTTCTTTTGAATGTGGCTTCGATCTCGGGATCTAGTGAAACTAAATCGCGATTGTACGTCCTTCGCATAGACAAGAGAATCTACAACAAAGAAAAAGTTGTATTTATAACAATACTTAATAATGTAATTTTTCAAATATAACTTATACTTCCCCGGCAACGGCGCCAAAAACTTGACACATTTTTAGTGTAACTATCGCAAGTGCACGATATCGTATCAAGTAGTAAAGTGGACTTTTTGAGTCCGGTTTATCGATCCCACAAGGAAGTTTGGTTATAATTTGAATTATACACTATTAGTCTATTTTTATAGATAGTAATATGAGTGAAACACACAATTAAAAAGTTTGTTTTAATATTTGCAAAGTAAATGCAATAATAGTTCTAATATTTTAAGGAAATAAAAAGATTGCAATAATAATAGATTGATTAACGATAAAATGAAATAGTTGGGATTACAAACTTAGTTCGTCATTAGTTATAAAAGATGTATAGGAGATCATAAGATGAATTTACTTATTATGTTGTGTAGATTCGATTTTCCTTAAAAAGACGATTTCTCTTTCGAACTATAAAACGCCCCTTATATATTGAATCAATCCACTATATTTCTATATTGATTGGCTTCAATACATAGCATTAGGATTTATGAAAATAACTCAAAGAATAATCTAAGGACTAGAGGTATATTTCTATCCCCTAGAACAACTTAGAGTGAAGATCATTTGATCTAATCAAACATATTTTCTTTCGAAACATATGAAGACCATAAATATCGTCATTTATTGGCCAAAATAAATAAAGATTGTTAAAACAATGAAAATCACACACAATAATAAGTAATTCACAATAGATCTTTATACAAACATAAATAACATGACTAACCTTGTTTATAATCCCAACTAAAGGTTACTTAGCCCATGAAGGGTTTATTATACATATTACAAGCTTTGGTGGTCATTATTAGTTGAATCCAGAGAAAGAATTGATCCTAACTCCCTTAGTAGATAAAGGAGATAGAAGCAATAAACTCTCTGAACAACATATGCTATACCACACTTACAAATATCACTCAAGAATACAAGTGTGTTCTTCACACAAAAAGAAAAGTTTACAAAAAATGGAAAATTATAAGATGAATGATGAATGATGAAGGATCTAAGGGGTCTATTTATACACCTAAAGTCATCTAATAGATCCAAAACTCCAGTATTATTACATTAGATTGGATCAATGCCAGCCATCCCCTCAATAATACACAAAAGGTATAAAAAATTAGACAAATCATAACAATCTGTCAAGAGTTACGGCCGTAACATTCAGGAGTTACGGCCGTAACTAGGGTGACTTACAGCCGTAACCTTCTGTAGTTACGTCCGTAACTTGGCTTCATAAATTTGCGCACTGGATGCTTTGATAGTTACGTTTTCAGCCCAGAATTTCTCAGACTTTGCGTTTTTGCCCCCAAATCTTCTTCGGATGATAACTTTTGATATATAACTCTGATTTTGAATCCGGAAAGACTGCCGAATTCATCTCGGAAAGCCCTACAACATGAATATATCAAAATTCAACAAAGAGAATATTTAATAAACATGTTATTTCTTAGTAAATCAGTTATTTAATCCGATCATCATCCAATAAAAATAAAATTATTGAAACTAATTAATTAAAAGCAAAAAACGAGTCGACTAGCTCAATTATGGGTGAATTTTATCGATACAAACTATGGATAAGTGTACAAAATTGACACTTATCAGAAGCCACGTTGAATTTTTGTTTGCCACGTCGTGCTCAAGATGTAAAATAGAGCGCTTGATGGGAGGCAACCCATCATTTTACTTGCTTTCTAGTTAGTTGTATTTAATTGATTTTTCATTAATAATTTTCTTTTCGTTGTTTTGTATTTCGTTTGGATTCGTGTATTCTTGTGGCCCTTATTGCTCTAATCTTTTTATAACCCCAATGAGTTATTATTCTTCATATTCTAGTCTTGCTTGATTTAATATCTACAGTTATTTCATGACTAGAGACTAAGTTTGGGGGTCCCTCGTGATGTTGAGCATTACTTGAAGTATGACAGACAATTCCACTCAGACATGTGCTGGCTTTCAAGAAGACATTTGGAATAAGTTTCACTTTTCCTTATCTCTTTTATTTTCACATGAGTTGTATTATTGATGATGTTAGGTGTAGTGGAATAAATGAAAGCATGCGATAACTTTCTTAATTTTTCTTTGGTATAAATTGCAATTGCTTTATTGTCCTTGCATTCTGTTGATGGTTTTGTTCAAAAACGTGAATTTTTCGTGAATTTTTCGTGCTGCCGTGTGTAAAATTGATGTTACGATACTGATGTCTCTTGGAAGAAACGGTTGAATTTTAGTCTAGTTGCAGTCAGCGATATCTGTTTCTGTGGAGTATTCAATTAGGTCCGAATTTTTTCATTTTTGTAGAAATCTTAGCAGATAAGAATGGAGACATACGTGTTTTCAAATCACCGTTTATACGTTTGGTTAAACTTTTCGCATAGCTAATCGTCCAGTAATATGAGTCTTGTTGGCACTTGGATTGAGTTTAGAGTCGGACAGTTTTTCCAAAGTCGAGATATTAGTTGTTCTATGATGGGAGATCTAGTAACCGGGGGTATTCACGTGATCCGTTGTTTACTCTCGCGTAAAACGACGACCCTGAATAGATTAATAATTTAGAAATATCGCATTACCGATGATGGGAAGCCTAGTAACCGGGGGTATTCACGTAATCCGTTGTTTACTCTCGCGTAAAACAGCAACCTTGACATGCGAGAATTGCTATTCGAGTTTTTTCTCCGCTGTAGAGGGGGGCTTAGTAACTAGAAGCATCCATGTGCCCCATGAGTGTCTTTTACGTCAAACGGTTCCCCGTTACATGAGAATGGAAATCCACCCTAGGATCATCCCGATGAAATATCCCGAGAGCCGAAACCTAGTGGTTAACTCGAATCATATTATTATGATCATACATAAGGGAATGCTGTCCGAGGAATAATTTTGACAATGAAACTCTTGAATTTTGCCACTAGACTGTGGGACTGGGCGAATTTGGCTTGTTTAATCTAACACTTCATATTGACGATCGGCTAAATTCACACTTGTTAATCTTTGAGCTGATTTTCTTCATGAACGATTGATTAGAACTGAAATTGGTTACTTAGTGGAATCAGTATCCTGGATGTGACTCGCTATTAAGATACTTGTACTATTCTTTGAGATTTTCAGGGTAGTATTGATTAAGTTGAGCACTATGGATTTGCATGATTATTCACGATATGTTTTGTTTAAAATTGATAACTTTTGCTTGAGGACAAGCAAATGCTCAAGTTTGGGAGTATTTGTTAGGCGTATTTTTATGCGCTTATTTATCATTATTTTATGTCCATCTTGAGCCTAATTCAGCATAAATGAGCTTTTAATGCACTATTCTTATGTGTTTTGCAAGAAATCGGAGTCCGGAAGCCAAAACGATGAAAAACGGGCGAAAACAGCAATTTTTGGTCATGAGCCGCGGCACAAACCAAGTGAACCGCGGCATACGAAGACAACCGGCCGTGCACATCAGCATGCTGCTATCTTGTGTGGCACACACCAAGTGAGCCGCGGCACAGGAGGAAAAAGGCGCCCAGGCAACAGGCACTGAAGGATAGGGGCCGCGGCACAGATTAAGTGAGCCGCGGCCCACCGAGCGGTTGTGCTGAATATTCCGCGTTTCTAGGCCGTTTTGGAGCCTGTTCTCGACCTAATCACACGGATGCATTTTGGAGGCTTAGGATTGCTATAAATAAGCATTAAAGGGCTGAAGAGGGGGAATCATCATCTAAGGAGGAAGATCGATAGCTAGGGCGAAGAACACCAGGAGGAGATTTGTGGGCGACGACAAGACCACGGATTCCCTACGGTTTTTCTTAGTTTTTCAGCATCTTAGTTTTTAGATCTATTCGTGTAGGATTTTGATTGTAGCCGATTTCATGACGGTTTGATTATTTATTATTATTTCGATTTACTCGTTATTCTATTGAATTGGATTCTGCTTACTGTTCTTAATGCTTTTTAATTGTCTGGCCAACTGTTAATCTGTTTTGAATGTCTTTATGGATTCGGGAGATGAAATTTAGGCATAGTTCTTGTGAGACGAATCATAATTTTCTTGAGATAGGGATATACTCATGGAATTGTGAAGCCTTTATTGTGGGAATTCTTGAACTGTTTTAGCTATTAATTATCTAATTCGAATAGGGATATATCAAGTTAATAATTCGTAGTATTTTCTATTGACCTTGGGAAAGGCTTTAGAATAATTTAGAAATTCCTGGCTTACAATCAATTGAATGAAAGTGAATTGAATTGAATAAATATCATTCCTGATTTTTTGAGGTGAAAATCATAATCCTACACCCGTATTAGTATTATTATTATTATTAGTACTATTATTTATTTTCGGCAATTAGTTTAGGTATAAATTCCATACAATTGTTCTTCAAATAAAATTGTGAGTTGACTATATTTTGGTACTTAGTGAAATCAGTCCTCGAGGGAACGATATCTTATTTATCACTTTGTTACTTGTTGACACCGTGCACTTGCGGCATAGTGTGAGGGATTTCCTCACAACACTGACAACATACCTGACATGGTTTGGGGTTCCGTCTCTGCTTCAACCTCGACCATGCTGTACACTCGAGCTATGCCTCCGGAGCCTTGACCTTGCACATTATTGCTTGGGACTTTTCCCTTTTTCGGACACGCTGAGGCCATGTGTCCTTCCTCATGGCAATAGTAGCACCGCCTCTGACCAAGCATACACGCACCTTTATGCCCTTTGCCACAAGTAGCACATGTGGGGTTATCGGACTGTGGTTTCACCCCCGAAGATCTAGTCTTAACAATCTTCTTGTTACCACCTCCTTGCTCGTGCCACTTGCATTTGTTATTTGTTGCAACCGGTGGTGCCCTTGCCTTTTCCACGTCTAAACTAGCTGAAATGTCCTCGGCCCTCGAAACGGCTTCCTTATAGCTAAGCCGACCATGACCAGCTAAATGGTGACGAATCCGGTCACGAAGCCCATCCCGAAATTTCTGAGACTTCATGTCATCCATCTCGACCATGTGAGGAGCGAAACGGCACATGTGGTTAAACTTGCGCTCGTACTCAGTGACCGACATTCCACCTTGGGTCAGATCGAGGAACTTCTTCTGCATCTTGATCTGAATCTTCTTTGGGATCCTCCTCCGGGTCTTCCTCGTCCGTAGAGTCGGCATCCCAATTTGCAGTTGGAATATCCGCTCGAGCATATAAATCAAATAGGCGTCCAGCGACGAATTGGAAATCGTCCGCAGCCTCTCGCTCTTCAAGCAATCTCTTGATTGCCTTTTTCCAAAGCCGAAAGATGTAGCAATTCCAGTCTTCGGATAATTTCTCCATCAAGTGCTCTAGATGGCGGGTGACGGAACCTTGTTTCCCATATTTTAGCCACTTACTCAGTCTATTAATGACGTAGTGTGGCGCATTTTCTGGTAGACTAGTGTCGTCCCACCAGTCTTTACGCGCTAGGAGACGCGAGTCAAAAGTAGCTGGGACCTTTTTACGTGGCGTCATTCTAGGTTTGGCTATTCTAACAGTCCGTACATACACAAATAATTATATGAGTAAAATGAAATGACATATGCATGAATAATGACTGAAATTCGGTACCTCAGACGGAGTGATGAAGTGGCGAAGCTGAGAGCATATGATATCTTTACATTTTAGAGAGTCAACAGAAAGGTAAAACCCGCGTCGATACCACTATGTAACGCCCCGACTTTCTAGGGTAATTAATGGGAAAATAAGTAAAAGGTAAATTTGACAAAAATAATTCTCTTGAGAATATAAAAATTCTCGCCTACAAAGTCGAGTCGCTACACTGACATAAAAATAAATACCTTTAAATAAGGTAACATTTCATAATAAATACGGAGTAAAATTTGTGGCGGAAGAATAAATCATAATTTATAAATTTCAAATTCAAGTATCCCCAAATGAGTTTCAAAACAGTTTGACAAAAAGAAAACAACATTTAATAAATTGTCTTTCATAAGCTCCCTCGGCTCTCTCCTTCGTCCATCCGGCTCGGTTCAACTTGCGGGATCAATAAAAGTGGGGGTGAGCTTCCTTCAGCTCGTGGAAATCTCACTGATCACAGTAATATACAATCTCATGGAAAGCATAACATGAATAAATTGTCACATTTTTCCTCAACATGAAAGCATACTCACAATATTACGCACAACATGAATCGAGTACGCATAACACGAATATTGAGGTTGCGCAGGTACCCCCGCAACAACATGAAACATACATGCAATACCACATATAACATGAATCGAGCACGTATGTGAATATTGGGTTGAGCAGGTGTCCCCACATAACATGAATCTTAAGATAACCTCTTACACGAATACATGTGAGCCTGATTTACAACGTGTATCATAATTTATAAACATGAATTAAATATCACATATGCAGTCCAATTAAAGCAATTAAAGTGATAGTGAAAATTCCCACCTGAATAAATGATGATGATGATGATGATGATGTCTGACTTGAAATGAAGATGTTCGACTCACAGTCCTAAGCCCGTAAATCCTCGATAAAGTCTACATATAATAATGGTAATAATTATAATCCTTACAATTTATAATAAATGAAAAGATACGAATATCACGATATAATAACTGAAAATAAGTTATAATTGTTCATTAATATTAACCGAAGAGTTAACATTATTAATGACTGAAATTAAAATACTTATGCATAAATTTCAGATTAATTATTAATATTAATTGGAAGTCAACATTTTAATGTTTCGGTCAAAATAGGACTGGAAGTAAATTTTAAAAGTTGACTGGGGTCAAAATAGTAAAGGTTGAGAAGCTGACAGGGTTAAAACTGAAGTAAAAGGGAAGTCTGGGGTTAAATTGAAAGTTCCTGAAAACTGGGAGGACTAAATTGAATACTCCTAAGAATTCGGGGGTATAAATAACCTGTGACCCGTCCTTAGCCGTCAGACTCCATTTCTCCTTCTCGTTCTTCTGCTCCCGTCTCCCTCTCTTTCCCTCTCTCTCTCTCTCCCTCTCCACAATTCTCTTCTTCTTGGCCATGAAAAAACAATTTCCGAAACACACACACAGTAATTTATACACACACACAAACGCAAATCGAAGGGTACACACAAACAACTCCGAGTCGTACTGATCTTCCGGCCCTAGTGTCGCGACGGCCCACAATAGGCGGCGGTTCCGACGAAGCAAAACGGGTAAGGCGACGGTGGTTCTGGACTCGCGACCGAAAGAGAAGTTCCGACGGCGATGTGCGACTTGCCAGGGCGGCGATCCCGGCGAGTCGCGGGTGAGGGCTCTGATTTTATTCGTGGGTTCCTAATAGGGGTCGGGTTTCGGGTTTTTGAATATGGTTTTACTGATTTGAGTTATGGGTTTCAAAGTTGGGTCAGGAATTTCCAAAGGTGTTCGACTGAGAAGGGATGTAACATAAGAATCAAGATCAGTTCCTCTGAAATTGAATGAAGAGAGTAGGGAAGAACATGATTTTTGTTTTATATATTTGATTCTCTATGTGTATAAGATCGTAAATTGTAGAAGAAAAGAAATTATGATTTACCTGTATAAGGAGATGATGGTGATTACTGGTGAAGGTTGCTCGGACGGATGGAAAACAGAACTGACCAAATTTTGTGTATTGTATTTTTTTTTAATGCTGGATGGTGAATGACGGGAAGAACTGGGGTTGGGGACGGCTGGGCAGAAAATTTGTATTCTGAGTTGTATTTTGTACTCAGATACAGTGTATTTATACTGTATTGAATTAGGGTTAGGGTATAATTTTCTGGGCTTAATATTATTTTGGGTCATTACAATGTGTTTGAGCCATTGATAACAATAATAATAATAATAATAATAATAACAATAATGATAAAATTAATAATAACAGTAGTAATAATATTAATAACATAGATACTAATAATAATATCGAGAGTAATATAAATGATGATATAGAAATGATACTTGGTAAAAATATTAATACCGTTAATATTAATATGGTTCCTATTATAAATATTGTTATTATTATTATTATTATTATTAATACCTTTAATTATCACATAAAAAATATTTAATATTAAATATTCTGAAATTAACTTGAGAAATTGACTCGAGTTTAGAATATATGAGATATCATGAAAATGTCTGATCTTATTAAATGATATTACATGAAGTTGACTTGTACGTGTAGTGAAAGTAATTGTACAACAATTACTTACTCGGTAATGAAATGATATTAAATGAAATAAAATGCATTATTAATATTATTAGTAGTAAATGACTACTTGAATATAATTGACAAAATGATTTGGGCTAGGACTTGTGATGCGTCGAAATAAATGTTCATGATTCCCTAAATGGAATTAAATAACATGAAATGCATTATAATATTATTATAATTAATAATATTGCATTATAAAAATGGCGGGTATTACACGTACGTTCATTGTTGTCCCGGCATCGCACTAGCAAGCTACGAACCTCGGAGCCTCCACGAGACTTACCCGATTGGACAACCCATGACACGTACATCACGATCAATACACAACCATAAGTTATCCCGGCATCGCGCTAACAACCCACGAACCTCAGAGTCCCCGCAAGACATACCCGATGGATAACACCACAAGTTACCCCGGCATCGTGCTAACAAGCCACGAACTTCGGAGTCCTTGCAAGACATACCCGATTGGATAACCCTACGGTCACGCCCGACCCATATTAGCAAGTATGGATCCTGGAGATTCAACAATCTTACCCGGAGGCACATCACTTACAACAATCATTCACAGCAACAAGCACGTACGATTTACAAACCACAAGGAACATCACCACCTCCTTATAAAGGAGTCACAAATCATATCACACGGTATCACATTTTCTCATAACAATTACACTTACCAATGCACAATCCTCGGCAAATAATACGGTCTATTATAATCACTAAATATTATTGTAACATTTCCCAACATACGAGACTAACAAACATATTCCGGAAACACATTAATTCACGAAGCATACGAGTTATCTTTTGAAAGACAACATTTATCGAGAACATACCAATCCTTTTTAGAGTTCATTAAACATTCGGATTGCACATAAATTCATTAACCAACAATTACGTCTACGAAACATGAAACGTATGGGCAAGACACTTGCCTCGATGCCACAGGCAACGAAACAACGAACAGACATAGTCGGGTAGCCCTCGAGCTCCCAAGAACGACCAATAACTCGTCAACTCCACAAAACTACGAAAATAATATCACCACGAATCAATAACGCTAAACGGAATCCGAATCAACCCAAAAAACAACAAGAATTCGAGGGTTTCTTCAAGGAAATCGAGAATCAAGGTCCGGGTGATAAAAATCGATCAATGAGTTACACAATCCAAAGACCACGATCAATACAATAAGAATACAAAGAACAATTCATCAATCTCGAACAAAATTAACGAATCATGAAGAAACCCCCCAAAAAAACAAACAACTAGGGTTCTACGGAAGAAATACCTTGATCCGGCGAAGAACAAGGATTCGGTGATGATATAATCGAAAAGGATCTTCCAAAATGCCTTGGAATTGATTAGAACCGGCCAAGAACTCCTCCCCTCGAACACTCCAGTTGCCAGCCGCCACAAAAATGAAAAAACAAAGTGAAATGAAGCCTGGCCGACGCCCAGGCCTATATATGGCCGACAGTGTTACGGCCATAACCGGCAGTGCCTTATGGTCGTAACTCGGTCAAATCCCTTTACGTACGTAACGTCCGCTGCCTTACATACGTAACGAGTACGCCTTAGGGCCATACTCGACGCGGCCTTACGGCCGTAACCAGGTCCCTAGGGCTACTGCCCGAAATCCGTCGACGCATTACGGCCGTAACCGGCCAATGCATTGCGGCCGTAACGAAGCCTTACGACCTTAATAGGTTAACCCTTATGGCCTAATCGAGTCTCCCAGGCTATGTGTGCGGTTGTCTTATGACCGTAATCGTCCAGGCCTTACGACCGTAACTCAATCCCAGCAGCTAACACCCGACCATCTGGCTCGGTACTCGACGACATTTCGATCACGCAAACGCACCGACTATGATCCGAAACAATAACGAACAGGCTACGAAACTCAATGTGCCACAGTGCAAGCACACGATTCCAAAGACGCGGACGACAAAAATCCATTTGACCGAAGAAAAATTTAACGAAACCGGAACGAAGATCTCGGGTATTACATTCTACCCCCCTTAAAATAAGTCTCGTCCCCGAAACTTAAAACATAAAATGATCAACGCAAAACAATCTCAGATACCACATGCTATCCGTTGCCGATGATTTGCAATGAATCACATGCAGCACGTAGCTGCTACTATCCATATCGCCATAACAGAACAATAACAAAACATAACGATCAAAAGTCAATACGGTTAACCAACCCAAACAATACAACAATCAAAGCACGAATTAATCGCTGAACAAATACGAAATTCCACTGCCCAAGGGTGGAAAGATCAAGAACGAAGTTAATTTCCCGAACTTAAGGAAATTATGAAGTGATCTGAACACTAAATAAAATCACGATACGAGACCAACAACAACCGAACAACAAACGATCAAACCACAATGATCAAGACGAAAAAAGTCGAACAATCATGTCCAAATCATGACGAACAACAAGAATCAAATAACAACTCCGAAGTTCACACCTCGGCTCGAGACAATAGGTGATCTGGTAAAAATGACAAGATATACATTTACATAAGGTTCAGAGGAATGGAACCTAATTCGGAAAAGGTCACAACGACAAACAGTTTAATCTGAAAAACAATAACACAACTCGTTCAAACAGCAAGAAGTGAAAGATAGAACAAGTTCAGAAAATATTAACGAACACAATCGAGTCGATAGAGCTGAATTAATATAGAAATTCAATCCGACCCAAATCGAATAAAATAAGTTTATCTCAGAAAGTCAAAACAACAAAGCAAGGAAATAACATAACATACGACTAGTTCTCAGGGACTCCTCAGAGTTAATACTGATATCAGTGCTCAAGTCCATGCCTCGGAAGGCTCGGTGAACAACTCGCAAAACTGAACCCGGTGTCCCTCGAGTCCTCACTTGTAACACGTTACTAGCGGAGAAGTACAATGCGCACGAACATGCCCCGACACATTACAGTTAAAACACCTCCTGCATTTACCAGGAGTCAAAGCAGACGACTTGGAACTCTCAGCCCCATGTGTCGAGCAATGGAGCTTCACAACAGAAAGACTACGACGTTGCAACCCAGAAACATCAACTCCTGTGCCGCCCATAGGGTCATCAAGACTTCCTCTGCTTCTTCGACTCGGGCACACATTCTGACGATATCGAGGCTAGCTCATAGGCTAAGGCTCGATCCTGATAATCTCTCAACAAAGTGCAAGTGAGTCCCCACATATACTGGCGAATCTACGGCTTCATCCGTCTGTCGAAGTGAAGGATCCTCTCTTCCTCGGTTCTCACCGGATCTCGCACATAACTGAGTTTTTTGCTATAATCGATGATAGCCTGCGACACCGAGATATCTTGCGGTCCTGCCACATAAAATTCGCAGACCCTCTGCTCTCTAATCAGTTTCGGACAGAACTCATCTTCCATAAATAACTGGAACTCCGCTCAAGTGACATCACGATCACGATGTTTAACAGCTTCCCACCAATTAGCGGCATCCTTGTGAAGAAGGTACTGAGCGATAGGTACCTTCCGCTCTTCGGGACAATCGACAGCCTCGAACATCCTCCCCAATTGGAAAATCCAACCATCCCATCCCAACGCATCTGCAGCACCGGCGAATCGAGGGGGATTCATAAGAACTACCTCTCAAAGCCATTGATTTACACCGACATTCTGAGTTGCGTCAGTATTGCATTGAAACGCCTGGGTCAACTGAGTCATTTATGCTGCCACTTGTTGCAATATAGTAGCAACACCCATACCAATATCATTCCCGGTAATATTCTCTCGATTCCGCATCTGATCCCCGTGGTCATCGGTGCCACAGTTACGACCACGACCTCTGCACCTCGGCATACTAACAAGCAACAACCTAACGCAATGACAAATCACAACACATAATCACACACAACAATTATTATCATCGGACATAGAATACGGTCACAGATGATCAGTCTAACGATCGCAAAAGTTAGACCTAAAGGCCAAAATGCAGTCCAAAACTCCTGTTCAGACTGATTAGCGTGCGCTCCGATTGAGACTTAGCGTGCGCTAGCCATGCCACGATAGCGCGCGCTAGCTCCACACTTGGCGTGCGCTAACTGTCCTAATCCCGCAACACGTTCATGAACATAAACTAAATAATACCAAAAGTTGAAGGTTACAAATAAACAACAACATACGAATCCAAACGCCGACAATTCACATCATTAAAACATTGCACAAATAACCATCAGAAGTTAAACAACATTCCAAATCGAGTCTCCACATCTCGGTCAAGAGAACTATCTCGACGAGTGCATACTGAACGTCTCAGTGTTCACACCACCACTTAATCACAATTTTGATCATTATAGTCGAAATAACAATTACATCATTGCCAGATACCTTTTACCCGAAATTCATGTAACCGAAAAGTTGAAAGCGAACATCACGACTCGAGTAATTTTTTTTCATAGACCTTGTTTGAGTTTTAAAAATCAAATTTCACATTTTGAAAATTTGCAATACAAGATGAAAGTAAAATATAAGTAGTTTAAATTCTCAAAATTTTCGGTCTCGAGGTCATCACACGGAAATCAAACCTTTTTCTCTTTCTTGAAGGATGTTTTAAAATAAAATTTACGTGACTTCCCAAAATATTTAAAGTTTTAAAATATCACATCGATAACCTTTCATTGCGTAACCACACCAAAACATTACTCCTGTAAAAACGGTTTATACAAACATATATATAGACATATATACATATACATCGGCACCACTCTCCATTCCAGCACAATAAGAGAATCAACAAGCACGGATCACGTATTCACGATTCACATTTAACTCCACATCATAACATGAAAATCACACAAGCTCGTATAACACGAGACACAACAAAGTAGGGAGACTTACATCCACAGATCGCACGAAGATGATGGCTGCACCTCGATACTAATCACAACCGATACCTCAGACGACGCGTCGCGACACGACTCAGTCAGACAAAATCTAACAAGACAAGACAAGACAAGACAAGACCCGACAACACACAACTCGACCCGTTCCACAACCTAAGCTCCGATATTATATTCTGTAACACCCCCAAACCATTCGGGAATATTACAGCACCGCAGACTCTCTCCGCGAGGATCTATCAGGCTAAATAGAGAAAACACAACATATAATACATGCCGACATGGCTAAATAACGAACCCTTAGACCGATTTGTTTTTTCACCACAACATACACATCAACCATACATTTCTCTTTCTCACAACTCATACCCATACAGGGGTTAGAATACATCAATATTTCCATGAAACGGAAAATACCACAACGGTAAAACAAGACAACAAGGCTTCACCAAATACTCGACACTTGTCATCATGTGATTAGTATCGTCGTCTTCCATCATCCTTTGTAACGATCCTGTGAATTGCTACCCAGCGACCTGCAAGTACCTGGACGCAATACAGACATCCATCCCCTGAATACTCGGGGGTTAGCAAAACTCCACTGTTTTGCTAGTGCAAGTATAAAACACGAAATACAAGCCATACTTAACATACTCCAAGAACATAATAATCGTTAACATGCTTCCCGAGTGTTGTGCGGCGATTTATACACCTCGATGGCGATCGGCATAATGATCAAGAGCCATCCGAAAGAAGACAGATGCAGGGCAAGCGCCTAGCGGTCAATGTCCAAAGCGATCATCTATCGGCATCTGGCGATTGCCTATAATGTCTGAATGTAGACGATCGTCTCGTGCCACGTATGAATCTGACACCCGTCAGAGTCTTCAAAGACCGAATCTCGGATGAAGACCCACGTACAGATCTGCAAAAGGTGCCACAAGATAAGGCCTTTTGACCCCAGCCTGTCACCACCTTCACACCTACCGACAGGCCCGCCGAAAGGTACAAAGTGGGTCCTCCCCTGACATCGACTCAGGACGCGTGCAGACTTCTCATTGGCTCGCACATCTGGATGCCAGCAGCAGCCACGGACTTTAAGGAAACAGTCCCACGTGATGGGACGATCGCCCACCTTATTCTAATATAGAAATCGGCGGTCACCCGCAATGGACAGGGAGGACCTAGCGACCTCCTCTCCTATAAATAGATGGCATCTAACAGTGGCCAACATATAGTGAAAAACATACACAGTCAACAGTGTGAAATCGATTCACGAAGACATACACATACACAGTGAAATCCATTGATAGGGAAACTCATTCACGAACACAGAACATAAAAAGCAAGAACTCACAGAGCATCATATCTGGTTCTTCCGGCAATCTTCACGCTCAATAGCTAAGATAACTAGAGTCTTTACACTCATTGTAATTGCAATCTAACATTAATATTTGTACTCCAAAGTATTTGTATTAATAACATCTCGCGAGAGCATTCAAGCCCGGGACTAACAACCCCGGCAAATCTTGTGTTATTTACTTTTCCCACGGAAGTGTTCTTGCATTTGTTTGTTACTCGACCATTCCAGCAATATCATCTCCGGATAATATTTTGGGTAACAACAATTGGCGCTAGAAGGAGGGGTCTTAACCTTCGGTTTTTATTCCGACCATCTCGAAGAAAACTCACTGTTCTCCGGGGCATATACTTGAAGAAACACTCACTGTTCTTCAAAGAAAAACCTTAAAAAACATGACGTCTGCCACGACCTCAAAAAGAGCCACCCTGCGATCTGCTGGACATCTCATTCTGGCCCAGACCGAATCCCAACCTACGGTGGAAGGCGACCGCGGCGATGCTAGGCTCTCACTCCCGCACCCGAGGGACGGTCCCAACCTCTCACTCGATCAGTTCCAAACCGCGAAACAGATCGAGGAGGTTATGGCCATCCTCAGGGAGCGACGAAGGACATGCGACTCGCCCACCATTACTCCATCAGCCATCCGCCGAGCAGGCAAGCGGAAGCTTAAGGGGCTATACGTCGAGAAATCATCGGAAAGCCCCGAGCCGTAGGAAAAGGCGCTCGTAAGACGGGACGATTCCGTCTTCAGCCGCCTAGGGAGTGATCCTTCATGGCGACCCGGACATTCAGGCCCCAGTCGGGAGACATCGGAGTCCGAATCCGTCACCAGGAGTTCGACATATCCGACTCCCAGAAGACAGGCCGGCCAACGGGCTTCCACTCACCCGAGAATTGAGCTCGGTGGCGGAGAACTCGTCACCTACCATGGGTCCAGGAGATCAGTACATGATCGCCTTGGCTCCCGCTCCGAGAGCCAATCAGCGAGCAGTCAGGCTACAGCGATGGCCGCCATGCAGCGCCATCTCGACGAAATGAAGGCGCTCCTAGAAACTGGGGCAGGCGCCAAGAGATCGATCGTTGGACCGAGTGAGCCACTCGCGGCCCAGATCGAGCTCGTCCCCGTTCAACCGAAGATCACTCCTCCTCACACACCTCTATATGAGGGGAGATCGGATCCAGAGACCCATTTGAGCAAGTTCCAGATTTACATGACCGGATGTGGGGCATCGGACGCGATGAAGTGCCGAATGTTCCTATTGACATTGGGCGATCTTGCCCATAGGTGGTACGTCTCACTGCCACCGCACTCGATAAACTGTTTTGAGAAACTGGCGAATGACTTCACGTCGTATTTCACTGCTAAAGTTGCTCGACCAGAAGGCCCCCACCGCATGATGAAGATCAGGCAGGGGAAGGACGAGCCCGACGAGGACTACATCAACAGGGTGGATGAAATAGTCCTCACCGGCGAGCCTATTAGCGACGAGCTCGCTCTCTATTCGGCCCTAGGGGGATTCTATGGCCACTCGCCCATGTTCAGGCACCTCACGAAGGACATCCCCCCGACCTACGCGATCTTCTATGTCAGGGACGCTGATTTTCTAGCTACGCAGAGGATGCTCACCCTCCGCTTAGGCGAGGGATCTACCGGGGAAGGAAAGGCGCCATCTTCCATCCCGAGAAAAGTGGTCGCCAAGCCCAGAAAGGCGGTCATAAAGCCGCCTGGTGAATTCAAAGCCTTCGAGGATGTGGAAGTTCACCTCCTATGCAACCTCAACTTATCTCCGGCCCACATTCTCAACGCCATCAAGGGGCGCAAGTGGCTTAGCAACCCGAAGCCGATAAGGGACAACGGTCATCTAGACCACAGCAAATTTTGTGCCTACCACAAGAGTCCCGGCCACAACACCAGCCAGTGCTGCGACCTCCTCAGACAACTCTGGAGACTATTTGAGGAAGGCAAATTGGATAACTTGGTTACAAAAACCAGAGCCCCGAGCAAAGAGGACCGAGGGGCGCGAACGCCAACAGAACGAAGGAATCCCTCCCAATCCAGTCGCCAGGATCGAGCAGAACGAGCCGTAGTATTCTGACGAATCAATCCCTCCGATCAACCCTGGCGGCCGAATCAATATGCTTCAGGCGGGAGGTGGAAACCTCGGAGGCCTTTGCCCGGTTTCCACCATGTCGAACAGAAAGCGGAAGGCCAAATTGAGGGCGTTCGCCGGGGTCCATGGCGTGGTACCCCCAGAGCTGACCATCTCCAAAGACGCGCTCATCACTTTCTCCAACAAGGATAGGTAGGGAGTGCAGTTCCCCAAAGAGGATGCATTGGTAATCTCTGCATATATCCTTGGGAAAATGGTCGATCGCGTGCTGGTTGACAATGGAAGCTTTTGCAATATCATATTCAAGTCTGCGCTTAACCAGATCGGAAACCTAACCAAGTTCATCAAGCCATTTGACACCGTGCTCCAAGGGTTCGGCGACAGCACAGTCCAAGCCTACGGAAGGATCAAGCTCTCTGTCGAGCTAATATGCTATTACGATCCCAAGGTTAGGATTACTAGGAACCTCAATTTTGTAATCATAGATAGGCCCAACATCTATAATGGGTTCCTAGGTCGTCCATTTCTAGAAACCTTTGAGGCGGTCGCCTTTTCTTTCTTTTACTGTATCGAATTCCCCACTGCCGATGGGACGGTCGGTACTATAAAAGGAGACCAACTAATGGCTAAGAAATGTTTGAATTACTTCTATGTCGTAACTTCTTTCAACACTTCTCATGATATTTATAACATTGAGACGATTGATAATCAAACGATGGAGATCGATGAGCCAAGCACCTCGAACCATCCCGACTCAGAGGACGACATCTCACATCGATTGACGGACGACATCGAGCCAAGGATAGGTTTCGAGCCAAGCCTCAACATCGATCCAAGGGTCGATTCTGGAAATCGTTCCAAACGAGAAGCGACTGTCCCCATTGAAGAGTTGGAAAGTGTAACAATAGATCCGGCTCGCCTGGAGCGGGAAGTACAGATCGACACAAGCGTCGGCCTCGAGATAAAGGATGATCTGATCAGTTTACTACGTAAGAACATCGGACTCTTTGCCTGGTCGCATAAAGATATGGTCGGCATAAGTCCTGAACACGCTTGCCACTATCTAAAGATGGACCCGGCAAGGAAGCCTGTTCACCAGAAATGTAGGAAATTCAGTCCTGAGAAATACGCAGTGCTCGACGTAGAAGTAAAAAAGATACTTGATAACAAACTGATCGGAGTAGCTACAGACGAGCCACAGTGGGCCAACGCGGTGCTCGTCAAAAAGCCGAGAAACTCCTGGAGGTTATGCATCGACTTCACCGACCTCAACGCGGCATGTCCAAAAGATCATTTTCCGATGCCTCATATTGACCACTTGGTCGATAGCACAGCAGGCTGCGAAATGATGTCATTCATGGATGCCTTCGTCGGGTACCATCAGATCCCAATGGCGGAGAAAGACATAAAACACACCTCGTTCCACACGGAAAAATACGTGTACTTTTGGGTCCGAATGCCGTTCGGTTTGAAGAACGTGGGGGCGACCTACCAACAGCTAGTCAACGGGATGTTCGCCAATCAAATCGGCAAGACCATGGAAGTCTATATTGACGACGTCGTGGTCAAAAGCCTCAAGAAGGAAGATCACCTCAATGACCTTGACGAGACGTTCGGCATCCTCGAGAAGTTCAATATGAAGCTGAACCCCAAGAAATGCAACTTCGGGGTAAGCTCCGGAAAATTCCCGGGGCACATCGTGAGCCAGAGGGGGATCGAGGCAAACCCCACCAAGATCCAGACAATCCTCGACATGCAGGAGCCACAGAATGTCAAGCAGGTGCAACGCCTCACAGGTTGTCTACCTGCACTTAACCGTTTTATTTCTCGGCTCAGAGATAAAAGCAAGCCATTCTTCGTGCCCATAAAGAACAAGAAGTTCGCATGGACAAAGGAGAGTCAAATAGCATTCGCCAAATTCAAGGAGTATCTGTCTAACCCCCAAATCTTGGCGAAGCCGATCCCCGGCGAAAAGCTATTCCTTTACCTGGCGGCCTCGGAGGTCGCGCTGAGTGCTGTTTTAGTGCGAGTAGAGGGGCAAGCCCACCTGCCGATCTACTTCGTTAGTCAGTCGCTCCATGACGCGGAAACGCGTTACACACCTCTGGAGAAGATCGCCTGCGATCTAGTCACGAGTGTTCGCAAGCTAAGGGCCTACTTCTTCGAACATCAAGTGGAGGTTCTGACGAATCTCTCCTTAAGGCAAGTTCTGCACCGACCCGACACCAACGAGCAACTCCTCAAGTGGTCACTGGAGATCGCCCAATATGGTATCACTTACGCTCCTCGCACGGCGATCAAAGGCCAAGCTCTGGCGGACTTCGTGGTGGAATTGACATTCCCACCCATTCCGACCCAGGTTGGCCGCCCTGCTTGGTAGTTGTACGTGGATGGCTTGGCGACCAACTCGCGAGCAGGGGCAGGAATTGTCCTCATCAGCCCCGACGGCCAAAGTTTCACAAATGCTGTGCGTTTTGGGTTTCGTGCGACCAACAATGAAGCCGAGTATGAAGCCTTGGTAGGTGGGCTCGATCTAGCACTCGTCCTGGATGTTCGCCGTCTCCCCATTTTCATGGACTCCCTCTTGGTCGTGAACCAAGTCAAGGGAGAATATGAGGCGCGCAGCGAACAAATGATCAAGTACCAATAATTGGTCGCCGAAATGTGCATGAAGTTTGAAGAGGTGCTGATCGAACAAGTCCCGAGGGAGCACAACTCCTAGGCCGACGCCCTGTCCAAACTAGCATCATCAGATGGGGCAGCCGATTTCTCTAACATCCAAATCACTAAATCAACAAAGCCGGCGATCGACAGTGATTACCACAGTTTCCATCGCCGAAGAGAACTGGATGACTCCGTTTATTAAATACTTGAAAGACGGGATGGTCCCCGCCGATCGTATCAAAGCCTGCCAACTCCAGCTCCGTGCAACCAGATACACCCTATTGGACGACCAGCTCTACAAGCGAGCTTTCAGCCTTCCTCTCCTAAGCGCATTACGCCGGAGGAAGGCCGGATCGTTTTAGCCGAGATTCATGACGGGATATGTGGAAACCATGCTGGAGGGCGAGCTCTCATCCACAAAACGACTAGGCAAGGTTTTTTCTGGCCTACACTACAGAAAGATGTGATCGCCTACGCCAGATCTTGTCACAGGTGTCAAGTGATGGGCCAGAACATCAAGCTTTCCCCCGAGCAGCTCACCTCTATGTACAGTCCATGACCTTTCGCCCAATGGGGCACCGACCTCATCGGTTCCTTGCCGACGGCGCCAGGAGGATGTAAATTTGCCATCGTGGGGGTCGATTATTTCATGAAACGGGCTGAGGCCGAGCCACTCAACAAGATCGGACAAGAACAAGTAATCAAGTTCATTTGGAAGAACATCATATGCCGGTTCGGTCTACCCCAAGCCATAATCTTCGACAACGGAAAATAGTTCGACGGCTTGGAAGTCATGCAATTCTGCGAGAAGTGGGGAATCAAAAAGTTGTTCTCGGCCCCTTATCACTCTCAGATGAACGGGCAGGTAGAGGCTGTAAACAAGATCCTCAAACACACGATCAAAGCAAGACTCGAATCAAAACAGGGACGATGGGCGAGCGAGCTTCCGGACGTTTTGTGGTCCTACCGAACGACGACCCGAAACTCAACCGGCGAAACCCCGTTCGCCCTCGCCTTCGGGACAGAAGCAGTGATCCCTTCGGAGATCGCCGTCCTCAGCCACCGAACTGAACAAGAAATAACGACGGACAATGATGTAGCCCGACGGATCGACTTGGACATGCTCGAAGAACGGTGATAGACCTTTGAAATGAAGAACACAATCCACAAAAGGAGATCCGAGAAATTCTTCAATTCAAAAGTCAAGGAAAGACGGTTCCAAGTGGGCGACCTAGTCCTCTAAAAGGTCCAGACTCACACGGGAGTCTTTGGCCCGAATTGGGAAGGCCCCTTCAGGATATCTAAGTGGCTAACTAGGGGAGCCTACGAACTCCAACACCCAGATGGCACTCCGGACCAATATCCCTGGAATGCCGTACATTTGAAGAAATACTACCAATAAAAACTCTGCATTCAGTTACCCAATGTACAAAGAGTTTAATGAGATTTTCCAATCCCATTTATGTGATTCGCCTCGACAAAGACAAACAAATAAAAAGAGGACGACTCGCTCGCCCTACAAGAGGTCGTCATCTAACATGATGGACCTATGCAAGCGATCGCCCCTCCAAGCACAACGTATACCGTCGAGTATCGTCATTCAACATGGCGATCCGAGGTAGAAAAGTGCAGCCATGGTCCTGGAGGTCGATGGAACTGACAGCTTCGACCATGCAAGGTTCCTTTGGGCTGCGATCGCTCGCCTTTCGTTTAAATACGAGGCAGGCGTAGCCGATGGACCCTCCAAACAAATCTGTGGACTCGCTCGCTCGCCCTCAAAGGTACATCATCTAACATGATGGACCCGAACAAGGCGACACGTCCCTACCCCCGTCATAACGTATACCGTCGAGGATTGCCATCTAACATGGCGATCCGAGGTAGAAAAGTGCTAACAAGCCACGGACGTGGAGTCGATTAAACCGACGAAGCCCCGTGCAAGGACTCTTCCAGGCCAAGACCGCTCGCCCTTCGTTTAAATACAAGGCGGGCGCAGCCTAACGGAAGAGCCTCACAATAAAGTGAGTCGCGAGACAGACCTACTGGTGAAAATGTTCCTCGCACACAAAGACGCGGTTATGGAGGTCGGTCCATCGAACTCCGCGACCTTGCACGGTTCATCAAGGTCGAAACAATCGTCCTCCCTCGAAGAATCAGCAAAACTAAAGATACCCACCAAACATATTGTTTTCATTCCCTTATGCTAAGTAAACAAAAACAAGGGGCAACGTGGAACTATTCATACATGCGATCGGGAGGAAGGAACCATACACGATCGGCTTTGTTCAAACACACACATGACGATCGGTTTTGTTCAAGAAATTTACAAGTAAGAATTTTCAAGTGTACCAATGCAATCGGATCTATTCAGACAATTGTGCAAAGTCGAAGTGATGCGGAACATTCAGACAATCGATCATACAAACAAGGCATCAGGTGCAATTGTATAAACACTTGTATAAATTCATATGCAAACATTCCGAATAGGCGATTGTACATATAAAGAGTCAGATGCAAAAAGAAATATTTTATTTATTGGTCAAAATGTTTGTACATACAAGCTCGAAGGCAATACAAGGAAAAACTGGAAATTACAAGGAAAGAAAAACAAAGTGACTGTGGCCCCACTCAGGCCGCCCCCGACTGGCCTTCGCCTCCAACAGGCGGGTCGACACGCGCTTCCTCACCGGCTTCAGGATAAACAAGTTTATCCGGAAATGGGTACCAGCTCAGATCGATCCCTAGGTCGGTGAGGTCGAGGATCGGCAGAGAGAAGTCTGGCTGCAAAGGATGCTCGAGCACGTAGGCTTTGAAAGTTTCCATCAGAGGGCCGACCTCGAGCCCTACCTTCTTGGCATCACGGATAGCGTCGGAGTAAGCCATGTAATATGCGAACTCACCGACGTACTCCACGTTGAGGTAGGGATCGGTCTCGATCACCTTCAACTGCTCCTTCAGCCCCGCGGCCGCCTTGTCCGCATCCGCGATCTCGGCTACCTTGGCAGTCAGTTCCCCATTCGTTTTCTCCAGCTCGCTGTTAAGCCGGTCCACCACCGCCTTCAGCCCTGTCACCTCCTCCTGTGAGGCCGCGTGCAACCGGCGAGCATCCGTCATCTGATCACGAAACCGATCTGCCACAGCCCGGGACCGGTCAAGCTCCTGCTTCATCCGGTCAAAGTCTTGTTTAGCTCGTTTGGCCGTCTCCGTATACTCCTTCTCCATGGTCACTATCCTATTAACGAACTCGGCATTCTGGTTCCGAGCAGCCTCAAGATCTAAGTGGAGGCGAGCAGTAGAGGGTCGCCCCTCATAAAAATATAATTTTCAAATCTAATAAAATGATTCGGCATCCATCTAGTTGCCACGCTGGAAATCAAGCCCGCTTTGAGCCCACATGTGCGGTCCACGTGACTTTTAGCCCGCATATATTAAATTTGGCCTAAATTGATCAAAATTAGAAGATGGTGTCCTATTTTTTGAAAGCCCGAATAAAAAGTGTCATACTTTTGCAATACGTAATAATATAGTGTCCTAAAAAAATAATTTTCCCTTTATTTATACCCAATCCCACGCACTCATCATCGACTCGTCAGATCAGATGCCTTGCAAAAGTCGTAGCATTCATATAATCATTAACTATAAGTCATATAATATTAGAATATATATATATGTATATATATATATATGAAATAGATCATATGAAAATTAATTATCTTGTGAAATCTAGAAATTTTTGTAGGTCATTGATATTAGTGATCTAACGGTTGTAGATGGGTAGAATTATATGCATTTATGTATTTTTTTATTGCATTATTTGTTGCATATACTAGCGACCAACTTGATGCAACAAATAATAACAAATATGCAATGAAATTATTAAATAATACAATTAGTTTCTAAATTTCACCATTAAGGGTGTTTCCATCATAGTCAATATATATATGGGAGCTTTATTTTCAGAACTCTCTTAAGTGCGAGAACTGCGAGAACTCCTCTAAACCAATGATATTTTTTTTGAATATTAAAAAATATTTTTAATTCAAAGGGTATTATAGTAAAATATAATTTTTATATTATTTTTGAATTTTTTTTATTAAATATAATAGCCCCTAGTGATGATAACCCCTACTATATCTATAACCCCTACTATATAGTAGGGGTTATGATCAGTAGGGGTTGTATGCATTGACATGATGTACATTATGTATTATTAGGAGTACAAAAGATGGTTCTCGCAGTTCTCGCACTTAATAGGGTTCTGAAAATAAAGTTACAATATATATATATATATATATATTCACATTGTTATGTTCACACATAATTCATATTTAAATTATTCATCATAGCTATCTAGACGTGAGCCAACACAATTGGATTGAAAATTATACGGTACGACATATTTTTTATGCATCGTGCATGTTACTTTAATTGTGATTATATTTTTTAGCAATTGTAATTATGTTGCTGCATAATATTCCCACTGTACTTAAATTATACATTAGTTGTAATTAGGATATACACCGATTGTAATTGGTATGTATCTTTAGGCACATCATATTGTAAGAATAATTTTTATGAAAACACAATACATAATATTAATATAATATATGATGGACCCATAATTGGGATGAGTATAATAAAAAATACATCTGTAGTATATAATGTGGTATAAAAAATAATACAATATAATTTTTCCAATGCAATATATTCTAAAATACTCAATATGAGTAATTAAGTGAAACACCCTAAATGTAATCGTTAATGTCGTTTACTCGGTAATATCAATATTTCCATCTGCCCAAAAATATTTCTCTATTATGCAGTTTTATCTAATTCTCTCCTTCAAATTCGATTTTTTGGTATGTGTGGGTGAGGCGAGATTAGTGTTGTAAATGAGCCGAGCTATTCACTACCTACTCGATGACCCGACTCGAACAACCGGTTCGATGGACCGACCACTTTAGCAACAAATAGATCGCAGGTATGACTCGTTACCTAATAGTTGCAATATTCACATTTCTTTATTTTTAGTAATTTTCATTTTTGATGTTTTTCCATTTTTAGCGACTCACTTTGTAACACCCCCAAAATTATCCGGGATATTACAGCGCCGTGGGTCTCACGTCGGAATCCACCAGGCTAAAATCATTTTCACAAACGTTTCAAACACACCAAAGAGGCGAAGACGGTAATATTTTAAATACCCAAAACACTTTCCAAAATATAGTTCTCAAATACCGTCATCAAATACTAATTGAAAATACAAGGCGAAATGCCAAAACTCGACAGTTCAGAATGTACGTTAAGCCACCACTTATACGTACCGATAAAATAGTTTAGGGAAAAAGGGTTTAGCGAAATAACCCAAGTTTACGAAATACCCGAAAATGCCATTTTGAAAATTATACACGAGTTGGTAAAACTACCAGAAAGCCATTTTGAAATACACATGCAGCGGATAAAACACAGTTCAAAATTCACATTTGCAGCGGAATAAACAACCAGTCAAATACTCGGTTCCCAAATCTAATGCCATAGCCAGTATCACCCAGGAAGCTCATCTCTCCACGACCGCTACTAACTCGATCTCCGAGTACCTAAAAATAAATCCCAAGACGGGGTCAGCCACAATACTCATTAATGATAACGATCACATCACATAAATAATTACAAACCAATGTAATAACAAAGTAAGACTACTACCAATGTAATCTTACCGTCGTAACCTTACCAATCCATAACAATCCATAACAAATCAATCCTTACCAATCCACATTTCGCATTCTCAAATGACGAAATGAACTCAACTACAACTATTTGTGCTGTATCAAAATAATACCCAAAATCCTCAATTATATCATCATAACTTATAAGCGTGAAATAATCCATCTGTGCCAAATCCTGTCCGTCGGATTTCACAGTCAAATATCAATCTGGATAGAAACCAATAACGCACAATATGTCTGTAGATCAACTACCACAAAACAATGATAACAAGATCCGAAACATCGACGTACAGTCCGAAAGCTCATACAATCAATAACCATGATCAACCAAAACATCAACCAAGAATATAATCGACATGATAACTCCAATACGACCAACAAAGGATAAACGACAACCGAGAATACCATCAACATGATAAACTCCGACACGATCAACAAAGGATCAATAATAACCGAGAATACCCTCAACATGGTAAACTCCAAACACGATCAATAAAGGATCAACAATAACCGAGAATACCCTCAACATGGTAAACTCCAAACAAGATCAAATATAATGGATCTCACATAAATAACCCCGACTGTCGAACATACCCCTCGGGCATATGAACAACCAGTCGCAAACCGTCGAACATACCCAACCATAAATGGAGGATGAACGACCAATCAATATGGCTCAAAGATGGACGTCACAGTACGCCCGATCCGGAAATGTGTCCGTGCACATGTCCACCCCGTATACGGAATCCAGGATATATATATACGTGGTACATGTACCTAATTAGCCTCACGAAGTACGTCTCGTGTGCACGATTCAATGCAGAAACATCCACGCATAACCATCGTGTGCCTGGCTAAAAATCCTACACAATAACCAATCGGCACGCAGATATGACTCTAGATATGTCACGATGCAACATGACAACGAAACTCAAAGAATCACATATCCAATAAGGATCAATAGACTCACCGAACTGAACAATGACACACGGATAATGAAAGATCGACACAACCGACATTATCCGAAACAACCATCCTGGGATCACAATCCCCAAAGGATAATCAATACGATCAATAATCTCAAACAACAGTCCTGGGATCAACATCTCTCAACGAAACAATCAATATGAATCGCATTATACGAAACATCAACATACAACATATACAATAATTCACCAGAATAATTATCCTCATAACTGAACAATACTTACATTACCTCAAAGCCGAATACCATGTCTTTTCCACGAACAAATAACCCTGAATGAATATCCAAATGGTTCAAAGAACCTCAATGAAATACAGTCAATTCAGTACCAATAAACCTTTATCATGATACCAATGTCATCAGGATAACTAGCCTCGATATCCGACAATCCATAACACAGACCGAAGATAACCCACCTCTCCGTCTTCAATCAAACACAATTTAAATCATATACATTATGATTTATCCCAAACCAAAGCATGATAAACAAATCATCGTCTCGACAACGTATATTTATAATATCATTCTTATACGAATTATAAATGAAATGAAACCGAAACCATTCATTAAATATTATAAACTGAACAAGTATAACTTGCCTTGATACCGATACAATGAAGCCGTTACCAATTCCATTGCCTTTGTCTATGAGCTCCTCAGCCCCGACCAAAAGCAATCCACGAACATCCTCGACCTCAACTGCAACACAACGGTCGTAATCCACAATCAAAACATCACAACCTATTGCAATAATTGATTAACACACATTCAAATATACTCAATAACCGATATAACCAACCAATCAAACTTAACGGTTCTACAATATATCGGTCATATACAAAACCAAACTATCCAACTAAACAATTACGAACTCATATCAACAATACAAGCAAAAATTCGATAATCAAAATTAGCAATCAATATAACCGATAACAAACCTAACGGTTCCACATTATCCCGATTAAATATAAATCCGAACAACCCAAATCAATTAATCACGAACCCATAACCACAACACGAAAATACTACAATG
Source organism: Orobanche coerulescens (assembly GCA_033398695.1). Classification (NCBI taxonomy): domain Eukaryota; kingdom Viridiplantae; phylum Streptophyta; class Magnoliopsida; order Lamiales; family Orobanchaceae; genus Orobanche; species Orobanche coerulescens. The sequence continues at coordinate 39,287,045 of CM065811.1, forward strand.
TCTGCCTACTTAGCGCACGTTAAACACATAACGTAGCATGCGCTAATGGTCACCAGTTAGCGTGCGTTAGCCAGTCAGCTAGCGTGCTCTAACCTCGTGCAGTTGCATGCATTCTAAGCATCGACTAACACCTTGCGACTACGAATATGAATGTAAAGGAAACATACTCCAAGATCAATCACAACCTTTCCAAATCCAATCTTCATCATCATGATCCATATCTTATCAAGAACATATGAACTCAATTACTAAAATCAACATAATGTTGGTTTTAATTATCTTATCCATGTTTATAATCGAAACCATTATATATCCTATCACATATTCCTCTTTGATGTGATATATATACCAAGAACAACAAGAAAACCACGATTGCATAATCATGTTCATAACAAACAACATAATCAAAGACATATATCATCATCTTCCTCAACCCAAACTCCATGAAACACCAAGAACCATGACAACGATTCTGATGTAACCGAGCTGATCGGTCACCAAGAACCGGGTTAATCTTAGTAGTTTAGCTAAGAAAACCCAAAATATATGAAGTATTCTCTTTCTTTCTCTCTCTAAAGTATGCTGTGATCTCAGAATCTCAATGACCCATGAGAAACCCCATCTCTCCCTTTTATAGGAGGGAGGTGCCTTATTGTCTAAGATTTTCCCTGATTTCCAGAGAAAATCCCGGATATCCAGGGATTCAGGCTGCGATTTTCCATCCTTGGATTTCCGGGATTGCAAGGTATGGGCTCTCAATCCCTAGATCTCAGGGATTCTGTCAGGTGAGTCAGAATTTTCTTTCCCGAGAGTTCTACCTTCCTGAGCTCGGAGGTTTTAGGTCGGCTCATATTATAAAAGATTACTTAGGTCGGGTCATTCCTATTCAAATCCGTAGGTCGAGAGACCTTTGAGGTTGGCAACCTTTTATCAGATATCACAGGTCAGCGGGGCCTCCGAGGTCGGCGCCCTTCTAACAGATGTCACAGGTAAGCAGGGCCTCCGAGGTCGGCGACCTTCTAAAGGACCTTGGGGTTGGCATCCCCTTATCTAAGAACCTAGGTCGGACTTTTATTGGTCCATATTTTAAACCGGGTTTTCAGGGAGCGTACATTCGGCGTCCTATCAACCAGTCCCCCCTACTCTAGTCGAGTTGTAAGACCGAGTAGAGTAAGATTTGTTTATAATCGGACGACCTTGACATAATAATCCTTGGGACTCCCATTCCCATATAACGAGGTTCTTCGGACTTCGTGCGCTATAATAACATGTCTTTTCCTCTCCCCGCCTCCCAAACGTCGCGTCGATGGTCAAAGCCAGGTGTCGACCTGCTATAGGTCGGATAAGGCGGTGCCAGATCCGAGCCGTTCTTTTGTAGGAGGCATCGGACGCTCCAGATCGCCCGTTCTCTTCTCGATCTTCGCCCCCCTCCTCTATAAGTATGAATCCTCTACCCCCTTCGGCCATTTCCACTTTTCTTCTTGCGACATACTAGTGTGAGGGTAACTCCGGCGACACCTGCGACCTTGATTTCTTGCTTTCGGTGGTACTTCCTCTACCTTTCTCCAGCGATCTTCCACCCAATCCCATGGGTATGTTCATCTAAACACCTCTTTAGTTTTTGATTTGTTTTACAGATATTTTCCTTTTCTTCTTCCTCCCTTTTCTTCATTTTATTATGTCGTCTCCTTCGGATTCTCAAAATATTTCCGGCGAATCGGCCGTGAACTCCTTTTTAGAAGGTCTTTCCTCTTCTGATGGGGACTCAGGGGGTAGGTCGGGGCGAGCTACTGGTTCCTCCCTCTGTCTTAGGGATGAGCCCTTAGGTGATGTAGACTGGTCCGAGCTAGGTGACATCCCTCCCTCTGGCATCCCCCTAATCATTGTAGATCCTCCTTCCCCTCCTCCCATGGACGAAGTAACTGTGACCGGCCTCTTAGCTGATCTATATCAGACGGTCATAGGAGCGACTCGATTTCTCCCTCCTCATCCTCTATCGAGGACTAGCCCAGCCGCGCTGGCTAGTTTTATAAAATTTCTTTGACTTCCCCCGGGGTGGGAATTTGTTACGCCTCAGGCTAGTGACACCCCTGATCATCCTCCCCCGGGGCATATTACCTGGTTCATGGATCAGGTGAGCAGTGGTCTTCGCTTTCCACCCCATCCCTTCCTTGTCTCTCTCTCCGTTAAATACAATCTTCCCCTCAACCAGTTTTCTCCTAACTCTTTTCGTTACATGGTTGGTTTTCTCGTGCTGTGTCATTACAGACATGAGGAACCCGACCTGGGCTTTTTCTATTTTTGTTTTGGGCTAAAGAGTTTTAAAGGCTCCTTTTACTTGACTTCCCGAAACAACGCCCATTTCTTCACCCACCTCCCTTCCAATGTGAAGGACTGGAGGTCCTGCTTCTTTTTCCTCTGGCTCCCTACAACTGATTCTTGGGGCTTTCCTACGGAATGGACGCAGGCTACTCCGAGCCAGGATCCTATTTCTAGGCGCAATTCCATCCGGGCTGCGTGGGTCGAGAAAGTTCGGGAATGGAATGCCATTCCCTATAATGCTTTCCAGCTGACGCAATTCCATGATCTTTTATTCCATTGTGGGCTGAGCTCGAATCCTTACCCAGCTATCCCTGACATCAGTAGGCTTTATCTGTTTTTTTCCATAATATGATCTTTGTTATTTTGTTTTTTAGCTATTTCCCTGACCGTTTGTATTGTTTTTTGTAGATTGGTTCATGCGGACCTGCCAGTCGGATGCCTCCAAGCCGGCTGAACCAACGAAAGAGAAGGTCCCTAAGTCGACGAATCCCCCCAAGGAGAGGGCAGAGGGCTCATCAAAAATTAAGCAGGCTCCTTCTCGCCCCAGTGCAGGGTAACTCTCCCCCTCGACTGGATCCTACCTTGACCACCGGACGAAGCCCTGTGAGCTCGTCTTGGCAGCTTCAGGTCACTCAGAGGGGCCCCTTCTCCTAGCTCCCCCGCTTCCAAATGGCCGAAGACCGTGGGTCCCCCAGGTTCGGCTATGGAGACTCTTCTCTGTTGCAAGGAGTTTGAGAGATTTCTTCCCTATTTCAGCTCCATGGTCCCGGCTAAGGATAAGCTGGGATTACGAGATGCCGCGGAGGACCCTCGCTTTGATGCCATGATGATGTATTTTGGGAAGGTATTAACCCTTTTCGCCTTCCTCCCCTTTTTGACTATTTATTATTACCCCTCTGCCATCCTGATGTAACTTGCTTTCTTATGCAGTTCTTCGCCACCTTTGTGACCTTCGCAGAGGACCATAAGATCGGCGCTACGTCTTCCTCCCAGCTCACCCAGATGTCAGCCGACCTGGAGGCCGCCCTGTCGGCTAATTCCGATCTCTCGGCTCAGCTTCAGGAGAGGGAGTATCGCTTAGATGCTGCCCTTAAGAAAAGTTCTGAGCGGGTGGTGGTTTTGGAACGGGCTCAGATGGCCAATGTCCAGCTGAACCAACAGCTGAAATTTTGGAAGGCCCTGTTTACAGCTGAAACGGAGAAGGTGGGCCAGCTCGAGGCTCAGTTGTTGGAAGCTAGGGCCGAATCCAATAGGATAGCCCAACTTGAGGCCCGGGCTAAGGCTGAGTTGGAGAAGGTCACCCAACTCGAAGCTCAGGCTAGAGCAGAATCAGAAAAGGTTACCCAGCTGGAAGCTCAACTAGACGAGGCTAGATCCGAGGGATCATCTTATGAGCGCAGGGTGACGGATGGACGACGTCGATTTCTGACCAGTGACGTTGGTTACTCTTTCCTGGGGGCCTACCGTTCCGCCCTCCTGGCCCGGTATCACAATTCTACCGCTTTCCTGGTTAAGCTAGCCCCTGCCGCGACACAATATTTCGATTTTGCTCTAACTCGTGCTCGTGAGCAACTAGCTTCTTTGGGTTTTACGGGCGAGCTGGACCGGGATGATGCATTGGACGGGGCTCCCGTTCCTTCGGGTTGGTTCGGGGACGTGGAAGAATCTCCGGAGGCGGCCTGGTGGAAGGACGCCCTTGAGGAGTCCATAAAGAAATCTGGCCTGGATTTGGAGCTGCCTTCTACTCCTCCTAGCTCACCTGTTAAGGCCAGCACTCTTAATCCCGAGGTGACCGGGACCGATCGTGATGCTTCTCCTTCGTTGCCCCCTCTGTCTTCCGAGCCTGTAGTTTAGTGTAGACATGTATATATATTTTCTTCCGCTTCTTCTCCCCCGCCCCCCTCTTTTTTTTTTGTACTGGCACATATACTTTGAGTGACAAGTTTTTGAGTTGAATACACTTGGGATTTGTATGATGGTGATGTGCTTTGTATCAGGGCTATTTTTAATGACAAGTTAATATAGTTCGGTGTTGATTGTAACAGCGATGTATCTGTGCCTGTTTGAATTGATACGATTACTTCCCAACATGGCCCGGCCTTTTTCTTAGTATAGTCCCGACTATTTTAAATTTCGAAATATCTTAAATGTAACCCGACCACTTTGACCTAACTTTTTCACCGATCTTTAGTATAGGTTGGGTATTTCCCTTAGTCATAGCTTCACAGGGCGGTTCACCCTTACTCGGATCTGAAGGCGTTTCGCCTGATCAGATGTCAGAGGGCGGTTCACCCTTACTCAGATCTGAAGGCGTTTCGCCTGATCAGATGTCAGAGGGCGGTTCACCCTTACTCGGATCTGAAGGCATTTCGCCTGATCAGATGTCAGAGGGCGGTTCACCCTTACTCGGATCTGAAGGCGTTTTGCCTGATCAGATGTTAGAGGGCGGTTCACCCTTACTCGGATCTGAAGGCGTTTTGCCTGATCAGATGTTAGAGGGCGGTTCACCCTTACTCGGATCTGAAGGCGTTTCGCCTGATCAGATGTCATTTTGAGTTTTACTTGATCAACACATTCAGAGAGATATATTTTTTTTTTGTAATATACTTTTATTAAAATGACGCAAGCTTTTTTCCACACCTCTTCATACAAAATATTTTTTCATGTGACATATGTTCCAAGGTCTTTTGATGGGGTGTCCTTCCTTATCCTCGAGCTCATAAGATCCCCCTGCATAAATTCGGATTACCTTGTAAGGGCCTTCCCAGTTCGGCTCCAGCTTTCCTGTTTTTCTGAGAGCATCAGCTCGCCTAAGCACCAAATCATCGACCTGGAACTTTCTCTTCCTGACTTTTTTGTCATGAGCCGCTTTTGTCAGGCTTTTGTATCTTTCAGTACGTGCTGCGACCGCTTCCCTCCTTTCTTCTATAGTATCTAACGTCTCCTTCATTATTTCCTCGTTTTCCACCTCGTTGAACCATCGAACCCGATGAGACATTTCTCCGACTTCTGCTGGGATGACGGCTTCGGACCCGTATACCATACTGAAGGGTGTTTCTCCTGTTGATGATCTAGGTGTGGTCCTGTATGACCATAGTACCGAGCTGAGCTCATCCACCCATCCTCCTCCAACTTTGTCTAAGCGGGTTTTGATCCCCTATAAGATTGTTCTGTTAGTTACCTCTACTTGTCCATTAGCCTGCGGGTGAGAAACCGCAGCGAACCTTTGCCTGATATGCATACCCTCGCACCAGGACTGGGTTCTCTTCCCATTGAATTGGGTTCCGTTATCTGAGATGAGTATCTGGGGCGCTCCGTACCTGCAGCAAATGTTGTTAAACAGAAAACTTATGATTCTTTGCTCGGTTATGGTGGCCACGGGCTCGGCCTCTACCCACTTGCTGAAGTAGTCTATGGCTACTACTAAGAACTTTCTTCCTCCCGAGCCAGGTGTAAACTGCCCCATGATATCAATTCCCCATTTAGCGAAGGGACAGGGCGTTCCCATGGTAATCATATCTTCTGCTGGGATGTGAATTAAGGGTGCGTGCACTTGACATTTTTGGCATCGCTTAACCGTTTCCACTGCTTTCTTGCTCATGGTTGGCCAGAAAAAACCAGCCCTTAACATTTTGCTAATTAGCGCTCTTCCTTTGGTATGATCTCCACAGCACCCTTCATGGATTTCTTCCAATATACCCCGCCCTTCTTCTTCCGAAACGCACCGTAGGTATGGACCGAGGTAGGATCTCTTGTATAGATCATCGTTAATGCAACAGAACCTTGCTGCTCTTCGCACAATCTTCATTCTTTCTTGCCTTTCCTTGGGTAGTTCTGCCCTTCTTAGGTATGCCAGTAAAGGAGTTCGCCAATCTGCCACTTCGTCCACCACCATCACCTGTTTCATGATGCTACTCCGGGCTGCTCCCAAAATTGTTACTGTTCGTGAGCGGCAATCTACTAAGGAGCTTCCCATTTTGGCTAGGTAATCAGCTTTTCCATTTTCCGCCCTGGGGATATGGATTAACTTCCATTCCCCTAGTTTTTTGGCAGCCTCTCTCACTTCCTCAATATACTTCTTCATCCGATCTTCATTTATCTCAAATTTTCTTTCTACCTGTTGTGTGACCAGTTGGGAATCAGAGTAAGCAATGAGTCATCGCGAGCCCAAGTCTATCCCGAGCTGCATTCCCTTAACCAGGGCTTCATATTCGGCCTCGTTGTTAGATGCCCTAAAATTGAATTTTATGGCATACTCTAATTGTTCACCCTCCGGGGTAGTAAGGACTATCCCTGCCCCAGAACCACTGGTTGTTGCCGATCCATCCACATGTAACAGCCACTGCCCCTCTGGTGGCGATGGCATGGCCCCCTCTTGGATGAAGTCTGCTAGGGCCTGAGCTTTAATCACCGTTCTCGGCTCATACTCCATGTCGTACTCCCCCATTTCTACCCCCCACTTCACCAGACGACCTGACGCGTTAGGTAGCCCTAATATTTCTCTTAAGGGCAAGTTGGTTCGCAGTTTTATCCGGTGGGCTAGGAAATAGGGCCTCAACCGCCTGGCTGTAACTACTAACGCCAGCGCCCCCTTTTCTAGCTCGGAGTAATTCCGTTCTGCTCCTTGCAAAATTCGGCTTGTATAATAAATGGGCTTTTGCTTACTCATTTCTTCTCTTAGAAAGGCCGAGCTAACTGCTCCCTCTCCCACGGATAAGTAGAGTACGAGATCCTCTCCTGGTACTGGTTTGGTGAGCAGAGGCAGCTCGGCCAAATACTCTTTTAATTTTCCGAATGCTGTTTGCGCTTCTGGGGTCCATTCGAACTTGTTCCTTTTTCTTAAGAGTTTAAAAAATGGGAATCCCTTCTCGGCCGAGCGTGATATGAAACGGCTCAGCCCTGCTATTCTTCCTGTTAGTACCTGGATATATTTGATATTTTTTGGAGGATTCATTTGCAGCACTGCCTTGACCTTCTCCGGGTTGACCTCGATTCCTTGTTCTGTGACCATATATCCTAGGAATTTTCCCGACTTGACTCCAAAAGAACATTTTGATGGGTTGAGCTTCATTCCGTACGTGCGCAGGTTTTCGAACGTCTCTTCTAGGTCTCTGATATGCTCTCCTGCCTTCACACTTTTCACTAGCATGTCATCCACATATACTTCCATGTTCCTACCGATTTGGGATCTAAAGATTCTGTCGACCATCATTTGATATGTAGCCCCTGCATTTTTTAACCCAAAAGGCATGCGTACATAACAAAAAGTTCCTTTTGAAACCACAAAACTAACCCTCTTTACGTCTCCAGTGCGAGAGGAATCTGATGATATCCCTGAGAAGCATCCATCATACTGAGTAACTCGCACCCCGAGGTCGAATCCACTAGCTGATCTATGCGGGGTAATGGGTAGTGATCCTTTGGACATGCTTTATTTAGGTCCCGGAAGTCCATGCACATCCTCCACTTCCCCTGGCCTTTCCCCACCATCACAGCGTTGGATAGCCACTCCGGAAACTGGATCTCCATTATGTGTCCAGCTCGAAGGAGCTTATCGACCTCTTCCCCAATGACCCCATCCATCTCCAGCCCGAAATGCCTCCTCTTCTGCTTTACTGGTCTTATGGTTGGGTCGATGTTCAACCTGTGCTCGGCAACTGTTGGGCTGATTCCCACCAGATCCTCAGCTGCGAATGCGAAAATGTCCACAAATCTCCTTAGCAGGCTGATGAGGCTTTCTTTTATTCCATCGTCCAACCGACTTCCCATGCGAGTTTTTATTTCCGGCTTTCCTGGAACCAATTCTATTTCTAGCAACTCCTCATTGGGCTTGACGCCTTCTTCCTCAGCTTCCTCGGGCGTCTTTGATTGTTTATTCCTCTTAGACTCCGGATCCGAACCCCCTAGCTCGGATGTCCTCTTTCCGCGCTGCACTCCCTGCTTTACCGTTGTCTGATAACAAGATCGGGCTACAAACTGGTCCCCGGCTACTTCCCCTACCTCACCTCCTATGGGGAATTTTACTTTCATGTGTGCGGTAGAGGCCACTGCTTCGAACTTGTTGAGCCCCGGTCGTCCTAGAATGGCGTTATAAGCCGATTTGGTGTCCACCACTAAAAATCTGAGCGTCTTGACCTTCTGATGGGGCATCCGACCTAGTGCTACCGGAAGCACCACTTCTACAACTGGTTGCACCTCGGTCATGCAGAACCCATAGAGCGCAATATCTACCTTCCTCAATTCCACCTCCAGGTTCATCTGTTTGAAATAGTCATAGAATAAGATGTCTACCGAGCTTCCCGTATCGATAAATACCCTTTGCACATCGTAACTGGCGATCTCCGCGGTGATGACCAGCGCGTCATTGTGGGGCGTATGTATCCCGTTATAATCCATGGGGCTGAACTGAATGATAGGCCCGCTGCCTACAGAGGCGCCCTCCTTGAGCTGATGACACCTAGCCTTTCGCGCATGGGCTTTCCTAGCATGATTAGAACTTCCGTCGGTTGGTCTTCCTGATATCATGTGGATTACTCCTTTCTTAGCCGGGGGAGCAGCGGGTCCCCGAGGAGCTTCTCTTTTCACCCCCGCACCTCCTTGGGGCATGGGTGGTTGCCTCCGACCTCCATTTCTCTGCTGATATGTGAACTCCATTAGATGTCCCGCTCGGACCAGCCATTCGATCTCATCTTTAAGGTGTTTGCATTCATCTGTTTTATGTCTGTAATCATTGTGGAATCGACAATAAAGCTCTGATTTCGGCTGGGTGGGCCTATTAGGACGGGATGCAGGCCACTCGATAACCCTGTTCATCTTACCTTCCACTCCTTCCAAAACCTGAGCTCTCCTCATTGTTAGTGGGATGTATTGGTCAAATCTTGGTCGCCTTAGAACGGTATCGCTCTTCTTTCAGTCTATTTTCCCCCGCGGCATTTCTTCTCGAGGCAAACTTCCTTGAAAGGTGTACTCCTCGCGCCGTATCAATCTGCTAGCCCCCCTTTCCACATCTTCGGGCTTTTCTTGCAATTCCTCCATGTCCTTCTCGGTTTCCTCAACATTAATGTATTTCGAACATCAGGCTAGGACCTCGTCATATGTTATGGCTGGTTTTTTAGCTAATGAGGTGCGTAGCAACCCAGGCCTTAGTCCGTGCGTCAAGGCACTGGTTTTTACTTCTTCTGACGACGATGGTACCTCCAGACATGCCTTTGTAAATTGTGTCACATAAGCTCTCAGTGCTTCTCCGGAGTACTGCTTGATACTGAACAAGTACATGAAGGGCTTTTGGTGTGCCCTGGCGCTGGCAAAGTGAGTCAAGAACGCGGAGCTGAAGGTTTTGAAGCTGGTGATTGACCCAGGGCGTATCTGGTGGAACCAATCCTGAGCTGACTCTGTTAGCGTAGCCAGGAATGCTCTACAACTCACGGCATCCGAATATCGATGTAGTACTGCCATGTTCTCGAATCGGTATAAATGTCTGGTAGGATCTGAGAGTCCATCGTAGGTGAAGGTGACAGCCCTAAACCCATATGGGAGCTCGGCCTGCAGTATGCCTTCTGAGAAGGGATGGCCTGGATGACTCTCCATGTCCTTCCCCGCAACCTCTGTCGCAACTCCTCCAGCTCGTCTTGCATACTGGATATCAAGGGATCCTGCGTTTTTTCCTGTCTAGATCGCTCCCATATTCTTGGATAACTCTCTCCATGTTCTTCCTGCTGATCAATTTCCTCCGGCCCATCCGAAAGGATGGGTATTACTTTTCGTGGTACTCTTTGTTTTTCGACCTCCCGACTCTTCTGGATCGCACTGGAGATTATGTCGGCTAAGGCTTCCTTCATCAGTGTGATTGTGGTTGGTGCGACTTCTTCTACAGGGGTGACGGGTGTTTTTTCCAGAGTAGGTTCTCCACCCGCAGCTGCTAATTCCTCTTCTAAATTTCGGGGTATCAACTCCCCTATTTTCTTCTGGTTCATTTCTTCAGCCATTACTAACCTCACGTCTCAGCTCAAAGTGACTCGATGTCACCCTTCCCACAGACGGCGCCACTTGATGTAACCGAGCTGATCGGTCACCAAGAACCGGGTTAATCTTAGTAGTTTAGCTAAGAAAACCCAAAATATATGAAGTATTCTCTTTCTTTCTCTCTCTAAAGTATGCTGTGATCTCAGAATCTCAATGCCCCATGAGAAACCCCCTCTCTCCCTTTTATAGGAGGGAGGTGCCTTATTGTCTAAGATTTTTCCTGATTTCTAGAGAAAATCCCGGATATCCAGGGATTCAGGCTGCGATTTTCCATCCCTGGATTTTCGGGATTGCAAGGTATGGGCTGTCAATCCCTGGATCTCAGGGATTCTGTCAGGTGAGTCAGAATCTTCTTTCCCGAGAGTTCGACCTTCCTGAGCTCGGAGGTTTTAGGTCGGCTCATATTATAAAAGATTACATAGGTCGGGTCATTCCTATTCAAATCCGTAGGTCGAGAGACCTTTGAGGTCGGCAACCTTTTATCAGATATCACAGGTCAGCGGGGCCACTGAGGTCGGCGCCCTTCTAACAGATGTCACAGGTAAGCAGGGCCTCCGAGGTCGGCGACCTTCTAAAGGACCTTGGGGTTGGCATCCCCTTATCTAAGAACCTAGGTTGGACTTTTATTGGTCCATATTTTAAACCGGGTTTTCAGGGAGCGTACATTCGGCGTCCTATCAGATTCCATAATCTATCATTACAGAGAGTAATCATCAACAATAACATCAATATAAGAAAATGAGGAGAAGGATTAACTAACTTATCTCAATAAGACGAACAACACAATTCAAACCACAAGAATCATATCAATATCCATATATCGACAACAACATCATCATAATCCGGTAATCCATCTCATAATCATGCTTATCAACTTGTTTATATGATACTCATCAACTCAAGAACATCAATATTCAATCTAAAACGAAATCCAAATGTGAAGAGTAATTACCTCTTTGAAGGAATGGATTGAATCCGTTTTCAATCACTTCCAAGCTCCAAATGTTGTTAGGAACGATCAACTTAAGTGTTTGGAACCTCAAACTCCTCTCTAAGAACTCTCTCTATCAGTTGAAGTGAAGAAAATGGGTGAAATGCATCTTAACACCCGTCTATCCATACTTATACTGCACATTACTAGCGTGCGCTACAGCCCTAGCGTGCGCTATCCTTCCTTGATAACGTGCGCTATCGAAGTCCAGAAAGGCTACTGCCTTGCTTCGTACATCAGCTTACGTACGTAATATCCACGCAATAACATACGTAAATACATTCGTTGATCTGCTATAGTAATACACCATTAGCGTGCGGTAATCTCCAATCTTAGCGTGCGCTAATCGTCGTTGACAGAACAACCTGTACCTTCCCCGAAGATGCTCGTGCCCCACATGCCGAAAGTGCCCATGATTGATGGGATTCCCTTTGACTGATCTAAAATTAGCGTGCGCTAACCCTTATGCATTAGCGTGCTCTAAATGCCGATGACTTAAGTCGGGACCCACCTGTCGGCCACAGTCTAATCCTATCCAATATGACCTTACGTACGTTAAGGGTCCTTCTTAGCGTACGTAAGTTCTGCACGTTAGAGAGCGCTAAGCTTGATAATTAGCGTGTGCTAATCAGGCTATACTTAGCCAAATTCCAATTTACTCCTGTCCGTTGTCTCGACATATTTGATATGTATACATGACATACTGAATACATATACTTTTTTCCAATAATGTTCTCATACGATACACAATATCCTCAATCATAACTGTAAATCAATGACGTCAATTACACAAATACAACTGTCTCGGTTCTCAATTTATTTTATCCATACTGCATAGACACCACGCTATACAATTTATCTCAGATAAAATAATGCGAAAAATTTATACTGAAAATTCGGGTATTACATACTACTCCCCCAAAAAAAAGTTTCGTCCTCGAAACTTGGAATCCTGTCACAAACAAGAGATCAACCCAAAATTCCAAACTCACCACGAAGGCAATCAATCATCATCACAAGCGAATAACCAAAACAGTATACTTACAGGTACGTGAAGCCGATGTTCTCCCTTGATATTAGCATACAACTCTCATACGAAGTCTCAACACAATATCATCACACATATTGCAATTAGTGGTTTGAAAATATCTCAAAAATTTTGGAACCTCCAAAAATCGGTTTGACTCAAAAGTCAGTAAATCATTTTCAAAAGTTACGCTACTAGCATACTGGTAGGGCCACATAACACACATGCCCGGGTTTCACAAAACCCAAGCTCTGATACCATCTTCTGTAACACCCCAAAAATCATCCGGGATATTACAGCGCGGTGGGTCCCGCGCCGGAACCCACCAGGCTAAAATCATTTTCACAAACATTTTAAACACGCCAAAGAGGTAAAAACGGTAATATTTTAAATACCCAAAACACTTTCCAAAACATAGTTCTCAAATACCGTCATCAAATACTAATTGAAAATACAAGGCGAAATGCCAAAACTCGACAGTTCAGAATGTACGTTAAGCCACCACTTATACGTACCGATAAAATAGTTTAGGGAAAAAGGGTTTAGCGAAATAACCCAAGTTTACAAAATATCCGAAAATGCCATTTTGAAAATTATACACGAGTTGGTAAAACTACTGGAAAGCCATTTTGAAATACACACGCAACGGATAAAACACAGTTCAAAATACACATTTATAGCGAAATAAACAACCAGTCAAATACTCGGTTCCCAAATATAATGCCATAGCTAGTATCACCCAGGAAGCTCATCTCTCCACGACCGCTACTAGCTCGATCTCCGAGTACCTAAAAATAAAGCCCTCGACGGGATCAACCACAATACTCATTAATGATAACGATCACATCACATAAATAAGTACATACCAATGTAATAACAAAGTAAGATTACTACCAATGTAATCTTACCGTCGTTACCTTACCAATCCATAGCAATCCATAACAAATCAATCCTTACCATAATCTACATTTCGCATTCTCAAATGACGAAATGAACTCAACCACAACCATCTGTGATGTATCAAAATAATACCCAAAATCCTCAATTATATCATCATAACTTATAAGCGTGAAATAATCCATCTGTGCCAAATCATATCCGTCGGATTTCACAGTCAAATCTCAATCTAGATAGAAACCAATAACACACAATATGTTTGTAGATCAACTACCACAAAACAATGATAACAAGACCCGAAACATCGACGTACAGTCCGAAAGCTCATACGATCAATAACCATGATCAACCAAAACATCAAACGAGAATATCATCGACATGATAACTCCAATATGACCAATAAAGGATCAACGACAATCGAGAATACCATCAACATGATAAACTCCGACATGATCAACAAAGGATCAACAATAACCGAGATTACCCTCAACATGGTGTTGTGCGGTGATTTATACGCCTCGATGGCTATCAGTAACAAGGCCGAGCGACCGAGTCCGCGACCAAACGAGCTACGACGAACTTGTCTAAACGAAGGTAACAGTCCACCTTCGAGCATCAAGCGATCGACTCCCAAGGCGATCGCCTTTTGGCACTCAGCGATCGACTCTGGTGCCTGACCCAGGACGACCGACCTGTGCCACGAACAAGGCCATCGTCCGTCAAAGTCTACGAAGACTGGATCACGAAGCAAACACCTATGTGCAGATCTGCGAAAGGCGCCGCAGAACATGAATTGTTGACTCCAACCCATCAACAACTGTCAGTGATGAGGACGGTCTCACCTACCGACAAACCCGCCGAAAGGTCCTAAATGGGGCCTCCCAGGACAGCGACATAAACGCGTGTTGGCCTCTCATTGGTCCACACTTCTGGTAGCCAGCAACTTCTGCAGACTTCAAGGAGACCAACGCATGTGCTAAAGACGATCGCCCGCTTATTATAATACAGCGGAGGCGATCGCGCAACAACTCCCAGTCCTATAAATAGAGAACCTCCAGGAACTGGAGAAAGGTTCCGAAATCCACTCAGGGTGAACTTTTGGAAATAAATAGTATCAAACTCAGGGGAAGTTTGTTGAACACTCAAAAACTTTGAAAATAAACTATCTAAATGATTATTTTGTCATCATCAAAAATGGGGAGATTGTTGAAATAATAATTTGATAAACATATTTTGATGATGTATCTATTCAAAATAAACATTTAAGTTTGATGAATCTCACAAAAAAAAACAAAAATTAGAACTGATTCTTGTCATCACTAACGTATGCTACCAAGTAGTGTAACATATAGTATGTCTAGCTGAAACAGCCATGATTCAAAGCTAACATAGGCTACTCGCCGTACTTAATGTACATTATATTCACTTAGTTGGTTATGTACGTAGTATTAAATGAACAGGCTTACATAGATAGAGAAGCTATGTTATGAAACAACATAACATACGCAAGCCAATCTTCATTGTAACACCCCCAGAATCTAACCGGGAATATTACACGCCGCAGACCCTCTCCGTGAGGATCTGCCAGGCTAAACATCGAAACAACATAATACATCACATGTCGACACGGCAAAATCACGAACCATTAGACCGATTTGGTCTTTTGTTACTCTTTTAAAAATCAAAAATACATAACTCTATCCAGACTCGTACCCACGCAAGGGTAAAATACTTCATACATAGACAATACGACAGCGAAAAAGACAATACAATGGACTCCGACTAACTGAACCCAAAATTGGCCTTCGTGTGATTAGTATCATTCGTCTTTCATCATTCCTCGTACCGATCCTGTGTCTTGCTTCCGAAAACCTGCATGTACCTGGACACAATACAGATATCCACCCCCCGATTACTCGGGGGTTAGCAAAACTCCACTGTTTCGCTAGTGCAAGTATAAAGTGCAAATACGAGCCATACACAACACATTCCGAGAATACAATAAAAGACTTCCCGAGATATGTTATTTAGTTAAAAATAGTTCAAGTCTTGAAACTAGAAACGAAACAAGTAATCACTTGGAGAACACTTCCAAATATCGGGAGTTTTGAAAACATTTGAAATAGAAAAGTTCTGAATTCCTCGAAAGCCACTTAGGGTCACAACCCCAAAGTTCATTTTTCCAAAAATGCAAATCCATTAACAAGACATAGGGTCCACGGCCCAACCATTTCGATCACAAAACACAGGGCCCACGACCCGATCATCCACTGCAATTCACTTACAAGGACACATTACACATAACACATTATTCTTATGCCATTCTAGCCAAACACCAAGACCTGGTATATAATGTATCTCGACCCCGAGCGCAAAGCATTGTGATACTCCGGACATATCACAATTAATCAACAAAACATCAACATCAATATCACAGAAACCACACTTGGTAACCCGTGGCCGTACCCATTAGTATCGGCCCCCAGAGGCCCCGTCGGACCGTCCCCAGGTGGGAAACCACTTCCGCGGCCGTACCCATTAGTATCGGCCCCCAGAGGTCCCGTCGAACCGTCCCCATGTGGAAGAACATCAACACACGCACCCAAGTTCACTTCCGTGGCCGTACCCATTAGTATCGGCCCCTAGAGGCCACATGCCATCCCCAGGTGGAAGAGTAACAACTCACAGATTACAAAACCAAAACTCTCAAAGGTCAAACACACAAAATATATATAGTCGAGGTACCTTGCTAGAATGGCCATATTATCCAACACGTACTGACGACCCAGAACTATATCAATTCACAATGGAGTATAATATCTCAACAGCACCGAACGACACAACCAATATCACAAAAACTCACATATTCATCCATAACCACGTGACTCCAAGCACATAATTTGACAAGAGAATTACACTTTACATTTACCGACGCCATAATCATACATAATGACATCACACGAAAGTAAGGTGATCCTATACTCGATACTAGCACACATAATCAACTAAGCATATTAATTCCCGACCCACACGAGTCACCTTTACGAAAACCATGATGGTAAATATACCAATTCTTTTGAAAAATGGTTATAAATATTTATTTAGCACATATTGACACTTAGCAACCATTATATCCACAAAACACGTAATGTATGGGCAAGATACTTGCCTCGAATAAGAACAACGCGGAGAATCGACCCAAGTAGGTTGGCACGAACCGACTACGAACCCGCCGACTCCACCGAAAGCCAACTCGCGATAATAAACTACGAAGGACAATAACAACACTGAAAATGAATTTCATAGCACGACCTAAAGCCGTAGAATTCAAAGAACGAATGACGAAAGTTCAAGTGTTTCCCCCAAAACGGCCAAGAACACGATTCGTCCCGACGAAACACGAAAACGGAATTCCAAGTTGAAATATGGATATACAATCCATAGAATATGTTTAACAACATCATTTAACCACAACCGATCCATCAAAAACGGATGGAAAACGAGATCGAGAACAAATCCCCCAAAAGTCGATTCGAAGAAAATCAAGAAATATACTTCGATTCGATGAAGAACAATGGATTAAATGATGTTAAACACAATAATACTACCAAGATTAATCATTCCCATCATGAATTAATCAACAATACGGAACGAATCGGACAAAAACGCAAAACCCCCCAAATTCAAGAATTTAGGGTTCTAAGAAGAGATTACCTTGATTCGCTGGATCAAAGGATGATATAGGATGATCAATCCATGATATGAACTCAAGAACTTCGTGGATTTGTTGTTCAACAACATGGCTTCGCCTCCTCTGAAGCTCCAGCCACGGATCGAAAAGAAAGGAAATGAAAAACGAGTGAAAATGAGGCTGCCCTGCCACATTTATACTGGGCCGGACTAGCGTGCGCTAGTCTGCCGAGTTAGCGTCTTCTCGGCCTGTGCCGCAATCGAACCCATCGCCCTGCGGCTACGCCGGGTAGCGTGTGCAGCCTTCCGGCCGTAGAGCGCGCTACCTGCCGGTCGTAGCGTGCGCAATGCCTGACAGTAGCGTGCGCTACCTGCCGAGCCTACCCGATTCCAGAACCTCAGGACCCCACTGTCCAGACCCGATAGCGTGCGTAGGCCGGCCGCATAACGTGCGCTACTCCTGCCGGTTAGCGCACGCATCCTTCCGGCGATGGCGCCGCGCGCGGTTCTGCCCGCGTCGGCCCGGCCGGTGCCATAGCCGTCCGGCGGGACCGCCACCGTCGGCCACTTTCGGCCGCCATGGTCCGACGACTCGATTTCCCAAAAATGCACGAACCGAACATGACAAAATTCTCTCGGACAACAGCATCGATCCGAAAAGAAATACCATGCAACAATTAATCGCACGCGACTATGAAAAGGGTCGAGACAACAAATACAGATACGGATACCCGTAACTTTGGGTAAATTACAAAATGGCCCAAAATGCCCGAAAATCACGACACGTGATCGATTAACCAAACCGAAGTTCACAACACGTCTAACAAAGTTAAACGGACTTACAGGAAACTCGAAACAGTAGTTTCGAACGAGATTCACAAGAATCGAACTCAAGTGCGGAAAAGTCGCCAAAAAGCACGGAAATCGACAAAACGACACCGAAACGAACTCGGATGACAAAAAGTGCAGAATTAATCATTCTCAAAATGACGAAATGGTCATGAGCGAGTCGTCAAAACGAACTTCCTCCGAAAAAAGAAATTACCAGAAATCGAAATTACGGGTATTACATTCTACCCTCCTTAAAAGAAGTTTCGTCCTGAAACTTAAAACAAGTAGGGAGAATCAATATCCCGCCAGGAAAAACTCAACGAGATACACAAGAAGCGCATAACTTACGCCCATCGGCGAAACGTTACAAGCAATGCAAAGGGACATACGGCGTGAAAACACGCTCCACGGCGACCAACACAACGTCGCTGGTAGAACATAATAAAACCAACAAGTGATAAGTGTCATCAAACGGATAATATAGTCAAGTCAATTATCCAAACAATCACAAAACACAACGAACAAAAATTAATATGATTGACCAACCCAACGTTACATCAATCAAAACGCGAGCCAATCATTGAACAAATACGGAATTCCACCGCCCAAGGGTTGGAAGATCGAAAACGAGACTAATTTCCCGAACTAAGGGAATTACGAAAGAGCCTGAACGTTCAACAATCACGAGACGAGATCAACAAAAACCGAACAATCAAACGATCGAACCACAACGATCGAGACAACAAAAATCGAACAATCATGTTCGAATCACGAAGAACAATAAAATTCAAACAACAACTCCAAGGTTCACACCTCGACTCGAGACAATATATGATCCGGTGAAAACAACAGGATGTGCATTCACATAAGATCTACATGAAAGGGAATAGCAATTGAAAAGTCACAACGAAAAACGAGTTATTCCGAAACAATTCCACACTCATTCAATCTACAAAAGCAAGGGGCAGGACAAGCTCAGAAAATGTCAACGAACATAAACGAGTCGACAGAGTCGAAAATAAAGTTCAAAATCCGATCCACTTCGAATAGAAGAGTTAATAGAACCAAATGATGTCAACTCCGAACAAGGTTCACAAGAATCGAACCGAACTCGTAAAAAGTCACAGCGATAACCAGATCTACCCACAACAAGATCACAGCTCGTTCGGACGATGAAACCAAAATACAGAACAAGTTCAGAAAGTATCAACGAATATGAGTGAGTTGAAAGAATGGAGATAGAGAAATTACCGAAGTCAAAATAGTACGGGTATTACCTTCGACCTCGTCCACGAAATTCACAAAAACGGAAGCAAGGTAACAATACATTAAACAACCGACACATAACGGAATAATCACCGATGCACACGGTCGTACCAAACAAAGCTCTAACAGTTCGCACATGAGCGATAATGCAGAAATCACCACGGGGCGACAACATTCAACACCAACATCCCACCTCTCACAGAGGGCTAACACAACAAATGTGTTGAAAACGACTCAACGCTCACACCGCCAATTCGATCATACTCGGTAGCAAACATCATAATGACAACGCGAACATCATACATACATACCCAGCCCTCAAACGGGAATAGACAGGTTTTAAGAACGAAAACCTCATTTTGAAAATAATTTAGAAGAACACCGGTTGATCTTGAGTATCACCTTTCAAAAAAAAGTACAAACGTGAAACATCGTTATCGAGACTTTCGAGAACCATTTCGCATTTGATAAAAATGAGGACACTTTCTCTAGGTGAAAACTTTCAGAATATTCGACCCTCGGGTCTAAATAAAAGTGTTTCTAAAACATTGAAAATATCTCAAAACATTTTGGCCCTCGAGGTAGAAGAATTTTGAAACATACTGTGGCACCTTGGATGTACCACGAGAAAATAATTCTTTTTAAAAGTACGTCTCGAAATTTATTTTCTAAGATACTCAAGGTTTTCAAAGATAATTCAATGGGCTAGAATGCCTTAAAAATTTCAGGTAAGTACACGGAACGTTATAGCGTCGTGGGTCCCGCGCCGGAACTTACCAGGATAAAACCATTTACAAAAACGCCAAAAAGGCCGATGACGGTATTATTTCAAAAACTCACAAAAGCCACTTACAAAATACTAAATACCGTCATAAGAATTTCGCCAAAATGATCAAGGCCATAATGCCAAAAACTCGGTTAAGGGAATCGGTTTTCGAAATAAACTCAGTCGGTAAAATACCGAAAGCCATTACAAAAGAACTCACGCAGCGGATAAAAGAAATAAAGTCAAACATGCACAATCTAACAATGCTACTCCTCATATGAACGAAATATGAGGGTCAAATAACCACATATCAAGGGATCAAAATCCATAAGAGGATTCCGTCACTTAACAAATAATCATAAAAATAGCTCGTGTCACACGAGGCACAACACAAAGAAGGGAGACTTACAGCCACATGTCGCACGAAGATGATGATCGCCCCACGATACTAATCACGACCAACAAACTCAGACGACGCATCGCGACACGACCCAGTCAGATAAAATCCGACGAAACAAGACTCAAACAACACGACTGACCCGACAGCCTAGGTTTCCACAACCTAAGCTCTGATACCATAAATGTAACACCCCCAGAATCTAACCGGGAATATTACACGCCGTAGACCCTCTCCGTGAGGATCCGCCAGGCTAAACATCGAAACAACATAATACATCACATGTCGACACGGCAAAATCACGAACCATTAGACCAATTTGGTCTTTTGTCACTGTTTTAAAAATCAAAAATACATAACTCTATCCAGACTCGTACCCACGCAAGGATAAAATACTTCATACATAGACAATACGACAGCGAAAAAGACAATACAATGGACTCCGACTAACTGAACCCAAAATTGGCCTTCGTGTGATTAGTATCATTCGTCTTTCATCATTCCTCGTACCGATCCTGTGTCTTGCTCCCGAAAACCTGCATGTACCTGGACACAATACAGATATCCACCCCCCGATTACTCGGGGGTTAGCAAAACTCCACTGTTTCGCTAGTGCAAGTATAAAGTGCAAATACGAGCCATACACAACACATTCTGAGAATACAACGAAAGGCTTCCCGAGATATGTTATTTAGTTAAAAATAGTTCAAGTCTTGAAACTAGAAACGAAACAAGTAATCACTTGGAGAACACTTCCAAATCTCGGGAGTTTTGAAAACATTTGAAATAGAAAAGTTTTGAATTCCTCGAAAGCCACTTAGGGTCACAGCCCCAAAGTTTATTTTTCCAAAAATGCAAATCCATTAACAAAACACGGGGTCCACGGCCCAACCATTTCGATCACAAAACACAGGGCCACGACCTGATCATCCACTGCAATTCACTTACAAGGACACATTACACATAACACATTATTCTTATGCCATTCTAGCCAAACACCAAGACCTGATATATAATGTATCTCGACCCCGAGCGCAAAGCATTGTGATACTCCGGACATATCACAATTAATCAACAAAACATCAACATCAATATCACAGAAACCACACTTGGTAACCCGTGGCCGTACCCATTAGTATCGGCCCCCAGAGGCCCCGTCGGACCGTCCCTAGGTGGAAAACCACTTCCGCGGCCGTACCCATTAGTATCGGCCCCCAGAGGTCCCGTCGAACCGTCCATAGGTGGAAGAACATCAACACACGCACCCAAGTTCACTTCCGTGGCCGTACCCATTAGTATCGGCCCCCAGAGGCCACATGCCATCCCCAGGTGGAAGAGTAACAACTCACAGATTACAAAACCAAAACTCTCAAAGGTCAAACACACAAAATATATATAGTCGAGGTACCTTGCTAGAATGGCCATATTATCCAACACGTACTCACGACCCAGAACTATATCAATTCACAAGGGAGCACAAGATCTCAACAGCACCGAACGACACAACCAATATCACAAAAACTCACATATTCATCCATAACCACGTGACTCCAAGCACATAATTTGACAAGAGAATTACACTTTACATTTACCGACGCCATAATCATACATAATGACATCACACGAAAGTAATGTGATCCTATACTCGATACTAGCACACATAATCAACTAAGCATATTAATTCCCGACCCACACGGGTCACCTTTACGAAAACCATGATGGTAAATATACCAATTCTTTTGAAAAATGGTTATAAATATTTATTTAGCACATATTGACACTTAGCAACCATTATATCCACAAAACACGTAATGTATGGGCAAGATACTTGCCTCGAATAAGAACAACGCGGAGAATCGACCCAAGTAGGTTGGCCCGAACCGACTACGAACCCGCCGACTCCACCGAAAGCCAACTCGCGATAATAAACTACGAAGGACAATAACAACACTGAAAATGAATTTCATAGCACGACCTAAAGCCGTAGAATTCAAAGAACGAATGACGAAAGTTCAAGTGTTTCCCCCAAAACGGCCAAGAACACGATTCGTCCCGACGAAACACGAAAACGGAATTCCAAGTTGAAATATGGATATACAATCCATAGAATATGTTTAACAACATCATTTAACCACAACCGATCCATCAAAAACGGATGGAAAACGAGATCGAGAACAAATCCCCCAAAAGTCGATTCGAAGAAAATCAAGAAATATACTTCGATTCGATGAAGAACAATGGATTAAATGATGTTAAACACAAGAATACTACCAAGATTAATCATTCCCATCATGAATTAATCAACAATACGGAACGAATCGGACAAAAACGCAAAACCCCCCAAATTCAAGAATTTAGGGTTCTAAGAAGAGATTACCTTGATTCGCTGGATTAAAGAATAATATAGGATGATCAATCCATGATATGAACTCAAGAACTTCGTGGATTTGTTGTTCAACAACATGGCTTGGCCTTCTCCGAAGCTCCAGCCACGGATCGAAAAGAAAGGAAATGAAAAACGAGTGAAAATGAGGCTGCCCTGCCACATTTATACTGGGCCGGACTAGCGTGCGCTAGTCTGCCGAGCTAGCATGCGCTATCGGCCCAGGCCGCAATCCAGAACCCCACTGCCCTACTGAATCTGCTAGGTAGCGTGTGCAGCCTTCCGGCCGTAGAGCGCGCTACCTGCCGGTCGTAGCGTGCGCAATGCCCGACAGTAGCGTGCGCTACCTGCCGAGCCTACCCGATTCCAGAACCTCAGGACCTCACTGTCCAGACCCGATAGCGTGCGTAGGCCGGCCGCATAACGTGCGCTACTCCTGCCAGTTAGCGCACGCAGCCTTCCGGCAGTAGCGCACGCTACGCCGGTTCCTGCCGCATCAGCCCGGCCAGTGCCCGCAATCGTCCGGCCAGGACCCGCTACCGTCCGGCCAGCTGCTCAGCCGCCATGGCCCGACGACTCGATTACCCGAAAACGCACGAAACGAACACGATGAAATGCTCTCGGACAATAGCATCGATCCGAAAAGAAATACCATGCAATAATTAATCGCATGCGACTAGGTAAAGGGTCGAGACAACAAATACAGATACAGATACCCGTAACTTTGGGTAAATTACAAAATGGCCCAAAACGCCCGAAAATCACGACACGTGATCGAATAACCAAACCGAAGTTCACAACACGTCTAACAAAGTTAAACGGACTTACAGGAAACTCGAAACAGCAGTTTCGAACGACATTCGCAAGAATCGAACTCAAGTGCGGAAAAGTCACCAAAAAGCACGGAACTCAACAAAACGACACCGAAACGAACTCGAATGACAAAAAGTGCAGAATTAATCATTCTCAGAATGACGAAACGGTCATGAGCGAGTCGTCAAAATGGACTTCTGCCAAAAAAAGAAATTACCGGAAATCGAAATTACGGGTATTACATTCATGACATATACAATGCTCAAAATCCAATCGTTGTACCTCATACAAAAGGTCAATACATCTAACAGCCATATGTTATTTAATGTACATTACTAATAAGTGACAACGAAACACTAAATCTTTGAAGTTGAATTCGAAATTAGACCGTTGATAACGTCTAGAAGGTCAATCATCCAATCGTTAATTTGATAACAAGGCTGATGTGTGTATTCAAACATTACGTACGCAAATGAAAAGCCGTAGCCACTGGATGTCACTTGACATCATTTACGGCTGCTACACAGGGATAATTATGGCCGTTGTGCCATTAACCTATGCAAGAGACAATGCGTAACGTATGTTATGAGGAGATCCGTGCTAACAGTCACTTGGCTCCTAAAATAGATGGTTTTGGAAGGATTCAAGTACCACAATTCATTGTAAATACAAGTCTACTATATGAGCATTCTGAGCTTAATCTCCGAGCGACAAAATTATGTGTTGTAACTTGTTGGTCAGAATATACTTAATCAGTAGCTTAAGGGGGTGAATAAGTTGTATTCTTTTTCGAAGATTTTATGTAGCGGAAGTCTACAAGTAAGTTGTTATAATCACAGCAACTGGGTGTTCTTATGTAGGCTTGTTACTTACAGAGTTTTCAGAGTAAGTATAACAAAATCATAGACAATAATCAGAAATAAATAAGCAAGTAAAGACACAGTATTTAATGTGGTTCGAGGCAACGTCCTCTTCGTCCACAAGGGTCTTCACACAGGAGGGTTGTTTATTAAAATCAAAGGCATACACAACTGTATCGATTTTAACTAAACTCTTCAAGCTGTATCTTTCACACATATTGATACACTTGACTTCACCTTGGGCCGTTCACGCAGATTGGCGGTAGGCTGTCTGAACTCTAGCTTTATCTCACACAGATTGAATCTTCATTCTTCTAAACTTTCTTCATCCCACACAGGTTAGAATTAGCTCGGTTTGTTAGTCCACACTGGGCTAACTCTCAACGTCAATTATATGAAGATGAAATATCGAACAACAATTGTAGGCTTTAAGTCACTTGTTGTAGAGAGTTGTTCACTTCGTTGAGGACTATCAATATCTTCAATATAGAATATCATTATATGCTTGAAGAGAGAGTTTCCTCTTTATAAATCACAAGAATTGTAAGTTGACCAGTGTTTGAGCAAGTCTTTTGGTTCGGCATTTATAGTCTTGGCAATAGATCCGTTATAAATGTAGTCGTTGGCCGATTGGTGAGATGTTAATACTTCAGATTGGTGCCTTGATGAATATTTCAATTAAAGTAATCCATCGTGTCAGTATTAAATGCTTGAGATACTTTTTCGGCCTTCATTAAATGCTTTGTCTGCCATAGTCTTCGGTCGCATTAAATGCTAGCTCCATCATCATTAAATGCTCTTCAAAACCATGAATACATTGTGACTATGAAATGCCTTATCTCACAACGGTCTGAAGTCTAAGTATTTTTCCCTTTTGGTTTTATACTTTACTTTTCTTAAGTAAAGTGCATAGCATTACTGATGTTGCCAACTATGTGCTCTTGTTGTGTAACACCCCAGATTTAACTGGAAATATTACAGCAACGTGGGCCCCGAGATGGAACCCAAAAGGCTAAAAGAAATTTTCGCAAACATTTACAAATGTCTGAGAGGCTAACGACAGTACTATATTTAAAAATATTCGAAGGCGTTATAAAACTCGTTTATCAAAAGCATCGTAAAACCTCATTTTGAAAAAGGCAAGGCCTAATGGCCATATCTCAATAGTTTAGAAAACGATTTCCAAAGTAACTCGAGTTACTAGATATCAAAATGTCATTTAAAATACTCACGCAACGGAAAGGACAACCAAGTAAAATTACTCTAGCAGCGGAATACAATATCTGATCAGGAATTCAGTTCATAAAAACATGCCCTAGCCAGTATCCTCCGGGAAGCTCATCTCTCCACGACCGCTACAAGCTCGATATCTCAAGAACCTAAAAAGAAATCCCACGACGGGGTCAGCCATAATATCCAACAATGAAATCAATCACATCACATCAATAATTACATACCAATGAAGTACTAAGTAAGAATACTACCAAAGTAATCTTACCGCCATCACTCTACCGAAATTAACGTCTCGTACTGTTTCTCACACAATACCCAAAGTTCTCAAAACATTATCATAACTCACTGTTACGAAATCTACTAACTCTGTCCAATTTGATCCATCGGATATCATCATCAAATCTCAACGCAAAAACCAATTGTCCATCAATGACGAATACCAAGAGGAAAATACGGAACATACCTCGAGATGCACAATGCCACGACAATCACGTCAGTCTAATCCGAGATCATATCAACACAATATATGAACATGGTCCTAATACAAGACCTACAAATGCATACTCATATGACAACGTCAATATGCTCAAAAACAATACAACTATGTATACTCAATGGAAATCCCATGATCCAGCGCCCTCAGCATAGATCCCAAGATGATCCTACAAGATCAACACGAGGTGGATAAACAACAATATACATATGCACAACAACATATGCAAAACCAACGATGCGAATCCATATGATTCCATCAACACAACATTGGGTACTCCAACGATCCAGCGGCCTCAGCATAGATCCCAAGATGATCCCGTCGGACCATAACGAGGTGGAAGAACCCATCCAATGATCCAGCGCCCTCAACATAGATCCCAAGATGATCCCGTCAGACCATAACGAGGTGCACATCTGATCCAGCGCCCTCAGCATAGATCACACGATCCCAACGAATCAACACAACATAAACAATACAATTATGCATACACATATGCAAATCAATATGTTTATCGACATGAATAACACACGACTCAATAACATGAACGACATTACGACAAAACAACTAGGACGACCTCATGTTCAGCAATATGAAAGACAACCTGCACGATCAACATCATCAACATTAAACCAAAATCAAAACTAAGATACTTGTCCTGAGTCCTTCAGGAGCAATCTCGATGTCAAATCATCACCGGCGATTTTCCTCAATGCTCGACGATCCAAATGCACCATGAACTATAGATATTCATATCCTCATCTTTATCGCAACGTATCCTCGATACCCGAATATGCCAATAACCGAGATAAAGCATATACATTATGATTTAACTCCCAGAATTGGAAAGACAACATATAATCCAAATCTCCAGAATTTGCAGTAATAATCATTGTTATATGCATTAGAAACGAAATGAAACTGAAACCATTCATTAAACATTATAACTGAGCAAGGAATAACTTGCCTCGATACCGATACGACGATGATGAAACCGCTACCAATCTCATTGCCTTCGTCTACGAGCTCCTCATCCCCGACCAAAGTAATCTACGAACATTCTCGAGCTCGACCGAAACACACGGTTATAATCACCGATCAATAATCTTAACCTCTTGAAGTAATACAAATAGCAACAATTTGATAACAATCAATAACCGACATAGCCAA
The DNA here is from genome assembly GCA_033398695.1 of Orobanche coerulescens. Taxonomy (NCBI): domain Eukaryota; kingdom Viridiplantae; phylum Streptophyta; class Magnoliopsida; order Lamiales; family Orobanchaceae; genus Orobanche; species Orobanche coerulescens. Next base: position 39,314,206 of record CM065811.1, read on the forward strand.
CTAATCGATCTCAACGGTTCAACGACACTTCGATCACATACACAACCAAATAGTATACTCAAACCATTTACGAATACATGTTGAACCGAAATACAATAATTACCAATCAATATAACCGATCGACAAACTCAACGATTTCACAATATCTCGATTAGAAACAAGTCCGAACAATCCAACTCAAACAATTACGAATTCATAACCACAACACGAAAATACTGCACTGTCTACCTTCTTAGCGCACGTTAAACGCATAACGTAGCGTGCGCTAAGTTGCTCCCGTTAGCGTGCGCTATCCAGTAAGCTTAGCGTGCATTAATGCTGTACAGTGGCATGCATTTCAAGCATCGACTAACACCTTGCGACTACGAATCCGAATGAAAAGGAAATCATACTCCAAGATTAACAATAACTTTCCAGATCCAAACTCATCATCATACTCGAAATCATATTCGTATTCTTATACAAATATTATATCAAAACACATAACTTGGCTCTAGATACGAATATCCCGTATTCATATCCAAAACACCAACACCTTCTATACATAATCATCATATCCTATAATTTCAGAGCTCTTCAAGAACATGAAATATCCGACATCACGTTCAAAACAACATAATCCGAGGTATATATCATAATGTTTATCATTTTCTTCATCATGCAAATCACATAATCAAACCAACCCGATAACAAGGATCATCTCATACATAATCTGGAATACAACCTCATATCATGATTTAACTCATCTAAATCGACCACTGAAATTATCATGATTTAGAAATCCATGATTCATCCTCATCAAGTTAAACGAATCACCATTAACATGAAGAATCTTAAATAACATCCGAAAACTCTTATCATAATCCCATAAAATCTCATATAATATCGTCACATGATTATCCAACATGTTCCTCACATGTAATCATTCTTAAAGACAAACAACTAACAAGGGATACGAATATTACCAGGATTAGATGAACCAAGAAGAAGAACAATTGAACTCCATTCGAAGAATCATTAGTAACTTGAAGACCAAGGCTTGAATCCATGCTCTCTATCTTAATCTTGTTAAAAATCACCACCTCACTGTGTTTGGGAACCTCAAGAACCTCCCAAAACTCTCTCTATCGACTGAAGGAGAAAGAATGGACTAATTGCATCTCAAAACACGTCTGTCCCCTTATATAATAAATATTACTAGCGTGCGCTAACATCTCATGTTTAGCGTGCGCTAACTGACTTTGTTAGCGTGCGCTATCGCGGTCCAGAGGCTACTGTCTGGCTTCGTACATGTGCTCACGTGCGTAATGCCCATGTATTAGCGTACGTAAAACATCATGTCTAGCGTACGCAAGTCCTTGCCCTTAGCGCACGCTATCCGAAGTTGACTTACTACAGTATTCACTACCACTCGTGCTCCCACATGCCGAAAGCATCCGCGATTTCCGGGATTCCTCTGACCGATCTGGAATTAGCATGCGCTAACCATACAGTTTAGCGTGCGCTAGCCCTACATGACAAGCACCTGCTGACCTTATCTGGACACACGAGTCACAAATGGATGGGTCCACTTGCCGAAAGCCAAGATTCCCTGTCGGACGATCTGATATTAGCGTACGCTAACCATCCTTGGTAGCGTGCGCTAAATGCCGATAAACATCAACTCGGGCCTGCCTGTCGGCCGCCTTCCGAACTTTTCCCAGAATGCCTTACGTACGTAATGCAACCTATTAGCATACGCTAACTGCACCACGTAGCGTGCGCTACTCATACCTCGTAGCGTGCGCTAAGCATATTTCATAGCGTGCGCTAACGTGGCTGTACTTAGCCATTTCCAACTCTTCTCGTCCGTCTCGACATACTGGATACGTACACTCACATACTGAATACATATACTTAATCCAATAATATTCTCATATGATAGACCCAATGTCAAAATTGAAATGACCGGATACACGATATCCTCAATTGTAATTGTCTCCCAAATACGTCAATTGTACCAATACTGACATCTCAGTCCCTTATTTATTTTATCCATACTGTACAGATTCCACGCTGTACAATATAACTCTGATAAAATAATCTCGAACAACAGTAGTAGAAATTCCGGATATTACATTCTACACCACTTAAAATAAGTTTCGGCCTCGAAACTTGCAATCCGTCATGAAACAAACAAACATACCATTCAACCAAAATATCCCAAAACCATCATGACAATGATCAATCATCATCATTACCGAGTAACCAAAAGAGCATACTTACAAATACGCAGGTCAACTATCTCCTGAGATACTAGCAAGTGACTTCACTGTAAAGCCTCAATACGCTTACAATCACATTCCATGAGTCTCAACAAAAATATATCATCTTCGGATGAAATAATTTATCCGTGTCCAATCCTGTCTGCCTGATTACACAATCAAGTCCAAATCCTGATACAAATCAATAATACACGATACATCTGTTAAACAACTGCCCAACACAATGGCAACGAATCCCGAAATATCGACACAAAATCTGAACGCTCAGATGATCACTACAATGATCAACCAACAAATTAACCGAGTATATCATCGACATGATAAACTCCAATATGACCAATCAGAGGTCAAAACACAATCGAGAATATCATCATCATGCTAACCTCCAATATTACCAACGAACAATCAACGATAATCGAGAATACCTTCACACGGTAAGCTCCAACACGGTCAACACAGAACCACACAAACCGATATACGAACGAATAAGGTTCTCAAAACGACACACCAATCACATACAGTGGATCTCAATAAACATATCCGACTGTTGAATGGACCTCTCAGGCGTACGAACAACCAGCCACAAATCGGCGAACATCCCAAATCATACATGGAGTGGAATGACCAATCAGTATGGCTAAAAATTCAAAAGTAGTAAAATCACGCTACCACCACATCAATAGAGCCACATAGCACACATGCTCCAGTTTCACAAAATCCAAAGTTCCCAAAATTATGTCCTGTGCATGGATCTACAACACGCAGCATATTTCTCTTATTCAATAAATCAACCGATCATCCCTGGATAACCAAACTACCATACTAGAGTTCGAATCTCTTTTCATCGTACCACACCGATTAAATATCCAGTTCGAGAGTCTCGCTCAGAACTTCACCGCGATATGCATTATGCACTAAATGCGTATGTACATCAATCACATTTTCAAGACCAATTTGAAATCATATAATCTTGTCATGAAGACAAATTTTTGAAAGTTCTTTCAAAAATTTCAAAGCTCAAAACCCAAATTTTGGTAAGACCACAAAATCAATTTTCGAAAAATTAAATCGGCTCGCTGGTGCCAAGTATTCGATAACAGTTTCCTTTAAATCCACACGATTTCGAAGTTTTAAAATGAAAACTATGCAAATGATTGACCACATCCATACTCATGTATACCAATTCAGCTCGCCACCAATATCCACTGATATTCCATCGGAAAACCACACGATAGAGTTCCAAAATCTCAAATATAAACTCCAGCCAAAAACTCCTTTTCCACATATAACTCGCAACGTCAATCATTAATCCTCCTGGATCGCCTCAAATATGCTATGCCAAAGCATTGAAACAAAGCAACACAGCGAAAGACTTCCCAAGAGGTTTCATTTGAACAAATAAATCAAAACCTCGAAAGGTAGTAATAAGGTAGATAACGATTGATAAAGTGTTTTACAAATCTCGGGAGTTTTTAGAAAACAGAAAAGCTTTTTGAAACATTAGGGTCTCAGCCTGCATCTCGTTCCGCATTACAAGAAGTTTAAAAAGTAGAAAACCCTTTTTGGATTCCAAGTCGTGGGTTATAAAACTATTTCAAAATCGATTGGGTCTCAGCCCAAAAATCATTTTCCGTAAAACATCCGTAAAACGTTCATTTTGAAAAGTATCGTTTTCAAATGTTCAAAAGCAGTTTCATGTATTTCAAAATGACTTAACATGACTACATGCTCTTCTCAACCATGCACAACATTTCTCCCAAATGCACAATCCCGTTCCAAACTTAACCGACATATTGATTTCCAATATCGTAGTTTCTCAAGATCATCAATCCTGTCTCACTCTGTCATCTCATACTGTGAAGCATAATATCTTTCTGAATCTCAAAACATATCAACTTAGAACGGCAATAAATCTCAATGAAATTCAAAAATCCAAATACTTACAGATCGTGAAGCCGACGATTCCCTGTGATACTGGCACATGTCTCGACTCTATAAAATACTCGACACAGATCTTTTCAAAACACACATTTTGTAAACTCAGTTCAACTTGAGAACACAACACATCTCTTTCAAGAGAATCACGTTAGCACCATTTGGAAAAGTTTACAACAATCCCAGTACCACACTGATAAATCACATAACCCATAAGCCCGAGTGAACAACAAAACTCACGGCTCTAGTATTTGTCAATCGACAACTCGAATGACGCGACAAAAACACGACCCAACTCGACCCAACTGCCTAGGTTTTCTCAACCTAAGCTCTGATACCATATTCTGTAACACCCCAGATTTAACTGGAAATATTACAGCATCGTGGGCCCCGAGATGGAACCCACAAGGCTAAAAGAAATTTTCGCAAACATTTACAAATGCCCGAGAGGCTAACGACAGTACTATCTTTAAAAATATTCGAAGGCGTTATAAAACTCATTTATCAAAAGCGTCGTAAAACCTCATTTTGAAAAGGGTAAGGCCCAATGGCCGGAACTCAATAGTTTAGAAAACAATCTCCAAAGTAACTCGAGTTACTAGATATCAAAAAGTCGTTTAAAATACTCACGCAACGGAAAGGACAACCAAGTAAAATTACTCTAGCAGCGGAATACAATATCTGATCAGGAATTCAGTTCATAAAAATATGCCCTAGCCAGTATCCTCCGAGAAGCTCATCTCTCCACGACCGCTACAAGCTCGATATCTCAAGAACCTAAAAAGAAATCCCACGACGGGGTCAGCCATAATATCCAACAATGAAATCAATCACATCACATCAATAATTACATACCAATGAAGTACTAAGTAAGAATACTACCAAAGTAATCTTACCGCCATCACTCTACCGAAATTTACGTCTCGTACTGTTTCTCACACAATACCCAAAGTTCTCAAAACATTATCATAACTCACTGTTACGAAATCTACTAACTCTGTCCAATTCGATCCATCGGATATCATCATCAAATCTCAATGCAAAAACCAATTGTCCATCAATGACGAATACCAAGAGGAAAATACGGAACATACCTCGAAATGCACAATGCCACGATAATCAGGTCAGTCTAATCCGAGATCAGATCAACACAATATATGAACATGGTCCTAATACAAGACCTACAAATGTATACTCATATGACAACGTCAATATGCTCAAAAACAATACAACTATGTATACTCGATGGAAATCCCATGTTCCAGCGTCCTCAGCATAGATCCCAAGATGATCCTACAAGATCAACATGAGGTGGATAACCAACAATATACATATGCACAACAACATATGCAAAGCCAACGATGCGAATCCATATGATTCCATCAACACAACACTGGGTATTCCAACGATCCAGCGCCCTCAGCATAGATCCCAAGATGATTCCGTCGGACCATAACGAGGTGGAAGAACCCGTCCAATGATCCAGCGCCCTCGGCATAGATCCAAATGTAACACCCCCAAATCCCATTGGGTCATTACAGTGCCGTGGACCCCACACCAGGAGATCCACCAGGCTAACACGACCAAAAATACATCTAACTGACCAAAAGGGGAATCACAATCCCTACACTGACATCCCACATAACATTCCGATATGGAATTTCAATGACAACAGTGGGCCTACATGGCCTAAATAAAATACAACGACATCCACGAGCCTTGCTCGGATAATACAAAATGACAATAACTAACAAAACTGAAGTACTCCAAACTGTCTGACCGACATGAACACCAAAACATCTCGGATTAGTATCGCTCGAATGCCTCGTCGCCATCGTCATGCCCCTGTGTCTCAACTCTCTCCTCGCAAACACCTAAAACATGAAAACATGTTCCGCCCCCACAGGGTCAGTCATCCAGATAATGAATATCAAATACATATACAACATGATATGCATCCAAAGGGCAGAATGAACAGTATAGTAATGGTAATACGAGATGCTCACAAACCAAAGTAAGAATCGAGCATTCGTGAAACATTATGCCCACGGTATACGATCAGTACCTGCTCAACAGGTTAGAACACAAGTGCCCAATGGCGAATCATCAATACAGAACGCAACCAAGAATTTCTCGAAGGTAAACCAAACAAAAACTGAAGTAAATACGAATTTACAATGCCCGAAAGCTCCGATGGAAATACCAATACATTACAAAGGCCTGAAAAGCCGCTCAGCCGAAACTGTATGTCACAATAGCCCGAAAGTCGAACAGCCCGAAGCTGTATATCATCACAATACCACAATGTCACTCGGTCAGGCATCGATCACCACGGTGGCCGAAGCCAAAAGCGACCATTTGTATCAATGAGGGCCGAAGCCACGGCACGAAGCCATATCACAATGAGGGCCGAAGCCACGGCATGAAGACGTATCACAATGAGGTCATCCAATGGCTGTGACCTGCTGAATTACAGGTGCTGGGAAACCAACCGCGAATGTTCAAGCCCCAGACTTACCCATAATGAGATCACCCAGTGACCATGACCTACTGAACTGTAGGTGTTAGGAAACCAACCGCGAAGGTTCAAGCCCCAAGCTTACCCATAATGAGATCATTAACATGACCGTGACCTACTGAACTGTAGGTGTTGGGAAACCAACCGCGAAGGTTCAAGCCCCAAGCTTACCCATAATGAGATCATTAACATGACCGTGACCTACTGAACTGTAGGTGTTGGGAAACCAACCGCGAAGGTTCAGGCCCCAAGCTTACCCATAATGAGATCATTAACATGACCATGACCTACTGAACTATAGGTGTTGGGAAACCAACCATGAAGGTTCAAGTCCCAAGCTTACCCATCGAGCACTAGCCGAACTAGCCTCCACAATTAGTCGCAAACGGCAACGATTACCAGATTATCGAATTCACAAGAATAATAGTGTGCTGCCTTGAATCGACCAACACGATAAAAATACTCACGGATGGGCACCGTCCTCGGCGGTCCCAATTCAAAATACCTCGACTATCTTGGAATGGCCAATCGATCACGACGACTCAACAGATGGGAACTGTTGGTCACTAAGTATACTGGATACAGCTTGGGAAGTAGTTTAAACAACAAGCTGTATTGATTTTAAATCTGAGTGCATAGCGGAAGTCTTAAATACAGTAGGTTGCTGTGGATACAACAACTAGATATGCAGTGTATACTTAATTAATCACAGTAATTAAAACAGTAAAAAACTGAAGGTAAATAACACAGTATTTAAAGTGGTTCGAGGTAAACCCCTCTACGTCCACTGGTCCTCCACACAGGAGTAACATATTTATAATAATTACTACGTACACAACTACGTAATTATAACAGTATACAATCAATATATCGTTCACACAGATTGATATAAAGATCTTAGCTTCAACCGTTCACACGGATTGGTTTGAGCTAAAGCTTGACTGGCTTCTTCACACAGAGTTTTGAAGCTTCGTCTTCCTCAGTCCACACAGGGCTGATCTGGGTTTGTTCAAAGTATAGAACAGAGTATGAACAATAGCTTTGACTTTATGAGCTTAGAGCTGATGAAGTGTTGTTCAAGATGATGAGCACTGTATATCTCTTAGATCTGAGTTGCAGTAAGCTTTTGAGATATGTTTTGCTCTGATGAATATATTGATAGCTTTGTTACTTGGGTTAACTTGGTCACTGATCTTCAACGCCTTGATGAGATATATATAGTCTTCTGGAAAATATATCCGTTGAGATGTATCCGTTGAGTGAGATTCCGTTCCAACGGGATGAAAAACACGATCTAGATTTAGCGGGATTTGAAGATCCGTTGATTGACAGTATTTAAATACTTTATCCTTGAGTATTTAAATACATCTTTATCAACGGGACTTGACTTCTGAAGATTCCTTCTTTGTCCTGTTGAGAGCTGTATGGAAGATCACTGTATTGATGATTCGAGACAATTTCCATACTTGGTCTTTATAAGACTTCTTCGCTGTACTGAAAGGTTCCACTGTATGCTGGATTCGAGACATGATTTCGATATAGGTTGACACTTCAACTTTTCGATACAGTTTCCTTACTGTATTGAGGATTGGCATATGTTTCAAAACCTCTTATCAACACAGTTCGATACAGGGATTAGTTATCCCGGCTGTTTCGATACAGGGTTTATGTTTTCCCAACAATTTCCCCCTTTTTGACAATTTGCCAAGACTTTAAAACTTTCTAGTCTTCTTGATGATGCCAAAACCTTCTTCATGAAATAATCTTCTTTGATGACTTCTGGCAGATTTCTTGGTCTTTTGTCAAATGGTCTGTCTTTTCAGTAACTTATTTTAATTTATGAACTGCTCGCAGGCGAGTTCGATACAGCTGAGACTTTTTACAACTTAAGCTTCTGATTGGCGCGGAGGCACAATCTTACAATGTATTCTAAGTTGTATACAACTGAATCTATGAACTTTTTGTAGACAAGTTCGTACAACTTACTTATCAAACAAGTTTCTATACTTGTGATTGTTATCAACCAATTTAAGTTATGTAATCATACATCGACACAGTAGATTATGAGTTGTAATCTTTCAAGACACGCAAATATTTTTATTGATATTCAAAGATAGAGTACATGGTTTGCTGTTTCGAAAGAAAAATTACAAATAACTAAACAAATATTACAAGGATTTCAGCTCCTATAGTCCGCATGTCTCCATGGCCTCTTTTCTGGATCATTCTCGGTTCCACGCCACCAGTGCTGTAAGGAGTCATTGCCTCGATTTTGATAGATAGCTCTACCGTCGTATGATCTATCGAAAGCAAGAATCCAGTCTTCTGGATGGGTGATCCGATCTCCTTTTCTGTGCATGGATTTCATATCTAGCTGGAGAGGGAGCTTTCCATCTTCTAGCATCTTCGAGAATCTGTCTGCAGCATCCGCTAATGTCTTATAGCTTTTGAAGATGGCGGATTCCCTGACGAGTTTAACGAAGTATCTAATCAGTTCATTCTTCCTCCATTGCTTCACCTCAGCGGCAGTTGGATGGCGGTTGGTTGGCAGACGGATCTCAGAAGGTCTCTGAATTAGAGTTTGCCAGGGGACATTGGGGTGGTTAAATTCGGGTCGGGAGCCTGAAATTTTAAAACTCTGAGAGGGAGGGTCTAGCTTGTTTAATTCAGCAGTAATGCTGTCTTGAGCAGCCTCAAATTCCCTTTCATGCTGTAACCTGATTCTCCTTGCAGCTTCTCTTGCTTCTTCCCCCTTTTTGGCGTCATCAAGACGTCCTAGGATCTCCAGTGCGGCATCCTGTTTCGTCTCAATGTTGTTTATTCTCTCGACAAGGGTGGAAAGAACCTTCGACATATCCTTGATACTTTTGCCGTGGGCTTGCAATTGAGAACTGTTTTCGATCATAGCGCATGCGGTCTTGGCTTCTGATATGCGCGTTTTGGTTGTCTCTTCTTTCAGGAGTTGCTCTTGTTTATCTTGCATGATCTTCAGTGCTTGTTTGAATACTTCTGGCAATAAAACGAAGGCATCGACTACTCGAGAAACTTCATGCTGTAAGATAGTCATCTCTTCGATGGCAGAAGTATGCATCCAATTCAAGGCTTTTTCAACTGAAGACGGGCAATCACTACATCCTGTATGAAGACGGTTTGAAGACCAAGAGCACGCAATCGCTCTTTTCTAACAGCAGTAATCGGAGAATCTGGCTGCGCAAAATCTTCAGAGCAGTTCAACCTCCTTAGATTCACCATAGGGCGTGAATTAAGTTGGACATCCTCAGGTACAATACCGTCCTCAGATTCCACGGTTGATGGGGCGGGAGCAGCATGTTCTGGTTCAGAAGCAGGTGGTGTTGTGTCCTACTGTTGCGAAGGTGCGTCTGTAGACATGGATAGAGGAGGGACTGAATCCTCCTGTTGTCTCTCAGCATCCGCCTGTTTCGGCAGAGGGACTGAATCCTCTTGCTGGATGGCGCGAGGCACATCTTCCTCTTCTGTGGCAACAGGCTCGGGTGCCTGTTCCAAAACAGTTTCTTCTTCCTCGACTTGAGGGACTGATTCCTCATTGTCAGGAATGTTCTATTGTTGTGGCAAAGGGGGCTTACTCTGGTTTGATGGCCCTTCGTCATCCTTGGGTTAAGATGCATCTTTGTCTTGAGCCTCTTCACGACTCATTCTCAGACCAGCTTGTAAAGCGTCGTCATCGTCGTCTGAGTCATCGTCATCTTTTGGATTTGAGCGAGAGTTCTCTGACTTAACCTTTACTTTTCTCCTTGCGTCAGATTTTTGCAGTAGATGGCTTTCAATCAGTTCTTTGCAGAAGGGGTTGTCCCATCGGATCAGGGCCTCAACTTCCGTCGAGTCCATCACTTTTGATAGAAATCTCTCTTCTTGGCTCCATTCGCTCCAGTTGTATAATGTGTCATACGGAGCTAGCCTGTAGCCTTTCCATTTTAGGAATCTTTCATAAGCATGTTCGATCTGAACAAAGAGAAGGGTTTTGTTGATAATGGTGTCAGGGGAGGGACTGCGTACAATGTCCGAATCCGTTGTAGCGAGGAATTCCTCTACAGGTATGGGATCCTGTAGGGAAGTGGGATTCCTTACAGGGGATGGTGCCCCGAAGGAAGATTGATCCTATACGGGTGTGGAATCCTGTAAAGGAGAAGTAGCCGTTGGCTCCGTAGGGGCAGCCGACTCGCTAGAGTCTTTTTCGTTGGCAGATGTCCGATCATCCGTCTTAGCCGCCAAAGGCTCAGGATCTACTGTCGAAACAGTAGCGGGCACCTCTTCCGCAGGGGTTGAGCCCTGGGGTAGTTCCTCAGTGGGTTGCGCCACTATAGAAGCATCCTCGGAGGTTTTGGAGGATTTAGCTATAGAAAGCCTCCTTAGCTTCCTTTTCGGATTCTCACCAGCAATGGGTGTCTTGCTGTGAGATCTTTTCCTCTTCCTTGAAGACTCCACATCTTGGGACTTCAAAGAAACGTCTCTTGGGTCTTCTGAAACTGGCATGCTTTGGGTTTTAGGGTGGTTGCAGACCATAGTGCTCTGGTTATATGTTGTAGGCTTGACGCCTCCTAGGTAGATATGGGTGTTGATTTTCTTCGCATCAGCGGATTGCGAAAGTCTGCATTTCGTCAAAATATGGTTTAAAATTAAACCAAACGACTTCTTCTGGGTGGCAGGCTTGCATACTTCCTCCTGCAAGCGCTTCAACAAAATCTGGCACCAATTGACCTTTTCACAGGTCAAAATAGCAACCATCATCCTAAATCTCAAATTGGTACACATTTTGAATGCACCAGTTCTGTTCTCAATTATCCTGCCGCAAAAATCATGTAAATACACATATGGTAGACAAAAATTCTTCTTGTGACATATGGTATGAACTATGTCAATAACAGTTGAGCCAGTGAACAGCCCATAATACTTTGTTATCAGGTCTTGGGACCCGAAGGATTCAAGTTCCTCCATGGTAAGACCATTAGCAGGTAGCCTGTAAATGTTCTGAAGGAGGTCTCGATCGATACAGATCTCCACTCCTTGAATGGTAGGAGTGATATCAGCGACATGGCCTCCCTAGGCCAGCGGCAGAAAGCGAACGGCGGCGTTGAGGTAAAAGTCCTCAACCAAGTGAACATCGTACTTCTCAGCAGCATGACTTCCAAGGCGGTAGAGGCCTTGCTGACGAAGTCGGGTGATGATGAACTCCATGGGTTCAACATGATTAGTTTCAGATAGAATACATTCAATGATGACAGATCTGGAAAAGATCTGTCCGTCGATGAAGTTCGAGGTCTTCTTGAGTGTGGGAGAAGATGTTTGTCCAGCCATTTGATGATTGTTCAAGAAAATATGGAAGTGAATACATGAAATTTAAAGTAAAATGCAGAAAACTATGTAGACTGTATTTGCTTGAGAACTCTTAATTTTTGTAGAAAGCGTAAAGAGTCTCTAATGGCAGTATCAATCCTTTTATAGTGGGCGGCGAAATAGGGTTTTGCAGAGTACGAATGGTCAGATTTTAAGGGATGGGAACCGGTTTTTGAAATCAACGGTTAAGATGGACTGAGTGTAACTGGTACACTTATCTATTGAAATGTTAAAATTTGAGCGGGTCCCACTTCTGACATTTGTGTCACCCTAAATGCCTGAAACGGCATTTTTAAAACATTAAACAATTTGAAACCATCGTGGCTTTTGATATTCAGTTGTCCAGATGTCGTGTAAGGCATTTAATGTAAATGACGTTTGACATCAAGACAGGGCACGTGGACAAAAATCATTTTAAAATGAAATAATATAATATATACTGAATCGAAATCCTATAGTATGTGATGTATCCACGACGATACAGCATTCCCCCTTAAAAGGTACATATAGGTTTTAATTCCATACAGCAACTTTTGGATTAATGCTGTATTCATGGGTCATACTGTATTCCCCATTAATTATTGCACACGTCAGCTGTAGGATGATTCATATCACTTTGTTAACTACAGAGCTGTATTGAAGGCTCTGAGTGTACAGATAATTATCGGTGGATACTGTATTCTTGGGTCTTACAGCATTCCCCCTCAATTGTTGAGTAAAAACAGTAAATTACTTACAGGGAGTCGGGCTGTAGCATTCCCAATTCCTGTCTAAGCATGTTGAATCTTACTGTGTCGAGCGGCTTGGTGAAGATGTCGGCCAACTGAATGTCTGTATGGACCTTTTCAAGGCGAACATCCTTGTTCTCGACATGATTCCTTATAAAATGATGCTTCATGTTGATATGCTTAGTGCGCGAGTGCAGAACAGGATTGTGCGTTACTGCAATTGCGCCCGTGCTATCACACATGATTGGCGTCTCTCTGGCTTCAATTCCATAATCTGACAACTGTTGCTGCATCCAAAGGATCTGCATACAGCAACTACCAATGACATAGTATTACGATTCGGTAGTGGAAAGTGAGTTAGCCAATTGCTTCTTACTGAACCAAGAGACGAGTCTAGGTCCAAGAAAGTGACAAGTTCCACTTGTACTCTTCCTATCTAGCTTGCAGCCTCTGAGATCCAAGTCGCTGTATCCAACTAAATCAAATCCGCCTTCTTTAGGATACCACAGTTCTACATAGACTGTTCCTTTAATGTACTTCAGGATTCGTTTAGCTGTATTGAAGTGTGATTCCTTAGGTGCTACTTGATATCTCGCACACACTCCAACAGCAAACTGGATATCGGGCCTGCTAGCCGTTAGGTACAAGAGCGAACCAATGAGCTTCCTGTAGAGTGATTGGTCAAACGGCTTTCCGGCTTTATCAGCACTAATTTGCACGGAAGTGCTCATGGGGGTTGGCGATTATTTGGAAGTGTTCATTCCAAATTTGTTGAGAAGCTCCTTGCTGTATTTTTCCTGGTTGATGAAGATACCTGTAGGCAACTGCTTTACCTGCAAACCTAGGAAATAAATAAGTTCTCCCATCATACTCATTTCAAATTTACTTTGCATGAGATGAGAGAACCTTTGACACAAAGCAAGGTTAGTTGAACCAAAAATTATATCATCTACATAGATTTGCACCATCAGAAGGTCATCGCCTTCCTGTATTTTGAACAAGGTCTTGTCCACAGCACCTTTCTCAAATCCATTGTCGGTTAGATACTGGGACAGGGTCTCATACCATGCTCTAGGGACTTTTTTAAGTCTATACAGTGCTTTCCTTAGCCTGTAAACTAGATCGATGCCGTCTGTGTTGGCAAACCCTGGTGGTTGTTCAACATAAACTTCTTCGGCAAGGTCTCCATTTAGGAATGCACTCTTAACATCCATTTGATATACAATGAAGCTCTTATGGGCAGCAAAGGCTAAAAATATCCTAATGGCTTCTAGTCTGGCTACAGGGGCAAAGGTTTCATCATAGTCTATGCCTTCTTCCTGACTATAGCCTTGTGCGACTAGTCTGGATTTATTCCTTATAATAAGACCATTTCGATCCTTTTTGTTTCGAAACACCCATTTGGTTCCTATAACCGATTGATGTGTAGGTCTGGGTACAAGATACCATACATTGTTTCTTTCGAAACCGTTAAGCTCTTCTTCCATAGATGTTATCCAATGAGAATTATTAAGAGCGTCTATGGTCGAAACAGGTTCAGACTGGGCTAAGAATACAGCAATAGTGCACATGTTGAGTCTTCTAAGCTCAAATTGAGATTTCCATTCAGGGAATTGTGATATCTCAGTATCTAGTTCTTCTTGTGCACAAAGTACATTTCCTTGTGTACTCTGTATTCTTCTGCGGGTAGAAACACCAGCATTTATGTTTCCAATGATCAGCTCTTGCGGGTGATCTCTCAACCATCTTCGGTCGGGTTCTAATTCGGGGTCCCGTACTGTATCGAGAGTTTCTGTAGATACAGCCTCAGCTTGTACAGCGTCGGCTTCATGTACGTTGATTCTTACAGCTGTGGGGTTGATTTCTAGATCAATGACAGGTTCTATAGGAGTTGGAGGATCCAAGATAGAGAGATGTTGGATGTCCTGAGTAATATGATCTACTCCTGTAGGGTCATGGTGAGGTTCGTTGAACACTACATGAACGGATTCCTCGATCGTCAGCTTCCTTTTATTAAAGATCCTGTAAGCTTTGCTGACGGAGGAGTATCCTATAAATATTCCTTCATCTTATTTCTCATCAAAGGTTCTAAGTTGATCCTTCCCATTATTCAACACATAACACCTGCATCCAAAAATGTGGAAATATGAAACTAATGGAGTTTTGTTCTACCATACCTCATAAGATGTTTTGTTGTGGTGCTTGTTGACGATACAGCGGTTTTGAGTGTAGCATGCTGTATTGGTTGCTTCACCCCAGAAACGCTGTGGCAACTTGCTTGCGGCAATCATTGTCCTTGTAGCTTCTTTCAGCGTCCTGTTCTTTCACTCGGCAACACCATTTTGTTGAGGTGTATGGCCAGCTGAGTATTCATGCTGTATCCCATTCTCCGAACAGTATTGCTCTATAAAACAATTAGTAAATTCTGTACCTCTATCGGAACAAATGCACACGATACTTAATGCCTTTTCATTTTGAAGCTTTCTCAGGAGCTCTGGTAGCTTTGATGTTGTTTCCTTCTTCTTGCTAAGGAAAATCGTCCAAGCATACCTGGAATAATCATCAACAACAACCATGCAGTATTTCTTACCTCCTAAACTTACTGGGTCAATGGGACCGTGGAGATCCATGTGTAGCATCTCCAACACTCTTTGGGTTGAAAGGTAGGATTTGCACTTCAGGGTTGACTTGATTTGCTTGCCTTTCTGACATGGTCCGCAGACGCTGTCCTTCTTGAATGACACATTTGGCAATCCTCTTACCATTCCCTGTCTTGAGAGCTTGTTGATCGTCTTGAAGTTGACATGAGACATCCTCTTGTGCCATAACCAGCTAAGGTCTGCAGTGCCTTTGGCAAAAAAGCATGGAATTGAGGAGCTCATAGGCTTCCAGTCAGCAATATACATGTTACCTGATCTGCTTCCTGTAAGCACAACTTCTTTGGTCTGGATGTTCTTGACTCTACAGCGATCTATATAGAACTTCACCGAGAACTGTTTATCACGCAGCGCTAATACTAAGTAGATTGTACTGTAAGCCTTCAACATATGCAACATCAGTGACTTTGAATTTTCCTACAAGAAGGTTTCCTTTCCCTCTTGTTCTGCCTTTTGATTTATCACCGAAACGAACTTTTGGACCGCGACCTTCCACGAAATCTGATAGCTTTCTTCTATCTCCGGTCATGTGCTGAGAACATCCGCTATCGAAGTACCAGGTGTCTTCCTCTAGAATGTCCTGTATGCAAAAAGATTAAGTAGTTTTAGGTCCCCTTTGATTTTTGGGTCCATGATTGTTAGTTCCTCTAGGTACCC
This sequence comes from Orobanche coerulescens, assembly GCA_033398695.1. Taxonomy (NCBI): domain Eukaryota; kingdom Viridiplantae; phylum Streptophyta; class Magnoliopsida; order Lamiales; family Orobanchaceae; genus Orobanche; species Orobanche coerulescens. The sequence goes on from CM065811.1 coordinate 39,330,338, forward strand.
AAGTTTTCCTGGCAGCAATTGGTTTACTGTAGGTCATACTCGGTACAGTGTTGCGATATATACGAGGGGCATATCCGTAGTCGTTATAACCATGATAATTATTATGCATGAAAAATTCAGGGTTATTATTATTAATCCAGTACGAGTGCCGTCTTGGAGGTGGAGCCATTTTCTTTGGCCTAACAGCTTGCCTTCTGGGTCTCCATTTGGATTCCCAACGTTGTTGTTGATACTTAGCGGGCATCTGCTATCTCGAGGAATAATGGGGCTCCTGTATCCAATACCTAGGCGTGCTGTACTAATAGTACTGCCGTGCGGGCCTTTGGTAGTTGGATCTGACCTTCCTACGAGCAGTGTTGGCGGCTGTTGATATGCTCGGGAGCATCTTTGTTGAGTGCGCCTCACGGGTTGGAGCGGCTTATGATTCCGGCATGCGGAATAGGATTGCGGGGCGGGATGGCGATCTTGATTTTGATGCATTTGGTTCCTTCACCGGACTAGGGGTATCTTTCGATACTGGAATATGTTCCACACTCTTGACGAACACTGTACTAGTTTTCCCTTTGTTTGAACATGAGCTGTATCCTAAGCCACTTTTATCATGAGCATGTTGCCCAATGCTCAGAATTTCTTCCATTCTTTTGGACGATTTCTCGAACGATTTCAGAGTGGTCTCAAGTTCAATTTCTCATTTTTCGAGAGTTGTGACTTTGGCTTGAAGTAGAGCCAATTCATTTGTCTTGCTCTCGTTGTGAGTTTTGACCTCACTTAGTTCATGAGCAAGTTGATGATTGCTCTCCATGAGTTTTTCAAAATCGACTTTGCTGGTTTCACAGTCAAGAGACATATTTTCATAATTTATTTTCAGCAGGTCATTTTCATCTTTCATCTCTAGGTTAGACAGTTGGAGCTGTATATTCTCATTTTTCAATGTCTCATGGGCCTTTTGAATGTTTTCAAATTCATTCATCATGTTTTCAAAAGTATAAGATGCATTTGATGGAATAGCTGAGGTTGAGCTTACCTCATCATCGCTATCTTCACATTCCGGAATGTCTTTGGCCATAAAGCACATATATGCTTTATCATCGAACTCATCGTCAGATGAATCACTTCGATGACCACTGAAGACATTCTTCTGATTTGGATGGTGTGGGGGAGGCTTCTGATTCTCCAATCAGGGCCTTGAGCTTGTTTTTCCAAGCACGTCTTCTTTCATCTCTCTCTTGTTGCTCGGCTTCCGGCAACTTTTGAACTTTGGGATGAGGACATTTATTTGCATAATGCCCTGGTTTCCTGCAATTATAGCACACATTGGAATTACCGGATGAAGTTTCGGTACTTACCTTTTGGACAGGTTTGGGACTGTAGGGAGTCTGCTTGATGAACTTTTTGAATTTGTGCATGAGAAGCGCCATTTCATCTTGAGATAGGATGTCGTAAATCCTTTATCGGCATTCTTGTGACTAGGCTTCGACGAGCTAGGCATCTTGTGTCGATGACTCGTCTGACTAGTCTTGTGACCTTTGAAGGAGATTCTTCAGATTTCTCTCTTCTGTCAATATCATACTCAAAAGCTTTGAGGTCATAGAAGAGATCAAAAGTAGTTATTTCATTAAGATTGCAAGACACACGCATAGCTGTGGTCTTAATGTCCCATCGGGCTGGGAGAGATTTGAAAATTTTTAAATTCTTCTCCTTTTGGGTATAAATTTTGCCCAACGCTTCAAGTTCACCAACAATACCAGTGAATCTGAGGTCAAGTTCCTCAAGTGTCTCAGTTGGTTTCATTTCGAAAGATTCAAATTGCTGAGTCAGTTTTGAAATCTTATTTTCTTTTGAGTGCTTAGTTCCCTCACAAATTAACTTGAGTTTATCCCAGATTTTCTTGGCTGTTTTGCAGCTCTTTACCTTCGAGAACGTGCCTTTGTCAAGGGTGACAAATAACGCGTTCTTAGCCACATTGTCGAGGTTGGCTCGCTTTCTTTCATCTGTGGTCCATTGCTCGTGTTCCTTCTCGAGCATCTCAACATGGGCTTGGCCATCAATCCTTGCGGCCGTGTTTACCTTCATGATCTTGATAGGGCCATCCTGTATAACAAAAATCATCTCTTCGTGCATTGCTGCAAGATGAGCCTCCATCCTAATTCTCCAATCATCAAATTCGTTAATAGAGAATATAGGCACTTTGTTGATCATAGAAGTATCCATGTGAAAATAAGGAAATGAAAGAAACTGTTTTAAAGGTTTAGTGATTTGGATCTGATTCGGTTAAAAATACGACTGATTATTTTTAGAATCAACCTCTCTGATACCACTTGTTGGTCACTAAGTATACTGGATACATCTTGGGAAGTAGTTTAAACAACAATCTGTATTGATTTTAAATCTGAGTGCGTAGCGGAAGTCTTAAATACAGTATGTTGTTGTGGATACGGGAACTAGATGTGCAGTGTATACTTAATTAATCACAGTAATTAAAACAGTAAAAAACTGAAGGTAAATAACACAGTATTTAAAGTGGTTCGAGGTAAACCCCTCTACATCCACTGGTCCTCCACACAGGAGTAAAATGTTTATTATAATTACTACGTACACAACTACGTAATTATAACAGTATACAATCAATATATCGTTCACACAATTTGATATAAAGATCTTAGCTTCAATCGTTCACACAGATTGGTTTGAGCTAAAGCTTGACTGGCTTCTTCACACAGAGTTCTGAAGCTTCGTCTTCCTCAGTCCACACAGGGCTGATCTGGGTTTGTTCAAAGTATAGAATAGAGTATGAACAACAGCTTTGACTTTATGAGATTCGAGCTGATGAAGTGTTGTTCAAGATGATGAGCAATGTATATCTCTTAGATCTGAGTTGCAGTAAGCTTTTGAGATATGTTTTGCTCTGATGAATATATTGATAGCTTTGTTACTTGGGTTAACTTGGTCACTGATCTTCAACGCCTTGATGAGATATATATAGTCTTCTAGAAAATATATCCGTTGATATGTATCCGTTGAGTGAGATTTCGTTCCAACGGGATGAAAAACACGATCCGGATTTAGCGGGATTTGAAGATCTGTTGACTGACAGTATTTAAATACTTTATCCTTGAGTATTTAAATACTTCTTTATCAACGGGACTTGACTTCTGAATATTCCTTCTTTGTCCTGTTGGGAGTTGTATGGAAGATCACTGTATTGGTGATTCGAGACAGTTTCCATACTTGGTCTTTATAAGACTTCTTCGCTGTACTGAAAGGTTCCACTGTATGCTGGATTCGAGACATGCTTTCGATATAGGTTGACACTTCAACTTTTCGATACAGTTTCCTTACTGTATTGAGGATTGGCATATGTGTCAAAATCTCTTATCAACACAGTTCGATACAGGGATTGGTTATCCCGGCTGTTTCGATACAAGGTTTATGTTTTCCCAACAGGAACTATCCTTGACAGTCCCAATTCAATACACCGATCACCTTAGAACGGTCGATCGATAACATGATACAACGGATGGGAAGTGTCTTAGTTAATCCCAATTCAATATGTCGATTACCTTAGAACGGTTAATCGATAACCAATAGTACAACGGATGGGAATTATCTTAGATAATCCCAATTCAATACCTCGATTACCTTAGAACGGTCAATCGATAACCAATAATACGATAGAATAGATGTCCCGGCGCCTTAAACCGACCACCGAAACAGAGATGATAAACGAATATATCAAACGCTTTCAATCGGCCAATGCAACATCATAGCAACAGTTCCAATTCGATAATAACGATTCAAAACCGAAGGCGAGAAAGTCCTTCCACGATCAACGTCCTAGCACGAAACGACGAACGGTGCCTCCCGACGATCACAAACACTCGAACAACCTTGAATGAAAACGATTCATTCAAAAACACAAAATCAATAGAAAACAACGACAAGGACAAAGCCCGATTCAAACACGAATCGATCACACCACACGAACGAATATCATAGTTCTCAACTATGAATTCCAACATCCTCCAACACCTCGATGATCAGTTAACATGATCATTACGTTCTTAACACTTGTGAAATCCATTCAACAAGATTCACTTAAGAACAATCATCAAAACAAACATCTCAAAATGATAATATCACAAATATCATCAAATTGATCCTCCTACAATGATAATATTATCAATATTATCATTATCACCCAAAGAACATCATCAACTCAATTATCATGATGTCTGAAACAAAAATCCTTCATCAATACATCATGAATTCGGATTAAAAAACAAGATTCACTCAACCATTTTCAAATTATGATAATCACCTCCTAAATCATCATAAATCCTTACTAAAATGGTTAAAATCTTTCAAGAACACCACCAACAACAATAATCATCTCAAGACTATGTTAATCATATAACAATCTTAACATAATCTTTCCTAGACATGATTAACACCTCCAAACAATATAAAACATCAAGAACATAATCCGACTCAAGCAATACCATCATTTTCTTCATCAAAAGTTTATCAAAACCATGAAGAATCATGATATACTCCATTAATCAAACAATACCCGAAGAAAACAACAACAAAAACTCGAAAATCACTTGAAGAACAAGAGATTGAGGGAACTTACCAAAGAAGAACAAGAAGAAGCCTCCAAACACCAAAGGAGCACAAACAAGCTTCCAACTTCAAGCTTCAATCCAAGCTAGGATGATCAAGATCGAGTTGGAAGAGGCTAAACATCAATAACAAGTCCAAATGGACGATTCTAGGGAGAGAAAATGTTTGGTTCGTGAGGAAATGAAATACGAAACTAAGATAAATAGACTGACAAGTCCATTACGTTATATGCCCATGCTAACGTATGTAAGGTCCTTTACGTACGCTATGTAAAAACATTAACGTACGTAAAGCTAAATTCAGAACTAACTGGACTAAAATACGAAGGGCTTAACGTACATAAACAAAAACTTATTACGTACGTTAACAAGACCTGCATTACGTACGTAGATCTCACCTCTTAACGTACGTAAGGGTTCGTAGACTGCAATAGTGAGATCCGATCGGAAGATGCTCAGGACCCACCGGCCGAAAGTAACCACGAGGAAGGTTCGTGCCACCTACCAAGCATTACGTACGTAACCTTACAGGCATAACGTACGTAATGGCAACACGCTAGCGTACGTAATACTAAACCCGTAGCGTACGCTAAGGCTATGAACTTAGCCAAAAATCCAAACTCTCCAACCAACATTCAAACGACGAAACCAACCCGACGACAAGTATAATATTTCGATCCCGAAATATTCCAATACAATATTCATTGTATCAGTACAAAACAACAATACTTGTACAGTTCCAAATGAATACGTACAACTCAACAGTATCACAAAAAAAATTATCCCCGGATATTACATACTCCCCCCTTAAAAAGAGTTTCGTCCCCGAAACTCAGGGTGCAAAACACGGGGTACAAACTATCCATCAGGATCTGAAAACAACATCTCCAGGAATACCCCTCAATATAAGCAACTATGTCTGACTAACTGGGCCAACCCCTCGGGTCCCTGCGTCTCATCTGCCGGAACACGGCGAAGAATGAAGTGATACAAACACTCAGCCAAGTGCGAGATTAGTCGAATCATGACTCTTCTGCTATAGACCAGCCAGAAGGTCGTACAAACCACATGACTCGTAATGCCGGCGTACACACCTCGCGGGTGCCGCCCATTTTACATGTCTACAGTCATCAGTGTACACTTCCCCATTCTCGTCGGCATCGGACGTCCATGCAAACACTGAATCACGCCACGCAAAAATAATAACAACACAAACATAGTCCTCAGGACCATATCAACCGCACACCCAAGTCCTCACGACTCGGCGTCTCGAATTGAAATGAACAATTACCTAGATTATTACAAAATCTCGGGTACAACACTAAAAGGAAGGAAAAACACATCACACGACCTCAACTCTCAAGATTCTCAGATACAATCATTACAAGATAGATCAAACATAAATGGTTCGCAACCATAATACTAAAATACAGACCGAGTCAAACATCAGTCCGAAAAACAAAGGAAAGACAAATCAAGGTTACATCTCAAATGTATCCGAAATCAACACCATCCAGGTCATCGAACTCCTCGATCTCATCGACTCGAGGAAGACCCAAATCTGAGCTCGCTGCTCCTCCTCGAGTGTCCATACCTCTGGCTCCCGAAGCCCGATATGACCCCTTGGATGGAGTACGGACTGAAGCAACAAAATCTCTCGAGGCCCGTGAGCTCTCTTGAGCTCTACTGACACTATAACCCCTGCAGTATTTCTGAAGGTGTCCCTGTCTCCCACACAGAAAACAAGCAATAGACTGCATTGAGCATCGAGTACTGCGATGTCCTATTATATCACAGTTAAAGCAAACAACGGTTGAACCCATCGCCTGAGAAGAAGATGATTTCCCAGCATGAAGAAGACTATAAGATGACCTCTTGGACGTCGGAGCCCGATGTCCCTCTGAACGAACCGGCATCCTAGTCCTCTCACCGGAAGAAACTGAAGGGTTCTTCCGAGCAAGCTCCTTGATCAAAAGCTCTGCTCTAAGAGCCTTCTCGATGAATTCGCCAAGTGAGTTACAATTATGGTTGAACAACTGCATCCTCAATTGCGGGTTTAGCCTCTTGCTAAAATACTTGATCTTATCTGCTTCAGTACGGATAACAGAAGAAGTAAACTGAAGAAGTCCTTGAAACCTCTCAGCCATAACAATAACACCCTCGTCCTCGACGGATTCGGGGTTCAAAACCTCTGACAGCTTGGCTTCATGAAGTGGAGCCGGATAATACCTCTCTAACATGAGAGTCTTGAACTCACTCCAAATACAATCACGATCGGTGGGCTTCACAGAAAGCCACCAAGAATAAGCGACTTTACTCATATAGTAAGCCGCTACTGCCACCTTACTCTCTTCCGGACACTGAACCATGTCGAAGAGTTTATCAAAGTGTTCAAGCCAATGAACAATATCAACTGGTTCCGACGAACCCTCAAAAGTAGGCGGCCTCTGACGAGTGATATCGCCGATAATCTGACTCACTCTCCCAGCCTGTCCATAAAACGACACCTGGGATCCCTGCTGCAGTGGACCACAAACCACTGAGGTCTGCATGGTCTCCATTATCTGTGTCATCTGAGTCATCTGGGCCATCATGCCCCTCATAAGCAAGAAAGGGTCGATGTCAGTCCGATCAACTCCTCGAGTATAATGTCCCAAAGGAGAACCGGTCAAATAAGTCACATATCCGGCCAAATTCTGATCCATCTCGGCATCCGTACGCGTATAAACATGAGGTTCTGGGTTTCGGCCTGCTCTGTAGCCTTTACCCCCTCTGCCACGTCCTCGGATTCCTCTTTCCATACTGAAATAATAACGTTCGATCATGAACAAAGCTCAAATATGCCCCAACGGCTAATCCACAATGCTAAGTCATTAGCCAAACACGAGTACACATACTCAACAGATAAATAGTCACCTCAAACATGCTAATTATAGCCAATACTGAGCCCACACGCTCCAAAACAAATAATCATGAATGAATCGTAACACAAATATTACCTACAGATTTCAACAAAACATGTATAATCAATGGCATAATGAATGTATGAACATACAAGAGAATCGAGTCCTTACACAGGTCATACGAAGCTTCGAGGTCTTGCGATACTAGTCTTCACTGACGACGACTCGATGAAATAATGACTCATACAGTCGTCCAACTACCACGACTCACAAAACTCGACAGTCCAGATTGTCATAACCTGACAGTTCACTACTACCGCATCGGTAGAACCGCATAACTCACATATCAGGGTATCTCACAACCCAATTCTCTGATACCATCTTCTGTAACACCCCCAAATCCTATTGGGTCATTACAGTGCCATGGACCCCACACCAGGAGACCCACCAGGCTAACACGACCAAAAATACATCTAACTGACCAAAAGCGGAATCACAATCCCTACACTGACATCCCACATAATATTACGATATGGAATTTCAATGACAACAGTGGACCTACATGGCCTAAATAAAATACAACGACATCCACGAGCCTTGCTCGGATAATACAAAATGACAATAACTAACAAAACTAGAGTACTCCAAACTGTCTGACCGACATGAACACCAAAACATCTCAGACTAGTATCGCTCGAATGCCTCGTCGCCATCGTCATGCCCCTGTGTCTCAACTCTCTCCTCGCAAACACCTAAAACATGAAAACATGTTCCGCCCCCACGGGGTCAGTCATACAGATAATGAATATCAAATACATGTACAACATGATATGCATCCAAAGGGCAGAATGAACAGTGTAGTAATGGTAATACGAGATGCTCACAAACTAAAGTAAGAATCGAGCATTCGTGAAACATTATGCCCACGGCATACGATCAGTACCTGCTCAACAAGTTAGAACACAAGTGCCCAACGGCGAATCATCAATACAAAACGCAACCAAGAATTTCTCGAATGTAAACCAAACAAAAACTGAAGTAAATACGAATTTACAATGCCCGAAAGCTCCGATGGAAATACCAATACATTACAAAGGCCTGAAAAGCCGCTCAGCCAAAACTGTATAACACAATGGCCCGAAAGTCGAACATCCCGAAGCTGTATATCATCACAATACCCTGAATGTCACTCGGTAAATTATCAACCACCACGGTGGCGAAGCCAAGCGACCATTTGTATCAATGAGAAGTGAAGCCACGACGCGGCCGTATCACAATGAGGGCGAAGCCACGTACGAAGCCGTATCACAATGAGGTCATCGATGACCGTAACTGTGAATTGCGAGTCTTTGGGAAACCAACCGCGAAGGTTCAAGCCCCAGACTTACCCATAATGAGATCACCCGGTGGCCGTGACCTCTTTGAATCGTAGGTGTTGGGAAACCAACCGCGAAGGTTCAATCCCCAAGCTTACCCATAATGAGATCATTAACATGACCGTGACCTACTGAACTGTAGGTGTTTGGAAACCAACCACGAAGGTTCAAGCCCTAAGCTTACCCATAATGAGATCATTAACATGACTGTGACCTACTGAACTGTAGGTGTTGGTAAACCAACCGCGAAGGTTCAAGCACTAAGCTTACCCATAAAGAGATCATTAACATGACCGTGACCTACTGAACTGTAGGTGTTGGGAAACCAACCGTGAAGGTTCAAGCCCCAAGCTTACCCATCGAGCACTAGCCTAACTAGCCTCCACAATTAGTCGCAAACGGCAACAATTACCAGATTACTGAATTCACAAGAATAATAGTGTGCTGCCTTGAATCGGCCAACACGATAAAAATACTCACGGATGGGCACCGTCCTCGGCGGTCCCAATTCAAAATATCTCGACTACCTTGGAATGGCCAATCGATCACGACGACTCAATGGATGGGAACTATCCTTGACAGTCCCAATTCAATACACCAATCACCTTAGAACGGTCGATCGATAACACGATACAATGGATGGGAAGTGTATTAGATAATCCCAATTCAATATGTCGATTACCTTAGAACGGTTAATCGATAACCAATAATACAATGGATGGGAATTATCTTAGATAATCCCAATTCAATACCTTGATTACCTTATAACGGTCAATCGATAACCAATAATACGATAGAATAGATGTCCCGGCACCTTAAACCGACCACCGAAACAGAGATGATAAACGAATATATCAAACGCCTTCAATCGGCCAATGCAACATCATAGCAACAGTTCCAATTCGATAATAACGATTTAACGATGCCTAAGTATGACATTAACGTCAACAATAATAATCGATACATCGATACCGCGAACCGGCTATCGACAACATCAGTATCATAAAGAATCTCAATGCCTTAAACCGGCCGTTAACAAATAACAATAATATTTAGCATAATTGCCGAAGGGTATTGCATCAAACAATTCCCGAATATCAACAAATCACGAAGAGACTAAGTCTCGAAATGATACAATACATTCATACACATATATGATAACATTAATCTCATTGACCAGTATAAGTATAAAACTTGCCTCAAACCGAAGGCGAGAAAGTCCTTCCACGATCAACGTCCTAGCACGAAACGACGAACGGCGCCTCCCGACGATCACAAACACTCGAACAACCTTGAATGAAAACGATTCATTCAAAAACACAAAATCATTAGAAAACAACGACAAGGACAAAGCCCGATTCAAACACGAATCGATCACACCGCGCGAACAAATATCATAGTTCTCAACTATGAATTCCAACATCCTCCAACACCTCGATGATCAATTAACATGATCATTACGTTCTTAACACTTGTGAAATCCATTCAACAAGATTCACTTAAGAACAATCATCAAAACAAACATCTCAAAATGATAATATCACCAATATCATCAAATTGATCCTCCTACAATGATAATATTATCAATATTATCATTATCACCCCAAGAACATCATCAACTCAATAATCATGATGTCTGGAACAAAAATCCTTCATCAATACATCATGAATTCGGATTAAACAACAAGATTCACTCAACCATTTTCAAATTATGATAATCACCTCCTAAATCATCATAAATCCTTACTAAAATGGTTAAAATATTTCAAGAACACCACCAACAACAATAATCATCTCAAGACTATGTTAATCATATAACAATCTTAACATAATCTTTCCTAGACATGATTAAAACCTCTAAACAATCTAAAACATCAAGAACATAATCCAACTCAAGCAATACCATCATGTTCTTCATCAAAAGTTTATCAAAACCATGAAGAATCATGATATACTCCATTAATCAAACAATACCCGAAGAAAACAACAACAAAAACTAGAAAATCACTTGAAGAACAAGAGATTGAGGGAACTTACCAAAGAAGAACAAGAAGAAGCCTCCAAACACCAAAGGAGCACCAACAAGCTTCCAACTTCAAGCTTCAATCCAAGCTAGGATGATCAAGATCGAGTTGGAAGAGGCTAAACATCAATAACAAGTCTAAATGGATGATTCTAGGGAGAGAAAATGTGTTTTGGTTCGTGAGGAAATTAAATACGAGACCAAGATAAATAGACTGACAAGTCCATTACGTACGTTATACGCCCATGCTAACGTACGTAAGGGCCTTTACGTACGCTATGTAAAAACATTAACGTACGTAAAGCTAAATCCAGAACTAACTGGACTAAAATACGAAGGGCTTAACGTACGTAAATAAAAACTTATTACGTACGTTAACAAGACCTGCATTACGTACGTAGAGCTCACCTCTTAACGTATGTAAGGGTCCGTTGACTGCAATAGTGAGATCTGATCGGAAGATGCTCGGGACCCACCGACCGAAAGTAACCACGAGGAAGGTTCCTGCCACCTACCAAGCATTATGTACGTAACCTTACAGGCATAACGTACGTAATGGCAACACGCTAGCGTACGTAATACTAAACCCGTAGCGTACGCTAAGGCTATGAACTTAGCAAAAAATCCAAACTCTCCAACCAACATTCAAACGACGAAACCAACCCGACGAAAAGTATAATATTTCGATCCCGAAATATTCCAATACAATATTCATTGTATCAGTCCAAAACAACAATACTTATACTGTTCCAAATGAATACGTACAACTCAACAGTATCACAAAAAAAAAATTTATCCCCGGATATTACACCCAAGATGATCCCGTCGGACCATAACGAGGTGGACATCTGATCCAGTGCCCTCAGCATAGATCACACGATCCCAACGGATCAACACAACATAAACAATACAATTATGCATACACATATGCAAATCAATATGTTCATCGACATGAACAACACGTGACTCAATAACATGAACGACATTATGACAAAACAAATAGGACGACCTCATGTTCAACAATATGAAAGACAACCTGCACGATCAACATCATCAGCACTAAACCGAAATCAAAACTAAGATACTTGTCCCGAGTCCTTCAGGAGCAATCTCGATGTCAAATCATCACCGGCGATTTTCCTCAATGCTCGACGATCCAAACGCACCATGAACTATATATATTCATATCCTCATCTTTATCGCAACGTAACCTCGATACTCGAATATGCCAATAACCGAGATAAAGCATATACATTATGATTTAACTCCCAGAATCGAAAAGACAACATATAATCCAAATCTACAGAATTTGCAGTAATAATCATTGTTATATGCATTAGATACGAAATGAAACTGAAACCATTCATTAAACATTATAACTGAGCAAGTAATAACTTGCCTCGATACCGATACGACAATGATGAAACCGCTACCAATCTCATTGCCTTTGTCTACGAGCTCCTCAGCCCTGACCAAAGCAATCTACGAACATTCTCGAGCTCGACCGCAACACACGGTCATAATCACCAATCAATAATCTCAACCTATTGAAGTAATACAAATAGCAACGATTTGATGACAATCAATAACCGACATAGCCAACCAATCGATCTCAATGGTTCAACGACACTTCGATCACATACAAAACCAAATAGTAAACTCAAACCATTTACGAATACATGTTGGACCGAAATCCAATAATTACCAATCAATATAAACGATCGACAAACTCAACGATTTCACAATATCTCAATTAGACACAAGTCCGAACAATCTAACTCAAACAATTATGAATTCATAACCACAACACGAAAATACTGCACTGTCTGCCTTCTTAGCACACGTTAAACGCATAACGTAGTATGCGCTAAGTTGCTCCCGTTAGCGTGCGCTAGCCAGTAAGCTTAGCGTGGGCTAATGCTGTACAGTGGCATGCATTCCAAGCATCGACTAACACCTTGCGACTACGAATCCGAATGAAAAGGAAATCATACACCAAGATTAACAATAACTTTCCAGATCCAAACTCATCATCATACTCGAAATCATATTCGTATTCTTATACGAATATTATATCAAAACACATAACTTGGCTCTAGATACGAATATCCCATATTCATATCCAAAACACCAACACCTTCTATACATAATCATCATATCCTATAATTTCAGAGCTCTTAAAGAACATGAAATATCCGACATCACGTTCAAAACAACATAATTCGAGGTATATATCAAAATGTTTATCATTTTCTTCATCATGCAAATCACATAATCAAACCAACCCGATAACAAGGATCATATCATACATAATCTGGAATACAACCTCATATCACGATTTAACTCATCTAAATCGACCACTGAAATTATCATGATTCAGAAATCCATGATTCAACCTCATCAAGTTAAACGAATCACCATTAACATGAAGAATCTTAAATAATAACATTCGAAAACTCTTATCATAATCCCATAACATGATTATCCAACACGTTCCTCATATGTAATCATCCTTAAAAACGAACAACTAACAAGGGATACGAATATTACCTGGATTAGATGAACCAAGAAGAAGAACACTTGAACTTCATTCCAAGAATCATGAGTAACTTGAAGAACAAGGCTTGAATCCATGCTCTCTATCTTAATCTTGTTAAAAATCACCACCTCACCGTGTTTGGGAACCTCAAGAACCTGCCAAAGCTCTCTCTATCGACTGAAGGAGAAAGAATGGACTAATTGCATCTCAAAACCCGCCTGTCCCCTTATATAATAAACATTACTATCGTGCGCTAACATCTCATGTTTAGCATGCGCTAACTGACTTTGTTAGCGTGCGCTATCGCGTTCCAGAGGCTACTGTCTGGTTTCGTACATGTGCTCACGTACGTAATGCCCATGAATTAGCGTACGTAAGACATCATGTCTAGCGTACGCAAGTCCTTGCCCTTAGCGTGCGCTATCCAAAGTTGACTTACTACAGTATTCACCTAGCACTCGTGCTCCCACATGCCGAAAGGTGATTTCCGGGATTCCTCTGACCGATCTGGAATTAGCATGCGCTAACCATACGGTTTAGCGTGCGCTAGCCATACATGACAAGCACCTACTGACCTTATCTGGACACGAGTCACAAGTGGCCAGGTCCACTCGCCGAAAGCCAAGATTCCCTGTCGGACGATCTGATATTAGCGTACGCTAACCATCCTTGGTAGCGTGCGCTAAATGCCGATAAACATCAACTCGGGCCTACCTATCGGCCGTCTTCCGAACTTTTCCCAGAATGCCTTACGTACGTAATGAGAAGCTATTAGCGTACGCTAACTGCACCACGTAGCGTGCGCTACTCATACCTCGTAGCGTGCGCTAAGCATATTTCATAGCGTGCGCTAACGTGGCTGTACTTGGCCATTTCCAACTCTTCTCGTCCGTCTCGACATACTAGATACGTACACTCACATACTGAATACATATACTCAATCCAATAATATTCTCATATGATAAACCCAATGTCAAAATTGAAATGACCGGATACACGATATCCTCAATTGTAATTGTCTCCCAAATACGTCAATTGTACCAATACTGACATCTCAGTCCCTTATTTATTTTATCCATACTGTACAGATTCCACGCTGTATAATATAACTCTGATAAAATAATCTCGAACAACAGTAGTAGAAATTCCGGATATTACATTCTACACCACTTAAAATAAGTTTCGGCCTCGAAACTTGCAATCTGTCATAAAACAAACAAACATACCATTCAACCAAAATATCCCAAAACCATCACGACAATGATCAATAACCATCATTACCGAATAACCAAAAGAGCATACTTACAAATACGCAGGTCAACGATCTCCTGAGATACTAGCAAGTGACTTCACTGTAAAGCCTCAATACGCTTACAATCACATTCCATGAGTCTCAACAAAAATATATCATCTTCGGATGAAATAATTTATCCGTGTCCAATTCTGTCTGCCTGATTACACAATCAAGTCCAAATCCTGATACAAATCAATAATACATGATACATCTGTGAAACAACTGCCCAACACAATGGCAACGAATCCCGAAATATCGACACAAAATCTGAACGCTCAGATAATCACTAGCAATAATCAACCAACAAATTAACTGAGTATATCATCGACATGATAAACTCCAATATGACCAATCAGAGGTCAAAACACAATCGAGAATATCATCATCATGATAACCTCCAATATTACCAACGAACGATCAACGATAATCGAGAATACCTTCACACGGTAAGCTCCAACACAGTCAATACAGAACCACAGAAACCGATATACGAACGAATAAGGTTCTCAAAACGACAAACCAATCACATACAGTGGATCTCAATAAACATACCCGACTGTTGAATGGACCTCTCAGGCATATGAACAACCAGTCGCAAATCGTCGAACATCCCAAATCATGCATGGAGTGGGAATGACCAATCAGTACGGCTAAAAATTCAAAAGTAGTAAAATCACGCTACCACCACATCAATAGAGCCACATAGCACACATGATCCAGTTTCACAAAATCCAAAGTTCCCAAAATTACGTCCTGTGCATGGATCTACAACACGCAGCATATTTCTCTTATTCAATAAATCAACCGATCATCCCTGGATAACCAAACTACCATACTAGAGTTCGAATCTCTTTTCATCGTACCACACCGATGAAATATCCAGTTCGAGAGTCTCGCTCAGAACTTCACCGCGATATGCATTATGCACTAAATGCGTATGTACATCAATCACATTTTCAAGACCAGTTTGAAATCATATAATCTTGTCACGAAGACAAATTTTCGAAAGTTCTTTCAAAAATTTCAAAGCTCAAAACCCAAATTTTGGTAAGACCACAAAATCAATTTTCGAAAAATTAAATCGGCTCGCTGGCGCCAAGTATTCGATAACAGTTTCCTTCGAATCCACACGGTTTTGAAGTTTTAAAATGAAAACTATGCAAATGATTGACCACATCCATACTCATGTATACCAATTCAGCTCGTCACCAATATCCACTGATATTCCATCGGAAAACCACACGATAGAGTTCCAAAATCTCAAATATAAACTCCGGCCAAAAACTCCTTTTCCACATATGACTCGCAACGTCAATCATTAATCCCTCCTGGATCGCCTCAAATATGCTATGCCAAAGCATTGAAACAAAGCAACACAGCGAAAGACTTCCCGAGAGGTTTCATTTGAACAAATAAATCAAAACCCCGAAAGGTAGTAATAAGGTAGATAACGATTGATAAAGTGTTTTACAAATCTCGGGAGTGTTTAGAAAACAGAAAAGCTTTTTGAAACATTAGGGTCTCAGCCTGTATCTCGTTCCGCATTACAAGAAGTTTAAAAAGTAGAAAACTCTTTTTGGACTCCAAGTCCTGGGTTATAAAACTATTTCAAAATCGATTGGGTCTCAGCCCAAAAATCATTTTCCATAAAACATACATAAAACGTTCATTTTGAAAAGTATCGTTTTCAAATGTTCAAAAGCAGTTTCATGTATTTCAAAATGACTTAACATGACTACATGCTCTTCTCAACCATGCACAACATTTCTCCCAAATGCACAATTCCGTTCCAAACTTAACCGACATATTGATTTCCAATATCGTAGTTTCTCAAGATCATCAATCCTGTCTCACTCTGTCATCTCATACTGTGAAGCATAATATATTTCTGAATCTCAAAATATATCAACTTAGAACGGCAATAAATCTCAATGAAATTCAAAAATCCAAATACTTACAGATCGTGAATCCGACGATTCCCCGTGATACTGGCACATGTCTCGAGTCTAGAAAATACTCGACACAGATCTTTTCAAAACACACGTTTTGCAAACTCAGTTCAACTTGAAAACACAACACATCTCTTTCAAGAGAATCACGTTAGCACCATTTCGAAAAGTTTACAGCAATCCCAGTACCACACTGATAAATCATATAACCCATAAGCCCGAGTGAACAACAAAACTCACGGCTCTAGTATTTGTCAATCGACAACTCGAATGACGCGACAAAAACACGACCCAACTTGACCCAACTGCCTAGGTTTTCTCAACCTAAGCTCTGATACCATATTCTGTAACACCCCAGATTTAACCGGAAATATTACAGCATCGTCGGCCCCGAGATGGAACCCACAAGGCTAAAAGAAATTTTCGCAAACATTTACAAATTCCCGAGAGGCTAACGACAATAATATCTTTAAAAATATTCGAAGGCGTTATAAAACTCGTTTATCAAAAGCGTCATAAAACCTCATTTTGAAAAGGGCAAGGCCCAATGGCCGGAACTCAATAGTTTAGAAAACGATTTCCAAAGTAACTCGAGTTACTAGATATCAAAAAGTCATTTAAAATACTCACGTAGCGGAAAGGACAACCAAGTAAAATTACTCTAGCAGCGGAATACAATATCTAATCAGGAATTCAGTTCATAAAAACATGCCCTAGCCAGTATCCTCCGGGAAGCTCATCTCTACACGACCGCTACAAGCTCGATATCTCAAGAATCTAAAAAGAAATCCCACGACGGGGTCAGCCATAATATCTAACAATAAAATCAATCACATCACATCAATAATTACATACCAATGAAGTACTAAGTAAGAATACTACCAAAGTAATCTTACCGCCACCACTCTACCGAAATTTACGTCTCGTACTGTTTCTCACACAATACCCAAAGTTCTCAAAACATTGTCATAACTCACTGTTACGAAATCTACTAACTATGTCCAATTCGATCCATCGGATATCATCATCAAATCTCAACGCAAAAACCAATTGTCCATCAATGATGAATACCAAGAGAAAAATACGGAACATACCTCGAGATGCACAATGCCACGACAATCACGTCAGTCTAATCCGAGATCATATCAACATAATATATGAACATGGTCCTAATACAAGACCTACAAATGCATACTCATATGACAACGTCAATATGCTCAAAAACAATACAACTATGTATACTCGATGGAAATCCCATGATCCAGCGCCCTCAGCATAGATCCCAAGATGATCCTACAAGATCAACACGAGGTAGATAACCAACAATATACATATGCACAACAACATATGCAAAACCAACGATGCGAATCCATATGATTCCATCAACACAACACTGGGTACTCCAACGATCCAGCGCCCTCAGCATAGATCCGAAGATGATCCCGTCGGACCATAACGAGGTGGAAGAACCCGTCCAATGATCCAGCGCCCTCAGCATAGATCCCAAGATGATCCCGTCGGACCATAATGAGGTGGACATATGATCCAGTGCCCTCAGCATAGATCACACGATCCCAACGGATCAACATAACATAAACAATACAATTATGCATACACATATGCAAATCAATATGTTCATCGACATGAACAACACATGACTCAATAACATGAATGACATTATGACAAAACAACTGGGACGACCTCATGTTCAACAATATGAAAGACAACCTGCACAATCAACATCATCAACACTAATCCGAAATAAAAACTAAGATACTTGTCCCGAGTCCTTCAGGAGCAATCTCGATGTCAAATCATCACCGGTGATTTTCCTCAATGCTCGACGATCCAAACGCACCATGAACTATAGATATTCATATCCTCATCTTTATCGCAACATAACCTCGATACCCGAATATGCCAATAACCGAGATAAAGCATATATATTATGATTTAACTCCCAGAATCGGAAAGACAGCATATAATCTAAATATCCAGAATTTGCAGTAATAATCATTGTTATATGCATTAGAAACGAAATGAAACTGAAACCATTCATTAAACATTATAACTGAGCCAGTAATAACTTGCCTCGATACCGATACGATGATGATGAAACCACTACCAATCTCATTGCCTTCGTCTACGAGCTCCTCAGCCCCGACCAAAGCAATCTACGAACATTCTCGAGCTCGACCGCAACACACGGTTATAATTATTGATCAATAATCTCAACCTATTGAAGTAATAAAAATAGCAACGATTTGATAACAATCAATAACCGACATAGCCAACCAATCGATCTCAACGGTTCAACGACACTTCGATCACATACAAAACCAAATAGTATACTCAAACCATTTACGAGTACATGTTGAACCGAAATCTAATAATTACCAATCAATATAACCGATCGACAAAGTCAACGATTTCACAATATCTCGATTAGACACAAGTCCGAACAACCCAACTCAAACAATTATGAATTCATAACCACAACACGAAAATAGTGCAATGTCTGCCTTCTTAGCGCACGTTAAACGCATAACGTAGCGTGCGCTAAGTGCTCCCGTTAGCGTGCGCTAGCCAGTAAGCTTAGCATGCGCTAATGCTGTACAGTGGCATGCATTCCAAGCATCGACTAACACCTTGCGACTACGAATACGAATGAAAAGAAAATCATACTCCAAGATTAACAATAACTTTCCAGATCCAAACTCATCATCATACTCGAAATCATATTCGTATTCTTATACGAATATTATATCAAAACACATAACTTGGCTCTAGATACGAATATCCTATATTCATATCCAAAAGACCAACACCTTCTATACATAATCATCATATCCTATAATTTCAGAGCTCTTCAAGAACATGAAATATCCAACATCACGTTCAAAACAACATAATCCGAGGTATATATCATAATGTTTATTATTTTCTTCATCATGCAAATCACATAATCAAACCAACCCGATAACAAGGAACATCTCATACATAATCTGGAATACAACCTCATATCATGATTTAAATCATCTAAATTGACCACTGAAATTATCATGATTCAGAAATCCATGAGTCAACCTCAACAAGTTAAACGAATCACCATTAACATGAAGAATCTTAAATAACATCCGAAAACTCTTTTCATAATCCCATAAAATCTCATATAATATCGTCACATGATTATCCAACATGTTCCTCACATGTAATCATCCTTAAAAACGAACAACTAACAAGGGATACGAATATTACTAGGATTAGATGAACCAAGAAGAAGAACACTTGAACTCCATTCCAAGAATCATGAGTAACTTGAAGAACAAGGCTTGAATCCATGCTCTCTATCTTAATCTTGTTAAAAATTACCACCTCACCGTGTTTGGGAACCTCAAGAACCTCCCAAAGCTCTCTGTATTGACTGAAGGAGAAAAAATGGACTAATTGCATCTCAAAACCCGTTTGTCCCCTTATATAATAAACATTACTAGCGTGCACTAACATCTCATGTTTAGCATGCGCAACAGCCTTAGCGTGCGCTAACTGACTTTGTTAGTGTGCGCTATCGCGGTCCAGAGGCTACTGTCTGGCTTCGTACTTGTGCTCACGTATGTAATGCCCATGCATTAGCGTACGTAAAACATCATGTCTAGCGTACGCAAGTCCTTGCCCTTAGCGTGCGCTATCCGAAGTTGACTTACTATAGTATTCACCTACCACTCGTGCCCACATGCCGAAAGCATCCGCAATTTCCGAGATTCCTCTGACTGATCTAGAATTAGCATGCGCTAACCATACGGTTTAGCGTGCGCTAGCCCTACATGACAAGCACCCGCTGACCTTATCTGGACACGAGTCACAAGTGACCGGGTCCACTCGCCAAAAGCCAAGATTCCCTGTCGGACGATCTGATATCAGCGTACGCTAACCATCCTTGGTAGCGTGCGCTAAATTCCGATAAACATCAACTTGGGCCTACCTGTCGGCCGCTTTCCGAACTTTTCCCAGAATGCCTTACGTACGTAATGCAAACCTATTAGCGTACGCTAACTGCACCACGTAGCGTGCGCTACTCATACCTCGTAGCGTGTGCTAAGCATATTTCATAGCGTGCGCTAACGTGGCTGTACTTATCCATTTCCAACTCTTCTCGGCCGTCTCGACATACTAGATACGTACACTCACATACTGAATACATATACTCAATCCAATAATATTCTCATATGATAGACCTAATGTCAAAATTGAAATGAACGGATACACGATATCCTCAATTGTAATTGTCTCCCAAATACGTCAATTGTACCAATACTGACATCTCAGTCCCTTATTTATTTTATCCATACTGTACAGATTCCACGTTGTATAATATAACTCGTATAAAATAATCTCGAACAAAAGTAGTAGAAATTCCGGATATTACATGTTGTAGGCCGTTTCCTTCAAAAAGTTGTTGGATTGAGATGTATGAAGTGGGTTGTAGGGTGATTGTTGTATTTTGCTGCATTTATCAGAATTTAAGAGGAATTTTCCCAACATAACTGATGCAAGAAGAATTGTGCTAACAGTTATATATATATATATGTGTGTGTGTGTGTGTGTGTGTGTGTGTGTCACTTTGAGCAATCTAAGTCTGAGTGCTCAAAAGTATTCTATATTTTTGTTGAGGTTGTCTTGTACCAAAAAAAACAAGAATTTTCTAGTTGTGATTGTTCTTTAGCTCGTAAATCAAGAAATCGAAGTTCAACACTATTGTGAGGCGGTGGCCTGAACTATAAAATGCAAACATTTTGAGAAAAGGCCTAGTTGGTAACACTTGGTAAGGGATGTAGG
Organism: Orobanche coerulescens; assembly: GCA_033398695.1. Classification (NCBI taxonomy): domain Eukaryota; kingdom Viridiplantae; phylum Streptophyta; class Magnoliopsida; order Lamiales; family Orobanchaceae; genus Orobanche; species Orobanche coerulescens. Next base: position 39,351,880 of record CM065811.1, read on the forward strand.
ATTTTGGATATCGGAACCTCTGGAACAATTTCTTATGTCATTTTTTTCTGCATTTTACTAAATTACTCCGATTTTATTTGCTTATACACAAAAGAGTTCAACATTCTTCACCGCACTATTCAACTCCATTCTAGTGGCGATACCAATCTAACACTTTATCACTTGTTTATTTTGTATCTCTCGTTTTTTTGTGTGTGTTGCGTGTTTTTATTCTATTTATTTTTGTATTATGCGTTGGTATTTCTTTCTGGTCGTGTTTCGTAGATTTATGAGTTTTGGGTGTTAGACGAGCTATAAACTTGCTCGAATGAGATACTAAAGAAGGATGGAGAGCTAGATGGCGATGTGAGATTAGATATCTATAAACTTGCTCGAATGAGAGAGAAGAAGCAAATGAGCCCTGGTTCACACTCGGCTCCATAGGTGCTGGGTGAGAAGAACGGGCACCGCGAAGCTGTCTGAGCTGATCACAAAAAGAAGCCTTGTGGCCCGACTGACCACAAGTATGACAAGTTAAAGGCGGACGAGGACAGTCCCGGTTCTTATGACCCGAAAGGCCGCAGTTAAAGCATGTGAGCTCACGAGCGGGGGTTCCGGCGGCACCCCGAAAGCTCCCAGAGAAACGAGCCGAACCGCCCGTAGAAATATTCGCAGCTCGAGATTTCTGCTGGCCTCCACTCTTGGGATCAGAAAAGTTTCCGACCGACTTCTGCTTCTTGCTCTCACGAGCCAAATCACTCGCCGTTACTGACATATCATAAGCAAGGGCTCGACTCTGATAATCCTTCAGGGTAGCACAGACGAGCCCAGACATATAGTCCCGAATAGGCAACTTCATCCTCCTGGAAAAATGGAAAATTTTGTCGCTCTCAGCGACAACTTGGGTCTTCACATAACCCAACTCCTTGTTAAAGTCGGCAATGGCCTGAGATACGGGGATATCCCGTGGTTGAGCATCATAGAAAGCATGCACTCGAGCCTGTCTGACCGGCCACGGACAATATTCGGTCTCCGTCAATTCTTGAAATTCGGCCCATGAAGCAACATGATCTTTGGGACCAACGGCCTCCCACCAATCTGTAGCATCTCCCGTGAGAAAATATTGAGCAATAGGGACCTTACGGTCCTCGGGGCAGTTGGTAGCAGTGAATACTTTGGATATCTCCTTGATCCACCCTTCCCAGCCGATCGGGTCCGAAGCTCCCGAAAACTGGGGAGGATGCATCTTGATGACATCCTGAAGCCAACGATCCGTTCCGCCTCGATTAGCATGGGCCTGATCGGGGTTACGGACCACAGGCTATAGCCGCCATCTGGTTAACCATTTGCTGCATAACAGCCGCAATACCAAGATCGGCGCGCTCCTGAGAAGAAGCATGACTGTGACGGTCACCGGTACTGCCGGCTCCCGAAGAATGCGACGTGGCCGCCCCACCGGCTGCCCCACGTCCTCGGCCGCGTCCACGACCACGACCACGACCACGGTTTCCTCCGGCATCCATACTGAAGTTGAGAGATAACAGAAGTATATCGATGATGAGTAAGGGAGGAAAAGCAACTACGATTCAAAAGTGGAAATACAATGCAAGAAACAAAAGAGCCGAATAAGAAAACTTACGAGCACTGGAAGTACTGGGATGCTGGCAGCGGTGTGACAATGTGCAAAACAAATACGACTAGACCCAAATAACCAACAAGCCTAGGTATCCATAAACCTAGAGCTCTGATACCATTTTCTGTAACACCCCGAGATATTCGGAGTATATTACAGTGTCGTGGACCCCCACATGGGACCCACCAGGCTACAAACAAGAAAACTCCACTCGACTAACCATCCCGGTTAGCGAGGACACACATTTAATTATAAGACATAAGAAGTTACGCCCGGAGCAACCGGCGAAATGATCATCAACCAACAATGTAACAATTTAAAAGTAGTACAATACGGAGTTTGAAATGACAAACCTAAGTACTCGCGAGTACACTCTATAAGTTTATAATTATTAACCAAATCGAAATGGACGAAAGAAATAGAAAGACCCAAATGCACATGTCAACGACTCTGGCCAACGTCCTCGCATCGTCTGTGCCCGCCGTCCAGGATAATCATAACTGAAATCCATAACAAGAATTTCCCCAAAGCGGGTCCCGGAGGGGTTAGCAATTACGCTAGTACGAGTAATCAAGGCAAACCAATCGCTTACACATTTCATAGTACATGCACCAATATCATTTCAAAAACCAAAACCAGACATGTCTTTTCCGGAAACAAACAGTCAACAAATTTTGTCGTGGGAACAGGGCTATACCATTGATCCCGCTCCGTGATCCCTAAGCACCCTCCCGAGCTGGCCATATTATAAAACAAATCACGCACACGCATCGCCTTGGGAACAGGGCTATACCATTGATCCCGCTCCGTGATCCCTAAGGACCCTCCCGAGCTGGCTAGCGAAACAAACTCGTGAATCCAGGGCTATACCATTGGATTCCCTCCGTGATCCCGTCGGACCCTCCCGAGGTGAGCAATCACACACAATATACATTACTATTTCACGTTAAGCATAAAGGTTTCCAAAAATACTTGCCTTGAATATTTTGATGACGCAACGAACGGAAAGGATAATCACCTACGAACACTAGGAATCAACGGAACCGACCTAACGATTCGAAGAACATAATTACAACCAACTCTAGCCGAATACGGAAATGGAATACACCTGAAAACCCGCCTACGATTCGTGTATATTCGCACAAAATAATAACGAGGGCGGACCACAACCAAACCCTCTCGATTCCGCAAAACTATGAAAATATACTCTGAATCCGTAGGAAAATTTATGATAGCAACAAGATTAATCATATTCATCAAGAATCTATCAACAAAACGGAAAGAATCGGACAAAAACCCCAAAATCCCCAATTATTCGAAAGTAGGGTTCTAGAGATGTTACCTTCGGAGATTCAAGTACTAAGGTCCGTAGAACACGCGTTGGATTGATTGTCCGGGCTTCACGATCGAAAGGAGATGAAGAAAATAAAACACTCAAATGATTTGTGAAGGAAAAACCCTCCCTCAAGCTCTCTCTCTCTCTCTCGGTTGTAGGTGAAGAAAAGGGAAAGAAATGAGCTGAAATGCTCAAAAAATGAATTTATAGGGGTTGACTGCCCTGCCGGACACGGCCCGCGCCGATCGGCACGGTCGTGTCGCACAGCTGGCCGACAGGGACTCGACCGTGTAATGCTTTACACGGTCGCCGCGCCGAGGGCCTTCCGATAGTGACCCGTCCGACAGCGACTCGGCATGACTCGACCGTGTCCTGGAACACGGTCGGGCGTGTCGGCAGTCGGTTCTGGCTTATCCGGAAGAGTTCGACTCGGCCGTGCCAAACGACACGGTCGAGTCCTGTGGGCAGAGACTTCAGCATTTCCGGACGAGTACGGCACGGGCCGTGTCGGACGACACGGCCGAGTTCGGTCGGCAGTGATCGGCCAATAATTGAAAAATGAGCGGGTGAGCTAAAACGACCATAACTCTCTCGTCCGGACTCCGATTGACTCACCATTTGAACCATTGGAAAGCTAACTCGATGTTATATAATATTGCAAAGATTTAGAATTTTTGGAGTCACCAAAAATTAATGGTGATCTAACAAAGTCGAACTCATATGAGGAAAGTTGAAACAATGAACAATAACGATACACAACTCGAAGTTTTTCCGAACGGTGAATACGGTGAACGAACATGATTGATGAATGATTATAAATGAGTGAAAATCCACTGAGTGACAATCACCGAATGAAATTACTGAATGATAATGACTGAATTACAACCGGGTATTACACGGATGAATATTGACATCTTTTTCTTCCACGTCATAAAGTTCGAGCCATCAAAAAATGGTGGTCGGTTAAGAGCAAGGCCTTCGACTGGAGCAAGTTAGAACGCCATTTGGATCGACTCCTCGGATGTTAAGCCACATATTGGAGGTACCGCTCTGATACCAATTGTTGTAGCAATATCGGTATTAGCGTCGTTGTGCGGAAGCATAAATATAAAGTGCGGAAATTAAACGACACACGGATTTATAGAGGTTCGGCCAAACGTGCCTACATCCTCTCTCTTGGTATCTTTTTCTATAGGATGAAGATAAAAATCTCTGCACCTCTCTTCTATCGGTCGATGGATTACCGTTACAAGCTCATCTTCTATCGGTCCGAGTAAAACCGTTTTCTTACTTGTCTTTTTGTCGGTCCAAGTTAAACCGTTTTCCTTTTCTATTGGACAAGGAATCAACCACTTCTAGCTTTCTATCGGTACTAGATAAACCTCACTAAGATAGCGATTGCCATTCTAATAATTCCGGATCAAACCAACATCCACCTCCTTAGCCGCCGAAATCCCAGACCGAAAACAGATATCCAAAAGGGTGTCAAGAACAAGGTTGTGGCGATGCTTAACCCCAACAGTACCAGAGCAGGACACGACATGATCGCTGAAGATGTCGTCAGGAAAGACCCAAGAACAGGCTGAGCATGGCCGAGATACCGAAAACAGGGGAATACCCAGCCGATAGCTCAGAACACCGCGATAAGTCCGCCCATTCATGGTTTGTCCTAATCCAGAAATAGGAACCGCACGAAGCCAATCAGAAGTGTGTCCACCCTGTTGGGACTTCCATAATGCAACATGTCGAGTGGTTAAAGAGTAGTAGGATTCAGTGGTAGCGGCCACCTTCATGAAATATATATCTCAAGTATATACCGAATCCAATCGTATCTTTTCTTTTTTTCTCTCTTGTATGATTTTGTGTATAACACTCAATCACTCTAAATTTAAGCTCAAGAACAACAACTATAATGTTTACAATGATATCTCAAGTATATATGAATTTCTCAATGTTGTTGTATGGATTAATACCAACTCACTTGGTATTTATATCCTTCTTCCACAAACTAGCCGTTACTGCCAGTTGTTATTAGCGTGCGCTAGGCTTCTTCCTTAGTGTGTGCTATCGCGTGTAGCGTCAGTCCAGTGGCTACTGTCTCTATTCCTTAGCATGCATTAGCTTCTCCGTTGCATACATTAAGTGCACATATTAGCGTGCGTTAAGCACTCTTCGTAGCGTGCGCTAACCATGTATCCATTTGTATGATTTTGTCAAACTGACCATTTGATTCATTATGACTTTTGTTCAGGCTTTTCCCAACGGATTGATTGACTTGAATTCAAAACTCCTTAGCGTGCATTATTCCTTGTAAGTAGCGTACCTATGGCTTAGTTCACTGCATACGTCATTCTGTGTTTGAATGTCTTCGCAACAGAAAATATCTTCGATAGCGTGCGTTAATGTTCATGAGTAGCGTGCGTTATCTTCACCAGATGACTTGTCTTCAGGTTACTTCGAACTCATCTGATCTGCAGCCGGGACACGTTAGTGTGCTCTAACTTATGTCTAGCGTACGCTAGCTTTGTATTTTGTCCAACTTTTTGCGACTTCGTCTGCTTCGTTGTTTTGCTTCGCCTCTTTGTTGTTTTGTTTTGTTTAGCATCTTAATCATCAAAACACTATTTAAGAATATGTGGAATAAATATTCCAACATTTCTAATGAGTTTTCTTGTTGTCTTAGTTGAGATGATTATTTGCTAGAGGATAAGCAAAATGCTAAGTATGGGGGAGTTTGTTTAGTTTGTTTTTTATATGTTTTTGTAGTGATCTAGTATCGTGTTTTGTGTGCGTTTTCATGGGTTTAGTCATCTTATTTTTGTTTTTTTGGTGTTTTGTTTTATGTTGCGTCACGTGGTGTTTTGTATTGATGGTGATATAAAATAGCGGCGTAATGGGATACGGAATGAGAAAGACGGAGGCAAGGCAAAGTAAGCTCATATAACTTATATTCGACGATGTTCAAGTAGAAAGGTGAGTGGTCAAAGAGCTAATGGGTAAAATCCGCATAAACTAATGAACCCTATAACAAACTGGTACAAAAATACTCATAAAATCGAATAGATAGAATTTGAGAATGAGAAATATATGGTTGGAAAGATAATCGAGTTATCTTTATAATGCGACTGAGAGTTCAAATCCGAATTTTTCAGAAGAAGTTATGATAAAAACGACCAAGTTGTACGCAGCGAGTGAGCATCCAATGCAGCGCTCGTTCACTTGAGAGCTAGGCGGCTGCGAGTAAAGTGAGTCGGTGCTCATTAAGTGAATCGATGATCACTTTGCTGCCCTGTCTGATTTTGTTGCTTTTTCTTCCCTTTTTTGTTTAAGACTCCTTCGACTTGTTCCCTAGTATAAATATAAAGTATTTGATTGTCCAAATATGCCTTCTTGAACCCTAGAAACATCTAGTTTAGTTTATTTTCATCTTTTGGGGATCTACTTGGAGTTTTTGAAGAATAATTCAATATCCAAAATTTATATTCAAGTAATTATTTTTCTTTATATTTTTGTGTATGATTTAATCGTTCTTAAATTTTTTTCATAGCATCATGATGTACGAACCCTTTTATCTTATTGAAGCAACCAAAAATCTGAGGAGCTAAACTTCAAATCTAGAGTTAGGCAAATCCGTATGAATTAACATGAAAAGCAAATAATTATCATTCAAATTTCTTAACTGGATTGAAATATTTTAGTAATTGACTAATTGACCATTTTTTGATTAGCCTTAGGTAGTAGAAGAGGTCGATAGATGATTTTTCTATCGATCCAAATCCAACTGACAGTAGGTGTGAATCGTAAACATATCATATATTTGTTGGAATTCATTAAAAATGAGTTACGCAGCGGAAAAATAAAACCAATCTAACCGGATAAAAACTGAAGCCCTAAGAGGATCGATCAAGCATCGTGTATCAAATATATAATAAAGAAAAACAACGCATGAAATAGAAATTATACCCTTTAAGTATTTGATTAAATGTTGAATGAACCAAGCCAAGCTTTAGAAAATTCTCAAGCACTGAAACCACCATGCCTCTACATATCACACGCTGGTAGATGACCGAAAAATATTTCTATCGATTTATACTCTAAGTACACGGCTAGAATTTTATAGAATTAGCTTGTTGATAATTTTATAAATACTCTAAATATTTTATAAAATTATTTTTTTTCTCAAATACACTTAAAACTCAAGTGTATGAAACTAAGAAAAATACTCTCTCCCTCTCCTTAATGCTCACGGTCGAACATCTCTATGGAAAGGGGGATGATGTTTGTTTTATAACACTAACACCACCTCACTTCACATATCAGACCACAACCATACCATTAATTATACACCAAGTGTATAATTAAATGTCCGACCAAATATCATCAAATCCTCATCATATCTCATCCCATGACAAAATGAGATGATAAGTCACCAGATGACAAAAGAGGGGGGCGGCCTACATGAGATTATTAAGGTTGGTTCATTTTGGTTCGTGAAACGAACCAGCGTGTATCTAGTTTGATAGATCAACTTTGGTACGTTTCGATATTAATAAAATTAATTAATCCAATTATTTAATTATATCAAAAAATAAATTCTCTAAAAGATAATATAAATAAATTAATTACCTCGTAATTTATTAAATTAATGAGACCAATTTAATTTATCCAATAAATTAAATTAGACATCTAATGTCCAATATTAACCAAGGGAAAATAAGCTAAATATAATCCGTCGTCACTCGTCAATTCATGTGTCGCGACTCTGTAGGTTCATCTCAGTTAGCATTGGGAGGATGCAATGAGTGCTAGCACCACCTAGTTAGTCCTGTGGCCTACATCGTAACCTAACTAAGAAGGAATAATAGGATAATTCCAAAACCATTATGTTGTGAATACAGTATACGTATAAACCCTTCAATCATATGTCCTGATCAAGTATTAGAGTCACGGTAATGTAACCCTATTGTAACTTGATTCTATGCATTTGTTTATGCAAACCGAGATCACAGGGCTCCCGTGTATCATATACAACTAGCTCTAAATGCTTTGGCAAAAGACTTATGATCTCATTTTCCACTAACCGGATAGAACATTTACCTGATCACTTACCGGAGAAAGAATTATATCTTGGTATTCAGTAGAGACAGCCACTTGCCCACTAAGTTGCACTTCAAGGTTGACCCCACCAATCAGTGATTGCATCGAACTACTCTAATAATTAACTTAATGTCACAAGTACAGCTCCTACTGAAACCTTGGGTTACTGAGGGCGAGCGTAACACCTGGTTTTTTCAGGGTTTTGCGAAGCAGAAGTGCTGTAAGTCGCATATTCACAGCATTGAGGATGGTGGCACGATGATCGCTGTAGAGTCAGACATCCGATCATCCGATGTGAATTTCTTAGGACTCTGCTAACATCCAATGGTGATGCACTCATCCCCCCGGATGACACTTGTTTCCCCTATATCCCCCCTTCTTTTGATTCTGATTGTTTGTGTGTCCCACCCTCTCCCCAGGAGATTCGTGCTGCGGTATTTGATATCGACCCTTACAGCGCTTCTGGGCCAGACGGCTTCTCTTCTTTATTTTTTCAGCATTGTTGGGAGATTGTATCTTCCGACGTCGAGGGGGATGTGCTTGAGTTCTTTGAGGGTCATCCCATGCCTCCGGCTTTCACGGCGACTACGGTCATCTTGATCCCAAAAAATCCTGTTCCGAGCGGTTGGTCAGATTACCGGCTTATTAGTCTATGTAATGTGACCAATAAGATTATCACGAAAATCCTTAACGCTCGACTTGCTCCTCTCCTCCCTCTTATTATCTCTCCGAACCAGAGTGGATTTGTTCACGGGCGGGTTATTACTGATAATATTCTTCTGGCCCAAGAACTTATTCACGACCTCCACGTCGCGGACATTCATGGTGTCCCGAACCTTGCGCTGAAACTTGATATGGCTAGGGTTCACTGGCAGTTTTTATGTGAGGTCCTGGTGAGGATGGGTTTCCCGACTAGATGGATTACATTTATCCGTCATTGTGTCGAGAGTTGCACATTCTCCATTCTGGTTAATGGCAATCCGGTCGGCTATTTTGCTTCTAGTCGGGGTTTGCGTCTGGGCGACCCTATCTCTCCGTCGCTCTTCGTGCTTGCCGCTGATTATTTATCGCGCTGCTTGGATCGATTCATTCGGGACCATCCTTTGATGAGGTATAGGATGGCCGGACGGCCTTTTCTCGTCTCGCACTTATCCTACGCCGATGACATCATTATATTCACACGGGTTGTGGATGATGGCCTTGTTGATCTTATGCATATCCTGGATCACTACTCTATGGCTTCGGGCCAGATGGTTAGTTTCCAGAAGAGCACTTTTATTCTTGCCCCCAAGCATGCGCCTCGTTGGCATCAGAGAGTTTTCGATCTTACTGGTTTTCGCCAGGGCGATCTCCCCATCACCTATCTGGGTGTGCTCCTTTACAAAGGCTTTATGAAACGAGAGCTCTTTGCTGGGGTAAAGCAACGGATGTTAGATAGGATCTCTGGTTGGTCCCATCGCCACCTTGCTTTTGGGGGTCGTTTAGCTCTCATTAAGAGCACTCTCTGTACGATTCCTATTCACCTGCTTCAGGTTTTGGACCCCCCACAGTACATTATACAGGAGCTCGAGCAGATCATTGTGAGATACTTCTGGGGTGCTATTGGTCCGAAGAGGAAGACGCACTAGGTCCGTTGGCGGCAGGTTTGTCGTCCGGTCTCTGAGGGTGGCCTCGGGATTTGGAGCCTTTCGGATATGGCGAGCTTTTAGTTATAAGCTCTGGTGGCGCCTTCGCGCGGGCACGTCTCTGTGGGCGCAGTTTATGCTCCGCATAAACTGCTTTGCTGGCCTTTTTACGCCTATGCGTACCACTCTTAAAGCTCATGCCAGCCACCCTTGGCGCCGTCTCCTCCGCATGGGTATTGAGGCTCAGGATTTCATTCGATGGACTCTTGGTCGGGGCTGTGGGGAGGTCAACTTTTGGGACGGTACTTGGATTGGGAATAGGCCGATTTCTTCTTATTATTAGATTACTGGTAGACCCATTCTTAGGATTAATGAGTTATGGGTTGATGGGACGTGGGACATGGGTAGGTTGGAGTCTATTGTTGGAGAGGATCTAGGATTTACCCCTCAGTTCATCTAAGAGATCTCCGCGATTCCCATCGCCGAGGAGGATTCGGATAGTATGTGCTGGACTTTTACCTCTTCGGGTGTGTTCTCATTGTCATCGGATTGGTCTCACATCAGGGTGAGGGGTCAGGCTAATCTTATTTACGGGGCCATCTGGACTGCCTTAATCACACCGACCATTTCGTTGTTTATTTGGCGACTTCTCATGCGACGGATCCCGACTGATGACATTCTACAGAGCAGGGGTATTTCATTGGCATCTAGATGTTTGTGCTGCTCGCATACCCTTACCCAGACCTACCATTCCGAGACCATTCCCCACCTTTTCTTGGAGAGTGATGTGGCTCGTGACGTGTGGGAGTATTTTGGTGCATGGACATATCTATCCCCACCCCATACTCAGTATATTTTTGAGCTCCTGAGTTTTTTGCACAGGGCACACACTTTAGGCACGCGACTTTCATTATCCCTTGTCTGATCCTTTGGTTCATCTGGACATAAAGGAATAGTGCAAAGCATAGGGCGGTTACTTTTCTTTCTTCTCATGTGATTGTGCAGGTGGAGCGCCATGTTGCTTTATTGGCTGCTGCGGGCTGATTTCCTCTGAGTTCTGGGCGGGGTGCTCGCCGCCTGATCGTTTTCAGCGAGCCTCATCTTCCCCCCCCCCCCTCAGACTCGTCAGCCCATCCCGGTGGTTTGGCTTCGACCCGAGTCCCCTTGGATCAAGCTGAACATGGATGGTTCGTTCGATAGACACACTCAGATTGCGGGTGGGGGAGGTCTGATTAGAGATCATCACGGAGAGCTCCTTCTTGCTTTCCACTCCTCTTTTCAGGATTCTTCGAGTTTTGATGCAGAGATACAGGGACTGGCAATTGGATTGATTTTAGCTTCCCAGAGATCGAGACATGTTTGGATTGAGCTTGATGCTGCTGCTGTGGTGACCCTGCTATCATCTGGCCATCGGGGCTCTTGGCAGGTTCGTCACACTCTTATGCGTATCCGACATATCCTCCGTGATATTCAGTTTAGAGTCACTCATATTTTCCGGGAGGGCAACAGGCCGGCCGACTACCTCTCTGAGCTAGGCATGTCGTGTAACACCCCCAGATCCAACCGGGAATATTACACGCTGTGGGGCCCGCGCCGGAACCCACCAGGCTAAAAACCAATTACAAAAAAAACGCCCAAAAAGGCCAATGACGGTAGTATTTTCCAAAACTCACAAAATCATTTGAAAACACCGACTACCGTCAAAACGATCAAGGCCAAAAACTCGGTTAAGGGAATCGGTTTTCGAAATCAAACTCAGTTGGCAAAAAGCCGAAAGCCATTTGAAAGAACTCACGCAGCGGATAAAAACACAGTCCAAGATACATATACATCAATAATGATATACACAAACAAAATACACGATTCCCCAACAATATGCTATAGCCAGTATCGTCCGGAATCCTCGCCTCACGACCGCTACCATCAAAGTCCTCAATACCTGAAAAACAAGTCCCACAACGGGGTCAGCAATAATGCCCGAAAAATAACCGCAAGTACATAAACATAAATATTCACATGCCATGCATCATGAGAATAATAACCTCAACGATAACCTTACCACTTCCGGTAATCCAACGATTCTCGTCAAAAATCCCAATATCACGATAATACCATAAAAATCCCAGTATCACAATAATACCGTATAATACCTCAATACCGAATACTTTCTCGTACATAATCCTCTATGTACGATTACCATAAAACACACCTCTATCCGGACTTCCTTCCGGAATGCATACCACAGACCAAGAATATCCAAAATGACATCAACAATATCCGAATACTACAATCTTCCCAAGATTGTCCAAGTATCTCAACAATCATCAACTGTGCATTCTAATCCTTTTAGAACATCACTGAACATTCGTCAATATGCAATACAACATAAAATACTTATGAAATGTAAATGGAATTACTCATCAAAACATTACAACCGAACAAGTAAACACTTGCCTGGATACCAACATGACAAAACCAACATCGAACTCATCGCCTCGTTCACGAGCTCTTCAAATTTCGATCGACGGAATCTACGGCTTTTCACCACGGCAAAACGATTATACCTATTGGTTAATCAACCTAGAACAATAATCATATCAATAATCGAACCAACTTGGTAACAATGATCATAACATATTCAATCCGGAATTCAACCTCATATCAAGATTCATCTCATATAAATCAACCACTATCATCACTATGATTTAGAATACCATCTTAAATCGGTTAAACGAATTATCAAATCATCATAGTCATCATATGGCCTCAAGAACATCAAGAACTCTATGATTCCATAATCATAATCAACATATTCAAAGCATATCATCATCTTCCTTCAACATAAACCTCATATATCCTCAAGAATCGCAATAACAACATCATAATCATCTTCATACGAATCATTCATCAACTATAACATCAAAAATCCGAAATGAAAAGGAGAAATATCCAACATACCTCATAGAATATGGATAACACAAGAAATCACTTCAAGAATCAACAATAGTTCCATAACCAAGCTCTAATTCCATGATTACAAGCTCGCAATCATGTTAGAAGTGTTTAGAACACTCTTAGAAGTGAAGAGGGACGAGTTGGGATGGGAGAAATGAGTTTCCTTTGGTGAACAAATGAAAGACCAGCTCTTATTATATAAACTGCGCATCTCGTTACGTACGTAAGTCTCCTTACTTAACGTACGTAACAACTTTAACGTACGTAATACGAAATCCGTAGCGTACGTAACAAACTCACTGTCTCATTCTGTGAAGTCCATTACGTACGTAACCCATACCATATAACGTACGTAATATACCAGTTGACTTACTACAGTATAATGGTCGTGTTACGTACGTAACACGTCTTGTATAACGTACGTAACACGTACGTTGACTCACCTGTCAACATCCTCCGCCGAAAGTTGCCGACACAGGGTCCCACCTGCCGACCACGACTCGATCGTCTGATTCCCATGTTACGTACGTAATGTCTCGGCCATAACGTACGTAACTCTACCAATTTAATGTACGTAAGCTTCAACACATAACGTACGTAATGGCTTCCATACTTAGCCATTTACAGCAATTCCTGTCCAACGTCTCGACATAACAAATACGAACATACGGCAGAATCAATACATATACTCAATTCAATAACATTATCAAACGTTCCCAACGTCCTCGAGCAAAATTAACCATCCACGATATCCAATATATAAACGAAAAATATATCCGAAAAATCGGGGTATTACACTCTACCCCCCTTAAAAATAAGTTTCGTCCTCGAAACTTGCAATCACTCGCACAAACAACATTTCAACGGAAAATCCAAAATCACCAAGATAACCAAGAATTATCGAATAATCCGAATAACATACTTACAGGTCAGTGAAGACGAAGATCTCCCGTGATACTAGCATATGACACCATTTCAAAAAATCTCGACACAACAAGAATGCCAAAACAGGAATAATCACAATTTGAAAACGATTAGTCTCCGCCAAGACTACAACAAGTTTGGAGCATTGTCGAGTTTTGTGGGATCTGTGATGCTGTGTCTCCTCACCTAATACGCATGAGCCGCTCCTTGTCACATGCACTATCACCGGCGTTCCACTCCACATCGAAAGCCGCACATTGCACGTGCCTCGCACCGGCGTTCACTTCCCGATTGGAGCCGCACATTGCACATGACCACGGCACCGGCGTTCACTCCCTGCCTCGTCGGTCTCGGGGACACCAACAATCCCCAAACCCACACATCACCACGACAGTACTCAAAAAAAATCACACAGAACCAAAACAACACAGTTCAAAATAGCCATAAATCCAGCTACACAAAAATCACGCAACTACCACACTGGTAGAGCCACATAACACACATGCCCGGTTATCACAAAACCATGGGCTCTGATACCATATTTGTAACACCCCTAGATCCAACTGGGAATATTACAGGCCGTGGGCCCCGCGCCGGAACCCACCAGGCTAAAAACCAATTACAAAAAAAACGCCCAAAAAGGCCAATGACGGTAGTATTTTCTAAAACTCACAAAATCATTTGAAAACACTGACTACCGTCAAAAAGATCAAGGCCAAAAACTCGGTTAAGGGAATCGGTTTTCGAAATCAAACTCAGTTGGCAAAAAGTCGAAAGCCATTTGAAAGAACTCACGCAGCGGATAAAAACACAGTCCAAGATACATATACATCAATAATGATATACACAAACAAAATACACGATTCCCCAACAATATGACATAGCCAGTATCGTCCGGAATCCTCGCCTCACGACCGCTACCATCAAAGTCCTCAATACCTGAAAAACAAGTCCCACAACGGGGTCAGCAATAATGCCCGACAAATAACCGCAAGTACATAAACATAAATATTCACATGCCATGCATCATGAGAATAATAACCTCAACGATAACCTTACCACTTCCGGTAATCCAACGATTCTCGTCAAAAATCCCAATATCACGATAATACCATAAAAATCCCAGTATCACAATAATACCGTATAATACCTCAATACCGAATACTTTCTCGTACATAATCCTCTATGTACGATTACCATAAAACATACCTCTATCCGGACTTCCTTCCGGAATGCATACCACAGACCAAGAATATCCAAAATGACATCAAAAATATCCGAATATTACAATCTTCCTAAGATTGTCCAAGTATCTCAACAATCATCAACTGTGCATTCTAATCCTTTTAGAACATCACTGAACATTCGTCAATATGCAATACAACATAAAATACTTATGAAATGTAAATGGAATTACTCATCAAAACATTACAACCGAACAAGTAAACACTTGCCTGGATACCAACATGACAAAACCAACACCGAACTCATCGCCCTCGTCTATGAGCTCTTCAGCCCTGACTGGACGGAATCTACGGCTTTTCACCGCGGCAAAACGATTATACATATTGGTTAATCAACCTAGAACAATAATCATATCAATAATCGAACCAACTTGGTAACAATGATCATAACATATTCAATCCGGAATTCAACCTCATATCAAGATTCATCTCATATAAATCAACCACTATCATCACTATGATTTAGAATACCATCTTAAATCGGTTAAACGAATTATCAAATCATCATAGTCATCATATGGCCTCAAGAACATCAAGAACTCTATGATTCCATAATCATAATCAACATATTCAAAGCATATCATCATCTTCCTTCAACATAAACCTCATATATCCTCAAGAATCGCAATAGCAACATCATAATCATCTTCATACGAATCATTCATCAACTATAACATCAAAAATCCAAAATGAAAAGGAGAAATATCCAACATACCTCATAAAATATGGATAACACAAGAAATCACTTCAAGAATCAACAATAGTTTCATAACGAATCTCTAATTCCATGATTCCAAGCCCACAATCATGTTAGAAGTGTTTAGAACACTCTTAGAAGTGAAGAGGGACGAGTTGGGATGGGAGAAATGAGTTTTCTTTGGTGAACAAATGAAGGACCAGCTCTTATTATATAAACTGCGCATCTCGTTACGTACGTAAGTGTCCTTACTTAACGTACGTAACAACTTTAACGTACGTAATACGAAATCCATAGCGTACGTAACAAACTCACTGTCTCATTCTGTGAAGTCCATTACGTACGTAACCCATACCATATAACGTACGTAATATACCAGTTGACTTACTACAGTACAATGGTCGTGTTACGTACGTAACACGTCCTGTATAACGTACGTAACACATACATTGACTCACCTGTCAACATCCCCCGCCGAAAGTTGCCGACACAAGGTCCCACCTACCGACCACGACTTGATCGTCTGATTCCCATGTTACGTACGTAATGTCTCGGCCATAACGTACGTAACTCTACCAATTTAACGTACGTAAGCTTCAATACATAACGTACGTAATGGCTTCCATACTTAGCCATTTACAGCAATTCCTGTCCAACGTCTCGACATAACAAATACGAACATATGGCAGAATCAATACATATACTCAATTAAATAACATTATCAAACGTTCCCAACGTCCTCGAGCATAATTAACCATCCACGATATCCAATATATAAACGAAAAATATATCCGAAAAATCGGGGTATTACACTCATCCTAGGTGGGTTTTCGGGTGTATTCCAATTCCGTATTCATTTAGAAATGGTTGTGATTATATTTTTCGAATCGTTAGGTTCGGTTTCGTTGGTTCCTAGCATTCGTTGGTGACTTTCCTTTCCGTTTGTTGCGTCATCAATTATTCAAGGCAAGTATTTTTGGAAACCTTTATGCTTAACGTAGAATGGTAATGTATTTTGTGTGTGATTTGCTCACCTCGGGTTGGTCCGACGGGATCACGGAGGGAATCCAAAGGGTTGAGTCCTGGATTCATGAGTTTGTTTAGCTAGCCAGTTCGGGAGGGTCCTTAGAGGCCTCGGGCGGGATCTATGATATTACTCTGTTCCCAAGGCAAATTGTTTGACTGTTTATTTCCAGAAAAGACATGTCTGGTTTTGGCTTTTGAAATTGATATTGGTGCATGTACTATGAAATGTGTAAGCGATTGGTTTGCCTTGAATACTTGTACTAGCGTAATTGCTAACCCCTTTGGGGACCCGTTGTCGGGGAAATTCTTGTTATGGATTTCAGGTTATGTTCAGCCAGAGACAGCGGCTGGGATGGTACGAGGATGTCGGCCAAGGTTGTTGACATGTGCAATTGAGTCTTGTTATTTCCTACTGTCTCTTTTGATGTGGATGTTTTCCAAATTGTAAACTTATAGTTTGTACTCGCGAGTACTTAGGCTTTTCCTTTCGGATTGTGATTGGTCTTCGTTGGAGTTACTGTATTTGTCGGTTGATGTTTATTATGCCGGTTGTACCGGACGTGTTGTTTTATGTTCTTGTTGTTAACAATTGTTTCCTTGCTAACTGAGACGGTTAGTCAAGTGGTGTTTTCTTGTGATTAGCCTGGTGGGTCCCATGTAGGGGTCCACGGCGCTGTAATACACCTCAAATATCTTGGGGGTGTTACATGTCGTCCCTCGGTATTCAGACTTACACTTACGATATTGCTTCTCCGTTTATCCTCTCCCTTATACAGATGGATCAGCTTGGTTATCCTTCCTTTAGATTTAGGTAGTTTTTAGTTTTATTGATTGATTTATTACCTATTGGCCGCACATTAGCCCACGGTATTGGTGGTGCACCTTGTATTGATCTAGCGGGCCGTAGGCACCTTAGATTTTAGATTCCGGACTATGGCTCATTCTTGGTCATAATTCGGAGTTGAGTTATTTGGTCTACGGGTCCGCACATTAGCCTACGGCTTTGTGGTGCACTTTGTAATTCTTTAGCAGGTCGTAGATTCTCTCGATGTTTGGACCAGAGTTATGGCCCATTTTTTGTCATAATTTGGGACTGATACCTGTACTTCTTGATTCTTTCTTATCTACAGGTTGGTGGGTCCCGCCTCAACCTCCCGTCCACTCTGGATGTTTTTTCAGAAAAAAAGAAAAAAAAACTTTCAATTCAGTCATTGACAATCCAAGAATGAAATCCATATGATCGAATCGAGGTAAGCGAGTTCGAGTATACTAATCCCATTAGCATAACTATAACGTGTGATCCCATTAACCCTTAGTGAAGACAGGCACTCTACATGTCAAAGTACACATTATACAAGTCTTATCTAAACTTACTGCCCAGTTAAATTTTATCGACTTGCGAACCGGTCAAGCATTCGATCCTTAAATACTTCCAGTGCCTATATCTTTATCTCCATAAGGAGTGGAATGTTTGCTCTCAAATGTAAGGACTATTAATCTATATATCAAATCATAATGTCAGTAATATACAATAAAATAGAAATAATAAATGCCTTTATTTAATTTAATATTCACAATTATAATACAATGCTCTCAATGATTCTCTTCTTAGGAGTAACCCATCGTCACAAGCCTGGCCTTATAGGTATCAACCTTGTCATCTCCATCAGTCTTTCTCTTGTAGATCTATATATTCCCAATAGACATAATACCCTTAGGACGATCCACTAGAGTCCAGATCTGATTAACATGCATAAAGTCTATCTCAACTTCCATAGCCTCTTGCCACATTGCGGAGTCCACATCTACCATTTCCTGGTCATAAGTAGAGGAATCATTCTCTTGGATGCTTTCCATCATCTCATGAGGATCAGTTCCTCTTGATGCAGATAGCCATACCTCTTAGGTAAATGAGAAGCCCTAGTAGACCTGCGAGGTTGTGTTAGTATGTTAGAAGGTTTTGTTCTAATATCTTGTACAAGTATTTCATTTGGTGTTTCTTTTATTTCTTCTAAAGAAATATTTCTACTTGTGCCTCTTTTCTGAATGAACTCATTTTCAAGGAAGTGTGATTGTAAAGCAACAATGATCTTATGATCTTCATGCAAGTAGAATAAATATCCCATATAATTCCCTGGATATCATATGAAACAACCTTTCACAGACCTACTTCTAGTTTTTCCACTTTAGTCCCCAAATCCCAATATGATTAAGACTTGGTTTTCCACCTTTCCACATCTCATTTGAAATCTTAGGAACGGATTTGGAAAGACATATGTTTAAGATATGTGTACTAGTAAGTAGCGCATAACCCTACAGGTAAATCGGTAGATCAATATAGTTAAGCATGGAGCAAACCATGTCCAACAAGATTCGGTTCCTTCTTTATGACACACTATTTAATTATGGAGTACCTGGAGGAGCAAACTGTGACACTATTCCCAGTTCTTTTAAGAACTTATAAAACTCGGTACTCATATATTCGCCACCTAGGTCTGATCTAAGTTCTTTGATATGATGACCCTTGAAGGAAAGATTAAAACTTGGATAGGGATCCTATCCCAATGGACCCATAAGTTCATCTTTCTCCATTTTATGAATCTTGGTCTGACCAACATCACCAAGTCTAAGATGCCACTTAAGTGCTTGGTTTGTTTCATCCCTACCACGCTTCCTAGTAATACTGTTCACTGTGGATTTATTCTTTAGATTCAAATGGTATAAACCATTTAGTAATGTAGCTGTACCAACCAATTTATTTCTAAAATAAATATGACAGGATCTATCTTCAATAAAGAAATGATATCCCTTACGGTCCTGACCGGAACCAATACAATGTTTTTGTACCCCTTGGGCAAAACAAGTACATCATCTAAAGTGATAATAAAAGCATATTACAAATCCAACATAAGTGATCTGATGTAAGTAGCCTCGACATTATGCCCGCCTCCGACTATCACCATCACTTCTCCAACTTCAAGATTTCTACTTCGTTCCAGATCCTGATTCATTGTACATATATGAGAACTTACAGCATAACAAGTATCCAAGAAGCAGAATAAACAGCTATAGGACCGATTGTTTCCAAAACTAGTAGTTCTGTTCCTGAAGGCGCATTGCGGTCAAGTTTTGGACAGTGCCTCCTCCAGTGGCCTAGCTCACTGCAGTTCAGGCAGGCATCTGTCTTCTTGGCCCCCTTATCCTTTGGAACCATTGGGGCCTTACCTTTTTCTTTCTGTACCCCTGATTTGGGCTTGAACTGCTTCTTTCTGTTTTTTTATTGTTCTTAGAGGCCCGAAAGAAATTACAAGAGCAGTTTCCTTCGATTTAGTCTTCATCTGAGACTATGACGTACTCAGTGTGTTCATCAACTCATCCAATTTACAAGCAATCTCATTGTAGTTGAAGTTCATTACAAATGGAGAGAATGAGTCAAGAAGTGATTGTAGGATAAGATTGGTTTAGAGAGAAGCATACATTCTAAAATCAAGAGCATCCAAACTCTCGATCATAGATATCATTTTGAGGACATGATCCCCAAATTTCTTATTCCTTCATCCGAGCACCAAACATCTTCTTCGATATCTCATATCGAGCATTTCGTTGTGCTCCTCATAGAGCTCAATAGATGTGTCAGAATCGCCCTTGCAGAGGGCATGTTCTCATGGGCCCTTTGAAGCTCGTTGTTCATTGAGACCATCATGAAACCTCGGACCCTAACATCATCTTTAACCATTTATCATGTGCATCAACATCTTCATCACTAGTCCTGGTCCTTGCAGGAGCCTGTGGGATGTCTGCCTCCAAGATGTAGCCCAACATCTCCATATTGAGGAATATCCTTAGATTGCGGAGCCAGTCCACAAATTTGGGTCGAGTAAGAGTGTTATTTTCAAGTAGGATCGTGATTGGGTTCATCGTCATTTTTGAGAGATTTTGCATTTGTTAAATGCATAGAATAATTTTGAGATATATTAGTGATTGTTTAATTATGATCTGAGCAAAGAATTTAAGGACTTTCTTTATTCAAAACTTGGCTCCCACTATTTTTATCGTCATTACACACTCCCCTGTGGAGTCCGGAAGTCATGGTTGACTTCATAGTGGTGATCGATTTCTTTACAAAGTTTAAAATAGGGTAACCGATACAGCCTCTATTCTATTATTCTTTATAAAGTGGTGTCTAACACCAAACCATCTAATGGATGATTAGATCTTCTTTTACCCCTAGTTCACTTGTACCCAACCCATACAATATCTGTGGCTCGCTGAACTATCTAAGTTTAAACCGTCAACTCTATCAACCTGACAATTGAATCTCACCCGGCAACCCATATGGCTTCTAGGGGTTCATTTGTCACAATCGAAGGCAACTAATGCACTCTAGGAATTTATCAACCTTCCCCAAAAATATTATCTCGACATACTTAGAAGAATAATATTTAAGTTTAGATTTTGATATTTCATGAGTTTGATGGAGGATAGGACACCTCGTAACCTTTTTAACTTGGTGTTTGTAAGTGGGAGAATTGCGCGATTATATGTAATATTTTGCACATTAATCATTTTATAATCGATTTTGTCGGTTTATTTGTTTGTCATTCAGTATGAAAAATATACACAACCTATCTAGCAACATGTAGTCCATGGATCATTACTACGTACTGAGTCATTATTAACTCGATAAAAAGAAAATTACAAGTAATTAAATTACAATGAATCTTCGTCATGGCGGCTTGTCCTCGACCCTTCGTCATAGATAATTTATTATATTTATAAAATTTGTGTCCTATACAAATTTATTAAAAAATAAATTGGCTCAAAACGGCTATTACAACCCCATCGAATAAAGATTCAAAAAACTAAGTCCATTAACTACATCACCGTTAAAATAATAACGCAACAATCACATAAAAATTAATGGCATATACTTTAAATATTGATCCAATCAATATAAAATTAATACATCTATAAGAATTAATCCAATTAATTCACACAATCGTTAATTTTATTTTATTCTCGAAGAAATGAATATTTCATTAAATAAATTCCCATACAAATAAAAAAATATATTTATATTTTAGTCAAATTAAATCTAATTTAATTTGTGGAAAATTAATTTACCAAACATAAAATAAAAAATAGAGTCGGAAAAATATGTCTGGGCCAAGCCCACGGCCCAGCACAAACTGCCGGGACTGGGCCAAGAGGGCTAGGTCCTCTCGGCCGCTGCCTGTCGAGTGCAGGCAGCACACTACCGGCTGGTGCCGGTAGTGTCTCAGCACCTTCTGCTGGTCGTGTCCCAGCAGCTCCGAGCCGCCAGGTCCAGCCACTTTCCCGCCTCGTCTTTTCATCCCGAATATAAAAGTAATATTTTTTTAATTTTTATATTACACATATATATCAGTTTTTCAAAAGAAAAATAGATCTATATTATAACATAAAGTCACGAAAATGAATTTTTAGACGAAAAATTAAACATTAACGATTAAAACAACTATGATTTTAAATCATAAAATGGAAATTTTTTAGACGAACAATGATGACTCGTTTGATTTTAAACAGCTACAGAACATATTGTTTCCAAAATTAGTAGTTCCGTACCTGATGGCGCATTGTGGTCAAGTTTTGGACAGTGCCTCCTCCAGTGGCCTAGCTCACCGAAGTTCAGGCAAGCATCTGTCTTCTTGCCCCCCTTACTCTTTGGAACCATTGGGGCCTTACCTTTTTCTTTCTGTACCCCCCATTTGGGCTAGAACTGCTTCTTTCCCCTTTTTTTATTGTTCTTGGACCTCCAAGGGCAGAAGAAATTACAAGAGCAACTTTCTTCGATTTAGTCTTCATGTGAGACTGTGACGTACTCAGTGTGTTCATCAGCTCATCCAATTTACAAGCAATCTCATTGCAGTTGAAGTTCATTACAAATTGAGAGAATGAGTCAGGAAGTGATTGTAGGATAAGATTGGTTTAGATAGAAGCATACATTCTAAAATCAAGAGCCTCCAAACTCTCGATCATAGATATCATTTTGAGGGCATGATCCCCAAATTTCTCATCTTCCTTCATCCGAGCACCAAACAACTGCTTTGATATCTCATATAGAGCATTTCGTTGTGCTCCTCATAGAGCTCAATAGATGTGTCAGAATCGCCCTTGCAAAGGGCATGTTCTCATAGGCCCTTTAAAGCTCGTTGATCATTGAGACCATCATGAAACCTCGGACCCTAACATCATCTTTAACCATTTATCATGGGCATCAACATCTTCATCACTAGCCCTGGTCCTTGCAGGAGTCGGTGGGATGTTCGCCTCCAAGATGTAGCCCAGCATCTCCATACTAAGGAATATCCTCAAATTGCGGATCCAGTCCATAAAACTCGATCCAGTAAGAGTGTACTTTTCAAGTAGAATCGTGGGTGGGTTCATCGTCATTTTTGAGAGATTTTTTATTTGTTGACTGCAGAGAATAATTTTGAGATACGTTAGTGATTGTTTAATTATGATCCGAGCAAAGAATTTAGGGACTTTTTATTCAAAACTCGGCTCCCACTCTTTTTATCGGCATTACACACTCCCCTCTGGAATCCGAAAGTCATGGTTGACTTCACATTGGTGATCGATTTTTTTACAAAGTTTAATAGAGGGCAACTCATACATTTTCTATTGTATTATTCTTTATAAAGTGGTGTCTAACACCAATCCATCCAATAGATGATTCGATTTTCTTTTGCCCCTAGTTCACTTGTACTCAATCTATATGGTATCTATGACTCGCTGAACTATCTAAGTTTAAACCATCAACTCCTATCTGACAATTGAATCTCACCCAGCAACCCGTATGGCTTCTAGGGGTTTATTTGTCACAACCGAGGGCATCTAATGCACTATAGGAATTTATTAATCTTCCCTAAAAATATTATCTCGACATACTTAGAAGAATAATTTAGGTTTAGATTTCGATTTTTCATGAGTTTTATGGAGGGTAGGACACCTCGTAACCTTTTTAACTTAGTGTTTGTAAGTGGGAGAATTACGCGATTATATGTTATATTTTGCACATTAATCATTTTATAATCGATGTTTGTCATTCAATATGAAAAATATACACAACCTAAATCTACCAACATGTAGTTCATGGATCATTCCTACGTACCGAGTCGTTATTGACTCGATAAAAAGAAAATTACAGGCAATCAAATTACAAGTCTTTAATCTTCGTCACAGCGGCTTTTCCTCGACTCTTCGTCATAGCTAATTTATTATATTTATAAAATTTGCATCATATACAAATTTAATAAAAAAAAAAAAATTGGCTCAAAACGGCGATTACAACCCATCGAATAAAGATTCAAAAAACTAAGTCCATTAACTACATCACCATTCAAATAGTAATGCAACAATCACATAAAAATTAATGGCATTTACTTTAACTCTTTATCCAGTCAATATAAAATTAATACATCTATAAGAATTAATCCAATTAATTCACACAATCGTTAATTTTAACTTATTCCGGAAGCAAATGAATATTTCGTTAAATTAATAAATATATTTATATTTTAGTCAAATTAAATCTAATTTAATTTGCGGGAATTTAATTTACCAAACATAAAATAAAAAACAGAGCCGAAAAAATATGTCCGGGACAAGCCCGCGGCCCAGCACAAACTGTTGGGTCTGGGCTAAGAGGATCAGGTCCTATCGGCCGCTACCTGTCGAGTGCAGGCAGCATACTGCCGGCTGGTGCCGGCAGTGTCTCGGCACCTTCTGCTGGTCGTGTCCCAGCAGCTCTGAGCCGCCGGGTCCGGCCACTTTTTCGGCTCATATTTTCGTCTCGAATCTAAAAATAATATTTTTTAATTTTTATATTACACATATATATCAGTTTTCCAAAGAAAAATAGATCTATATTGTAATATAAAATCACGAAAAATGAATTTTTTAGACGAACAATTAAACATTAACGATTAAAATAACTATGATTCTAAATCATAAAATCATACAATCGAGCATTCCAAATGAAAATATCGTATAGACATATGCCCCGATAATACTGTTGGGATTCAGTAATTAAAAACGAGTTCAAAGCGGAAAAATAAAATGGATCTAACCGATAAAAACCCTTAAGAGGATCCATCAAGCATCGTATATCGAATATATAATAAAGAAAAACAAGACATGAAATAGAAATCATACCCTTGAAGTATTTGATTAAATGTTGAATGAACCAAGCCAAGCTTTAGAAAATTCCCGAGCAGTGAAACCACTATGCCTCTATGTATCACGCGTCGAAAGATGACCAGAAAATATTTCTATCAACTTATACTCTAAGTATATGGCTAGAGCCTAGAATTTTATAGAATTAGCTTGTATATAACTTTATAAATACTCTAAGTATTTTATAAAATTATTTTCTTCGCAAATCTATTATACTATAAGATTCAGTCCTTAGAATAAGTGTGTAGTAATCATGATTTAATGTTGAGTAGTATTAGAGCCTGTGTAAATGAAGGTGGGAATGGGAAGTGTTGCAGCAGTTTCAATGAACTTTCCCTGCAGCTTCAGGAATGCAAATCATTCTGCACTTATAACCCAAAAAGAATACAAACCATTTTGATCAAGCATTTACAACACAAAATCATCCTCTGCATTTACAAAAAAAGAATATAAATCATCCTCCAAGCAGTTACAAGACAAAAAGACTTCTATAAATCAGCCCATAGTTATTCATTTTTGGGTAAATCATAGAGATACACCAAAATACACACACACACCAACATGACGACCTCTAACAGTCTTAGAACATTTCAGGAAGCCTTGGAACGAGTAGCCACTTGATATCGCATGCTTATAAGTTTTGCAATAATTAGCACAATGTTATTTTAAGGGGTTTAGGAGCATTGATAAGTGGTTTGGATACATGGATTTTTTAAGTTTTATCTACTCTTTTAACAATAATTATTTGTAGTTTTTTAACAGCTTTTTAATACTGTTTTTTTACCTTTTAGCTGCTGTTTTTACAGCAGAATTCGGACCGTTTGGACAGCAGAAATATGGAGCTTTTGTCTGATGTTTTTTTATGTAACAGCCCGAAAACAGTGGCTATTACAGTGCCGTGGACCCCCTACCGGGACCCACCAGGCGATATCACCATATAAACTTACAACCTGACAACGTGGCACCGTACCACAATATTTATCAAAACCCCGATGTGGAGTATAAGTTATACATGTCTTCAATACGAGCAAACGTACACAGGATCCAAATTCGGTACAGACCATATGACGATGGGCAATATCTAACAGATTATAGTACATTCATCCGACACAAAATAAAATGAAAATCACAATAATACATAACCGAACATCAAAAGTCTCGGGGGGCCCCGAAATAGCATCCTTCAAAACCCTCCGTCGCCATTGTGCTCCTCCTGTGCCTTGCCCTTTCCTCGCCCTGAAATACAAGTATTTCGCCCCAAACCACAGGGTCAGCTATACATGATAATAATTCTCATGACATTATACAATTCATATATATACTGATCTCAAAGAAAACAATCGACTACTGAATATACCCCGAAGGCGTATAAACAATCAGTCCCAACTGTCGAACACAACCAAATATACGAACGACCATATAATATGGCTCAAGACGGACGTCACAGTACGCCCGATCCGGAAATGTTTCCGTGCACATGTCCACCCCATATACGGAATCCAGAATATACGTGGGACGATGTACCTAATTAGCCTCACGAACTACGTCTCGTGTGCACGATCTAAATGCGGAAAACATCCACGCATGATCATCAAGTGTCCAGCTAAAAATCCTACACATAACCAATCGGCGCGCAGATATGACTCCAGAGATGTCACGATACAACATGACAACGAAACTCAACGAATTACACTTTTATCAAGGAATCGAACAACTCACCGAAGTGTCAACAAAGCTCAAAAGGGCCAACGGTAACAAGAACGGTAGTTTCGGGTATATCATCCCAACACCATTATAATACGATCAAGGGCATCACCATATCACGAATCATAGATTATCAGAACATTTCATACACATGAAACGCACAATACTCACAAGAATTCAACCATCATTATAACCAAGCAAGATAACTTGCCTCAATTCCGTAGATGAATAATCCTTCTTTGAATGATCAAACGAACGGTATCCTCGTCTAACAATACTCACGTGAACAAACAACCTTGAATGAAATGTAATTCATTCAACAACACATTCGTACGATAACGATATCATTACATAAATAATATTCGCAAATTTATTTGAATAAATCAGTTATCCTATTAATCCCTTTAATGTTCCAATTATAAATCATCATATGTTTATCACGTTCATTCACATATTCTAACATTAATGTCAAATACTTAAAGTTCAGTTTATTACCAAAGTAACATTGTGAAAACATCTTTTCAAATCATCGGCACTTCCAATTACGATATAAGTTTGTGTTAATTACGTTCTTCATTATTTTACCAATAATTACATTAAAACTGATTCCTATATGAAAGCATAAGTTCAAGTTTTTAGTGAACTAAGAACTTCATCTTAATTTACGTCTCTTAATACATACGAATTAATGAAATGGAATTCGGCTACTCATCTACCGCATTTGTATCACCATATTTACTACAATCCTCTTAAGAACATTATTAACATGTTAATGTAGCGATTAACATCCTTTTAAGTTATCAACGAAATCAATTAACTTGATCATATGAAGATTACAACTTCCTTCTATCAAAATCCATTGTTTTACTTGAAGAATTTATTAAAAGCCTAGTTATATCATTGGATACTTGAAATTCTAAAAGTAACTTCATCCCATCTTGTGAAGATCATCTTTAAAGGGTTAACATAATTCTTTCAACAATTTATTAACAAGGTGTTGGTTTTAGAGGCCAAAATTATGGTTCCATATTACTTTCAAGAATCAATTGAATGTTCAAGACAAGTTTAACATTTCTCACCTCTAATCATTAAGGATTTCATCCCTAACATGTTCCTAGTGTTGAGACTATAATCAACTTCCGATTATCATGTTATACATCAAGTTTTATGTATATCATTATCAACACAATCACATTATGAAGTTATGTACATCAAGAAGTAATACTAATACCCTTAATGTTAATCTTCACTTAGTTTGAGCATGATTCAATTAACTTATCCTGTTTACACTAGCTTAAACTAACATTATGTGAAGTATTTATCTACTAACATCATCATAAGCATGGATTTAATATGAGTTAAAGAAAGACCAACCTCAAAATGAAGAACAACACCAACACTTCAAGGGATACACTTCAATCTCTAAATCTCCAAGTCACCAATCAAGTGCTGAAGCTCCAACACAAGTTAGAAGGGCTAGAAACGGAGTTGGCAGGGAAGGGAATCGTTTTTCTCAGTTGGGAGGTTGAATGGGTCGAGCAGGAAATGAATGGCAAGTCATATTTTTATAATCTGAACTCGGCATTACGTACGTTAACGAAAGGGGTTAACGTACGTTATAGTCCTTACGTACGTAATCTCATGATCATTACGTACGTAATCAATTTCATCAGATCTTACTGACTTAAAACACGCAAATCGTTACGTACGTAACTATATAGCTATTACGTACGTAATAGCCGTTGACTTGGTTGTCGCGATCGACTCCCGACCACCTACCCTCACTCGGCCCCACCCGCCGAAAGGCGGGCTATTGATGGATCTCTCGCATTACGTACGTTAACATATGAATGTTACGTACGTAAGGCTACGTACATAGCGTACGTAAAGGAGATAGTTTAACGTACGTTAAGTTCTATAACACGCATAAATGGAAGTCTCCCAATATCACCCAACAATTTATATAGTAGGAATGACCATGATTCCATCTTAACATAATTCTTCGATATACTTGCTACAACAATACAGATATGGTGCGAAAATACTTGGTTTAAATCAGAAAATACAATAGTAAAGGCGAGGGTATTACATACTCCCCCCCATTAAAAGGAGTTTCGTCCCCGAAACTAAGGGGTAAACAGCTCGGGGTATTTCTCTCGCATGCTATCTTCAATCTCCCATGTAGCTTCCTCGACTCCATGTCTCGACCACTGAATTTTTAATAAGGGAATCGCCTTGTTCCTCAGCTGTTTAATTCTTCTCTCAAGTATCTGCACAGGCCGTTCTTCATACGAATGGTCATCGGCTATCTCGACCTCGTCGAATTGAATAACGTGACTTGGGTCAGCAACATACTTCCTCAACTGAGATACATGGAATACGTTGTGAATCCGGCTCAAAGCTGGTGGTAATGCTAAACGATAGGCTAGGTCGCCTACTCGTTCCAGGATCTCAAACGGACCAATATACCTTGGGCTCAACTTGCCTCTCTTCCCGAATCGGAAAACACCTTTAGTAGGAGATACTTTGACTAGTACATGGTCACCAACCTCAAACTCGAGTGGTTGTCGACGATTATCTGCATATGATTTCTGGCGGCTTTGGGCCGTTAATAGACGACTCTTGATCAGGGAAATCTTCTCGCGGGCTGCCAATAACATATCAGGTTCCGTACCAATAGATTCAGACAAATCGTCCCAACACAAAGGGGACCTACAACGACGACCATAAAATGCCTCATAAGGTGCCATCATGATCGAAGCGTGCCAGCTGTTATTATAAGTGAATTCTACCAACGGTAGTTGAGCTTCCCAGTCGGGCTTCCAATCGAGAGCACATGCCCTCAATATATCCTCTAGAGTTTGAATAGTCCTCTCAGACTGACCGTCGGTCTGAGGATGAAAAGTCGTACTGAAGTTCAACTGTGTACCCATCGCACGATGAACCACCTTCCAGAAGTGCGACACGAACCGTCCATCACGATCTGATACAATACTCTTAGGGGTACCATGCAGTCTCACAATCTCTTTGATGAATAACTGGGCCAATCTCTCAGGGCCCCACGTATCCTTGATTTCCAAGAAGTGGGCTGATTTAGTCAATCGATCCACAATCACCCAAATCGTATTCATGCCTCGACGGCTCTTCGGCAAGCTAGTAATAAAATCCATCGATATGTCTTCCCACTTCCACTCGGGAATTAGAAGCGGTTTCATCATGCCAGCTGGTCGTTGATGCTCAATCTTGACCTGCTGACAGGTCAAACATTTCGAAACGAATTCGGCAACCTCCCGTTTCATGTTACCCCACCAATAATACGGCTTCAAATCCTTATACATTTTGTTTGATCCCGGGTGTATGGAATACGGGGTAGCATGAGCCTTCTTCAGAATAGTATTCCTCAACTCTTCGTCTGCTGGTACACATACTCGGTTTTTAAAACGTATCAGTCCATCCTCGTGAACCACAAATCCAGGGGTCTTCCCCTGATCGATTTCTCCTCGAACTCTGGATAAGAATGGGTCCGTCATCTGTTTTGTCCTGATCGTCTCATCAAGGGATGATGAAATATCAAGCGTGCACAGTTGTCCCTGAATGCGTTGTAACCAGACCTCAATCTCTGGTCTCATGAACTCTAATTGCAACTCCCTCTGGGCGGTCAAACGAGCCAGTATCTGTTCCTGCACCGTCTTGCGGCTCAAGGCATCGGCAACCACGTTTGCCTTGCCTGGATGATAAAGGATCTCGATATCATAGTCTTTGATTAGCTCTAACCACCTCCTTTGTCTCATATTCAGCTCCTTTTGGGTAAAAATATACTTCAGGCTCTTGTGGTCCGTAAAAATTCGGCAGGTAACTCCATACAGATAGTGGCGCCAGATTTTTAAGGCAAACACTACGGTTGCTAACTCCAAATCATGAGTCGGGTAGTTGACCTCGTAAGGACGCAACTGTCTGGACGCATAGGCGATCACTTTCCCGTCCTGCATTAATACACAGCCAAGGCCCTGTCTCGATGCATCGCTATATACCACGAATCCTTCCGTTCCTTTAGGTAGTACCAAAACAGGTGCTGAAATTAATCGACTTTTGAGTTCATCAAAACTTTGCTGACATGCTTCCGACCACAAGTACTTCTTATCTTTTCTCAACAGATTAGTCATCGGTTGAGCAATTTTGGAAAATCCTTCCACGAATCGTCTGTAATAGCCTGCTAGACCCAGAAAACTACGAACTTCCTTCACGTTCTTCGGAGGTAGCCAGTCTCAGATAGCTTCTGTCTTCTGTGGGTCCACTCTCACTCCATCTGCTGATACTACATGTCCCAGAAAAATAACTTCAGACATCCAGAATTCACACTTAGAAAATTTTCCATAGAGTTGTTCTCGCCTTAATGCATCGAGAACCTGGCGGAGGTGACACTCATGCTCCTTATGATCACGAGAGTAGATCAGGATGTCGTCAATAAAAACGACTACAAAATGATCCAGATAATTAATAAAAACCTGATTCATCAATTCCATGAATACTGCAGGTGCATTAGTCAGTCCGAATGGCATGACAACGAACTCATAATGCCCATAGCGAGTGCGAAAAGCTGTCTTCGGGACGTCAGACTCTCGAATCCGCAATTGGTGGTACCCGGATCTCAAGTCCATCTTGGAAAATACAGCGGCTCCCTGTAGCTGATCTAATAGATCATCGATGCGAGGTAAAGGATATTTGTTCTTAATTGTTACTTTGTTCAGCTCACGGTAATCAATACACAAACGCAGTGATCCGTCCTTCTTCCGTACGAATAACACCGGCGCTCCCCAAGGGGATGCACTGGGTCGAACATATCCTTTCTCAGTTAATTCCTCAAGTTGTCTTTTCAACTCCTGCATCTCAGTCGGGGCCATACGATATGGTGCTTTCGAAAGCAGGGACGTCCCTGGCTCCAACTCAATGGTGAATTCTACCTCTCGCTGTGGGGGTATTCCTGGAAGCTCTTCTGGAAATACATCTGGATAGTCTCGAACTACTGGAATATCAACCAATTCGACTGGTCGGTCAGTTGTCTTGGTCATGTAACACCAATAACCAATGCATCCCTGGTTCAGTAATTTCACAGCCTTCATAATGCTGATGACTCTCCCAGAATGATTGGGATTATCACCCCGAAAAATACACTCAACGCCATCATCAGATGTGACGGTCACCATTCGCTTACGGACGCTAAGCACGGCATCGTGACGATCCATCCAGTCGATACCCAAGATTACATCATCTTTAGGTAAATCAACCACAATCAAGTCGGACAACCATTCACGGTTGTTCATGCTAATCGGACAGTTCTGTACTTCACGACTCCCAATAATTCTTCTACCATCGGGTAGGCCAATTACATAAGGTTCACAATCGGTAACATGATTCAAATGTAAACGACTCAAACAAGAACTAGACAAAAAGGAGTGTGAAGCACCAGTATCAAAAAGAACACAAACGGGCTGAGAGTGGATCTCGAGAGTACCTGCAATCATGTCGGCCGGATCATCTGCTTTCTTCATCTCGTAGACTCTGGGTTTTGCAACCCCGGAAGCAGGTGTACCAGCTTGATTCCCACGGTCTATCCCTTTGTTCGCCCCGGTAGTCTGGTAAGAAGCGGACGGAGGAGCACGTTCCTGAACAGAAGACTGTACTGGAGCAAGAGATGCTACTGGAGCACGCCCGAGTCCACCTCGGCAATAGCGAGCACGATGACCGTTCTTCCCGCAAGTGTGACAGGCAACGGCCGGCTTTGGACACTTGGAACTGATATGCCCCTGGTCCCCACAGTTATAACACACGACAGGTGAGCTGATTGCCCGAGAGTGCGTTCCTGTCAGTTTCGGTGCCATAGGTGGCCGTTCAGAAGGATTTGGTACAGGTTGGGGCTTCTTGAACATCCCCCGGTTACTGTCTCCTTGGGTCTGGTTTCTGGATCTCTTGTTGGAAAACTGAGGCTGCTTCTTGGAAATCTCCTTCGCAGTAAGTTCATACTCCAAAGCCTTCTCAATAAACTCCGGTAGGGTCGTACAGTGGTGATTGAGTAATTGCATCCTCATTCGGGGTTTAAGCCTCTTGAGGAAATATTTGATCTTATCAGCTTCCGAACGGACAACTGACGTAGCAAAAGGGAGAAGTGCTTGGAATTTTTCAGCAATCGCTAACACATCCTCATCTTCCGATGGATCGGGGTTCAGTAATTCGGACAGTTTGGCTTCACGGAGGGGTGCAGGATAGTAACGATCTAGCATAAGATTCTTGAATTCCTCCCAAGTACTCGCGCCATCGGCAGGCCTCACAGAAAGCCACCAAGTATGGGCACTCTTACTAAGGTAGTAGGCTGCCACAGCAACTCGATTTTCCTCTGGGCACTCCACCATCTCGAACAGTTTCTCGAAATGCTCTATCCAGTGTACAATGTCAGCAGGCTCAGATGAGCCTTCAAAAGTCGGAGGTCGCTGTCGTGATATGTCGCTAATAATCTGGCTCACGATCCCGCCAGGCACCAGAGGCGGAGGCTGTTGCCCCTGCTGTTGACCAGTAGTATTCCTCTGCATAGCTTCCATCAGCTGACCCATTTGGGTCATCTGGGCCATCATGCCCTGCATCACGGTGTAAGGATCGACACGTGCATTCTCTCCAGTGTGGTGTGATTGGTCCCTAGAAGGCAAATCACTGCCTGCAGAACTCTGTTCCACATTCGCGCGTCTGTTGGCTCGTGGTATCGGGATTCGGCCTCTTCCGCGGCCTCGTCCCCCTCTGCCACGGCCTCTCAGATTCCTTTCCATACTGAAAGAATCAAGTCACAAGTACAGTTCAAGTTATTAATCATAATTCATGCTAGGTTAATGGCAACAGGGAATTTCATATCCAACATAGCATTTTGTAAAGAATCACTGGCACCGCAGGTGCTACACACTCAATATCAACATCAAGTCAAAACAATTCAAATCACATAATTAGTTTAGGTTTTCCTCAAACAGATGAATTTTACCTCATGTTAGCAAGATGCCAAGATAATTAAGGAGACCAATACGTCATCAATATCATGCTAGTAATCAAATTATGGTTCATGAGAACATACCATATTCGACGGGTCAGGCGCTCGCACAGGTTACACGTGGCACGAAGGTTTCTTGATGCTATTTCGATTCTACAATGACTCAAAATAAAAACACACGCTTTGATACCATCTTCTGTAACAACCCGAAAACAGTGGCTATTACAGTGCCGTGGACCCCCTACCGGGACCCACCAGGCGATATCACCATATAAACTTACAACCTGACAACGTGGCACCGTACCACAATATTTATCAAAACCCCGATATGGAGTATAAGTTATACATGTCTTTAATACGAGCAAACGTACACAGGATCCAAATTCGGTACAAACCATATGACGATGGGCAATACCTAACAGATTATAGTACATTCATCCGACACAAAATAAAATGAAAATCACAATAATACATAACCGAACATCAAAAGACTCGGGGCCCCCCGAAATAGCATCCTTCAAAACCCGCCGTCGCCATTGTGCTCCTCCTGTGCCTTGCCCTTTCCTCGCCCTGAAATACAAGTATTTCGCCCCAAACCACAGGGTCAGCTTTACATGATAATAATTCTCATGACATTATACAATTCATATATATACTGATCTCAAAGAAAACAATCGACTACTGAATATACCCCGAAGGCGTATAAACAATCAGTCCCAACTGTCGAACATAACCAAATATACGAATGACCATATAATATGGCTCAAGACGGACGTCACAGTACGCCCGATCCGGAAATGTGTCCGTGCACATGTCCACCCCGTATACGGAATCCAGAATATACGTGGGACGATGTACCTAATTAGACTCACGAACTACGTCTCGTGTGCACGATCTAAATGCGGAAAACATCCACGCATGATCATCAAGTGCCCGGCTAAAAATCCTACACATAACCAATCGGCGTGCAGATATGACTCCAGAGATGTCACGATACAACATGACAACGAAACTCAACGAATTACACTTTTATCAAGGAATCGAACAACTCACCGAAGTGTCAACAAAGCTCAAAAGGGCCAACGGTAACAAGAACGGTAGTTTCGGGTATATCATCCCAACACCATTATAATACGATCAAGGGCATCACCATATGACGAATCATAGATTATCAGAACATTTCATACACACGAAACGCACAATACTCACAAGAATTCAACCATCATTATAATCAAGCAAGATAACTTGCCTCAATTCCGTAGATGAATAATCCTTCTTTGAATGATCAAACGAACGGTATCCTCGTCTAACAATACTCACGTGAACAAGCAACCTTGAATGAAATGTAATTCATTCAACAACACATTCGTACGATAACGATATCATTACATAAACAATATTCGCAAATTTATTTGAATAAATCAGTTATCCTATTAATCCCTTTAATGTTCCAATTATAAATCATCATATGTTTATCACGTTCATTCACATATTCTAACATTAATGTCAAATACTTGAAGTTCAGTTTATTACCAAAGTAACATTGTGAAAACATCTTTTCAAATCATCGGCACTTCCGATTACGATATAAGTTTGTGTTAATTACGTTCTTCATTATTTTACCAATAATTACATTAAAACTGATTCCTATATGAAAGCATAAGTTCAAGTTTTTAGTGAACTAAGAACATCATCTTAATTTACGTCTCTTAATACATACGGATTAATGAAATGGAATTCGGCTACTCATCTACCGCATTTGTATCACCATATTCACTATAATCCTCTTAAGAACATTATTAACATGTTAATGTAGCGATTAACACCCTTTTAAGTTATCAACGAAATCAATTAACTTGATCATATGAAGATTACAACTTCCTTCTATCAAAATCCATTGTTTTACTTTTGAAGAATTTATTAAAAGCCTAGTTATATCATTGGATACTTGAAATTCTAAAAGTAACTTCATCCCATCTTGTGAAGATCATCTTTAAAGGGTTAACATAATTCTTCCAACAATTTATTAACAAGGTGTTGGTTTTAGAGGCCAAAATTATGGTTCCATATTACCTTCAAGAATCAATTGAATGTTCAAGACAAGTTTAACATTTCTCACCTCTAATCATTAAGGATTTCATCCCTAACATGTTCCTAGTGTTGAGGCTATAATCAACTTCCGATTATCATGTTATACATCAAGTTTTATGTATATCATTATCAACACAATCACATTATGAAGTTATGTACATCAAGAAGTAATACTAATACCCTTAATGTTAATCTTCACTTAGTTTGAGCATGATTCAATTAACTTATCATGTTTACACTAGCTTAAACTAACATTATGTGAAGTATTTATCTACTAACATCATCATAAGCATGGATTTAATATGAGTTAAAGAAAGACCAACCTCAAAATGAAGAACAACACCAACACTTCAAGGGATACACTTCAATCTCTAAATCTCCAAGTCACCAATCAAGTGCTGAAGCTCCAACACAAGTTAAAAGGGCTAGAAACGGAGTTGGCAGGGAAGGGAATCGTTTTTCTCAGTTGGGAGGTTGAATGGGTCGAGCAGGAAATGAATGGCAAGTCATATTTTTATAATCTGAACTCGGCATTACGTACGTTAACGAAAGGGGTTAACGTACGTTATAGTCCTTACGTACGTAATCTCATGATCATTACGTACGTAATCAATTTCATCAGATCTTACTGACTTAAAACACGCAAATCGTTACGTACGTAACTATATAGCTATTACATACGTAATAGCCGTTGACTTGGCTGTCGCGATCGACTCCCGACCACCTACCCTCGCTCGGCCCCACCCGCCGAAAGGCGGGCTGTTGATGGATCTCTCGCATTACGTACGTTAACATATGAATGTTACGTACGTAAGGCTACATACATAGTGTACGTAAAGGAGATAGTTTAACGTACGTTAAGTTCTATAACACGCATAAATGGAATTCTCCCAATATCACCCAACAATTTATATAGTATGAATGACCATGATTCCATCTTAACATAATTCGTCGATATACTTGCTACAACAATACAGATATGGTGCGAAAATACTTGGTTTAAATCAGTAAATACAATAGTAAAGGCGAGGGTATTACAGTGTATCAAATACAACTAGCTCTTAAATGCATTAGCCAAAGACTTGTGATCTCATTTGCCATTAACCGCATATAACATTTACCTGCTTACTTATAGGAGAAATAATCTTATCTTGATATTCAGTAGAGACTGCTGCTTGCGCACTAAGTTGCACTTCGAGGTTCACCCCTTCAATAGGTGATTGGATCGAACTACTCTAATAACTAACTTAATTATCACAAGTACATCTCCTACTGAAACCTCAAGTCAAAGGTTCACACATACCTATCACAACCTTTCAATTCAGTCATTGACAATCCAAGAGTGAAATCCATATGACCGAATCGAGTTGAGTCGAGTTCGAGTATACTAATCCCATTAGCATATCTATAACGTGTGCTCCCACTAACCCTTAGTGAAGGCAGACACTCTACATGTCAAAGTACATATTATACAAGCATTGTCTAGACTTAATGCCCAATTAAGTTTTATCGACTTGCGAATCAGTTATGCATTCAAGCCCTAAAAACTTACAATACCTATCTCCTTATCTCCATAAGGGGTGGAATGTTTGCTCTCAAATGCAAGGACTCTTATTCTATATATCAAATCATAATGCCAATGATATACAATAATATAGAAATAATAAATGTCTTTATTTAATTTAATATTCATAATTACAATACAATGCTCTCACTCTCTTACCCTCTAAGTGGCATTCGAAGACATATTCCTAACACTATTCATAATAAATTATTTAATCTTGTTCATGAAGGAAAAAACAATGAATAAGGATTATAATCATCTAATAAAAATCATAAATACAAAAGTAATTTAGTTCTATTGGTGTGGCTTGATTGAATAACTTATTATGTGTGAACTTTGATTATTTTTGCCCAGACTGAAGATTCAAGCGAATGAAGCTAAATCGCTAAATGTTTTTTTCCCATAACTTGAATCGAAAAGTACTTACTAGTTGGTTGAATACCTTCATTAAATTAAATTTCTTTATTTTTAATTCGCCTTTATTATTTTTTGCAAATTGCCCAAGTTTGATTGAGTGTTTATGATTTAATTTATTATTTTTTTGTGATCACTAATTATTTTTCCGGCTAAGTCTTCATTGAGAAAACAACTTAAGTTGACTCATTGCATCTACAATCGACCTTGTACTCTTATGAGCGATCTTAAATTTTTATAAGGTGCATTTAAGTCGAACGAGTATATTTTGTAAGATGGTTCGGGATACCGAGGACATGAGGAGTCAGAAGACTCTCCATTTAAGGGTCCTTTTCTTAAGAATATAAATTTATTGAACGAGTGCAACCAATACATAAAGAAGATATGAAATTATGCTCACGTAACAATTACATGTTTTCTCTTGTGATTCAGAAGAGCCTTGCTGCAGATTGTCGAAGCATGCCATTTGTTCCTCCATTCGAGGAAAGACTACTATTCATCCTCAGAATTAAGGCAAGTTATCTTGCTTGGTTATAATGATAAATAATTTTTGTGAATATTGTACATTTTATGTATATGTAATTTTTTATGAATGTACAATTCATATTGAGGTTTTGTTATTGAGTATGTTAATTGTTTTGTTGCGGGATTGAAATTCCAAGTTCACTACCTTCGATATCATTTATCTCGTTGATTGTTGTTTCACTTCAGTGAGTTCCTTTAATCCTTGTCATATATACGTGCCGATGGGTTATGTGTAGGATTTTTAATCAGACACATATGGTCGTGTGTTGATATTTTCACATTGGACCGTGCACACGAGACAATTAATTCGTGAGATTAACTATGTATATTGTTACACGTATATCCTAAGGATTCCGTACATACGGCGGACATATGTACATACATATTTCCGGGTCGGGCGTACTGTGATGTCTGCTTTTGAGCCATATTATTGATCGTTCATACACCTTATGTGATTGGGTACATCCGACAATTGTGATTGATTTTGTTTATACGCCGGAGGGATATGTTCGACAGTCGGGCCTGTTTCATTAGGATCTATTGTATGTGATTTGCATAACAGTTTGAGATTTATTATAATGTATATCTGACTCTGTGATTTTGGGCGAAATACTTGTCGATTTTTATTTTAGGTTGAGGGAAGGCCAATGCGCATGAAGAGCATTGTGACGAGGAAGGGTTTGAATGATACTAGGTTGTGGCCAGAGTCTAATGAAACACTTGGGGGACGATTCCTTGTGCGTGTTAGCTGAATATATTTAAGAACTTAAGAGCCGGGTACACATCTAGCGATTAACTGATAACAGTTTTGAAAAATTGAAATTATTGTCCTGAGAACTAGTCAGATGTAAGGTTAAAACATCCGTATATAAAAAATACACTCTCATTTTCTTTTCTTAATTTCCTATTTTTTCTCGCATATACCTATATTCGCCGAGCAAGAAAAATTAAAATGTAGACAAAGGAGATTTGAAAATTGAAATCACTACTCCCTCCATCCCAATGAACTTGGTACATTTTGATTTTTTGCGGTCAATAATTTTCAAGTTTTACCACGATCTCAAATTATAATGATAAATGTGCCACAAACTTATATTATGAAATTTCATACTATAATTTTATTAATATTTTATTATAATAATTTAAAATTAATTTATAGTCAAATTTAAAAATTATCCACAGCAAAAAGTCAAAATACACCAAGTTCGTTGCTAATTAATATTTAGTTTGAACTTTAATAAATAAGTAAATAAATAAAATAAGACGTTTCAGGTTTGACTGTCACGCTCACGCCGCCCACATCACATGCAGATTACAAAATTTGGAAAATTATACTTTACATTATCCAATAAATAAAATAATATACTACTACATTTATTTGCGCTTTTCACATTTCTCTCTCTAAATAATTCCTGCCAATTAATGAAATTTATTAGTATTATTTTTTCTCCCTCTCTCCCTTTTCTCTCTCTATCCCTGAGTCCCTCTTTCCGCTATTCCATCTCTCTGGATATTTCTCTCTCATATCTTACCTGTCTGAATCTATCTATTGCATTTTCCTATCCATCTCTTCCTCTGAATTTGTGGCAGTTCTAAGTCTATGGGTGACCGTGTAATATAATTTAGGCCACAACTTCGTCCTCTGACTCAGCCACCGATGATCTTCGGTGTGTTCTTCGCCTCATGCTGAACTTCTGAATTCATCTGTGAGTTTTCTTGTTCTTTGTTGTTTCCTTTTTGTTTTTGACATTTTAGTCGTTTTACATTCTCTTCTTCATAGTTTGGCTTTATATAGATTTATCAAGGCGCGAACGGTTTTTGCTAAGGTGGATCCGTGGTTCGTTTTGTAAAATTCGTCCGAATGTGTGTACTTTGTCATTTTTACCCAGTAAATAGATATAAAAAGTTCGTTTTGCGTCAATTGGGTGGATCCCCGGTGTGTTTTTCGTTGTATTTCCATCTTTTTTGTTTAGATCACAAGTATTTGGTTGCGGCAATATGAAAAATTAAAATATATCCCGTTTTTCAGGTTTTGGTATTGTGTACTTCTCTTCAGTTACATTTTCGGTCTCTCTGCTGGTCTTATAAAGTTAAAAAATTCTTGTCATAGTCTCTCTCTCTCTCTCTCTCTCTCTCTCTCTCTCCTTTCTTGTGTGTGTGGGGATGGAATACATCATGTTCAATACATTTGTTAAGTTTATTGCATATAGTTTGTGTAGATGGAATGCTTTGTCTGAGGGGTTTACTTAATGTATTCAAATAAGGAATTGCCATGACGAGGTGAGAGAAATAGACTTGAAGAAACGAGGATATGGCGGAAGTTTGATAGATTTAAGCAAATGAATTGAGAACTGGTAAAACCACTGAATAATAGGGCCAGTTGGTGTAAATGCTTCGTGTTAGCTGTGGTGTTTAACTTTCTTTTGGCGCATGCATACTGATATTATGTACAAATGAATGTGGCAAAACATAGGAAACAAATCAAGAAACACATTGTAACAGAAGTTACTATATTATCGCTCACTCACATTAGTGCTGCAATGTGCCATAAAATACGCAAACTAGATAGCTCAACTTAAGGCTCCAGGTCCCACTTAGAAACACACTGCAGCATTTAAGTTATATTGATGCACCTTTTTGCGGCTATTGTGCCATAAGAAGAGTTGAAAGAAAGTCGAGGAAGTAAGTTGATCCGATGTGTGAAGACTTGGCAATGT
This sequence comes from Orobanche coerulescens, assembly GCA_033398695.1. NCBI lineage: Eukaryota > Viridiplantae > Streptophyta > Magnoliopsida > Lamiales > Orobanchaceae > Orobanche > Orobanche coerulescens. Next base: position 39,392,655 of record CM065811.1, read on the forward strand.
AGGTGGGTGAAACACCTGCATTCGAAATGGATGGGTGAGTGGACCATATTATTCTGTGTCATTGTCCTCCCACGAGTCAGATTATAACACAACAAAGGGTGACACAAATCAAGGTGTTTTGAGTGGCATAAATCTTTCATTTGTTAGGCCAAGGTTGTGTTGGTACTCAGTGCGCTTAATAAATAGGATGAATTGATGGGCAATTGCATACCGTGATCCTGGTTTCTTGCACAACTACTTCTAGGAGATAAGAGTTAGTGGAGCAAAGGAAGACTTCATGAGAAGTGATTTAAGATTCCAGATTCCATGGGAGACTCAGGGTGGGAATGTCATTGACTGCCTTAGGAGTTATTGACAGTGAAGCATACACCAATGCTTGATTGCATTTATTTTGTTCCGTGTTTATTGTTGTTGGATACTTGGATTATATGCCCTAGTGGCCTGATTTGATAATTTATCTCATAAAGTTTGTATTTGAGGTGGTTAGAGCCAATAATGATGTTATTGTATTACAACCAATACCAAGATGGTGATGTTGTAGATCATACTATTTCATGGATTAGAGTTCACTTGGCTGCTCCCATTTGTTGGCCTGTACTTGGGAAAGAAGTTTGCATTTCATAAAGACCGGAATTGTTTATGAAAGTATGACTTTTTCAGTATCATGCTTTTTTTTTTTATGTGCAAGAGAAAATAAAATGTATAGTTGTCTTGCCAGTGGTCGGCAGTTTCTAAACATTTGAACCACTTTCAATAGAACAATCAATTTTTGTTTTGTTTTAATGAAATAAAGCCGAGCGTAATTCACCCCAATAACCATGTGACTCTGGTTGCGGTGATCTGTAGGGTGTTTGTTGATGAAGGACGATGTGGTGGAGGGGTGATGTAATATCTTATATATTCAAGATTTATGTGAGAGAGAGAGAGAGAGAGAGAGAGAGAGAGAGGAATAATAAAGTGCTGGGAAGTTGCCACTTGCCAGTACCAAATGCAGATGGTGGAAAAAGGAATGATTGAATAAGCTAAAGATTTTCTAAGAAACAAAACAAGAAAAGAAATAGGATATTAGAGGGAAGGGAAGCTAGAAAGTGGCGAGGGCAAAGCCATCCAGTATTGGATGACTAAAATGAAAAGTAAAGTTTTTTTTAGTGGATGATTTTGTTTTGGTTAATATTTAGTTCCTCATCTGTCAAAAGGAGTAAAAAGGGATAGAAATGACTCAATTACTCATCATCTAGCTCCCATGTTTGGCTTTTACGAAATTTCCTAAAGAATAGTAACTCCTAATATCCGTAAAAATGTATATATGTTTGTAATTAGACAGTGTCACATAATGATGGCAATGAGAGCAAGAGCTAACATTAAAGTACAGAATCTTTTAATGAATTAGTTAGCTAGATAGTTGTGGGTTTTTGGCTTCCTGGGGTTTGACATACCTTTTGGTTAATAATTCCCTATTTACCAAAAAAAAATGTATATATGTTATTTCTTAAGTTGGTTACTTCAGTCGACTCCCACTTGGTTATTTCTATTTTTGACTATCCCAAGGCGGTATCTGCGTCCTACCCCACACTGCGGTTAATTTTATTCATTTTCTTAGGGATAGTACATGACGACTAGCATTTGCTTTTTCACTTTTAAGTATCTATTTTTAGCTAGTACCCACTTCTTTGGTAAGTTCTCAATGTGATTTTTTTTATATCTTATGGCAATGTAAGTATGAGAAAATCAGGTGCACTGCTGAAAACTTTCTATGGAGGAAATATGGGAAAGCAAGCAAGCACAATACTTCAATGTGTTTCTAGTTTATTGTTTCGTTTACAGGCGGTTTTTATGTTACTGCCCTCTTACCATAAAATTTTAGCGATAGCATTAAAGTGGTCTTCCGTCTTCTTAATCCATTTTCTTTTCTTGATTTTCCGTTTCTTCTATAGACTGTAGCTGTAGGACTTTGAAATCCACTGCGCATCTGAGTAATTCCTCTTTTTGATTGACTTCTTGATGAAGTGTTTTTGTAGACTAAAATCTTGTGATTTAATATGCATAATATTCACAAAGAATAATTGTGTATAGCAATAACCTCCTCTTTATGAAGCTTAGTGATTATATTTAGGAGTTACATCTGCATTTGAATTTCTACCTATTTTTTTCTACAATCTTAAGTTTGAATTGTTGGTGCCTTTCCCTTCATATTACTGCAATAATAATTTATCTATTTTTTTTAACTCCTTTTGAACTTTTAGGTATAGATTCTTGTGATTTTGAATCACATTAACTGTGTAAAGAGACCTGTTTTATTTTTTTTATTTGTATTTTTATTTTTTTAATTCGTATGTTAAATTGTATGCATGAACCAGTCAATTCTTACATTTTAAAACTGAAGAATGGCGTCAAATGCAATCAAATTTCAATAACCAATTAGTATCGTTCTACTTCTATGCAAGCAATATTGATATGTTTTCTTTTACCTAAGACTTTGTCAATGCCAGTTTACGCGTTTAACTGTCTACCTTACTGTAATTCTTTCTGGGTTCGGTCATATGTGATACTTTTTGTAATTTTTGACTTCTTCCACTGGTGATGTTGTATAAATTCTGCTAGAATAATACCCTTGCCTCACACGAATTACTGGTCCTAATGCATTTTACTTTCAACCTTACTGATTTCTTATGGACTCAGTCATCATGTGTGATATTTTAATAATTTTTTACTATATCTACGGCTGATATTTTGGTAAGTTCTGCTAAAATGCACTTACCTTATTATGAAGGACTGGTTCATTATGCGTTTGACATCGAATTGTTTTCGTTGTGTATTCATTCATAATGCATGGTATTTTTATAATTTTCACTTTCTTTCGCCACAGATTGTTTATTTGTTCTAAACTTGCCTTATATGAGTGATTGGTCATTTTTCAAAGTTGAAACAAATGGTGGACAGTTTTTTAATAAATCTAGATCTCTTTACCTTTGGAAACTGTTTTTGGTCTTTACAGGTGAATGAGTTATTGAGGACTGTAATATCAGCTAGTGTTTGACAAATGGCTTCAGTGGGTTTAGCACCTACATCTGGCTTAAGGGATACTGTGGGGGTTGATAGGTTGCCTGAGGAGATGAATGACATGAAAATCCGGGATGACAAGGTAGGTGCATGGTTTAGAAATTTGTACTAAAAAGCATTATTCTGTGGAAGTATTCTTCCTGTCTGGATTGTGATTATAGAGGACTAATTTTTTCATAGGAAATGGAAGCAACAGTAGTGGATGATAATGGGACTGAGACAGGCCACATAATTGTAACAACAATTGGCGGACGAAATGGCCAGCCAAAGCAGGTACGTAGGCACGTGTGTGAGCCCCTCCCGACTCCCACCCATCCAACCCCACCATTCCCCTTCTTTCTCTCCCTTTTTCCCTCTGCTGTCACCGTTGCCCTCTGCGACTTCCATGGTACCCCAAACTCCCTTTATTGGAAATGAGCCATCCGCTAACACCAACCAGTAACAACAAAAAGAATTGGAATATCTCTAGGGAAAAGGAAAGAAGGATGTGGGGCAAGTGGTTATCATTTCCAGTTTGTTTATTGAATTTTAGAAATGTTTCTTTTCCCTTACCGTGGACTTGTCTTATAACTTCTAAGAGACAGTGCTCTTGTTTTACAAAAGGAAGGAGTTCGTTGTTTGGGTGGTAGAGGGCCAAATGACAATTTTTACACAAGATGGTTTAAATATAATTTGTGTGAAATGTTTTTGCATTCAGAAAAAAGGCCAGGGAGACAAAAACAATTAATATTTCAAACTGAAAATTGGTTGTATACTTGTATGAAAGTGTGTGATTAATATAGATGTGTTTTATGAAAGCTTAGACGCATCATATAAAGTCATTTTGCATGTACAGCGTGGTCATTTTTTTTGTTGTTGATTTATGATGGAATTTTGATTATCAAGCTTCACATTTCCCTTTTTATTTTGGGGGATATTGGTTAGACAATCAGCTACATGGCTGAACGCATTGTTGGGCAAGGATCATTTGGAGTAGTATTCCAGGTAATATGTTGCATTGTTTGGCATCGGGAAAGAGCTGGATCGTAGATACTACTGTATTTTGCATATTATTGCTGGCTCAATCATCAATTTCACAATTTGTCATTCTTTTTTCTTGCTTATTCAGGCTAAATGTTTAGAGACTGGTGAAACAGTTGCAATAAAGAAGGTTCTTCAGGACAAAAGGTACAAGAACCGAGAGCTACAGACAATGCGTCTTGTTGACCATCCAAATGTTGTTTCTTTGAAGCACTGCTTCTTCTCAACAACTGAAAAGGATGAACTATATCTCAATTTGGTTCTTGAGTATGTGCCTGAAACTGTTCATCGTGTTGTCAAACACTATAATAAGTTAAATCAGAGGATGCCACTGCTTTATGTGAAGCTGTACACTTACCAGGTATTTGGTTGGTGTTTGGTGCATTGTTTGGTTTTCTTTGTGCTCTGTGAACTGTGGTAATTCTGATAAATGTTAATTTATTTCCTTTTTATTTTGCAAATTGTCATTTTACGTCATATTTCCTTCATTGTTGCTTTTCGCCCATGTTCAAGGTTATGTGGAATAGTCATCTGATACTCATTCTTCATTGATATTGGGTTCTGTTTTGAAAGTTCTTTCATTCATCACATGATAATGCTTGAGTAGGTAAATGGAATATTATTAGCTGGAGTTTCATCACTTTTGATCAAACATGATGCTATTATATTCATGGATCTGGAGATTCCCCTGATTGAATTTTTGAAGAATCTGAAGTTTTGTATTCTTTTACTTATCATTTCTGAGCAGTATTTAGGAGGGCTGATATCGACATAAAATATGGCTGGTTAATGGTACTCATAACTGTTTGGCAGATTTTCAGAGCTCTGTCTTATATTCATGGTGTTCTTCGAGTATGTCACAGGGACATAAAGCCTCAAAATTTGTTGGTACGTGCGCTTTAGATTATTGCTTTCTGCACTTTGTTGTATCATCTCTTCTTTATCTTGTCAGAACTTTGTACTTTTTTTGGCACCAAACATAATTCTTGAGGTATTTAACCCCTTGGATGTGTCTTCCAGGATTAAATATTCCTTGTGCAACAGTTTTATATCTTTATGGTTTATAAAAAAAAATTAAAGGCGCCACATGTGTGAATGTGGAATTTCTTGTGATGACCCTTTTAACTTGTTATTCATTTTTTTTCAAGCTAATAAGTGACGACATTATGCAGGTGAATCCTCACACCCACCAAGTCAAATTATGTGATTTTGGAAGTGCCAAAGTATTGGTATGTAGAATTGTTCTCAAAGAAGAGATGTTTTTGAGTAAGTGGATGTTGACTATCAAGATCAATATTTTTTTGGCAGGTTAAAGGAGAGCCCAATATCTCTTATATCTGCTCTAGGTATTATAGGGCACCTGAACTTATTTTTGGAGCGACAGAGTACACTACTGCTATTGACATTTGGTCTGCTGGGTGCGTGCTTGCTGAGCTACTTCTTGGACAGGTATGTTTGTGTATCTCTGTGTGTGTGCACATTTGTTCCCGATTCTCGTTAGTGGTTAAAGATCATTGGCAATAATAGTATTAGGATTTAATTCCCCACCCCACCCCCACCCCAATGTGCATTGTTGTTGATCTTTGTGTTTTTCAGCCTCTGTTTCCAGGTGAAAGTGGTGTAGATCAGCTTGTCGAGATCATCAAGGTCATCCCTCTCTCTCTTATGTTCTATTATTTATTTGGTTTTCACTTCTTTATTCTTTGCACCTTGATCTTTTCTTGGAGGGAAGGCACTTCTTGTTATTTTGGATTTTGTATAGATCCTGTTTTTTAAATTATGAGATATTCATCAATAAAAAAAGGGAGGGACAATATTCACAGTTTACTTGGGAAAGTCTTCATAATTGAATCAATTTCGTCTTATTTGTTTAACAAAACTGATATGTTTCCAGGTTTTGGGTACTCCAACAAGAGAGGAAATAAAATGCATGAACCCTAATTATACTGAATTCAAATTTCCACAAATTAAAGCCCATCCATGGCACAAGGTACTTATATAGTAGTGTGTTTGTGCTCGTCTCTGTTCGCCATTTGCTTATGTTTTACCATGTTCTTATCCAATTGGCACCAGATATTTCATAAGCGCATGCCTCCGGAAGCTGTTGATCTTGTTTCAAGACTGCTGCAGTATTCTCCGAATCTACGTTGCTCAGCTGTGAGTTTTTTTTGGGGGGGGGGGGTGGCGTGAGGGTTGGGGGTAAAGAATAGAAGCAGCCTTGGTTTCTGGCATTTAGAAAAAACCAAGTAAAATTACGGCAAAGTACCCGAGGTTAACCGTCATTACAAGAAAACTCAGTTATAATTGAAAATTACAAATGCCCTGACATTTGTTCTTATCTCACGAAAGTGCATCCTCGTCTCTCAAATTGGATATCTCTACGTAGGGCTGTGAATGAGCTGAATAGGGCCGGACTCGAGTTTGGCTCGAGCTCGATACGAGCTTCTATAATTGAACTCGAGCTTGGCTCGCTGAACATCATAAGTTCGCGAATAGTTCGAGTTCGACTCGTAAAAAGTCGTTAATTGTGTTTGGAGAATGTAGCTCGAGCTCGGCTCTTAAGAAGCTCATTTAATATGTTCGACGGGCTTGACTCAAGCTCGGCTCTGATAAAGCCATTTTAATTAGACTGATGAGGTTAGCTCAAGCTCGGCTCATACAAAAGCTCATTTTTAATATGTTACAGCGAGCTTAGCTCAAGCTTGGCTCGTACAAAAGCTCTTAAACGAGCTTAGTTTTACCTCGGCTCGTAAAAATCTCGTTAATGTGTTTACCAACCTCGGCTAGTAACTTGTTAATGTGTTAAATGAGATCGACTGATTAAATGATAGAAGGGCCCAAAATATATGTTAGATTTCAGTCAAATACAACGTGTTATGAAGCACAGTATAATTTAACTATATAAATAATGTCAAAGTATCCAAACCGACACAATTTGAAGGTTGGATTGATCAATTTGATAAATATATGAAGGCGATTTTTAGAAAATACTCCCTCCTATTTTAAATAGATGCAATTTGAGCTTTTTCAACTTTGAAAAATATATATCATTCTAGCTTTTTCCATATGTTAATTCCATTATTACCTCTAATAATAATTAACTCACCTCAAAACTTTCCTTCTTCACTGTTCATTAATTCCAATTCATCATTTATTAGGGGTAATTTTTGGCATAAAGTAATATTCTTAATTTGTGTGCACGCACAAAGCTAAAGTGAGATCCATTTAAAATAGGAAGGGGTAGATAATAATATAAATATCATTAAAGATTCTTTAATTCTATCAAGTTAGAACTAGAAGAATATATGTGACGCGTGTGTACAGTGTATATATGTGACGCGTGTGTACAGTGTACACATGTTTTACATTCTCGAACGAATATTTTCAGAGAGAGCTGAGGCACGAATAGCGCTAGCGGATTGGTTCATTCATAAATCTCAAAGGGGATATGTGTAACTGTAAAACATGTGAGGTTTCTTTTGTAAGGCTCTGTTCTTTTTGGAATGAATCTGAATCTGAATCTGAATCTGAATCTGAATCGAACTGAACTGAACTGAAATATATATTAAGGGTAAATAAAAATAATAATGGTAAATAATAATAATAATAATAATAGTAATCAACAACAACAACGATAATAGTAATATTATTAGTAATAATAACAATAATAATAATAATTAAGATTAATAATAATAAGAAGAAGAAGAAGAAGAACTGAACTGAACTGAACTGAACTGAATGGACCTGAACTGAACTGAACTGGACCTGAACTGAACTGAACTGAATGAACCTGAAAAACTGAAAAATAAGTCCAAAAGAACAGGGCCTAATTAGACTAAATTTCGGGTAGTTTTGTAAGTAACCCTATTAATTTTCGTACTAAATTCCGTCCCCTCTATCAATTTGCACGTCAGGTTTAGTTTTGTAACTAACCTTACTAGTTTTATCAATTTGCACTGCAGTTGGATGCCTTGATCCATCCCTTCTTTGATGAGCTGCGTGAACCAAAGACTGATCTGCCTAGCGGTCGTTTTCTTCCTCCACTATTCAACTTTAAGCCTCATGGTACCAATTTTCCCACTTTGAAATGATTTTATTCAGGTTTTGTTATCAGTGGTGACCGGTGAATTGTTTTTATATTACTATTGCTTCTTTTTTTCAGAGTTGAAGGGTGTTCCTATGGAGACGTTGGTTAAGCTGATTCCCGAGCATGCTAGGAAGCAGTGTCTCTTCCTGGGGTCGTGATTTCTCCAAGTACTAAACATATTGCCTTGTGTCATTTCAGGATTCGTACCTTACTTGTTGTTGCTTTGTATTATTAGTATTTTGCCTTGTTCTGTAAAAGCAGATCCTGAGAAATTATAAGTTATTGCTCGAACCTCAATGGTGTTCTGGTTTGTACTGTTATCTTTGTGGTCCACGGATGTTCGGTAACTATTTATCTTTTTGTTGAGATCCATCGCAAACTTTATTTCGGTTTTAAAAAATCAGAGTATTATTCTCAGAGTAGTGTGGGTTTTCTGAAATTGTCGATATAAAAGTATGATTAGATTTTGATCTGAGGAATCTTTCCTTTTTTAAGAATTATATATAAATTTTAGATTCATCATTCATATTCACGAATCGTCCACTAGTCCATGCCAATTCCTCCCAATACCTCCCAAGAAAAATATCAAATTGGATCCCAAACTGACGGCTTAGTGTGAGCTTACCCATGTAGTTATGCACTCTTCATATAGGAATCAGTTTTCTGAAAGATTCTGGTTTTTGTACTTTGGTACCTTAGAGGAAGGGGCGCCCAAGACTTCACTGGGACTAATGTGTGCTAAAGATTGTCATTGTTGCATATCCGCTGGTCGTAATGACTTTCTGATTCAGAAGTTGGGGTTCACATAGGTTTGAATTCAGATGTTATAGGGTGGTTTGGTACGATATACTCTTATTTTTTTTGCCACACTATACTGTATTGAAAACACTTGTGGAGAAAATCATACCATGCCGTATTGAGATTTCGGCAATACCAGAAACTCTGCTGTATACCGGAAAATATCCTCTTCAATTTTCTTATGCCCCATAATCTATTAAACTCATTGATTTATATACCAGCATATTGGGAGAAATATTGGTATACCTGACTTTCGGTGTATACCAAAAACTGAGGTATGCTAAATTTCTTTGGTATGTATTGTATAACCAGAAAATTAAAATGAATACTCTTATCATACTGAAAATATCAGTTTGATACTTATTTTTTTGGTGCGATAAAATTTGAAATTGTTTGTATCCAACAAGGGCTAATTTTCGGAGGAATTTTTACGACTAAATTAAACTACTTCGTGATATTCTTATCCAGACAGTTTTGAAGTTTGAGAATTGATTTATAAAATAAATTAAACCAAAGTTAGCTAATGGTGATGCAATTAAAAAGGTACTAAGAAGGAAAAAATACAAGAAAAAATCAATCAAGAAGTAATGATCCTCAGAATGCTTTCCCTTAATTTATTCATGCGCAATTGATAGTTGAAACTAAGTTTAATTCCTCTACTTGTAGGATTAGTTATTTAAATATTCCAGCTCTCGCTGGAGCAACGATGAAACGTAGATTAACTATTAATTATCATTTCTCAATTTCAAAATTAATAATTAACGCTCTTGTGTTCCTACGATTTGATTATCCTCATATATATACTATTTCATTAGAACTAGCACACAATTATGTTGTAAACACCCACAATTATATAGTCAATTATCTTCTTTCGGTGTCAAATCAACTATTTAAGCATGCATAAATCGGGATCAATTATTCACACATGAACAATAAGGAATGAGCAAATGAATAGAGAATATGATTTAATTTAATCAATTGCAAGACATGAATATTTTAAGGTACTAACAGTTATCTTCGAACCATAAAATAAATTCGCCAAAAATCATTGCTATACTCCAAAAAAATAAGACAAAAATATTTCAAGAATTGATAAAGAGAAAAAAGAAAAATTGACGAAGATAAGATTTTGTCAGGTCTTCAATCTTCAATCTTCGTGTGTTGCTCTTTGTTTCTCGTATCTTTAGCATGTTTTGGCTCTTCACGGTGAATAGTAATGTGATTTTCGTCCCCTATAGTTGAATATGGGGGGAGGGGAATGTTAGGGATATGCCCTCGAATGCCACTCAGAGGATGAAAGAGTAAGAGCATTTGTATTGTAATTATGAATATTTAATAAGTCAATAATTATTTCTATATTATTGTATATCACTGGCATTGTGATTTGGTATATAGAATAATAGTCCTTGCATTTGAGATCAAACATTCTACTCCTTATGGAGATAAGGAGATAGGCACTGGAAGTGTTTAGAGCTCGAATGCTTAACTCGTTCGCAAGTCGATAAAACTTAACTGGGCAATAAGTTTAGACAAAACTTGTATAACGTGTACTTTGACATGTAGAGTGTCGGTCTTCACTAAGGATTAGTGGGAGCACACGTTGTAGGTATGCTAATGAGATTAGTATACTCGAACACGACTCACCTCGATTCGGTCACATGGATATCACTCAGGGTTTGTCAATGACTGGATCGAAAGGTTGTGATAGGTATACGTAGACCTTTGACTTGAGGTTTCTGTAGGAGATGTGCTTGTGACATTAAGTTAGTCATTAGAGTAGTTCGATCCAATCGCCGGTGGGTGGGGTCAACCTCGAAATGCAACTTAGTGGACAAGTAGCAGTCTCTACTAAATACCAAAATAGAATTGTTTCTCCTGTAAGTGAGCAAGTAAATGTCCTATGCGGTTAATGACAAATGAGATTATAAGTCTTTGGCCAAAGCATTTAGAGCTAGTTGTATTTGATACACGAGAGCTCGATGATCTCAGTTTGTATTAACAGAAAGCATAGAGTCAAGTTACAGTAGGGTTTGACTTTACCATGACCCTAATACTTGACCGGGACATATAATTGAAGGGTTTATACGTATACGGTATTCACGACATAATGGTTTTGGAATGATCCGATCATTCGTTCTTAGTTGGGTTACGGTACGAAACACTAGACTGGCTAAGTGTTACCCGTACTCCTTGGTTCCTCCCATTGCCGATTAAGACGGACCTACGGAGTCGCGCACAAGGATATTTGATGGATAAATATGTATTTATTATCTCCTCATTAATATTGGATATTAGATATCTAATATTATTTATTTGATAAATCATGCGGTCTAGTGAATTGAAATTAATTACCGGGTAATTAATTTAATTCATAAATAATTATTTCTTGGAAATATATTATTATAATTTTGTATTTGATAAAATTAATTAATTAGATTAATTAATTAAGTATGAATACATTTGGGATAAAACGAAGTCTATTTAAAGGACTAGACACGCGAATGTCCGGTACACGAATCAAGTGGCTCGACTTGTTTTCTCACCTAAACTCAAGTGGGCCGCCCCCCTCTCATGCTTGGAAATTCACCATGTGTTGTGTGGGGGGCGTTAGTCATATTTTACAAAGTTGAGGACAAAATGCATGAGATTTGGAATCTCATCATTTTGATCACTTTGTATTATATATTGAGATGTCTTTCACACCTCAAACGAGAGTTGAAAAAAATACACACCCACTAATACTTGATCAGTCGTGAGTTCACAAGGTAGGAGGAGAAAAATTTATTTTCTATTTCTTGTACATCTTTGAGAGAAAGAAAAGGAAGAAGAGAAAAGAAGAAAAACCGTATCAATTCCTAGCCGTGTTCTTTGAGAACGAATTGATATTTTATTTTTCCGATCAATATCCAACGCGTGATAACGTAGAGACATTCAACATTTTCGGTGTTGGATCATTCAACAAGCTACAACGAATTGGATTCGTGTTCGTGTCGGTAATCGGGAAAAGGCTTGCTTGGGTTTTTCCTTCGAAGATTATATTATCAAAGGACTACGAGGATAAGTATTCTTTGATTATCTTTCTCGTTATTTATATTCGTTTATACGATGCTTGATCGGTCCATTTTTTTGGGGTTTGGTTTTTTCCGGTTGGACCGGTTTATTTTCCGCTGCGTATTTCGTTTTTAATCACCGAATCCCAACAGTGGTATCAGAGCGAGGTCTATGCGATCGTATATTCAATATTTGCATTTGGAATGCTTGATTATTTTTTATGATTTAGAATCATAATTGTTTTAATTGTTGATGTTTAATTGTTCATCTAAAAATTATTTTTCATGATTTTATGTTACAATATAAATCTATTTTTCTTTTGAAAAACTGATTTAATTGTGTATATAAAAATTAGAAAAATATTATTTTTGGATTCGGGACAAAAAAATGAGCCGGAAAATTGGCCGGACCCGACAGCTCGGGGTTGCTTGGCCGGGCTGGTCAAATTGGCCGGGCAGGCATTGGCTGGCTTACCGGCCCTGCCGTGTCATGGCTTGGCCCGAGCCTTGTGTTTTCCGACTCCATTTTTTATATTTCGTTCGGTAAATTAATTTCCAGCAAATTAAATTGGATTTAATTTGACTAAAATATAATTATGGTAATTTTATTTTAAGGGGATTAATTTAATGAAATATTTATTTTGTCTGGAGCAAATTAAATTAACGGTTAAGTGAATTAATTTGATTAATTCTAATTGTTGGATTAATTTTTGTTGATTAGATTAATTTTATATTAATCATTATTGCTATTTATTTTAATGTAATTGTTGCATTAATTTTGAATGGGGATGTATTTCATGGACCTAGTTTTGAATCGTTTGTTTTTGTTCGATTGGATTGTAAAAGCCGTTTTGATCCTATTTATTTTACTAAAAATTTGTATAGGATGCAATTTTTCAAATGTAAAATTTATATGTAATGACGAAGACCGGAGGAAGATCCGCTCGAGAAGACGAAGATTCAAGACCGAAGACATGTAATTAGATTATGATGTTTTTGTTCTAGGAACGGTCCATGAACGACATGTTGTTAGTTTTAGGTTGTGTATGTTTTCATATTGTAAGACAAACAAACAAACCGACAAACCGCATTTATAAACGGATTAATGTGCAAAGTGTAACATATAATCGCGTTAATATAAAGGTTACGAGGTTTCCTACCCTCCGTCAAACTCATGGAAAATTGAAATCTAAACCGGAATATTCTTCTTCCGAGTATGTCGGGGTAATATTTTTGGGGAAAGTTGATAAATTCCTAGAGTGCATTAGATGCCTTTGGTTGTGACAAATCAAACCCCTATAAACCGTATGGGTTGCCGGGTAAGATTCAATTGTCAGACTAATAGGAGTTGACGGTTTAAACTTAGATAGTTCAGCGAGCCATAGAAACCGAATAGGTTGAGGGCAAGTGAACTAGGGGTAAAAGAAGATCGAATCATCCATTAGATGGGTTGGTGTTAGACACCACTTTATGAAGAATAATAGAATAGAAACCGTATGGGTTGCCCTCTATTAAACTTTGTAAAGAAATCGATCACTACTATGAAGTCATCCAAGACTTCCGGATTTAACTTGGGAGTGTGTAAATGCCGATAAAATAGTGGGAGCCGAGTTATGAATAAAGAAAGTCCTTAAATTTTTTACTCGGATCATAGTTAAACAATCACTAACGAATCTTAAATTATTCTCTGCAGTTAACAAAACTCTCAATATGACAAAGAATCCACTCGCTATACTACTTGCAAAGAACGTCCTGACTGGTCCGAACTATGTGGATTGGCTTCGGAACTTGAGGATTGTCCTAACTATGGAAATGCTGGGATACGACTTGGATGCGGACATCCCAGCGGCTCCTGCAAGAACCCGAGCCAATCAGGAAGATGTCGATGCCCATAAGAAATGGGTAAAATACGACATAAGAGTGCGAGGGTACATGTTAGGCTCAATGACCAATGAGCTTCAATGTTCCCATGAAAAGATGATGTCTTCGAGATCCATCTTAGCGCACCTGGCTGAGCTCTATGGAGAGCATAGCCGAACTGCTAGATATGAGATATCGAAGCAATTATTCGGCACCATGATGAAGGAAGGAGACAGGATTGGAGACCATATCCTCAAGATGATGTCGATGATTGAGAGATTGGAAGCTCTTGATTTTCAGATTCATGCATCTCTCCAAACTGACCTTATCCTGCAGTCACTTCCTGGCTCATTTTGCCAATTTGTCATAAACTTCAACTGCAATGAAATTGCATGTAACTTAGCGGGGCTAATGAACAAACTGGCAACTACCCAGTCTCAGATGAAGACAAAGGGAAAAGAAGCTGCACTTGTAATTTATTCTGGGACTTGGAAGTCGAAGAATAAGAAGAAAAAGAACAAGAAGCAGTTAGGTCCAATAGTCAAGATCGACAAGGGAAAGGGCAAGGCCCCAATGGTTCAAAAGAGCAGGGGGGCCAAGAAAATGGATGTATGCCTCAACTGCGGTGAGCTAGGCCACTGGTGTAATATCCGGAATTTCTACTACTGTTGTCTAATATTATTTTATCCGAGTTATATTGTACAACGTGGAATCTGTACAGTATGGATAAAATAAATGAAGGACTATGATATCTGTATTGGTATAATTGTCGTACTTGGTCGACAATTGCATTTGAGGATAATGTGTATCATATAAGGATATTATTGGAAGGAGTATGTATATTTAGTATGTCGTGTATACGTATCTAGTATGTTGAGACGTTGGACAAGAATAGCTGAAAATGGCTAAGTGTAGCATTATTAGCGCACGCTAATATACATGCCTACCGCACGATATCGTGCAGGTTTAGTGCATGCTAATGGTAAAGGATAGCTCACGCTAGTGCAGACCAGATCAGAAGGAATCTATGCGTGGACCCGGCCACTTTCGGCGCATGTGCCGACGAGGTCAACGGTTGTTTGTTGTGAAGGGTTAGCGCACGCTAATGCGCATTGTTAGCGCACGCTAACATCAAAATGGTCCAAAGGGAATCTTATACTTGTCAGAGCTTTCGGCATGTGGGGACACATGGGTAGGTGCAGACTGTAGCAAGTCAACTATGTGTAGCGCACCCTAGGGCTGAAGGCTTACGTACGCTTAGTAGAGGCTATTACGTACGTTATTGCATGGGCATTGCGTACGTAAATCATTGTATGTAGTTAGGCAGTAGCATCTGGACTGCGATAGCGCACGCTAACAAAGACAGTTAGCGCACGCTAAGCTTGTAACGTACGCTAAATGAAGATGTTAGCGTACGTTAATAATGTACAGTATATATATCAGTACAGTTGGCCATTATTCGTCATTTCCATCCATTTCTTCATGTGAACCGATAGAGAGAGCCTTGAGAGGTATTTGAGGTTCCCAAACACTGAGAGATGATGATCTTTAACAAGATTAAGGTGGAGAGTATGGATTAAAGCCTTGTTCTTGAAGTTATTCATGATTCTTGGAAAAGAGTTCAATTGTTCTTCTTCTTGGTTCATCTATACAAGGTAATTTCGTATCCCTTTGATAGTGGTTCGTTTTTAAGGATGATTACTTGTGAGGAAGCGAGTTGGATTATCTTGTGATGATGTTATTCAATGGGATTTTGATAAGAGTTCTCGGATGTTAATTAAGATTCTCCATACTTTAAGAATTGTGTTTCATTTAACCCGATAAAAGATGGATTTCTGAAATATGTTGATTTCATATGAATCATGATATGAGGTTATATTCCAGCTTAAGTATGATATGATATGATGATTATGTATATGAGGTGTTGGTGTTTTGGATATGAATATGGGATATTAGTAACTAGAGCTAAGATACGTGTTTTAATATAATATTCGTATAAGAACACGAATATGATTTCGAGTATGGTGATGAGATTGAATTTGGAAAAGTTATTGTTAATCTTGGAGCATGATTTCCTTTTCATTCGTATTCGTAGTCTCAAGGTGTTAGTCGATGCTTGGAATGCATGCAACTGTACAACATTAGTGCACGCTGAGGTTACTGGCTAGCGCACGCTAACGTGAGCAACTTAGCGCACGCTGCGTTATGTGCTTAACGTGCGCTAAGTAGGCAGACAATGCAATATTTTTGTGTTGTGGTTATGAAATCATTATGGTTTGAATTGGATTGATCAGACTAGTGGTTAATCGAGATGTTGTAGAACCATTGGTTTGTTGATTGGATTGTTGATTGTTATCGAACTTGTTGTTTATCGAATTACTGTAATAGGTTGAGAATATTGATCGGTGATTATAACTATGTGTTGCGGTCGAGCTCTAGAATGTTCATAGATTGCTTTGATCGGGGCTGAGGAGTTTGTAGACGACAGCATGGAATTGGTAACGGCTTCATCGGTATCGAGGCAAGTTACTACTTGCACAGTTTATAATATTTGATGAATGATCTCAGTTTCATTCGTTTATAATTCGTATAGCAATGATTATTATTGTGAACCATGGAGATTTAGATTTTACGTTTTTTTTCTGATCTTGGGAGTTAAATCATAATGTATATGATTTATTTCGGTTATTGGCATATTCGGGTATCGAGGTTACATTGTGATAAAGACGAGGATATGAGTATCTATAGTCCACGGTACATTTAGAACGCCGAGCATTAAGGATAATCGCCGGTGATGATTTGACATCGAGATTTCTCCTGAAGTACTAGGGACAAGTATCTTAATTTGATTTCGGTTAGTGTTGATGATGTTGATCATGCAGGTTGTCATTCATGTTGCTGAACATGAGGTTGCCCTAGTTGTTTTATCATAGTGTCGTTCATGTTATTGATTCATATATTGTTCATGTTTATGAACATATTGATATGCATATGTGTATGCATAATTGTATTGTTTATGTTGTGTTGATCCGACGGGATCGAGCGATCTATGCTGAGGGCGCTGGATCGGATGTCCACTATGCGTTGGTCCGACGGGATCATCACGGGGATCTATGCTGAGGGCGCTGGATCGTTGGACGGGTTTTCCACCATGCGTTGGTCCGACGGGATCATCATGGGATCTATGCTGAGGGCGCTGGATCATTGGATTACCCAGTGATGTGTTGATGGAATCATATGGATTCACATCATTGATTTTATCATGTGTTGTTGTGTATATGTATATTGTTGGTTATCCACCTCGTGTTGATCTTGTAGGATGACATTGGGATCTATGCTGAGGGCGCTGGATCATGGAATTTTCGTTGAGTATACATGATTGTTATTGTTTTTGAGCATATTGATGTGGTCATATGAGTATGCATTTGTAGGTCTTGTGTTAAGACCGTGTCCGTATGATGTATTGATCTGATCTCGGATTAGACTGACGTGATTGTCGTGGTATTATGCATCTCTAGGTATGTCCCGTATTTCCCTTGGTATTTGTCTTTGATGGACAATCGGTTTTTGTGTTGAGATTTGATGATGTTACCCGATGGATTTGGGTTGGACAGAGTTAGTAGATTTCGTAACAGTGAGTTATGATGATGTTTTGAGAACCTTGGGTACTGTGCGAGATGTGAATGTTGGTAAAGTTATGACGATAAGATTACATTGGTCGTATTCTTATTTTGTATTCTCATTGGTATGTAATTATTAATGTGATGTGACGGTTATCATTATTGGATATTATGGTTGACCCCGTCGTGGGCTTTCTTTTTAGGTTCTTGAGATATCGAGCTTGTAGCGGTCGTGGAGAGATGAGCTTTCCGGAGGATACTGGCTAGGGCATGTAATTGTGTATTGAGTTTCCTGATCAGTTGTGGTATTCCGCTGCTAGACTATATTTTTAATTGTTTATCTTTTCCGCTGCGTGAGTATTTTTAAATGGACTTTTGGTATCTGGTAACTTAGGTTACTTTGGCAACCGTTTTCTAAAATATTTTGTCGGTACGTGTAAGCGATAGCTTAACGTATGTTTTTAAACTGTTGAGTTCTGGCATTTCAGGCCTTGACCTTTCAAATGAGATTTTACGACGGTTTTGATAAACGACTTTTATAAAGTCTTCGAATGTTTTAACTAGATAATATCGTCGTTAGCCTCTTGGGCGTTTGTAAATGTTTGCGAAAATTTCCTTCAGCCTTGTGGGTTCCATCTCGGGGCCCACGGCGTTGTAATATTCCTGGATGGCTCTGGGGGTGTTACAGAATATGGTATCGGAACTTGGGTTGAGAAAACCTAGGCAGTTGGGTCGAGTCAGTTCGTGTTTTTGTCGCGTCATTTGAGTTGTCGATTGACAAATATTAGATCCGTGAGTTTTATTATTCACTCGGGCTTGTGCATTATGTGATTTACCAGTGTGGTACTGGGGTTGTAAATTTTTCCAAATGGTATTAACGTATTTCTTCAGATAGAAATGTGTTGTGTTCTCGAGTTGAACTGAGTTTGCAAAATATGTGTTTTGAAAATATCTGTGTCGAGTATTTTCTAGAGTTGGTACATGTGCCAGTATCACGGGAACCATCGGCTTCACAATCTGTAAGTATTTAGATTTTTGAATTGCATTGAGATTTATTGCCGTTCTAAGTTGATATGTTTTGAGATTCAGCAGAATATTAATCGTTACAGTATAAGGTGACAGAGTTGGGACAGGATTGATGAACTTGAGAAGTTATGATTTTGTAAATCAATATGTCGGTTAAGTTTTGGAACGGAGTTGTGCATTTGGGAGAAATGTTGTGGATGGATGAGAAGAACATGTAGTCATATTAATTCATTTTGAGATATATGAACTATTTTTGAGCATTTGAAAATAATACTTTTCAAAATGAATGTTTTACGGATGTTTTACGAAAAATGATTTTGGGCCAAGACCCATTGATTTTGAAACAGTTTTATAACTCAGGACTTGAGATCCGAAAAGGGTTTTCTACTTTTAAATTTCTTGTAATGTGGAACGGGATATGGGCTGAGACCCTAATGTTCCAAAAGGCTTTTCTATTTTCTAAAACTCCCGAGATTTGTAAAATACTTTACCAATCATTTATCTATTTTATTACTACCTTTCAGGGTTTTTGTTTACTTGTTCAAATGAAACTTCTCGGGAACTCTTTCGTTGTATTGATTTGTTTCAATGTTTTGTCATAGCATAGTTGAGGTGATCTAGAATGGGTTAATGATTGACGTTGCGAGTCATATGTGGAAAAGGAGTTTTGGGTCGGAGCTTATATATTGAAATTCTGGAACTCTATTGTATGGTTTTCCGAAGTAATGTCAGTGGAATTGGTGACGAACCGAATTGGTATACAGGAGTATAGATGTAGTCGAGCAATTGCATAATTACATTTTGTTAAATTGTGTGGATTCAAAGGAAACTGTTATCGAATACTTGGCACCAGCGAACCGATTTAAATTCTTTGAAAATTTATTTTGTGGTCTTACCAAACTTTATGTTTCGAGTTTTGAAAATTTTTGAAAAGAACTTTCGAAAATTTGTCTACTTGATAAGATTATATGATTTCGAACTAGTTTTGAAAATGTGATGGATATACATACGCATTTAGTGCATAGTACATATCATGGTGAACTTATGAATGTGGCTCACAAACTGGATAATACATCAGTATGGTATGATGAAAAGAGATTCGAACTTTAGTATGGTAGTTTGGTTATCCAGGTATGATCGGTTGATTTATTGGATAATAGAAATATGTTGCGTGTTGTAGGTTCATGCACATGATATAATTTTGGAACTTTGGATTTTGTGAAACAAGGACATATGTGCTATGTGATTCCATTGGTATGGTAGTAGCGCGATTTTACCATAGTGGTTTTTGAATGATTTCTTTGTAAGTGTAGATTTGGGTATGGTGCCCCCATGCTGGTTGTTTTGGATATTGAGTGGTCGTTCCCACTCCATGTATGATTGGGTATGTTCGTCGATTTGTGATTGGTTGTTCGTATGCCGAGGGATATGTTCACCAGTCAGGTATGTTTATTGAGATCCACTGTATGTGATTGGTGTGTTGTTTTGAGAATGTTATTCTTTCGTATATCTATTTCTGTGGTTCTGTGTTGACCGTGTTGGAGCTTACTGTGTGAAGGTATTCTCGATTATTGTTGATCGTTCGTTGGTCATATTGGAGTTTATCATGATGATGATATTCTCGATTGTGTTTTGACCTCTGGTTGGTCATATTGGAGTTTATCATGATGATGATATTCTCGATTATGTTTTGACCTCTGGTTGGTCATATTGGAGTTTATCATGTTGATGGTATTCTCGGTTGCGTTTTGACCTTTAGATTGGTCGTATTAGAGTTAATCATGTCGATGATATTATCGGTTAATTTATGGGTTGATCATTGCTGGTGATCATCTGAGCGTTCAGATTTTGTGTCGATATTTCGGGGTTTGTTGCTATTGTGTTGGACAGTTGTTTCACAGATGTATAATGTATTATTGATTTTTAGCAGATTGGGACTTGATTATGTAATCAGGCAGACATGATTTGACACGGATAGCTTATTTCGTCCAGAGATGATATATTTTGTTGAGACTCATGGAATGTGATTGTAAGCGTGTTGAAGATTTACAGTGAAGTCATTTGCTAGTATCTCAGGAGATCGTCGACTTTGCGCATTTGTAAGTATGCTATTTTGGTTATTCGACAATATTGATGATTGATCGTTGTCGTGATGGTTTCGGAATATCTTGGGTTGAACGGTTTGTTTGTCTCTTTATGACTGATTGCAAGTTTCGAGGACGAAACTTATTTTAAGTGGTGTAGTATGTAATATCCGGAATTTTTACTACTGTTGTCTAATGTTATTTTATCCGAGTTATATTGTGCAGCGTGGAATCTATACAATATGGATAAAATAAATGAAAGACTAAGACATCTGTATTGGTATAATTGTCGTACGTGGTCGACAATTGCATTTGAGGATAATGTGTATAATATAAGGATATTATTGGAAGTGTTGGAATATTTATTCCACACATTATTTAATTTGTGTTTTGATGATTAAAGTTGCTAAACAACAAAACAACATTAAGGAGAAGCAAAATGACGATGCAGACGAAGACGCAAAAAGTTGCAATCTGGACTTAATTAGCGCACGCAAGTCATCATACGTTAGCGCACGCTAACGAGGAGTAATCTGCATTCCAGCCAAGTTCCGAAGTGAAGTCAGCTGATAGGATAGCGCACGCTACACGTTATCATTAACGCACGCTATCGAGGAGTAATCTGCATTCCAGCCAAGTTTCGAAGTGAAGTCAGCTGATAGGATAGCGCACGCTACACGTTATCATTAACGCACGCTATCGAAGTCTTGTTACCGTTGTGAAGGAATTCAGACACAGAATAACGTATGCAATGAAGTCAGCATTAGCGCACGCTACAAAGAAGGAATAGCGCATGCTAAGCAGTTTGAATCAAGTCAATCAGAACGTTGGGAAAAGCAGGTCAAAGTCAGCATATCAAATGGATACTTTGACAAATCATGCAACATATATATTGGATTAGCGCACGCTACAAAGGAAATGGTAGCGCACGCTAACTGTCAAGGACAGTAGCCACTGGACTGAAACATAAAGTGATTAACGCACACTACGTGAAATACATTACGCACGCTAAAGCAAAAATGTGAGATAGCGCACGCTAAGAAGGAAGAGCTAGCGCACGCTAGCTAGTCAACTGGCAGCAACGGCTAGTTTATGGAAGGAAGGCTATAAATACCAAGGAGTTGGTATTATTCCATACAACAACATTGAGCAAAGCATACATACGTGTTATATCATTGTAAACATTATAGTTGTTGTTCTTGAGCTTAATTAAGAGTGATTGAGTGAGATCATACACGAGCGAGAAAAAGAAAAGATACGATTTGATTCGGTGTTATTAGGATCAAGGATCCGGCATTGTTAGAATCACAATCGCTATCTTAGTGAGGTTTATCTAGTACCGATAGAAAGCTAGAGTGGTTGATTCCTTATCCAATAGAAAAGGAAAACCGGTTTTACTCGGACCGATAGAAGACGAGCTTGAAACGGTAATCCCTCGACTGATTGAAGAGAGGCGTAGAGGTTTTGATCTTAAACCTATAGAAAAAGATCTTGAGAGAGAGGACGTAGGCACGTTTGGCCGAACCTCTATAAATCGCTATGTCGTTTATTTTCCGCACCTTATTTACGCTTCCGCACAAACGGCACAAATATCCGATTTTATACCAACAATTGGTATCGGAGCGGTACTACAATACGCGGCTTAACATCCGAGGAGAAGATCCAAAATGGCATTTCAAATGGCTCCCATCGAAGGACTTGCTCTCAACCGACCACCATTTTTTGATGGATCAAATTTCATGACTTGGAAGAAGAAAATGTCTATTTTCATCCGAGCTTTCGATATCGAATTATGGAAGGTGATTTGCCTTGGTCCCAAAATTCCGACGAACTCAAACGGAACTCTCAAAACCTTTGAAGAGTATGACGATGCGGATTGGAAAAACGACCATTTCAACTGTAAGGCAACTCAACTCCTTTATTGTGCCTTAAATCCGAAAGAACACAACCAGATATCATCGTGTGATAGTGCCAAAGAAATCTGGAAAATGCTTGAGGTAACACACGAAGGTACGTCTCAAGTCAAAGAGACGAAGATAAACATGCTCCTTCACGATTATGAATTATTCCAAATGAAGGAGACGAATCCATCTCGATTATGCTCGATCGATTTTCGGTCATCACTAATGGATTAGCATGTTTCGGAAAACCACTTTCGAGTAGTGAGAAAGTAAAGAAAATTCTCCGATCACTACCTCGAGAATGGGACGGTACGGTTATGGCAATAATGGAATCCAAAGATTTAAATACTCTGGATTTTAGTGCTCTCGTTGGTTCTCTTATCAACTACGAGATTGTTCTAAAATCTCGAAATGCCAAACCAAAACCGAAGGAAAAATCGATAGCCTTCAAGGCTAAGGTGCCGAGAAAGAAAGAAGAAATTCCGGTGGACGATAGCGACGAAGAAATGGCATATTATGCCAAAAATATTAATAAGTTCCAACACTTATTAAACCGGAGGAAGAAGGACATTCAAGCGGGCGAACCTAAGAAATTCGACAACACTTGTCGATTATGTGGTAAACCAGGCCACTTTGCTAAGAACTGTCGAGTAAAGCAAAAGGAGGTTTTAATCGCAACATGGAGCGACGAAGATCCCGATGAAGATTTTCTTGACCAAAATAATCTCGCACTCATGGCCCGGAGTTCATTCGACGATAGCGACGTCGAAAGCCAAGTAAGTAACTCCTACGACGAACTATTTGAAGCCTTCGAGTTATTACATACGGACTATCAAAATGCTTTAAATGAAATTAAATCCCTCAAGTCTAAATATAAAACTTTGGAAATTAAGAATTCCAAAATACTTGAAAAAGGGAAATTTGTTGAAATCGATCATTCGAAATGCATTGAAAATGAGAATATTTTAAAGAATGATCTTTTAAAAGTTCAAGATGAACTAAAAATTTTGACAAAGAAATTCTCGTGCGGCAACGATAAATTTGAACAAATGTTATGTGTTCAAAAATATACTCTAAATAAAGAGGGGTTAGGATTCAAACCACGTTCGAAAGACGAATCCGTCAATTTCAAAATACCCCGATGTGAAAAATGTTTGAAAATCGGGCAACACATTTCAAATTGCAAAAGCCCAAGACGAACGATAAAAATTAAAAAGACTTGGGTTCCTAAAGGAACAATCGTTTCAAATATCGTTCACGTTTCAAAAGAAAAACCAACTATAGGTTGGATCCCCAAAAATAAATTTTAACTAGTGATGTTTTACAAAGGGGGAGAAGGAATATTTTTGAGGGAGAGATAATACTTTCAGGGGGAGTATTTTTGCTTATTAATGCATATTCATTTGTATCATGCATATTTATATCTCGATATACTCTATATTTTTTACTTTTTGATGAAGACAAAAAGGGGGAGAAGGAGATGAATTGAGATAAAAATGAGAAGGAGATGAATGGATAAAAATGAGAAAAATCGAAGAAGTCGAAAAGAAAAAGAAAGCATACAAAAAGGGGGAGTTGAAAAACAAGGGAGATGTCGAAAAGAAAAGAGGATTGGAGAAACTAACAAAACGATCAAAGCCGAAAACTTTGATTCATATATATATATACATATATTTTATTTTTTTTACAGGTTTTATCCAATTCAAGAGTTGTTTTGTAATCATCAAAAAGGGGGAGATTGTTGGAATATTTATTCCACACATTATTTAATTTGTGTTTTGATGATTAAAGTTGCTAAACAACAAAACAACATTAAGGCGAAGCAAAATGACGATGCAGACGAAGATGCAAAAAGTTGCAATCTGGACTGAATTAGCGCATGCAAGTCATCATACGTTAGCGCACGCTAACGAGGAGTAAACTGCATTCCAGCCAAGTTTCGAAGTGAAGTCAGCTAATAGGATAGCGCACGCTACACGTTATCATTAACGCACACTATCGAGGAGTAATCTGCATTCCAGCCAAGTTTCGAAGTAAAGTCAGCTGATAGGATAGCGCACGCTACACGTTATCATTAACGCACGCTATCGAAGTCTTGTTACCATTGTGAAGGAATTCAAACACAGAATAACGTATGCAATGAAGTCAGCATTAGCGCACGCTACAAAGAAGGAATAGCGCACGCTAAGCGGTTTGAATCAAGTCAATCAGAACGTTGGGAAAAGCAGGTCAAAGTCAGCATATCAAACAGATACTTTGACAAATCATGCAACGGATATATTGGATTAGCGCACGCTACAAAGGAAATGGTAGCGCACGCTAACTGTCAAGGACAGTAGCCACTGGACTGAAACATAAAGTGATTAACGCACGCTACGTGAAATACATTACGCACGCTAAAGCAAAAATGTGAGATAGCGCACGCTAAGAAGGAAGAGCTAGCGCACGCTAGCTAGTCAACTGGCAGCAACGGCTAGTTTATGGAAGGAAGGCTATAAATACCAAGGAGTTGGTATTATTCCATACAACAACATTGAGCAAAGCATACATACGTGTTATATCATTGTAAACATTATAGTTGTTGTTCTTGAGCTTAATTAAGAGTGATTGAGTGAGATCATACACGAGCGAGAAAAAGAAAAGATACGATTTGATTCGGTGTTATTAGGATCAAGGATCCGGTATTGTTAGAATCACAATCGCTATCTTAGTGAGGTTTATCTAGTACCGATAAAAAGCTATAGTGGTTGATTCCTTATCCAATAGAAAAGGAAAAATGGTTTTACTCGGACCGATAGAAGACGAGCTTGAAACGGTAATCCCTCGACCGATTGAAGAGAGGCGTAGAGATTTTGATCTTAAACCTATAGAAAAAGATCTTGAGAGAGAGGACGTAGGCACGTTTGGCCGAACCTCTATAAATCGCTGTGTCGTTTCTTTTCCGCACCTTATTTACGCTTCTGCACAAAACGACGCAAATATCCGATTTGGTACCCAACAGGAAGGAGTATGTATATTCAGTATGTCGTGTATACGTATCTAGTATGTTGAGATGTTGGACAAGAATAGCTGAAAATGGATAAGTGTAACATTATTAGCGCACGCTGATATACATGCCTAGCGCACGCTATCGTGCAGGTTTAGCGCACGCTAATGGTAAAGGATAGCTCATGCTAGTGCAGACCAGATCAAAAGGAATCTATGCGTGGACCCGGCCACTTTCGGCGCATGTGCCGACGAGGTCAACGGTTGTTTGTTGTGAAGGGTTACCACACGCTAATGCGCATTGTTAGCGCACGCTAACATCAGAATGGTCCAAAGGGAATCTTATCCTTGTCAGAGCATTCGGCATGTGGGGACACGGGGGTAGGTGCAGACTGTAGCAAGTCAGCTATGAGTAGCGCACGCTAGGGCTGAAGGCTTGCGTACGCTATGTAGAGGCTATTACGTACACTATTGCATGGGCATTGCGTGCGTAAATCATTGTATGCATTTAGGCAGTAGCCTCTGGACTGCGATAGCGCATGCTAACAAAGACAGTTAGCGCACGCTAAGCTTGTAACGTACGCTAAATGAAGATGTTAGCGTACGTTAATAATGTACAGTATATATATTAGTGCAGTTGGCCATTATTCATCATTTCCATCCATTTCTTCATGTAAACCGATAGAGAGAGCCTTGAGAGGTATTTGAGGTTCCCACACACTGAGAGATGATGATCTTTAACAAGATTAAGGTGGAGAGCATGGATTAAAGCCTTGTTCTTGAAGTCATTCATGATTCTTGGAAAGGAGTTCAATTGTTCTTCTTCTTGGTTCATCTATACAAGGTAATTTCGTATCCCTTTGATAGTGATTCGTTTTTAAGGATGATTACTTGTGAGGAAGCGAGTTGTATTATCTTGTGATGATGTTATTCAATGGGATTTTGATAAGAGTTCTCGGATGTTAATTAAGATTCTCCATACTTTAAGAATTGTGTTTCGTTTAACCGGATGAAAGATGGATTTCTGAAATATGTTGATTTCATATGAATCATGATATGAGGTTATATTCCAGCTTAAGTATGATATGATATGATGATTATGTATATGAGGTGTTGGTGTTTTGGATATGAATATGGGATATTCATAACTAGAGCTAAGATATGTGTTTTAATATAATATTCGTATAAGAACACGAATATGATTTCGAGTATGGTGATGAGATTAAATTTGGAAAAGTTATTGTTAATCTTGGAGCATGATTTCCTTTTCATTTGTATTCATAGTCGCAAGATGTTATTCGATGCTTGGAATGCATGCAACTGTACAACATTAGCGCACGCTAATCTTACTGGCTAGCGCACGCTACGTTATCTGCTTAACGTGCGCTAAGTAGGCAGACAATGCAGTATTTTCGTGTTGTGGTTATGAAATCATTATGGTTTGAATTGGATTGATCAGACTAGTGGTTAATCGAGATGTTGTAGAACCGTTGGTTTGTTGATTGTTATCTAACTTGTTGTTTATCGAATTACCGTAATAGTTTGAGAATATTGATCGGTGATTATAACCGTGTGTTGCGTTCAAGCTCGAGAATGTTCGTAGATTGCTTTGGTCGGGGCTGAGGAGTTCGTAGACGACGACATGGAATTAGTAACGGCTTCATCGGTATGGAGGCAAGTTACTACTTGCACAGTTTATAATATTTGATGAATGATCTCAGTTTCATTCGTTTATAATTCGTATAGCAATGATTATTATTGTGAACCATGGAGATTTAAATTTTACGTTTTTTTTCTGATCTTGGGAGTTAAATCATAATGTATATGATTTATTTCGGTTATTGGCATATTCGGGTATCGAGGTTACATTGTGATAAGGATGAGGATATGAGTATCTATAGTCCACGGTACGTTTGGATCGCCGAGCATTAAGGATAATCGCCGGTGATGATTTGACATCGAGATTTCTCCTGAAGTACTCAGGACAAGTATTTTAATTTGATTTCGGTTAGTGTTGATGATGTTGATCATGCAGTGTAATACCCGGTTGAATTTCATTCATTTTTATTCAACATTAATCAGTCAGTAATTATCATTCAGTAAACTTCACTCATTATTAATCACTCATCATTCATGATTCATTCATTGCGTTCACTGTTGGTATGTTGTAAATCGTATATCAGTTACCGATCGTCATTTCATCTCCGTTTATAGATCGATACGGGAATAATATCATTTTCATCGGGATTGGTAGTCTTGTACTGGGAGTATCATTTTTGGCATGTGTTGGAGCTGTTCACTTTCAAATTCGTATGATTTTTCGGATCATTCATCAGTCGTAGCGAAGAATCAGAGTTAACGGATTTTTCACCATGTCCAACATTGAGTTACGGCCGTAAGGATTGTAGGTTACGGCCGTAACAAGGGTTCGTTGATGTCAGGCCATTTAGGACGAACGGGACTTACGGCCGTAAGGTTTCGGAATACGGCCGTAAGTTGAGCAGGTACGGCTGTAAGGCTTGGCCGGTTACGGCCGTACGATTCGAGCAGGGTGTCCGGGTGTTTTTGGCCGAAGGGCGAGTTACGGCCGTAAGAGGGGGCAGGATACGGCCGTAAGGAGTGTTCGTGTTTTTCAGGATGTGTCGGACGAGAGGGACTTACGGCCGTAAGGGTTGCGGCATACGGCCGTAAGACGAGGAAGGTACGGCCGTAAGGCTTGGCTGGATACGGCCGTACGTTACAAGTAGGGTGCCTGGCCATTTTCGACGAAGGGGGCTTACGCCCGTAAGTTTGTCCGGATACGTCCGTATCATTCGAGTTACGCCCGTAAGATGTGCGGGTACGGCCGTAAGGATGTCGGCAGATGTTTTAGACGAGGACGAGTTACGCCCGTAAGTCAGGGCGGATACGGCCGTAAGGCTGTCGGCAGGTTTTTGGACGAAGCCGAGTTACGGCCGTACGAGTTGGCCGGTTACGGCCGTAAGGCCGTTGACCTGGAATGTTACGGCCGTAAGAAGGCCGAGTTACGGCCGTAACTTCCGGCAGTTTATATATGTCTTGGACGAGACTTTTCTTCATTTTTCTCATTTCCTTCATCTTGTCCGAGAGAGAGAGCTTGAGGGAGATATTTTGTCATCATCAATCACTTGTGTGTAGGGATTTCATCATCTTGATTCGTTGGGAAGCTTGGATAGTCGATTTAACACGTTTTCATCGGATCGAAGTGTTTGGATCTTCAAAGGTAATATTCTTTAACATCTTGAATTTCGATTTTGTATTGAGATATGTTGTTTTAGCCGTTAAAATCATGTTGTATGAAGTGATGTACACATGATTATGAATATGTATGATTATTCATTGGATTATTGAAGGATTATTCAAGAACACTTTGAATATTAAGTTGGATTTGGGGGTTTTCGATTAATTGTCGTTGTAATCACGATTTTGGATATTCATATCGGATTATTGATCGTATTGAAGATGTTTTGTTGGTTTGAAACACTTCTTGGGGATTTGATGTTGGTATTTTTGAAGTTTGGTTATGAACAATCGAAGTTGGCCACAAAGTGTTCGATATAATGCCCCAATGAACTTGGTTTAGTCGTTTTGACGCCTTGAGTTCGTTATAATTGTGTTTGATTCGTTTATTGAGCGTATTGTTGGTATTTGTGTTATTCAAGGTTGTTCGAGCGACCGACACTTCATTTAGGACGTTTGTTCGTGGAAGGACATTCTTCACCGGTATTGTGTAAGTTAATTCTTACTCAGTTAAAAGGATATTCATTCCTTTTTGTTGTTGATCATTCATAATCATAACTCATTCATCATTGTATTAATCATATTGAGACTTGTAATTGTCGAATAGTCACTTCATTAACGAGGAACGGCTGTTCCAATCATTTCATTAAAACTATCAATCACTTCATTATCACTTTCATATCGGTGAGTCATTCTTGACTTTGTCAGATTATTATTATTATTCATTGATATTCATTATGGTCATTCTCGTTCATTTGACCTTCTGGGTTCATATTGCGTGGCCGGGTGCGGATGTGTGGAATTTTTAGTCGGGCACGTGATGGCCATGTATTGGGAGTGATACATTGGACTGTGCACACGGTAAAGATTAACTCCGTGAGACTAATTAGGTACAAGGACGGGTGTGTCCGGTCATCCGTCTTGTACACTTGCACAGAACACTACGGGCGTACTATGATACTCCTCTTCAGCGTAATTCATAACTAAGGATATTTCATAACTTCAGTTAAATCATGATTGTGTATTTTTCAACCCTTGAGGATTGTTGTTACGTATGGCGACCCATTTGAGGATTACATTTTTGTGTCATGGCAAGGCAAAATCACGGGAATAGCATGTTGACGTCGAGGAGTCCCAGTGATACTAGTAGGGCCCCCCGATCTTTCAGTTATCTATGTTGTTGTCCTTTAATTTCCGCTGCATACTTTCATTTGGATATTCCGTTTCATTCAGTGTTGTGTATTTTATATTCATATAAAATATACTAGTATTCGGTATTGTCCTGGTGTGTTGTACTTAAACTCCTCATCGGAGTATTTGGTAATATAATGTGGTTCGGTACTACAATTATATTATTTAATTCATTATTTTCATTCGCCTGGTGGGTCCCAGTCGGGGATTCACGGCACTGTAATATCCGCCTAGTTTGGGGTGTTACAGAGTTGGTATCGGAGAGTGGTTTTGAATACTACCTTCCGAGTCATGTCTCATTTGAAATCATCGTCATCAGACTAGTATCATTGGACTTTCGCGTCACGTGTGACCTGTGCAAATGCCGAGCCAATCAGACCGAAAGAACTGTAAGATTTCTAACGCTATGGTATAATTTCTGGCAATAGTCATTCATTCATCATTCATCAATTAACAATCCTCAAACATCATCATTCATTGTGATTAGGACGATCATGTTAACTCATTAATCACTTAATTCATTTCATTACTAGTTAATGATCAGGACGATCATGTTAACTCATTAATTACTCAATTCATTTCATTACTCAGTTGTCGATCTGGATGATCATATTATTAATCTTGTTAAGTTATTCAAGATAATCATTTCAAGAATTTCATCAGATAACCATGTCACTTCAGTAAATCATTCATATAATCACTAAGTTAGAGCATGTATACTCATTTTCATCATCTCATTACATAATCATAACGTGATAATCATGCGGGAAATATAATCATTATGCGACCTTCCTACTTCAGTATGGGGAGAGCTGTCAGGGGATGCACGGGGAGAGGCCGCGGTGCGGGCCGAAACCCAGGAAATAATCACTCGCTGTCGGGAAATCGTGCCCAGGACTCGGCTCGATCAAAAGATGTTCGGGTTGATCCACTCACTTTTATGCAGGCCATGGTGACCCAAGTGCAATTGCTCAATCATCATTGCGCCACTCTGGCCAGATTAATCGAGAGAACTCTCTCGTATGAGCCGGCTGCTAAGGAAATTGCTCAACAACAACCTTCATCTATCAGCAAGAAATCAACGAAGCGTAACCAATCCGAAGGCGGTCAGTCAACCTTCAAGAAGCCTCGTGTGAGTCCTATTGTTTCTGAGCGACCTCTTACGGCGCATAATCGTGCGGGATCTCAGTCCTGAGCGGCCAGTTCGGCCATCACCTGTTTCAATTGTGGAATGCCGGGTCATTACAGCACTAAGTGTCTCAGACCATCTATCACGTGCTATAATTGTGGGAATTTTGGGCATAAGGCTCGTTTTTGCCGAAAGGACTCAAAGTCGGCTCCGGCGGCATCTCAGACCCCGAAGCAATTAGCGATTCAGAATCAGACTGCTCTGTCAACGTCGTTTAAGACAATGGAAACAAATAAAGTTGGAGCTCATATTTATCAGACGGGAGCATCCGGTTCGGGGGCCGGCAAGTCCTGGATTCATGTGATGAAGAGGATCGACGATCCGGTGGCCCGAATGATCTCAGGTATACTCGTAATTTTATTTCAACCTGTGTGTACCTTTTGATACTGGTACACCGCATTCATTCATTTTCGAATCATGTTTGAATAGACTTATTTTGGGATAGTCCTACTACTTCTGGACCTCATACCATCGGTCTACCTGACGATGGAAGAATTTTCGGAAATCATACCGAAGTAAGCTTAGTGACCGCGATTGGTTGGTGGACCTAATCGTGGTGAATTTATCTTAGGACGATGTAATTTTGGGTATTAATTGGATTGATCGTCTTGATACTATCCTCAGTGTTTGTAAGCGTTTGGTCGCTATCTTTCCGTCGTTGGTTGTCGAATGTGTGCTTCAGGGAAATAATCCCCGTTGTTCCAGAAGAATTATTATTATGACGAAAGCAGAGAAATTCCGCAATCAAGTTATTCAATCATTCATCGTATCATTTTCATCGATTGGCCTTTCTAAGGCAATCGAGTTATTCAATCATTCATTGCATCATTTTCATCGATTGGCCTTTCTAAGGCAATCGAGTTATTCAATCATTCATTGCATCATTTTCATCGATTGGCCTTTCTAAGGCAATCGAGCTATTCAATCATTCATTGTATCATTTCCATCGATTGGCCTTTATAAGACAATCGAGTCATTCAATCATTCATTGTATCATTTTCATCGATTGGCCTTTCTAAGGCAATCGAGTTATTCAAACATTCATTGTATCATTTTCATCGATTGGCCTTTCTAAGGCAATCGAGTTATTCAATCATTCATTGTATCACTTTTTATCGATTGACCATTCTAGGGCAATCGAAATGTTCAATCATTCGTGGTATCATTGTCATCGACTGACGATGTATTTCCCAGACGAGTTATCTGGTTGCCTTCACATAGAGTAGTGAAATTCAGGAGTGAGTTGGAGCCCGGTACGTCCCCGTTGTCGAAGGCACCGTATCGGATGGCCCCGACCGTAATGCAGGAATTGAAGATTCAACTTGAGGAATAGTTCGAGAAAGGTTATCTCCGACCAAGTGCGTCCCCGTGAGGAGCACCAGTGTGATCTGTCAAGGAGAAGGATGGCTCGTCTCGTGTGTGTATTAATTATCAGGAGTTGAACAGGGTGATGATCGAGATTAGTATCCTCTACCCCGTATTGATGAGCTCTTAGATCAACTTCAGGGAACTTCAATATTTTTCCCAGATCGACTTAAGATCTAGATATCATCAGTTGCGAATTCAAGAGTCGGGTATCGCAAGGATGGCGTTTCGTACACGCTATGGTCATTATGAGTTCGTAGTTATGCCGTTCGGGCTAACTAATGCACCTGCGGTATTCATGGAGTTAATGAATCGGGTTTTCATCAACTTTTTGGATCAGTTTGTTGTTGTCTTCATCTATGACGTTTTGATTTATTCTCGTGATCGAGAGGAACACGAGGTACGTCCTCATCAGGTTCTCGACGTGTTAAGACGCGAGCAACTTTATGGAAAGTTTTCTTAATGTGAGTTCTGGATGTCCGAAGTGACTTTTATCGGGCATGTAATTTCATCTGCCAGAGTTCGTGTCGACCCTTAGAAGACGGAGGCTATCCGAGATTGGAAACCTCCGAAAGATGTTAAGGAAATTCGAAGTTTCCTCAGATTAGCTGGTTAATTATCCGACCCACGACCTGGAGCTAGCAGCCATGGTTTTCGCGGTGGAAACTTGGCGTCGTTACCTTTATGGCGTCACCTGTCAGATCTTCACTGATCACAAGAGTTGAAGTATATATTTACTCAGAAGGAGTTAAATATGCGACAAAGACGGTGGTTGGAACTAATCAAAGATTATGATATCGAGATCCTTTACCACCCGGGAAAGGCGAACATTGTCGCCGACGCCTTGAGTCATAAGTCCGTTCAGGAGCAGATGCTTGCTCGTTTATCAGTTCAGAAGGAGCTTCAGCAGGAATTCCTTAGACCCGAGATCGAGGTCTGGCATCAGCGACTGGCGAGTATGCTGAAACCGCTCCCTATTCCAGAATGGAAGTGGGAAGACATTTCTATGGATTTCTTCACGAGAGTGCCGACGAGTCGTCGGGGCATGAATACGATCTGGGTGATCGTGGACCACTTAACTAAGTCAGCTCATTTCCTTGAGATTAAGGATATGTGGGGTCCCGAGAGACTTGCCCAGCTGTTCATTAAAGAGATAGCGAGATTGCACGGTACTCCTAAGAGTATCGTTTCTGATCGTGACGGGCGATTCGTGTCTCATTTTGGGAAATCAGTTCATCGTGCTATGGGAACTCAGCTTAATCTTATTACCGTTTTTCATCCTCAGTCCGACGGACAATCAGAGAGGACTTTTCAGACATTGGAGGACATGTTGAGGGCATGCGTCCTCGATTAGTAGACGATTGGGAAGCCCAATTACCGTTGATTGAGTTCACATACAATTATAGTTGGCAAGCTGCGATGAAGATAGCACCTTACGAGGCCTTGTACGGTCGTCATTGTCGATCTCCCTTGTGTTGGGACGACCCATCAGAGTCAATCGGCACCGAGCCCGATATGCTTATAGCCGCTCGGGATAAGGTAGCTTTGATCAGGAGTCGTCTGTTGACTGCTCAGAGTCGACAGAAATTATATGCAGACAATCGTCGACCACTAGAGTTCGAGATGGGTGACCACGTTTTGGTCAAGGTATCCCCGAGTCGAGGTATCTTCCGTTCCGGAAAACGGGGGAAGTTGAGTCCAAGATTCATTGGACCGTTTGAGATTTTGGATCAAGTAGGCGAGTTAGCTTATCGATTGGCTTTACCTCCGGCGTTGATCCAAATTCATAATGTATTGCACGTCTCGCAGTTGCGGAAGTATGTTGCCGACCCGAGTCACATACTTCAGTTCGACGAAGTCGAGATCGCGGATGATCATTTGTACGAGAAGCGTCCTGTACGAGTTTTAGAACGGCGAATCAAACAGTTGAGGAACAAGACGATTCCTTTGGTCAAGATTCAGTGGTCTAGACACGGAGTCGAAGAGGCTACTTGGGGAACCGAAGAGAGTATGCGGGAGAGTCATACCGAGTTGTTTGGCCCTTAGTTTCGGGGACGAAACTCTTTTTAAGTGGGGGAGTATGTAATACCCGGTTGAATTTCATTCATTTTTATTCAACATTAATCAGTCACTAATTATCATTCAGTAAACTTCACTCATTATTAATCACTCATCATTCATGATTTATTCATTGCGTTCACTGTTGGTATGTTGTAAATCGTATATCAGTTACCGATCGTCATTTCATATCCGTTTATAGATCGAGACGGGAATATTATCATTTTCATCGGGATTGGTAGTCTTGTACTGGGAGTATCATTTTTGGCATGTGTTGGACCTGTTCACTTTCACATTCGTATGATTTGTCGGATCATTCATCAGTCGTAGCGAGGAATCAGAGTTAACGGATTTTTCACCATGTCCAGCATTGAGTTACGGCCGTAAGGATTGTAGGTTACGGCCGTAACAAGGGTTCGTTGATGTCAGGCCATTTAGGACAAACGGGACTTACGGCCGTAAGGTTTCGGAATACGGCCGTAAGTTGAGCAGGTACGACCGTAAGGCTTGGCCGGTTATGGCCGTACGAGTCGAGCAGGGTGTTCGGGTGTTTTTGGCCGAAGGGCGAGTTACGGCCGTAAGAGGGGCAGGATACGGCCGTAAGGAGTGTTCGTGTTTTTCAGGATGTGTCGGACGAGAGGGACTTACGGCCGTAAGGGTTGCGGCATACGGCCGTAAGACGAGCCGTAAGGCTTGGCCGGATACGGCCGTACGTTACAGGCAGGGTGCCTGGCCATTTTCGACGAAGGGGGCTTACGCCCGTAAGTTTGTCCGGATACGGCCGTATCATTCGAGTTACGCCCGTAAGGTGTGCGGGTACGGCCGTAAGGATGTCGGCAGATGTTTTAGACGAGGACGAGTTACGCCCGTAAGTCAGGGCGGATACGGCCGTAAGGCTGTCGGCAGGTTTTTGGACGAAGCCGAGTTACGGCCGTACGAGTTGGCCGGTTACGGCCGTAAGGCCGTTGACCTGGAATGTTACGGCCATAAGAAGGCCGAGTTACGGCCGTAACTTCCGGCAGTTTATATATGTCTTGGACGGGACTTTTCTTCATTTTTCTCATTTCCTTCATCTTGTCCGAGAGAGAGAGCTTGAGGGAGATATTTTGTCATCATCAATCACTTGTGTGTTCGGATTTCATCATCTTGATTCGTTGGGAAGCTTGGATAATCGATTTAACACGTTTTCATCGGATCGAAGTGTTTGGATCTTCAAAGGTAATATTCTTTAACATCTTGGATTTCGATTTTGTATTGAGATATGTTGTTTTAGCCGTTAAAATCATGTTGTATGAAGTGATGTACGCATGATTATGAATATGTATGATTATTCATTGGATTATTGAAGGATTATTCAAGAACACTTTGAATATTAAGTTGGATTTGGGGGTTTTCGATTAATTGTCGTTGTAATCACGATTTTGGATATTCATATCGGATTATTGATCGTATTGAAGATGTTTTGTTGGTTTGAAACACTTCTTGGTGATTTGATGTTGGTATTTTTGAAGTTTGGTTATGAACAATCGAAGTTGGCCACAAAGTGTTCGATATAATGCCCCAATGAACTTGGTTTAGTCATTTTGACGCCTTGAGTTCGTTATAATCGTGTTTGATTCGTTTATTGAGCGGATTGTTGGTATTTGTGTTATTCAAGGTTGTTCGAGCGACCGACACTTCATTTAGGATGTTTGTTCGTGGAAGGACATTCTTCATCGGTATTGTGTAAGTTAATTCTTACTCAGTTAAAAGGATATTCATTCCTTTTTGTTGTTGATCATTCATAATCATAACTCATTCATCATTGTATTAATCATATTGAGACTTGTAATTGTCGAATAGTCACTTCATTAACGAGGAACGGCTGTTCCAATCATTTCATTGAAACTATCAATCACTTCATTATCACTTTCATCTAGGTGAGTCATTCTTGACTTTGTCAGATTATTATTATTATTCATTGATATTCATTATGGTCATTCTCGTTCATTTGACCTTCTGGGTTCATATTGCGTGTCTGGGTGCGGATGTGTGGAATTTTTAGTCGGGCACGTGATGGCCATGTATTGGGAGTGATACATTGGACTGTGCACACGGTAAAGATTAACTCCGTGAGACTAATTAGGTACAAGGACGGGTGTGTCCGGTCATCCGTCTTGTACACTTGCACAGAACACTACGGGCGTACTATGATACTCCTCTTCAGCGTAATTCATAACTAAGGATATTTCATAACTTCAGTTAAATCATGATTGTGTATTTTTCAACCCTTGAGGATTGTTGTTCTGTGTAACTGACTCCGGCTGGGGATTCTGTTTTTTAGGTCATAGCAAGACAAAAGCACGGGAATAGCATGTTGACGTCGAGGAGTCCCAGTGATACTAGTAGGGGGCCCCGATCTTTCAGTTATCTATGTTGTTGTCCTTTAATTTCCGCTGCATACTTTCATTTGGATACTCCGTTTCATTCAGTGTTGTGTATTTTATCTTCATATAAAATATACTAGTATTCGGTATTGTCCTGGTGTGTTGTACTTAAACTCCTCATCGGAGTATTTGGTAATATAATGTGGTTCGGTACTACAATTATATTATTTAATTCATCATTTTCATTCGCCTGGTGGGTCCCAGTCGGGGATTCACGGCACTGTAATATCCGCCTAGTTTGGGGTGTTACATGCAGGTTGTCATTCATGTTGTTGAACATGAGGTTTCCCTAGTTGTTTTATCATAGTGTCATTCATGTTATTGATTCATACGTTGTTCATATTTATGAACATATTGATATGCATACGTGTATGCATAATTGTATTGTTTATGTTGTGTTGATCCGACGGGATCGAGCGATCTATGCTGAGGCCGCTGGATCGGATGTCCATTATGCATTGGTCCGACGGGATCATCATGGGATCTATGCTGAGGGCGCTGGATCGTTGTACGGGTTTTCCACCATGCGTTTGTCCGACGGGATCATCATGGGGATCTATGCTGAGGGCGCTGGATCGTTGGATTACCAAGTGATGTGTTGATGGAATCATATGGATTCGCATCATTGATTTTATCATGTGTTGTTGTGCATATGTATATTGTTGGTTATCCACCTCGTGTTGATCTTGTAGGATCACCTTGGGATCTATGCTGAGGGCGCCGGATCATGGAATTTTCATTGAGTATACATGATTGTTATTGTTTTTGAGCATATTGACGTGGTCATATGAGTATGCATTTGTAGGTCTTGTGTTAAGACTGTGTCCGTATGATGTATTGATCTGATCTCGGAATTAGACTGACGTGATTGTCGTGGTATTAGGCATATCGAGGTATGTCCCGTATTTCCCTTGGTATTTGTCTTTGATGGACAATCGGTTTTCGTGTTGAGAATTGATGATGTTACCCGACGGATTTGGGTTGGACAGAGTTAGTAGATTTCGTAACAGTGAGTTATGATGATATTTTGAGAACCTTGGGTACTGTGTGAGATGTGAATTTTGGTAAAGTTATGATGATAAGATTACATTGGATGTATTCTTATTTTGTATTCTCATTGGTATGTAATTATTAATGTGATGTGCCGGTTATCATTGTTGGATATTATGGCTGACCCCGTCATGGGCTTTCTTTTTAGGTTCTTGAGATATCGAGCTTGTAGCGGTCGTGGAGAGATGAGATTTCCGGAGGATACTAGCTAGGGCATGTACTTGTGTATTGAGTTTCCTGATCAGTTGTGGTTTTCCGCTGCTAGAGTATATTTTTAATTGTTTGTCTTTTCCGCTGCGTGAGTATTTTTAAATGGCCTTTTGGTATCTGGTAACTTAGGTTACTTTGGCAACCGTTTTCTAAACTATTTTGTCGGTACGTGTAAGCGATAACTTAACGTATATTTTTAAACTGTTGACTTCTGGCATTTCAGGCCTTGACCTTTCAAATGAGATTTTACGACGGTTTTGATAAACGAGTTTTATAAAGTCTTCAAATGTTTTAAATAGATAATACCATCGTTAGCCTCTTGGGCGTTTGTAAATATTTTCGAAAATTTTCTTCAGCCTTGTGGGTTCCATCTCGGGGCCCACAGCGCTGTAATATTCCTGGATGGCTCTGGGGGTGTTACAACTGGAAGAGGTACTGTCCAAAGCTTGACCGTAATGCGCCTTCAGGTATGGAACTACTGGTTTTAGAAACGAATTGTTCTGTAACTGTATATTCTACTTCTTGGATACTTGACTCTGGTGCGAGTTCTCACATTTGTATAATGAATCAGGATCTCGAACGAAGTAGGAAGCTTGATTCAGGGGAGGTGATGGTCACCGTCGAAAGTGGGCATAGTGTCGAGGCTTCTGATATCGGATCCCTTATGTTGGATTTAGAAATTGGTTTTATTCTTACTTTAGATGATGTACTTGTTTTGCCCAAGGGGCACAAGAATATTGTATCAATTCTGGTCATGGACCGAAAGGGATTTCACTTCTTTATATGAGATCACTACGCTATATGTGCTCATATGCAATGCTTCGTGATGTTGCATTATACCCCAAATTATGTTGTATTTGGCCAGAAATTGAAATATGCAACACTTTGGGGGGGTTGCATTCGCGGCCATTGCATTTGACCTCTAATGCAATGCTTTTTTGGTTTAATGCAACAGAGAGAAAACAATTGCATTATAGACATAATGCAACACCAATACAAGATAAATGCAACAACAAATAGTATTGCATTAGATGGAGAGCTACATGCAATGTAAATGGTGGGTCCCACTTCCCACGTCAGCAGTGGGGCCCACTGTCACGTCAGCAGTGGGGCCCACATGATATAATGCAACACCATTCCTGATCATAATGCAACACTAGATTGCATACTTCAATACTAGGTTATATAATGCAACACCAAGAAATGATAAATGCAACACTAATAAATAATAAATGCAACACTAATAATATAAATTTTGAAATGTGCATTTCGTGCATACATCCATCCAACAAAATACCAATGCAGAAAAGAAATTACAAAATACCAGCTTTAACCCAACAAGTCTACACCAACAAGAAATAAGAAATAAATCTACACCAACAAAGTCTAATTCCAAATAACTAGATAACTATAGACAATCACATAAGTAGATTTTTATGGAATATCTCTGACTCAAGGAGTACCACCTTGGGTCATAGGACTACCATTGTCGTCTTATCCAAATCAAGCTTTATCTTTGCTGTCAACTCTTGTACATAGTCATCCGTAGGAGCACGAGTTAGAGCTGATGTCGAAGCAGTGCCCTTACCTCTCCTTCCCACAAGAAAGCTTTTCCCAGGATCCTTATCTTAAGTGAGCATAACAGGAGCTTCCGAATGTTGTCCAGAACCAAGCATCTTCTTAATTTAGGTCTACAAGAAATGGCTACATCAATATTTGAAATAAATCATGAAGTGTATTTAATGTGAAATAATACTTACAACTTTTTTTCTAGTGAATCAGTATTTGTTTTGTATTTCAGTCCTGGTTCTCGCTTACACGTTTCTTGATAGGCTTTAGCATTTGATGGCGAGTCAAGTTTTGGGTCACTCTTTTTCTGTCATGTATAGATAACACATACCAAAATTAGCACAACAGTTTGTTCGTGCCACATACTTAAATGCAAGGAAATTGGCAAGGCCCCAATGGTTCCAAAGAGCAAGGGGGCCAAGAAAACGGATGTATGCCTCAACTGCGGTGAGCTAGGCCACTGGAAGAGGTACTGTCCAAAGCTTGACCGTAATGTGCCTTCATGTACGGAACTACTGGTTTTAGAAATGAATTGTTCTGTAACTGTATATTCTACTTCTTGGATACTTGATTCCGGTGCGAGTTCTCACATTTGTACAATGAATTAGGATTTGGAACGAAGTAGGAAGCTGGATTCAGGGGAGGTGATGGTCACCGTCGGAAGTGGGCATAGTGTCGAGGCTTCTGATATCGGATCCCTTATGTTGGATTTAGAAACTGGTTTTATTCTTACTTTAGATGATGTACTTGTTTTGCCCAAGGGGCACAAGAATATTGTATCAATTCTGGTCATGGACCGAAAGGGATTTCACTTCTTTATATGAGATGGATCATGTCGTATTTATTTCAGAAATAAATTGGTTGGTACTGCTACATTATTAAATGGTTTATACCATTTGAATCTAAAGAATAAAACAACTGTGAACACTATAATTAGGAAGCGTGGTAGGGATGAAACAAACCAAGCAGTTAAGTGGCATCTTCGACTTGGTCATATTGGTCAGACCAAGGTTCATAAGATGGAGAAAGATGGCCTTACGGGTCCATTGGGATCAGATCCATATCCAACTTGTTAATCTTGCCTTCAAGGCAAAATGACTAAGTTACCCTTCGCAGGGACTTTTGAAAGAGCTGCTGAGAAACTTGGATTGATCCATACCGACGTCTGTGGCCCTTTTGAAATGGCACGAGATGGCTTTCGATATTTCATTACATTCACTGATAACCATACCAGGTATGGATTCGTGTACTTAATGAAACATAAGTCTGAAGCTTTTGATAAATTCAAGGAATTTAAAGTCCTAGTTGAAAATCAAATAGGTAACCATGTTAAAACTCTTCGGTCAGACCGAGGTGGTGAGTACATGAGTACCGAATTTGATGAGTTCTTAAAGTAACTAGGAATAGTGTCACAATTCACTCCTCCAGCTACTCCACAATTAAATGGTGTATCAGAAAGAAGGAACCGAACATTATTGGACATGGTTCACTCCATGCTTAACTATGTTGATCTACCGATTTATCTGTGGGGTTATGCGCTCCTTACTGTTGCGCATATCTTGAACAGATGTCCTTCCAGATCCATTCCTAAGACTCCACATGAGATGTGGAGAGGTAGGAAACCAAGTCTTGATCACATTAGGATTTTGGGATGCCCTGCTTATGTCAAGAAGACTAAAGTATAGAAATTGGAAGCTAGGTCTATGAAAGGTCGTTTCATAGGATATCTAGGGGATTCCATGGGATATCTATTCTACATGCATGAAGATCATAGGATCATCATTGCTATACAAGTACACTTTCTGGAAGATCAGTTTATTCAGGAAGGAGGGGCAGATAGAAATATTTCTTTGGAAGAAATAAAAGAAACAACAAATGAGACACCTATGCAAGATATTAGAACCGAACTTTCTGAAATACAAACACAAACTCGCAAGTATAGTAGAATTTCTCAATTACCTGAGAGGTATAGCTATCTGCATCAAGAAGAACTGGGTGTCCATGAGATGACAGAAAGTAGTCAAGAGAATGATCCTTCTACATACGACCAAGCGATAGTAGATGTTGACTCCGCCAAGTGGCAAGAAGCTATGGAAGCTGAGATAGACTCAATGCATGCTAATCAGGTCTGGACTTTAGTAGATCGTACTAAAGGCATAGTGCCTATTGGAAACAAATGGATCTATAAAAGAAAGACTGATGGAGATGGCAAGGTTGATACCTATAAGGCCAGGCTTGTGGCAAAGGGTTATTCCCAAAGAGAAGCGATCGATTACTTCGAGACCTTCTCGTCTGTAGCTATGATTAAGTCTATTCGCATGATGCTTGTTATAGCAGCCCACTTAAATTATGAAATATGGCAAATGGATGTGAAAACGGAATTCCTAAATGGATTCCTCGAGGAGGAGATTTACATGGAACAGTCTAATGGATTCATATCTCAAACTAATATTCATAAAGTATGCACACTTCAGCGTGCCATTTATGGACTGAAGCAAGCTTTGTGGATTTGGAATCTTCGTTTTAACGAGACAGTCAAAGAGTTTGATTTTGTCTAAAATGAAGAGGAGCCATGTATTTACAAGAAGGTTAGTGGGAGCAAAATTGCATTCTTAATACTATATGTATATGACATTCTACTTATAGGAAACGACGTAGGAATACTCAGTTCTGTGAAAGCTTGGATTTCTAAAGAGTTCTCAATGAAAGACTTGGGAGAAGGTACCTATATTCTGGGTATTCGTCTCTACCGGGATAGAGCGAAAAGAATGTTAGGTCTTTCCCAAGCCCTCTATATAGAAAAGATCCTGAAGCGATTTAGGATGGGAGATTATAAAAGAGAGTTCCTTCCTATGCAACATGGTGCAAAACTTTCCTTAGAGATGTGTCCTCAAAGTTAGGAAGACAGAAAGGAAATGAGTAAGGTGCCCTATGCTTCGGAAGTAGGTAGCCTCATGTACGCTATGATTTGCACTAGATCGTACATTGCCTATGATGTGAGCGTAGTAAGCCGGTTTCAGTCAAATCCAGGGCAGGAACATTGGACTGCTGTAAAGAACATTCTTAAGTACCTAAGGAGGACTAAAGACTTGGTTCTTACATACGGAGGTGGAGAAATTAGAGTGATGGGCTATACAGACTCATATTTTTCGGGGGACATGGATGCTCAGATGTACACATCAGGGTATATCTTCACTCTGAATGGTGGGACAGTTTCTTGGAGAAGTGCCAAGCAAAGTTCGACTGCTATCTTTACATGTCAAGCCGAATATCAGGTAGCCACGGAGGCTGCTAAAGAAGTTTTTTGGATTAAGAAGTTCACTGAGTAACTTCAAGTGGTTCCTAATGCGGAGAATCCCGTGACGCTATTTTGTGACAACGACGGAGCTGTTGCACAGGCTAAGGAGCCTAGGGCTCACCACAATACCAAACATATTGCGAGAAAATATCATTTTGTGAGAGAAATGGTTTAGGAAGGAAATGTTATACTGCACAGAGTAGACACAGCAAATAACGTTGCTGATGCGCTTACCAAGCCACTATCTCAGAAAGTCTTAGAGAGACATCTGGAGAGTATGGGTATTAGATACCATAGTTTGTGGCATTGAGTGCAAGTGGGAGATTGTTAGGGATATGCCCTCGGATGCCACTCAGAGGATGAGAGAGTGAGAGCATTTGTATTGTAATTATGAATATTTAATAAGGCAATAATTATTTCTATATTATTGTATATCACTGGCATTGTGATTTGGTATATAGAATAATAGTCCTTGCATTTGAGAGCAAACATTTTACTCCTGATGGAGATAAGGAGATATGCACTGGAAGTGTTTAGAGCTTGAATGCTTAACTCGTTCGCAAGTTGATAAAACTTAACTGGGTAATAAGTTTAGACAAGACTTGTATAATGTGTACTTTGACATGTAGAGTGCTGATCTTCACTAAGGGTTAGTGGGAG
This sequence comes from Orobanche coerulescens, assembly GCA_033398695.1. Classification (NCBI taxonomy): domain Eukaryota; kingdom Viridiplantae; phylum Streptophyta; class Magnoliopsida; order Lamiales; family Orobanchaceae; genus Orobanche; species Orobanche coerulescens. The sequence continues at coordinate 39,436,420 of CM065811.1, forward strand.
CACACGTTATAGGTATGCTAATGAGATTAGTATACTCAAACACGACTCACCTCGATTCGGTCACATGGATATCACTCAGGGTTTGTCAATGATTGGATAGAAAGGTTGTGATATGTATACGTGGACCTTTGACTTGAGGTTTCAGTAGGAGATGTACTTGTGACATTAAGTTAGTCATTAGAGTAGTTCGATCCAATCGCCGGTGGGTGGGGTCAGCCTCGAAATGCAACTTAGTGGCAAGTAGCAGTCTCTATTGAATACCAAGATAGAATTCTTTCTCTTGTAAGTGAGCAGGTAAATGTCCTATGCGGTTAATGGCAAATGAAATTATAAGTCTTTGGCCAAATCATTTAGATCTAGTTGTATTTGATACACGAGAGCTCGATGATCTCAGTTTGCATTAATAGAAAGCATAGAGTCAAGTTACAGTAGGGTTTGACTTTACTGTGACCCTAATACTTGACCGGGACATATGATTGAAGGGTTTATACGTATACGGTATTCACGACATAATGGTTTTGGAATGATCCGATCATTCATTCTTAGTTGGGTTACGGTACGAAGCACTAGACTGGCTAAGTGTTACCCATACTCCTTGGTTCCTCCCATTGCTGACTAAGACGGACCTACAGAGTCGCGCACAAGGATATTTGATGGATAAATATGTATTTATTATCTCTTCATTAATATTGGATATTAGATATCTAATATTATTTATTTGATAAATCATGCGGTCTAGTGAATTGAAATTAATTACCGGGTAATTAATTTGATTCATAAATAATTATTTCTTGAAAATATATTATTATAATTTTGTATTTGATAAAATTAATTAATTAGATTAATTAATTAAGTATAAATACATTTGGGATAAAACGAAGTGTATTTAACGGATTAGACACGCGAATGTTCGGTACACGAACCGAGTGGCTCGACTCGTTTTCTCACCTAAACTCAAGTGGGCCCCCCCTCTCATGCTTGGAAATTCACCATGTATTGTGTGGGGTGTGTTAATCATATTTTACAAAGTTGAGGACAAAATGCATGAGATTTGGAATCTCATCATTTTGATATCACTTTGTATTATATATTGAGATGTCTTTCACACCTCAAACGAGAGTTGAAAAATACACACCCACCAATACTTGATCAGCCCTGAGTTCACAAGGTAGGAGGAGATTTTTTTTTCTTGTACATCTTTGATAGAAAGAAAAGGAAGAAGAGAAGAGAAGAAAAATACCGTATCAATTCCTAGCCGTGTTCTTTGAGAACGAATTGATATTTTATTTTTCCGATCAATATCCGACGTGTGATAACGTAGAGACATTCGGCATTTTTGGTGTTGGATCATTCAACAAGCTACAACGAATTGGATTCGTGTTCGTATCGGTAATCGGGAAAAGGCTTGCTTGGGTTTTTCCTTCGAAGATTATATTATCAAAGGACTACGAGGGTAAATATTCTTTGATTATCTTTCTCGTTATTTATATTCGTTTATACGATGCTTGATCGGTCCATTTTTTTGGGGTTTGGTTTTTTCCGGTTGGACCAGTTTATTTTCCGCTGCGTATTTTGTTTTTAATCACCGAATCCCAGCAGGGAATTGAGTCGAAAAAGGACTAAAAAATGCATCTCGAAGAGAGGGACCGCCTCTGGGCGCTGAAACTCGCACGGTTGCGCACACAATAGAGTCACTTTGGCGGTTTTTGCGCGGGTCGCGCGCGAAATGTTGCATAGCCGCACATTGGACAGTGTTGCGCGCTTCACACGTTCTTATTATAGAAAAAATGAATTTCATGAATGGTTGGCGAGGTTGGAAATATAACTCAATTATCATTCCAACCATATATTTTGCTTTTTTAGTGTCACACTTCATATCGTCTTGGTTTGTTTGGTCTGTTTTCACTTGTTCTTTGATCCGAACCTCATTTAGGCTCGATTTTTCCTCCCATTCATGCTCTAAACCTCTTGTAGGATTGCTCTTGATTTCATTCTGGGCTCATTACATTCAATTATGCTTAAATATTGCATATTTTCCTTCATAACGAACAAACACGCGACATATTGCAATATAATAACCTTCAAATACAGAATGCCAAGTTCAAGCATAATTCGTTATAAAAACATGGAATAAATAGGCCCATAATTGTATGCAAAAATCTTGTTTATCAACTCCGAATTTAGAATATTGTAAGTGTGATCAATCAGCAATATTCTGAGCAATCCTAATTATTACACGTGAACTACTAACTTGAACTAGCACTTATCAATTAGTTTTCATAACGGTAAAGTGCCTCACAATTTTACAACCAAGATTGAACCTAATGATTACTGTAGACTTGAATGTGATTCTTTCTCATATACAATTATAGTATGTAATTTGGACAATTTGGGATTATTGTTTAGCCTTTCACATTAATAACTTATTAAGGCAAAATCAAGAACCTCTTCACATTATTAAAATTACTTTTATTGGAAGTATTTGATTACTTGGTCGATTACACTACCTTGTTGAAGGAAAAATAACTGAGACAATAAAGTAGGGCAAAAATGTGTATTATTCCATTGATGACATCTCTTTAAATAGGGAGAAATACATACAAGCACGCCTAACCATACCCTAACTAGGAAAGCCCGTAAACTAACAGACTTAGGCACACATTGGGTATTATTACTTTAAACTCCCCACTGTGCCTAGTCTACAAGCGCATGTCATGTTGCCTCGTTAAAACCTCGTCAAGCAAAAACCCAGTGGGAAAAATATCTTGATCGTAGGGAAAAGAGTACAACATCTAGACACATCAAGTTTAGACTTCGTCCTTTGAATCTATCCTCTCATATGATCGTTACATTTGATCATAGCACTACTAAGGTGATCATTCCATCGATTCCTAAAATCATACATCTTGTTACCTCGTTAAAAATCTTTCCAAGAGATAAAAACCATGTGGGAAAAAGAATCATTGGAAGGAAAAGAGTATAACGTACGGTGTGGATGTAAGACTCCCCCTCAAGTCTACATCTTCCCTGACTTGTACATCAATCAAGGATATTTTGAAAAACTTGTGCATGTGTCGTTTGCCTCATTAAAAACTTTGCCAAGTAACAAAACTCAGTGGGAGAAAATAAACCTTGGTCAAAGAAAAGAGTACAACGTGGGTGAGTAAGTTTCTTTATGACTCACCCTTCTCCCTCTACCTTTACATCGATTTCGGGTGTTCAGAAATTCTCTGCATTCCGATACTTCTCAAATGTTTTTCAAACACGGTTTTGGGCAGAGATTTGGTGAACAAATCGGCCACATTCTCCTCAGATTTCACTTACTTTACTTGAATATTGAGGAGAGCCTGTTGTTGCTGATTGTAGAAGAATTTTGGAGATATGTGTTTTTTGTTATCCCCCTTGATATACCCCTTCATCTGTTCGATGCAAGCTGTATTATCTTCATATATGTATTGTAATACCCGGTTGTAATTCAGTCATTATCATTCAGTAATTATCAGTCTGTAATTGTCACTCAGTGTATTTTCACTCAATTATAATCATTCATCAATCATATTCATTCACCGTGTTCACCGTTCGGAAAAACTTCGAGTGGTGTATCGTTATTGTTCATTGTTTCAACTTTCCTCATATGAGTTCGACTTTGTTAGATCACCATTAATTTTTGGTAACTCCAAAAATTCTAAATCTTTGCAATATTATAGAGCATCGAGTTAGCTTTCCAATGGTTCAAACGGTGAGTCAATCGGAGTCCGGACGAGAGAGTTATGGTCGTTTTAGCTCAACCGCTCGTTGGCCGATCACTGCCGAGCGAACTCGGCCGTGTCGTCCGACACGGCCCGTGCCGTACTCGTCCGGAGAGTGCCGTGTTCCGCCTCAGACCCGACCGTCGTCTGGCACGGCCGAGTCGAACCTTCCGGATAAGCTGTAACCGACCGCTGAGCACGCCCGACCGTGTCGCCTCGGCACGGCCGAGTCATGCCGAGTCGCCGTCGGACGGGTCATCGTCGGGAGGCTCCGCCGCGACCGGCCGGGCGGTGACACGGCCGAGTCATCGCTGCCAATCGCCGGCCACTGCCGGCACGACCGTGCCGATCGGGCACGGCCGTGTCCGCAGCACCAACTCCTTAAATTCGCTTTTTTCAAAGATCTCTTCCATTTCTTTCCCATTTTTTTCACTTGCAACCGAGAGAGGAAGCTTGAGGGAGGGTTTTTCCTTCACAAATCATTTGGGTGTTTGATTTTCTTCATCTCCTTTCGATCGTGAAGCCCGGATAATCAATCTAACGCGTGTTCTTCGGATTAAAGCACTTGGATCATCAAGAGGTAATTCCTTCAACACTTTGGACTTCGATTTTGTGTTGAAATAGGATGTTTTGACGTTATAATCATGATATATGAAGGAATATGTATATGATTATGAGTTTGTATAAGGATTCATTGGATTATTGAGGGATTATTCAAGAACACCTTGTAAATCGAGTTGGAATTGGGGATTTTCGACTAATTGTTGTTATAATCACATTTTTGGATATTCATAACGGATTATTGATCGTATTGGAGATGTTTTGTTGGTTTGAAACACTTCTTGGGGGATTTGATATTGGTATATTGAAGTTTGATTGTAAACAATCGGAGTTTGGACGCAACGTGTTTGTTTTAATGCCTCAATGGACTTAGTTTTATCGTATCGACGCTTTGAGTTCGTTATATTCGTGTTTGATTCGTATATTGATCGGATTGTCGGTAATTGTATTGAATTAAGGTTGTTCGTGCGACCGACACTTCATTTAGGACATTTGTTCGTGGAAGGACTTTCTTCATCGGTATTTTGTAAGTTAATTCTTACTCGGTTAAAAGGATATTCATCCCTTTTGTTGTTGTTCATTCATAATCATAACTCATTCATCATTATATTAACCGTATCAAAACTTGTTGTTATCAATTAATCATTTCACCATAAGGAACAGCGGTTCCAATCTTTTCATTGAGTCATTTATTTCATTACCATTCTATCTCGGTGAGTCATTATTCATTTTCGATGTCACTTTTGTTATAGCGTGGCATTCCGGGTCATCTTGGGCGTGCGGTTGGTATGTGTTGATTTTCATGTCGGGCACATTATAGTCGTGTGTTGGTTGGTGGCCTCACATTGGGTGTGCACTCGAGTCGATTGCTCGTGAGACCGACAGGTACAAGACCACGCGTGTTTGATCGTTGGTGGCTTGTGCACGGACACATTTCCATCCCTGACGTAGTGTGGCGCCATTCCTTTGAGCCGCATCGATTAGTTGATTCATATAGCATGTTTGATTGCGTTTGTTTCGAAATGATAATTCATAATTTCAATTATAATCATGATTGTGTATTTTCAACTGTTGAGGATTGTTGTTGTTTGTTACTGTCGCCGTTTGTGGATTTTGTTTTTCTTGTCATGGCAAGGCAAACGCACGGGAATAGCATGTTGATGTCGAGGAGTCCTAGTGATACTAGTAGGGGCCCCGATCTTCAGCTTATTCATGTTATTGTCCTTTATTTTCCGCCGCAAACTTTCATTTGAATACTCCGTTTCATTCGGTGTTGTGTATTTTATCTTCATATAAAATACACTAGTATTCGGTATTATCTGGTGTGTTGTAACTAAACTCCTCATCGGAGTAATTATTGTTGTAATGTAGTTCGGTACTACATTTATCTTGTGTAATTCATTCATTCTCATTTGCACGGTGGGTCCTGGGTTGGGGATTTACGGCACTGTAATATCCGCCTAGTTTGGGGTGTTACAGAGTTGGTATCGGAGCGTGGTTTTGAATACTACCTTCCGAGTCATGTCTCATTTGAAATCATCGTCATCAGACTAGTATCATTGGACTTTCGCGTCACGTGTGACCTGTGCAGATGCCGAGCCAATCAGACCGAAAGAACTGTAAGACTTCTAACGCCATGGTATAATTTCTGGCAATAGTCATTCATTCATCATTCATCAATTAACAATCCTCAAACATCATCATTCATTGTGATTAGGACAATCATGTTAACTCATTAATTACTCAATTCATTTCATTACTCAGTTGTCAATCTGGATAATCATATTATCAATCTTGTTAAGTTATTCAAGATAATCATTTCAAGAATTTCATCAGATAATCATGTAACTTCAGTAAATCATTCATATAATCATTAAGTTAGAGCATGTATACTCATTTTCATCATCTCATGACATAATCATAACGTGCTAATCATGCGGGTAATATAATCATTATGCGACCTTCCTACTTCCGTATGGAGAGAGTCACAAGGGATGCACGAGAAGAGACGCGGCGGACCGAAACCCGATAAATAATCACTCGCCGGAAATCGTGCCTGGACTCGGCTCGATCAAGATGTTCGGGTTGATCCACTCACTTTTATGTGCCATGACGACCCATGTGCAGCTTGCTCAATCATCATTGCGCCACTGACCGGATTAATCGAGAGAACTCTCCCGCACGAGCCACCGCTAAGGAAATTGCCGAGCAAAGAACTCCGCATATGTCAACAGGAAATCAACGGCGTAATCAACCCAAAGGCGGTCACCAACCTTCAAGAAGCCTCGTGAGCCCTATCGCTCGAGCGACCTTCTACGGCGCATAATCGTGCGGGATCTCATTCCCGAGCGGCCGGTTCGGTCATCACTGTTTCAATTGTGGAACGCCGGGTCATTTCAGCACCGAGTGTCAAACCGTCTATCACGTGCTATAATTGTGGGAATTTTGGGCATAAGGCCCGCTTTTTGCCGAAAGGACTCCAAGTCGACTCCGCGGCATCTCAGCCCCAAGCAACCAGCGCTTGAGAATCGGGATCGCCTTGTCATCGTCGTTTAAGACAATGGAAGCAAATAGAGTTGGAGCTCGTATTTATCGACGGGAGTTGCCCGGTTCGGGACTAGCAAGTCCCGATTCATATGATGAGGAGGATCGACGATCCGGTGGTCCGAACGATTCCGGTATACTCGTAATTTATTTCAACTTGTGTGTACCTTTTGATCCGGTACACCGCATTCATTCATTTTCGAATCATACCTAAGTAAGCTTAGTAACCGCGATTGGTTGGTGGACCTAATCGTGGTGAATTTATCTTAGACGATGTAGTTTTCGGTACTAGTTGGTCTAACCGTCTTGATACTATCCTCGGTGTTTGTTAGCGTTTGGTCGCTATCTTTCCGTCGTTGGTTGTCGAATGTGTGCTTCAGGAAGTAATCCCGTTGTTCCAGAGAATTTCTATTATGGCGGAAGCAGAGAAATTCCACAATCGAACTATTCAATCATTCTTTGTATCATTTTCATCGATTGGCCTTTCTAGGGCAATCGAGTTATTCAATCATTCATTGCATCATTTTCATCGATTGGCCTTTCTAAGGCAATCGAGTTATTCAATCATTCCTTGTATCATTTCCATCGATTGGCTTTTCTAAGGCAATCGAGTTATTCAATCATTCATTGTATTATTTTTATCGATTGGCCTTTCAAAGGCAATCGAGTTATTCAAACATTCATTATATCATCTTCATCGTTTGACCTTTCTAAGGCAATCGAGTTGTTCAATCATTATTGGTATCTCTTTTTATCGATTGACCATTCTAGGGCAATCGAAATGTTCAATCATTCGTAGTATCATTGTCATCGGTTGACGATGTATTTCCAGACGAGTTATCTGGTTGCCTTCACATAGAGTAAGGGAATTCAGGAGTGAGTTGGAGCCGGTACGTCCCCTTTATCGAAGGCACCGTATCGGATGGCCCCACTGCAATGCAGGAGTTGAAGATTCAACTCGAGGAGTAATTCGAGAAAGGTCATCTCCGACCGATTGCGTCCCCGTGAGGAGCACCAGTGTGATCTGTCAAGGAGAAGGATGGCTCGTCTCATGTGTGTATTAATTACCAAGAGTTGAACAGGGCGATGATCAAGAGTAGTATCCTTTACCTCGTATTGATGATCTTTTAGATCAACTTCAGGGAGCTTCAGTATTTTCCAAGATCGACTTAAGATCTGGATATCACCAGTTGCGGATTCGAGAGTCGGATATCGCGAGGACAACGTTTCATACACGCTATGGTCATTATGAGCTCGTAGTTATGCCGTTCGGGCTAACTATTGCACCTGTGGTATTCATGGAGTTAATGAATCGGGTTTTCATCGACTTTTTAGATCAGTTGTTGTTGTCTTCATCGACGACATTTTGATTTATTCTCTTAGCCGAGAGGAACACGAGGTTCATTTTCTTCAGGTTCTCGACGTGTTGAGACGAGAGCAACTTTATGGAAAGTTTTCCAAATGTGAGTTCTGGAGGTCCGAAGTGACTTTCTCGGGCATGTAATTTCATCTGACAGAGTTCGTGTCGACCCTCAGAAGTCGGAGACTATCCAAGATTTGCAATCTCCGTAAGATATTAAGTAAATCCGATGTTTCCTCGGATTAGCTGGTTAATTATCCAACCCACGGCCGGAGCTAGCAGCCGTGGTTTTCGCGTTGGAAATTTGGCGTCGTTACCTTTATGGAATCACCTATCAGATCTTCACCAATCACAAGAGTTGAAGTATATATTTACTCACAAGGAGTTAAATATGCGATAGAGGCGGTGGTTGGAACTAATCAAAGATTTTGATATCGAGATCCTTTACCACCCGGGCAAGGCGAACGTTGTCGCCGACGCCTTGAGTCGTAAGTCCGTTCAGGAGCAGATGCTTACTCGTTTAACAGTTCAGAAGGAGCTTCAGCAGGAATTCCTTAGACCCGAGATCGAGGTCTGGCTTCAGCGAATTCAGGGACAGCTTTGTATGTTAGAGATTTCATCGTCACTTGAGGAGGTAATCAGAGAGAATCAGAGTTCAGACCCTTCATTGTTGCGCATCCGTGAAGATATGGCTCAGGGGAAAGCCCCTGGATTCGTGGTCCACGAGGATGGACTTTTGAGGTTTAAGAACCGGTTGTGTACCGGCGAATGACGAGTTGAAAAACTCTATTTTGAGAGGAGCTCATGCTATCCCTTATTCTGTTCATCCGGGGTCCAGCAAGATGTACAAGGACTTGAAACAAAATTACTGGTGGAGTAATATGAAGCGAGAAGTCGCAGAATTTGTTTCGAGATGCTTAACCTGTCAACAAGTCAAGATGGAACCTCAGCGACCGGCGAGTATGCTGCTACCGCTCCCTATTCCAGAATGGAAGTGGGAAGACATTTCTATGGAATTCATCACGAATTGCCGACGAGTCATCGTGGCATAAATACGATCTGAGTGATCGCGGACCGCTTAACTAAATCAACTCATTTCCTTGAGATCAAGGATTTGTGGAGTCCCAAGAGACTGGCCCAGTTGTTCATCAAGGAGATAATGAGACTGCACGGTACTCCTAAAAGTATTGTTTCCGATCGTGACGGACGGGTTGTGTCACATTTTGGAAATCACCATCGTGCTATGGGAACTCGGCTTAATCTCAAGATCGCTTTTCATCCTCAAATCCGACGGACAATCAGAGAGAACTATTCAGACATTAGAGGACATGTTGAGGGCATGCGTCCTCGATTGGAAGGACGATTGGGAAGCCCAACTACCGTTGATCGAGTTCACGTATAATAATAGTTGGCATGCTTCCATTAAGATGGCAGCTTACGAGGCCTTGTACGGTCGTCTTTGTCGATCTCCTTTGTGTTAGGATGACTTGTTAGAATCAATCGGCACCGAGCCCGATATGCTTATAGCCGTCCGGGAGAAGGTAGCTTTGATCAAGAGTCGTATGTTGACAGCTCAGAGTCGACAGAAATCGTATGCGGATAATCGTCGTCGACCACTAGAGTTCGAGACGGGTGACCATGTTTTGGTCAAGATATCCCCGAGTCGAGGTATTTTTTTTTTCCGTTTCGGAAATCGGGGGAAGTTGAGTTCGAGATTCATTGGACCGTTTGAAATTTTGGATCGAGTAGGCGAGTTAGCTTATCGATTGGCTTTACCTCCGGCTTTGAGCCGAATTCATAATGTGTTTCATGTCTCTCAGTTGCGAAAGTATATTGCCGACCCAAGTCACATACTTCAGTTCGACGAAATCGGGATCGCAGATGATCATTCGTACGAGGAGCGTCCTGTACGAGTATTAGAGCGGCGAATCAAACAGTTGAGGAACAAGACGATCCCTTTGGTCAAGATTCAGTAGTCTAGTCACGGAGTCGAAGAGGCCACTGGGGAAACCGAGGAGAATATGCGGGAGAGTTATCCCGAGTTGTTTGACCCTTAGTTTCGGGGACGAAACTCTTTTTAAGGGGGGGAGTATGTAATACCCGGTTGTAATTCAGTCATTATCATTCAGTAATTATCAGTCTGTAATTGTCACTCAGTGTATTTTCACTCAATTATAATCATTCATCAATCATATTCATTCACCGTGTTCACCGTTCGGAAAAACTTCGAGTGGTGTATCGTTATTGTTCATTGTTTCAACTTTCCTCATATGAGTTCGACTTTGTTAGATCACCATTAATTTTTGGTAACTCCAAAAATTCTAAATCTTTGCAATATTATAGAGCATCGAGTTAGCTTTCCAATGGTTCAAACGGTGAGTCAATCGGAGTCCGGACGAGAGAGTTATGGTCGTTTTAGCTCAACCGCTCGTTGCCGATCATCGCCGAGCGAACTCGGCCGTGTCGTCCGACACGGCCCGTGCCGTACTCGTCCGGAGAGTGCCGAAGTTACGCCTCGGGACCCGACCGTGTCGATGCAGCACGGCCGAGTCGAACCCTTCCGGATAAGCCGTAACCGATCGCTGAGCACGCCCGACCGTGTCGCTCGGCACGGCCGAGTCATGCCGAAGTCATTGCCGGACGGGTCATCGTCGGGAGGCCCTTCGCGCCGCGACCGTGTCGGGCAGACACGGTCGAGTCACCGCTGCCAATCGTCGCCACCAGCCGGCACGACCGCGTGCCGATCGGCACGGCCGTGTCCGGCAGCACCAACTCCTTAAATTCGCTTTTTTCAAAGATTTCTTCCATTTCTTTCCCATTTTTTTCACTTGCAACCGAGAGAGGAAGCTTGAGGGAGGGTTTTTCCTTCATAAATCATTTGGGTGTTTGATTTTCTTCATCTCCTTTCGATCGTGAAGCCCGGATAATCAATCTAACGCGTGTTCTTCGGATTAAAGCACTTGGATCATCAAGAGGTAATTCCTTCAACACTTTGGACTTCGATTTTGTGTTGAAATAGGATGTTTTGGACGTTATAATCATGATATATGAAGGAATATGTATATGATTATGAGTTTGTATAAGGATTCATTGGATTATTGAGGGATTATTCAAGAACACCTTGTAAATCGAGTTGGAATTGGGGATTTTCGACTAATTGTTGTTATAATCACATTTTTGGATATTCATAACGGATTATTGATCGTATTGGAGATGTTTTGTTGGTTTGAAACACTTCTTGGGGGATTTGATATTGGTATATTGAAGTTTGATTGTAAACAATCGGAGTTTGGACGCAACGTGTTTGTTTTAATGCCTCAATGGACTTAGTTTTATCGTATCGACGTTTTGAGTTCGTTATATTCGTGTTTGATTCGTATATTGATCGGATTGTCGGTAATTGTATTGAATTAAGGTTGTTCGTGCGACCGACACTTCATTTAGGACATTTGTTCGTGGAAGGACTTTCTTCATCGGTATTTTGTAAGTTAATTCTTACTCGGTTAAAAGGATATTCATCCCTTTTGTTGTTGTTCATTCATAATCATAACTCATTCATCATTATATTAACCGTATCAAAACTTGTTGTTATCAATTAATCATTTCAGTCATAAGGAACGACGGTTCCAATCTTTTCATTGAGCTGTCATTTATTTCATTACCATTCTATCTCGGTGAGTCATTATTCATTTTCGATGTCACTTTTGTTATAGCGTGGCATTCCGGGTCATACTGGCGTGCCGGTTGGTATGTGTTGGATTTTCATGTCGGGCACATTATAGTCGTGTGTTGGTTGGTGGCCTCACATTGGACTGTGCACTCGAGTCGATTGCTCGTGAGACTGATTAGGTACAAGACCACGCGTGTTTGATCGTTGGTGGCTTGTGCACGGACACATTTCCATCCCGGACGTAGTGTGGCGCCATTCCTTTGAGCCGTACTGATTAGTTGATTCATATAGCATGTTTGATTGCGTATGTTTCGACAGGATATTTCATAACTTCAGATATAATCATGATTGTGTATTTTCAACTCTTGAGGATTGTTGTTCTTTGTAACTGACCCCGTTTGGGGATTTTGTTTTTCAGGTCATGGCAAGGCAAACGCACGGGAATAGCATGTTGATGTCGAGGAGTCCTAGTGATACTAGTAGGGGGCCCCGATCTTTCAGTTATTCATGTTATTGTCCTTTATTTTCCGCTGCAAACTTTCATTTGAATACTCCGTTTCATTCAGTGTTGTGTATTTTATCTTCATATAAAATACACTAGTATTCGGTATTATCCTGGTGTGTTGTAACTAAACTCCTCATCGGAGTAATTATTGTTGTAATGTAGTTCGGTACTACATTTATCTTGTGTAATTCATTCATTCTCATTTGCCTGGTGGGTCCCAGTTGGGGATTTACGGCACTGTAATATCCGCCTAGTTTGGGGTGTTACATGTATGTGGGCGCTTCAGTGACATTACTTAGTCCACTGTTACCTCGGATATGTGTAATGATAGCTCTTAACCAAATACACTCACGTACCGCCTCATGCAAAGCGATAATCTCGGCGTGATTAGATAAGGTAGCTACAAGGGTTAGTTTAGTAGATCTCCAAGATACGGCGGTGTTACCCATAGAAAATACATAGCCAGTTTGGGAACGACCTTTGTGTGGGTCGGAGAGGTACCCTGCAGCAGCAAATCCTACCAATACGTTCGTCGGGGTAGGTTCTATGGCATTAGCAATTACTTCAGCATTTGCCTTTACGGAAGCACTTTCCTTTGCTTGCTTGTAGGGAAAGAATAGTCCCAAGTCAATGGTTCCTTTTAGGTATCAGAATATGTTCTTGATACCATTCCAGTGACGGTGCGTCGGTGCTGAACTAAATCGAGCCAGCAAGTTTACTGAGAAGGCGATGTCCGGTCGCGTACATTGAGCTAAGTACAATAGAGCGCCTGTTTGTTATACTTTTGTTCGTATTTTTATTAGAATATTATATATATTTCTTTATTTTTGTGATAATTTATATTATTTTTCATGTGTTTGTATTATTTTACTTCTAGTATAATTTTTAGCGACTATGTGTAATTTTTATTATATTAATGGGAATTAAATTTTATCTGCAGATTAGCACACCGGGAGAAGACATATCTGTCATTTTAGGAGCGATATTTTTAAAGATTACTAATATATTCATGAATGGTCTTGTTTTATTCGTATCCTCGAGACGATCATTTTGATAAAAAGTTTATTCGAATCCGAGTTCGTATGGAGAAGTTATGGCCGTTCAAAGTTTTGGAGGAAAATTAAAATTCGCGGACTAGTAATATCAAGACAAGTGGTGGAACCAGATTCACCGAATGATGTCAGCATGACGTCACAGCACATGCCAACTGAGCCCACGTCTCTGCACACGTGTACGGATGATCCAATAAAAACCTGACATGTGTCCATCCACGTCAGCAGACCACACGCCTGGCACACACCTGTCACGCAACATCCAATAGGACGACGCCACGTTTCACGCGTCGTCAGCCAAGCGCACGCCAGCCACACGCCCCTCCACCGTGGCAGAAGAAGACCAGATTCACATGCAGCGCGTGAGTCACACGCGCCTGTCCGGAACCGTCCGATTTGCGCGTGCATCTCACGTGCGGGTGGGATTTTTGCCACGTCAGAGATGACGTGGCAGATCAGATTGATAACTTTGCAGATAACTTTCTGGCCATTTACTCTCCCATTCCTTTGCACTGTTGATTGATTTTGAACGATGCAAAATTACTGTAAAGATAAGATGCTGCAATAATGAGCAGCATCTTTCACATTTCATTGGTGATGTACTGCTATAAATAGCAGTACCCTCTCAACTCAGAAAAATAAGCAGTAAGATAGTAGAGAGAGTAGAGAGAGGAGAAATAGTGCGTAGCACAATGTAATACAGAATACATTTTAGTTTTTATAATTTAGTTTTTGTATTTATTTTCTGTATTTATGCTTTATATAATTATATTGTAATACATATAAATAAATACTGCACCTCAAATTATATTTCAAATAAATCTTAGTTAATATTATTTTTATCAGATAAAATTCACCTTTATATTTTTATTTATTATTAAAATTTTGTAATTTAAGTTCGTACGTTACATTCAAGCTGCTTTGATCAATTGGCGTATTGGGATAAGTCTCTATCCGTTTCAGCATTTTTCTTTCACTTAATTTATCTACATCAAGTAAGTGCTTTTAATTTCTGCTATATTTATTCTGAATATGTCAATATTTATTTGTCTCGTAATTTTACCTGTTAATATGAATATGAGCTAAATTTTATATTCTAGGGTTAGGATGACCTAAATTAAATACTCGAGCTTATATTAAATTTATTAATGTGCCTTCTTTAATTTAAATTGATATAATTCACAAATATAAAAATAGAGACCGGGAGGAAATATATTTGTAAATCTTAATTTAATTAAAAAAGGGTTAATTATTAATCCGAAAGGTACTATTTAACCCAAGGAATTAAATATGAATCCGAAAGGTATTATTTAGTTTGATGAATTAATTAGATTATTTAAACTTCTGTTAAAATAATTTGTGAATACGAAAGTTATCAAATTATTTTTTCTGAAGATATAATATTTATCTAATTATTAAATCTCACATTTAACAAATTGATATATGCTCGAGTTATTTATTTAATAATCCGAACTCCTAGAATCTTTATTATCAAAAACAGCACAATTCTACATTAAAGTCATTTTTATTCTTACTGCTTTATCTTATTTAAATTGTTGTAATCAAAGTTCTTAAATAGATTTATTTCCTGTATTTGTATTTCTGAAAATTAGTTAAAATCATCAGAACCCATTATTTAGAATGTTTAGGGATTATTATTTTGACAATTCATAATTATTATAATTTTAACAAATAAAAACGATCCTCAAGTGAAACGACCTTGGTAAACTCATCAATACTACAAATGCCTCGTATACTTGCGAGTCGCTATTTTTACAAGTACATTTTGAGCGGAATAAGTTTTTGGCGCCGTTGCCGGGGATCGGTGTTAAAATTACTATTTTTGTGACATTTTCTATGTTCCTTATTTTTTTTATTATTTTTTTCTTTTCGTATACATTATTTTCTTTGAATGCAAGGGCGTAGATCTCTTAAAGAAGATCTGACCATATATTAAAAATATTAATCAAATTCAACGGGAACCGAGAGAGGAACCAAAAATAGAAGAAAATAAAAAAATACCTCTCGAAATAATACCTGAAGAACTTGATATGGCGAATGAACCACCACCAAGAATAACTTATATGCGTGATTTTGCACGGCCTGTTATAGGTACATCTACATCTTGTATTGTATTAGGGGAAGCTACTAGAAACTATGAATTAAAACATCTTCACTTTAATCAATTGCCCTCATTTTACGGAATGTCAAATGAAGATCCTTTGAACTTCATTCGGGAATTTTATTCCGTAATTCAAACTTTTCCTTTACAAAATCTAAATGAGGATCAATTGAGAATGCGATGTTTCTCCTATACTCTAAAGATCGAGCTAAAACTTGGTTGATGTCATTGGCACCTAACTCATTATCAACCTGGGAGGCCGCATACAATAAATTTATGGGAAAATATTATTCTAATGAGAAAACTAAGGATTTTCGAACTAAAATCGCATCGTTTAATCAAATAGATGGAGAACCTTTCTATGAAGCTTGAGAAAGATTCAAAGGTCTTCTTACATAATGCCCTCATCATCATTATTCACCTGAACTTTTAAACCAGTTTTTCTATGATGGATTGGGACAAACTTTCCAATACATGATAGACAATGCTGCAGGTGGAGATGTTGGTACACTTACTGCAAGAAGTGTTTGATCTATTTGAAATGATAGGGAATAATTCACAACAGAAAAGTGCACGAGCTAAAAAGACTCGAGACAATGAAATTACCCCTAATAGCGAATTTTCACAAAGATTAGAAGAATTGACCAGGGAAATTCAACTTCTTAGAAATAATTCTCCGACCAAACAATCTGCTGAAACTTGTGGTGTGTGTGGAGTGTACGGACATGGAGCTAATATGTGTAATGCAGTTCTTGAATTAGCACAACCTGATGAGCAGGTAAATGTTATTCTAAACTACCAACCTCGCCAACCTCCCCGAGATGATCCTTATTCGAACACTTATAATCCTGGATGGAAAAATCATCCAAACTTTGGATGGGCTAGCACTAACGCCCCTCCACCAAAACCAAATTCTCAGTTTTTATCAAAGCCAAATTACCCTTCAAATCAACCACCAAACCAAATTATGTACCCAATGAATCCACCAACTTATCAAATGAATCAACCTTCAAACCTACCACATCAACCATCTCTTGAAGAAACTTTAAACAATTTCATGCAATCTACATCACGGCATTTTGAAATGATAGAATTGAACTCAATTAAAATAGATAAAATAGTAAAACGATTAGATACTACGATTGGACAATTGGCAACCCAAGTGGGAGATTTAGCCATAAAAATCGAAAAAGAGAAACTTCCTAGCCAGCCGGAACAAGCTCAAGCCATCACAATACTCAGAAGTGGAAGAGACGTCGATAACAAGATAGAACCTCCAAAGATGCTGGATGATAAGGCCAAACCGGTGGTAGAGGATAAAGAAAAATACGATCCTAAAATAATAAACTCTTTTTCATAAATCTTCCAATCCTTATAAACTACCTATTCCCTTTCCTAGCAGGTTAAGAAATGAAAAACAAGATAAACAATTCGAGGCTCTTCACCAAATGCTTTCAAAAGTAAATGTCAATTTACCTCTAATTGATGTTATTCAAAATGTTCCTGCCTTTATAAAATTCTTTAAAGAGTTATCATCTAAAAAATGAAACTATTTATAAAATGAAAAGGTGATTGTCTCAGAAATAGCAAGTAGATTCTTTCAAACTCACCTTCCTCATAAAGAAGATGATCCAGGCAGTTTTATAGCAAAAATTACTTTAGGAAATGGTAAAGAAACTTTTGGATTACTTGATCTCGGAGCCGGGATAAATTTAATGCCATATTCAATTTTTAAACAGCTAGAACTTGGAGACCTAAAACCAACTAGAATGTGCTTACAACTCGCAGATAGATCTATCCGATATCCTAAAGGTATCATTGAAGATATTCTAGTAAAAGTAGGTGGTCTAATAGTACCTGTTGATTTTGTTGTACTCGAAGTTGGTGAAGTATCTAATAATAATGACAATGAACACACAATTTTATTAGGAAGACCATTTATGGCTACCACAAACACATTAATAGATGTGAGAAATGGAAGAGTTACTATGACAGTTTTAGGAGAAACAGTTACTTTTTCTATAAAAGATATTAATCCAATCCCTACCACCTCTTTTTTATGAAAATTGCTCTTTTATCAATGTTATTGATCTTGCTGTCGAGGATATTTTTAGAGAAGAATCAGATATTAATTATCTTGACGACGTGGAAGACGGTCTCGAAATAGAGGGGGGAGTGGAGTTATTTGCACTTACTGAAGGAAACTTAGAAAATTTTGAACCCATCTTAGAAAAAACTGAACCCCAAAAAATTTTAGAATTAAAAGAACTTCCTAAACATCTAAAATATGTATTTCTAGAGGATAGAAACAAAAAGCCAGTCATCATCTATGCTGAACTTTCGAGAGACGAAGAAGATGAGTTAATCAAAGTTCTGAAACAATTTAAAAATACCATTGGATGGGGATTAAGTGATATAAAAGGAATTAGTCCTTCAATGTGTATGCATAAAATTATCCTAGAAGAAGTAAAACCAACGAGAGAAGCACAAATACGTCTGAATCCTAACATGATGGACGTAGTAAAGAAAGAAATTTTAAAACTTATCACCAAGGATATAATCTATCCTATTGCAGATAGCGAATGGGTGAGTCCAGTACATGTTGTACCAAAAAAGAGTGGAATTACTGTAGTTGAAAATGACAAAGGAGAAATTATCCCTACCAGAGTTACTAAAGGTTGGCGAATGTGTATTGACTATCGCAAACTTAATGCAGCAACAAAAAAAGATCATTTCCCCTACCATTTATTGATCAAATGTTAGATAAACTTTCTGGTCATAAATTCTATTGCTTTCTTGATGGTTTATCAGGATACTATCAAGTAGCAATTGCACATTTGGATCAATCAAAAACAACCTTTACTTGTCCATTCGGAACATTTGCTTTTAGGAGAATGCCTTTCGGGCTTTGCAATGCAACTGGAACTTTCCAAAGGTGCATGCTTTCTATTTTTTCCGACATGGTAGAAGATTTTATTGAGGTATTTATGGATGATTTTTTAGTTTTTGGATCATCATTTTCTGATTGCCTCAATAAATTATCTAAAGTCCTACAAAGATGTATAGAAAGTAATTTAACCTTAAGCTGGGAGAAAAGCCATTTCATGGTGGTTAGTGGAATTGTCTTAGGACATATAGTCTCTAGTGAAGGAATTAAGGTTGATAAAGCTAAAATTGATGTAATAGAAAAATTACCTCCTCCAACCAATATAAAAGGTATTAGAAGTTTTCTTGGGCATGCCGGTTTTTATAGAAGATTTATGAAAGATTTTTCAAAAATAAGCCAACCTTTGTGTAAATTACTTTCTAAGGATGCCCCTTTTATCTTTGATGAAAAATGTTTAACCGCTTTTAATACCCTGAAAGAAAAGTTAATTTCAGCTCCTGTAGTTATTTCACCAGACTGGACCTTACCATTTGAACTAATGTGTGATGCTTCAAACTATGCGGTGGGGGCAGTTCTCGGTCAAAAAGTTGATAAAGTATATCGTGTACTCTACTATGCTAGTTTTACCCTCAATGAAGCACAAGTAAATTACACGACCACGGAAAAAGAGTTGCTAGCTATAGTTTTTGCCCTCGACAAATTCCGATCTTATATCGTAGGGTCAAAAGTAATAGTTCAGAGTGATCATACAGCATTAAAATATTTACTAAAAAAGCCACAAGCTAAACCAAGACTAATTAGATGGATTTTAATGTTGCAAGAATTTGACGTAGAAATCAAGGATAGAAAAGGGAGCGAAAATGTGGTCGCTGACCATTTGTCATGACTCATAATTAACGATGACACTCTTGCTTTGCAAAAGTACGATACTATCCCTGAATCACTTCCTCATGAACAACTTTTTCAAATTAATACAACTCCTTGGTACGCTGATATTGTGAATTATCTTGCATGTGGAACGTTAAAAAACTAGCTTATCTTTTCAAGAAAGAAAAAGATTTCTCTTCACTTGTCGAAGTTATTTTTGGGATGATCCCTTCTTATTTAGAATCGGTAAAGATGATATTATAAGACGTTGTATTCCCGAAAGTGAACAAAAAAATGTTTTGACATTTTGTCATGAGTATAATTGTGGAGGACATTTTGGAGGTCGTAGAACTGCTTTTAAAATTCTCCAATCAGGAATGTATTGGCCTTCACTTTTCAAAGATGCACATCAATTTTATATTTCATGTGACCGATGTCAACGAACAGGAAATATTGGAAAAAGAAATGAAATGCCTTTGACAAATAATTTAGTTATCGAAAATTTTGACATATGAGGAATCGACTTCATAGGGCCATTTCTTAAGTCATTTAATTTTGAGTACATCCTGGTTGCAGTTGACTATGTGTCAAAATGGGTAGAAGCTATTGCAACACGAACTAATGATGCTCAAATAGTTCTAAAATTTGTGCAAGAAAACATTTTAAGTCGCTTTGCCTTTCCGATGTAATATCCGCAATTTCCGATTTTCGGTAAAATTCTTTTTTTGGTCGGAGTCTGTTTTGACGACTCTCTCATGACCGTTTCGTCATTCGGAGAATATTTAATTCTGCACTTTTGTCATCCGAGTTCGTTTCGGTGCTGCTTTGTTGAGTTCCGTGCTTTTTAGCGACTTTTCCGCGCTTGAATTCGGTTCTTGCGAATCTCGTTTGAAATTGTCGTTTGGGGTTTTTCGTAAGTTCATTTAACGTTGTTATACGTGTTGTGGGCTTCGGTTTGATTATTCGTTGTCGTATGGTGATTTTCGGGCAGTTGGGCCATTTTCGTAATTTCCCAAAGTTTGGGGTAATTACCTTCCGTTGTCGAATTTCGAGCCTTCGGGTGGTCGGAATCGTGTGTTATACTAGCTCTTAGATTCGTCTTTGTGAGTACTTCGTAACCGTATCTTCGGTTCGTATTCAGGCTCGGGTTTCGGTGTCGTTTTGTTGAATGCAGGATTACTAAACGACTTTTCTAAGTATGAGTTCGACTTTGTTAGATCACCATTAATTTTTGGTGACTCCAAAAATTATAAATCTTTGCAATATTATAGAACATCGAGTTAGCTTTCCAATGGTTCAAACGGTGAGTCAATCGGAGTCCGGACGAGAGAGTTATGGTCGTTTGAGGTTTTGGCCGATAACTTCCAGTAGCCTTTCGGCCGATAGGGGGGGTCGATAGGCTCTACTGCCGGAATTCTGTATGGGTATCGGTTGGGCCTATCGGCCGATAGGCTGGCCGATAGGTTCTGCTGTGTTTCACTATATTACACGGGATCTGGGGGAAGGTTTTCATTTTCCTCTCCTCTCTTTTCTTCCTCTCGTTCTGGGCGATCCAGGAGCAACTCTTGGGCGATTTTAACATTTTCGGACTTGAAGAAATCATCCACTTCGAGTTTTGTTGTAGATTATCGATTTCTTCTTGAATCATTCATCCTAATCCAAGGTAATCTTCTAAGAACCCATTTTTGGGAGATTTTGGGGATTTTGGGTATTTTGTTCGATTTCGTCTGTTTAATCCGATTTAACTTAGGATTTTGATGGATTGATGATTATTTAGATGTATTATATCATTTCCCTTGTTATTCCATGATTGGATCGTATCGATTCGTGGTTTGAGTTGAGTTCTTGACCGACGCCTTGAAGGTGTCCAGAAATGTCTTAGAGGGGTTTTCGGGCGTTCTACGATTATTCTTCCTCGTATGGTCGATGATTTATTGATTGTATGATGTTAGGGTCGTGTTTCTTGCGAAGAAACCGTGTTGAACCCTTTCGCTCGCCGTCCGTCTTCCGCTTCGATAGCATTGGGCGTTTGAAGCTTTCGGTTGAGCCGTGTTCGTCGAATACTTGCGTACCGATTTTGAGGCAAGTACCTTGTCCATACTTTTCTTGTTTCGCGGATATGATGATTGGTGATCGTCTTGGTTTGTTTGTTTGTTTGAAATGAGTTTTCAAAAGATTTGGTTAGCCTCGTTAAAGGCCTCTTTCAAAACCGTGTGTGTTTTGTGATTGGTGTGGTTCGAGAATAACTATGTGAATTCTATGTATATGCTTGGTGTTCATGTTGCACTTAGTATTGTGTGAGGACGTATATTATGTCATTTCGGTGCGTTGTGGATTGACGTGGTGTTTTGCTAAGTGTTTGATGCCTCTGGGCGAATTGTTTGAATATCCTTGATGTGATATGTTATTTGTGTGAATGTGTGGATATGGTTGAAGGTCTACGGTGGCGCATGGCATGTGATCATGTGGCCAGGATGCAACAAGTGATTGATCCAACCGTGGGAGCCTGAGATAATCTACGGTGGCACATGGCATGAGATCATGTGGCCAGGATGCAACAAGCGATTGATCCAACCGTGAGATGTGTGTGATTTGTTTCGCTAGCCAGCTCGGGAGGGTCCTTCGAGGCCTCGAGTGGGATGTCGGTGGTATCGTCCCGGTCCTAGGCGATGCGCGTGCGTGATTATGTTTCGTTGATTTTACGTCCGTTGAGGACACGTGATGTTGGGCTCTGACCCTGTAAATTGTTGGTGGTTTCCTATTTGCGAAAACAAAATATTTGGGCTGTGACCCTATTGATTTTTGGAAAGAGAAGGATTTTATAATCCTAAATTGTTTTCTATTAAAACTCTCGACGGCATTTTAAACTGTTTTGTAAATTGTTTCCCTTATTTGCGATCTTTCAGTTTTGGAAATGTTTACCCAAACTCTTGCCTCGGGAAGTACTTTTCCTTACGTTTGAACCTTTGAGGATTTCTGATTATTATTGTTCTTGGAACTTGTATTGTATGGCTCGTATTTTTGCACTTGTACTTGCACTAGCAAAACGGTGGAGTTTGCTAACCCCGAGTATTCGGGGTGGATGTCTATTTTGCATTCGGGTTTTGGAGCATAGCACGTGGTCGGCGCGAAGGATGATGAAAGATGAACGATACTAATCACACGAGGATCGTTGACGCTGCTTTTGGTCTAGTTGTATTTTCTTTTCCGCTGCAAGATCTTTTCCCGTGGTACGGAGTTTATTGTATTTTGACCCCTGCGTGGGTATGTGTTTGGAATTGAGTTGTATGTATTTGTTGAAAGACCAAATCGGTCTACTGAGTCATTTTAGCCTTAAAGGCGAGGTT
Organism: Orobanche coerulescens; assembly: GCA_033398695.1. Lineage (NCBI taxonomy): Eukaryota > Viridiplantae > Streptophyta > Magnoliopsida > Lamiales > Orobanchaceae > Orobanche > Orobanche coerulescens. The sequence goes on from CM065811.1 coordinate 39,459,084, forward strand.
TAGATGTTTGATTTTAGTTATCAGCCTGGTAGATCCTCGAGGAGAGGGTCTACGGCGTGTAATATCCCTGAGCGGATTTGGGGGTGTTACATCCGAGAGCAATCATTAGTGATGGAGGATCCCATTTTTGTAACAAGCTTTTTGAAAAACTGATGAAAAAGTACCATATTAATCATAAAATAGCTACTCCTTACCATCCCCAAACATCAGGACAAGTGGAAATGAGTAATAACCAGATTAAAGGAATCCTCGTAAAAATTGTACAACCTTCAAGGAAAGATTGGTCTGTTAAGTTGAATGACGCACTATGGGCTTATCGTACTGCTTATAAAACGGTCTTAGCACTAGTAGAATAAACATCAAAGACTTCGGTACGTCTCACTTCGGTAATGTATATTAGCAAAGTAAAAACAAAAAACCACTTCTCTTTTCAATTTACTGAAGTAAAAAACCCACATAGACTTCAGTAAATGGTATCAAACAAAAAAACAGGAGCTAGTTAGAAATTTTAAGTTACAAAGACTTCGCTAATTTGATAATTACTGAAGTAAAAGGTGTGAAATTTTATTTTTTACCAAAACAAACAATGTTCCGCTGCCTTTATTTTCATTTCCCGTTCGATTTTTGTAGTTTTCTAATTTTTTCGCTCGCGGCACTTTCAGACGAAAGTCATTTCCCCGGCCCTCCGGTGCCTGTCTGAGTGGGCGGTGACCCTTGAGATACCCTCCCTAGAGCCTGCGGCACTTTTCCCTCAATTTTTGTTCGATTTACCGTTTTTAATTTTTCAATTTTGGTTCTCTGAAACTAGGGTTCGCCGCGAGTTTCAGATTTGATTTGTAACATGCGTGCTTTTATGTTTTCAGGAGTTTTCTTTGGATTCGTATGGCTAGTCCCCCCGAGCTACCAGATTTGGGTTCGCTTAATCAGGAACTTGTGCGGTTGTCGTTTTTTAGTTTCAATTTCTCGGATTCATATTTGCTTTTCCTTCTGCATTTATGTGTGTAAATTGCATTTTCTTCTACATAGAACCGTGCATGCAGCGATTCGTGGGGCTGTAGAATTTCGAAGTTCATAGCAGCTTTATGATATTAAACACTAATCCTTGTGTGGTTTCAGTTTGGAATTTGGACGGTTATGTATCAGTTGCTGAGGGACCAAATACGGGCTTCGAGAAATGTTTACCGTGACCCAAAGTATATATATATATATATATGCATGTCTTTGCGGTTCATTTCTCTGGTTTTCTTCTTACACCTCTCCCGTCTACTCTGCTGGTCAGGACCAATTGCCCATGAATTTGACGATATCCAGTAATTTCCTCTTACGAACTTGATTTTAAAAGTGAGATTATAATATTGTAGAACTGCAAGAAAATGTCATAGGGTCGAATGAGTGGCAACTGCTCTAGGTTTAAAGATTGTTGGCTTGTATGGTTGATCTTACATTAATTGAGCAATGTAGTGTTACCATGATGTAGCGATTTAGTAGTATGCGTTTTGGTATTGAATTCTAAAATGAAACCATGGCTGAGCTTGTTTGTAACATGTTTAATTTCTATTGTTTTGTCTTCCTGTTACCTTATTCGCATGAATGGCAGCTTACTCTTATTTTTCCTTGCAACATCTCGTATAAACTTTTTGTTTGGATTCAACCATTAATTTCTCACAGTGAAATCATATGTAACCGAGGGGAGAAACAAAAATGGACAACAAGTTCCTCCAAGCGACAAAGTCTACGAATACATTCTGTTTCGCGGCAGTGACATCAAAGTAAGTTTGACAGTCTGAAATTTGATATGTAAATATATAATATGATATTTATGTAGAGTCTTCTGTTTTGTTTCATTAGTGACTAATAAGTTAAAAGCTAATAAGCTTATTTCTTGTTTGTTAGTGCATGACTTTGAATTATACTTCAATAGTGTACCCTGTAAGGTAGTGCCAACATTTACTCTGTCTGTTCTTTTGTTCCGTGATGATCTTTGTCTATTCCCTTTTTAGTGAACTTGAATCATAATTCCTTTTATCTTGAGTCACTGTATTTACTTGTTCAACTTTTACAGTGCTTTTATAAATTCTCCTTAACATTATTATTGATGTGGGTAATTGGTCCTTAAGATCATTATTAAATGGTGCTTTTGAATGGGTTGATTTTTTGGTATTTACATTGGATAGTAGTCTCCCTACATCTGCATCAGTAGTTCTTTGAGTGTTGGAACTTTAAACTCTGTTTATGTATTTTTTGCACTTTGTTTACATATTTAAGAGTTCGACTTTTAATTGATTCATCACTTGTTCTGTATATTTAGCAATGACAGGTCTTACCAAAAGAGTAAGTTCTTTATACCAACACTCTGTAGTTATGCATAAATTATTTATAAATTTGCTAACAAATTATACCTTGGTGGTACCTTGCAGACTTATGGCTACTCTCGAGGACACTTTGCAAAGACCTTATGATTCATTTAGTTTTATGTTGTTGAACCGAGACTCCTTTTCTAAGTCTTTCCACAATAACATGTGAGTATTCATTAAACCATTGTGTGTTGGCTAAACATCTCACAATATTTGAGCATATCCTCCTACTCCTCCCGGCTATTGCTCCAAGTAAACTCATATCCCATCGCCCTTATCTCCAGATGATTATTCCTAGTTAGGCAATCATTGAAATCCTGAATATCCATTGGGGTAACAAAGATTACCTTGGTACCTATCGTAGAACATCTTCTTGTCACAAAATCCCATAAATATTTCCTCTACTCCATTGTATTTTGGGCATATCTGACTATCAAGTGTTGTGTTCTGTCATCTCTAACATCCATAACCTCACAATGGGATTGCTGCTCATGTTCAAAGAACTACTGTATCTTGACACCCTTGGGTACCAACAAACCCAAATCCTCCCATTACCACTGAATTATAGTTATTCACACTATCCCGCTTTCTACATATTTTGTCCACCACCTTTTAAAATGTTCCTTCTTCACCCTAGTTTCTATAAGCACCGCTATATCCACCCCTAGTTTCTTTAGAAAAGTTTAATCTTTTTCCGCTTGAAGGACTTGTTCTGACCCCTCACATTCCGAATAGTGCCTTCATTTCTGTTTGAAGGGGATACGGTCCCCGCCCATAGTACTTCCCATACATTCCTCTTCCCTATTGATATCTGTAAATACATTTTAATTTTTTTCTTTTCCTTTAGACAAATATTAACTTTGGGCTCACTACTTAACGTTACTACATTCAGTGGTTCCCTTTGCACGATTTGCTAGAATACTCATTGAAGATAATATAAGATCATAGGGGTAGTTTCCAAACAAATTAACTAATAATATCATAAAGTACATTTACTTGGCAGACAAATAATAATTGTAATATGACATCCTGTTGATGAGTTACGAGGTCTTATTACTCATATTTGGTTGTATGAACTTGACCTTATGATTCATTTAGTTTTATGTTGTTGAACTTGACCTTAGTGATTCATTTATGGCTACTCTCGAGGGACACTTTGGTAAGTCTCTTGAAACTGATGTTATTCCTGTTCTTGAAAGGCAACGGAAGGTCAGTAATTCGAGTTCTTTCATGACTATACCTTTTCTTCTCTCTCAGTAAAAAAGAAAATTGTTGGCTTCAATTGATGGCAAAGTTTCTATATTACTGCCTTTGATAGAAAATACAGAAGGCACAGCGTCGACAGCAAAGAGAACAGATGTTCCTGGATGGTTTCCGAAATTCTCGATTAACTCAAACTTGCCGTAATCAAAAGCATATCGATTACAGATTTGGTATAGTGATCTTTTATATTCGAAGCCGTTTCACTAATTATCTCTACATTGCAGGGTATCAGATACATTACACAAAAAGGGTAAAAACTTCCAAAAGATGCTTGTGAATACACGTTCCTCTGATTTCCTAGTGAATTATCGATATATACAAAAAAGAAAAAAAGATACTAGATAATCACCTATGTCATATCGCATAAGAACATAGTAGGATTAATGATTTGTGCTTATGTTGTTATGAATCATATTTGATTGATTGTGTGGTTTGTGCATTGGGTAGCTTGGTTGACATGTTTCTTTCACCGTTTACACGCGCATCTGTTAATGTGTCGTGGTCATCCTTTTAAAGGAATGTCGAGTTTTTTTTTTTTTTTGCATGATTTAGTTATATTTTGGGGTTTGAATTTGAAAAAAATCATTTCTTTTATGGTCACTTCTCTATTTTCTCCTATTACGTACCAAATGCTTTTTCTTATTCTTCCGCTCATAATAAGCATCTTTCAATTAGTGTGATCCTTGTTGCTCCTTAGGTATCAATATTTGATAAGTAATCTTTGATATTATTACCGTCATTGTGTTTGTCCTTTTTGTTTGTTGCATCACTTACTTGTGTATTCAGATTGTCCGAACCTTCTTTCTGTAAACGCCCATCCCATCCCCACTTCCTAATCATTCATTGTGATGGAAGAAGTGATTCAAGTCCATCTCTAATGCTTGTGTCTTCTTTCCTTATGGCGGTAGCGGACTAGTATCGAGTAACTTTATTTGATTCTCCGTTATAACACATCATGTAATTTTAATTGTCATCCTTTTATATTATATAGTATGTTTTGGTCGAAAATTTGTGATGTTGATGCATCTTTTATGAATGTACTTAATCTATTTTTTTGTTTCAATGTGATTTGCTCAAGATCTGGTTCAGTAAAGACCAATACTACACTTAGGTGCGATGATGAAGTCGAACGAGTGGAGCAAGTTCGTCTACACGCTTGTCGATGGTGCTTAGGTGGCTTCATTGTCGGGAAGTTCTTTGTCTAGATTCAAATCAGTACTATATGTGTATGGTCTTGGTTGCAACACTACCGGTACTCTGGTGCATATCTCATTGGTATAGTTAGATCTAACATGTCGTTTGATCGGGTAAATATGGTGAATGTTTTGTTAATGTGCATCCATTAGCTAGACCTATGCATGTGTCTCGTAGACATTGTGGAAGTTTATTTGATGTTGGCATATTATAGTTATGCCCAATGCAAACTTGTGAATCACGCGAATCTGAATATTTGGCATTTTTGTACGACAGTCCGCCGTTTATATATGAAATTGTGGTTTATTACTATTATCAATGCTTATGATCTTGTGTTATTGAATTGGGATCTTGTGATTTAAGTTTGTTGGATTTTTAATGAGGTTGATTGATGTATTTGAGGTTGTGTTGTTGAGATCTTGTGAATTGAGGTTTTTTATTGGATGGATCATGTTTTTGTACAACAGGGATTCTATATTTACAAATTGAAAAGAAATATGCAACGTGGTTATTTACTTCGGATAAAAAACGAAGTCAGAGATATATAATTAGAAGCGAATAGGAAATATACACTTCAGCGATTATAAAATAAGTGAAGTGGAAGGACCTTTTTTACTTCGCAAACCCCCATATTCGGGTTCTAAAAACCGAGATAGACTTCGGTTATTACGATATTAGACTTCGTCTAATAAGCGAAGTCTAAAGTATACCTTTAACTACACGAACATAGACTTCGGTAATTATAACATTTTTACTTCGGATGTTATCCGAAGTCTTTGACGTTTATTCTTATAGTGTAGGAATGAGTCCTTTCCGTCTTGTTTACGGTAAATCATGTCACTTACCTGTCAAAATAGAACATAAAGCCTACTGGGCAATAAAAAGCGTCAATTTTGACTTAATAAAAGCAGGAGAAGAAAGAAAGCTTCACCTCTCCGAACTCGATGAGATCCGAAATGAGGCATATGAAAATGCAAAAATATATAAAGAAAAAGTCAAACGACTACATGATAGAAAGATCATCGATAAAAATTCGAAGTCTGGAATGCAAGTTCTATTATTTAATTCTCTCTTACGATTATTTCCGGGAAAATTGAGATCTCGTTGGAGCGGTCCATTCACAATCCTAGAAACATATCCTTATGGGGTTGTAAAGCTGTTAAATCCCAGAACGAATGAATCATTTCAGGTAAACGGTCACCGTGTTAAACCATATTATGAAGGAGCACATCAAGAACAAGTAATTGAAAGTATAACTTTTGTTGAAAAACTTTAAATCAAAATCATACTAACGTCAAGCTAACGACGTTAAACAAGCGCTTCTTGGGAGGCAACCCAAGCTTTATTTTATTTTGTTGTGTGATTTTGTTTTTGCGTAATTTAAATAGAATACTTTGTAAGCTTCTTTTTACAGGGCATGACAAGGAAACAAGACAATCAGGACACGTGAACATCATTGTCAATCAGATAAGATAAGATCCTATAATGTCCTTTTCAAGAAAGAAACTTATTTAGGAAGAATTGAATTTGCTACTTTTAAATTACCCCTTGTGTGTGTGAATTTTATATTTCTTTTAAAAATCCCAAAAAAATAAAAAATGGAAAAAGCCTTAAAAAATAATGAAAAACAATTTCCTTTTCTCAGCAAAAATGCAATCTTAAGAATTTACAGAGCTCGAGCTGAGCGAATGCGATTATTCATGTTGTATGACATCCCACATGACATTCGTTTTACTATTGAAGCCAAAGTAAGAATAGCTGGGGAATCATTCGAACCACCCACTAGATTCTTACCAGGGCTTGGTAAAGGTTCATATGCCAAGAAACGACAAGCCAAGAAAATGTATGTTCGTTATAAATGTGCCAGATGGACTTGTGATCCAAAATGTCGTTCTCTTGGAATTCCTTCCACAAACAGACAAGATAAAATTGAGTTCATAAAGGATGGGCTGAGTAAGGAGAAATTGAATGATATTCAATTATCTCTTGACACGCATCCTAGTGGACTAGTGTATCGTGAGATTCTATGTCTGTGGAAGAAATTCAAATCCGAATATGAACAACGTCTTGGGAATCTGACGGTAAAAGACCATGTTTGCCAATTTGTAAAATTGGATGGGAAGCATATCCCCGACTCATAGAAGGCATTTAAGTCGTTTCTGGACGTAAAACCAGAGGAAGATGTGAGCCACAATCACAACTACTGTACATACATGCGTGAGTATTTTTATTTTTGTCGTTTTGTCAGATTTTCTTAATAAAAAGTGATACGCAATAAATGCATTCATTATTCTGTTGAGTAGTTGAAGCGTAATTAATGCAGTCACAGATTTGATAAATCTTTTTGCTTTATTTTGCATCTATAAATAAACACTGCATTTGTTTCTTTTCTGCATCTCCCAAACTTGCAATTCTCTCCTTTTCTCTCTAAAATAATTTTCTTTTAAAAAAAATAATGGAGTTGTCATCATCATCTTCCGCAAAAAGATTTAACTCCATCTGCATTTTTGGTGGAGCTAGTCAAGGGAATGAGGCTTGCTTTACTGAAGCAGCCCACAACTTGGGTCGTACCCTAGGAGAAACTGCATTCATGTAGTTTACGGAGGAAGAAATCTAGGATTAATGGGACGCGCTGCTGCTTCTGCCTATATGGAAGGAGTAAAAGTGATGGGAATCATCCCAAAACCTCTGGCTGAAAGTAAAATCACGGGGGCAACCATTGGAGATGAGTTTAGAGCTGTGAATATGCAAGACCGCATAACTCACATGATAAATAATGCCGACGCCTTTATCATCCTTCCAGGTGGTTTTGGCACTCTTGAAGAACTTTTTCATGTGGTTACCAGAGCCCAACTAAATATTCATAAAAAACCAATCAGTCTGCTAAATGTCAATGGTTTCTTTGATGGTTTACTATCTTTCATCAACTGCTCTTCTGAAAAAGGTTTTATTTCTGAGCGTGCTAAACGAATCATAGTCGTTGCAACAACACCAGAAGAGTTGATCAAAAAACTGATTGCATTTGTTCCTGAACCAGATCCAGCTCTAGCTAATATTGTTTGGATGGAAGATTTCACTGTGCGAAAATGAAAAATTGATGCATTCCTTTCCCTTTGATATCCCCTCTTTATTCCTCTTGTTGTTTTTACTTTTTAGCGGGTGTAAAAAATCGTGAAAATGATGGCAGCTTAAGGAGTTTCTTTTCGATCTCTTGACGTGCATCTATTCATGATATATGTATTATTATTTCTATTACTGTAATTTTCTTTTTCTATAAAATAGAGTTTTGATGGCAGAATAAGGAGACTCTCAGGACGCTTTTGAAACGCATCTAGGTTGTTTGTGTTATACCTAAGGGTATATATATATATATATATATATATTTATATGTTTTATTTTGTGTGTTTCGTCCCACTGATTTATTTTGCAGATTTCTCCATATCAATAAGAAAATGGCGCATTCAAGGCATTACTATCTTCACAGGGAGTTTTCTTCAACCCTCGATATATTATGCTTTATAATCAAATTGCACAAGATAAGTGTGGGGGGTAAAAATTATAAATTCTTATTTACGGATCCTAAAATTAGAAAAAGGGCATTTATGTACAAGAATAACTTGAAAAACAAAAACTTAAAAAACGTGTTGCTAAAAATTTTGTCGATGTGCTCTCATTTCACATTTCAAAGAAAACGTTTATGCTAATTTTGACATAGAATTTGAGAATGAATTACTAACGAATTATTCTAAGATGACCAACAATTATTCGGTTAAATGATTTAATACCTCAAATTCATAAAAATCAAAACATGTACTTGTGAGATTTTGAGCTTTGACTGCTTTATCATATATGCAAGTCTTTTATTTTTGAGTGTACTTTTCATGTTGTAATACTCCAGAACTTGCATTGGGTATCTGTGTTAAGACCACATGTGTGTGCAATTTGTGAAAATTATCTAAATCAAATTTTGTTCAAAAGCCCTTCTAACTTCTTTACCTACCTAATGATATTTAATTCCCTCGTTAGTCCAATTGAGCTTATTGTCTATTTTATTGTTAACCACATACTCAGCTTTCCGTCGTTATAATCCTTTGGCCCATACTTGAACGGTTAGAAATTATTTTTGACAATGATGAAGATATTATGTGGTGAAATTGGGTGGTATATATTGTGGATGGTGTTGAAAATAATGGAGCAATCAATTACTCCGCTTTTTTTGGGAACTTAGTAACCGGATATATTCATGAGCCCCATGTTTATATTCGCGTAAAACAGTTACCTTAGACATGAGTGTGCATAGAAGCAGCTTGAGTATGTTTTATCTTAATAACCGGGTGTATTCTGTAATACCCGAGATTTCTGTTATGTAATTGGAACTTGCGATATTGTAATGATTGTACTTTTGTCTGAATACTATTCTCCGTATTTCATATTCCGATATCGCCGAGCATATAATTTCGTGTATGTGATTTATAGGTTGAAATTCTGTGCATGTAGCGCACGCTACAGGCTAAGGGTAGCGTACGCTAACATGGTTTTATAGCGCACGCTACCGAGTGTAATTAGCGTACGCTATGCGTGGTCAGACTGATTGAGACGTGCGGTTGGTGAGATCTGGCCGGGGGACCCTGTCGGATCGTGTCGGATGTACCTGGACGGCTTTCGGGAAAAGCCGGGTCAACGCCTTAGCGCACGCTACAGGTATATGCGTAGCGTACGCTAAGTGCCGAGTACAGTTTAGACTGTGAGCCGTTAGCGCACGCTACGAACAGGTGTAGCGCGCTAATAGCCATTTATTATAAATAGGACAAAGATCCTATTCGTGATTTGATCCTTCCTTCCCACATAACCCGAACTCTTGCACTTGAAACATAACTCCATTCGTCCTAAACACTTCGTATCAACCACTTAGTTCGAGATTGAAGATCTTATATCATTGAGATTGGCGTTCAAGCCTTTGGTGTTGGATTGCTTCATTTTCATCCGTGTTCTTCGTTACTTTGAGGTAGGTGATTTTTCACCAATGATTAGTAAGGTTCCTAAGGAAGTTTGAATCATGTTTGGATAGCAAGTATTTCATTTTTATCGGTCATCGCATGTTAGAAGGATACTTTTGACGTATAGATGCTAGATATCGAATGAACCTTTGAACCACCTTATTATAAGGACTCCTCAGCATGTTTAAAACGATTTATGATCAAGTAATCGGGTAGTACCCAGTTGTTGAGTCGTATACGTTGAAATCAGGTGTTTTGAAACATAAGACGATCGGAACTTAGATTGCTTCTTGAAGATCGTATTGGATTATGATATTAAGATGACTATCCGTATATTGGTATTTCATAATCATAAATCTTCCTCAGACCTTATTAGCATGATTTGCCCGAGGATAACTTGTATTATCACGGTAGGATTCTGGAGTTCTTCACCATTCAACCCAGTTTCGGCTTGCAGTATTCAGCCATGCAATGTTAGCGCACGCTAATACATGTGAGTTAACGTGCGCTATCGGGGTCAGTTAACGCCCGAAACGTACGTAGCGCGCGTTATGAGACCAATGAGTCGATCGCTGACCGTGGCTAGCGCACGCTAGTCTTATAAGTTAGCGTATGCTAACAGTCCGTCTTAGCGCACGTTACGTAGGGTACGTAGCGCGCGCTAAGCAGTCTGGGCAGATTGTTTATTTTGAGCTTTTCGGCCGTAGACCGAATTGTTAGGCCATCGTTCGACTTGAGATGATTTGTATATCGTTCCTTTTGTTAAGGTCCGAGCTTGTTACGTTGATCGGAGGAGGCGGCCTTCGAGTGCGTCGAGAGCATTGAAGTGTATCGTTCTTGCCATCTTCGAGGCAAGTATCGTGATATGTTAATATCGTTATTTTTGGAGTATGCGTATGATTATGCATGTTGTTGAACATGACATTTACTTCATTGATTTGTCATGATATCCGTTATATAGTGTTTATATGTTTATGTTGATGAACATAATGATTTGGCATATGTGTATGCATGAGTTGTGTTTGTATACGTTGAACGATCTATGCTGAGGGCGCTGGATCGGATGTCCACCTCGTGTTGATCCGACGGGATCATCTTGGGATCTATGCTGAGGGCGCTGGATCATTGGACGGGTTATTTCCACCTCGTGTTGGTCCGACGGGATCATCTTGAGATCTATGCTGAGGGCGCTGGATCATTGGAATACCCATGCTGTATAATGAAATCTTGTGGATTTGCATTGTCGGATTCCGGTAGTGGAAGTCCGTGTGGTGTATCTTGTTATGTATTACTGATGCATATTCGAATTGTTTAACATGATACTTGTACTAGCATCGTTTTGCTAACCCCTTCGGGGGTGGACATTGTTTTGATGTTCAGGTAGCCGAGGAGCGGGGAGGCAGCCACAGTACCGACAGGACGATGAGATGGCTCAGTGATGTGATTGTTGTTATTGTTGTCGAGAGTTGTTTTTCTTGTTTCGTTCAGTACTCGAGTACGTCTGTTTTGATAATGTCCTTTCGATATGGTTGTATAAATTAACTCTTTGATCGGTTGAATCAAATATGTCTTTAAACTTCAGTTGTACGATTGGTTTATATTTACACACTTCTTAAAATTAGCCTTGTAAATCCTTACCTAAAGGGTTTACGGCGCTGTAATTATTCCGAATATCTCGGGGTGTTACAGAATATGGTATCGGAGCTAAGATTTATGGATATCTTGGCAGTCGGGTTAGTTGGGTCTGTTTACGTTATTGATTATTGGTCGTTCGTAACATCACCTTGAGCCAAAGATCGCCAATCGATTTGTGGTTGTAAGTTTCCTAATCTCGAATACTATTGTTCTATTTAATTCTTGTCTTGTAAACATTGATGGATGTACTTTTAGAACGTTGCCATGGATATTGAGTATTTATGTTTACAGTATGTTGAGGGGAGGTCGTGGACGCGGACGCGGACGTGGAAATGCGAGGCAAGAAGAATCGGTATCTACTCCTGAGATAGCCGTTAGCCAAACGGATTCCCATTCTGGAGGACAGCAAGGATCAGCGAATGATGACGCAAATCCTAACATGCCAGGAGTGCTTCAACAGGTGGTGGCGCAGATAAACCAGTTCGCCCAGGTCGTTGATCGCATGCAGACAGCGATGGGACAGCAGCACCACGAGGATAACCGGGGTGACAGATGGCTTGCTGAGGTGGTTAAATTGCACCCGCCAAAATTTGACGGATCTGCTGAGGCACTTATTTGGGATCACTGGCTCAAGGAGTTGGAGAAAATATTCGCGGGTCTTAACTGTCCCGAGGACCGGAAGGTTCCCATCGCCCAGTATTTTCTGACTGGGGAGGCCTTTGATTGGTGGGAAGCTGTTCGACCCGAGGATCATAATGCGGATTGGACGGAATTCAAACAAATGATGGAAGCATAGTATTGTCCCCGTCCAGTAAGAGAGGCGAAGATCCGAGAGTTTTTCTCACCACAGAGTTCGGAGGCATCTGTGATGATGTAATTAAAGCTTTTAATCATCAGCTGACTTGTGTGCGACACTTGGTCAGAACGGAGGCAGAAAAGATTTTTCATTTTGATATGCGGATGAAGCCGGAGATTCAGCAGTACATGTCCGGATTCGAGTGTACTACGTTGCGACAGTATCAAGACAAAGCGCTGGCCTACGACATGAAAGAGGCGGCGGTAGAGAAATCGACGGAAGCAAAGAAACAGAAGGTGTCGGGAAACTTCACGGAGAATAAGAATAGCGGGCCCCGCCGGGGTCAGTCCTCTTTTCACTCATCCAGGAGACCTCCGCATCCTAGTCGAGGAGGAAAGAAGTTCCGGACAGCATCAGCAGTTTCGGACGCATCAAAGAAATGTTACAATTGTGGTCGAGCAGGGCATGTTCGACGTGATTGCCCCGCATCTTCTGTGACTTGTTACGACTGTGGGCAAGAAGGGCACCGTGCGGCCTTCTGTGGAGCCGCTACTAGATCTTTTGGTACCCGCACTCCAGCACCAGTTCCTAAGGACATAAGTGTGAACCAGACACAGCAGAGTGGATTCCAGCAGCAGAACGCTGGGAAGAGAGAGACATCCAGTGCTGGGTCCGTCCCTCCGCGCCTGTACGAAATGAGGAGATCTGACGACCAGAACACTACAGTTGCATCAGGTACGATTCAGATTCTTTTGCAACCAGTTAGTGTTTTATTCGATTCCGGAGCCACACATTCTTTTATATCTTTGAACTGTGTTAATCGTTTGAAAATCTCGTGCTTAATTGATTGTGAACCGTATGTTGTGGGATTGCCGAGTGGAGAGAGAATTATGGGAACACTTGAAGCTAGGGATTTCCCAAAGATCTATAGAAGGAAGAGATTGGCCATCGAATCTTATTGTAGTTGACATCTGCGGTGACGATTTAATTCTGAGATGATTGGCTCAACTGCTATGGAGTCAGGCCTTGAATTACCGAGAGAGAGTCATTTCCATCATTGCCGATTACGGATCTCGAACACTTGTTCCGGGGATGGAGACCGGAAGCTCGGGAAAGTGATCAAAGCAATGAAAGCAAGAAATTACGAAACAGGATGTCATGGACTTTGGTGTTATGCCATGAGGAAAGAGGAAGGAGTAGAGCTCGTCTATTCCAGCTTGTGAATGAGTTCTCGATATATTTCCTAACGAGCTACTGTGGTTACCTCCACAAAGAGAAGTGGAATTCACCATCGAATTAGAGCACGGAGCAACCCCTATTTCAGTGGCACCATACCGCATGGCGCCAACCGAGATGTATGAACTCAAGAAGCAATCGGAGGAATTGTTACGGAAGGGCTATATTCAACCGAGCGTTTCCCCTTGGGAGCGCCTGTTCTCTTTGTCCTAAGAAAGACGGATCCCTCCGACTGTATTGATTACAGGAGCTTAACAAGATGACGATCAAGAATAAGTATCCTATACCTCGGATCGACAACTTGTTTGATCAATCGCAACGGGCGAGGGTATTCTCGAAGATCGACTTGCGATCGTGATACCACCAACCGAGAATTAAGGAATCGGACATACCAAATCGCTTTCGATCCTGCAGACGGCATTATGAATTTGTAGTGATGCCATTTGGACTTACAAATGCTCTGCGGTATTCATGCAATTGATGAATCGGGTATTCTTGGAGTACTTGGATAAATTTGTGGTGGTCTTCATTGACGACATCTTGATTTATTCGAGGGACGCAGAGGAACATCTTGAACATTTACGTGTGGTTTTGAGCATCTTGAGAAAGGAACATTGTATGCTAAGCTTTCTAAATGTGAGTTCGCTTAAGGAAGTAACTTTCCTTGGGCATGTGATATCATCCGACGGAGTTCAGTGGACCGAAGAAAGTCGAAGCAATCTTGGAATGGGAAGCCCCTAAAAACGTGAAAGAAGTCCAAGCTTCTTAGGACTAGCCGGATATTATCGCCGCTTTGTAGAGGGATTTTCCAAAATTGCTCGTCCGCTCACCCAAACAATTCTGTAAAACTCAAAAGTTCGCGTGGAATGAGAAGTGCCAGTGGTTTTGACGAACTTAAGAAGAGACCGACGACAGCACCTATATTAGCGCCGCTGAAGGAACTGACGGATTTTTGGTATACAACGACGCTTGAATCGGGGTTTGGGTTGTGTGTTGATGCAAAAGGATAAAGTAATTGCTTATGCTTCTCGGCAATTGAAACCGTACGGGTTAATTATCCGACTCATGATCCGGAGCTAGCAATGTAGTCTTTGCCTTGAAAATCAAGACATTATTTGTACGGCACTCATTGTTAGATATTTACAGACCATAAGAGCCTCAAGTACATTTTCAATGTAAAGAGTTAAACATGAGGCAGAGAAGGTGGCTGGAATTGATCAAGGATTACGACTTGGAGATTCTCTATCATCCGGGGAAAGCAAATGTAGTAGCCGATGCTTTGAGTCGTAAACCTATTTCTCTTCGAGTGTTGGAAGCTCTTACGCCTGCATCAAAGATTCAACGAGAACCGATCCGCGAAGGGATTGAAGTATGGGCACCAGGAATCCAAGGGCGACTTTATGTGATGGAGCTGACTTCATCACTAGTCGAGAAGATCAAGTCCAAGCAGTTGGACGATTCTCTGATCCTTCGATTATGTGATGAAGTAAAGAAAGGAAAAGCCCCAGGATTCGTGATACAAGATGATGGAGTTCGAGATTTCAGAATCGACTTTGCGTTCCCGAAGATGATGATTTGAGACGGACTATTCGAAAGAAGCTCATGTGGCGCCCTATTCTATTCACCCGGCAGCAGAAGATGTATAAGGATCTTAAACAAAACTTCCGGTGGGGAATATGAAGAAGGACGTAGCAGCACGTTTGAAGTGTTTGACTTGTCACAGGTCAAGATTGAGCATCGGCGACCACGGATGTTAAAGCCGCTCCGATCCCCGAATGGAAGTGGGAGGATATCTCGATGGATTTCATCACCAGATGCCAAGGACTAAAACGGGAATGAACATGATTTGGGTTAAAGTTGATCGACTAACCAAGTCGGCTCATTTCCTAGGGATCAAAGATACTTGGGGACCCGAAAGATTGGCGCGAGTATTTATTGCGAGATAGTCGATTGCATGGGACGCCGAAGACCATTATTTCGGATCGAGATGGTCGCTTCGTGTCGCACTCTCGAAAGCGATTCACGTGGCTTTGGGGACCGAGCTAAACTTTAGTACGACTTATCATCCCCAAACGGACGGTCATCCAAAGGACTATTCAGACAGAGAGGACATACTTAGAGCTTGTGCATTAGATTGGTCGATCGATTGGGAGGTTCACTTGCCCTTGATCGAGTTCACCTATAATAACAGTTGGCATGCTTCTATTAAGATGGCCCCATTTGAAGCTTTATACGGAAGAAGATGCCGATCGCCCTGTGGCCGGGATGATTCTTGGATTTGATCGGACGGAACCGAATTGATTATTCAGACTCAAGAGAAGATAGCCTTGATTCGAGAGAGACTGCTGATCGCCAGAGTCGACGAAGTCTTATGCGGATGTACGTCGTCGCCCTCTAGAGTTCGACGTTGGGGACCACGTACTATTGAAGGTGTCTCCTACACGAGGGATTTTCCGTTTTGGGAGAAGAGGCAAGCTTAGTCCAAGATATATCGGACCATTTGAGATCCTAGAGAGAGTTGGGGATTTAGCATACAAAGTTGGCCTTACCGCCATCGCCGAGTCATGTTCACAGTGTATTTCACGTATCCCAATCGCGAAGTATATACTGGACCTACCACGTCATTGATTTCGACGAGATCGAGATAGCTAATGATGGCACCTTCAAGAGAGACCAATCAAGATACTTGAGAGCCGGATCAAACAATTAAGGAATAAACCGATACATTTGGTTAAAGTACAATGGTCACGACATGGAGTCGAAGAGGCCACTTGGGAAACGGAGGACGGTATGAAGGCTAAATATCCGAGTTGTTTTCATCCTAAGTTTCGGACGAAACTTCTTTTTAGGAGGAAGGATGTAATACCGAGATTTCGTTATGTAATTGGAACTTGCGATATTGTAATGATTGTACTTTTGTCGAATACTATTCTCCGTATTTCATATTCCGATATCGCGAGCATATAATTTCGTGTATGTGATTTATAGGTTGAAATTGCATGTAGCGCACGCTACAAAGCTAAGGGTAGCGACGCTAACATGGTTTTATAGCGCACGCTACCGAGTGTAATTAGCGTACGCTATGCGTGGTCGACCGATTGAGACGTGCGGTAGGTGAGATCTCGCCGGGACCCCGCCGGATCGTGTCGGATGTACCGGACGGCTTTCGAAAAGCCGGTCAACGCCTTAGCGCACGCTACTGTATATGCGTAGCGTACGCTAAGTGCCGAGTACGCTTTAGATCGTGAGCCGTTAGCGCACGCTACGAACAGGTGTAGCGCGCGCTAATAGCCATTTATTATAAATAGACAAGATCCTATTCGTGATTTCATCCTTTCTTCCCACATAACCCGAACTCTTGCACTTGAAACATAACTCCATTCGTCCTAAACACTTCGTATCAACCACTTAGTTCGAGATTGAAGATCTTATATCATTGGAGATTGGCGTTCAAGCCTTTGGTGTTGGATTGCTTCATTTTCATCCGTGTTCTTCGTTACTTTGAGGTAGGTGATTTTTCACCAATGATTAGTAAGGTTCCTAAGGAAGTTTGAATCATGTTTGGATAGCAAGTATTTCATTTTTATCGGTCATCGCATGTTAGAAGGATACTTTTGACGATAGATGCTAGATATCGAATGAACCTTTGAACCACCTTATTATAAGGACTCCTCAAAGATGTTTAAAACGATTTATGATCAAGTAATCGGGTAGTACCAGTTGTTGAGTCGTATACGTTGAAATCGTGTTTTGAAACATAAGACGATCGGAACTTAGATTGCTTCTTGAAGATCGTATTGGATTATGATATTAAGATGACTATCCGTATATTGGTATTTCATAATCATAAATCTTCCTCAAACCTTATTAGCATGATTTGCCCGAGGATAACTTGTATTATCACGGTAGGATTCTCGGAGTTCTTCACCATTCAACCCGGGCCGGCTTGCGGTATTCAGCCATGCAATGTTAGCGCACGCTAATACATGTGAGTTAACGTGCGCTATCGGGGTCGATTAACGCCCGAAATGTACGTAGCGCGTTATGAGACCAAATGAGTCGATCGCTGACCGTGGCTAGCGACGCTAGTCTTATAAGTTAGCGTGACGCTATCAGTCCGCCTTAGCGCACGTTACGTAGGTACGAGCGCCGCTAAGCCTGGCGCATTGTTTATTTTGAGCTTTTCGGCCGTAGACCGAATTGTTAGGCCATCGCTCGACTTGAGATGATTTGTATATCGTTCCTTTGTTAAGGTCCGAGCTTGTTACGTTGATCGGAGGAGGCGGCCTTCGAGCGCCGAGAGCATTGAAGTGTATCGTTCTTGCCATCTTCGAGGCAAGTATCGTGATATGTTAATATCGGTATTTTTGGAGTATGCGTATGATTATGCATGTTGTTGAACATGACATTTACTTCATTGATTTGTCATGATATCCGTTATATAGTGTTTATATGTTTATGTTGATGAACATAATGATTTGGCATATGTGTATGCATGAGTTGTGTTGTATACGTTGAACGATCTATGCTGAGGGCGCTGGATCGGATGTCCACTCGTGTTGATCCGACGGGATCATCTTGGGATCTATGCCGAGGGCGCTGGATCATTGGACGGGTTATTTCCACCTCGTGTTGGTCCGACGGGATCATCTTGGGATCTATGCCGAGGGCGCACTGATCATTGGAATACCCATGTCTTGTATAATGAAATCTTGTGGATTTGCATTGTCGGATTCCGTAGCGGAAGTCCGTGTGGTGTATCTTGTTATGTACATCGATGCATATTATAATTGTTTAACATGATAAATGTACTATAATCTTTATGCTAACAACTTCGGGGGTGGACATTGTTTTTATGTTCGGGTAGCCGAGGAGCGGGGAGGCGACCACGATGCCGACAGGACGATGAGATGGCTCAGTGATGTGATTGTTGTTATTGTTGTCGAGAGTTGTTTTTCTTGTTTCGTTCAGTACTCGAGTACGTCTGTTTTGATAATGTCCTTTCGATATGGTTGTATAAATTAACTCTTTGATCGGTTGAATCAAATATGTCTTTAAACTTCAGTTGTACGATTGGTTTATATTTACACACTTCTTAAAATTAGCCTTGTAAATCCTTACCTAAAGGGTTTACGGCGCTGTAATTATTCCGAATATCTCGGGGTGTTACATATTCATATGACCCATCGTTTACATTCACGTAAAACATATAATAACAACTCAAGTATGATAAAAAAAATTGGTTGGCTGGAAGGCAAAGAAAAAGAGCTCGGATAATTCGAAACATAAGTAAGGGGATCGATAAAAGCTTCATTAATTAGCTTCTCAGTGCTTACCTGTTGATAAACATTGATTCATTAAATTTCTAATTGTTCAGTTCAAGTCACTTTATCCATATTTTCCTACCCCAACTAAAGAGCCGACATTGCAACCAAAAGAAAAGAAATTTTCATAAATTTGCAACACACCAAGTGGTAGAGATAGTAGATAATTTGCAAGCTTATGGAAGTTTTTACTTCATTGAATGGATCTGAGCGCAAATACATCCCTTATACACTTGTGAGAGAGATATACACTTTTCCCGTGAGTTTTGTGAATTTAAAGTATTAACCATGATTCTGAATAACTTGACGAATTTTAGAATTTGGTTTAATTCATTTCTTAAAACCTATTGAAATTTCTTGCATATTTGTTTATTTTGAAGTGGAACGAGATTACTTCGGACTTTTAATTGAATTAATAACGTTTAGTAAGTTAATTTTCTTGTTACTCTTACTATATATTTGCCCGAGGACGTGCAAATGATAAGTGTGGGGGAATTGTTTGTTATACTTTTGTTCGTATTTTTATTAGAATATTATATATATATTTCTTTATTTTTGTGATAATTTATATTATTTTTCATGTGTTTGTATTATTTTACTTCTAGTATAATTTTTAGTGATTATGTGTAACTTTTATTATATTAATGGAAATTAAATTTTATCTGCAGATTAGCATACCGGGAGAAGACATATATGTCATTTTAGAAGCGATATTTTTAAAGATTCCGAATATATTCATGAGTGGTCTTGTTTTATTCGTATCATCGAGACGATTATTTTGATAAAAAGTTTATTCGAATCCGAGTTCGTATGAAGAAGTTATGACCGTTCAAAGTTTTGGAGGAAAATTAAAATTCGCGGACCAGTAATATCAAGACAAGTGGTGGAACCAGATTCACCGAATGATGTCAGCATGATGTCATAGCACATGCCAACTGAGCCCACATCTCTGCACACGTGTACGGATGATCCAATAAGAACTGACACGTGTCCATCCACGTCAGCAGACCACACGCCTGGCACACACCTGTCACGCAATAGCCAATAGGACGACGCCACGTTTCACGCTTCGTCAGCCAAGCGCATGCCGGCCACACGCCCCTCCATCGTGGCAGAAGAAGACCAGATTCACATGCAGCGCGTGAGTCACACGCGCCTGTCCGGAACCGTCCGATTTGCGCGTGCATCTCACGCGCGGGTGGGATTTTTGCCACGTCAGAGATGACGTGGCAGATCAGATTGATAACTTTGCAGATAACTTTCTGGCCATTTCCTCTCCCATTCCTTTGCACTGTTGATTGATTTTGAACGATGCAAAATTATTGTAAAGATAAGATGGTGCAATAATGATCATCATCTTTCACATTTCAAGGGTGATGTACTGCTATAAATAGCAATGCCCTCTCAACTCAGAAAAATAAGCAGTAAGATAGTAGAGAGAGTAGAGAGAGGAGAAATAGTGCGTAGCACAATATAATACAGAATACATTTTAGTTTTTATAATTTAGTTTTTGTATTTATTTTCTGTATTTATGCTTTATATAATTATATTGTAATACACATAAATAAATACTGCACCTCAAATTATATTTCAAATAAATCTTAGTTAATATTATTTTTATCAGATAAAATTCACCTTTATATTTTTATTTATTAATAAAATTTTGTAATTTAAGTTCGTACGTTACATTCAAGCTGCTTGGATCAATTGGCGTATTGGGATAAGTCTCTATCGCCAAAGATTTTCCTTTCACTTAATTTATCTACATCAAGTAAGTGCTTTTAATTTCGCTATATATATTCCGAATATGTCAATATTTATCCTGTCTCGTAATTTTACTCACAATATGAATATGAGCTAAATTTTATATTCTAGGGTTAGGATGACTTAAATTAAATACTCGAGCTTATATTAAATTTATTAATGTGCCTTCTTTAATTTAAATTGATATAATTCACAAATACAAAAATAGAGACCAGAAGGAAATATTTTTGTAAATCTTAATTTAATTAAAAAAGGGTTAATTATTAATCCGAAAGGTACTATTTAACCCAAGGAATTAAATATGAATCCGAAAGGTATTATTTAGTTGGATGAATTAATTAGATTATTTAAACTTCTGTTAAAATAATTTGTGAATACGAAAGTTATCAAATCATTTTTTCTGAAGATATAATATTTATCTAATTATTAAATCTCACATTTAACAAATTGATATACGCTCGAGTTATTTATTTAATAATCCGAATCCCTAGAATCTTTATTATCAAAAACAGCACAATTCTACATTAAAGTCATTTTTATTCTTACTGCTTTATCTTATTTAAATTTTTGTAATCAAAGTTCTTAAATAGATTTATTTCCTGTATTTGTATTTCTGCAAATTAGCTAAAATCATCAGAACCCATTATTCAGAATGTTTAGGGATTATTATTTTGAGAATTTATAATTATTTTAATTTTAACAAATAAAAACGATCCTCAAGTGAAACGACCTTGGTAAACTCATCAATACTACAAACGCCTCGTATACTTGCGAGTCGCTATTTTTACAAGTACATTTTGAGCGGAACAGCGCCTATTGCACTTAAGTAGGGAATTTCAGCTCCCAAAAGCTCCTCGTCATCTTCCTTTAGACGAAATGGATCTTTCTTCGCATCCAAGCTACGACCGATCATGGGAGTAATAACCAGGTGTGCTTTGTCCATGTTAAAGAGTCTAAGCATCTTCTGGACATAAGCAGACTGGTGGATGAGAATTCCACAGACTCTATGTTCTATCTGAATACCAAGACAGAAACGAGTCTTTCCATGATCTTTCATCTCAAACTCAGTTTTCAAGTATCTAATGGTTTCTCTTATTTCATCAAGAGTGCCGATTATATTCATATCATCGACATATACTGCGATGATCGCAAATCCGGAACTTGATTTCTTTATAAAGACGCCAGGACACAGTTCATCGTTCTTGTATCCCTTTCCAATCAAGTATTCACTCAGACGGTTATACCACATTGTTTCAAACTGTAAAGTGAGTATTTCAAACGGACTGAATACACACTCTGTGGTCTGGAGTTACTTGATTTGGGTAATGAAATGCCTTCGGGCACTTTCATTTAAATCTCCATATCTAGATCCCCATAGAGATACGCAGTGACCACGTCCATTAGTTGTATTTCCAATCTTTCGGAAATAACTAGGCTAATTAGATAGCGGAATGTAATAACGTCCATTACGGGAGAGTACGTTTACTCATAATCGATCCCAGGGCGTTGTGAGAAACCATGTGCAACAAGGCGAGCCTTGGTACTTAGGACTTCGCGATTCTCATTACGCTTTCTGACAAGAACCCATTTGTGTCCAACAGGCTTTACACTTGGCGGAGTTAGCACTACCGGGCCAAATACCTGGCGTTTTGTCAGAGAGTCAAGCTCTGCCTGGATAGCTTCTTTCCATTTAGGACAATCGGCTCTTCGTTGACATTCTTCAACAGAGTGTGGTTCGATATCATCGTGCTCTATGATTTCTTGGGCAACTGTGTATGCAAACACATCATCAATATGAGTGGTCGATCGTTCCATCAAATCAGACACGCTTTCATAGTTGATCGAAATCTCTTTGTTCTCTAATGTCAAATCGATCTTCGGGATTGCTGTGCGGCGATTCATACGCCTCGATGACGATCGGCATAATGGTCTGAGAGCCAACCATAGTAGACA
The DNA here is from genome assembly GCA_033398695.1 of Orobanche coerulescens. Classification (NCBI taxonomy): domain Eukaryota; kingdom Viridiplantae; phylum Streptophyta; class Magnoliopsida; order Lamiales; family Orobanchaceae; genus Orobanche; species Orobanche coerulescens. The sequence continues at coordinate 39,481,601 of CM065811.1, forward strand.
TACGCTGGGAAAGCACCCAGCAGTCGGCACCCACGGCGATCGTCTTTTGGTATCTAGCGATCGTCTATGATGCCCCACCATAAACGATCATCTTGTGCCACGTATGAATCCAACATCCGTCAAAGTCGTCTAAGACCGAATCTTGGACAGAGACCCACGTGCAGATCCACAAAAGGCGCCGCAAGATAAGGCCTTTGACCCCAGCCTGTCACCTACCTCACCTACTGACAGGCCCGCCGAAAGGTGCAAAGTGGGTCCTCCCCGGACAGCGACTCAGGACGCGTGCAGGCTTCCCATTGGCTCGCACAGCTGGCTGCCAGCAGCATCCTCGGACTTTAAGGAGACAGCCCCACGTGATAGGATGATCGCCCATATTATTCTAATATAGAATACGGCGGTCGCCCGCGATCGCCGGAGAGGACCCAACAACCTTGTCTCCTATAAATAGCAGGCCTCCAACAGTGGGCAAAAATCATCGTGAATACAGTGAAAAACATACAGAGAGAGAATAAAGACTCATCTGGAAATTACTTACACATTCATAGTGATATTCATACACACTTACAGAACATCTAAAGCAAGAACTCACAGATCTTCATATCTGGTTCTTCCGGCAATCTACACGCTCTACAGCTTAGATAACTAGAAGTCTTTACACTCATTGTAATAGATTCTAACATTAATATTTGTACTCCAAAGTATCTATATTAATAACATCTCGCCAGAGCATTCAAGCCCGGGATTAACAACCCCGACAAACCTTGTGTTATTTATTTTCCCTCGGAAGTGTTCTCGCATTTGTTTGTTACTCGATCATTCCAGCAACATTATCTCCGGATAATATTTTGGGTAACAAGAATTGGCGCTAGAAGGAGGGCATCTAAACCTTCATTTTTATTCCTACCGTCCCGAAGAACACTCACTCACTGTTCTCCGGACATATACTTGAAGAAACACTCACTGTTCTTCAAAGAAAAGCCTTCAGAAACATGACATCTGCCACGACTTCCAGAAGAGCCACCCTGCGATCTGCCGTAAATCTCATTCCGGCCCGGACTGAATCCCAGCCCACGGCGGAAGGTGACCGCGGCGACGCTAGGCTCTCACTCCCGCCCCCGAGGGATGGTCCTAGCCTCTCACTCGATCGGGCCTGCATCATGGAATGCATTGAGGAGGCTATAGCCATCCTCAAGGAGCGACGGAGGGCATGCGACTCGCCCACCATCACTCCGTCAACCATGCGCCGAGCAGGCAAGCGGAAGCTCAAGGGGATATATGTTGAGAAATCAACAGAAAGCCCCGAGCCACAGGAGAAAGCTCTCGTAAGGCGGGATGATTCCGTCTTCAGCCGCCTAGGGAGCGATCCCTCATGGCGACCCGGTCACTCGGGCCCCAGCCGGGAGACGTCGGAGTCCGAATCCGTTACCAGGAGTTCGGCATATCCGACTCCCAGAAGACAAGCCGGTCAGCGGGCCCCCACTCGCCCAAGAAATGAGCCTGGTGGCAGAGAACTCATCGTTCACCATGGGGCCAGGGGATCAGTGCATGATCGCCTTGGCTCGAGCTCCGGGAGCCAATCAGCGAGCAGTCAGGCTACGGCGATGGCCGCTATGCAGCGCCAGCTCGACGAAATGAAGGCGCTCCTAGAAACTGGGGCAGGCGCCACGAGATCGATCGCTCGACCGAGTGGGCCACTCGGGGTCCAGATCGAGCTCGCCCCACTTCAACCAAAGATAGCTCCCCCACAAACACCTCTATATGAGGGGAGATCGGATCCGGAGACCCATTTGAGCAAATTCTGGATTTACATGACCGGATGCGGAGCATCAGATGCGACGAAGTGTCGAATGTTCCCATTAACTCTGGGCGACCTCGCCCACAGGTGGTACATCTCACTACCACCTCGCTCAATCAATTGCTTTGAGAAGCTGGCGAACGACTTCACGTCGTACTTCGCCGCCAAAGTTGCTCGGCCAGAAGGTCCCCACCGCATGATGAAAATCAGGCAGGGGAAGGACGAGCCCGATGAAGATTACATCGACCGGGTGGACGAAATAGTCCTCACCGGCAAGCCCATTAGCGACGAGCTCGCTTTCTACTCAGTCCTGGGGGGATTCTACGGCTACTCACCCATGTTCAGGCACCTTACAAAGGACATCCCCCCGACCTACTCGGTCTTCCGCGCCAGGGCCACTGATTTCCTGACCAGGCAGAGGATGCTCACCCTCCGCTTGGGCGAAGGATCTGCCGGAGAAGGGAAGACGCCATCCCACATCCATAAGAATGCGGTCGCCAAGCCCAGAAAGGCGGTCGCAAAACCGCCTGGTGAGTTCAAAGCCTTCGAGGATGTGGAGGTTCACCTCCTCCACAACCTCAACTTATCTCCGGCCCACATCTTTAACGCCATCAAGGGGCGTGAGTGGATTAACAAACCAAAGCCAATAAGGGACCACGGTCATCTAGACCGCATCAAATTTTGTGCCTACCACAAGAGTCCCGGCCACAACACTAGCCAGTGCCGCGACCTCATCAGACAACTCTGGCGACTATTTGAGGAAGGCAAATTGGACAACTTGGTCACCAAGCCAGAACCTCGGACAGAGAGGACCATAGGGCGCGAACGCCGACAAAATGATGGGATCCCTCCCAATCCGGTCGCTAGGGTCGAGCAAAATGAGCCGGAGTATTCCGATGAATCAATTCCACCGATCAACCCTGGCGGCCGGATCAATATGCTTCAAGTAGGAGGTGGAAACCTCGGGGGCCTTTCCCCAGTTTCCACCATGTCAAACAGGAAGCGAAAGGTCGAACTAAGGGCGTTCGCCGGGGTCCATGTCATGGTACCTCCAGAGCCGACAATCTCCAAAGACGCGCTCATCACTTTCTCCAACAAGGACAGGGAGGGAGTGCAGTGCCCCAAAGAGGATGCATTGGTGATCTCTGCTTGTATCATTAGGAAAATGGTCGATCGCGTACTGGTTGACAATGGGAGCTTCTGCAATATCATATTTAAATCTGCTCTTGACCAGCTCGGCAACCTGACCAAGTTCATCAAGCCGTTCGACACCGTGCTTCAAGGGTTCGGCGACAGCACAGTCCAAGCCTACGGAAGGATCAAGCTCTCTCTCGAGCTAATATGCTACTACAATACCAAGGTTAGAATTACTAGGAACCTAAATTTTGTAATCATAGATAGGCCCAGCATCTATAATGGGTTCCTAGGTCATCCATTTCTAGAAACCTTTGAGGCGGTCGCCTCTTCTTTATTTTACTGTATCAAATTCCCCACTGCCGATGGGACGGTCGGTACTGTAAAAGGAGATCAGCTAATGGCAAAGAAATGTTTGAATTACTCCTATGTCGTAACTTCTTTCAATACTTCCCATGCTATTTGTAACATCGAAACGGTCGGCAATCAACCCATGGAGATCGACGATCCAAGCACATCGTACCAACCCGACTCATGGGATGCCATCTCACATCGATTGACGGACGACATCGAGCCAAGGATCGGTTTCGAGCCAAGTCTCGACATCGATCCTAGGATCGAGTCCGGAAATCGTTCCAAACGAGAGGCGACTGTCCCCGTCGAAGAGTTGGAGAGTATCACGATAGATCCGGCTTGCCCAAAGCGGGAAGTACAGATCGGCGCAAGCGTTGGTCTTGAGTTAAAGGAAGATCCAATCAACTTACTGCGTACGAACATCGGAGTCTTTGCCTGGTCGCATCAAGATATGGTTGGCATAAGTCCTGAACACGCTTTCCACTATCTAAAGATCGACCCGGCAAGGAAGCATGTTCACCAGAAACGTAGGAAATTCGGTCCTGAGAAGTACGCAGCGCTCGACATAGAAGTTAAAAAGCTGCTCGCTAACAAACTTACCGGAGTAGCTGCAGACGAACCACAGTGGGTCGCCAACGCGGTGCTCGTAAAAAAGCTGAACAGATCCTGGAGGTTATGCATCGACTTCACTGACCTCAACACGGCATGCCCAATAGACCACTTTCCGATGCCTCATATTGATCACTTGGTCGATAGTACAGCAGGTTGCGAAATGATGTCGTTCATGGATGCCTTCGCCGGATACCATCAAATCCCAATGGCGGAGAAAGACATAAAGCACACATCTTTCCACAAGGAAAAAAGACATATACTTTTGGGTCCGAATGCCGTTCGGCTTGAAGAACGCAGGGGCAACCTACCAGCGACTAGTCAACGGAATGTTCGCTAATAAGATCGGCGAGACCATGGAGGTCTACATTGACGACATCGTGGTCAAAAGCCTCAAGACGGAAGACCACCTCAATGACCTTGCCGAGACGTTCACCATCCTCGAGAAGTTCAACATGAAACTGAACCCCAAGAAATGCAACTTCGGGGTGAGCTCCGGAAAATTCCTGGGGCACATCGTGAGCCAAAGGGGGATCGAGGCGAACCCCACCAAGATTCAGGCGATCCTCGACATGCAGGAGCCACGGAATGTCAAGCAAGTGCAACGCCTCATAGGTTGTTTGGATGCCCTCAACCGTTTCATATCTCGGCTCGGTGATAAAAGCAAGCCATTCTTCGCGACCATAAAGAACAAGAAGTTCGCATGAACGAAGGAGAGTCAAATAGCGTTCGCCAAAATCAAGGAGTACCTATCCAACCCCCAGATCTTGGCAAAGCCGATCCCCGACGAGAAACTATTCCTTTACCTGGCGGCCTCGGAGGTCGCACTGAGTGCCGTTTTGGTGCGAGCAGAGGGACAAGTCCACTTGCCGATCTACTTCGTTAGTCAAGCGCTCCACGACGTGGAAACGCGATACACACCTCTGGAGAAGATCGCCTACGCTCTAGTCATGAGTGTTCGCAAGTTAAGAGCCTACTTCTTCGAACATCAAGTGGAGGTTCTGACAACTCTCCCTCTAAGGCAAGTTCTACACCGACCGGACACCAACGGACGACTCCTCAAGTGGTCACTGGAGATCGCCCAATATGGTATCACATACGCTCCTAGCACAGCGATCAAAGGCCAGGCTCTGGCAGACTTCGTGGTGGAATTAACATTCCCTCACAGTCCGACCCAGATCGGCCGCCCTACCTGGAAGCTGTACGTGGATGGCTCGGCGACCAACTCGCGAGCAGGGGCAGGAACTCATTAGCTCCGACAGACAAAGTTTCACAAATGCTGTGCGTTTTGGGTTTCGTGCGACCAACAATGAAGCCGAGTACGAAGCATTGGTAGGCGGGCTCGATCTAGCCCTCGCCCTAGATGTTCGTCGCCTCCATATCTTCATGGACTCCCTCTTGGTCGTGAACCAAGTCAAGGGAGAATATGAGGCACGTGGCGAACAGATGGTAAAATACCAAGAATTGGTCGCCGAAATGTGCACGAAATTTGAGGAAGTGCTAATTGAACAAGTCCCGAGAGAGCATAATTCCCAGGCCGATGCCCTATCCAAGCTAGCGTCGTCAGATGGGGCAGCCGATTTCTCTAATATCCAAATCACAAAATCAGCAAGGCCGGCGATCGACAGAAACCTGGTTACCACAGTTGCCGTTGCCGAGGAGAACTGGATGACTCCATTCATCAAATACTTAAAGGACAGAACGGTCCCTGATGAGCATATCAAAGCTCGCCAACTCCAGCTCCGTGCGACCAGATACACCCTATTGGATGGCCGACTTTACAAGCGAGCTTTCATCCTTCCCCTCCTCAAGTGCATTACACCAGAGGAAGGTCGGCTCATTTTAGCCGAGATCCATGTCGGGATTTGTGGAAAACATGCTGGCGGGCGAGCTCTCATCCATAAAACAACCAGGCAAGGTTTTTTCTGGCCTTCACTTCAGAAGGATGCGATCGCCTATGCCAGATCGTGTCACAGGTGTCAAGTAATGGGTCCAAACATCAATCTCTCCCCCGAGCAGCTCACTTCAATGTACAGCCCATGGCCTTTCGCCCAATGGGGCATCGACCTGATAGGTCCCTTGCCGACAGCGCCAGGGGGCTGTAAGTTTGCCATCGTAGGCGTTGATTATTTCACAAAATGGGCTGAGGCCGAGCGATTCAACAAGATCGGCCAAGAGCAAGTAATCAAGTTCATCTGGAAAAACATCATATGCCGATTCGGTCTGCCCCAGGCAATAATTTCCGACAACAGAAAGCAGTTCGACGGCTTAGAAGTCATGCAATTCTGCAAGAAGTCGAGAATCAAAAAGTTGTTCTCGGCCCCCTACCACCCTCAGACGAACGGGCAGGTAGAAGCCGTAAACAAAATCCTCAAACACAAGATTAAAGCACGACTTGAGTCCAGGCAAGGACGATGGGCGAGCGAGCTCCCAGACGGTTTGTGGTCGTATTGAACGACGACCCGAAATTCAACCGGCAAAACCCCATTCGCCCTCGCCTTTGGAACAGAAGCGGTGATCCCCTCCGAGATCGCCGTCCTCAGCCACCGAACCGAACAAGAGATGACGACAGACAATGATGTGGCTCGGCAGATCGACCTTGACATGCTCGAAGAACGACGACTGACCTCAGAAATGAGGAACACAATCCATAAAAGGAGATCCGAGAAGTTCTTCATTTCGAAAGTCAAGGAAAGACGTTTCCAAGTGGGCGACCTCGTCCTCAAAAAGGTCCAGACCCACACAGGTGTCTTTAGCCCGAATTGGGAAGGCCCCTTCAGGATATCTAGGTGGCTGACTAAGGGAGCCTACGAACTTGAACACCCTCACGGCACTCCGGATCAATATCCCTGGAATGCCATACATTTGAAAAAATACTACCCGTGAAAATTCTGTATTCAGTTTCAGTTACCCAATGTATAAAGGAGTAAAATGAGATTTTCCCATCCCATCTATATGATTCACCTCGACAAAAACAAACAGCTGAAAATAGGACGGCTCGCTCGCCCTACAAGAGGTCATCGTCTAAACCTAACAGACCTATGCAAGCGATCGTCCCTCCAAGCACAACGTATACCATCAAGGATCGTTGTTCAATATGACGATCCGAGGTAGAAGAGTGCGGCCATGGTCCTGGTAGTCGATGGAACCGACTGTTTCGGCCATGCAAGGTTCCTTTGGGCTGAGATCGCTCGCCCTTCGTTTAAATACGAGGCGGGCATAGCTGAAGGACTCTCCAAATGAATCAGTAGACACGATCGCCCGCCCTCAAGGGTTCATCATCTAAGCACCTCGAGCCTCTCAATCGTAGAGATCATCTTGAGGACGTGCTCTCCTACTTTCTCCCCTTCTTTCATCCGAGCACTGAATAACTGTTTTGATATCTCATATCTAGCAATTCTACTGTGCTCTCCATAAAGTTCAGTTAAGTGTGTAAGAATCTGCCTAGCAGAAGCCATTTTCTCGTGCGCTCTCTGAAGCTCATTAGACATAGAGCCCATCATTAAGCCACGGACTAACACATCATCCTTGACCCATTTTTCATGGATTTCAATCTCTTCTTGATTATCCCTAGTTCGGACTGGAGTCGGTGGAATGTTCGCCTCTAAGACGTATCCCAGAGACTCCATACTGAGGACAATCAACAGATTCCGCAACCAGTCAACAAAGTTGGGGCCAGTTAATTGATTATTTTCAAGTAGATTTGCAATTGGGTTCTCATCATTTTTAGAGAGATTTGTTTCGATTTTTGCAAAGATTTAGACAAGATTAAATTAGTGACTTGTTTAATTATGACCGAGTATAGAATTTAAGGACTTGTATAATTCTTATCTCGGCTCCCACTAATTTTATCGGAATTACACACTCCCATATTATAATCCGGAAATCATGATAAGAACAATTTCTTAGTGGTGATCAAGTTCTTTACAAATTTCAACAGACGCAACTTATCAGGTTTCTTGCCAATTAATTTATGTAAAGTGGTGTCTAACACCAACCCGTCTAATGGATGATTTGATCTTCTTTTACCCGAAGCGTTCGACGGGATGTCTGGGGGGTCGATACTAAGGGGTACGGCCGCGGAAGTGGACTTGGGTGCGTGTGTGGTTGAACTTCCACCCGGAGTGCCCGACGGGATGTCTGGGGGTCGATACTAAGGGGTACGGCCGCGGAAGTGGTATCCCACCTGGAGCGTTCGACGGGATGTCTGGGGGTCGATACGGCCACGGGATACCAGTTGTGATTTTGTGATATCGTGATGATTGAAACTGGTTTGATTGCCAATGTAGTATTCTGGAATATTTATGGCAAATGATTTCTGATTGAGATGATTGTGAAAAATTGGTATTTGTATATAATGTTGTGTAATTGTGTACTTGCACTAGCTATTCAAATGCTAACCCCTTAAATGGGGGAAATGCGTCTTATGCATTTCAGGTACTGGTCGAGCTGAGGAGCTAGCACGGGATGCGCACACAAAGGATGGGCTGGCATGATGATGTGGCTCGAGTCTGTATTTTTTTTTATGTTTTGTCATTGCATTTGTCGAGTACTGGAGTTAGACTGTTTACTTTTAAACTTGGTTTAAGTCCCCTGCGTGGGCAATGTATTGGTATTTAACTTATGTTTCATTTACTCCGTTAAAATGTTTTGGCCGAGGCCACGACTTTATTTACTTTTTGAGTGCATCTTTTTGGATTTCATTGTGGTTTATGTGTCATGTGTTAGCCTGGTAGACCTCACGAGGGTTCTACGGCGTGTAATGTCCCATTTGTGAATTGGGGTGTTACAGGTAAGACGCGAGCAGGGCAGAGGACAGTAGGTTCTAGACTCCAGTTTCTAGACACCATTTTTGGCTAGCGCACGCTAAGATAAGGCGATTAGCATACGCTAATGGGGCCAGCAGAAGCCACTGGACTACCCGATGACCTCGCTAGCACACGCTAATGATTGAGGCGTAGCGTGCGCTAGACTGGGCGAGTATATATTGGACAATTGACTTCCATTTCGTCATTTTTCATTCTCTTCACTTATTTTCGATGGGAGAAGCTCGGGAGAGGCGATTTTGGGCGATTGGAAGCGATCCATCTTCAAACATCAACATCCTTGGTTGGAGAACAAGGATTACACAACATCTAATCCATTCTATCGTCCAAATCAAGGTAAAAATCCTTAGAACCCTTCTTTTTGGGAATTTTGGGGTTTTCCTAGATTTGTCCGATTTATCCGTTTTGAACCTTGAGAACCTTGAGATTATGATGTATCTATCCCGTATTCATGATTTTCCTATGATTTTACGGATTGGTTTGTGCCGTGTTCGGACTTGTGAGGGTTTGGGTGATTTTCCAACCTCTAGTTGTTTACCTTTGTAGTTTCATGAATCATAGACGGGTTTTGGGAGTTTCTTCGTGGATTATGAGTATAGATTATTGATTATCATATCCCTTACGAATCATTTAGGTACCGGAAGCGCGTTCTTGGACCTACCGAACCCATACTCTTTTCCGTTCAATTTCTCGATGTCGCAAAGGAAAGTATATGTTTATTATTGTATGTTCTCGACTTTGAAAGTAAGATATATCAATGGCATGTTTATTTATATCCACTCTGGGGCGGTCCGACAGGTCCCCTGAGGGTTTTGTAGCCTTTGGTGCGATTCCACGGGCAATTTGGGTTAACCACTCTGGGGCGGGCCGACGGGTCCCTTGAGGGTTCCGTAGCCTTTGGTGCGGTTCCATGGTTGATCATGTATGCATTGTTGTGATGCGATGAGATTTAGTTATTCCGAAATACTAGTCTTGAATTTATGAATTGACAGTTACCATTACTTTATTATCGAGGAGTATTGTGTTTCATACTTGATATACTTGCACTAGCTATTCGACGGCTAACCCCTTTTTGGGGGAAATACCTTTTATGTATTTCAGGTTCCAGGAGGGTGGATAGATAGGTATCAGGTCGGCACAAAGATTATGGGAAAGCGTGATACTGTGTTTTATCTCCAATTATGTTTTGTGTTCCTCCATTCAGTGTTGTTGTACTGGAATGGTTATTGAATACTCGAGTATTGTTTGTTTTCAGTCTTTCTTGATATTCCGGCCTGTGTTGCTGAGGTCTTGAATTTGTACTGTGATGTATTTGGATACATTGGACATGGTTTGAATACCCCTTGTATCATCTTTCATTTCATTGTATTTGGACCTTCTCAGTCAAGTTTTATAGTTCCGCGCATGATTAGCCTTGTGGGTCCCACAGTGGGGTTCACGGTACTGTAATATACCCTGAATAACTTGGGGGTGTTACATGTGCTACCATTCGGATTCTTTTAATGGTTGCTCTGCGAGACCATTTTGCGTATGCACATGGGGAACGAGATGCTCTACATCGATTTCGATTGACATGCAGTAGTCATCAAATACTTTAGATGTAAATTCTCCTACATTATCGAGTCGAATAGACTTGATAGGGTGATCAGGATGGTGAGTCCTTAGACGAATGATCTGAGCTAGGATTTTTGCAAGTGCAGCATTTCGAGTGGAAAGGAGTGCGACATGTGACCAGCGTGTCGAAGCATCCACCAATACCATAAAGTACCTAAATGGTCCGCATTATGGGTGGATGGGTCCACAAATATCTCCTTGTATTCATTGTAAGAATAGGATGTTCGCTTTAGTATCTTTAGTGTAGGAAGGTCTCTCTCCCACTTTAGCTAAAGAGTAGGCTTTGCAAAATGAGCTATGTGCTTTTGACATAGTCAATTGCTTAGGTGGGGCATATGTCTCTATTTCTTTAGACGACATAGCATGAGTAACATCAATACTGTTCTTTCTGTTGAGTTGTTGTCCTTTTTTCACTCGAAAGAAAGGATGTCCGTGCGAGTTCTTTAGGATACGGATCATCATATCTCGACCTGGATGACCTAGTCTATCATGCCAAAGTCTATATGAGTCTTTGTCCCAAATTTCATTTATGGTGACAGCATAGGATTCGAATACCCTAATAGTTGTGGTGTACATGGTTCTAAAAAACGCTAGGCGTTAGGCGTTCGGATTTCTAACGCCTAGCGCCCAGAGGATTACTCGGGGATTAATCGGGGATTAATCGGACTAGGCGGATTTATACTTTATTATTATTTTAATCATTTTTATATATAAAAAATTATATATATGTAAAATAATTAAAAATAATTAAAATTTAACCATTTAAATAGATATATAATCAATTATATATTAAATTCAAAATACTGATATAGATATCAATGAGTCCATATTTTCCATAATATCTCAGTTTAGGAATTTGTAGTACTATTAGAACAAAAAAAAAATCAAAAAAGTATAACTGCCTAGGCATCAGTCTAGTCGCCCACGTAGCTAGGAAATCTAAAACGTTGATATAGGTATAAAGTAGTTCATAGTATCTTAGATTGCCTTCATAGGTCCCCGCAGCCAGCCTAGATGATCGATTCATCACCCAAATGCCTAGTATAAGCGCCTAGGCCATAATCGGAACGGCTGATGACCTTCTAGGGATTAATCGGAGGATTAATCGGCCTAGGCGGGGATTTTTAGAACACTGGTGGTGTACAGTCCACTATTTTGACTCTTAAGTTTTTCTAATATGCGTTTACGTCCACATTCATTAGATGTAATATAAAGGAACTCGATTCCATTCTCACATTGGGTTTCAACGTGTAAACCATTTCTACATATATATTTAAAGCTTAGTAAGGTTCGAAGGCCCTCTAGGTGCGTATAGAGCATTGGTAACTCGAAGGAGAGTGCCGTTAATAAAAATCGGGCATTACCTCGCCCTTGGATGAGTTGGGAGGACCCAGTTATCGTGGTTACCGAGGATTGACATGCAACTAATTCAGTGAATAGAAGCCTATTCCTAAGAATGGTGTGGGTGGTCCCATTGTCAACCAAACATTCAAGTTCTCCTCGATTCATTCCTATGAAAAAGAGGAAAAAAATTCGAACCATAAATACGCAAGCAACATTCATTTCTTTGAAATATAGCTAAGAATATAACGTAAGCAATAATAATATCTTGTTCTAGAAAAACAAAGTTTCATCACACCATTACCGGAAATAAAACATCTATAAAATCATTATGAGGTAACAATGGCAAATGTAAACGAGAAAGTAAACATAATGATGACATTCAGTCATAAAGGGGTGCCTCTAATGACTGTGACATGTATGGTTCATTGCGATTATCGGTGACTGTGAAATTGACATTAGGGGACTCGTCTAGGGGATCTTCCTCCACATAGTGAGCTTCCCGTTCTTTGGACTCTCTATATTTCTTGTAGTGTGCTGCGACTTGCTTGCTTGCATGGCAGTTCTTGTACCAATGTCCGACATCTCCACATCGATAGCACGGTTCATCGCCAACTCTGACTTTGGGAGCGACATGGGGGGTAGGTTCTTTGTTTCCTTGGCTAGAAGATCCGGGATCACCAAGTCTTCTCATTACATTGTACGAACCCCCACGTTCTCGACCATTTTGCCCTTTTCCACGTTGTGGTTTGGGGTTGCCATGACCAGTCCCCTGTGCATTGGGGTTCTTTCCACCTTTCACTTTGCCATAGTTGGCCTCGGGAACTTTCTTTGTCCCAGCAGGCCTGGCATTGTTGTTCACTAGCACTTCATTATGCCTCTCAGCCACTTGCAGTAGGTTGATAAGCTTATTGAAGGTAGTGATGCGTTTGTTGGCATACTTCAGCCTATACTGGTTCGCTAGTATATGGGCAGAAGTAGGGAAGGTGAAAAGGGTTTTCTGGATCATATCATCTTCTGTGATGTCCTTTCCACAGAAATTAAGGTTTGCCTTCAGACGGAGCATATCTTTGTTGAAATCGTTGATCCGTTTATAATCAAGCAAGCGGATTTCATACCACTGCATGGTCAACTTTGGGAGCAAGGTATTGTGGATGTTCCCAAAACGGCCCTTAAGGGCATCCCGCAGTTCTTTCAGGGATTTCAACTGCAGATATTCCTATCTTAGGCTGGGGTCGATATGTCACGTAAGGAACATTAATGCACTAGCTTTGGTTTTGTCAGACGGTACTTCGCCTGCATTTTCAAATATAATAGCACTATAGTCTTTAGCGACAAAAGTGGTCTCTACTGTTAGGGATATGCCCCCGAATGCCACTCAGAGGATGAGAGAGTGAGAGCATTTGTATTGTAATTATGAATATTTAATAAGGCAATAATTATGTCTATATTATTGTATATCACTGGCATTGTGATTTGGTATATAGAATAATAGTCCTTGCATTTGAGAACAAACATTCTACTCCTTATGGAGATAAGGAGATAGACACTGGAAGTGTTTAGAGCTCGAATGCTTAACTCGTTCGCAAGTCGATAAAACTTAACTGGGCAATAAGTTTAGAAAAGACTTGTATAACATGTACTTTGACATGTAGAGTTCCGGTCTTCACTAAGGGTTAGTGGGAGCACACGTTATAGGTATGCTAATGAGATTAGTATACTCGAACACGACTCACCTCGATTCGGTCACACGGATATCACTCAGGGTTTGTTAATGACTGGATCGAAAGGTTGTGATAGGTATACGTAGACCTTTGACTTGAGGTTTCACTAGGAGATGTGCTTGTGACATTAAGTTAGTCATTAGAGTAGTTCGATCCAATCGCCGGTGGGTGGGGTCAACCTCGAAATGCAACTTAGTGGGCAAGTAGCAGTCTCTACTGAATACCAAGATAGAATTCTTTCTCCTGTAAGTGAGCAGGTAAATGTCCTATGCGGTTAATGGCAATGAGATTATAAGTCTTTGGCCAAAGCATTTAGAGCTAGTTGTATTTGATACACGAGAGCTCGATGATCTCGGTTTGCATTAACAGAAAGCATAGAGTCAAGTTACAGTAGGGTTTGACTTTACCGTGACCCTAATACTTTACCGGGACATATGATTGAAGAGATTAAACGTATACGGTATTCACGACATAATGGTTTTGGAATGATCCGATCATTCGTTCTTAGTTGGGTTACGGTACGAAGCACTAGACTGGCTAAGTTTTACCCATACTCCTTGGTTCCTCCCATTGCCGACTAAGACGGACCTACGGAGTCGTGCACAAGGATATTTGATGGATAAATATGTATTTATTATCTCTTCATTAATATTGGATATTAGATATCTAATTTGATTTATTTGATAAATCAAGGGGTCTAATGAATTAAAATTAATTACCGGGTGATTAATTTAATTCATAAATAATTATTTGTTGGAAATATATTATTATAATTTTGTATTTGATAAATTTAATTAATTGAATTAATTAATTAAGTATAAATACATTTGAGATAAAACAAAGTGTATTGGACGCGCGAACGTCCGGTACACGAACCGAGTGGCTCGACTCGTTTTTCTCACCAATCTAGTGTGGGTCGCCCCTCTCTTACCTCTTACCGTCCTCACTTGACTCCATGTGGTTTGTGGTGTGGGTGGGTGGAAGACATCTCACTTGTGGACAAATAGATGAGATATCATCATTTGTTTATTTTTGATCTCTTTATGTATTATATATGTAATGATCATAATGCACCAACATGTGAAGAATACATCACTTTACTTCTTAGAGGAGATCATCCGTGAGCTTGGGTTGAGGAGAGAGAATTTTTTTTTCATCTTGTTCATCTTTGAGAGAAAGAAAATAAAGAAGAGAAGAGAAGAAAAATATTGTGTCGATTCCTAGCCGTGTTCTTTGGGAACGAATTGACATACTATTTTTCTAATCAATATCCAACGCGTGTGAAGTAGAGACATTCGGTATTTTCGGTGTTAGATCATTCAACAAGCTACAACGAATTGGATTCGTGTTCGTGTCGGTAACAGGGAAAAGGCTTGCTCGGGTTTTTCCTTCGAAGATTATATTATCAAAGGACTACGAGGGTATGTATTCTTTGATTTTCATCCTCGTTATTTTTATTCGTTTATACGATGCTTGATCGATCCGTTTTTTGGGGTTTGATTTTATCCGGTTGGACCGGTTTATTTTCCGCTGCGTATCTCGATTTTAGAAACTGAATCCCAACAGTGGTATCGGAATGCTTGATTATTTTTTATGATTTAGAATCATAATTGTTTTAATTTTTGATGTTTAATTGTTCATCTAAAAATTATTTTCATGATTTTATGTTACAATATAAATCTATTTTTCCTTTGAAAAACTGATTTAATTGTGTAATATAAAAATTAGAAAAATATTATTTTTGGATTCGGGACGAAAAAAATGAGCCGGAAAATTGGCCGGACCAGGCAGCTGGGCTGCTGGGCTGGTCTGGGCAGCCCCCTGTTGGGCCGCGGGCTTGGCCCGGGCCTTGTATTTTCCGACTCCGTTTTTATATTTCGTTCGGTAAATTAATTTCCCGCAAATTAAATTGGATTTAATTTTACTAAAATATAATTATGGTAATTTTATTTTAAGGGAATTAATTTAATGAAATATTTATTTTGTCCGGAGCAAATTAAAATTAACGGTTAAGTGAATTAATTGGATTAATTATAATTATTGTACTATTTTTTGTTGGTTAGATCAATTTTAGATTAATCATTATTGCCATTTATCTTAATGTAATTGTTGCATTAATTTTAAATGGGGATGTAGTTCATGGACCTAGTGTTGAATCGTTTGTTTTGTTCGATTGAGTTGTAAAGGCCGTTTTGAGCCTATTTATTTTACTAGAAAATTTGTATAGGATGCAATTTCTCAAATGAAAAATTTATATGTAATGACGAAGACCGGAGGAAGATCCGCTCGAGAAGACGAAGATTCAAGACCGAAGACATGAAACTAGATTACGATGTTTTTGTTCTAGGAACGGTCCATGAACTGCATGTTGTTAGTTTTAGGTTGTGTATGTTTTCATATTGTATGACAAACAAACCGACAAACCGCGCTTATAAACGGATTAATGTGCAAAGTGTAACATATAATCGCATTAATACTCCCACTTACAAACACTAAGTTATAAAGGTTACGAGGTTTCATACCCTCTGTCAAACTCATGGAAAATTGAAATCTAAACCAGAATATTATTCTTCCGAGTATGTCGGGGTAATATTTTTGGGGAAAGTTGATAAATTTCTAGAGTGTATTAGATGCCTTTTGTTGTGACAAATCAAACCCCTATAAACCGTATGGGTTGTTGGGTAAGATTCAATTGTCAGACTAATAGGAGTTGACGGTTTAAACTTTGATAGTTCAGCGAGCCATAGAAACCGAATGGGTTGAGGGCAAGTGAACTAGGGGTACAAGAAGATCGAATCATCCATTAGATGGGTTGGTGTTAGACACCACTTTATAAATAATAATAGAATAGAAACCGTATGGGTTGCCCTCTATTAAACTTTGTAAAGAAATCGATCACCACTATGAAGTCACCCAAGACTTCCGGATTTAACATGGGAGTGTGTAAATGCTGATAAAATAGTGGGAGCCGAGTTATGAATAAAGAAAGTCCTTAAATTATTTACTCGGATCATAATTAAACAATCACTAACGAATTTTATATTATTCTCTGCAGTTAACAAAACTCTCAATATGACAATGAACCCACTCGCTATACTACTTGAAAAGAACGTCCTGACTGGTCCGAACTATGTGGATCAAGCCGAACTTGAGGATTGTCCTAACTATGGAAATACTGGGATACGTCTTGGAGGCGGACATCCCAGCGGCTCCTGCAAGAACCCGAGCCAATTAGAAAGATGTCGATGCCCATGAGAAATGAGTAAAAGACGACATAAGACTGCGAGGGTATGTTAGGCTCAATGACCAATGAGCTTCAACGTGCCCATGAAAAGATGACGTCTTCGAGAGCTATCTTAGCACACCTGGCTGAGCTCTATGGAGAGCATAGCCGAACTGCTAGATATGAGATATCGAAGCAATTATTCAGCGCTAGGATAAAGGAAGGAGAGAGGGTTGGGGTCCATGTCCTCAAGATGATCTCGATGATTGAGAGATTGGAAGCTCTTGATTTTCAGATGCATGCACCTTTCCAAACTGACCTTATCCTGCAGTCACTTCCTGACTCCTTTTCCCAGTTTGTCATAAACTTCAACTGCAATGAGATTGCATGTAACTTAGCTGGGCTAATGAACAAACTGACGACTATCCAGTCTCAAATGAAAACAAAGGGAAAGGAAGCTGCACTTGTAATTTCTTCTGGGACTTGGAAGTCCAAGAATAAGAAGAAAAAGAACAAGAAGCAGTTAGGTCCAATAGCCAAGATCGAAAAGGGAAAGGGCAAGGCCCCAATGGTTCAAAAGAGCAAGGGGGCCAAGAAAATGGATGTATGCCTCAACTGCGGTGATCTAGGCCACTGGAAGAGGTACTGTCCAAAGCTTGACCGTAATGCGCCTTCAGGTACGGAACTACTGATTTTGGAAATGAATTGTTCTGTAACTATATATTCTACTTCTTAGATACTTGATTCTGGTGCGAGTTCTCACATTTGTACAATGAATTAGGATCTGGAACGAAGTAGGAAGCTGGATTCAGGGGAGCTGATGGTCACCGTCGGAAGTGGGCATAGTGTCGAGGCTTCTGATATCGGATCCCTTATGTTGGATGTAGAAACTGGTTTTATTCTTACTTTAAATGATGTACTTCTTTTGCCCAAGGGGCACAAGAATATTGTATCAATTCCGGTCATGGACCGAAAGGGATTTCACTTCTTTAAATGAGATGGATCCTGAAATAAATTGGTTGGTACTGCTACATTATTAAATGGTTTAAATACCATTTGAATCTAAAGAATAAAACAATCGTGAACACTATAACTAGGAAGCGTGGTAGGGATGAAACAAACCAAGAATTTAAGTGGCATCTTCGACTTGGTCATATTGGTCAGACCAAGGTTCATAAGATGGAGAAAGATGGCCTTACGGGTCTATTAGGATCAGATCCCTATCCAACTTGTGAATCTTGCCTTCAAGGCAAAATGACCAAGTTACCCTTCGCAGGGACTTTTGAAAGAGCTGCTGAGAAACTTAGATTGATCCATACCGACGTATGTGGCCCTTTTGAAATGGCACGAGATGGCTTTCAGTATTTCATTACATTCAGTGATGACCATACCAGGTATGGATTCGTGTACTTAATGAAACATAAGTCTGAAGCTTTTGATAAATTCAAGGAATTTAAAGCCCTAGTTGAAAATCAAACAGGTAACCATGTTAAAACTCTTCGGTCAGACCAAGGTGGTGAGTACATGAGTACCGAATTTGATGAGTTCTTAAAGGAACTAGGAATAGTGTCACAATTCACTCCTCCAGCTACTCCACAATTAAATGGTGTATCAGAAAGAAGGAACCGAACATTGTTGGACATGGTTCGCTCCATGCTTAACTATATTGATCTACCGATTTATCTGGGGGTTATGTGCTCCTTACTGCTGCACATATCTTGAACAGATGTCCTTCCAAATCCGTTCCTAAGACTCCACATGAGATATGGAGAGGTAGGAAACAAAGTCTTGATCACATTAGGATTTGGGGATGCCCTGCTTATGTCAAGAAGACTAAAGTAGAGAAATTGGAAGCTAGATCTGTGAAAGGTCATTTCATAGGATATACAGGGCATTCCATGGGATATCTATTCTACATGCACGAAGATCATAGGATCATCGTTGCTATACAAGCACACTTCCTAGAAGATCAGTTTATTCAGGATGGAGGGGCAGGTAGAAATATTTCTTTGGAAGAAATAAAAGAAACACCAAATGAGACACCTATGCAAGATATTAGAACCGAACCTTCTGAAATACAAACACAACCTCGCAAGTCTAGTAGAATTTCTCAATTACCTGAGAGATATGGCTATCTGCATCAAGAAGAACTGGGTGTCCACGAGATGACAGAAAGTAGTCAAGAGAATGATCCTTCTACATACGACCAAGCGATGGTAGATGTTGACTCCGCCAAGTGGCAAGAAGCTATGGAAGCTGAGATAGACTCAATGCATGCTAATCAGGTCTGGACTTCAGTAGATCGTCCTAAAGGCATAGTGCCTATGGGAAACAAATGGATCTATAAAAGAAAGACTGATAGAGATGGCAAGGTTGATACCTATAAGGCCAGGCTTGTGGCAAAGGGTTATTCCCTAAGAAAAGGGATCGATTTCTTCGAGACCTTCTCGCCTGTAGCTATTATTAAGTCTATTCGCATGATGTTTGCGATAGCAGCCCACTTAAATTATGAAATATGGCAAATGGATGTGAAAACGGCATTTCTAAATGGATTCCTTCAGGAGGAGATTTACATGGAACAATCTAAGGGATTCATATCTCAAACTAATATTCATAAAGTATGCAAACTTCAGCGTGCCATTTATGGACTGAAGCAAGCTTCGTGGAGTTGGAATCTTCGTTTTAACGAGACAGTAAAAGAGTTTGATTTTGTCCAAAACGAAGAGGAGCCCTATATTTACAAGAAGGTTAGTGGGAGCAAAATTGCGTTCTTAATACTATATGTAGATGACATTCTACTTATAGGAAACGACGTAGGAATGCTCAGTTCTGTCAAAGCTTGGCTTTCTAAAGAGTTCTTAATGAAAGACTTGGGAGAAGCTACCTATATTCTGTGTATTCGTCTCTACCGGGATAGAGCGAAAAGAATGTTAGGTCTTTCCCAAGCCCTCTATATAGAAAAGATCCTGAAGCGATTTAGGATGGAATATTCTAAAAGAGGGTTCCTTCCTATGCAACATGGTGCAAAACTTTCCTTAGAGATGTGTCCTCAAAGTGAGGAAGACAGAAAGGAAATGAGTATGGTGTCCTATGCTTCGGCAGTAGGTAGCCTCATGTATGCTATGATTTGCATTAGACCGGACATTGCCTATGCTGTGAGCATAGTAAGTCGGTTTCAGTCAAATCCAGGGCAGGAATATTGGACTGATGTAAAGAACATTCTTAAGTACCTAAGGAGGACTAAAGACTTGGTTCTTACATACGGATGTGGAGAAATTAGAGTGATGGGCTATACAGACTCAGATTTTTTGCGGGACATGGATGCTCAGATGTCCACATCAGGGTATATCTTCACTCTGAATGGTGGGACAGTTTCTTGGAGAAGTGCCAATCAAAGTTTGACTGCTATCTCTGCATGTCAAGCCGAATATCAGGCAGCCATGGAGGCTGCTAAAGAAGTTTTTTGGATTAAGAAGTTCACTGAGGAACTTCAAGTGGTTCCTAATGCGGAGAATCCCGTGACGCTGTTTTGTGACAACGACGGAGCTGTTGCACAGGCTAAGGAGCCTAGGGCTCACCACAATACCAAACATATTGCGAGAAAATATCATTTTGTGAGAGAAATGGTTCAGGAAGGAAAGGTTATACTGCAGAGAGTAGACACAACAAATAACGTGTTAGGAATACTTTTTAGATTTTGATGATGTCATCTTTATATATTCAAATGTAAGTTTATTACTTGGAAAAATGTAAGGAAGAACCAAATGAGTATCTTCCATAGGCCAAATTGTGTTAAGTTAGAATACTTGGCAAAATGTAAAGAAGAACCAATTGATTATCTTCTATAGGACATATAAGTTAGGCTTTAAAAATCGGCTAAGTACAAATCAGATAAGTATCTATCAGCCGAGTCTTGGTCAACTCAACTGTTTAGATAAGGTTGACCACAGACGAGGTATATTAGGCAACCCTTATCAGAGAAGTTCTGATCAACATTTTAAATCAGCGAAGTTGGACCAGACTGCAGTCAAGAAGAAAGGTCAAGTCATCTGTAGTCTGACCATCACATCAGTCAAGTTCAATCAAGTCAGAAAACTACAGACAAGTCGGCACATCAGAGAAGTCGACATCAGACAAGGTTGACTGCACATCAGATAGGTTGACCACAGAGAGGTCAGTTAAGTGATCAGCCAAGTACTCCGGTCCACGTCAGCATGCGTTGAATATTCAATATTTATGGAAAGTCATATGCGGGCAATTAGAGACAGATTGGAGAGATTCCCGGAAAGGAAATGATTAAGTAATTCATCCAGACCCACCACTGAAGACTTTAATCTTATTATATTCAAAAGATTCTGCGCCATCACATGGAAGTCTTCACAACGGTCGGAAATGGATTAAAATATAGGAATCCAGTCTTGCAACGTTCAGAAAGAAAAACAAAGAAGTCTATTTCTCCAACGGACGGATTTGTTACAGATGTGCAGCGGCTATGAAGAAATGCTCAAAGGATCGACACCTATATATATCTGAAGATTTGAAGTTGAGCAGAACGATGCAAACAACACTTACAAGCAATCAAAGCAAACAAAGCAATCAAAGCGAACAATAGCATCGTGAAAGAGCAAGAGTTCAAAAGTTTTTATTTGAAAAAGCTCTTAATTGGAGAAGACAATCACTCGTGTCTTTAAAATATGAGTTCGGGGTACTTCACTGGTTGAAGTTCAAGAGACTGTAAAGGCATCCAAGGATCGTAGATAGGGGTGGCAAATCGTGCGGGTCGGGTCGTTATCGGGTTGACCTGATAACAACCCGACCTGTTAAGGTCAAACCCGAACACGACCTGATAGGGATTCCCTAAACCCGAACACGAACTCGACCTGATAAGGTCAAACCCGAACACGACACGAACACGATAAAAACAAGATTGGATTCGTGTCGACCCGACACGATAGCAACACGATAACGACACAACACGTTAAAAATCGGTTTTAACACGATAACAACCTGATAACCTATAAATACTAACAAAAAAATGATAAAAACAATAAGAATTATAAACCTCAACTAAAAGTCTAAAAGAAATAAATTATTAAAAAATTATTTATCAAATATTTATTAAATATTTATTTTTTTAATAAATATCTATTAAAAAATAAATTATAACGGATTACCTGAACCCGACCCGAACCCGAACCCGACCCGAAATTATCGTGTCCTTATTGGGTTAACCTGATAAGAACCCGAACCCAATAAGGCTTGACAATAACCCATTAATTTCGTGTCGGTTCGTGTCGTGTTTTCATGTCGTGCCGAAAATTTCCAGCCCTAATCGTAGATCAAGAGGTGCAAGGCAGTCAAAGGGAGTTGCAACGGCAAGGAATTCCACTGGTTAGAAGTTGTTGTAATTGATTGAATCACTGTAATATTTATCACTGGTTGATAATTATAGTGAATTCATCTCCAACTGGTTTGGAGAAAAGTGGATTAGTAGAGGATTACCCCACCTCTGAGACCACTATAACTGCCTGCGTGTTTTACTGCTTTCATCATCATACTTACCTGTTGCATACATACTTAAGTGTTCCATTTATTATTTCTGTATTCGTCATCAGCTGACTTCCGCACTTACATTGACTACAGACGACTCTAAGTCTTCTGTACCATCAGTTGAGAAACTCATCCTTTGTGGAAAAGAGTTTCAATAAGTCTATTCACCCCCTTTAGACCTATTCCTGGACGCACTACGCCATAAATGGACTTTGGCAACACCCAAAAAAGTGTGCTCAAAGGGGTAAAAAGTGTTGCTGAAAGCAAAAAACATGCTACGGTAACACTTTTTCGAAATTTGGCGGTGTTACAGAAACGGCCGCTACCATAGTGGTCTATGCCAACACTTTTTAACTTTATGGTAACACAGAGAAAATGTGTTGCTACAGACCCCAATGCCCACACTTTTTACCTCTGTAGCAACACCAATAAAAGTGTTAATGTATAACAATGGCAACACCAATATCTCTGTAGCAACACCCATAAACGTGTTACTGTAGACCAATGGCAACACCACTAATCCCTAACGTAACACCAGCTGCTGAAACACATTTTTGTTTTGGCAACACCCTTTTCCATTATTGTAACATTTATTTCGTGAACACTTTTTTGTTCTAGTAATAGTTTAAACCATAATAAAATCATTCAAATAAACCACAATCAAATAACTTGTCAACTTTTTACATAAGCAAGGCTTTTCAAGCCATCCAAATAAACCACGATATCATCATCATTCGACATAAAAAAACGAGTCAAAAGCTAACTTAAGTACCATAAAATAACTAACTTAGTAACATCCAAAAGTTAACTTCAGTACCACCGCATTAATACCAATCACAATCCGAAAACAATGTGAAAGATAATGTAAATACTAAGAAAGACTTAAATCCGGATTCTAGACAGCCAATTTTTTCATCATCTGTCGAACTGTTTGGTCAAGTTTCTCATCCATATTTTGTTGAAGTTGAGCCCGAATCTTTGCACTTAAGTCTGACATTCACTGATCTGGAGCGGATGTTGCACATGATGTTGAAGAAGACTTTGACTTCGATTCCTTATTCTGAACCATGAACCAATTTATTAGCAGCCTCAACACCTTCCGTTTCTAGAGCTTTCTTAACATCGGCCTATAAAAAGAATGGAAAATCAGATTCATACTTGGTAAATACTAGAAAAATCTTCCCCTGGTTTATCCAAAAGTTTCTACATGCATGATCAACTCCAGATGCATCTAGAAACCCATAATTCCTTCCACCACAATCAAAACCAAGCTGAAATTTTTATTTTATGAAAGATTGTCGGATATGCTTCAAATTATTATTGCAAATTTACTAAGCTTCAAAGGGAAAATGATGCCAAAACTTGCATAAAATGAGCCAGCGAAAAGTGCAAACGATAGTGAACAAGTTAGAATATGTCATTTATATCTATGAAACAAAAATAAAGAACTAGCAGGCTCGCACAGTGCATATAGATTGTAAGTCTGCATTTGTAATACCCTAAAAAACCATTAACTTAAACAGTTGTTAGAAAGTTCCATACCTCTGGCAGTTCCTTGGTTCAGTGTATTTCCAAGATATAAGATTTCACATTAGATACGTTTCGGAGATAGTAATGTATGTAATCGTTGCTCCCCATTGAGATGTAAAATATGGAGCTTGAAATAAGATCATAAGCTGCATCCTCTCCCTTGCTAAGAATAAGCTGCTGAAATGTGTCCATAAACTGCTGAACTTGCTGAGTGAGAGAGATATGTTGCCCCTGTGTGAAATTTCAATGTAAGATGTCAAATGGGAGAAACATATAATACGGTCAATAAACAGAAGATGACGGAAATAAACAATTTACATTTTACCCTAAAACAGAGTTAAAGCGTTCATAGGCACCAAAACCTTAGTTTTGGCATAAGAATTATGAACTATCGAATGCAGTTGAAATTTTGATAAAAAAAATCGAAGCAAATAAACTAATGAGGCCAATCGTATAAAAATGAGTTACATATATGAACATGTGAAAAGTTTGAATAGTATGCATTGCCTTGTACCATTGAACATGAGTAGGTCTCATATGAGGCGGTTTTACAGATCGACGGATCCCCTAAAACCAAATTTTAAAATTAAAAAAAAAAGTATAAAAACAAATAAGGTGTGGCCCTGGGTTCTCCCTTCCTTTTGGAAGGATTGTGAATGACCGTCTCTAAAGAGATTAAGATAACTTTTGTTATTTATATGGAAAAATATAAAAAAGAAACCAAGCGAGTAAAAGAAAACTGACAATTGCAGCCATACCCACTATTTGGGGTGTAAGCTCCCCTCTCCCTGGCACGGTCAAGTCTCACAGCACAGCCCAACACCTCTTTACCATTCAATTCATTGAGGGCCTACAAATTTTTAAACATGGCAGACTTGATTACAGATTACGCCAATGCTATTGTAAATGCTGGAAATGAATCCATGCAAAGATCACATCAATGCTGTGCTTCTGAAAGGCAAGAACTAATGAAGATAGAATCAGTTAATTACAAGATTTTCTGATCCTAAATCTTTAACATCTCTTTGTAGCAAAGCATAGCAGAATGAAACAGCATTAGTGTTTGAGAAGTTTCCTCGTGAAGAAAAGTTTATTAGATGTTCCACATCTGTGTGCATCTACAAGTCGGTATTTGTGTGTGCATATATAATAGAACAATGCATGAAATAGTGGATCATTTAATCGGCCTTGCGTTAGACATGGACAAAATACGTTATCTGCTACCTCTGCAGTAGCAAACTCAACATGGCCAAAACCCCTGAATGATTCATCTGAGCCAAAGGCAAAGCAAACATCAACAACTTCTCCAGCGGGTTTGAAGAAATTTTCACTGAAACAATATAATGAAGCTGAATAAAGGGTGGGGAAAGGTAACAAATGAAACAAACCACTGAATTAGGTTACACTAAACTCACACGTCTGCTTGCTGGACACTGAAGGACAGATTGCCAACAAAGAGAGTTTTCGAGCCAGTTGACTGCTCTTTTGGTGTGGCCGGGGTCTTCGGCTGCAGAAGTAGAAAAATCACAATTAAGGTGTATAACATATACAAACCATTTCCCCAAACAAGTTTATTAATTCATCTAAGTACAACATTTAAAATGTCAATTTAAGATCTGTATTTCAGAATGCAGGTTTAAAAGCTCTCATTTATTAATTCATCTAAGTAGAGCATTTAAAATGTCAAAATTTAAGATCTGTATTTCAGAATGCAGGTTTAAAAGCTCCCATACTATCAGTCACAGCCCTTTATAAATTAGGAGACATGCAAACAGGTTTGATTTCTAGGTGCAATCACACAAAAAATCATGAGTGCAATAAAATCACTCACAGTTTTGTCACCCCCTTTCCCAGCATTTGTCTTTGTTGCTGTGGCATCAGTCATTTCCACATCAATATCTTGTATCAACCACAAACCATAGAATGATTATGCGATTGACTATAAAATCCAAAATATTTCCATTTGATCATGCATGCACACGGGCGCAATGGAAGCAAACATCGTCTATAGCAAAATTGAGTGGCATTTACATTTTTCTTGGGAGTCTTGGGTGGTTCATCCTCTTCTTTCTCTGATTCTTCAGAGGATTCCTCTGAACTACTTTCCTTCTTTGGGACTGTGGCAGACATCTAACAAAATTCTCCTATGATTAGCTGAAACTAAACAAGTTATTAATATGCAAAACCTCCATAACATGGATAAAGGTGTACCTTCTTTGCCGCCTGTGTTTTCATAGGTTCATTCTCATCAGAACTTTCTTCAGAGCTGTCATAATTAGAAGCGTAATTCACCCCTCGAATCATATCATCAACAGAACCCGTCTGCCCAAGATAGCTCGGCACGAACGGCAACTCAAGTCACAATGTTGTTCGCAAAAACTATTTTATTAAAGAAACAAAAACAAGAATAAGGGTAAAAAAAATACTATACAAGAATCCTTCTGTTCTAACCACCCAAAACATCAAGAGACTGAAAAAAAATCCCATACACTTCAACTAAATAAAATGCAAATCCTCGTTTCTGCCTTGGTCATGACAAGAAACACAAAATTAAAAATAGGGTTTATACAAAATTAAACATAAAAAACAAGCTCCAAAATTAAAAATAGGGTTTATACCTATCGTTAAACAAGCTCCAATAATCGTGAGGAGAAGCCCAATCGAAATCGTTGTGTAGAAGCCCCAATTCACACACAACTGCCGCGATGACTCCCTTCCTCACACCGCCGCTGGGCCGGTCGGAGACCTTGGCTCCTTTTCTTCCGCTGGAGACTAGTCTTTGAACCATGTTTAGCGTGACCGACGCTCCGATCAATGGTGGAGAACCAACGGTACTTCATCCGTCGGACTCACGATGTGCTGGAAGAAAAAAAATCTCGCGGTCGGGCAGAGATGGAGTGAGAGAGAGTGAGGTGGGGGCAACATCGATAGGGATATTATATCCCTAGCATTTTGACCAGAATTTTATTTTTGTCCCCCTATTTTTAATTCTTTCAATTTGACCCCAATCAATTTTAATATTTTCTTCAGATCTAGTCCCATAAGCCTTTAAATTAAATCAAGTCATATCATTTTATACTTACTTTTTATGTTAGTTTCATAAAATTTAGGGTGTGTTCGCCTTGCTGTTTTGAGATCATTTTCTTTTTTATTTTCAAAAACACTAAAAACGAGTTATTTTTATCATTTTCGAAAATGCATTTTGGAAAACGAAAAAAATATTTGTAAAAAAATGCAAAATGCCAAAAACTTCGTTTTGAGCGTTTTGTGTGTATTTCAACAAAAAATCTTCAAAATGCATTTTGATTTTTTTTTTGGATTATCATAATTTGAATCTAAGTCTAAAATAAGGATTTATGAATTTAATATTAATATTACAAAAAAATATTTTGCAAAATAAATTTAACAGAACGCGTTTTCAGCAATTTTGAAAACAAAAATAAAAACAGAAAAATACATAATATTTTTCAAAATGAAAATACAAAATGAAATACAAACAGAACGCAGCCTTAGGTTTTCTTATGAGAATTTAATATTTATATATACTCCTATTTAAATTGTAGGATTCGAGATGTAATACCCGGTTGTAATTCAGTCATTATCATTCAGTAATTTCATTCGGTGATTGTCACTCAGTGGATTTTCACTCATTTATAATCATTCATCAATCATGTTCATTCACCCGTGTTCACCGTTCGTAAAAACTTCGAGTTGTGTATCATTATTGTTCATTGTTTCAACTTTCCTCATATGAGTTCGACTTTGTTAGATCACCATTAATTTTTGGTAACTCCAAAAATTCTAAATCTTTACAATATTATAGAGCATCGAGTTAGCTTTCTAATGGTTCAAACGGTGAGTCAATCGGAGTCCGGACGAGAGAGTTATGGTCGTTTTAGCTCAACCGCTCATTTTTCAAGATTGCCGATCATCGCCGAACGAACTCGGCCGTGTCGTCCGACACGGCCCGTGCCGTACTCGTCCGGAAAATGCCGAAGTGTTCGCCTCAGACCCGACCGTGTCGCTCGGGCACGGCCGAGTCGAACCCTTCCGGATAAGCTGTAATCGTCGCCCAAGACGCCCGACCGTGTCGCCCGGCACGGCCGAGTCATGCCGAAGTCGCCGCTTGACGGTCATCGTTTAAGGCCCTTCGCGCCGCGACCGTGTCGGGCAGACACGGCCGAGTCCCCGCCGGCCACTGCCGGCCAATCGTGACACGACCGTGCCGATCGGCACGGCCGTGGTCCGGCAGGTAGTCAACCCCTATAAATTCATTTTTGAGCATTTCACTCATTCCTTCCAGCTTTTTCCACCTTTTACGAGAGAGAGAAGCTTGAGGGAGGGTTTTTCCTTCACAAATCATTTGGGTGTTTGATTTTCTTCATCTCCTTTCGATCGTGAAGCCCGATAATCAATCTAACGCGTGTTCTTGATTAAAACACTTGGATCTTCAAGAGGTAATTCCTTCAACACTTTGACTTCGATTTTGTGTTGAGATATGATGTTTCGACGTTATAATCATGTTATATGAAGGGATATGTATATGATTATGAGTTTGTATAAGGATTCATTGGATTATTGAGGGATTATTCAAGAACACCTTGAATATCGAGTTGGAATTGGGGATTTTCGACTAATTGTTGTTATAATCACATTTTTGGATATTCATAACGGATTATTGATCGTATTGGAGATGTTTTGTTGGTTTGAAACACTTCTTGGAGATTTTGATATTGGTATATTGAGGTTTGATTGTAAACAATCGGAGTTTGGATACAACGTGTTTGCTTTAATGCCTCTATGGACTTGGTTAAATCGTATCGACGTTTTAAGTTCGTTATATTCGTGTTTGATTCGTATATTGAACGAGTTGTTGGATATTGTATTGAATTAAGGTTGTTCGAGCGACCGATATCTCAATTAGGACGTTGTTCGTGGAAGGATATTTGTCGCCGGTGTTGTGTAAGTTAATTCTTACTCGGTTAAAAGGATATTCATCCCTTTTGTTGTTGTTCATTCATAATCATAACTCATTCATCATTATATTAACCGTATCAAAACTTGTTGTTATCAATTAATCATTTCAGTCATAAGGAACGACGGTTCCAATCTTTTCATTGAGCTGTCATTTATTTCATTACCATTCCATTTCGGTGAGTCATTATTCATTTTCGATGTCACTTTTGTTATATCGTGGCATTCCGGGTCATACTGGCGTGCCGGTTGGTATGTGTTGGATTTTCATGTCGGGCACATTATAGTCGTGTGTTGGTTGGTGGCCTCACATTGGACTGTGCACACGAGTCATATTGTCTCGTGAGACTGATTAGGTACAAGACCACACGTGTATTCGATCGATACTCGTTGGTGGCTTGTGCACGGACACATTTCCATCCCGGGCGTAGTGTGGCGCCATTTCCTTTGAGCCGTACTGTTAGTTGATTCATATAGCATGTTTGATTGCGTATGTTTCGACAGGATATTTCATAACTTCAGATATAATCATGATTGTGTATTTTCAACTCTTGAGGATTGTTGTTCTGTTTAACTGACCCCGTTTGGGGATTTTGTTTTTCAGGTCTTGGCAAGGCAAAAGTACGGGGAGAATACGCTGACGTCGAGGAGTCCCAGTGATACTAGTAGAGGGCCCCGATCTTTCAGTTATTCATGTTATTGTCCTTTATTTTCCGCTGCAGACTTTCATTTGAATACTCCGTTTCATTCAGTGTTGTGTATTTTATCTTCATATAAAGTACACTAGTATTCGGTATTGTCCTGGTGTGTTGTAACTAAACTCCTCATCGGAGTAATTATTGCTGTAATGTAGTTCGGTACT
The DNA here is from genome assembly GCA_033398695.1 of Orobanche coerulescens. Taxonomy (NCBI): domain Eukaryota; kingdom Viridiplantae; phylum Streptophyta; class Magnoliopsida; order Lamiales; family Orobanchaceae; genus Orobanche; species Orobanche coerulescens. The sequence continues at coordinate 39,511,137 of CM065811.1, forward strand.
ACATTTATCTTGTGTAATTCATTCATTTTCATTTGCCTGGTGGGTCCCAGTTGGGGATCTACGACACTGTAATATCCGCCTAATTTGGGGTGTTACAGAGTTGGTATCGGAGATTGGTTTTGAATACTACCTTCCGAGTCATGTCTCATTTTAAATCATCGTCATCGGACTAGTATCATTGGACTTTCGCGTCACGTGTGACCTGTGCAGATGCCGAGCCAATCAGACCGAAAGAACTGTAAGACTTCTAACGCCATGGTATAATTTCTGGCAATAGTCATTCATTCATCATTCATCAATTGACAATCCTCAAACATCATCATTCATTGTGATTAGGACAATCATGTTAACTCATTAATCACTTAATTCATTTCATTACTCAGTTAATAATCAGGACGATCATGTTAACTCATTAATTACTCAATTCATTTCATTACTCAGTTGTCAATCTGGATGATCATATTATCAATCTTGTTAAGTTATTCAAGATAATCATTTCAAGAATTTCATCGATAATCATGTAACTTCAAGAAATCATTCATATAATCACTAAGTTAGAGCATGTATACTCATTTTCATCATCTCATGACATAATCATAACGTGCTAATCATGCGGGAAATATAATCATTATGCGACCTTCCTACTTCAGTATGGAGAGAGCTGTCAGGGGATGCACGGGGAGAGGCCGCGGTGCGGATCGAAACCCGAGAAATAATCACTGCCGGAAATCGTGCCCATGACTCGCTCGATCAGAAGATGTTCGGGTTGATCCACTCACTTTTATGCAGCCATGATGACCCATGTGCGCTTGCTCAATCATCATTGCGCCACTGACCGGATTAATCGAGAGAACTCTCCCGTATGAGCCACCGCTAAGGAAAGTGCAACAACAACCTTCATTCGTCGGCAAGAAATCAACGGCGTAATCAATCCAAGGCGGTCAATAACCTTCAAGAAGCCTCGTGAGTCCTATCGCTTCGAGCGACTCCTACGGCGCATAATCGTGCGGGATCTCGCCACGAGCGCCGCCTCACCATCACCGTTATAAGTGGGGATCTTGGTCATCTCAGCACTAAGTGTCCGAGACACTGTCACGTGCTATAATTGTGGGAATTTTGGGCATAAGGCCCGTTTTGCCGAAAGGACTCCAAGTCGGCTCCGGCATCTCAGCCCCAAGCAACCAGCGTTAATCGATCGCTTTGTCATCGCTGCTTAAGACAATGGAAGCAAATAGAGTTGGAGCTCGTATTTATCGACGGAGCGTCGGTTCGGGACCTAAGTCCTGCATTCATATGATGAGGAGGATCGACGATCCGGTGGCCCGAATGATTTCGTATACTCGTAATTTTATTTCAACTTGTGTGTACCTTTGATGCCGGTACACCGCATTCATTCATTTTCGAATCATGCTTGAATAGACTTATTTCGGGATAGTCCTATTGCTTGTGGACCTCATACCATCGGCCTACTGACGATGGAAGAATTTTCGAATCATACCTAAGTAAGCTTAGTAACCGCGATTGGTTGGTGGACCTAATCGTGGTGAATTTATCTTAGACGATGTAATTTCGGTATTAGCCGGTTTAACCGCCTTAATACTATCCTCGTGTTTGTTAGCGTTTGGTCGCTATCTTTCCATCGTTAGTTGTCGAATGTGTGCTTCAGGAAGTAATCCCGTTGTTCCAAAGAGAATTTCTATTATGGCGAAGCAAGAGAAATTCCGCAATCGAACTATTCAATCATTCCTTGTATCATTTCCATCGATTGGCTTTTCTAAGACAATCGAGTCATTCAATCATTCATTGTATCATTTTCATCGATAGGCCTTTCTAAGGCAATCGAGTTATTCAATCATTCATTGTATTATTTTCATCGATTGTCCTTTCAAAGGCAATCGAGTTATTCAAACATTCATTGTATCATCTTCATCGATTAGCCTTTCTAAGGCAATCGAGTTGTTCAATCATTATTGGTATCTCTTTTTATCGATTGACCATTCTAGGGCAATCGAAATGTTCAATCATTCGTGGTATCATTGTCATCGATTGACGATGTATTCGCCTTCACATAGAGTAGGGGAATTCAAGAGTGAGTGGGAGCCGGTACGTCCCATTTATCGAAGGCACCGTATCAGATGGCCCCGACCGAAATGCAGGAGTTGAAGATTCAACTTGAGGAGTAGTTCGAGAAAGGTCATCTCCGACCGATTGCGTCCCCGTGAGGAGCACCGCAGTGATCTCAAGGAGAAGGATGGCCTGCCTCGTGTGTGTATTAATTACCGTGAGTCAACAGGTGATGATCAAGAGTAGTATCCTTTACCTCGTATTGATGATCTTTTAGATCAACTTCGGGAGCTTCGATTTTCCAAGATCGACTTAAGATCCGGATATCACCGCCATAATTCGAGAGTCGGATATCGCGAGGACAGCGTTCATACACGCTATGGTCATTATGAATTCGTAGTTATGCCGTTCGGGCTAACTATTGCACCTGTGGTATTCATGGGGGTTAATGAATCGGGTTTTCATCGACTTTTGGATCAGTTTGTTGTTGTCTTCATCGACGACATTTTGATTTATTCTCGTAGCCGAAGGAACATGAGGTTCATCTTCACTGAGTTCTCGACGTGTTGAGACGAGAGCAACTTTATGGAAAGTTTTCCAAATGTGAGTTCGGAGGTCCAAGTGATTTTCTCGGGCATGTAATTTCATCCGACAGAGTTCGTGTCGACCCTCGAAGACGGAGACTATCCGAGATTGGCAACCTCCGAAAGATATTAAGTAAATCCAAGTTTCCTGATTAGTTGGTCAATTATCCAACCCACGACTGGAGCTAGCAACCGTGGTTTTCGCTGGGGATTTGGCGTCGTTACCTTTATAGCATCACCTTTCGGCTTATTCACCAATCACAAGAGTTGAAGGATATATTTACTCACAAGGAGTTAAATATGCGACGAGGCGGTGGTTGGAACTAATCAAAGATTTTGATATCGAGATCCTTTACCACAGGGCAAGGCGAACGTTGTCGCGACGCCTTGAGTCGTAAGTCCGTTCGGGAGCAGAGGCTTGCTCGTTTAATTCGTAAGGAGCTTCAAGAGAATTCCTTAGACCCGAGATCGAGGTCCGCTTCAGCCGAGTTCAGGGACATCTTTGTATGTTAAGAGATTTCATCGTCACTTGAGGAGGTAATCAGAGAGAATCAGAGTTCAGACCCTTCATTGTTGCGCATCCGTGAAGATGTGGCTCAGGGGAAAGCCCCTGGATTCGTGGTCCACGAGGATGGACTTTTGAGGTTTAAGAACTGGTTGTGTACCGGCGAATGACGATTTGAAAAACTCTATTTTGAGAGAAGCTCATGCTACCCCTTATTCTGTTCATCCGGGGTCCAGCAAGATGTACAAGGACTTGAAACAAAATTACTGGTGGAGTAATATGAAGCGAGAAGTCGCAGAATTTGTTTCGAGATGCTTAACTTGCCAACAAGTCAAGATTGAACATCAGCGACCGGCGGTTATGCTGAAACCTCTCCCTATTCCAGAGTGGAAGTGGAAAGACATTTCTATGGATTTCATCACGATTTTGCCGACGAGTCGTCGTGGCATGAATACAATCTGGGTGATTGTGGACCGCTTAACTAAATCAACTCATTTTCTTGAGATTAAGGATACTTGGGGTCCCGAGAGACTTGCCCAGTTATTCATCAAAGAGATAGTGAGACTGCACGGTACTCCTAAAAGTATCGTTTCCGATCGTGACGGACGGTTTGTGTCACATTTTTGGAAATCAGTTCATCGTGCTATGGGGACTCAGCTTAATCTCAGTACTGCCTTTCATCCTCAGTCCGACGGACAATCGGAGAGGACTATTCAGACATTAGAGGACATGTTGAGAGCTTGCGTCCTCGATTGGGAAGCCCAACTACCGTTGATCGAGTTCACGTATAATAATAGTTGGCATGCTTCCATTAAGATGGCGCCTTACGAGGCCTTGTACAGTCGTCTTTGTCGATCTCCTTTGTGTTGGGATGACTTGTCAGAATCAATCGGCACCGAGCCCGATATGCTTATAGCCGCCCGAGAGAAGGTAGCTTTGATCAAGAGTCGTATGTTGATGCCGAGTCGGCAGTAAATCATATGCAGATAATCGCTGCCGACCACTAGAGTTCGAGACGGTGACCATGTTTTGGTCAAGGTATCCCCGAGTCGAGGTATTTTCTGCTTCGGAAAACGGGGAAATTGAGTCCGAGATTCATTGGACCGTTTGAAATTTTGGATCGAGTAGGCGAGTTAGCTTATCGATTGGCTTTACCTCCGGCTTTGAGCAGGATTCATAATGTGTTTCACGTCTCTCAGTTGCGGAAGTATGTTGCCGACCCGAGTCACATACTTCAGTTCGATGAAATCGAGATCGCGGATGATCATTCGTACGAGGAGCGTCCTGTACGAGTGTTGGAGCGGCGAATCAAACAGTTGAGGAACAAGACGATCCCTTTGGTCAAGATTCAGTGGTCCAGACACGGAGTCGAAGAGGCTACTTGGGAAACCGAGGATAGTATGCGAGAGAGTTATCCCGAGTTGTTTGACCCTTAGTTTCGGGGACGAAACTCTTTTAAGGGGGGGTGTATGTAATACCCGGTTGTAATTCAGTCATTATCATTCAGTAATTTCATTCGGTGATTGTCACTCAGTGGATTTTCACTCATTTATAATCATTCATCAATCATGTTCATTCACCCGTGTTCACCGTTCGTAAAAACTTCGAGTTGTGTATCATTATTGTTCATTGTTTCAACTTTCCTCATATGAGTTCGACTTTGTTAGATCACCATTAATTTTTGGTAACTCCAAAAATTCTAAATCTTTGCAATATTATAGAGCATCGAGTTAGCTTTCCAATGGTTCAAACGGTGAGTCAATCGAGTCCGACGAGAGTTATGGTCGCTTTAGCTCAACCGCTCATTTTTCAAGATTGGCGATCATCGCCGAACGAACTCGGCCGTGTCGTCCGAAACGCCCGTGCCGCACTCGTCCGGAAAATGCCGAAGTGTTCGCCAGACCCGACCGTGTCGCTCAGCACGGCCGAGTCGAACCCTTCCGATAAGCTGTAATGCTCGCCCAAAGACGCCCGACCGTGTCGCTGCACGGCCGAGTCATGCCGAAGTCGCCGGATGGGTCATCGGAAGGCCCTCGCGCCGCGACCGTGTCCGGGCAGACACGGTCGAGTCCCCGCCGCCACTGTCGGCCAATCAGGCGACACGACCGTGCCGATCGGCGCGGGCCGTGTCCGGCAGGTAGTCAACCCCTATAAATTCATTTTTGAGCATTTCACTCATTCCTTCCAGCTTTTTCCACCTTTTACGAGAGAGAGAAGCTTGAGGGAGGGTTTTTCCTTCACAAATACTTTTGGTTTTTGATTTTCTTCATCTCCTTTCGATCGTGAAGCCCGGATAATCAATCTAACGCGTGTTCTTCTGATTAAACACTTGTATCTTCAAGAGTTAATTCCTTCAACACTTTGGACTTCGATTTTGTGTTGAGATATGATGTTTCGACGTTATAATCATGTTATATGAAGGGATATGTATATGATTATGAGTTTGTATAAGGATTCATTGGATTATTGAGGGATTATTCAAGAACACCTTGAATATCGAGTTGGAATTGGGGATTTTCGACTAATTGTTGTTATAATCACATTTTTGGATATTCATAACGGATTATTGATCGTATTGGAGATGTTTTGTTGGTTTGAAACACTTCTTGGAGATTTTGATATTGGTATATTGAGGTTTGATTGTAAACAATCGGAGTTTGGATACAACGTGTTTGATTTAATGCCTCTATGGACTTGGTTAAATCGTATCGACGTTTTAAGTTCGTTATATTCGTGTTTGATTCGTATATTGAACGAGTTGTTGGATATTGTATTGAATTAAGGTTGTTCGAGCGACCGATATCTCAATTAAGTCGTTGTTAGTGGAAGGATATTTGTCGCCGTGTTGTGTAAGTTAATTCTTACTCGGTTAAAAGGATATTCATCCCTTTTGTTGTTGTTCATTCATAATCATAACTCATTCATCATTATATTAACCGTATCAAAACTTGTTGTTATCAATTAATCATTTCAGTCATAAGGAACGACGGTTCCAATCTTTTCATTGAGCTGTCATTTATTTCATTACCATTCCATTTCGGTGAGTCATTATTCATTTTCGATGTCACTTTTGTTATATCGTGGCATTCCGGGTCATCTTGGCGTGCGGTTGGTATGTGTTGGATTTTCATGTCGGGCACATTATAGTCGTGTGTTGGTTGGTGGCCTCACATTGGACTGTGCACACGAGTCATATTGTCTCGTGAGACTGATTAGGTACAAGACCACACGTGTATTCGATCGATACTCGTTGGTGGCTTGTGCACGGACACATTTCCATCCCGGGCGTAGTGTGGCGCCATTTCCTTTGAGCCGTACTGTTAGTTGATTCATATAGCATGTTTGATTGCGTATGTTTCGACAGGATATTTCATAACTTCAGATATAATCATGATTGTGTATTTTCAACTCTTGAGGATTGTTGTTCTGTTTAACTGACCCCGTTTGGGGATTTTGTTTTTCAGGTCTTGGCAAGGCAAAAGTACGGGGAGAATACGCTGACGTCGAGGAGTCCCAGTGATACTAGTAGAGGGCCCCGATCTTTCAGTTATTCATGTTATTGTCCTTTATTTTCCGCTGCAGACTTTCATTTGAATACTCCGTTTCATTCAGTGTTGTGTATTTTATCTTCATATAAAGTACACTAGTATTCGGTATTGTCCTGGTGTGTTGTAACTAAACTCCTCATCGGAGTAATTATTGCTGTAATGTAGTTCGGTACTACATTTATCTTGTGTAATTCATTCATTTTCATTTGCCTGGTGGGTCCCAGTTGGGGATCTACGGCACTGTAATATCCGCCTAGTTTGGGGTGTTACACGAGAACCAAGGGCTAGATAGGATCTATTCATAAGCATCAAGCATTTTTCATTCAAGTCATCTCAATTTCAGCTTTTAAGTTCCGCAAATATTTTACAAAATGTTAGTTTCGTAACGACTTTAAAATGGTCTTTGGAAGATAAGGATGCAGGCACATTTATCTTCCATCCATGACGACATGTGGTGCATTATCGAAGATGGTCCTTTCATATTCGAGAAGGACAACACTCTTGAGGAGATTGCAGCCGGGAAGCCAGAAAAGATCCCCAAGAAGAGGACGGAGCTGGCCATTAAATAAAGGAAGCTGGCCAACCTTGACAACCGGGCCAGAGACGTGCTGTACCAAAAACTTGACAAATCAACAATGGTCAACATCAAGAATTGCAAGAATGCAAAATAAATTTGGGATACTCTAGCTGTGATGTGCGAAGGAATTAAGCTAATAAAAGAGAACAAGTTGTCAATCGCTACCCAAAAGTTTGACAACTTCAAAATGAAGAATGGAGAGTCTATCGACCAAGTAGACACAAGATTCACAGAGATTATTAATGAAGTAAACTCTTTGGGAAAATATATGGCAACAGGGAGATGGCTCTGAAAGTTCTAAGATCTCTCAACCCAAAATGGAATATGAAGGCAGTGGCTATAAGAGAATCCAATGATGTTAACAAAATAAAGATCCAAGAGCTGTTCTCTGATCTAAAGGCTTATGAGTTTGAGCTTCCAAGTTCATCATCAACCGAGCCTGCAGAGAAGGGAATAGCCTTTGCAGCCGAGTCCCCCGCCAAGAACCTATCTGATGTCAAACCTCCAAATCCACTTGACTTTGAGGAAGAAATGGCGTTCATAATGCAAAGGTTCATCAACTTCGGAAAGAATTACTCCAAGTACAAGAAAAATTATAAGGAGAACCCTAGGAGAAATCAAAAGGCTGGAAGCTGGAAGGTGGAGTGTTATAATTGCCACAAGACAGGACACATCCAAGTCGACTGTTCTGATCTCAAGAAGGATGAGAGCAAGAAGGAGGTGAGCAGAAAAGAAGACCGAAGGAAGGCCCTCATTGGAAAAGACCAAGAGCGTGTAGAATCAAGCAGTGGATTCTTCTCTGATGATGATGAAGAATATGATTGTCTGATGGCCATCCTAGCTGATGAAGAGGTAACATCTAAACCCTCAGTTTCAAATAATAACAGCTCAGACATGTCATAAGACATGGACTTACACGAGTCTGTAAATCAGCTTCTCAAAGATTTTGAGAGATCAAAATCTGCACACAAAACTGTATCGGCCGAGAGGACCCAGCTGCAAGATGAGAATGGGCATCTGAAAAAAGATTTTGAAAAACTCATCCTAGAACTGAATAAAACCAAAGCTGATTTTGAAAAACAGGCTACAGATAACTCTACAAACCAGGCTGATAATACCGCAACTGAGATAAAATAATTAACTATTTTGAATAGTGAGAAATCAGCTGCACTTGCTCATGTCAAAGCTGAGTTTACTAAACTAACTCAGCTAACTAAAACTTAGGCGAAGAAAATAACCTCCCTGAAGGCATCTCTAACCCTGGATGAATTGTGTACGAATAAAAGGCCATTATATTCCAGATCAGGCCTTGGATATGACCCCCACACTCCCTCTAGTTCTAAAACCACTTTCATCAAGGGAGAAACAATTGTCTCATCTTCTGAGCCAATATACAAACCTGTATTTCAAAATAGGCAGCAGCCAAGTCACAGGTCTAGGCTGCATCCAAGGTATACAAGGCATCCACCTAGACATGAGACTAGGCAATGGCCAAGGAAGAAGCAGCAGCCCAGACAACATGCCCATTATTATCAAAGACTCCCCAAAAATAGATTTCAAAATGGGAGGGGCAAATGGAAACCTCAAGGTTATCCTAATTTTCAAAACGAACAGGTGTGGAGACCTCAAAGATTTAATAAATGGTCTCAGCCAAGATTTAGGCATGGCCCACACCATCAGTTTTATGAGGCATATCCGGTACACAATCCTAACAGAGGATATATGCCCAGACCTTACACACCTTATAAGGGTAATAACAGCAACTTTCACAATCCCAGGAGAAACCAGTTGTCCAGGAAACCAACTAACCCCCGAGGACCCACACAGATTTGGGTACCTAAATCTCTGATTGTCTGATTGCAGAAAAGGTGGAAGGACTACTACCACATCTCCACAAATTCAAATATAGGAGGTGAAGAATGGTTTGTAGATTCTGGATGCTCAAGGCACATGACCGGGAACAAGAAGGTGCTGACAAATTACACCAAAGAAAAAGGTCCAGACGTAACCTTTGGAGATAGCTCTAGAGGTCAGAACAAAGGTTTTGGAGAGCTGCACAGAGGAAACATCACCATATCCAAAGTTCATTATGTCAAAGACTCAAGTATAATCTTTTGAGCATAAGTCAGTTTTGTGATGAAAAGAATCTAGTAATCTTCACCATTTGAAAATGTATTGTGGTAGATATTCTATCTGGAGAAGTGAAGCTACAAGGATTCAGAAGGAGGGATGTCTATATGATAGATTGGAACACAGGAACTCCTAATACCTTTTTTCTATCTAAAACAATAGCTGCGAATGGATGGCTGTGGCACAAGAGACTATGTCATCTAAATTTCAAAGCCATCAACAAGATTAGTTCTCAGAAGCTGGTCAGAGGACTTCCAGAAGAAGTATTCAAGAAATAAGCTCTCTGTGATGCGTGTCAGAAAGGGAAGCAAACAAGAGCATCATTCAAGCCAGTTCAACCTACCACTCTCACAACAAGGATATTAGATCTACTTCACATGGATCTATTTGGTCCCATCAAGCCAAGGACCTTAAGTAGCAGAAAGCACGCTCTAGTGGTAGTAGATGACTACTCAAGATATACATGAGTTGTTTTTATCTATAGAAAGAGTGAAATACTAACCAAGTTACCTGAGGTGCTAAGGAGGATCCAGAATGAGAAATCTCTCTCAATAATTAAGATCAGATCATATAGAGGAGGAGAATTTCTCAAAAAGGCAATCACTGATTACAGTGATCAGAATGGGATCCAGCATAAAGTCTCTGCAGCCAGGACCACTCAGCAAAATGGTGTTGCTGAAAGAAGGAACAGAACCTTGAAGGAAGCTGCCAGGTCCATGATTGCAGAAGCTGACCTGCCCAAGAGTTTCTGGGCTGAAGCTGTCAACGCAGCATGTCACACTCAGAACAGGAGTATTATAGTAGGGAGACATGGCAAAACTCCCTATGAGGTTTGGAATGGCAGAACACGAACTATTGCATATTTTCATATTTTTGGTTGTAAGTGTTTCATCCACAACAATGGTAAAACCCAACTAAATACCTTTGATGCTAAAACTGATGATGGTCTTTTTATGGGATACTCACAAAGAAGCAAGCATATAGGGTTTTTAATAAAAGAACCTTAGTTGTGGAGGAAACACCTCATGTTGTATTTTATGAAACTACTGTTGAGTACAGTAAAAATGTGGAGCTGATAGAGAATAAGCTCAAATCTTCCACCCTAGAAGAAGTCATTGTCCATGACACAGGAATGGTGGACTCACCTGAAGACCAAACTGCAGACCAGATAGGACCACAAAACCTACCTGACCCAGTTGTTGCTGATGAAGGCCAGTCTGTAGCTGATAAAGACCCATCTGCATATTAGACAGGATCCCTACCTGCAGATGACAAGACGGTAGCTGATCCAGTTGCAGACCAAGGAGACCAGAACCAAGCTGATGCAGAGAGAGAAGAAACCCACCAAAGCAAATCTACAGGGGGAACAGACCCTGAAGAAGAAGACATTCCTAAGTGGCTCAAAGATCATCCTATCCAACAGATCATTGGGAAGATAACTAATGGACTTAAGACAAGACAGTCTACTTTACCCGTAGGAATGGCAATGTTTTCATGCCTTATGTCTCAAATAGAACCCAAGACAACAGAGCAAGCCCTGGAAGACTACTCATGGATCAACGCAATGCAAGAAGAGCTTAATCAGATGGAAAGGAATAATGTTCGGGAACTAATAGACAGACCGGATCATAAGAAGGTTATTGGCACCAAATGGGTGTACAAGAACAAATGCAATGAAGATGGAGCTGTTGTTAGGAATAAAGCCATACTTGTTGCTAAAGGCTATGCACAATGCGAAGGTATAAATTTTGATGAAACCTATGCACCTGTTGCAAGACTAGAAGCCATCAAACTATTCCTTGCATATGCATCATTCAAATATTTTGAAGTCTACCAGATGGATGTAAAGAGTGCTTTTCTTAATGGAAATCTAGAAGAAGAAGTCTATGTAGAGCAACCCCCTGGATTTGTCAAATGAGACAAAGTCTACAAGCTTCTAAAGGCTCTATATGGACTCAAGCAGGCACCAAGAGCATGGTACGAATCATTATCTGTGTTTCTAGAGAAAAATGGGTTCAGCAAAGCCAAGGTGGATAAAACCCTATTCAGAGTGGAGCATGAAGGCCACATATTGCTAGTTTAAATATATGCGGATGATATCATATTTGGCTCAACCAACCCTGAGCTATGTGAGAAGTTCTCAAATCTCATGCAAGGAGAGTTTGAGATGAGTATGATGGGCAAGCTTAATTTCTTTCTAGGACTACAAGTTAAGCAGATGGAAAATAGAATCTTCATCAACCAGGCCAAATACACCAGAGATCTAATCAAGTTATTTGGAATGGAATCGGCCAAATCAGCAAAAATTCCTATGAGCACAAGCACACACCTAGATGCAGATGAAGAAGGCATATCAGTAGACTCAACCCACTACAGAGGACTCATTGGATCACTTCTTTATCTGACTGCAAGCAGGTCAGACATTTCATATGCTGTAGAAGTATGTGCACGATTCCAGTCTAAACCCAAGCAGTCACACCTGGAAGTAGCTAAGAGGATCATCAAATATCTCAAGTCTACCATTAATGTCGGTTTATGGTATCCTAAAGATAACAACTTTGAGATGTTAGGATATTCAGATACATATATCGCAGGATGTAAAATTAACACGAAAAGCACCAGTGGAACGTGCCAATTCCTAGGAACAAGACTGATATCCTGGTTTAGCAAGAAACAGATATCTAACTCTATATCAACAATAGATTCAGAATATCTAGCTGCAGGTAGATGTTGTGCCTAGATCTTGTGGACCAGACAACAGCTAAGGGATTACAACATAATTGCAAATGAAGTCCCAATTTGGTGCGACAAGAATAGTGCAATTGCAATCACCAACAATCCAGTATTGCACTCAAGGACGAAGCACATCGATGTTAAGCATCATTTCATAAGAGACCACGTACTTAACAAGAGAGTCAGAGTTGAAAGAGTCAGCACAGAATACCAAATTGCTGACATTTTCACCAAACCTTTACCAGAAGAAAGGTTTTTGGAGCTGAGCAGGGAACTTGGATTACTAGATTGGGAATCTAGTACAGACGAGAAAGCTACCTGAAGACCAGATCAGATGATCAAAGGAAGTTACCTGATCAGACTAGGCGAAAATATGAAGGACAGACCAAGCTGACCATGGGCATCAGAACCTACCTGAAGCAGACAAGGAGAGTTGCCTGATGTAGAGCAGTCAAACAGTCAAACAGTCAACGGTCAACCAGCTGAGTTTTCTAATTTTGACCGACTCCTGAATATTTTAATTTACATGTGACAATCTCACATTCACATGATTACACGATAACAAGCTAGCGTGCTTACATGTTCACACGACCCCACTAATTCAAATTTGAACCGACTCAAAATTAAAATAATATTAAAACCCAAACGTCGCTTCAATTTCTTTTTAAAGACGGAAAAGTCATTTCACTTTACCTTCTTCACGCTCACAAACCCTAATTTCTGAAAAGCAGAAACCCCTTCGAGCTTTCAATACACTCAAAAATTTCTCTTGTGCAGAAATGGAATCATACTTCAACGGAGTTAATCTGAAGGTGGTGAAGGACCAGATCATTTTCTCTCTTGTTGTCAATTTAGAAGGACTACTCAAGGAAAACCTGGACAATGACGTGTATGACATCATCAAATCTATGAAGCTGAACGGGATCTACCCGTTTTTGAGCATCAGCCCCAAATATCTCTACAAGGAGGCTATTATCGCATTTTTCAGGGAAACCGGAGTCTTGGAATCGGGCATCAAAAGCTTGGTTTTCGGAAAAGAAATGGAAATCACTCCATGAGTGGTCGAAGAAGCTTTCGGAATAAAATCTAAAGGCATGGTCGTAGAGGCACTAAAGCAGGACGCAGCCGACATCTGGCAGAAAATCAAGGCTGTTGACCAGCCGGCAAAGTTGAAGCTAACTGCGAAGTGGAGTGAGCTTCGAAAGGAATATCGCTATGTGTTCAATATCACCAACAAGATAGTGATGGGTATGGCTAGCAGTTACGATCAACTGTCATCAGCAAAGTTTGCAGTTTTGGGAGCCTTAATTCAGTATGAGCCAATTGATTGGGTAGACTACATCTACAGACAATTGGTTCGTGAGGTGAACAAGGTTCAGTGGTTAGATGATGAGAAGAAATTCAAGACCAAATTAGCCTTTGGAACCCAAGTCAGTTGGATTCTGGAGCACTTGGTTCTTGCAAAAGGAAATGCAGATCACTTCCACATCAACAAACGACTTGGTCACCTAGACCAAGAAACTTTGAGGAGATTGAGGAGTGTAAGGAAGGCAGCCAAGATTCTGGAGGAAATGCCTATCAAGCCTACTCCCTACACTTACCCCTCTAGCTCAGACAAGTCTGATGAAGACCAAACTGCAAGCCGCGACCAACCTGCAGACAAGTTTGATTCAGACTCAGACAGCACACCCATAGCTGTTCGTTTCAAAAGAAGGGGACCAGCCCCTAGAGAGCCATCAATGATTCATTCCTCACCTGAACCCTCTCCCAAAAGACCCAGGCGTTTATCTTTTGATGAGGAAGAGCAGACAGAACACATATCTGCACCGGAACCTGCCCCTGTAGATCAGATGCACATCATCCCTTCACCAATTCTTATCCCTGTCCAACCACATCTTGTCACTGAAGAAGAAGAAGAAATAGAAAAGACAGAAGAGTTGGCAGAAGAAGATGAGGAAGAATGAGAAGAAGTTGATAATGATGATGATGTTGCTGATAATGATGAGGATAAAAAAGATGATGAGGAAGAAGAGAAAGAGGAAGAGAAGGAAGAATAGAAGGAAGAAGAAAAGGAAGAAAAGAAAGAGGAAGAAAAGACATAGGAAGAAGAGAAGGAAAAAGAGGCTGAAGAAGAAGGCAATGATGAAGCCAGAGCAGAAGAGGCTGGGGCACCTACCCGCTACACCAGCCTAGATGAAGAAGAAGATAACAGGTCGGGGACCCTAGAGCAGACCCCACCTGATCAGCCACCTGCAGACAGGAGTCTGCAGACAGGTAGGTCAACTGCAAATCTACCTGCAGGCACAGAAAGCTTCGGTGAGCACTCACCTAAGCCATCACCCATCTCCCCTATGATGACTGAGCTGATCTGCAGCATTGTCAAAGAACCCTTTGAAGAGTTGCTTGCCGCAAAAATCTCACCTGACCTGCAGTCTATCAATGCCAAGATTGACACCCTACTACAGAGGAATGTTCCCCAACCTCTTCCTCCTACAAATTCCAGAATGCCACTTGGCATGTCTGACTGGATGCACCGAGTAGAACAGCAATTGACCATTCTGGTTGATGGTGGCAAAAAGGGGGGAGGAAAGCAGGGGGAAGTAAGAGAAGTTATCAAGTTCAGGAGTTGAGATCAAAGAAGAGGCAAGATGTTCCTTTAATTGACGCTGGGACATCAAGTCATAAGAGGAAAGGAGTAGCTGATCCTGAAGATCAGCCTGCAGAGAAAAAGAGGAGATCAAGACTTGGGGAAGAGCCTACATTAGAATGGAAGGCAAAGAGCTTTGGTTTGTTGAGTATTTCCTACCTACCAAAGCCAATCCATTGTGGGGAACTGCAAAGAAGCAATTCAATGAAAAATATTATGTCTGGGAGTTACTCCAGGAGAAAAACTGCTCCCCACAGCAGACATTTATCACCTTTATGGAATCAACATGGCCAAAGCTCTGGACCATCTTAGTAAAACATGAAAAGGCATGGAATGCCTACCCCGTGGTTCCTCCCTTCAGAGCTGAAGAACCTCCCACATTGCAAAACAATGATTTGGATGAGCTAGCCTTGCAGAACGAGATAAGGAAGCTATGTGAAGAGCATAAATTCTCATCCAAAGAAGAACAAGATTTTGCTTCTCTCATTGTCAGGAGGAATTATGGCCTAGCACCTATCAAGAAGAGACCAATTGGTGCAAAGCCTTTTAGGCCTCCCAAAGAAACTGTCCGCAGAGGCAGAGGAAGATAGATTTGTTTGTACTTGTATTTTCTCTTGTAATTTTTTATTTTGAAAGACTTGTAATTTTTCTGTATTTGTTTGTTCATTCAAAGCTGATGTACTTGTAAACAAAATTAGAAGAAAAATAAAAACAGTCATTTGAATGACAACCTCTAGTTGTCTCAAAACAAGACTAATTTTAGTTTGTGTCTTGCACTTGTGTGCAGACCTGTTATTCAGTTGAATAAGTTACTTAAGTTTTTCCATCATCAAAATAGGGGAAATTTGTTAGGAATACTTTTTAGATTTTGATGATGTCATCTTTATATATTCAAATGTAAGTTTATTACTTGGCAAAATGTAAGGAAGGACCAAATGAGTATCTTCCATAGGACAAATTGTGTTAAGTTAGAATACTTGGCAAAATGTAAAGAAGAAGCAAATGAGTATCTTCGATAGGCCATATAAGTTAGGCTTTAAAAATCGGCTAAGTACAAATCAGATAAGTATCTATCAGTCGAGTCTTGGTCAACTCAACTGTTCAGATAAGGTTGACCACAGGCGAGCTATATCAGGCAACCCTTATCAGAGAAGTTTTGGTCAACATTTTAAATCAGCGAAGTAGGACCAGACTGCAGTCAAGAAGAAAGGTCAAGTCATCTGTAGTCTGACCATCAGATCAGTCAAGTTCAATCAGGTCAGAAGACTACAGACAAGTCGGCACATCAGAGAAGTTGACATCAGAGAAGGTTGACTGCACATCAGACAGGTTGACCACAGAGAGGTCAGTTAAGTGATCAACCAAGTACTCCGGTCCACGTCAGCATGCGTTGAATAGTCAATATTTACGGAAAGTCACATGCGGGCGATTAGAGACAGATTGGAGAGATTCCCGAAAAGGAAATGAATTAAGTGATTCATCCAGACCGATCACTGAAGACTTTAATCTTATTATATTCAAAAGATTCGGCGCTATCACATGGAAGTCTTCACAACGGTCGGAAATGGATTAAAATATGGGAATCCAGCCTTGCAACGTTCAGAAAGAAAAACAAAGAAGTCTATTTCTCAAATGGACGGATTTGTTACAGATGTACAACGGCTATGAAGAAATGCTCACAGGATCGACACCTATATATATCTGAAGATTTGAAGTTGAGCAGAATGATGCAAACAACACTTACAAGCAATCAAAGCAAACAAAGCAATCAAAGCGAACAATAGCATCGTGAAAGAGCAAGAGTTCAAAAGTTCTTATTTGAAAAAGCTCTTAGTTGGAGAAGACAATCACTCGTGTCTTTAACACCTAAGTTCGGGGTACATCACTAGTTGAAGTTTGAGAGACTATAAAGGCATCCAATGATCATAGATCAAGAGGTGCAAGGCAGTTAAAGGGAGTTGCAACGGCAAGGAATTCCACCGGTTGGAAGCTGTTGTAATTGGTTGAATCACTGTAATATTTATCACTGGTTGAGAATTATAGTGAATTCATCTCCAACTGGTTTGGAGAAAAGTGGATTAGTAGAGGATTACCCCACCTCTGAGACCACTATAACTGCCTGCGTGTTTTACTGCTTTCATCATCATACTTACCTGTTGCATACATACTTAAGTGTTCCATTGATTATTTCTGTATTCGTCATCAGCTGACTTCCGCACTTACATTGACTACAGACGACTCTAAGTCTTCTGTACCATCAGCTGAGAAACTCATCATTTGTGGAAAAGAGTTTCAATAAGTATATTCACCCCCTCCCCTCTAGACCTATTCCTGGACAACTTGCGACCTACATAACGTTGCTGATCTGCTTACCAAGCCACTATCTCAGAAGGTCTTAGAGAGACATCTGGAGAGTATGGGTATTAGATACCATAGTTTGTGGCATTGAGTGCAAGTGGGAGATTTTTAGGGATATGCCCTTGAATGTCACTCAGAGGATGAGAGAGTGAGAGCATTTGTATTGTAATTATGAATATTTAATAAGGCAATAATTATTTCTATATTATTGTATATCACTGGCATTGTGATTTGGTATATAGGATAATTGTAACATCCCCAGATCGAACCGGGAATATTACACGCCGCAGACCCTCTCCGCGAGGATCCACCAGGCTAGACATCTAAGCAACACATTACATTACATACCGACGAATCAAAATAACGAACCAATGCACCGATTTGGTCTTTCGACACTGACTTACAAATAAAAAAAAACATAAACTCATCCAGACTCATACCCACGCAAGGGTAAAATACTTGCAACAACGAACAATAGGACAGCGGAAAAGACAATACGATGGACTCCAACTAACTGAACCCAAAACTGGCCTTTGTGTGATTAGTATCATTCGTCTTTCATCATCCCTCGTGCCGATCCTGTGTCTTGCTCCCGAAAACCTGCATGTACCTGGACACAATACAAATATCCACCCCCCGATTACTCGGGGGTTAGCAAAACTCCACTGTTTCGCTAGTGCAAGTATAAAGTGCAAATACGAGCCATACACAACACATTCCGAGAATACAACGAAAGACTTCCCGAGGTATATTTAGTTAAAAATAGTTCAAGTCTTGAAAGTAGAAACGAAGTAAGTAAGCACTTTGAAAACATTTCCAAATCTCGGGAGTTTTAAAAACATTAGAAATTGAAAAGTTCTTAAATTCCTCGAAAATCATTTAGGGTCACAGCCCCAAAGTTCTTTTTCCAAAATGCAAATCCGTTAACAAAACGCGGGGTCCACGACCCTACCATTATGGTCACAAAACACAGGGTCCACGACCCGATCATCCACTTCAATTCACTTACAAGGACACATTACACATAACACATTATTCCTATGCCATTCTAGCCAAGCACCAAGACCTGATATATAATGTATCTCGACCCCGAGCGCAAAGCATTGTGATACTCCGGACATATCACAATTAATCAACAAAACATCAACATCAATATCACAAAGAACCACACTTGGTAACCCGTGGCCGTACCCATGAGTATCGGCCCCCAGAGGCCCCGGCGGACCGTCCCCTGGTGGGAAACCTCTTCCGCGGCCGTAGCCATTAGTATCGGCCCCCAGAGGTCCCATCGAACCGTCCCCAGGTGGAAGAACGTCAACACACGCACCCAAGTTCACTTCTGTGGCCGTACCCATTAGTATCGGCCCCCAGAGGCCACATGCCATCCCCAGGTGGAAGAGAAACAACTCAGATTACAAAACCACGACTCTCAAAAGTCAAACACACAAAATATATATAGTCGAGGTACCTTGCTAGAATGGCCAAATTATCCAACACGTACTCACGACCCAGAACTATATCAATTCACAAGGGAGCACAAGATCTCAACAGCACCGAACGACACAACCAATATCACAAAAACTCAATAATATTCATCCATAACCACGGGACTCCAAGCACATAATTTGACAAGAGAATTACACTTTACATTTACCGACGCCATAATCATACATAATGACATGACACGAAAGTAAGGTGATCCTATACTCGAAACTAGCACACATAATCAACTAAGCATATTAATTCCCGACCTACACGGGTCACCTTTACGAAAACCATGATGGTAAATATACCGATTCTTTTGAAAAATGATTATAAATATTTATTTGGCACATATTGACATTTAGCAACCATTATATCCACAAAACACGTAATGTATGGGCAAGATACTTGCCTCGAATAAGAACAACACGGAGAATCGACCGAAGTAGGTTGGCCCGAACCGACTACGAACCCGCCGACTCCACCGAACGCCAGCTCACGTTCATAAACTACGAAGGACAATAATAACAATGAAATGAATTCCATAACACGACTCAAAGCCGTTGAATTCAAAGAACGAATGACGAAAGTTCAAGGATTTCCCCCAAAACGGCCAAGAACACGATTCGTTCCGTCAAATCGCGAGAACGAAATTCCAAGTTGAAATATGGATATACAATCCATAGAATATGTTTAACAACATCATTTAACCATAATCGATCCATCGAAAATGGATGAAAAACGAGATCGGGGACAAATCCCCCGAAAAGTCAATTCAAAGGAAATCAAGAAATATACTTCGATTCGACGAAGAACAATGGATTAAATGGTGTTAAACACGAGAATACTACCAAGATTAATCATACCCATTATGAATTAATCAACAACACGGAACGAATCGGACGAAAATGCAAAAACCCCCAAATTCACGAAATTAGGGTTCTAAGGAAGATTACCTTGATTCGCTGGATCAAAGGATGATAACGGATGATTGATTGATGTTATGAACTCAAGAACTTCATGGATTTGTTGTTAAACAACATGGCTTCGTCACCCATGAATCGCCAGCCGCGGACGGAGAAGGAAGGAAAAGAAAAACGAAGGGAAAAGTGGCTGGTCTGTCATATATATACTGGGCCGGAACTAGCGTGCGCTAGCCTTCCCGGACTAGCGTGCGCTATCGGCCCGATCGCCGAGCACTCTCGGACATGGCCCGCATGACCGGAACCACCGACCAATCGCCGACCATGACTCGTCCACGACTCCGCTAGCGTGCGCTACGGCCGGAAGCTTCGCGCGCTTGGCTGTCCAAAGAGCCACCGGATCGACTAACTTACCTGTAACGACGCTAGTCGGACGGCAACAGGCGCTACCCCTGCCGGTTAGCGTGCGCTACGACCGGCGATGGCGTGCGCTACACCGCCAATCTGGCCGAGTCGAGAACCTCGTAATCCCTCCGCCCGGGCCGATAAGCGCACGCTAGGCCACCGATAAGCGTCGCTACACTGCCGGTTAGCGCGCGCGACCTTCCGGCGATGGCGTGCGCTACGCGGTTCTGCCGCACTGTCCGGCGGTGCCTACAATCGTCCGGCGATCCATAACCGTCCGGCGATGCGACCACCAGGGCTCGGCGACCGATTTCGAAAGCGTTTAACGAACACGACGAAAAGTTCGCGGACAACATCAACGGCCCGAAATGAAAACATAATACCATAATTGGTCATACGCGACCAAGAAACGGGTCGAGACAACAATTACAGATACGGATACCCGTAACTTTCAAGAAATTACAAAATGGCCCAAAACGCCCGGAAATCACGATACGTGATCGAATAACCAAACCGAAGTTCACAACACGTCTAACAAAGTTAAACGGACTTACGGGAAACTCGAAACAGCAGTTTCGAACGAGATTCGCAAGAACCGAACTCAAGTGCGGAAAAGTCGTTAAAAAGCACGGAACTCAACAAAACGACTCCGAAATGAATCCAGATGTCAAAAAGTGTAGAATTAATCATTCTCAGAATGATGAAACGGTCATGAGCGAGTCGTCAAAACGGACTTCGGCCGAAAAAAGAAATTTACCGGAAATCGAAAATTGCGGATATTACATTCTACCCTCCTTAAAAGAAGTTTCGTCCCGAAACTTAAAACAAGTAGGGGGAAGAAACATTCCGCCAGGAAAAACTCAACAAGATACACAAGAATGCGTAACTAACGCCCAACGGCGAAATGTTATAAACAACGCAAAGGAATATACGGCGTGAAAACACGCTCCACGGCGACCAACACAACGTCGCCGTTAGGGATATAATAAAACGAACAAATAACAAGCGTCATCAAACGGATAATATAGCCAAGTCAATTATCCGACAATCACAAAACACAACGAACGAAAATCAATATGATTGACCAACCCAACGGTACATCAATCAAAACGCGAGCCAACCGCTGAACAAATGCGGAATCCCACCGCCCAAGGGTTGGAAGATCGAAAAAGAGACTAATTTCCCGAACTTAAGGGAATTATGAAGGAGCCTGAATGCTCAACAATCACGAAACGAGAACAAAAACCGAACAAGCAAACGATCGAGACAACAAAGATCGAACAATTATGTCCGAAACACGAAGGATAATAAAATTCAAACAACAACTCCCAGGATGATCTGGTGAGAACTACAAGACCTGCATTCCCATAAGATCCATAGGAAAGGGAATAGCGATTGAAAAGTCACAACGACAAGCGAGTTATTCCAAAACAATACCACACTCGATCGATCAACAAAAGCAAGGGGCAGGACAAGCTCAGAAATGTCAACGAACATAATGAGTCGACAGAGTCGAAAACACAAGAGTTCCAAATCCGATCCACTTCTAATAAAATAACTATTAGAACCCGATGATGTCACTCCCGAACAAGGTTCACAAGAATCGAACTGAACCCGAAAAAGTCACATCAATAACTAGATCGACCCACAATAAGATCACAGCTCGTTCGGATGATGAAACCGAAATACAGAACAAGTTCATAAAGTATCAACGAACATGAGTGAATCGATAGACTGGAGAAAGAGAAAATACCGAAGTCAAAACAGTACGGGTGTTACCTCCGACTTCTTCCACGAAATTCATAAAAACGGGAGCAAGGTAACAAGACGTTAAACAACTGACACATAACGGAACCATCACCGATGCACACGGTCATACCAAACCAAGCTCTAATAGCTCGCACATGCGCGACAACGCAGAAATCACCACGAGGCGACAAAATTCAACACCAAAATCCCGTCTCTCACATGGGGGCTAACACCACAAATGTGTGGAAAACGACTCAACGCTCACACCACCAATTCGATCATACTCGGGAGCAAATATCAAAATGACAACGCGAACATCATACATACATACCCATCCCTCAACGAGAATGGATAGGTTTTAAAAACGAAAACCTCATTTTGAAAATAATTTAGAAGAACACCGGTTGATCCTGAGTATCACCTTTCAAAAAAAAGTACAAACGTGAAACATCGTTATCGAGACTTTGCAGAACCTTTTCGCATTTGATAAAAAATGAGGACGCTTTCTCTTAGTGAAAACTTTCAAAATATTCGACCCTCGGGTCTAAATAAAAGTGTTTCTAAAACATTGAAAATATCTCAAAGCATTTTGGTCCTCGAGGTAGAAGAATTTTGAAACATGTTGTGGCACCTTGGAAGTACCACGAGAAAATAATTCTTTTTAAAAGTACGTCTCGAAATTTATTTTCTAAGATACTCAAAGTTTTCAAAGATAATTCAATGGGCTAGAATGCCCAAAATTTCAGGTAATTACACAAAACTTTATAGCGCCGTGGATCCCGCGTCGGAACCCACCACGCTAAAAACCATTTACAAAAATGCCAAAAAGACCGATGACGGTAATGTTTCAAAAACTTACAAAAGCCATTTACAAAGTGTTAAATACCGTCATAAGAATTTCGCTAAAATGATCAAGACCATAATATCAAAAACTCGGTTAATGGAACTGATTTTCGAAATAAAACTCGATCGGTAAAATACCGAAAGCCATTACAAAAGGACTCACGCAGCGGATAAAAGAAATAAAGTCAAACATGCACAATCCAGCAACACTACTCCACTCATAAACGAAATATGAGGGTCAAATAACCACATATCAAGAAATCATAATCCATAAGAGGGTTCCGTCACTTAACAAATAAATCATAAAAATAGCTCGTGTCACACGAGGCACAACACAAAGAAGGGAGACTTACAGCCACAGGTCGCACGAAGATGATGATCGCCCCACGATACGAATCACGACCAACAAACTCAGACGACGCGTCGCGACACGATTCAGTCAGACAAAATCTGACAAAACAAGACTCAACAACACATAACTCGACCCGACAGCCTAGGTTTCCTCAACCTAAGCTCTGATACCATAAATGTAACATCCCCAGATCGAACCGGGAATATTACACGCCGCAGACCCTCTCCGCGAGGATCCACCAGGCTAGACATCTAAGCAACACATTACATTACATACCGACGAATCAAAATAACGAACCAATACACCGATTTGGTCTTTCGACACTGACTTACAAATAAAAAAAAACATAAACTCATCCAGACTCATACCCACGCAAGGGTAAAATACTTGCAACAACGAACAATAGGACAGCGGAAAAGACAATACGATGGACTCCAACTAACTGAACCCAAAACTGGCCTTCGTGTGATTAGTATCATTCGTCTTTCATCATCCCTCGTGCCGATCCTGTGTCTTGCTCCCGACAACCTGCATGTACGGACACAATCTGAGATATCCACCCCAGATTACTCGGGGTTAGCAAACTCCACTTTGTTTCGCTAGTGCAAGTATAAAGTGCAAATACGAGCCATACACAACACATTCGGAGAATACAACGAAAGACTTCCCGAGGTATATTTAGTTAAAAATAGTTCAAGTCTTGAAAGTAGAAACGAAGTAAGTAAGCACTTTGAAAACATTTCCAAATCTCGGGAGTTTTAAAAACATTAGAAATTGAAAAGTTCTTAAATTCCTCGAAAATCATTTAGGGTCACAGCCCCAAAGTTCTTTTTCCAAAATGCAAATCCGTTAACAAAACACGGGGTCCACGACCCTACCATTACGGTCACAAAACACAGGGTCCACGACCCGATCATCCACTTCAATTCACTTACAAGGACACATTACACATAACACATTATTCCTATGCCATTCTAGCCAAGCACCAAGACCTGATATATAATGTATCTCGACCCCGAGAGCAAAGCATTGTGATACGCCGGACATATCACAATTAATCAACAAAACATCAACATCAATATCACAGCAACCACACTTGGTAACCCGTGGCCGTACCCATTAGTATCGGCCCCCAGAGGCCCCGTCGGACCGTCCCCAGGTGGGAAACCACTTCCGCGGCCGTACCCATTAGTATCGGCCCCCAGAGCTCCCGTCGAACCGTCCCCAGGTGGAAGAACGTCAACACACGCACCCAAGTTCACTTCCGTGGCCGTACCCATTAGTATCGGCCCCCAGAGGCCACATGCCATCCCCAGGTGGAAGAGAAACAACTCAGATTACAAAACCACGACTCTCAAAGGTCAAACACACAAAATATATATAGTCGAGGTACCTTGCTAGAATGGCCAAATTATCCAACACGTACTCACGACCCAGAACTATATCAATTCACAAGGGAGCACAAGATCTCAACAGCACCGAACGACACAACCAATATCACAAAAACTCAATAATATTCATCCATAACCACGGGACTCCAAGCACATAATTTGACAAGAGAATTACACTTTACATTTACCGACGCCATAATCATACATAATGACATGACACGAAAGTAAGGTGATCCTATACTCGAAACTAGCACACATAATCAACTAAGCATATTAATTCCCGACCCACACGGGTCACCTTTACGAAAACCATGATGGTAAATATACCGATTCTTTTGAAAAATGATTATAAATATTTATTTGGCACATATTGACATTTAGCAACCATTATATCCACAAAACACGTAATTTATGGGCAAGATACTTGCCTCGAATAAGAACAACACGGAGAATCGACCGAAGTAGGTTGGCCCGAACCGACTACGAATCCGCCGACTCCACCGAACGCCAACTCACGTTCATAAACTACGAAGGACAATAATAACAATGAAATGAATTCCATAACACGACTCAAAGCCGTTGAATTCAAAGAACGAATGACGAAAGTTCAAGGATTTCCCCCAAAACGGCCAAGAACACGATTCGTTCCGTCAAATCGCGAGAACGAAATTCCAAGTTGAAATATGGATATACAATCCATAGAATATGTTTAACAACATCATTTAACCATAATCGATCCATCGAAAACGGATGAAAAACGAGATCGGGGACAAATCCCCCGAAAAGTCAATTCAAAGGAAATCAAGAAATATACTTCGATTCGACAAAGAACAATGGATTAAATGGTGTTAAACACGAGAATACTACCAAGATTAATCATACCCATTATGAATTAATCAACAACACGGAACGAATCGGACGAAAATGCAAAAACCCCCAAATTCACGAAATTAGGGTTCTAAGGAAGATTACCTTGATTCGCTGGATCAAAGGATGATAACGGATGATTGATTGATGTTATGAACTCAATAACTTCATGGATTTGTTGTTAAACAACATGGCTTCGTCACCCATGAATCGCCAGCCGCGGACCGAGAAGGAAGGAAATGAAAAACGAAGGGAAAAGTGGTGGTCATCATATATATCTTGGCGGAACTAGCTTGAGCTTGCCTTCCCGGAATAGAGTGCTCTATCGGCCAGTACTGGCCGAGAAATCTCGGCCACGGCCCGCATGACCCGGCACCACCGACCACCCCGCCGACCATGACTCGTCCACCCGACTCCCGCTAGCGTGCGCTACGGCCGGAAGCTGCGCGCTTAGCCGACTGTCGAGTAGCCACTGGACTAACTAAATTACCTGTAACGACGCTAGTCGGCCGGAAGCGTGCGCTACCCTGCCGGTTAGCGTGCGCTACGACCGGCGATGGCGTGCGCTACCCGCCGATCTGGCCGAGTCCGTAACCTCGTAATCCCCTGCCCGGGCGATAGCGCACGCTAGGCCACCACCCGATAGCGTCGCTACACTGCCGGTTAGCGCGCAGCCTTTCCCGGCGATGGCGTGCGCTACGCCGGTTCTGCGCACTGTCCGGCCGGTGCCGCAATCGTCCGGCGATCCATAACCGTCCGGCGATGCGACCACCAGGGCTCGACGACCCGATTTCCGAAAATGTACGGAACGAACACGACGAAAAGTTCGCGGACAACATCAACGGCCCGAAATGAAAACATAATACCATAATTGGTCATACGCGACCAAAAAACGGGTCGAGACAACAATTACAGATACGGATACCCGTAACTTTCAAGAAATTACAAAATGGCCCAAAACGCCCGGAAATCACGATATGTGATCGAATAACCAAACCAAAGTTCACAACACGTCTAACAAAGTTAAACGGACTTACGGGAAACTCGAAACAGCAGTTTCGAACGAGATTCGCAAGAACCGAACTCAAGTGCGGAAAAGTCGTTAAAAAGTACGGAACTCAACAAAACGACTCCGAAACGAATCCGGATGTCAAAAAGTGTAGAATTAATCATTCTCAGAATGATGAAACGGTCATGAGCGAGTCGTCAAAACGGACTTCGGCCGAAAAAAGAAATTTACCGGAAATCGAAAATTGCGGATATTACATAAATGTAATATCCCCAGATCGAACCGGGAATATTACACGCCGCAGACCCTCTCCGCGAGGATCCACCAGGCTAGACATCTAAGCAACACATTACATTACATACCGACGAATCAAAATAACGAACCAATACACCGATTTGGTCTTTCGACACTGACTTACAAATAAAAAAAAAAAACATAAACTCATCCAGACTCATACCCACGCAAGGGTAAAATACTTGCAACAATGAACAATAGGACAGCGGAAAAGACAATACGATGGACTCCAACTAACTGAACCCAAAACTGGCCTTCGTGTGATTAGTATCATTCGTCTTTCATCATCCCTCGTGCCGATCCTGTGTCTTGCTCCCGAAAACCTGCATGTACCTGGACACAATATAGATATCCACCCCCCGATTACTCGGGGGTTAGCAAAACTCCACTGTTTCGCTAGTGCAAGTATAAAGTGCAAATACGAGCCATACACAACACATTCGGAGAATACAACGAAAGACTTCCCGAGGTATATTTAGTTAAAAATAGTTCAAGTCTTGAAAGTAGAAACGAAGTAAGTAAGCACTTTGAAAACATTTCCAAATCTCGGGAGTTTTAAAAACATTAGAAATTGAAAAGTTCTTAAATTCCTCGAAAATCATTTAGGGTCACAGCCCCAAAGTTCTTTTTCCAAAATGCAAATCCGTTAACAAAACGCGGGGTCCACGACCCTACCATTACGGTCACAAAACACAGGGTCCACGACCCGATCATCCACTTCAATTCACTTACAAGGACACATTACACATAACACATTATTCTTATGCCATTCTAGCCAAGCACCAAGACCTGATATATAATGTATCTCGACCCCGAGCGCAAAGCATTGTGATACTCCGGACATATCACAATTAATCAACAAAACATCAACATCAATATCACAGCAACCACACTTGGTAACCCGTGGCCGTACCCATTAGTATCGGCCCCCAGAGGCCCCGT
The DNA here is from genome assembly GCA_033398695.1 of Orobanche coerulescens. NCBI lineage: Eukaryota > Viridiplantae > Streptophyta > Magnoliopsida > Lamiales > Orobanchaceae > Orobanche > Orobanche coerulescens. Next base: position 39,538,540 of record CM065811.1, read on the forward strand.
CGGACCGTCCCCAGGTGGGAAACCACTTCCGCGGCCGTACCCATTAGTATCGGCCCCCAGAGGTCCCGTCGAACCGTCCCAGTGGAAGAACGTCAACACACGCACCCAAGTTCACTTAGTGGCCGTACCCATTAGTATCGGCCCCGGAGGCCACATGCCATCCCCAGGTGGAAGAGAAACAACTCAGATTACAAAACCACGACTCTCAAAGGTCAAACACACAAAATATATATAGTCGAGGTACCTTGCTAGAATGGCCAAATTATCCAACACGTACTCACGACCCAGAACTATATCAATTCACAAGGGAGCACAAGATCTCAACAGCACCGAACGACACAACCAATATCACAAAAACTCAATAATATTCATCCATAACCACGGGACTCCAAGCACATAATTTGACAAGAGAATTACACTTTACATTTACCAACGCCATAATCATACATAATGACATGACACGAAAGTAAGGTGATCCTATACTCGAAACTAGCACACATAATCAACTAAGCATATTAATTCCCGACCCACACGGGTCACCTTTACGAAAACCATGATGGTAAATATACCGATTCTTTTGAAAAATGATTATAAATATTTATTTGGCACATATTGACATTTAGAAACCATTATATCCACAAAACACGTAATGTATGGGCAAGATACTTGCCTCGAATAAGAACAACACGGAGAATCGACCGAAGTAGGTTGGCCCGAACCGACTACAAACCCGCCGACTCCACCGAACGCCAACTCACGTTCATAAACTACGAAGGACAATAATAAAAATGAAATGAATTCCATAACACGACTCAAAGCCGTTGAATTCAAAGAACGAATGACGAAAGTTCAAGGATTTCCCCCAAAACGGCCAAGAAAACGATTCGTTCCGTCAAATCGCGAGAACGAAATTCCAAGTTGAAATATGGATATACAATCCATATAATATGTTTAACAACATCATTTAACCATAATCAATCCATCGAAAACGGATGAAAAACGAGATCGGGGACAAATCCCCCGAAAAGTCAATTCAAAGGAAATCAAGAAATATACTTCGATTCGATGAAGAACAATGGATTAAATGGTGTTAAACACGAGAATACTACCAAGATTAATCATACCCATTATGAATTAATCAACAACACGGAACGAATCGGACGAAAATGCAAAAACCCCCAAATTCACGAAATTAGGGTTCTAAGGAAGATTACCTTGATTCGCTGGATCAAAGGATGATAACGGATGATTGATTGATGTTATGAACTCAAGAACTTCATGGATTTGTTGTTAAACAACATGGCTTCGTCACCCATGAATCGCCAGCCGCGGACGGAGAAGGAAGGAAATGAAAAACGAAGGGAAAAGTGGCTGGTCTGTCATATATATACTGGGCCGGAACTAGCGTGCGCTAGCCTTCCCGGACTAGCGTGCGCTATCGGCCAGTACCGGCCGAGCACTCTCGGCCATGGCCCGCATGACCCGGCACCACCGACCAATTCTGCCGACCATGACTCGTCCACCCGACTCCCGCTAGCGTGCGCTACGGCCGGAAGACTGCGCGCGCTAGCCGGCTGTCGGTAGCCCTGGACTAACTAACTACCCAGTAACGTCGCTAGTCGGCGGCGGCGTCGCTACCCTGCCGGTTAGCGTGCGCTTCGGCCAAGCGATGGCGTGCGCTACCTGCCGATCCTGACCGAGTCCAGAACCTCAGAATCCCTCTGCCCAGGCCCGATAGCGCACGCTAGGCCACCCGATAGCGTGCGCTACACCTGTCGGTTAGCGCGCGCAGCCTTCCGGCAGTAGCGTGCGCTACGCCGGTTCCTGTCGCACCTGTCCGGCCGGTGCCCGCAATCGTCCGGCGATCCGCACCGTCCGTCGGCGATGCGACCACGAGGGCTCGGCGACCGATTTCGAAAGCGTCACGGGCGAACACGACGAAAAGTTCGCGGACAACATCAACGGCCCGAAATGAAAACATAATACCATAATTGGTCATACGAGACCAAGAAACGGGTCGAGACAACAATTACAGATATGGATACCCGTAACTTTCAAGAAATTACAAAATGGCCCAAAACGCCCGGAAATCATGATACGTGATCGAATAACCAAAACGAAGTTCACAACACGTCTAACAAAGTTAAACGGACTTACGGAAAACTCGAAACAGCAGTTTCGAACGAGATTCGCAAGAACCAAACTCAAGTGCGGAAAAGTCGTTAAAAAGCACGGAACTCAACAAAACGACTCTGAAACGAATCCGGATGTCAAAAAGTGTAGAATTAATCATTCTCAGAATGATGAAACGGTCATGAGCGAGTCGTCAAAATGGACTTCGGCCGAAAAAAGAAATTTACCGGAAATCGAAAATTGCGGATATTACAATAATAGTCCTTGCATTTGAGAGCAAACATTCTACTCCTTATGGAGATAAGGAGATAGGCACTGGAAGTGTTTAGAGCTCGAATGCTTAACTCGTTCGCAAGTCGATAAAACTTAACTGGGCAATAAGTTTAGACAAGACTTGTATAATGTGTACTTTGACATGTAGAGTGCTGGTCTTCACTAAGGGTTAGTGGGAGCACACGTTATAGGTATGATAATGAGATTAGTATACTCGAACATGACTCACCTCGATTCAGTCACATGGATATCACTCAGGGTTTGTCAATGACTGGATCGAAAGGTTGTGATAGGTATACGTGGACCTTTGACTTGAGGTTTCAGTAGGAGATGTGCTTGTGACATTAAGTTAGTCATTAGAGTAGTTCGATCCAATCGCCGGTGGATGGGGTCAACCTCGAAATGAAACTTAGTGGGCAAGTAGCAGTCTCTACTAAATACCAAGATAGAATTCTTTCTCCTGTAAGTGAGCAGGTAAATGTCTTATGCGGTTGATGGCAATGAGATTATAAGTCTTTGGCCAAAGCATTTAGAGCTAGTTGTATTTGATACACGAGAGCTCGATGATCTCAGTTTGTATTAACAGAAAGCATAGAGTCAAGTTACAGTAGGGTTTGACTTTACCGTGGCCCTAATACTTGATCGGGACATATGATTGAAGGGTTTATACGTATACGGTATTCACGACATAATGGTTTTGGAATGACCCGATCATTCGTTCTTAGTTGGGTTACGGTACGAAGCACTAGACTAGCTAAGTTTTACCCGTACTCCTTGGTTCCTCCCATTGCCGACTAAGACGGACCTACGGAGTCATGCACAAGGATATTTGATGGATAAATATGTATTTATTATCTCTTTATTAATATTGGATATCAGATATCTAATTTGATTTATTTGATAAATCAAGCGGTCTAGTGAACTGAAATTAATTACCAGGTGATTAATTTAATTCATAAATAATTATTTCTTAAAAATATATTATTATAATTTTGTATTTGATAAAATTAATCAATTGGATTAATTAATTTAGTATAAATACATTTGAGATAAAACGAAGTGTATTGGACGCGCGAACGTCCGGTACACGAACCTAGTGGCTCGGCTCATTTTTATCACCAACCTAGTGTGGGCCGCCCCTCTCTTACCTCTTACCTTCCTCACTTGACTCCATGTGGTGTGTGGTGTGGTGGGGTGGAAGACATCTCACTTGTGGACAAATAGAAGAGATATCATCATTTGTTTATTTTTGATCTCTTTATGTATTATATATGTAATGATCATAATGCACCATGTTGTTACCCAAAATATTATCCGGAGATAGTATTGCTGGAATGATCGAGTAACAAACAAAATGCGAGAACACTTCCGTGGGAAAAAGGATAACACAAGATTTGCCGGGGTTGTTAGTCTCGGGCTTGAATGCTCTCGCGAGATGTTATTAATAAATATACTGTCGAGTACAAATACTAATGTTAGAATCTAATACAATGAGTGTAAAAGCTTCTAGTTATCTAGGCTTAAGAGCGCGTAGATTGCCGGAAGAACCAGATGGATGAATCTGTGAGTTCTTGCTTGGAATTTACGATGAATGTGTATGAATGTCACTATGAATGTGTTGGTGCTTGCCAAAAGAGCCTTTTATTCTCTCTTTGGTGTGTATTTTGCACTTAATTCGTCGTCGAATACCCCCTTTGGCCGCAACACTGAGTCCTCTATTTATAGGGGACAAAGTAGTTGGGATCCCTTAGGCGATCGCGGGTGATCGCCGTTTTTTATATTAAAATAAATGGCCGATCGTCCCGTCACGTGGGCCTGTTCCCTTGAGGTCCGAGGTTGCAGTTGGAGGCCAGCTGGGTGAACCAATGGGAAGCCAGCACGCGTCGCGAGTCGCTGTCCGAGGAGGGTCCACTTCGTACCTTTCGGCGGCCTTGTCGGTAGGTGTGGTAGGTGACAGGCTGGGGTCAATGATCCTTTTTGTTGGTATCCTATGAAGATCCGCGGGTGGGCCATCGTCCAAGATTCGGTCTTCGATGACTTTGACGGATGCTGGATCCCCACGTGGCACGAGATGATCGCCTCTGATCCGTTAGACAAAGACGATCGCCAGGTATCAAAAGACGATCGCTGGTTACCAAAAGACGATCGCTGTATTATGCCGGACTCTTAGGTGTTCGTCCGGAGTCTGGCTTCTACGGTTGACTTCTCAGGGAGGTCGTCGATCGCCTATCGTGGCGAATTAATCGTCGCACAACAATTGCCCCCCAGCTCACCTCGATGTTGAAAACACGGGGTGAGGTGGCACTGTTGGCGATCGCCGATGTTTAGACGACCAGCCGATCTGAATTCAAATATGGACGACCTTCTTTCGCGTCGGGAGCAGCGGGAAAAGAAGGCGGGCCTTTCACAAGTGGCTGGGACACGCGTCGTGCTGCCGTTGGGGGAATCCGACGGTTTGTCAGACTTGTCGGCTGGCATGCCCTCGAAAAGATGCGTATGTGGGATTCGAGGGCCGCATTTAATGCGTCCCCACGTGACGGTTGCGCTTCGGCCCCCGAGGTTTCTTCTCTTTGCACTTAGGTCCTCGTCTCCATCTATAAAAAGGGGAGGGCTTCTTCTCCTTCACTTTTTACGCGCCTTTAGCATCCATAGCCAAATTTCTGCAGAAATTTCTGGAGCTTTTGCGTGCCGATCTCCTTCTTTTTTCTAGGTAAGATTAAATTTAACCTTCTCCTTATCTTTACTTTCTAATATGTCGGGAGGATCGAAAACCTTCGAGACCGGAAGTTCTTCTGCTGCCGCCGCGTTGCCTGAACGGGAGGAGGTTCCCGTTAGAGTGGATATGGAGACGGCCGCTGAAGCTATTCGAGCGGGGATTGCACCCGAAGAACTCGAAAAACTTTTCAACGAGGCCGAGGTAGCGAGGACGGCGGAGACGGCGGAGCAGGGGGGCTCGCCGGTGGATGAAGACGATCTGGTGCGGGAGGCCTGGGAAAGAGAGAGCAGATTCGGCCCCTCCTATGTGGCTTTTGCTCAGATGATGGAAACGATCGCTGGACCTTGCCCGGAATTCGATTTCGAGGCCTACTCCGCCGCTCACCCTTACAAACATGTGAATCGGACGGTCTTTCAGGCCGCCGTCCCGTCTCAGTGGACTCTCGGCCAGATCCGGAGTACGGCGACCAAGAATGACCTGAGCCGCTGGAGGGCCAAATACCACATCCCCTCTGACGTTTCCCTTCACGTGCCTTTGGAGAATGAGCGCGCCGACCAACCGCCCCAGGATATGGTCGCCGTCAACGAGATGATTATGGAGGCGGGTCTGCGATTCCCGTTGCCACTCGCCGTCTCCTATTTGCTGATCGCCTGGAATTTGGCGCCTCTTCAACTGACGCCGAATGCTTGGCTGCAGATCATCTGCACGTTGACCTTGTTTGGCGGTCACCGGTTATTTCGTCACCTTACCGCGCTGGAGATGAATTATTTGTTTAAATTGGCTGCGCAGAAAGGGACGATCGGCGGTTATCATATCCAGGGCCGACTCGGGAGAGTGGTTCTTGGCGTGCCGAATAAGACCAGGGGCGACCTGGCAAAATGGTGTTGGGTCGGCGGGGCATGGCGATCGGCGTTGAGTGAAGGGCTGAATGAAGAGTTGGAGATTCCCACTATTTTCCGGGAGAGGAATCCGAGTAAGGATTTAAACTCTCCCCTTGATTGAGCTTGTCTTGGACTGATCTAATTTTGTTTTCTTTTTGCAGGACCTCTCGTTCCAGCGATCAGCGACCTCCCATTTGATTTCTTGATCGTTTGGGAGCGTATTCGTGCGTTGCCGAACTCCTTTATTGACGTTCGATCGCTTGGTACTGAAGCTCATCGGTTGGGGGCTCGTTTGTTTTGCTACCCTCGTCACTTGAAAATTCAAGGTATGAGTTTAAGTGGTGTTTCCTTTCTTTGACGATCGTCTCCAAGAGGTCGTTTTATTTTGTCTAACTTGTTTGCCCCTTTTCTTTGACTGAGGCTTATTTTCCCCGAATTGCCGAACCTCCGCCAGAGATAGCTATGTCGGACTTGGGAGTTCTTGGTCGCCTTAAATTGGGCAAGCAGACTGGTCGCGTTCCTGCGACGACGTCTCACCCTGCCCCGGTGACGAGACCCGCTGAGGCGCCGGTCGCCAAGCCGGTGGTCGAGGGAGAGGAACAGCTCAAACGCCGCAAGAGGCGGAGGTCGGAGTCCCCGTCGATCTCTGAGGCGGACGTATCGATTCTTGAGCCTCCGGTCGCTGCGGCTCCTATCTCCGCCATCCCGATGATGGAGCGATCTGGCGCCAAGCCCACGGTCTCCGGACCCCGGTCGTCTGGCGGCTCGGCGAAGAAGATGGCGATCGCCGATGCGGAGACATCCCGGGGCAAGCCTTTTTTCGGACGCGACCCCGAGATGGTCAATAGGTAAGAGTGGGTCAAAAATTTTTCTGAGTTAGGCCTTCTGAGCATGGTATGGGCTAACTCCTCGATTTCCTTGGTTTTGCGCCGCAGGTCTGTCTCGCCGACCCGGACGTCGCCCCCATGGTGCTGGACTTCCTCTCGAGCAAGGCTCCGCAAGGTTCTCTCGAAGTCCCAGCTTACGTTCGCCAGGCTATCAATTCTCTGCCCAAGGCTTGGACGACCGACCTTGATGCGATCGCTCGTCGGCGATCTGGAGACGCCATGCAGGTGACCGTTGCCCTGGCTCTTCAGACGGCGACGATGGCCGTCCAAGCTGCTCGGGATTTTGAGGGGCGACCCTCCACTGCTCATCTCCATCGCGAACTCGAGACCGCCCGGAACAGAAATATCGAAGATGCCAACCGGATCCGGTCAATGGAGAAAGAGTATGAGGAGACGGCCAAACAGGCTAAGCTGGACGTGGACCGATTGAAGCAGGAGCTGAGCCGTTCCAAGGAGGCTGCCGATCGGTCTAGTAATAAGGAGAAGGAGACTCGCCAGAAGCTCGAGGCTTCGCAGGAGGAGGCGACCGGGCTGAAGGCTGCGGTGGATCGGCTCAGCGGTGAGCTGGAGGCGGCGAAGAGAGAGCTGGAGAAGGCCAGGGGCGAGAATGTTGCCAAGGCGGCCGAACTGGCGGAGGTCGAGAAGACGGCGGCGGATCTGAAGGGGCAGCTGAAGGCGATCGAAGTCGATCCCTACCTTAACGTCGGGCACGTCGGCGAGTTCGCTTACTACTTGGCCTATGCTGACGCTGTCCGAGCTGCTACAAAGGCAGGGGTCGAGACCGGTCCCCTGATGGAAAGCTTCAGATCCTATGTCCTCAAGCATCCTCTGCATCCAGAATTTTCTCTGCCGATCCTTGACCTTGTCGACCTCGGGATCGACTTGAGTTGGTATACCGGCAAACTCATTCATCCCGAGGCCGATGGGGGTGCCCAAGCCGATCCGCAACCCGAGGGCGAAGACCAGTAGGCGGGGCCTTGAGAGGCTCCTTATCTTTACTTATCTTCGTAACTTGTACTTTTTGTTGTAAGGCCTTCGGGCTTCGAAATGTATGAAGCTTGTGTTTATGAATAAAATACTCCTTTTCTTATTTCGCGTAATGCATTATATGCGATCGCCTTTGACTGTTTGTGTGCAATTTTTACGAGTACGCGTATATTTGCTTTCGATTTTTTGTTCGTCCGGCCGATTGTCTGAGTGTTGAAAGTATTGACATGTTTTGGATTGGACTTTTTACTTGTAATTTTCGTCGGACGACCTCGATCGCCCTGCATGTTTTTTAGCGAAGCCGATCGAATGTGGTTCCTCTTTGTTCGATCGTATCTGAGATTAGCTCGACCTATCCTTGCCCCCTTGTCTTTGTTCACTTATAGTAAGTAAGGAAACAAAGACTAGTCTATCTGGCGAGCTATCTTCATTTTGCCGATTCTGAAGAGTCATGTGTGGTTGGGGCGTTCGATGGATCGATCTCCCCAATCGTGTCTTCGTGTGCGCGGGATATTTAGTATCCTGCGACTCACTTTTTGTGAGGGTCCTCCGTTAGGCTACGCCTGCCTTGTGTTAAAACGAAAGGCGGGCGATCTCGGTCTGGAGGAGTCCTCGCGCGGAGTGTTGTTGGCTTATTCGACACCACGTCCGCGGCTTGTCATCTCTGCTTCCACCTTGGCCCGCCATGAAGATGGCGATCCTCGACGGTGTACGTTGAGACGGGGGTAACGGCACGTCGTATTGTTCGGGTTCACCATGTTAGATGATGTATCTTGAGAACGTGTGATCGCGCCTGCTGATTATTTTGGAGGGTCCTTCGGCTACGTCGGCCTCGTATTTAAACGAAGGGCGGACGATCTCAGACCAAAGGAACCTTGCATGGGCGAAGCTGTCGGTTCCATCGACCTCCAGGACCATGGCTGCATTAATTTTACCTAGGATCGTCGTGATCAGCGATCGTCGGTGATATGCGATGCCTGGTGGGGCGATCGCCATAATAGATGGGATAACAAAAATCTCATTATATTCCTTGTACATCATTGAAATCGAATACAAATTTATCACTGATAGTATTTTTTCAGATGCACGGCGTTCCTAGGGTATTGGTCCGGAGTACCGTCAGGATGTTCCAGTTCGTAGGCTCCTTTAGTTAGCCATCTGGATAGTCTGAAAGGTCCTTCCCAGTTTGGACCAAAGACGCCTGTATGGGTTTGGATTTTCTTGAGGACGAGATCGCCCACTTGAAATCTTCTTTCTCTGACCTTTGAATTGAAGAACTTCTCGGCTCTCCTTTTGTGGATTGTGTTCTTCATTTCTGAGGTCAGCCGTCTTTCTTCAAGCATGTCTAGGTCGATTCGCCGGGCTACATCGTTGTCGGTCGTCATCTCTGTCGGTTCGATGGCTGAGGATGGCGATCTCCGAAGGAATCACCGCTTCATTCGAAGGTAAGGGCGAACGGGTTTCGCGGTTGAATTGCGGGTCGTCGTTCGGTAGGACCATAAAACGTCTGGGAGCTCGCTCGCCCATCTTCCTTGCCTGGATTCGAGTCGTGCTTTGATCGTGTGTTTGAGGATCTTATTCACTGCCTCTACCTGCCCGTTCGTCTGAGGGTGATAGGGCGCTGAGAATAACCTCTTGACTCCCCACTTTTCACAGAATTGCATGACTTCTAAGCCGTCGAACTGTTTCCCGTTGTCGGAGATGATGGCCTGGGGCAAACCGAATCGGCATATTATGTTTTTCCATATAAACTTGATCACTTGCTCTTGGCCGATCTTGTTGAGCGGTTCGGCCTCAGCCCATTTGGTGAAGTAATCGACCCCAACGATGGCGAACTTACAGCCCCCTGGAGCCGTCGGCAAGGGACCTATAAGGTCGATGCCCCATTGCGCAAATGGCCAAGGGCTATACATGGAGGTGAGCTGTTCGGGTGATAGTTTAATGTTGGGGCCCATTATCTGACATCTATGACAAGATCTGGCATAAGCGATCGCATCTTTCCGAAGTGATGGCCAGAAAAATCCTTATGCAGTCGTCTTATGGAGGAGGGCTCGCCCGCCCGCGTGGTTCCCACAAATCCCGTCATGGATTTCGGCTAAAATGAGCCGACCTTCCTCCGGTGTAATACACTTGTGGAGGGGAAGGCTGAAGGCTCGCTTGTAAAGCCGATCGTCGATAGGGTATACACGGTCGCACGGCCGAGTTGGCGAGCTTTAACACGGTCGTCAGGGACCGTTCCGTCCTTTAAGTATTTGATGAACGGAGTCATCCAATTCTCTTCGGCGATGGCGACCGTGGTAACCAAATTCCTGTCGATCGCCGGCCTTGCTGACTTTGTGATTTGGATGTTGGAGAAGTCGGCTGCCCCATCCGATGATGCTAGTTTGGAAAGTGCATCGGCCTGGGAGTTGTGCTCTCTCGGGACTTGCTCGATTAGTACTTCTTCAAATTTTGTGCACATTTCGGCGACCAGCTCTTGGTATTTGACCATATGTTCGCCGCGTGCCTCATATTCCCCCTTGACTTGGTTCACGACCAAAAGGGAGTCCATGAAGATATGGAGGCGTCGAACGTCTAGGGCGAGGGCTAAATCAAGCCCGCCTACCAGAGCTTCGTATTCGGCTTCATTATTGGTCGCACGAAAACCGAAACGCACGGCATTTGTGAAACTCTGACCATCGGGGCTAATGAGGACAATCCCTGCCCCTGCTCTCGCATTGGTCGCTGAGCCATCCACGTATAATTTCAGTGTGTCGGCCGACTGGCCTGACCGGGGGAACGTTAATTCCACCACGAAGTCCGCCAGAGCTTGGCCTTTGATCGCCGTGCGAGGAGCGTAAGTGATACCGTATTGTGCGATCTCCAGCGACCACTTGAGGAGTCGCCCGTTGGTGTCCGGTCGGTGCAGGACTTGTCTTAGAGGTAGAGTGGTTAGGACCTCCACTTGGTGATCGAAGAAGTAAGCTCTCGGCTTTCGTACACTCATGACAAGGGCATGGCGATCTTCTCCAATGGTGTGTAACGTGTCTCGGCGTCGTGGAGCGCTGGCTAACATAGTAGATCGGCAAGTGGGCTTGCCCTCTGCCGCACTGCAACGGCACTCGGCGACCTCCGAGGCCGCTAAGTAAAGGAATAATTTTTCACCGGTGATCGGCTTTGCCAGGATCTGGGGGTTAGATAGATATTCCTTTATTTTGGCGAATGCCATCTGGCTTTCTTTCGTCCATGCGAACTTCTTGTTCTTGATGGTTGCGAAGAAAGGCTTGCTTTTATCGCCGAGCCGTGATATGAAACGGTTGAGGGTGGCTAGACAACCTGTGAGGCGTTGCACCTGTTTGATGTTTCGCAGTTCCTGCATGTCAAGGATCGCCTGTATCTTGGTGGGGTTCGCCTCGATCCCCCTTTGGCTCACTATGTGCCCCAAGAACTTCCCGGAGCCCACCCCGAAGTTGCATTTCTTGGGGTTCAGCTTCATGTTAAACTTCTCAAGGATGGCGAACGTCTCGGCAAGATCGTTGAGGTGATCTTCCTTCTTGAGGCTTTTGACTACGATATCGTCAATGTAGACCTCCATGGTCTTGCCGATCTGATCGGAGAACATCCTGTTGACTAATCGCTGATAGGTCGCCCCTGCGTTTTTTAAGCCGAACGGCATTCTGACCCAATAGTATATGTCTTTTTCTGTGTGGAAAGATGTGTGTTTTATGTCTTCCTCTGCCATCGGGATTTGATGATATCCGGCGAAGGCATCCATAAACGACATCATTTCGCAACCTGCCGTGCTATCGACCAGATGATCGATATGAGGCATTGGGAAGTGATCTTTTGGACATGCCGCGTTGAGGTCGGTGAAGTCTATGCATAATCTCCAGGAGCCAGTCGGCTTTTTGACGAGCTCCGAGTTGGCGACCCACCGTGGTTCGTCGCCTTGCTACTCCGATCAGTCTGTTGTTGAGTAACTTCTGGACTTCTATGTCGAGCGCCGCGTATTTCTCGGGACCGAACTTCCTACGCTTCTGGTGAACAGGCTTTATCGCCCGGTCGATCTTCAGATAATGGCAGGCGTGTTCGGGACTTATGCCAACCATATCTTGATGCGACCAGGCAAAGACACCGATGTTCTTATGTAGCAAGTTGATCAGATCTCCCTTTAATTCGCGGTCGATGCTTGCGCCGATCTGTACCTCCCGTTCTGGATGATCCGGATCCATCGTAATGCTTTCCAACTCTTCGACAGGAACGGTCGCCTCTCGTTTGGTACGATCTCTGGACTCGGTCCTTGGATCGATGTCGAGACTTGGCTCGAAACCGATCCTTGGCTCGATGTCGTCCGTCGATCGATGAGAGATGGCGTCCTCGAGTCGGGTTGGTACGGTCTCGTGCTCGTCGATCTCCATTGGTTGATCGTCTGTCGATTCAATTTTACATATATTATGTTAAGTATTGATATTATTAACAAAATATGTGTAACTCAAACATCTCTTTGACATTAGCCGATCTCCTTTTACAAGACCGACCGTCCCATCGGCGGTGGGAATTTGATACAAAAGAAAGATGAGGCGACCGCCTCAAAGGTTTCTAAAAAGGCGACCTAGGAACCCATTATAGATCCTATCTATGATTACAAAGCTTAGGTTCCTAGTAATCCTAACCTTGGGATCATAAAAGCATACTAGCTCGACGGAGAGCTTGATCCTCCCGTAGGCTCGACCGTGTTGTCGCGAACCCTTGGAGCACGGTGTCGAAAGGCTTGATGAATCTGATTAGGTTGCCGAGTTGGTCCAGGGCGGATTTGAATATGATGTTGCAAAAACTCCCATTGTCGACCAACACGCGATCGACCGTCTTTCCAAGGATGCAAGCGGAGATCACTAGTGCATCCTCTTTGGGACATTGCACTCCTTCCCTGTCCTTGCTGGAAAAGATGATGAGCGCGTCTCTAGAGATGGTCGGCTCCGGAGGTACTACAACATGGACTTCGGCGAAGGCCCTCGCCCGGCTTTTCGCTTCTGTTTGACAGGTGGAAACCGGGAAAGGCCCCGAGGCTCCCACCTCCGCTTGGAGCATGTTGATCCGACCGCCGTGGTTGATCGGAGGGATCGACTCATCGAGTACTCCAGCTCATGCTCGATCCCGCGATCGGATTGGGAGGAATTCTCTCGCTCGGTGGCGTCGCGCCTCCGGCTCTTTCCGTCCCGGGTTACGGCTTGGTGATCAAATTGTCGGTTGCCTTCCTCAAACAGTCCGAGCTGCCTCGAGGAGGTCGCGGCATTGGCTAGTGTTGTGGCGGGACTCTTATGATAGGCACGAATTTTCTACGGCCTAGATGACCGTGGTCCCTTATCGGCTTTGGCTTGAAAGCCACTCGCGACCCTTGATCGCGTTGAAGATGTGGGCGGAGATAGGTTGAGGTTGTGAAGAAGGTGGACCTCTACATCCTCGAAGGCTTTGAACTCGCCAGCGGCTTGGCGACCGCCTTTACGGGCTTGGCGACCGTCTTCTTACGGACATGGGAAGGTGCTTTCCTTCTTCTGACTGTCCCTCGTCCGGGCGGAGTGAGAGCATCTTCGCCTCGGCCGGATAATCGCGGCTCGACGCGAACACCGTATAGGTCGGTGGAAAATCTTTTGTGAGGTGCACGAACATGGGCGATCGTCCGTGGAATCCGTTCAGATCGCGTGGTGAGCGATCTCGCCGACGGGCTCACCGGTGAGGACTATATCGTCCCACCCGGCCGATATAATCCTCATCCGATTCATCCTTCCCCGCCCGATTTTCATCATGCGGTGGGACCTTCCGGCGAGTGACTTTGGCGGCGAAGTATGACGTGAAGTCGCTCGCGGCCTTCTCAAAGCAATTGATTGAGCGAGATGGTAGCGAGATGTACCACCTGTGGGCGAGATCGCCCGAGTTAGCGGGAACATACGACATTTCGCCGCATCCGAAGCTCCGCATCCAGTCATGTAGATCCGAATTTGCTTAAGTGGGTTCCGGATCCGTTCTCCTCGTATAGAGGTGTTTGTGGGGATTGATCGTTGATTGGGTGGAGCGATCTCGATCTGGACCGCGAGTGGCTCATTTAGCCTGGCCGATCGGTCTCTGGCGTTCGCCCCAATTTCTAGGAGCGTCTTCATCTCGTCGAGCTGGCGTTGCATAGCGGGCGATCGCTTACGCCTGACTGCTTGCCGATTGGCTCACAGACTGCCAACCCAGGCGAGCGTGTACAGAACCCCTAGATCCGAGATGAATGACGAACTCCCTGCCAGAGGGTTCCCTTCTTGGGCGAGCAGGGGCTCGTTGCCGCCTTACTGTCTCTTGGGAGTCGGATACGCCGAACTCCTGGTAAAGGATTCAGATATCGATGTCTCCCGGCTGGGGCCTGAGTGCCCAGGTCGCCATGAGGGATCGCTCCCTAGGCGGCTGAAGACGGAATCGTCCCGCCTTACGAGAGCCTTCCCCTGCGGCTCGGGACTTTCTGTTGATTTCTCAACATAGATTCCCTTGAGCTTCCTTTTGCTTGCCCGGCGGTTAGCCGACGGGGTGATGGTAGGTGTATCGCGGCCCTCGCCGTTCCTCGAGGATGGCTATAGCCTCCTCAACTGCTCGATGTCCGAATCGGTCGAGTGAGAGGCTAGAATCGTCCCCTGGGGCGGGAGCGAGAGCCTAGCGTCGCCACGCCGCCTCCGCCGTGGGTTGGGATTCGGTCCTTGCGAATGAGATTTCCTACAGATCTGTGGTGGCCCTCTTGGAGGTTGTTGCTGATGTCATTTTCTGATGGTTTTTCTATTGAAGAACAGTGAGTGTTTCTTCAAGTATATGTCCGGAGAACAGTGAGTGTTCTTCGAGACGGTAGGAATAAGAATGAAGGTTCAAACCCCCTCCTTCTAGCGCCAATTGTTGTTACCCAAAATATTATCCGGAGATAGTATTGCTGGAATGATCGAGTAACAAACAAAATGCGAGAACACTTCCGTGGGAAAAAGGATAACACAAGATTTGCCGGGGTTGTTAGTCCCGGGCTTGAATGCTCTCGCGAGATGTTATTAATAAATATACTGTCGAGTACAAATACTAATGTTAGAATCTAATACAATGAGTGTAAAAGCTTCTAGTTATCTAGGCTTAAGAGCGCGTAGATTGCCGGAAGAACCAGATGGATGAATCTGTGAGTTCTTGCTTGGAATTTACGATGAATGTGTATGAATGTCACTATGAATGTGTTGGTGCTTGCCAAAAGAGCCTTTTATTCTCTCTTTGGTGTGTATTTTGCACTTAATTCGTCGTCGAATACCCCCTTTGGCCGCAACAGTGAGTCCTCTATTTATAGGGGACAAAGTAGTTGGGATCCCTTAGGCGATCGCGGGTGATCGCCGTTTTTTATATTAAAATAAATGGCCGATCGTCCCGTCACGTGGGCCTGTTCCCTTGAGGTCCGAGGTTGCAGTTGGAGACTAGCTGGGTGAACCAATGGGAAGCCGGCCGCAGCGTCATTGTCCGAGGAGGGTCCACTTCGTACCTTTCGGCGGCCTTGTCGGTAGGTGTGGTAGGTGACAGGCTGGGGTCAATGATCCTTTTTGTTGGTATCCTATGAAGATCCGCGGGTGGGCCATCGTCCAAGATTCGGTCTTCGATGACTTTGACGGATGCTGGATCCCCACGTGGCACGAGATGATCGCCTCTGATCCGTTAGACAAAGACGATCGCCAGGTATCAAAAGACGATCGCTGGTTACCAAAAGACGATCGCTGTATTATGCCGGACTCTTAGGTGTTCGTCCGGAGTCTGGCTTCTACGGTTGACTTCTCAGGGAGTTCGTCGATCGCCTATCGTGGCGAATTAATCGTCGCACAACACACCAATGTGAAGAAAACATCACTTTACTTCTTGGAGGAGATCAGCCGTGAGCTTGGGTTGAGGAGAGAGAATTTTTTTTCATCTTGTTCAGCTTTGAGAGAACGAAAAGAAAGAAGAGAAGAGAAGAAAAATATTGTGCCGATTCCTAGCCGTGTTCTTTGAGAACTAATTGACATACTATTTTTCCAATCAATATCCGACGCGTGTGAAGTAGAGACATTCGGTATTTTCGGTGTTGGATCATTCAACAAGCTACAACGAATTGGATTCGTGTTCGTGTCGGTAACCGGGAAAAGACTTGCTCGGGTTTTTCCTTCGAAGATTATATTATCAAAGGACTACGAGGGTAAGTATTCTTTGATTTTCATCCTCGTTATTTTTATTCTTTTATATGATGCTTGATTAATCCGTTTTTTGGGGTTTAGTTTTATCCGGTTGGACCGGTTTATTTTCCGCTGCGTATCTCGATTTTAGAAACCGAATCCCAACATCTACGTCAGAAACCCATCTATGGTAATCAAGTCCTTCTGAGTCCAAGATGTCAAATTCAGGACGAGTTGGATCAGCCATCTTGAGACAAGAAAAAAAGAAAAATGAGTTTTCACAATATATCATGAGTATTTTCCATGATAAAATTTTCAATAATGTGGAGGGTTATTATTTTTCAGAACCAAGATATGGTCAATAAATTACTTCGATGTTATTGAAGGTGACCAATGAAATTACTTTATCATGGTTCGAGTTAATGTAGGCAGTAGATATAAATTCTCTAAAGATCTACTAATGATGAAGCCTAATTTGCATGCCATATCTATATATGTATGCAAAAGATATGTATAATTATAGATATAATCACATAACCCTATGAATATATCTATACACGGATATATGCAGTCAAAGAGGTGTCTTATAGCGCAATCTACGTTTAGTTCGTGTAAATTAATTTTAATCCGAGCTCTTTAAAGCAATTTGCTTTAATTTAGTTAAAGTTATTAATGCATCATGCTTTTAGTTGGTTTAATTAAGCATAAATAAATTACGAAGTATAATATGCAATTAAAAATATTTAAAAGGCATCTAAAATTGCACATTGCGGATAGTAGGGTTCGTATCATGTACTTTACTTCGTAAATAAGGTCAGAAAACTGTCTGAAAACAGGACTGCCGAGCAGGTCGGGCCGAGTCAGCAACCGGGTCGGGTCAGTTCAGGAATCGGGTCGGGTCTGGGTCAGCAACTAGAATCGGGTCGGGTCCTGGGTCAGTAACCGGGTTGAGTCAGTTCCTTTTGGGTCTGGGTGGTGTGCAGGTTCGTCTGAACTGGACAGGACTGGAACCCGGGCTGGAACGTAGGAAGGAACGCGGGCATCTAGGCGAGGCTGTAACGTGGGCACTGCTGGAACGCGGGGCTCGCGACGGAGTTTGATGATCGGTCTGTGAGGAAGATCAGATCTGTGATAAAGACGACCGATTTGTTGTAGCGGCGGCCGACAAGCGAGTTAGGGTTTGCAGAATGGGGGTGGTTAGGGTCGGTATATCTATCCCGATCTGTTGCGAAGGGATTGGACGGGGTGACGACCTGTTCCGATGGTTAGGGATTTCGAGTCGGGGCGACTGACCAGAGTTGGTCGCGATGGAGGGTATGACAGGAGCAATCGACTGGAGGTAGGCCGCGGTGGTTCTGGGGGTCGCGTTCCGATGACCGATCGGGGAAGGATATGTAGGTCATCGGTCAGGGAAGAAAGGTGTAATATCCGGGGATAATTTTTTTCCTTTCATGTTACTGTTGAGTTGTACATATTCATTTGGAATTGTACAAAGTATTGTTGTTTTGGACTGATACAATGTATATTGTATTGGAATATTTCGGGATCGAAATATTATACTTGTCGTCGGGTTAGTTTCGTCGTTTGAATGTTGGTTGGAGAATTTGGATTTTTTGGCTAAGTACACTAGCCTTAACGTACGCTACATGGGTAGACTTACGTACGTTATGGGTTGAGTATTACGTACGTTATGCCTGTAAGGTTACGTACGTAATGCTTGGTAGGTGGCAGGAACCTTCCTCGTAGTCGCTTTCGGCCAGTGGGTCCCGAGCATCTTCCGATCGGATCTCACTATTGCAGTCAACGGACCCTTACGTACGTTAAGAGGCGAGATCTACGTACGTAATGTAGGTCTTGTTAACGTACGTAATAAGTTCTTGTTTACGTACGTTAAGGCCTTCGTATTTTAGTCCAGTCAGTTCTGGATTTTTCATTACGTACGTTAATGTCTTAGCATAGCGTACGTAATGCCTCTTACGTACGTTAACCTTAGTGTATAACGTACGTAATGAATTGGTCAGTCTATTTAACCTGGTTTCGTCTTTCATTTCCTCACGAACCAAAACACATTTTCTCTCCCTAGAATCGTCCGTTTGGACTTGTTATTGATGTTTAGCCTCTTCCAACTCGATCTTGATCATCCTAGCTTGGATTGAAGCTTGAAGTTGGAAGCTTGTTGATGCTCCTTTGGTGTTTCGAGGCTTCTTCTTGTTCTTCTTTGGTAAGTCCCCTCAATCTCTTGTTCTTCAAGTGATTTTCATGTTTTTGTTGTTTTCTTCGGGTATTGTTTTATTAATGGAGTATATCATGATTCTTCATAGTTTGGATGAACTTTTGATGAAGAACATGTTGGTATAGCTTGAGGATGATTATGTTCTTGATGTTTTAGATTGTTTGGAGGTTTTAATCATGTCTAGGAAAGATTATGTTAAGATTGTTATATGATTAACATAGTCTTGAGATGATTATTATTGTTGGTGGTGTTCTTGTAAGATTTTAACCATTTTAGTAAGGATTTATGATGATCCAGGAGGTGATTATCATAATTTGGAAATGGTTGAGTGAATCTTGTTGTTTAATCCGAATTCATGATGCATTGATGAAGGATTTTTGTTTCAGACATCATGACTATTGAGTGGATGATGTTCTTGGGGTGATAATGATAATATTGATAATATTATCATTGTAGGAGGATCAATTTGATGATATTGGTGATATTATCATCTTGAGATGATTGTCTTGATGATTGTTCTTAAGTGAATCTTGTTGAATGGATTTCACAAGTGTTAAGAATGTAATGATCATGTTAATTGATCATCGAGGTGTTAGTGGACGTTAGAATTCATACTTGAGAACTATGATACTCGTTCGTGCGGTGTGATCGATTCGTGTTTGAATCAGACTTTGTCCTTATCGTTATTTTCTATTGATTTTGTGTTTTTGAATGAATCGTTTTTCATTCAAGGTTGTTCGAGTGTTTGTGTTCGTCGGGAGGCGCCGTTCGTCGTTTCGTGCCAGGACGTTGATCGTGGAAGGATTTTCTCGCCTTCGGTTTGAGGCAAGTTTTATACTTGTACTGGTCAATGAGATTAATGTTATCATATATGTGTATGAATGTATTGTATCATTTCGAGACTTAGTCTCTTCGTGATTTGTTGATATTCGGGAATTGTTTGATGCAATACCCTTCTGTGATTATGCCAGACGTGATTGTTATTCGTTAACGGCCGGATTAAGGCATTGAGATTCTTGTTGTCGATAGCCGGTTCGCGGCATCGATGTATCGATTATTATTGTTGACGTTAATGACGTTCTGAGGCATCGTTGAATCGTTATTATCAAATTGGAACTGTTGTTATGATATTGCATTGGCCGATTGAAGGAATTTGATATATTCGTTTATCATATTTGTTTCGGTTGTCGGTTTAAGATGCCGGGACATCTATTCTACCGTATCATTGGTTATCGATTAACCATTCTAAGGTAATCGATGTATTGAATTGGGATTATCGAAGATAATTCCCATCCGTTGTATCATTGGTTATCGATTAACCATTCTAAGGTAATCGATGTATTGAATTGGGATTATCAAAGATAACTCCCATTTGTTGTATCGTTGGTTATCGATTGACCGTTCTAAGGTAATCGAGGTATTTAATTGGGATTATCGAAGATAATTCCCATCCGTTGTATCATTGTGTATCGATTGACCGTTCTAAGGTAATCGATGTATTGAATTGGGATTATCGAAGATAATTCCCATCCGTTGTATCATTGTGTATCGATTGACCGTTCTAAGGTAATCGATGTATTTAATTGGGATTATCGAAGATAATTCCCATCCGTTGTATCATTGTGTATCGATTGACCGTTCTAAGGTAATCGATGTATTTAATTGGGATTATCGAAGCTAATTCCCATCTGTTGTGTCATCGTTATCGATTAACCGTTCTAAGGTAATCGACGTATTGAATTGGGACCGCCGTGGACGGTTCCCATCCATGAGTTATTGTCGTCGTGTTGGCCGACTCAAGACAGCATGCTATTATTCTTGTGAGTTTGGTAATCTTGGGATTGTTACTGTTGTGATTAATTATGTTTCGGAGACTAGTCTTGGCTAGTGCTCGGTGGGTAAGCTTGGGGCTTGAACCTTCGCGGTTGGTTTCCCAACACCTACAGTTCAGTAGGTCACGGTCACTGGGTGATCTCATTATGGGTAAGTCTGAGGCTTGAACCTTCGCGGTTGGTTTCCCAGCACCTGCAATTCAGCAGGTCACGGTCATTGGATGACCTCATTGTGATACGGCTTCGTGCCGTGGCTTCGGCCCTCATTTTGATACGGCTTCGTGCCGTGGCTTCGGCCCTCATTGTGATACGGCCGTGCGTGGCCCGGCCCTCATTGTGATACGGCCGTGCGTGGCCCGGCCCTCATTGTGATACGGCCGTGTCGTGGCTCGGCCCTCATTGTGATACGGCCGTGCGTGGCCCGGCCCTCATTGTGATACGGCCGTGCGTGGCCCGACCCTCATTGTGATACGGCTTCATGCGTGGCTTCGCCCTCATTGATACTGACTTAATTTTGTTTGGTTTCGGGCCATTGTGGTGATTAATGACTTGGTGAGTGACATTCGAGTTATTATGATGATAAAGCTTGGTACATTGTACATTAGGCCATTGTGATGTATCGGTATTCCTGGTGGAGCCTTCGGGCATTGTGATGTATTGTTGTGTTCTGTATTGATGATTCGCCGTTGGGCACTTGTGTTCTAACCTGTTGAGCAGGTATTGCTTGTATGCCGTGGGCATAGTATTCCACGAATGCTCGATTCTTACTTTGGTTTGTGAGCATCTCGTATTACCATTACTATACTATTTCATTCTGCCCTTTGGATGCATATCATGTTGTACATGTATTTGATAATCATTATCTGGATGACTGACCCCGTGGGGGCGGAACATGTTTTCATGTTTTAGGTGTTTGCGAGGAGAGAGTTGAGACACAGGGGCATGACGGTGGCGACAAGGCATTCAAGCGATACTAGTCCGAGATGTTTTGGTGTTCATGTCAATCAGGCAGTTGGAGTACTCCAGTTTTGTTCAGTCTTTGTCATTATGTATTATCCGAGCAAGGCCCGTGGATGTTGTTGTATTTTATTTTGGCCATGTAGGCCCACTGTTGTCATTGAAATTCTATATCGGAATATTGTGTTGGGTGTCAGTGTAGGGATTGTGATTCCCCTTTCGATCGGTTTGTTGTATTTTAGTCATGTTCGCCTGGTGGATCTCCTGGTGTGGGGTCCACGGCACTGTAATAACCCAATGGGATTTGGGGGTGTTACAGAAGATGGTATCAGAGAGCGTTGGGTTGTGAGATACCCTGATATGTGAGTTATGCGGTTCTACCGACGCGGTAGTAGTGAACTGTCAGGTTATGACAATCTGGACAGTCGGGTTTTGTGAGTCGTGGTAATTGGACGACTGTATGAGTCATTCTTTCATCGAGTCGTCATCGGTGAAGACTAGTATCGCAAGACCTCGAAGCTTCGTATGACCTGTGTAAGGACTCGATTCTCTTGTATGTTCATACATTCATTATGCCATTGATTATACATGTTTTGTTGAAATCTTTATGTAACATTGTTTTACGACCCATTCATGATTAATTGCTTTGGAGTGTGTCGGATCAGTATTAGCTATAATTAACATGTTTGAAGTGATTGTTTATTTGTTGAGTATATATACTCGTGTTTGGCTATTGACATAGCATTGGGGATTAGCCGTTGAGGCATATTTGAGCTTTGTTCATGATCGAGCGTTATTCTTTCAGTATGGAAAGAAGAAACCGAGGATATGGCAGAGGGGGTAAAGTCTGCGGAGCAGGCCGAAACCCAGAACCTCGTAATTATACGCGTGCGGATGCTGAGAGGGATCAGAATTCAGCCGGAGATGTGACTTATGCGACCGATTCCCCTTCGGAATGTCATACTCGAGGAGTCGACCAGACTGAGAGTGATCACATCGACCCTTACTTGCTTATGAGGGGCATGATGACCCAGATGACGCAGATAATGGAAACCATACAGACCTCAGTGGTACGTGGTCCACCGCAGCAGGGATCCCAGGTGCCGTTTTATGGACAGTCCAGGAGAGTGAGTCAGATTATCGGCGACATCTCTCGTCAGAGGCCGCCTATTTTTGAGGGTTCGTCGGAACCAGCTGATATTGTTCATTGGCTTGAACATTTTGATAAACTCTTCGACATGGTTCAGTGTCCGGAAGAGAGTAAGGTGGCAGTAGCGGCTTACTATTTGAGTAAAGGCGCTTATTCTTGGTGGCTTTCTGTGAAACCCACCGATCGTGATTGTGCTTGGAGCGAGTTTAAGACTCTCATGTTAGAGAGGTATTATCCGGCTCCACTTCGTGAAGCCAAGCTGTCAGAGGTTTTGAACCCCGAATCCGTCGAGGACGAGGGTGTTATTGTTATTGCGGAGAAGTTTTAGGGACTTCTTGATTTGCTTCATACATTATATCCGTCTTGAGGCGGATAAGATCAAGTATTTTAGCAAGAGGTTGAACCCGATTGAGGATGCAGTTGATCAACCATAATTGCAATTCACTTGGTGAATTCATCGAGAAGGCTCTTGGAGCAGAGCTTTTGATCAAGGAGCTTGCTCGGAAGAACCCTTCAGTTTCTTCCGGTGAGAGGACTAGGATACCGGTTCGTCCAGAAGGACATCGGGCTCCGACGTCCAAGAGGTTGTCTTCTAGTCGTCTTCGTCCGGGAAATCATCTTCTTCTCCGGTGACGAGTTCGACCGTTGTTTGCTTTAATTGTGATTCACGGGGCACGTTAGCACCCGTTGTCTTGTGCGACTATTGTTTGTTTTATGTGTGGGAAGCCGGGACACCTTGTAAATCTGCAGGAGTTCTAGTGCCGGTAGATCTCAAGGAAGCTCACGGGCCTCGAGAGATTTTGTTGCTTCATCCGTACTCCATCCAAGGGGTCATATCGGGCTTCGGGAGCGAGGTATGGACACTCGAGGAGGAGCGGCGAGCTCGGTTGGGTCTTCCTCGAGTCGATGAGATCGATGAGTTCGATGACCGGAGGGTGTTGATTTCGGATATATTTGAGATGTAGTTTTGATTTGTATTTTCCTTGTTTGATATTTGACTCGGTCAGTATTGTAATGTTGTGGTTGTGAACCATTTATTACCGATCTATCTTGTTATGATAGCTTCGAGAATCTTGAGATTTGAGGTCGTGTGATGTGTTTTTCCTTCCTCTTTGGTGTTATACCCGAGATTTTGTAATAACTGGGTAATTGTTCATTTCAATCCGAGACGCCGAGTCGTGAGGACTTGGGTGTGCGATTGATATGGTCCCGAGGACCACGTATGCGTTGTTATTTTCCTTTTTGTGGCGAAGTCGGTGTTTGCTTGAGCGTTTAATGCCGATGAGAACGGGGAGTGTACACCGATGATTATAGACATGTACAATGGGCGGCACCCGCGGGGTGTGTACGCCGGTGTTACTAGTCATGCAATTGGTACGACTTCCTGGCTGATCTCTAGCGGGAGAGTTATGTTTCGGCTGATCTCGCAGTTGGTTGAGTGTTTTTATTCCTTGTTTTTCGCCGTGTTCGGGCAGAGGAGACGCGGGAACCCGTGGGGTTGGCCCGATTACTCAGGCGAAGCGGTTCGCAGTGAGGAGTATTCCTGGAGATGTTGTTTTCTTATCCTGATGGATAGTTCGTGCCCCGTGTTTTTGCACCCTGAGTTTCGGGGACGAAACTCTTTTTAAGGGGGGGAGTATGTAATATCCGGGGATAATTTTTTTCCTTTCGTGTTACTGTTGAGTTGTACATATTCATTTGGAATTGTACAAAGTGTTGTTGTTTTGGACTGATACAATGTATATTGTATTGGAATATTTTGGGATCGAAATATTATACTTGTCGTCGGGTTAGTTTCGTCGTTTGAATGTTGGTTGGAGAATTTGGATTTTTTGGCTAAGTACACTAGCCTTAACTTATGCTACATGGGTAGACTTACGTACGTTATGGGTTGAGTATTACGTACGTTATGCCTGTAAGGTTACGTACGTAATGCTTGGTAGGTGGCAGGAACCTTCCTCGTAGTCGCTTTCGGCCGGTGGGTCCCGAGCATCTTCCGATCGGATCTCACTATTGCAGTCAACGGACCCTTACGTACGTTAAGAGGCGAGCTCTACGTACGTAATGTAGGTCTTGTTAACGTACGTAATAAGTTCTTATTTACGTACGTTAAGGCCTTCGTATTTTAGTCGATCGATTCTGGATTTTCATTACGACGTTAATGTCTTAGCATAGCGTCGTAATGCCTCTTACGACGTTAACCTTAGTGTATAACGTACGTAATGAATTGGTCAGTCTATTTAACTTGGTTTCGTCTTTCATTTCCTCACGAACCAAAACACATTTTCTCTCCCTAGAATCGTCCGTTTGGACTTGTTATTGATGTTTAGCCTCTTCCAACTCGATCTTGATCATCCTAGCTTGGATTGAAGCTTGAAGTTGGAAGCTTGTTGATGCTCCTTTGGTGTTTCGAGGCTTCTTCTTGTTCTTCTTTGGTAAGTCCCCTCAATCTCTTGTTCTTCAAGTGATTTTCATGTTTTTGTTGTTTTCTTCGGGTATTGTTTTATTAATGGAGTATATCATGATTCTTCATAGTTTGGATGAACTTTTGATGAAGAACATGTTGGTATAGCTTGAGGATGATTATGTTCTTGATGTTTTAGATTGTTTGGAGGTTTTAATCATGTCTAGGAAAGATTATGTTAAGATTGTTATATGATTAACATAGTCTTGAGATGATTATTATTGTTGGTGGTGTTCTTGTAATATTTTAACCATTTTAGTAAGGATTTATGATGATCCAGGAGGTGATTATCATAATTTGGAAATGGTTGAGTGAATCTTGTTGTTTAATCCGAATTCATGATGCATTGATGAAGGATTTTTGTTTTAGACATCATGACTATTGAGTGGATGATGTTCTTGGGGTGATAATGATAATATTGATAATATTATCATTGTAGGAGGATCAATTTGATGATATTGGTGATATTATCATCTTGAGATGATTGTCTTGATGATTGTTCTTAAGTGAATCTTGTTGAATGGATTTCACAAGTGTTAAGAATGTAATGATCATGTTAATTGATCATCGAGGTGTTAGAGGACGTTAGAATTCATAGTTGAGAACTATGATACTCGTTCGTGCGGTGTGATCGATTCGTGTTTGAATCGGACTTTGTCCTTGTCGTTATTTTCTATTGATTTTGTGTTTTTGAATGAATCGTTTTTCATTCAAGGTTGTTCGAGTGTTTGTGTTCGTCGGGAGGCGCCGTTCGTCGTTTCGTGCCAGGACGTTGATCGTGGAAGGACTTTCTCGCCTTCGGTTTGAGGCAAGTTTTATACTTGTACTGGTCAATGAGATTAATGTTATCATATATGTGTATGAATGTATTGTATCATTTCGAGACTTAGTCTCTTCGTGATTTGTTGATATTCGGGAATTGTTTGATGCAATACCCTTCGGTGATTATGCCAGACGTGATTGTTATTCGTTAACGGCCGGATTAAGGCATTGAGATTCTTGTTGTCGATATCCAGTTCGCGGCATCGATATATCGATTATTATTGTTGACGTTAATGACGTTCTGAGGCATCGTTGAATCGTTATTATCAAATTGGAACTGTTGTTATGATATTGCATTGGCCGATTGAAGGCATTTGATATATTCGTTTATCATATCTGTTTCGGTGGTCGGTTTAAGACGCCGGGACATCTATTCTACCGTATCATTGGTTATCGATTAACCATTCTAAGGTAATCGATGTATTGAATTGGGATTATCGAAGATAATTCCCATCCGTTGTATCATTGGTTATCGATTAACCATTCTAAGGTAATCGATGTATTGAATTGGGATTATCAAAGATAACTCCCATTTGTTGTATCGTTGGTTATCGATTGACCGTTCTAAGGTAATCGAGGTATTTAATTGGGATTATCGAAGATAATTCCCATCCATTGTATCATTGTGTATCGATTGACCGTTCTAAGGTAATCGATGTATTGAATTGGGATTATCGAAGATAATTCCCATCCGTTGTATCATTGTGTATCGATTGACCGTTCTAAGGTAATCGATGTATTTAATTGGGATTATCGAAGATAATTCCCATCCGTTGTATCATTGTGTATCGATTGACCGTTCTAAGGTAATCGATGTATTTAATTGGGATTATCGAAGCTAATTCCCATCCGTTGTGTCATCGTTATCGATTAACCGTTCTAAGGTAATCGACGTATTGAATTGGGACCGCCGTGGACGGTGCCCATCCATGAGTTATTGTCGTCGTGTTGGCCGACTCAAGACAGCATGCTATTATTCTTGTGAGTTTGGTAATCTTGGGATTGTTACTGTTGTGCTTAATTATGTTTCGGAGACTAGTCTTGGCTAGTGCTCGGTGGGTAAGCTTGGGGCTTGAACCTTCGCGGTTGGTTTCCCAACACCTACAGTTCAGTAGGTCACGGTCACTGGGTGATCTCATTATGGGTAAGTCTGAGGCTTGAACCTTCGCGGTTGGTTTCCCAGCACCTGCAATTCAGTAGGTCACGGTCATTGGATGACCTCATTGTGATATGGCTTCGTGCCGTGGCTTCGGCCCTCATTGTGATACGGCTTCGTGCCGTGGCTTCGGCCCTCATTGTGATACGGCTTCGTGCCGTGGCTTCGGCCCTCATTATGATACGGCTTCGTGCCGTGGCTTCGGACCTCATTGTGATACGGCCGTGCGTGGCCCGGCCCTCATTGTGATACGGCCGTGCCGTGGCCCGGCCCTCATTGTGATACGGCTTCGTGCGTGGCTTCGGCCCTCATTGTGATACGGCTTCATGCGTGGCTTCGCCCTCATTGATACTGACTTGGGCTATTTTGGTTTCGGGCCATTGTGGTGATTGGCGGCTTGGTGAGTGACATTCGAGTTATTATGAGGATAAACAATGGCTTGAACATCGATTATTAGCCATTGTGATGTATCGGTATTCCTGGTGGAGCCTTCGGGCATTGTGATGTATTGTTGTGTTCTGTATTGATGATTCGCCGTTGGGCACTTGTGTTCTAACCTGTTGAGCAGGTATTGCTTGTATGCCGTGGGCATAGTATTCCACGAATGCTCGATTCTTACTTTGGTTTGTGAGCATCTCGTATTACCATTACTATACTATTTCATTCTGCCCTTTGGATGCATATCATGTTGTACATGTATTTGATAATCATTATCTGGCTGGCCGACCCGTGGCGGAACATGTTTTCATGTTTTAGGTGTTTGCGAGGAGAGAGTTGAGACACAGGGGCATGACGGTGGCGACGAGGCATTCAAGCGATACTAGTCCGAGATGTTTTGGTGTTCATGTCAGTCAGGCAGTTGGAGTACTCCAGTTTTGTTCAGTCTTTGTCATTATGTATTATCCGAGCAAGGCTCGTGGATGTTGTTGTATTTTATTTTGGCCATGTAGGCCCACTGTTGTCATTGAAATTCTATATCGGAATATTGTGTTGGGTGTCAGTGTAGGGATTGTGATTCCCCTTTCGGTCGGTTTGTTGTATTTTAGTCATGTTCGCCTGGTGGATCTCCTGGTGTAGGGTCCACGGCACTGTAATAACCGAATGGGATTTGGGGGTGTTACAAAAGGTGGCGGCTAGGGTTTCTGGTAGCCAATTTTTCGTTTATTTTTTTTCGGAATTTTGTGGGAAAAAACGGGAGGGGTTTTCTTGCTCAGTTGGAGACTACGTGCTGATAATAGGGATGTCAATGGGTCGGGTAGGGTACGGGTATGCCCCCTCCATATCCTACCCTATTTGATTCGGATCGGGTTCGGGTATTGCCCATCGGGTAATCGGGTAACCAATGGGTATTCGAGTACCCGTATACCCTATATTTAAGAATGTAAATAATTTTTAATATATATCATTATACATATAATATAATTAATAAATTCAATTTCATATAGTAAATATTTAAAATATAATATTTTATATAATAATATATATAATATATAATATAATATAATCTTTGTGTATAATATATAATAAAAATATATTTATATAATTCAAACGGTACGCGGGTCGGGTAATCGGGTTGGGTAATCGGGTAATATACTATACTCATACCCTACCCATACCGGGTCATAAAATTTCGGGTTCGGCCGATACCCGACCCGATTTCGAGTTTATCCGACGGATAGGATCGGGTACGGATAAAGTTGACATCCCTAGTTGATAACGTGTTGAAGGGAAAATAACTGAGACAATAAAGTAGGGCAAAAGTGTGTATTATTCCATTGATGACATCCCTTTAAATAGGGAGAAATCCATACAAGCAGGCCTAACCATACCCTAACTATAAAAAGCCCGTAAACTGACAGACTTAGGGTCTGTTTACTTTTTTTTCATTAATCTTTGAATGGATTAAGTTGTCTGAGTGGATTAATCTGTCCGATTTGGAAAAATATCTTGTTGTTTCTTTCTTTTCTGAATGAACTATCTGAATGACAGAAATGACCATTTTACCCCTCAATATGAATCAAGTCATTTTTGATAAAATGTTCTTTATTTTTTAAGTTGAATGGTATTCACTATTACAGAAAAGACATTTAACATCGCCCGTTTAAAATCGGTTCTAGAAAAACCGATGTTAAAAATGACGCGGTGACATAATTGAAAAATTTAAAGCAAATTAACATCGGTTATGCTAAAAACGGATCTTAAAAATAAAAATAAATTATTTAACATGATTATAATAAAAATCGATGTTAAAAAAAACTTCGATTTTCAGTTTTATTATATAATATAACATAATTAGACAATATTTTAATTTAAAAAAAAATCTTCGATTTTCAGTTTTATTCTAATACCAAATTGAGTATATATAATATAACTTAATATATAATATAACATAATATATATTTTAATTTATATTATAATATATATTCATAAATCATATTATAGTTTTCAGTTATATTTAGATAATCAGACAATATTTTATAAATATATTAAGTTATATTTTAATATATCTATATATATAGTTATATTAATTTTTTATCAATAAATAGTTTATATTTTATGACTTTTAAATATATAATATTAATATATATTTTAAATTTATACTATATATACTCAATTATAATTAAGATTATATGATAATTTATATTATATATACTCAATTCTTTTATTATTAGAGAGGGTAATTTTGGTATATTGGGGAAGTGTTTCTGTCTTAATGATAAGGACACCCCAAAAGTTGCTTAATGAAAAAGACATTATTAAGATCATTAAGTTGAAAGTAAACAGCAAAATATAACTGACCGATTAAACTGATTAAGCATTAAGCTGATTAAGTAAAAAATAAACAGGTCCTTAGACACACACCGAGTATTATTACTTTAACATACCTCACTTTCTTTATGCATTTTATACCCTTGAGATGTAAATATCCACCGTTGAGTATATTTATTCCTTATGAATACACCCAGTCAGTTTTGGGTAAATCGAATTTATCCATGGTTGGGCGAAAATATATATAGACTTGGTCACTATATGTACAAATATACACAAGCATTTTGTATAAATCTATTTTTTAAGGTGATTCTTTGACAGCGAATGCAAATATTTATCTCTTGAGTACATCCGATTCACTCAATTTTTTTTTTTTTGATAACTAGGTGATCTCAGCTTAGCCGGACTAATCCTAGTCCCTCAATGAACCCACTCCTAACCCATTGAGAGAAGTAAATCGCGAGTCGCTCGAGCAATTCCAGGGTTCCCAATGCCTTTCTCGTACACTTCGCACGCGAGAAGCCTTAGCGATTAATGCGCCAGGTTCCGAGCACAGTTCTCGGGAGAACAGCCACTGATTGGTCAGCACCTCCGGGTTCCCAGCAAGGAAATACTCCCACACTGCCGCTTGACGCGAGATTAAACATTGATTAGCGGTTGCTTGAGCTAGCCCCGGGGAGCTAGAGGATCATAAAGAGAAAAACTTACTCTTTCACCTCTTTTGGTGGGGTTAGAACCCAAGACCTCTCCAAAGGAATGTCTTGGGAGTAGGCGTCCTACCACTGGACCACCAACCCTTCCCCCCGATTCACTCAATTATTAATGACCAAGCAAACAACATAATTTCAACTTCTTGATCCATGGATCTTAAATTAATGACCAAGCAAACAACATAATTTCAAATTCATATGACCAAACCATCGTAATCGATTCTCCATCATCTTGTCTTTTATAGACGCAACTCTTACCTTCTCTCTAATCACCTCATTTCTGAGCCGATCCTTTTTTGTATGACCACACATCCATCGTAGCATACGCATCTACGCCACATTCATCTTTTGAACGTGACACTGTTTTACAGCCCAACACTCGGTGCCATATAACAGCGCATGCCTAATTGCCGTGCGGTAAAATTTACCCTTTAATCTATGAGGCATGTCAGGATCACATAAAACCCCTGTGGCACTCTTCCACTTCAACCACCCTGCCTTTATTCTATGAGCCACATCGCCATCTAGCTCTCCATCCTTTTGGATAATAGATCCAAGATACCGAAAGAAAGTGGATCCATGAACAACTTTCCCATCAAATGTGATCATCCCCGCCTCTCTATCACTGTTTTCGCTAAAACTACACTCCATATATTCAGTCTTACTTCTGCTCAGTCTAAAGCCTCGAGCTTCCAAAGTATCCCTCCAAAGTACCAATTTCTGTTGTACTCCAACCTTCGTTTCATCAATCAACACAATATCATCTGCGAACATCATACACCACGGAACGTCATTTTTGAATTTCTCTTGTCAATTCGTCCATGACTATGGCAAAGAGAAAAGGACTAAGAGCAGATCCTTGATGCACCCCAATCGTAATAGGGAATTCTTCTGTCCTCCCAACATTAGTACGTACACTTGTACTAGATCCCTCATACATGTCCTTTATAATGTCAATATATTTCCGCGATACACCCTTCTTTCCTAAGGCCCACCAAAGTACTTCTCTTGGTACTTTATCATATGTCTTCTCTAAATCAATAAAAACCATATGCAGATCTTTCTTTTTATCTCGATAATGTTCCATCAACTGTCG
Source organism: Orobanche coerulescens (assembly GCA_033398695.1). Taxonomy (NCBI): domain Eukaryota; kingdom Viridiplantae; phylum Streptophyta; class Magnoliopsida; order Lamiales; family Orobanchaceae; genus Orobanche; species Orobanche coerulescens. Next base: position 39,569,783 of record CM065811.1, read on the forward strand.
GATAAGATAAATTGCTTCCATGGTCGATCTTCCATGAATAAATCTAAACTGGTTTTCTGTTATCTTCACACATTTCCTGATCCTTTGTTCAATCACTCCTTCCCACAACTTCATGGTATGACTCATTAGTTTAATTCCGCGATAATTAGAATAATATTGAACATCACCTTTGTTCTTACACAAAGGGACGAGAATACTTTTCCTCCATGCTGATGGCATCTTATTGCTTCTCCAAATCTTATTGAAAAGCATAGTTACCCATTCGATCCCTCTCTCCCCCAAACACCTCCAAACTTCAATAGGTATACCATCTGGTCCTTCTGCTTTCTTTGACCCCATCTTCTTCAATGCAATTGTCACTTCACCCTTTTGAATTCTCCTCTTAAACTCTCAGTTAACCATACTTGAGGGGATGTTTAAATTTCCAATATCTTGTTCTTGATGGCCATTGAATAGGGTATCAAAGTATGACCTCCATCTCTCTTTTATCTCTTTATCTTGAACCAAAACTTTTTGGTCAGTATCTTTTACACATTTAACTTTTCCAATATCTCGCGTCTTCTTCTCTCTCATTCGAGCAAGTTTATAGATATCTTTCTCCCCTTTTTTTGTATCTAATCTTGCATATAATTCTTGATTGACCTTTGATCGGGCATTTCGCACTGCCTTTTTAGCTTCTGTTCGAGCTTTCTTGTACTTCTCATAATTCTCATTGCTCGAGCATTTACCCAGTACCTTATAACATTCACGTTTGGTCTTTATCGCTTGCTTAACTTCATCATTCCACCAATATGTGTCCTTACTTGATGGTCTGTTTCCTTTAGATTCTCATAGGGCTTCTTTTGCAACTTCCTTTATGTTATGCTCCAACAAGTTCCACATCGAATCTATATCCATCTCCGTGCAATCAGACCAAATACCACTATCAACAATCTTAGCCACAAAAGTATGTCGACTCTCCCCTTGGAGCTTCCACCACTTAATTCGAGGGTCAACTTGTGGTCTTCTCTTTCTTAAGTGCCTCTTACCTCGAAAGTCAAGCACCACAACTCTTTGCTGCGTTGCAGCACTCTCACCGGGTATCACCTTGCAATTAGTAAAACTTTTCCTTCAAACATTCCTTACTAAAAAGAAATCAATCTGACTTGCATTACCTCCATTTCTATGTGTCACCAAATGAGAGTCCCTTTTCTCGAACCAAGTGTTCATAATACCCAAATCATGAGCTAATGCGAAATCCAACATACCATTTCCTGCTTCATTCCTATCCCCAAAACCAAAGCCACTATGAATGCTCTCAAAGCCATCTCTGCTACCACCGACATGCCCATTGAGGTCACCACCAATGATCAATTTCTCACCCATAGGAATTCGTTCGACAACCTCTTCCAAATCTTCCCAAAATTCTTGTTTGATCGATGCATCCAATCCTACTTGTGGTGCATAAGCACTTATGGTAGTTAGAAACTCATCCCCTATCACAAGCTTAATACTCATTATTCTATCGCTCTTTCTTGACACTTCCATCACATCATCAATGAATTCTTTATCAATGACGATACCCACTCCATTTCTACTTCTATCCTTTCCAGAGTACCAAAACTTGTAACCCCAAGGAGCTAACACTCTTGCCTTCTCGCCAACCCACTTAGTCTCTTGTAGACACATTATGTGAATCCTCCTCCTTTTCATAACCTCCCCCACTTCTGCTGATCTCCCCGTCAAAAAGCCAACGTTCCAAGTTCCAAACCGCACCTTACCACCCTTACTAGCCGCATGAACTAACTTCTCTGTCTGTCCCCGTCCATGCTGCAAGGATTCTTGCACATTTGACACCACACCCATACTTTGAGGTTTAGCGCCGCTTCCGGGCGACGACCTAGCAACCCTTGCATATTTTACACTACACTCGGGCCCATGAAGTGTAGCGCATCCTTTCTCATTTGACACCACCCTCAGATGTAAATGTGGCTCGCCGCTTCTGGGCGACGACCTAGTAACCCTCGCATACTTATCACTGCACTCGGGCCTATAAAATGCAGCGCGTCGCTTTTGAAGAGACGCCCCAACGATTTTCAAAGTTTGATTCATGTCCATGGAATCTGACGAGTTTTACGCTGGCTGCCACTAACCTATCGCAACCCTCCTCTTTTATCCGGGCTTGGGACCGGCAATGAATGTCAAGAAGACACCCACAGGCAGAATTAAAAATGCTCCGCGGCAGGTGGGAATCGAACACTTTATTTCTCAATAAGAAAAATTAAAAAACAACCACTAATTCATCATTGACCATCAAAATTCAACGTCAAGAACGAACTCAATTTTTGCCACAACTAATCCAAGAAAACAAATAAATGTGCTCGACCAACTAAAAACTAGCTGTTGCAAATCCAATATAAATGCAAGAACGCAAATAAATAAAAGTAAATTATCAAGAGAGGGGGGAAATGGTTTTAAACCTGAGTTATAATACATGGATGAGTTTCTTGTATGGAATAGAGATCCTTTAAAATGTTGGGGTTGGTAAACCCATCCCACATCGGAAGAGAGAAGAAAGGAAGTCTTCTATATAATAAAGTCCACCACTCCATTAGTATGAGGCCTTTTGGGAAGGAGCCCAAAAACAAATCCGTGCAGGCTTGGCCCAAAACGGACAATATCACACTAATGTGACAGAGTGGTGGTGGTGGCGGTCCCAACAGTGGTATCGGAGCGAATGGTTCGGCTGGGCCCAATATGTGGGCAAAGGTAGAGACGCCTTGACGATGATGGAGATACCCCCTGTATGAACTCACGATTGAATCTGTGGTGGTGCCTTGTGTCAAAAGTCTTCCTGAAACTGCAGTGATCAGGCAGCGTGTCCCGTTGGGTGGTAATGGCGGTGCAAGATGTACGAATTATCGTTCGAGGGGAGGACAATGATGTGGTCCTTGGTTTGAGGGGAGGATTGTTGGGTGGCGGTGCAAGATGTACGAATTATCGTTCGAGGGGAGGACAATGATGTGGTCCTTGGTTTGAGGGGAGGATTGTTGGGGTTGGCAAACTCATCCCACATCGGAAGAGAGAAGAAAGGAAGTCTTCTATATAATAAAGTCCACCACTCCATGAGTATGAGGCCTTTTGGGAAGGAACCCAAAAATAAATTCGTGCGGGCTTGGTCAAAGCGGACAATATCAATGGTAGTGCCGGCGGTCCAACATAAAATGGATCATCTTATTCTTGGATATTGTTAGAAATGGACCGTCCCTTCATATCTGGGATGAGTTTTGGATTCCACACAAGCGACCTCATTTTCAGGCTGTAGATGATGATAATATGAATAATTCAACTTTGGTTCACGATGCTTGATGATGGAGCACATTGGACCACCGCATTAATTCCTAAAGTCTTTGAAGAAGATGTTCTTACGAAAATTATTTCATTGCCTATCTGTAATTCTGGGGAGAACGTTTTTTCCTTCGTGGTTGTTTATAAGGGGGCTTTTCTACCGTTATGTCAGTAAAATTTGGTATGATGTTAGGCTTATACTGAAAATATTTATTTATTTATATTTGTTGATTTCAACATATATTCTTCTTGTTAGAGTAGAATATTGCGATTTCGGTAACATCAGATCATAATTATATTAGTATAAATAAGATGGACTTTCTACTGTCACGCCAGAAAAACTTGGTTTGATGTTAGACCAGTACTAAAATTATATATTTGTTCATATATTTTTATTTGAAATCGCACAAGTCAACTCTAACAAGAAGAATATACGATTTGGAATCAACAAATATGAATAAATAAGTAATTTTATTATCGACCTTGTAATACCCGAGATTTTCATTTCTAGTTATTTTGAATTAGTTGTCCTTCCGTGCCGGTTATTTTGTTCCGTTGATGATTACTTGAAATTTTCTCTCTGTTGTGTACGGTATGATGTACCGTGTTGTGATTTTCATCGAGGGCAATTTGGCGCCGCATTAGTCATATTGATCATATACTTGTGTGTGAGACATTGTATATTGTTTCTCTTCGTATGGTTGTTCTTGTTGTGGACCATCCGAGCTTCGTTGTCAAGCTGGGAGTCATGTTATTCATCGGGTAGTCGCATCGTTGTATCGACTTCGGACCGGGCGGTTGTCAGGACTTGTTACGTACACTATCTAGTGCATTGCATATGTAACTGGTGATGGATAAAGTACGTTATGTGTTTAGCTTACGTACGTTATGATACCTGTCGGTTGTGGAAGTAGCCTCTGGAGAGGCTTTAGCGTACGCTACATGAGACATATAACGTACGTTATCGATGGTTACATACGTAACAACGGGATATGTTTCGTATATTAACTTGCATATGGATTGGGACAGTGAGCTCTGAGTAGAGCATTACGTACATAATATTTGTCTGTTATGTACGTAAGGCCTGTTACATACGCTAACCTTGTAGTGTAGCGTACTTAACGTGATGCGGCCTATATATAGGCATGCAGCAGACTTCGTTTCGCGTTTTTCATCAATTCTTTTTCCTTCTCCTTCTTGCGGTCGACGAGATTGGTTCAAGAGGCTAGGGTTGGTCGAGATTTCATCATCCATCAATGTATTTGAGTTCCTAGCAAGGATTAACATCACTTAATCCATCGTTCTTCGTCGGATCGAAGGTAATGTTCTGGAATCCCTAGAATTGACTTTTTAGGGTTTTGTTCTTGATTTCGATTCTGGTCCGATTTTTATGAATCGGGTGGTGTTATATGATGTTGTTAATCGTATCCTATGGATTGTATATTCATATTTTGAGTTTGTTAAACTCGATTGGCGATTTGAGTGTTCTTTAGGAACCGTGAACATTTAGTATTTGATGAAATGTTTCAATGTGTTTCCTTCAATTGTTTGGCGTGTTATTCCGTCGTTGTTGGTTATAGTCCTCGTAGTAATTATGTTATTGTCGTTTCTCATGGAGGTTTTAGATTTTCGGGGTTGTCCGATCGAGCCGTGTTCGTTGGAGTATTCAGGTTTCGATTATTGAGGCAAGTACCTTGTCATACGCATTATATTCCTCGCAAATCCTTACGTGAACAAGTGTGTGTCATTTTATTGTGAATGGATGTTTATGTGAGTTTTTGCAGTTATATATATATATATGTGTGTGTGTGTGTGTGTGTGTATATATATATATATTCATATTGATAAACTCCTTTGCTCCGGGATTACGGGGATCGAAGGATATGTCGTTTGATTCTGGTGGTGGTTGTTCTAAGTACGTTCGACTTTGTGACTTGTCGTGATATTGATATATGTGAATTGGGGTATGAGACCCTCATGATTGCAATATTAATTGATTGATGGATTTTGTGGATGTGAATTGTTATGTGATTTGACTCAAACGTATGTGGATGAGACTGTATGAGATGTTGATTGAATCTTGTGTAATTTGCCAATGTGAATAATTGCCTATGTGGTTTGCCAATATGAATATTTGCTTGTGTGTTACGTCATATTCGAAGCCGCGGAGGGCGGGGATGTGTACTCCAATATGTGTATGCTGCAATGGGCGGCTCCTGTGGATGGTGGAACGACGGTGTTGCCTAATGCGCGTGTCAAGGAGTGGATCTCGTGGGAGTGACACCGGCACAGCGACATGTACAAGGACGCGGCCACCACAGTGTGGTGAATTCCGGTGCATAGGTGTGGAGGATATTTGTGTGATAGCTAAGACCCTTATACCAAATGAATCCGTACTTTTAAGTCATTTTCTAACATCTTCTAAAATATTGGTATCAGTAAGAAATTCAAGGGGTTGAACTACTAAGGACATCTCCGAGGGTTAGTTAGTCCTTGATAGTCTTGAGCAGAAGTTCGCTGTGAAAGCGCATTTCGGGTCCAGGGCACTGAGTGATTTCGGAATTACTTATTAAAGCATTACCGTTCGATTTTCAAACCTTCTTGAATCCTTTAAATCGTCCCGATTCATTTATGACATCTTTAAACTATTTTTCTAAAATGTTCTTCAAAGGTATTTCTAAATGGTTGAACCAATTCTCTTGACTTGATGGGACATTTCTAGAGGACCTTGTATTTCTACTTCTCTTGTGAAAATATGTGACTTTATGAATAGTTGGTACTCTTGTGTATGCGTATATCCTTTGGTGATGTGTGGATCATATAATTTGCATCGAATTTGTGACTCGTTTGGATTGGTGTGAATATTTTTTGTATAGCTTGTATATTATGTACTTGCACTAGCAAAATTCTAGTTTGCTAATCTCCAAGTATTCGGGGGCTGGGCACCTGTTATGCATTCTGGTCTTTGCCAATCGGTAGCGGTCACTGGATCGGCTTGACAGAGGATGAAGGGCAACGATGCTAATCACACATGAGTTAAAGTCTTTTTCTTTCGAATTCGTTTCTGTTGTAATCAAGGGCTATCTTTGTTGTTTAATCACCCTTGTATGGGTGCGAGCAATGGTGTGGAAACTGAATTATTATTTTTTTATGCATTAAAAGTTTAGCCTTGATATGGAATTGTTGACCATGATGGTATTTGTATTGTCGAGTGACCTTCTCGGTCTGTTGTCATACCTTTTGACCTCGGTGGTCAAATATGTATGTTGTAATTTAATGTGTCTAGCCTGGTAGATCCTTATGAGAAGTGTCTACGACGCTGTAATATTTCGGTTCGTACCGGGGGTGTTACAGACCTAATAACATCAGCTTAAATTTTCCTAGCCTGACAGTAGAAAAGCCGTTATTGTTGATATAGTGTTAGATCAGTTTATTGTGTCAGATCATCTTAAGGATGCAATGACATCGAAGTCTCATGCCTCCACAAACAAACCGGGTGTGTGGCATTGGTTGTGGAATCTAATTGTACATCATAACACTAAAACCTATTTGTGGCTTTCGGACGGGTTAGTCCTAGCAGTATTGGGATGGCCTTAGCAGGCTTCAGGCTGAATTTTCCTGGTCTAACAGTAGAAAAGCCCTTAATTGTGGAACCTTAAAGTACATCCTAATACTAAAACCATTTTGTAGCTTTTCGGGGAGATGTACACACGACCATAGATGTTAAACATGCTAGTCTTAGCAGTATCGGAATGGCCTTAACAGGCTTCTGACTAAACAGTCCGGATCAAAGAAGTTCAAATTTAAACGGATTGACAATATGCGGACTTAACCCTAACCCTAACCGGACTTCAGACCAAATGGGTTAATCGGGCTATATGTAAAAATTATTAAGATTATATATTTATATCTAAAATTAAACATATTCAACTTTTAAAAGTGACTTTTAAAATGAAGTATATATTATAAAAATAGTTGCATATGGTTATAACTATATTGCATTAATGAAATTATAAAATTTTAAATATTCGAGGTTATATATTCTAAATTTAATATTATAATAATAAAATCAAATATTATGTATTTGAACAAAATAAAAATAAAACAACTTATATTTTTAAAACAACCACAAACTAATGGTTAATTAGTTTATACCCAATAAATATGAGTAAAATTAATACCCAATAAAATTCAATATATTACTTAAATTTAAATATAAAGCTAATGGATGATTAATGTATAACCATTAATAATGAGTAAAATTAATTATAATTTATTGTAAGGGGTAATAAAAATAAATATAATATTAAGATTATATTTGTATTAATAGCTAGTCGGGCTAGCAGTCTAATTCGATTAACCTACGAGCTAGCACAAAAGGTCTTCGGGCTAAACGATTAGGGCGAAAAAAAATTGAATTTAAATGGGCCAAAATAATTAAGACCTAACCTTCTTTTTTGGGTAAAGTACACATTCTAATATATTTTATAAAAGAATTAAAAAAATCTCAAAAAACTAAAAAATTACAAGAATAACGAGTTCTGTTGATATCAAAATATAATATTAAGGTACCGAACTACTACTTGCAAGTATCCGATTATATTTTACTTCACTAAATATTGGGTATTGTATACTCAAATGACAGGCATCCAAATGTGATATCTTAGGTGAACAAACTACCAATTACAAGTATCTAATGCATCTCTAAAGAAGCTTCATTTTTTGGTTTAAACGGTCCAACCCATATGCGACACTTTTAGCATCTCTATAGAGGACTGATTTTCCACTCGACTGAACCTAGTCAAAAGAGGTGTCCAACTGTTCCCTTTATGCCCAATATATGCTCAGGAGCACATTTTAAAAAATTAGAATTGGAGTGTATATCATTAGAATACAAGTGTACTTAATATCCATGTTGATCCCTCAACTCAATCTGTAATATCCGTATTTTCCGTTTCTGTATTTCTCGATTTTTCTGACTACTTGAACTTTATACCTAATGATATTAAACTCTGTCACGTTCGTTTTGCCTTTAAATTATTTTGCTTCGTGTAGAATTTTGGATGTAATATGTATTCATGTTCTTCTTTCATTTTCACGGGTTATCACCTGAGTTTCGTTTCGTATTCATCGGACTGATATTTTCGGGATTGTTGGTGCTTGAGTATATTCTGTTGTGTAGTTGTGATGTTTCATCAATTGGACGGAGCAGAGTTTTTGTTGGGATAGTTACGTGTGTTACATAACTAGTATACGTATGTTAGCCGGGGGCATAGCATACGCTATGGACAAGCACAACGTACGTTATGATACATATGGTTCGAGGCAGTAACTTCTGGGAATGAAATTATGTATGCTAACACGAGAGCATAGCGTACGCTAGTAATTCTTATCGTACACTAAGCACTCTACATAACGTAATGTCCATGATGATTCGAGGCAGTAGCCTCTGCCCAGGCCGTAGCGTACGTAATCCACAGGACATAGCGTACAATAATGGACTGACGTACGTTAACATGGAGGTGTTGCTTATGTAACATAGCCACAGCTTTATAAGTGCGGACATCAGCCTTTTTTCTGCATTTCTTACCTTCCTGAACCTAACCTAACGAGAGAGATCGACGGAGACAAATTGGAGGTGATTTGGGGCAATACATCATCATCCATCACCATTCAGGGGTTACTAACGAAGATTATACAGCTTTTAATCCGTTTCTCGCTTCCAAATCAAGGTAAAACTTCTTAGAACACTATTTTGGGAAATTTGGGATTTTTCATAGATTTGTCCATTCAATCTATTTTGAAGTTCGAAATCCTTGAGATTATGAATTATCTACCCCGTACCCATGTTTTTCTTACGAATTTACGAATGTTTTTATGTAGTACTCGAATTTGAAAGGGTTTGGATGATTTCCAACCTCTATGTGAATATTATTGAAGAATTGTGAATCGTGGGCAGGGTTTCGGGAGTTTCTTCTTGTGAATTGAGTATTGCTTGTTGATTATCGTATTCCTTACGAATCTTTTAGGGCCGGAAGTGCATTCTTGGACAAATCGAGCTTGAATACCTTTTGCCTTCGATTCAATATGTCTCAAAGGCAAGTATATGTTTATGATTATATGTTCTTGACTTTGAAAGTGAAGTGTATGTGTTGTGTGTGAGTATATGTTCACTCCAGGACAGGCGGACGGGTCCTCTAAGGGGTCGTTGCTTCCGGTGCGATCCATGAACATCTTTGGGTTAACACTCTGAGACGGGCTGACAGGTCCTCTAAGGGGTCGCTGCTTCTGGTATGATCCACAGTCAATCACGTATATATTTGAAATGTGAAATGATATAAAACTTAGTTATTTAGGAGTACTAGTCTTGGATTTTGTGAGATGATGTTATGTTTACTTTACTGTTCAAGAAATATTACTTTATATTCGATAGACTTGTACGAGCTATTCCACGGCTAACCCCATTCGGGGAAAATACATTTCATGTACTTCAGGTTCCAGATGAGTGGACGAGCGGGGATCGGATTGGTATGATGATGATGGGCAAGAGATGTTGTGTCATGTGCTTCTATGTATTATTTATGTCTTCCATTCTAGATATTATACTGTAAATGATTTTCAGTACTCGAGTACTATTGTATGTTCTTTTGGTGTTTCGCTTGTATTGCTTTGGGACTAATTCCCAATGACTTTTATCCTGTCAAACTTGATTATTGCTTTGGACGTCAATTCTTATCGTCTTCTGTTTGATTACGTCTGGACCTTGTCGGTCAAAATTCATGGTTACATGTATGTATAGCTTTGTGGGTCCCACGGAGGGGCTCACGACACTGTAATATACCCTAAATATCTTGGGGGTGTTACAGAATATGGCATCAGAGCCTCGGTTTATGGATACCTAGATTGTCGGTTTCTTTGGGTCGAGTTGAGTCATCGTTTGTATACAGTATCACTACGTTGTCATCATCTTTGTTCGCCCAGTGCTCGAAAGTTATCCTTCTCTCTCTTCTCTTTTCTTTTATGTATCCTCTTCAAATTTTTACCTATAGGAGTTGTCACCTCGATGGTGTGTAATCTGAGCCGTGCTCACGAATATTCTCATTGTTTCTCAGAATGTCCACCGGTAGAGGGCGTGGACGCAGACGTGGTCGCGGTCGTGGGCATGGCGCAGCTGGTGGGATGGACATGTCTTTCAACGTTGACGGTGGTTCGACCACACCTACATTATCGAACTCAGTGCATCCAAGTATAGATGGTCAGCAGGGCCATTCGGACGACCAAGGGAATAATGCGGATGTTGGTGTTGCGAACATTCTTCAGTAGGTGGCTAATCAAATGGGTCTCTTGACCTAGATGATCCAACTGAATAATCCAAACCCGGTGGCTAATACGGGTGCAGAAAGATGGCTCCAGGATGTAGTCCATATGCATCCTCTACAGTTTATTGGTGCTACTGATCCGGTCGGTTGGGAAAGCTAGTTTTTCGAGATGGAGAAATTTTTTGAAGCAGTCGGTTGTACCGAGGAGAGTACCCTTGGCTCAATATTTTCTTTCCAAGAAAGTTGCGACTTGGTGTCAGGCAGTTAAATCCCTAGATCATGTTGCTTCTTGGGATGAGTTCATAAACCTGATGGAGGCCGAGTTTTGTCATTGGATAGTTCTAAAGAGTATGATTCGGGTCTTTTTCGAGGCTAAACCACAAGATATCCTAATTTCACAAGCAATAGTTGAGTACAACCAACAATTGGTCCATGTTAAAAAACAAGTGTGCGATAACCGTGATAAGATCTGCCATTTCGATATGCATATGAAGACAGAGATTCGGTATTACATGGCTAGGTTCACCTGCACTACACCGAGGGAGTATCAAGATAAGGCACTGGCTTACGACTTGTTGAGTTCGGCGACTGTGATAGATACCGATTAGAAAAAATAGAAAACCACCGGGAACTTTTCTGGTAGCAAGGGTGGTAGCTTTCAGAGATCCCATTCAGTTAATGGTCCTGTTGAGAAGCCATCACGTTCTTTTAGGGGTGGGAAGAGTTTTCATTCTGCTTCGGGCGCCTCAACTCGCGAGGTGACATGCTTTACTCACAACCATACTGGCCACATTAACATCGAGTGCCATTTTCCATCTCGGAGATGTAAAACTTACGGTCATATGGGTCACAGAGCGATATATTGCACTGGAGGGATAAGACCTTTGATACTAAAGCTTCTACCCCAATACTTAGAGAACCGAGTGTGAATCAGAAGAAGTCAGTTAGGCGGCCACAACAGAGTGTCTAGAGGCCGGGGATGGGGTCAGTCTCTTAGAGGGGGAGATTCTAATGCTGGTTTGATACATCCACGAGTTTATGAGATACGTCGAGTGGATGATCCCAATATGACGGTGGCCTCAAGTACCATTCATATTCTATCTCATCCACTTCGAGTGCTATTTGATTTTGGTGCTACTTATTTTCTCTTTAGAGTGTGTATGCCGTTTGAGTATTAATTGCATGACTGCTTCTGAGCCTTCTATTGTGAGACGACCTAGTGGAGATAGAATCGTGGGTAATCGCGAGATTAGAAATTATCCAGTGAGCATATCAGGTGTATACTGGTTGTCGAACTTGATTGTGGTTGATATCGATGGCGAGGACTTGATCCTCGGTAATGATTGGCTCGAGAGTCACGAAGCGATTATGAATTATCGCACTAAGGGTATCACTATGATGATTGAGGATGGTTCTGAGTACTCTTTTGTGGTCCGTAAGCTAGATAAGCATAAATTACTTCTTTGTGCCATGAAGGTCATGAAACTCCTGAATAAGGGTTGCACGGGCTATTGGTGTTATATTTTGAAGACAGAGGAGGGCAGAATTGACTTTTCCTTGATACCAGTCGGTAATGAGTATCCGTATGCTTCTCGAGATGATCTTCCTGGATTACCACCATATCGAGAGAAAGAATTTTCTGTTGAATTAGAGTCTGATGCGGCACTAATTCCTAAGTCATCTTATCGCATGGCACCTTCAGAAATGCAGGAGTTGAAGAATCAGTTGGGAGAGTTGTTGGAGAAAGGGTACATTAGACCGAGCGCTTCTCCTTGGGGCCCACCGGTCCTATTTGTGAGGAAGAATGATGGTTCGTTGCATTTGTGCATTGATTATCGTGAGATAAACAAAGTGACCATCAAGAACAAGTATCCATTACCTCGTATGGCTGACTTGTTTGGTCAGTGTCAGAGAGCTACAGTATTCTCGAAGATCCATTTGAAATCGGAATACAACTAGCTTCGTGTGAAAGAGTCCGACGTTCTGAATACTACTTTTCGGACGAGATACGAACATTAGGAGTTTGTGGTCATGCCTTTCGGACTGACCAATGCGCCAGCAGTGTTCATGCAGTTGATGAACAAAACATTTACCAAGTACCTTGATAAATGTGTGGTCATCTCCATATACGATATTCTGATTTATTCTCGAGATGAAAAGGAGCATGCTCAGCATTTGAGTTTAATGTTAGACATTTTGAGAGATCAACACCTTTGTGCAAAGTTCTGTGAGTTCTGGCTGAAGTAGGTTATGTTTCTCGGCCATGTGATCTCGGCTGAAGGAGTTCATGTGGACCCTCAAAATATTGAAGCAGTGTTAAGTTGGATACCGCCTAAAAATGTAAAGGAATTTCGTAGCTTTTTGGGTCTTGCGGGGTACTATCATCGATTTTTCGAGGGGTTCTCTAAAATTGCTCGACTGCTTACACAGTTACTCCAGAAGACGGAAAAATTTGTTTGGACTGTTTAGAGACAGCAAAGCTTTGATGAACTGAAGAGGCGTTTGACATCAATAACAATTTTGGCTTTACCTCAAGGTAATGAGGGGTTTGCAGTATACAGTGATTCTTAGAGTAAAGGACTCGGATGTGTGCTTATGCAGCACGATAAGACAATAGCATTTGCGCCCGGCAGTTGAAGCCGTATGGGATGAATTATCCTACTCATGACTTGGAATTGGCAGCAGTCGTGTTCACACTAAAGATTTGGCGGCATTATTGGTCTAGCTCTCCGTGTCGGATCTATATGGATCACAAGAGTTTGAAATATATTTTCAGTCAGAAAGAGTTAAATATAAGGCCGCATCGTTGGTTGGAATTGATAAAGATTACGACTTGGAAATCCTTTACCATCCGGTAAAATCCAATGTTGTCACAGATACGTTGATCTAAAAACCGGCATCACTCCAGATGCTCGAGGTCCTTACACCTCAAGAAGGATTCGGAAATAATTGATCGAATAAGGAATAGAAGTTTGGCTCAGCGGGTGCAAGGACAGTTGTGTACCCTCGAAATTACTTCGTCGTTAGTTGATGACATCAAAGGAAAGCAGTGGAGTGACCCAATGAATATTCAACTGAAGAAAGATGTGATTAAAGAGAAGGCTTTGTAATAACCCTTTTTTATAATTTTCATATCTCTTGACTGTTGTGATTCGTTCGTACCCGATGTACCATTTATAGTATTATCTCCGTTATGTCCTTTTCTTCCGCTATATTTCTATAGGTGCTTCATTAATATTTGAAATCGTGGTTGAGACTCCTACTGAGAGTTTTGCCATGTTTGTTTCCGTGCATTTTTAGAGGGTCGAGTCGACGAGCCATGGCGGCTGGGCACCGGTTCGGCCAGGCGCGCACGAGGAGGCCACGCGGACAACTGCTCGTGCGGTGCGCATGTGGTGCGGCAGAGTGTGGAGCAATAAGCCCACACATGAGCAGGGTGCACGAGCGTGACGCGCCAGCGCACGGGCAGACACTCCTGCGGCACTGGGCTGCTTGGATCAGGTGCGCACGAGCAATCCACACGAGTGGTGCACGTGTGTGGTGCTCGTGCATCGCGGCAGAGGCCAGGCAGTGTGCGGCGCCTGACTCAACACACAACCGGACACCCGAGCATCATGCTCTGCGCTTCTGGACAGTTCTCGAATGTGTTTTTGGCGCACGAGTCACGCACGACTGGCTGCTCGTGCGTGTCTGCTCGTGCATCACCGGAGGTACTTATATGACCGAGCAGTCGAGTTTTCACTCATTTTCTCATTCCATCTTATTTCCTTTCGGCGGCTAGGGTTTGGAGAACGCGAGAGCACTATAGAAACTATCAATCTACAAGGTTTTTGAGTTCCTAACATCGATCAATCATCCCTTGATCTTCTTCGATCATCCAAATCAAGGTAAGATTTTCAAGATCTTAGTTTTGGGGTAATTGGGGCTTTTGAGGAATTTTTTTCGTTTAATCCAAACTAGCTTAGATTAGTGATGAATTATCGATGATTTAATTATATTCTACTAATTTTGTTGTTATTCCATGGTTGAATTGCTAGCGATTCGTCGTTTAGTTGAGTTCCAAATTGATGCCTTCAAGGTGTCCGGTAGAATGTCATAGAGGGGATTCAGGTGTTCTACAATATTTTTCCTCATGTGAACGTTGATCGAATGATGACATGACATTAGGGTCGAGTTCCTTGCAAAGAGCCTGTGTTGAACCCTTACATTCATCGTCTTCATATTCTAACATAAAGGTTCCCGAGTTTTCTAATCGACCGTGTTCTTCGGAGTATTCGCGAGTGATTACCGAGGCAAGTACCTTGCCATACGAATTATATTCCTCGCAATTTCTTACGTAATAAGTGTGTATCATTTTATTTTGAATGAATGTTTCCTCGCAATTGATAACCTCATTTGCTCCGTGTTTACGGGGATAAAAATGATATGTGGTTTGATTCTTGTGGTGGTTGTTCAGAGTACGTTCGACTTTGTGACTTTTCGTGATATTGATATATGTGAACTGGGGTATAAAACCCTTTTGGTTGCAATATTGATTGTCCTATGGATTCTATGGATGTGAATTAGTATGTGATTTGCCTCGAACGTATGTGGTTGAGATTGTATGAAATGTTGATTGAATTTTGTTTGGTTTGTCAACGTGAATATGTGCTTATTTAATGTTCCGTATCAAAGTCGAGGAGGGCGGGGAGTGTCGTCGGGTCATGTACGCTGCAACGAGCGGTTTCTATCTAGTGGTGAACAACGATGTCACATAATGCGCGAATTCAAGGGGCGGCTTCGGTCGTGGAGTGACGTCAGTGCGGTGACATAGTTTCAAGGGGTGGCCCCATCAGATAGTAAATGTCTGTGCATGACTTGTGTCAATGTGCGGCTCGTGACATGATTCAGAGCAGAGGATACTTGTATAATACTTGTATGATAGTCATGTTGGGATTCGGTGATTAAAAACGAGTTACGCAGCGGAAAATAAACCGGTCCAACCAGATAAAACCAAACCCCAAAAATGGGCCGATCAAGCATCGTATAACCGAATATAAATAACGAGGATGATAATTAAAGAATACTTACCCTCGTAGTCCTTTGATAATATAATCTTCGAAGGAAAAACCCGAGCAAGCCTTTTCCCGGTTACCGACACGAACACGAATCCAATTCGTTGTAGCTTGTTGAATGATCCAACACCGAAAATGCCGAATGTCTCTACTTCACATGCATCGGATATTGATCGGAAAAATAGTATGCCAATTCGTTCACAAAGAACACGGCTAGGAATCGACACAATATTTTTCTTCTCTTCTCATCTTCCTTTTCTTTCTCTCTAAGATGAACAACAAAAATTACAAGAAAAATATTCTTTCCTCCCCACTAAACCCACGGCCAAAACTAGAATTTTAGTGTGTGTGTGTGTGTGTGTGTATTTTTCTTCACACGTCATAATGAGAAGATATTACATTATATAATGGAGATGAGATCAAAATGATGAGATATGAAATCTCATCCTTTTGTCCTCAATCCATTAAACAATTAAACACACCACACACACCACATGGAAGGAAGGAAAGACGCGGGGGGCTGGGGGGCTACATTGTTTGGTGAGAAAACGAGCCGAGCCACTCGGTTCGTGTACCAGACCTTCGCATGTCTAGTCCGTTAAATACACTTTGTTTTATCCCAAATGTATTTATACTTAATTAATTAATCCGATTAATTAATTTTATCAAATATAAAATTATAAAAATATATTTCCAAGAAATAATTTTTTATGAATTAAATTAATCACCCGGTAATTAATTTTCACTAGACCGCATGATTTATCAAATAAATCAAATTAGATATCTAATATCCAATATTAATGAAAAGATACTAAATACATATTTATCCATCAAATATCATTGTGCGCGACTCCGTAGGTCCGTCTTAGTCGGCAATGGGAGGAACCAGGGAGTACGGGTAACACTTAGACAGTCTAGTGCTCCGTATCGTAACTCAACTAAGATCGAATGATCAGATCATTCGAAAACCATTATGTCGTGACTACCGTATACGTATAAACCCTTCAATCATATCTTCCGGTCAAGTATTAGGGTCACGGTAAAGTCAAACCCTACTGTAACTTGACTCTATGCTTTCAGTTAATGCAAACCGAGATCATCGAGCTCTCGTGTACCAAATACAACTAGCTCTAAATACTTTGGCCAAAGACTTATAATCTCATTTTCCATTGACTGCATAAGACATTTACCTGCTCCCTTACAGGAGAAAGAATCTTGGTATCCAGTAGAAGCTGCTACTTGCCCACTAAGTTGCATTTCGAGGTTGACGCCACCTACTGGCGATTGGATCGAACTACTCTAATGACTAAGTTAATGTCACAAGCACATCTCCTACTGAAACCTCAAGTCAAAGGTCCACGTATACCTATCACAACCTTTTGATTCAGTCAATGACAAAACCTGAGTGATATCCATGTGACCGAATCGAGGTGAGTCATGTTCGAGTATTCTAATCCCATTAACATACCTATAACGTGTGCTCCCACTAACCCGTAGTGAAGACAGGCACTCCACATGTCAAAGTACACGTTATACAAGTCTTTTCTAAACTTACTGCCCAGTTAAGTTTTATCGACTTACGAACCAGTTATGCATTCGAGCCCTAAACACTTCCAATGTCTATATCCTTATCTCCATAAGGAGTAGAATGTTTGCTCTCAAATACAAGGACTATTATTCTTTATACCAAATCACAATGCCAGTGATATATAATAATATAGAAATTATAATTGCCTTATTTAATATTCATAATAATAATAATACAATGCTCTCACTCTCTCATCCTCTGAGTGGCATTCAAGGTCATATTCCTAACAATCTCCCACTTGCACTGAATGCCACAAACTATGGTATCTAATACCCATACTCTCCAGATGTCTCTCTAAGACCTTCTGAGATAGTGGCTTGGTAAGCGGATCAGCAACGTTATTTGCTGTGTCTACTCTCTGCAATATAACATTCCCTTCCTGAACCATTTCTCTAACAAAATGATAGTTTCTCGCAATATGTTTGGTATTATGGTGAGCCCTAGGCTCCTTAGCCTGTGCAACAGCTCCATCGTTGTCATAAAACAGCGTCACGGGCTTCTCCGCATTAGGAACCACTTGAAGTTCCTCAGTGAACTTCTTAATCCAAAAAGCTTCTTGAGCAGCCTCCGTGGCTGCCTGATATTCGGCTTGACATGTAGAGATAGCAGTCAAACTTTGCTTGGCACTTCTCCAAGAAACTGCCCCACCATTCAGAGTAAAGATATATCCTGATGTGGACATATGAGCATCCATGTCCCCCGAAAAAATCTGAGCCTATATAACCCATCACTCTAAGTTCTCCACTGCCATATGTAATAACCAAGTCTTTAGTCCTCCTTAGGTACTTAAGAATATTCTTTACAGTAGTCTAATGTTCTTGACCTGTATTTGACTGAAACCGGCTTACTACGCTCATAGCATAGGCAATGTTCGGTCTAGTGCAAATCATAGCGTACATGAGGTACCTTGCTCATTTCCTTTCTGTCTTCCTCACTTCGAGGACACATATCTAATGAAAGTTTTGCACCATGTTGCATAGGTAGAAACCATCTTTTGGAATCTTCCATCTTAAATCGCTTCAGGGTCTTTTCTTTATAGATGGCTTGGGAAAGACCTAACATTCTTTTCGCTCTATCTCGGTAGAGGCGAATACCCAGAATATAGGTAGCTTCTCCCAAGTCCTTCATTAAGAACTCTTTAGAAAGCCAAGCTTTCACAGAACTGAGCATTCCTACGTCGTTTCCTATAAGTAGAATGTCAACTACATATAGTATATTAAGAACACAATTTTGCTCCCACTAACCTTCTTGTAAATACAGGGCTCCTCTTCGTCTTGGACAAAATCAAACTCTTTGACTGTCTCGCTAAAATGAAGATTCCAACTCCACGAAGCTTGCTTCAGTCCATAAATGGAACGCTGAAGTTTACATACTTTATGGAATCCATTTAGGAATGTCGTTTTCACATCCATTTGCCATATTTCATAATCTAAATGGGTTGCTATGGCAAGCATAGTGTGAATAGACTTAATCATATCTACAGGCGAGAAGGTCTTGAAGTAATCGATTCCTTCTCTTTGGGAATAACCCTTTGCCACAAGTCTGGCCTTATAGATATCAACCTTGCTATCTCCATCAGTCTTTATTTTATAGATCCATTTGTTTCCAATAGGCATTATGCCCTTAGGACGATCTACTAAAGTCCAGACCTGATTAGCATGCATTGAGAGTATCTCAGCTTCCATAGCTTCTTGTCACTTAGCGGAGTCAATATCTACCATCGCTTGATCGTACGTAGAAGGATCATTCTCTTGACTATTTTCTGTCATCTTATGGACACCCAGTTCCTCTTGATGCAGATAGCCATACCTCTTAGGTAATTGAGAAATTTTACTAGACTTGCGAGGTTGTGTTTATATTTCAGAAGGTTCGGCTCTAATATCTTGCACATGTGTCTCTTTTGGTGTTTCTCTTATTTCTTACAAAGAAATATTTCTACCTGCACCTCCTTCCTGAATAAACTGATTTTTCAGGAAGTGTGCTTATATAGCAACGACGATCCTATGATCTTCGTGCATGTAGAATAGATATCCCATGGAATCCCCTGGATATCCTATGAAATGACCTTTCACAAACCTAGCTTCCGATTTCTCTACTTTAGTCTTCTTGACATAAGAAGGGCATCCCCAAATCCTAATGTGATTAAGACTTGGTTTCCTACCTCTCCACATCTCATGTAGAGTCTTAGGAACGGATTTGGAAGGATATCTATTCAAGATATGCGCAGCAGTAAGGAGCGCGTGTCCCCATAGATAAATCGTTAGATAAGTATAGTTAAGCATGGAGCGAACCATGTCTAAAAAGGTTCGGTTCCTTCTTTATGATACACCATTTAATTGTGGAGTAGCTGGAGCAGTGAATTGTCACACTATTCCTAGTTCTTTTAAGAACTCATCAAACTCGGTACTCATGTACTCACCACCTTGGTCTGACCAAAGAGTCTTAACACGGTTACCTGTTTGATTTTCAACTAGGGCTTTAAATTCCTTGTATTTATCAAAAGCTTTAGACTTATGTTTCATTAAGTACACGAACCCATACCTAGTATGGTCATCAGTGAATGTAATGACATACTGAAAGCCATCTTGTGCCACTTCAAAAGGGCCACATACGTCGGTATGGATCAATCCAAGTTTTTCAGCAGCTCTTTCAAAAGTCCCTGCGAAGGGTAAATTAGTCATTTTGCCTTGAAGGCAAGATTCAGAAGTTGGATAGGGATCTAATCCCAATGGACCCGTAAGCCCAGATTTCTCCATTTTATGAACCTTGGTCTGACCAATATGACCAAGTCTAAGATGCCACTTTAGTGCTTAGTTTGTTTCATCCCTACCACGCTTCCTAGTTATAGTGTTCCAGGTTGTTTTATTCTTTAGATTCAAAGGGTATAAACTATTTAATAATGTAGTAGTACCAACCAACTTATTTTTGAAATAAATATGACATGACCCATCTCCAATAAAGAAGTGAAATCTCTTTCGGTCCATGACCGGAATTGATACAATATTCTTGTGCCCCTTGGGCAAAACAAGTACATCATCTAAAGTAAGAATAAAACCAGATTCTAAATTCAACATAAGGGATCCAATATCAGAAGCCTCGACGCTATATCCACTTCCGACGGTGACCATCACCTCCCCTGAATCCAGCTTCCACTTCGTTCCAGATCCTGATTCATTGTACAAATGTGAGAACTCGCACCGGAATCAAGTATCGAAGAAGTAGAATATACATTTACAGAACAATTTATTTCCAAAATCAGTAGTTCCGTACCTGGAGGCGCATTACGGTTAAGCTTTGGACAGTACATCTTCCAGTGGCCTAGCTCACCGCAGTTGAGGCATACATCCATTTTCTTGGCCCCCTTGCTCTTTTGAGCCATTGGAGCCTTGCCCTTTCCTTTACCGATCTTGGCTATTGGACCTAACTGCTTTTTGTTGTTTTTCTTCTTATTCTTGGACTTTCAAGTCCTAGAAGAAATCACAAGTGCAACTTCCTTTCCCTTTGTCTTCATCTGAGACTGGGCAGTCGTCAGTTTGTTCATTAGCCCAGCTAAGTTACATGCAATCTCATTGCAGTCAAATTGGGAAAAGGAGTCAGGAAGTGACTACAGGATAAGGTCAATTTGGAGAGATGCATGCATCTGAAAATCAAGAGCTTCCAATCTCTCAATCATCGAGATCATATTGAGGACGTGGTCCCCAACCCTCTCTCCTTCCTTCATCCTGGCGCCGAATAATTGCTTTGATATCTCATTTGAAAAATTGCATCCTATACAAATTTTCTAGTAAAATAAATTGGCTCAAAACGGCCTTTACAACTCAATCGAACAAAACAAACGATTCACAACTAGGTCCATGAACTACATCCCCATTCAAAATTAATGCAACAATCACATTAAATAAATAGTAATAATGATTAATCTAAATATTGATCTAATCAACAAAAAATAATCCAACAATTAGAATTAATCCAATTAATTCACATAATCGTTAATTTTAATTTGTCCCGGACAAAATAAATATTTTATTAAATTAATTTTCTTAAAATAAAATTACCAAAATTATATTTTAGTAAACTTAAATCTAATTTAATTTGCGGGAAATTAATTTACCAAACAAAATATAAAAACGGAGTCGGAAAACATAAGGCCCGGGCCAAGTCCACGGCCCGCAGTGTCAGTCTCAACCAAAGCGGACCCGGCCAGTGTTGGCGCGCCCCTCTCGGCAGTGCCTTGTCGCCAGCGATCTGGCATCCCCGGCCCAGCTTTGCACGGTCCGGCTATTTTTCCAACTCAGTTTTTCATCCCGAATCCGAAAATAATATTTTTTTAATTTTTATATTACACATTTAAATCAGTTTTTCAAAAGAAATATAGACTTATATTGTAACATAAAATCATGAAAAATAATTTTTAGATGAACAATTAAACATTAACAATTAAAACAATTATGATTCCAAATCATAAAAAATAACCAAGCATTCCAAATGCTAATATCGAATATAAGATCGTAAGACCTCGCTACGATACCACTGTTGGGATTCGATGATTAAAAACGAGTTACGCAGCGGAAAATAAACCGGTCCAACCGGATAAAACCAAACACCAAAAACCGATCAAGCATCGTATAACCGAATATAAATAACGATGATGATAATCAAAGAATACTTACCCTCGTAGTCCTTTGATAATATAATCTTCGAAGGAAAAACCCGAGCAAGACTTTTCCATGTTAACGACACGAACACGAATCCAATTCGTTGTAGTTTGTTGAATGATCCAACACCGAAAATGCTGAATGTCTCTACTTCACACGCATCAGATATTGATCCGAAAAATAGTATGTCAATTCGTTCTCAAAGAACACGGCTAGAAATCGACACAATTTTTTTCTTCTCTTCTCTTCTTCCTTTTCTTTCTCTCTAAGATGAACAAGAAAAATTACAAGAAAAATATTATTTCCTCCCTACTAAACTCACGGCCAAAACCAGAATTTTAGTGTGTGTGTGTGTGTGCTTTTCTTCACACGTCATAACGAGAAGACATTACATTATATAATGGAGATGAGATCAAAATGATGAGAATGAAATCTCATCCTTTTGTCCTCAAGCCATTAAACAATTAAACACACCACATGGAAGGAAGAAAAGGGGGGAGGGGGGGGGCTACATTGTTTGGTCAGAAAATGAGCCGAGCCACTCGATTCGTGTACCGGACGTTCGCGTGTCTAGTCCGTTAAATACACTTCGTTTTATTCCAAATGTATTTATACTTAATTAATTAATCTAATTAATTATCAAATATAAAATTATGATAATATATTTCCAAGAAATAATTATTTATGAATTAAATTAATCACCCGGTAATTAATTTCAAATCACTAGACCGCATGATTTATCAAATAAATCAAATTAGATATCTAATATCCAATATTAATGAAGAGATAGTAAATACATATTTATCCATCAAATATCCTTGTGAGCGACTCTGTAGGTCCATCTTAGTCGGCAATGGGAGGAACCAAGGAGTATGTGTAACACTTAGCCAGTCTAGTGCTCCGTACCGTAACTCAACTAAGATTGAATGATCAGATCATTCTAAAACCATTATGTTGTGAATTAGAGCTGTCAAAATTCGGTTTTGATTTTTTTTTTTTTGCAGGAACCGAACCCGAACTGAATTATGTATTTCAGATTCGGTTTCATGTTTTTTTATCTGGAACTGAACACAATCCGAACCAAAAATTTCTATTCGGTTCCGACAATATTTCGGTTTTAGTTTTTCATGTTTATATGGATATATTCACGTGCTTCAATCTATAAAATTTAATTTTAAACAACAATAGTTAATTTAAAAGCAAGGCTTGACTCCATTTTAAATTTCTAAACAACAATAGTTCAATTAAAAACAAGATACTGAAGATACAATGTTGAATATTAAGTTGATACAATAAAAATATCAAATAAAATGAAGCAGGAAAAGAGTAACTTGAACTTCAATAAATTAAGTAAGGTGGTATACTTCTAGAATTTTTTTATGTTTCTTTATAAACTAACTAATAAAAATAAAAAAATAGGTAAATAAGTAATTTCGGGTTTTTGTGATTTTTTTTGGCAGAAACCGAACCCGAACCGAATTTTTAAATTCGGGTTCGATTCCAAAAATACATATTTTAAACATCAGGAACCGAACTGAACCGAAAATTTCGGTTCGGTTCCGGCCGGTTCCATGGGTTTCGGGTTGAAAATTCTCAGCCCTATCGTGAATACCGTATACGTATAAACCCTTCAATCATGTCACAATCAAGTATTAGGATCACGGTAAAGTCAAACCATACTGTAACTTGACACTATGCTTTCAGTTAATGCAAACCGAGATCATCGAGCTCTCTTGTACCAAATACAACTAGCTCTAAATGCTTTGGCCAAAGACTTATGATCTCATTTGCCATTAACTGCATAGGACATTTACCTGCTCACTTACAGGAGAAAGAATTCTATCTTGGTATTCAGTAGAGACTGCTACTTGCCCACTAAGTTGCATTTCGAGGTTGACCCCACCTACCGGCGATTGGATCGAACTACTCTAATGATTAACTTAATGTCACAAGCATATCTCCTACTGAAACCTCAAGCCAAAGGTCCACGTGTACCTATCACAAATTTTTGATTCAGTCATTGACAAACCTTGAGTGATATCATGTGACCAAATCGAGGTGAGTCGTGTTCGAGTATTCTAATCCCATTAACATACCTATAATGTGTGCTCCTACTAACCCTTAGTGAAGACAGGCACTCCACATGTCAAAGTACACGTTATACAAGTCTTGTCTAAACTTATTGCCCATTTAAGTTTTATCGACTTGCGAACCAGTTAAGCATTCGAGCCCTAAACATTTCCAGTGCCCATCTCCTTATCTCCGTAAGGAGTAGAATATTTGCTCTCAAATACAAGGACTATTATTCTATATACTGAATCACAATGCCAGTGATATAAAATAATATAGAAATAATAATTACCTTATTTAATATTCATAATAACAATACAATGCTCTCACTCTCTCATCCTCTGAGTGGCATTCGAGGGCATATTCCTAACAAGTCAAGACCCTGATACCAAATTAAATCTTGTTTTTGAATCCTGATATGAACCTTTTTAGAATAATAGTATCAGTAAAAAAATTAAAGGGTTAAACTACCAAGGGCTTCCGACGGGATCTCCGAGGGTTAGTCAGTCCTTGATGGTCTTGAGCAGAATTTGACTGTGAAAGCACCTATTGGGTCGAGGACTCCGAGAGCTTTTGAAACTACTTAATGTTTGCAAATTAGGTCAAGGACCCCGAGAGATTTTGAAACTACTTTATAAAGTATTACCATTCGATTTTCGAACCTTCTTGAATCATTTAAATCGGTCCGAGTCAATAATGGAATATTTAAACTATTTTTCTAAAATATTCTTCAAAGGTACTTCTAAATGATTGAACTAATTCTCTTGACTCAATGGGGCATTCCAGAAGACCTTGTACTTCTACTTCTCTTATTTTATGAATGGTTGGTATTATTGCGTATGTGTACATCATTTGGTGATGTGTGGGTCTTGTGATTTGTGTTGTATTTATGAATCATTTGGATTGGTGTGAATATTTCTCATATATCTTGTATATTATACTTGCACTAGAAAAATTCCAGTTTGCTAAACCCCGGGTATTCAGGGGTGGGTGCCTGGTATGCATTCAGGTCTTTGCAGCTCGGTAGTGGTCACTGGATCGGCTTGACATAGGATGAAGGGCAACGATGCTAATCACACAAGAGTCAACATCTTTTTTCTTTCGTCTCTATTGTGATCAAGGGATATCTTTGTTGATTAATCACATTTGCATGGTGCGGTTATGTTATTGAATTGAATTATTATTATTCTTATGCGTTAAAAATTTAGCATTGATATGGAGTTGTTGACCATGATGGTCTTTTGTACTGTCGAGTGACCTTCTCGGTCAGTTGTCGCATCTTTTGAACTCGGTGGTAATTTGTATTGTTGTAATTTAAGGTGTCTAGCTTGGTAGATCCTTATGAGAAGGATCTACGGCACTGTGATATTTTCGGTTTGAAACAGGGGTGTTACAGGCTCCTGGTTTTATGGTCCATGAGGAAAGTATTTTGAGATTCCAGGGTAGACTTTGTGTATTGAATGACTTAGAGTTGAGGCAAAAGATACTTCGGGAAGCTCATGCTACACCTTACTCAATCCATCCGGTGTGATACCCATAGCAAATAAACCGGGTGATTTTATATTTTGTGAACCGTCAGATAAATTCGGTCATCGTGTTGGAGTTGAGAATTATATCACCCCGTATTGTTTAGAGCGATGAGCTTGAAATTTGTAATTTGCGAAGTGTTAATATATATTTTATACATAATGTTTTGTATGTCTCCGTCGTGTCAACATTCATCGGGATGAAATAGAGATAATGATCCGGATAATTATGATAATATATATATATATATGAGATACACACTCTCTAATATATATATATATATATATATATATATATATATATATATATATATATATATAACCGCCCTATACAAAAAGAGAGAAAGAGGAGATAAGAAGGGAACAAGGGTCGCGAACAACCCTGGAAAACAGATAAAGAAGAGAGAAGAAGAAAGAGAAGAAAAAAATAATGAAATGAAGAAACAGGAAAAGAAAGAAAGAGAGAAGGAGCAGGAGAGAGATACCCGAGAAGGGTTCCGCCGCCAAGGAGATTTCTTCACAATCTATATATCGATTTGTTCGTGTTGATGAGTAGATCGTGAATATATATTTAGTTTTTCAAACCGAGGCCGGAATAGCCGGAACGGGGCCGAAACCGCCGATCGACGTCGGGTCCCCGTACGGCCGTTTGGGCTGTCGGAACTTGAAACCGTTTACACCGTTAGGGAGCCCTCTTAACGAGCTTCATCCTTCTAGTTTTAGTTTTCGGATTCGGTCGAGTTTTATAGTGTGTGTTGTGTGTGCTGGTGTGTGTGTATGTGTGTGTGTGTTGTATGTGTGTGTTATGTGTGTGCTATGCGTGTATGTGTGTGTTATTGTGTGTGCGTGTGTGTGTGTGCTTTGTGTGCGGGTGTGTGTATACTTGTGTGGGATGAAAATGGGTGTGGTTACGGACCTTGACGATTCGGGTGTGTTTTTACGTGTAATAATGGTGTTAGTCGATGTTAAAGAAGCTTCCGGTGAGGTTACGATAGACGGGAGACGTGAAAACGATTATTTGATAGTCATATAAAGTTTTGGGGTGGAAAACATAAATTTTGAAAACCCAGGCTATGCCATTTGAGAATTAGAAATAAAGTTGGACTTGATTGAAGTTTTCTAAATCTTCAATTTAACCTCAATACTTTAATATTTTCTTTAAAAGTGTATAAACTTCTTGGTTTCAATCCAAAATGGGTCAAACGACTGCCAAATGGATCCTAATTCGAAACAAAACATTCTAACACCCCAATAACGCGCAGAGTGTGTCCGTATTTATGTCTCACCCAGACTCGGCTAAATTAGAATGTGGAGTTCTAACGGTTATATAAATATTAACCCGTTAATCATATAATATGATCCGTTTTAGGTTGAAGGTCTGGCTAATCGCTCAGTCTATTTTTCTTGTCAATCGAACCTTTTCCATTCGTTGGAATGCCAGGCAAGTACTTTAATTACGTTTGATGTACTTTGTGTGAGTGAATATGTGAAAAATGTGTTTTCTGTGAAATGTGGAAATATCATAAAATGTGGTTTCAAAAAAGTAGTGATTTCTGTGGTTCATGACATGTGTAATCAGCGGAAGTGTGAATTTGTGGATATTCAGTATCATTGCGCATTGACATGAAATAATATGTCATAAACATGCGTTGCAGAGCGGAAAATAATGAATATGTGAAAAATATGGTTGTTGTGAAAGGTGGTAATTTCATAAAATGTGGTTTCAGAAGTGATAATTTCACGAAATATGATTTATGTGGTTTGTGACATGTGTGATCAGCGGAAACGTGAATTTGCGGATATTCAGTATCATGGCGCATTGACATGAAATAATATGTCATAAACATGCATTGCTGAAAGCGGAAAAATCCAAGTAAGCGACTTGGGTTGGCCAAAAGATCCAAGCGAAATGGGCCCATGTGCGTGAGTCATGGCATGCATGGGAATTGCATTGCATTGCATATACAATAATGATGATTGTGGTGTTGTATTCCAGAATATATGTGATGGCACTGTGATGTGGTTGTTTATTCACTTGTGGTACATATTCATGAATCGTTGTACTTGCACCGGCTGTTTGCTGACCCCTTCTGGGGTGAATATACTTGTTGTGTATTCAGGTGCAGGTCTTAGTGGCGAACCGGCGCAGGAAGGACACGAGGATGGCGAGCAACATTGATATCATGTACTATTTTGATTATGGGGTCATCCTATTGTGAACCGAGTCATGTTTTGCCTTGTGCTCGCACGAGTACTGTCGGGTAATATGGTTGTTTGTGGTTCAGTCATTTTGATGATGTTATTGTGGCAGTTGGAGTCTCACAGAACAATGTATTGTTGAGTGTCGTAATGTTAATGGTTTGAAGTTGAGTACTGTCAATGTATGTGTGGATTTATGTTGGTCTCAGCCTGGTAGGTTCTCCAAAAAGAATCTACGGCACTGTAATTTCTCTGTAAATCACGGGGGCATTATAGATTGTGGTATCGGAGCATAGGTTTATGGATACCTAGGCTGTTGGTGTTTTGGGTTGGTCAAAGTTGAGTCGGTCGTCTGTTTATGATATCACTGGGTTATTGCTACCTCATGCGACCTGCGCTGTAAGTTCTTCTGATCCCCAAAATTTTCTTTTAAATTATTTTAGTCCTGAACATATGGATTTTAAGTCCTTTGTGTGAGCCGTATTCTGTTGGGCCTGTGTTCATTGGCTTCTGATCTTATCAGAACCCTGCGGGAAACCAGAGTAATCAGTTTGTATTTCTTCGAACTGTGTCCATTATTTTTCCTTCATGTAGATGTTTGTGTAACTTGAGCCTACAGGCATATGGAGATGGTAAGTCTCTCGATTATAAGTCCCTCTTAGTTGTGCGGTGATTGTGTGGTGCTGATTCGATCAACCTTGGCCGAGGGGCTAGAACTTGGTGGTGGTATTAGGGTTTTGATATGTACAATGCGTATACGGTCCGGGTGAAAATAGTTATACAGCGTATTTCTGAAAATTGGGAATGTGATCGATTCCTATATTCTTTTAAGAATGAGATTTTTAAGTATCAATTTTAACCGTTGCGGGAGTATGTTTAAAGTGGGGTTTGAAACTCTTTCAAATGTAGAAAACCTACGATGTAATATCGGTATATCAAAAGAGTATGTATTCGGTGGAAAATCTTTTCTTTTCGAGTAAACAATTAGTAGAAGAAGAAGGATCTTCATTTTATCTAAGTTCCAAGTAATTTTTCAAAATATTTCGAATTATAGACACCTTCGAAAATCTTAAAAGTATAAATTGTTTTGTGCATTAGTTAAAAATGATTTCAAGATCGACGTGTAAAATAAAGCCTCCTCTTCCAATAAGAGTAAAGTAACTACAAATTTTGGCGAAACATAGCTTGCCCTGTTATTTTGCTGGTACCATAGTCGTAAGTTGTGGGATCCTGTGTCATGCTTGGACACGCGTTTGGTTGCGATTCAGATTGTTGCGTGTTTGTTGTCTTAGTGGGGGTATGCTTGTGATGGTGAATTTTGGTTGGTATAGGTATGGCGCGCGCTATTGTACAAAATTGGCGCACGCTACCTTATGGATAGCGCACGCTAATCTGTCCGGCATATAAACCGGACAGCAATCGTGATTTTATCATTTCCACTCTTTTCTTTTCTCCGCGGGTGACACCACAGTGTGAATCGAAGGCGACTAGCGTTCGTGATCTTGGCCGATTTTGTTCCGTTTAAAGGTGTTTTGGAGTATAACATTATATAATCTATTGCTCCTCGTCGGATCAAGCCAATTCCTTGATCTCTCTTGAGCTAACCATTTTGAAGATTTTGTTCTTGATTTTATTTTCAACCCGACTCTGATGAATCAATTGATGTTAAATGTTGTTGTTGGTCATGTCATATGAATGGTATATCCACAACTCCGACTTGTTCAACTCAGTTGATAATTCTAAGGATTCTGAGGAACCATGAACAATTAACGTTCGATCAAATGTCCATAAACTATCGGTGGACAAAGAAAACGATCAAGGGGTGTCCCATACCCCAGATGATGGCATGTTATGCTTTCATAATACATCGGAATTGTTGATGCTTCTGACTATTGTGGCTTTGTTTCTCTTTATCTTCTTATTTTCCATCTCTAACTTGGTAGTTCTACGTCTTGAGGACAAAAACTCCATTTGAGGGGGGAAGAGTATAATAATCGGGATTCTTGCGCTTGTACAATGTAGGGCCTTGGACCCTTATGTTTGACTCTGTTGTCGCACTGCAGAATTGAAAGTTCGGTGGTACTGAGATGATGGGCTTAATGTCTGAGCCTATCGTAATTATGGTTTCCGTCATGTATTGGTTTCAAGATCTCATTGTATAACCCCATTGTCGTTGAATATTGAACCATATTTACTTGGTAACTTATGATCCTACCCGAGCAAACTATATCTAATTGTGTTGTGCTTTACTTTGATTTCAACTTGTGCTGT
The DNA here is from genome assembly GCA_033398695.1 of Orobanche coerulescens. Classification (NCBI taxonomy): domain Eukaryota; kingdom Viridiplantae; phylum Streptophyta; class Magnoliopsida; order Lamiales; family Orobanchaceae; genus Orobanche; species Orobanche coerulescens. Next base: position 39,599,792 of record CM065811.1, read on the forward strand.
TAACTGAATCGCGTCACTACCAAGAAATTCTCGTGATGTTAGTGGTAATTCCGCATTTGTCAGAATGCTTAGAGATTTGGTCATTCGACCTTATGAAGTTGTTTGTTATATTATTACCTTATTTTCATTGTTCTACATTTCGGGGACAAACTTCTTTCAATTAAAGTGCATCATAATACCCGAATTTTGACTTCTGTATGTTTCCATCCTATCGACTCACTTATGTTCGTCGATACCTGCTGAATGTGTTCTGTTCTTCGGTCCTTTCCGTTCGAACGAGTTGTGACATTGTTTCAGATTAGTCCATTTACAGTTGTGACTTTTCCCAAATTTGGTACAGCCCTTGTGAGTCCTATGCAAAGTGAATATCTTGTAATTCTTACCAGCCCACTCAATGTCCTGAGTTGAGGCGTCAACTGCGGGATTGTCGTCGAATCGTTCAATCATTGTGGTTCGACTGTTGTTGCTCGATCTCGCATCGTGATTCTCGAGTATCTGATTTCCTTAAGATTCGGGTACTCGTCCCAACAAGTTATCTTCCAAACATTTGAGGTTGTCGGAATTATATATTTTGTTCAGCGTTAAGCCCGCATTTTGATTGTTGTACTATTTGGATTATCTACCATAATGGTTCATGATCATTGCACTTCGTAAATATTCTTGCATATTGAATCGGACTGCAGCAACCTTGTATGACATGGAGTTTGGTGTCTGCTGTTGATAGTAGATAACGTGTGTCATCTAATGTTTGCCTTGCCTTGATTTTTTCATGTCCTAAGTTTTGGGACGAAACTTATTCCAAAAGAAGAGGGGTGTAATAATTTTATTTTCCCGTTAGCCCCTTCTATTTTGATTTATTTATTTCCTTCGGTTCGCTAGTCTTGATGATCAACATATGATAGTCATCGTGTCTTGACATCAAGTGGGAGTACCGAGAATCCATGAGTGCATCTTTTGGCTTGACCAATATTTTGGTCGTATTCGTACCATGAATTAACTCGATCCTTATTAGGTATCCTTGCAAGTGTATCGCTAAGATTTTATTTTTTTCTATTATCTTTGTTGTTGCGGCGAGAGCAAAATTGACACTGAATGACGGAGGCGCCATAATAGCGGCTGCTAAGAAACAACTGTAGCACCGCTAGGACCGCCGACTTAAGATCGGTTTGATATGTATATAAGGTCCCGAGAGGTATTCCCATAGTAAACTTAAGGCGCTAACCGAGAGGAAGCGGTTGAATGATCTACTAAGCATACCCGTTGTTTAGAGCATATCAACTATCTAGAGGCCGTAGCTCAATTTCATCGAGATGCAAGTCAGACTATGTATGAAGCAGCTACACGAGAACGTGAGCATGCTGCGCAATTAGAAGCTCAGTTGGCTACAGTACGACGTACTCTTCGAGAAAGGGAGACCCAGTACACTCAAGCGAAAGGGGCCCTCCAGGATCAGATCCAGCAAGAAAGGGAAATAATACGAGCCAACGCTGAGGAAATCCTTGCTATCCTCCCAGCGGCCCCAATTCCGGGCGCAGAGGCTGAAGAGGATCCCGAGAAAGATCCCGAAAAGGACCCGGAAGAAGAGGTCAAAGACAACTCTGTCGTCGTTAACCCATTAGCTATGTTTAATGGGGCATGCTGTGTACCGATATTTTCATATAAATGTGTACTGATGTAATGTTTGCGATTTAAAAAATTAAATTTTGTATGGATATGATTGGTGACTCGGACATATATTTCAACAACCCTCGTCCGTTTCAAGTTTAGAGGACGAAACTTCTTATTAGGGGGGAAGGATGTGATACCCCGTAGCAAATAAATCGGGTGATTTTATATTTTGTGAACCGTCGGATAAATTCGGTCATCGTGTCGGAGTTGAGAATTATATCACCCCGTGTTGTTTAGAGTGATGAACTTGGATTTTGTAATTTGCAGAGTGTTAATATATATTTTATACATAATGTTTTGTACGTCCCCGCCGTGTCAACATTCATTGGGATGAGATAGAGATAATGATCTGGATAATTACGATGATATATACATGAGATACACACTCTCATATATATATATATATATATATATATATATATATATATGTGTGTGTGTGTGTGTGTGTGTGTGTGTATTTATATATATATGTAACTGCCCTATACAAAAAGAGAGAAAGAGGAGATAAGAAGGGAAGAAGGGTCACGAACGACCCTCGAAAACAAAGGAAGAAGAGAGAAAAAGAAAGAGAAGAAAAAAAACGAAATGAAGAAACAAGAAAAGAAAGAAAGAAAGAAAGAAAGATACCCTAGAAGGGTTCCACTGCCAAGGAGATTTCTCCGGTAAAACTTCACAATCTATATATCGATTTGTTCGTGTTGACGAGTAGATCGTGAATATATATTTAGTTTTTCAAACCGAGGCCAGAATAGCCGGAACGGGACTGAAACCGCCGCTCGACGTCGGGTCCCCGTATGGTCGTTCGGGCTGTCGGAACTTGAAACCGTTTACACCATTAGGGAGCTCTCTTGACGAGATTCATCCTTCTAGTTTTAGTTTTCGGATTCGGTCGAGTTTTATAGTGTGTGTTGTGTGTGCTGGTGTGTGTGTGTACGGGTGTGTGTGTTGTATGTGTGTGTTATGTGTGTGTTGTGCGTGTATGTGTGTGTTATTGTGTGTGCGTGTGTGTGTGCGTTGTGTGCGGGTGTGTGTGTACTTGTGTGATAAAAATGGGAGTGGTTACGGAACTTGCCGATTCGGGGCATCAGTGTGTTTTTACGTGTAATAATGGTGTTAGTCGATGTTAAAGAAGCTTCCGATGAGGTTACGATAGACGGGAGACGTGAAAACGACTATTTGATAGTCATATAAAGTTTTAGGGAGGAAAACATAAATTTTAAAAACCCAGGGCCATGCCATTTGAGAATTAGAAATAAAGTTGGACTTGATTGAAGTTTTCTAAATCTTCAATTTAACCCCAATACTTTAATATTTTCTATAAAAGTGTATAACCTTCTTGGTTTTAATCCAAAATGGGTCAAACGACTGCCAAATAGATCCTAATTCGAAACACAATATTCTTACACCCCAATATCGTGCAGAGTGTGTCCGTAATTATGTCTCACCCAGACTCGGCTAAATTAGAATGTGGAGTTCTAACGGTTATATAAATCTTAACCCGTTAATCATATAATATGATCCGTTTTAGGTTGAAGGTCTGGCTAATCGCTCAGTCTATTTTTCTTGTCAATCAAACCTTTTCCATTCGCTGGAATGCCAGGCAAGTACTTTGGTTACGTTTGATGTACTTCATGTGAATGAATATGTGGAAAATGTATTTTCTGTGAAATGTGGGAATATCAGAAAATATGGTTTCAGAAAGTGGTGATTTCTGTGGTTTGTGACATATGAAATCAGCAGAAGTGTGAATTTGCGGATATTCAGTATCATTGCGCATTGACATGAAACAATATATCATAAACATGCGTTGCGGAGTGAAAAATAATGAATATGTGAAAAATATGGTTGCTGTGAAAGGTGGTAATTTCATAAAATGTGGTTTCAGAAGTGATAATTTCACGAAATGTGATTTATGTGGTTTGTGACATGTGTGATCAGCGGAAACGTGAATTTGCGGATATTCAGTATCATGGCGCATTGACATGAAATAATATGTCATAAACATGCATTGCTGAAAGCGGAAAAATCCAAGTAAGCGACTTGGGTTGGCCAAAAGAGCCGAGTGGAATGGGCCCGTGTGTGTGAGTCATGGCATGCATGGGAATTGCATTGCATTACATATACAATAACGATGATTGTGGTGTTGTATTCCAGAATATATGTGATGGCACTGTGATGTGGTTGTTTATTCACTTGTGGTACATATTTATGAATCGTTGTACTTGCACCGGCTGTTTGCTGACCCTTTCTGGGATGAATATACTTGTTGTGTATTCAGGTGCAGGTCTTAGTGGCGAAACGGCGCAGGAAGGACACGAGGATGGCGAGCAACATTGATATCATGTACTATTTTGATTATGGGGTCATCCTGTTGTGAACCGAGTCGTGTTTTGCCTTGTGCTCGCACGAGTACTGTCGGGTAATATGGTTGTTTGTGGTTCAGTCATTTTGATGATGTTATTGTGGCAGTTGGAGTCTCACATAACAATGTATTGTTGAGTTTCGTAATGTTAATGGTTTGAAGTTGAGTACTGTCAATGTATGTGTGGATTTATGTTGGTCTGAGCCTGGTAGGTTCTCCAAAAAGAATCTATGGCACTGTAATACCTCTGTAAATCACGGGGGCGTTACATCCGGGAACGAGTAAGATGTACAAAGATTTGAAGGAAATTTGTGGTGGAATAATATGAAGAATGATGTCACAAAGTTTGTTTTGCAGTGTTCGGCTTGTCAACAAGCCAAAATCGAGCATCAACGACCAGTGGGGTTATTGAAGCCATTTTCTATTCTCGAGTGGAAGTGGGAGGACATCTCCATGGACTTTATCTTCGGAATGCCGAGGATTAAAGTTGGAATGAATATGATTTAGGTAATCATCGATCGATTAACCAAGTCGGCATATTGTCTTGGTATTAAGGACACTTGGGGACCGGCGAGACTGGCTCGGATATTTATAACAGAGATTGTGAGATTGCACGATACACCTAAAACTATCATATCTGATCGAGATGGCCTTTTTGTGTTACATTTAACTTCTCCAATCCCAAGAAACCTCATATCATTCTCAATCACTCTTATCCATGTCTGTTTAGGTCTTCCTCTACCCCTCACCGGCCTATGCGCTCCCAATTCTCCAAGCCTCCACACCAGTGTACCAATTGGCCTCCATCTCACATGTCCGAACCATCTTAACCGATTCTCCAACAGCTTATCCTTTATAGGGGCCACTCGTACTTCTTTCCTAATCACATCATTTCTAAGTCTATCCTTTCTCATATGGCCACACATCTATCTTAGCATACGCATTTCCGCCACATTCATCTTATGCACATGACTATGCTTTATAGCCCAGCATTCAGCGCCATATAAAAGTGCATGCCTAATTGTTGTTCGGTAAAAATTTTCCTTTAATCTGTAAGGTACGCCTTGATCACATAATAACCCCGTTGTGCTCTTCCATTTCAACCATCCCGCCTTAATGCTATGGGCCATGTCACCGTCTAATTCTCCATCCTTTTGAATAATAGACCCAAGATAACAAAATCCGACCCTCATATAACAATCCCATCAAAAGTGATTGTACCCGCCTCTATACTTCCATTTCCACTAAATCTACACTCCAAATATTCAGTCTTACTTCTGCTCAGTCTAAAACCATGAGTTACGAGCGTATTTCTCCAGAGTTCCAACTTTCTTTCAACTCCGTCCGTCGTTTCATCAACCAATACTATATCATCTGCAAACATCATGCATCAAGGAATATCGTCTTGGATTGACCTTGTCAATTCGTCCATGACTATGTCAAAGAGGAAATGACTAAGATCCGAGCCTTGATGCACCCCTATCATAATAGGAAAGTTCTCAGTCATTCTCATGGTAGTACGTACACTTGTACTAGCTCCTTCATACATGTCTCTAATGAAGTCAATATACTTCTTAGATACGCCCTTTTTGGCTAATGCCCACCAAAGTACCTCTCTTGGTACCTTATCACAAGCCTTCTCTAAATCAATAAAAACCATATGCAAGTTTTTCTTCTTATAACGATAGTGTTCCATCATATGTCTCATCAGAAATATTGCTTCCACAGTCGATCTCCCAGGCATAAATCCAAATTGGTTTTCTGATATCTCTACACACTTTTTAAGACGTTGCTCAATCACTCGTTCCCATAATTTCATGGTGTGACTCATCAACTTAATCCCCCGATAATTAGAGCACTCTTGGACATCGCCTTTGTTCTTATATAAAGGGACTAAAGTGCTTTTCCTCCATGCCAGTGGCATCTTGTTGTATTTCCAAATCTTGTTGAAACGTATAGTCAACCATTCGATTCTCCTCTCTCCCAAACACCTCCATCCTTCAATATGTATACCATCTGGCCCTTCTACCTTTTTCGAACCCACTTTCTTTAATGCCATCCATACTTCACCCTTTTGAATTCGTCGCATAAAATCCCGATTAACCAAATTTGAAGCAATACTTACATCCCCAATATCTTCCTCACGTTGTCCATTAAATAGGTTACCAAAGTATGCCCTCCATTATTGGAATATTTATTCCACATATTCATAAATAGAGTTTTGATGATTAAGTTGCTAAACACAACAAAACAACATCGAGGCGAAGCAAAACATCGAAGCAGACGAAGATGCAAAAAGCTGAACAAAATACATGCTTAGCGCACGCCAGTGCTGAAGAATAGTGTTGGCCACTAAGTATACTGGATACAGCTTGGAAAGTGTTTTAAACAGCAAGCTGTACTGTTTTAAATCTGAGTGCGTAGCGGAAGTCTTAAATACAGTAAGTTGCTGTGGATACAGCAACTCGATGTGCAGTGTATACTTAAATAATCACAGTTAAATAAAACAATAAAAGCAGAAGGTAAATAACACAGTATTTAAGTGGTTCGAGGTAAGCCCCTCTACGTCTACTAGTCCTCCACACAGGATTAAAAAATTTATTATAATTACTGCGTACACAACTACGTAATTATAACAACACTTAATAAATATATCGTTCACACAGATTGATATAAAGATCTTAGCTTTCAACCGTTCACACAGATTGTTTTGAGCTAACACTTTGACTGGCTTCTTCACACACAGTTCTGAAGCTTCGTCTTCTTCGATGCAAGTCCTTCACACACAATTCAGGAGAAGCAAAGATTCCTCAATCCACACGGGGCTGATAAGAGTTTGTTCAAAGATAGAACAGGGTTGAACAACAGCTATGACTTTCTGGGCTATAAGCTGATGATGTGTTGTTCAAGGTTTTGAGCACTGTATATCTCTTATATCTGAATAGCAGAAAGCTTGGGGAGATATGTTTTGCTCTGAATATTTCTTGTAAGCTTGATCGTTTGTAAGTCATTCGGTCGTTCAGTAGTTTTTCAGTTGTTGATCAGTAGTTTATGATCTTCAAACTCTGGAGATATATATAGCCATCTGAAATATATCCGTTTGAAATCTATCTGTTGAGGCAAGATTCTGCGACAACTAATATTGACTGAGATCCGGATATTGCGGGATTTTGAAGATCTTCTGACTTACAGTATTTAAATACTTTATCCTTTAGTATTTAAATACTTCTTTATCAACGGGACTTGACTTTTAGCGAATACTGAAGATTCATTCCTGTTCTGTTGAGAGCTGTATGGAATGTATCACTTTATTGATATTCGAGACAGTTTCCATACTTTGGCTTTGCGGGACTTCTTTGCTGTATGATCAATATACTATATTGTAGGGACTGCGAGAAGTCTTCGATACAGGTTTGATACTTGATCAGATTTTCGATACATCTAGAGGCGGTATTCAGGATTTGGCATATTGTCAAAACATACTGACAATACGATCGATACAGGAAAGCATCGATACAGGGATTTGTTATCCCAACAATTTCCCCCTTTTTGATAATTTGCCAAGTCCTTCCGAGTCTTCCTTTCTGAAACCATATGATGTTTATCCAAACATCCTTGATGATGCCAAAACTTTGACACTTAGCGGTTTGAAGTAGGGCAGACTTCTTGGTCTTCTTTCGAATGTTTTGACCTTTAATTTTTGGCTTTTAACACAAAGAACTGCTCGCAGGCAAGTTCAGCTTTTATCAAAAGAAAGTTACATTGAAAGCTTATGATTGGCGCGCAGGCACAATCTTACATTATTTTCTAGATGCATACAACTTAAACTATGAACTGTTCGCAGACAAGTTCTTACAGCTTGTGTATGAAATAGATTTCATAGTATGAATACAGTAAGAATAAATAAAGTGATCAGAAACAAAATGAACACAGTAGATTACGAGTTGTAATCTTTCAAGACAGGCAAACATTTTATTGATATTCAAATAGAGTACAAGGATTGCTGTTTTGAAAGTAAAATTACAATCGAATAATATACTAAGGTATTCCGCTCCTAAAGTCAGAGTGCCTCCATGGTCGCTTTGGATAATTCTTGGTGTTTCGCCACCAGTTCTGATGAGCGTCTTTGTCTCGATTCTGATAAATTGCACGTCTTTCATAAGATTTATCAAAGACTAGGATCCAGTCCTCTGGATGGGTCACCAAGTCACCATTTCGATGCTTTGACTTCATCTGCTGCTGTAGCGGGAACGTTCCTTCTTCTAGCTTCTTCTTAAATTCCTCGGTGGCTTCCTGTACCGTTCTGCATCTATTGAATAAGGTGGAATCCCTGATAAGTACAACGAAGTATCGTAGCAGTTCATTTCTCCTCCAATTCTTGATCTCTGCAGCAGTCGGCTGTCGGTCAGTCGGGAGGTTCAAAGAATGAGGCTTTTGAACAAAGCTTTTCCAAGGATACTTAGGATCCTGGAATTCTGGTCTATCTCCCTGTATCCTCACGTTTGGTGTTGAGATACGGGCTATATCAGCAGTGATTGAGTCTTCAAATGGAGCTAAGTACTCTTTTTCTTGCTCCAACCTTGTTCTCCTGGCGGCTTCCCGTGCTTCTTCCCCCTTTTTGGCATCATCAAGGTATGATACCTTTTCATCAAGACGTCTTAGGATTTCCAAAGCGGTATCCTGTTTTGTCTCTATATTTGAAATTCTCTCAACAAGGGAGGAGAGCACCTGCGACATATCCTTAATGTTCTTGTCATGAGCTTGCAGTTGGGAACCTGTTTCGATTAGAGCAGATGCGGTCTTGGCCTCAGATACGCGTAGTTTCGATTGCTCTTCTCTCAGGATCGATTCTTGCTTCTCTTGCAGATTCTTCAGGGCTTGCTTGAAGACTTCTGGCAAGACAGTGAAGGCTTCGAATACTCAAGAGACTTCATGCTGTAATCCAGTTATATCTTCAACAGCAGATGTGTGAAGCCAATCCAGAGCCTTTTCTACTGAGTGTAAAGCATTGACTGCGTCCTGAATAAATACAGTTTGGAGGCCAAGAGCACGTAAGCGCTCTTTCCTTGTTTCAGTACGAGGAGAATCTGGCTGGGCAAAGTCTTCTACTCCATTCAACCTTCTCAAGTTCACGTTTGGGCGTGAAGTGAGTTGGACATCCTCAGGTATAGTACCGTCGTCGGATTCCAAGGTGGTTGATGGGTCGGGAGCAGCTGTTGCAGTTTCGGTGGCAGGAGGTGCGCCATCCTCCTGTTTCGAAGAGGTATCTGTAGACATGGATACAGGAGGGACCATATCCTCCTGGTGTCTCTCAGCATCCGCCTGTTCCGGCAGAGGGACTGATTCCTCTTGCTGGAAGGTGCGTGATTCTTCTTGTTCGACGGCGACAGCAGGCTTGGGTGCCTGTTGCGAAACATTATCTCCTTCCTCGACATGAGGGCCTGAATCCTCATTGTCAGGAACAATTTCTTGTTGTGGCGAAGGGGACGATTGATGAGTGGATGTCCCTTCATCCTTCTTGGCTTGAGCTTCCTCTCGACTCATCCGCAAACTAGCTTGGAGTGCGTTGTCATCATTGTCGGAATCAGGATCAGATTTTGGACTGTCGGGAGCTTCCATTGACAAAGCTTTTCCTTTCCTATTGGCCTCATCTTTATCAAGCAGATAACTCTCAATTAGCTCCTTGACGAATAAGTTGTCCCATTGGATCAGGACAGCAATTTCTTGGGTGTCCGTCACTTCCAAAACGAACTTCTCTTCGTCACTCCACTCACTCCAGTTGTACAAGATTTCGTACGGAGCAAGTCTAAAATTCTTCCATTGGAGAAATCGCTCGAATGACTACTCAATCTGCATGGAAAGTAGCGTCTTGGAAATTATTGTGTCAGGGGAGGGACTCCGTACAGCATCTGGGTTTGCTATAGGAAGGGGTTCCTCTACAGGTGTGGGATTCTATATCGGAGAGGGATTCCTTACAGGGGATGGTGCCCGGAAGGAAGGTGGATCCTGAACGGGTGTGGAATCCTGTATAGGAGAGGTAGCTGTTGGCTCCAAATAGGCAGCCGACTCGCTAGAGTCTTTTGAGTTGGCAGATGTCCTTGTATCCATCGTAGCCGCCAAAGGCTCGGGATCTACTGTCGATACAGTATCGAGCATCTCTTCCATAGGGGTTGGGCCTTGGGGCAGTTGATCAGTGGGTTGCGCCACGGTAGGAGCATCCTCGGAGGGTTCTATGGATTTAGCTTTTGTGAGCCTCCTTAGCTTCCTTTTCGGCTTCTCAGCAGCAACTGGTGTCTTGCTGTGAGATCTCTTTCGTTTCTTTGAAGATTCAACACTATGGGACTTCGAAGAAACATCCCTTGGATCTTCAGATAGCGCAAGTTCCGGATAAAAGGCCTGTCTGCGATCAGAATGCTTTGATTGAAGGCAGTGGGCCCGACTCCTCCTAAGAATATCCGCGAACTAATCTTCTTTGCATCTGCGGATTGTGGAAGTCCGCACTTCGTCAAAATGTGGTTTAAGAATAAACCAAACGATTTCTTCTGAGTAGCAGGTTTGGACACCTCTTCCTGCAAGCGTTTCAGAATAATCTGACACCAATTGACCTTTTCACAGGTCATAATTGCTACCATCATCCTAAATCTAAGATTTGTACATATCTCAAATGCACCTGTGCGATTCTCGATGATACGGCAACAAAAATCATGCAAATAAACAAACGGTAAGCAAAAAATTTTCTTATGGCATGTGGTGTGAACCACTTCAACCGTTGCCAAACCGGTGAACAAGCCATAGTATTGAGTCAGTAGATCTTGAGATCCAAAGGTCTCAAGCTCTTCCATGGTCAGGCCATCAAAGGGTAGCCTGAAGATATTTTTGAGTAGCTCTTGGTCAATGCGGATCTCCACTCCGCGAATGATTGTTGTGATATCAGCAACATGTCATCCTAGAACCAGAGGCAGAAAATGAACCACGGCATTGAGGTAGAACTCCTCAACAAGATGAACGTCATAATTTTCGGCGGTGTGGCTCCCAAGTCAGTAGAGGCCTTGTTGACGGATTCTAGCGATGACGACCTCCATCGTATCGATGTCATCAGTTTCAGCATGAATGCGTTCCATCACAACAGATCTGGAGAAGATCCATCCATCGATGAAGTTCATAGGCTTCTTGAGGGTGGTGGAAGATGTCTGAGTAGATGCCATTGTCGATTTCTCAAGAAAAAATGAAAAAGATTCAAGAAAAATAAGCAGTAAACACAGAAAAACTTGTAGACTGAATTGCTTGAGTGCTTTTAAAATATGCAGAAAGCGTAAAGAGTCTCAAATCGCATTTGCAGTCCTTTTATAGTGGGCGGCGAAGAAGGGTTTTCAGAGAACGAATGGTCAGATTTAAGGGATGGGAACCGGCATTTGAAATGAACGGTCATGATGGACTGAGTGTAACTAGTACACTTATCCATTGAATTTTAAAATAAGAGCGGGTCCCACTTCTGACATTTGTTGTTATCCTTAATGCCTGAAACGGCGGTATTAAATATTAAAAAATTTGAAAACATCGCGGCTTTTGAGATTTGATTGTCCAGATGTCGTGTAAGGCATTTAATGTAAACGGCGTTTGACATGAAAACAGGGCACATGGACAAAAATTATTTTAAAAAGAAATATTATAATATATATAATGAATCGAATTCTCATAGTATGTGTTGTATCCGTGACGATACATCGTTCCCCCTTAAAAGGTACATATAGGTTTCAATTCCATACAGCAACTTTTGGATTAATGTTGTATTCATGGGTCATACTGTATTCCCCCTTAATTATTGCACACGTCAGCTGTAGGATGATTCATATTGCTTTGTTCCCTACAGTGCTGTATTGAAGGTTCTGAGTGTACAGATAATTAATGGTGGATACTGTATTCTTGGGTCTTACAGGGAGTCAGGCTGTAGCAATCCCAATTCTTGTCGAAGAATGTTGAATCTTGCTGTGTCGAGAGGCTCGGTGAAGATGTCGGCCAACTGAATATCTGTATGAACCTTTTCGAGCCGAACATCCTTGTTCTCGACATGATTCCTTATGAAATGATGCTTCATGTTGATATGCTTAGTGCGCAAGTGCAATACATGGTTGTGCGTTATAGCAATTGCACTCGTGCTATCACACATGATTGGCGTTTCCTTGGCTTCAATCCCATAATCTGACAACTGTTGCTGCATCCAAAGGATCTGCATACAGCAACTACCAGTAGCGTAGTATTCTGATTCAGTCGTGGAAAGTGAGTTTGCCAATTGCTTCTTACTGAACCAAGAGACAAGTCTAGGTCCAAGAAAGTGACAAGTTCCACTTGTACTCTTCCTATCTAGCTTGCAGTCTCCGAGATCCGAGTCGTTGTATCCAACTAAATCGAATCCGCCTTCTTTAGGATACCACAGTCCTACATCGACTGTTCCTTTAATATACTTCAGGATTCGTTTAGTTGTATTGAAGTGTGATTCTTTGGGTGCTACTTGATATCTCGCACACACTCCTACAGCAAACTGGATATCGGGCCTGCTAGCCGTTAGGTACAGGAGAGAGCCAATAAGCTTCCTGTAGAGTGATTGGTCAACCGGCTTTCCGGCTTCATCAGCACAAATTTGCACGGAAGTGCTCATGGGAGTTGACAATGATTTGGAAGTGTTCATTCCAAATTTGTTGAGAAGCTCCTTGCTGTATTTTTCCTGGTTGATGAAAATTCCTGTAGGCAACTGCTTTACCTGCAAACCTAGGAAATAACTAAGTTCTCCCATCATACTCATTTCAAATTTACTTTGCATGTGATGAGAGAACCTTTGACATAAAGCAAGGTTAGTTGAACCAAATATAATGTCATCTACATAGATTTGAACCATTAGAAGGTCATCACCTTCTTGTATTTTGAACAAGGTTTTGTCCACAACACCTTTCTCAAATCTATTATCGGTTAGATACTGGGACAGGGTCTCATACCATGCTCTAGGGGCTTGCTTAAGTCCATACAGTGCTTTCCTCAGCCTGTATACTAGATCGATCCCGTCTGTGTTGGCAAACCCTGGTGGTTGTTCAACATAAACTTCTTTGGCAAGGTCTCCATTTAGGAATGCACTTTTGACGTCCATTTGGTATACAATGAAGCTCTTATGGGCGGCAAAGGCTAAAAATATCCTAATGGCTTCTAGTCTGGCTACAGGGGCAAAAGTTTCATCGTAGTCTATGCCTTCTTCCTGTCTATATCCTTGTGCGACTTGTAATACCCAGTTGTAATTCATTCCTTTTCATTCAGTAATTATCAGTCTATAATTGTCACTCAGTGTATTTTCACTCAATTATAATCATTCATCAATCATGTTCATTCACCGGGTTCACCGTTCGGAAAAACTTCGAGTTGTGTATCATTATTGTTCATTGTTTCAACTTTCCTCTTATGAGTTCGACTTTGTTAAATCACCATTAATTTTTGGTAAATCCAAAAATTCTAAATCTTTGCAATATTATAGAGCATCGAATTAGCTTTCCAATGGTTCAAACGGTGAGTCAATCGGAGTCCGGACGAGAGAGTTATGGTCGTTTGGCTTTTGGCGATCACGCGACCGAACTTCGCCGTGTCGTCCGACACGGCCCGTGCCGCATTTCGTCCGGAAATGCAGTTTCGCCGACTGGACTCGGCCGTGTCGTCCGACACGGCCGTGCCTGCATACTCTTCGGTTAAGCACGAACGACCGCTGACACGCCCGACCGTGTCCCGTGACACGGTCCCGTCATGCCGAAGTCGCCGCCGGGCGGAGTCGCTATCGGAAGGCCCTCAGCCGCCGCGACCGTGTCAATCGGGACACGGTCGAGTCCTGTCGGCCAGTGTCGGCCAATCACAGCGACACGACCGTGCCGATCGGCACGGCCGTGTCCGGCAGCATCAACTCCTTTAAATTCGCTTTTTTCAAAGATTTCTTCCATTCCTTTCCCATTTTTTCACTTGAAACCGAGAGAGGAAGCTTGAGGGAGGGTTTTTCCTTCACAAATCATTTGGGTGTTTGATTTTATTCATCTCCTTTCGATCGTGAAGCCCGAATACTCGATTAAACGCGTGTTCTTCGGATTCAAGCACTTGGATCATCAAGAGGTAATTCCTTCAACACTTTGGACTTTGATTTTGTGTTGAGATAGGATGTTTTGGACGTTATAATCATGTTATATGAAGGGATATGTATATGATTATGAGTTTGTATAAGGATTCATTGGATTATTGAGGGATTATTCAAGAACACCTTGAATATCGAGTTGGAATTGGGGATTTTCGACTAATTGTTGTTATAATCACATTTTTGGATATTCATAACGGATTATTGATCGTATTGGAGATGTTTTGTTGGTTTAAAACACTTCTTGGAGATTCTGATATTGGTATATTGAGGTTTGATTGTAAACCATCGGAGTTTGGATACAACGTGTTTGATTTAATGCCTCTATGGACTTGGTTTAATCGTATCGACGTTTTGAATTCGTTATATTCGTGTTTGATTCGTATATTGAACGAGTTGTTGGATATTGTATAATTCAAGGTTGTTCGAGTGACCGATATTTCAATTAGGACGTTGTTCGTGGAAGGATAATTGTCACCGGTATTGTGTAAGTTAATTCTTACTTGGTTAAAAGGATATTCATCCCTTTTGTTGTTGTTCATTCATAATCATAAATCATTCATCATTATATTAATCGTATCAAAACTTGTTGTTATCAATTAATCGTTTCAGTCATAAGGAACGACGGTTCCAATCTTTTCATTGAGCTGTCATTTATTTCGCTACCATTCCACCTCGGTGAGTCATTATTCATTATCGATGTCACTTTTGTTATATCGTGGCATTCCGGGTCATACTGGCGTGCCGGTTGGTATGTGTAGGGTTTTCATGTCGGGCACATTATAGTCGTGTGTTGGTTGATGGCCTCACATTAGACTGTGCACACGAGATTGATTGTTTCGTGAGACTGATTAGGTACAAGACCACACGTGTATTCGATCGATACTCGTTGGTGGCTTGTGCACGGACACATTTCCATCCCGGGCGTAGTGTGGCGCCACCCTTTGAGCCATACTGTTAGTTGATTCATATAGCATGTTTGATTGCGTTTGTTTCGACAGGATATTTCATAACTTCAGATATAATCATGATTGTGTTTATTCAACTCGGAGGATTGTTGTTCTGTATAATCGACCCCGTTTGGGGATATTTGTTTCTCGAGTCATGGCAAGGCAAAAGCACAGGGAGAGCCCGTTGACGGCGAGGAGTCCTAATGATACTAGAAGGGGCCCGATCTGCTCAGTCACTTATTCAGTCATTTGTGTTTCCTTTATTTATTCCGCTGCAGACATTCCATTTGAATACTCGTTTCATTCAGTGTTGTGTATTTTATCGTCACATAAGATACACATGTATTCTATTTTATCCTGGTGTGTTGTATGAAACTCCTAATCGGAGTAATTGATGTTGTAATGTGGTTCGGTACTACATTTACCCTGTGTAATTCATCCTTTTTCATTCGCCTAGTGGGTCCCAGTCAGGGGTCCACGGCACTATAATATCCGCCTCGTTTGGGGTGTTACAGAGTTGGTATCGGAGCGTGGTTTTGAATACTACCCTCCAAGTTATGTCTCATTTGAAATCATTGTCATCGGACTAGTATCATTGGACTTTCGCGTCACGTGTGACCTGTGCGGATGCCGAGCCAATCAGACCGAAAGAACTGTAAGACTTCTAACGCCATGGTATAATTTCTGGCAATTATCACTCATTCATAATTTATCAGTTAACAATCCTCCATCATCATTTTCATTTTGACCAGGACGGTCATTTTAACTCATTAATCACTCAATTCATTTCATTACTCGATTGTTGATCTGGATGATCATATCATTAATCTTGTTAACTTGTTCAAGATAATCATTTCAATAGTTTCATCAGATAATCATGTCACCTCGTTAATCATACATATAATCATTGTGATAGAACGTGTATGCTCATTTTCATCATTTAATTACGTAATCATAACGTGATATTCATGTGGGAGATTTAATCATCATGTAACTTTCCACTTGAGTATGGAAAGAGTCGGCAGAGGACGAGGAGGACGAGGCCGTGGTGCGGCCGAATCCCGAGAGCTCGTGTGAATACACGTGCGAATGCGAGGATAATGCTAATTCATCTAGCAATGACGCCGCTACTCATTCACACGGACGTGATCATTCTCTATCGTGGAGTCGTACTGGACACCGCTCGCCGGGAAGGTGTTCGGGTTGACCCACTCGCTTTTATGCAGGGCATGATGGCCCAGATGACCCAGATGACACAGCTGATGCAGACGATGCATAACTCCACTATTCAAAATCAACAGGCTCCTCCGCCGCCGCCTCAGAGGCAAGAGAGGGGTGTAAGCAATATCATTAGCGATATCTCTCGCCAGCGACCACCTACCTTTGAGGGATCATCTGAGCCGGCGGATATCGTCCATTGGCTTGAGCATTTCGAAAAATTATTTGCTATGGTGGATTGCCCTGAAGGGCATAAAGTTTCAGTTGCGGCTTACTATCTTGGTAAGAGCGCTCATTCATGGTGGTTATCGTTGAAGCCCACAGACGGATCATGTACTTGGGATCAGTTCAAAACTCTCATGATGGAGAGGTACTATCCGGCCCCACTTAGGGAGGCCAAGTTGTCGGAATTACTCACTCCCGACCTTTCGGCGGATGATGATGTTCTCGCCATCGCCGAAAAATTTCAGGAACTTCTTCCGTTCGCCTCATCTATCATTCACTCAGAAGCGGACAAGATCAAGTATTTGACAAGAGGTGAAATCCCGTATGAGATTACAACCGCTTAATCATAATTGTACCACGTTGGATGAATTCATTGAGAAAGCTCTTACTTACGAGCTCATGCCAAAGAGATTGCTAAGCAACAACCTTCATCTGGGCAAGAAATCTAAGAACCAGAATCGTGACGCAAGGGCGTGCCACTTTCAAGAAACCACGTGCGGGCTCTACTTTTTTGAGCGACCTCCCACGGCGTCTAAACCCGCGGAATCTCGATCCACGAGCGGCGCTCGCCATCACCTGTTTCAACCGTGAGGAACAGGTGGTCATTTCAGACCCAATGTCCAAGATGCATCACGTGCCACAAGCGTGGGATTGCTGGGCATAGGGCTCGCTTTTGCCAAGGGACTCTAAACCTACTCGGGCGTCATCTCGGGCCCAGTGTCATTCAAGGTGCGTAATCAAAGCCACTCGGTCGGCGTCGTTCAAGACGACAGAGCTAAAGGCGAGCCAAGAGCTATCGACGGAGCGTCCGCTCTGGGGCCGAAAGCCCCAATTTATGAGATGAAGAAGACCGACGATCCAGAGGCCGGATGATCTCGGGTACACTCGATATTCTTTCTCAACCTGTGTGTACCCTTTTTGACACCGGTGCATCGCATTCATTCATTTCCGAGTCATGTTTGCGTAGACTACGTGCGGGTAGTGCTACTAGTTGTGAGCCTTATGTCATTGGTCTACCCGACGGTAGACGAATTATCGTAATCGTGAGATTCGAATTGCCGATTCAATTTCATGGTCGTGTATGGCCGCGGACCTAATCGTAGTAGATTTGCCGAGGGACGACGTCATCTTGGGTATTGATGGATGGATCGTCATGATGCCATCATTAGTGTCCGTAAGCGTATGGTCACTATCATTTCGCATTGATGGGTTTGAATGTGTTTTTCAGGAGGTAATCCCTACTGCTCGTAAAGTCATTAATTTGATGAAAGCGACGGTTACTCGATCGAGGATGTGTTGGTTATTGGTGCTATATGACCAAAACCGAAAAATCATCGATATTGTTGTCGGATATTCCGGTTGTGAAAGAATATGCCGATGTATTTCCAGACGAGTTACGGTTTGCCTCCACAGAGATGTGGAATTCACGATTGAGTTGGAGCACTACGTCTCCGATATCGAAGGCACCATATCGGATGGCCCCGATCGAAATGCAGGAGTTGAAGAATCAACTTGAGGAATTGTTCGAGAAAGGTTATATCCGACCGAGTGCGTCTCCGTGGGGAGCACCGGTCGCTTTGTCAAAAAGAAGGATGGTTCTTTTCGCTTGTGTATCGATTATCGGAGTTGAATAGGTGACGATCAAGAATAAGTATCCTTTACCCGTATCGATGACCTTTTGGATCAACTTCGGGAGCTTCAGATTTTCCAAGATCGACTTAAGATCTGGATATCATCCTACGGATTCGAGAGTCGGATATCGCGAGGACGGCGTTTGAACACGCTATGGTCATTTTGAGTTCGTAGTTATGCCGTTCGGGCTAACTAATGCACTGCGGTATTCATGGAACTAATGAATCGGGTCTTCATCGACTTTTTGGATCGGTTTGTTGTTGTCTTCATCGATGACATTTTGATTTATTCTCAGAATCGAGAGGAACACGAGATTCATCTTCATCGATTCTCGACGTGTTGAGACAAGAGCAACTCTATGGAAAGTTTTCCAAATGCGAGTTACGGATGTCCGAGGTGACTTTTCTCGGACATGTAATTTCATCGACGGAGTTCGTGTCGACCCTCGAAGACGGAGGCTATCCGAGGCCGGTTACCTCCGAAGAATGTTAAGGAAATCGAAGTTTTCTCGGATTAGCGGGCTACTATCGGCGATTTGTGGAGGGATTTTCTAAAATCGCTCAACCCTTGACGAACCTTTGCGGAAGGATAAGAAATACACGTGGTCCGACGCGTGTCAACGGAGTTTTGAGGAACTCAAGAGCCGATTAATGTCGGACTGTACTTTCCTTGCCGCGAGGGACGGAGGGATTTGTAGTTTATAGTGATGCGTCAGACGGGTCTCGGTTGTGTGCTCATGCGAATGGAAAGGTTATTGCCTATGCTTCACGGCAATTGAGACCTTACGAGGTTAATTATCCGACTCACGATCCGGAGCTAGCGTAGTGGTGTTCGCTTTAAAAATTTGGCGTCATTATCTTTATGGCGTTACATCGAGATATTCACCGATCATAAAAGTTTGAAGTATATATTTACTCGAAGGAGTTAAATATGCGGCAGGCGGTGGTTAGAACTAATCAAGGATTATGATATTGAGATCCTTTACCACCGGCAAGGCGAACGTTGTCGCCGACGCCTTGAGTCGTAAGTCCGTTCAGAGCAGATGCTTGCTCTTTTCTTGATTCGAAGGAGCTTGGAGAATTCCTTAGACCCGAGATCGAGTGCAGCCCGGAGTCGGGGACAACTTTGTATGTTAGAGATTTCATCGTCTCTTGAGGAGGTAATCGAGAGAATCGGAGTTCGGACCCTTCGTTGTTGCGCATCCGTGAGGATGTGACTCGTGGAAAGCCTCGGATTCGTAGTCCACGAGGATGGACTTTTGAGGTTTAAGAACCGGTTGTGCGTGCGCGAATGACGAGTTGAAAAACTCGATTTTGAGAGAAGCTCATGCTACCCTTATTCTGTTCACCGGGGTCTAGCAAGATGTATAAAGACCTGAAACAAAATTCTTGGTGGAGTAATATGAAGCGAGAAGTCGCGGAATTTGTTTCGAGATGCTTAACTTGCCAACAAGTCAAGATTGAACATCGGCCGTGGGTATGCTGAAACCTCTCCCTATTCAGTGGAAATGGGAAGACATTTCTATGGATTTCATCACGAGTTTGCCGACGAGTCGTCGTGGCATGAATACGATCCGGTGATTGTGGACCGCTTAACTAAATCAGCTCATTTTCTTGAGATTAAGGATACTTGGGGTCCCGAGAGACTTGCCCACTATTCATCAAAGAGATAGTGAGACTACACGGTACTCCTAAAAGTATCGTTTCCGATCGTGACGGACGGTTTGTGTCACATTTTTGGAAATCGATTCATCGTGCTATGGGAACTCACTTAATCTCGATCGCTTTTCATCCTCGGTCGACGGACAATCGAGAGAGGACTATTCAGACATTAGAGGACATGTTGAGAGCTTGCCCTCGATTGGAAGGACGATTGGGAAGCCCAACTACCGTTGATCAAGTTCACCTATAATAATAGATTGCAAGCTTCGATTAAGATCTCACCTTACGAGGCCTTGTACGGTCGTCGTTGTCGATCTCCGTTGTGTTGGGATGACTTATCGAATCAATCGGCACCGAGCCCGATATGCTTATAGCCGCCCGTGAGAAGGTAGCTTTGATCAGGAGTCGTTTGTTGTGATTTCGAGTCGGCGAAATCATATGCGAGATAACCGCTGCCGACCATTAGAGTTCGAGTGGTGACCATGTGTTGGTCAAGGTATCCCAGTCGTGGTATCTTCCGTTTTGGGAAGAGGGAAAGTTGAGTCCGAGATTCATTGGACCGTTCGAGATTTTGGATCGAGTAGGCGAGTTAGCTTATCGATTGGCTTTACCTCCGGCGTTGAGCCGAATTCATAATGTGTTTCATGTCTCTCAGTTGCGGAAGTATGTTGCCGACCCGAGTCACATACTCCAGTTCGACGAAATCGAGATCGCAGATGATCATTCGTACTAGGAGCGTCCTGTACGAGTGTTAGAGCGGCGAATCAAACAGTTGAGGAACAAGACGATCCCTTTGGTCAAGATTCAGTGGTCTAGACATGGAGTCGAAGAGGCCACTTGGGAAACCGAGGAGAATATGCGGGAGAGTTATCCCGAGTTGTTTGACCCTTAGTTTCGGGGACGAAACTCCTTTTAAGGGGGGGAGTATGTAATACCCGGTTGTAATTCATTCCTTTTCATTCAGTAATTATCAGTCTGTAATTGTCACTCAGTGTATTTTCACTCAATTATAATCATTCATCAATCATGTTCATTCACCGTGTTCACCGTTCGGAAAAACTTCGAGTTGTGTATCATTATTGTTCATTGTTTCAACTTTCCTCTTATGAGTTCGACTTTGTTAAATCACCATTAATTTTTGGTAACTCTAAAAATTCTAAATCTTTGCAATATTATAGAGCATCGAATTAGCTTTCCAATGGTTCAAACGGTGAGTCAATCGAGTCGGACGAGAGAGTTATGGTCGTTTGATTTTGGCCGATCACCGCGACCGAACTTCGGCGTGTCGTCCGACACGGCCCGTGCTGTACTCGTCCGGAAATGCGAAGTTTCGCCGACCAGGACTCGGCCGTGTCTTCCGACACGGCCCGTGCCGTACTCTTCCGGTTAAGCTGGAACGATCGCTGACACGCCCGACCGTGTCCCGTGACACGGTCGAGTCATGCCGAAGTCGCCGGGCGGTCGCTATCGGAAGGCCCTCGCCGCCGCAACCGTGTCAATCGGACACGGTCGAGTCCTGTCGGCCGGTGTCGGCCAATCACAGCGACACGACCGTGCCGATCGGCACGGCCGTGTCCGGCAGCGATCAACTCCTTTAAATTCGCTTTTTTCAAAGATTTCTTCCATTCCTTTCCCATTTTTTCACTTGAAACCGAGAGGAAGCTTGAGGGAGGGTTTTTCCTTCACAAATCATTTGGGTGTTTGATTTTCTTCATCTCCTTTCGATCGTGAAGCCCGAATACTCGATTAAACGCGTGTTCTTGATTCAAGCACTTGGATCATCAAGAGGTAATTCCTTCAACACTTTGGACTTTGATTTTGTGTTGAGATAGGATGTTTTTGACGTTATATTCTTGTTATATGAAGGGATATGTATATGATTATGAGTTTGTATAAGGATTCATTGGATTATTGAGGATTTATTCAAGAACACCTTGAATATGGAGTTGGATTTGGGGATTTTCGACTAATTGTTGTTATAATCACATTTTTGGATATTCATAACGGATTATTGATCGTATTGGAGATGTTTTGTTGGTTTAAAACACTTCTTGAGATTCGATATTGGTATATTGAGGTTTGATTGTAAACCATCGGAGTTTGGATACAACGTGTTTGATTTAATGCCTCTATGGACTTGGTTTAATCGTATCGACGTTTTGAATTCGTTATATTCGTGTTTGATTCGTATATTGAACGAGTTGTTGGATATTGTATAATTCAAGGTTGTTCGAGTGACCGATATTTCAATTAGGGCGTTGTTCGTGGAAGGATAATTGTCACCGGTATTGTGTAAGTTAATTCTTACTCGGTTAAAGGATATTCATCCCTTTTGTTGTTGTTCATTCATAATCATAAATCATTCATCATTATATTAATCGTATCAAAACTTGTTGTTATCAATTAATCGTTTACCATAAGGAGCAGCGGTTCCAATCTTTTCATTGAGTGTCATTTATTTCGCTACCATTCCACCTCGGTGAGTCATTATTCATTCTCGATGTCACTTTTGTTATATCGTGGCATTCCGGTCATCTTGGCGTGCAGTTGGTATGTGTAGGGTTTTCATGTCGGGCACATTATAGTCGTGTGTTGGTTGATGGCCTCACATTGGGTGTGCACACGAGATTGATTGTTTCGTGAGACCGATTAGGTACAAGACCACACGTGTATTCGATCGATACTCGTTGGTGGCTTGTGCACGGACACATTTCCATCCCGGGCGTAGTGTGGCGCCACCCTTTGAGCCATCTTGTTAGTTGATTCATATAGCATGTTTGATTGCGTATGTTTCGACAGGATATTTCATAATTTCGGATATAATCATGATTGTGTTTATTCAACTCTGGAGGATTGTTGTTAGTATAATCGACCCGTTTGGGGATATTTGTTTCTCGTGTCATGGCAAGGCAAAAGCACGGGAGAGCCCGTTGACGGCGAGGAGTCCTAATGATACTAGAAGGGGCCCCAATTGCTCGATCACTTATTCGATCATTTGTGTTTCCTTTATTTATTCATTGCAGACATTCCATTTGAATACTCGTTTCATTCAGTGTTGTGTATTTTATCGTCACATAAGATACACATGTATTCTATTTTATCCTGGTGTGTTGTATGAAACTCCTAATCGGAGTAATTGATGTTGTAATGTGGTTCGGTACTACATTTACCCTGTGTAATTCATCCTTTTTCATTCGCCTAGTGGGTCCCAGTCAGGGGTCCACGGCACTGTAATATCCGCCTCGTTTGGGGTGTTACACGACTAGCCTTGATTTATTCCTTATGATCAGTCCATTTCGATCCTTCTTGTTTCTAAATACCCATTTGGTTCCTATAACCGATTGATGCGTAGGTCTGGGTACAAGATACCATACATTATTTCTTTCGAAACCGTTAAGCTCTTCTTCCATAGATGTTATCCAATGAGAATTATTAAGAGCTTCTATGGTAGAAAAAGGTTCGGACTGGGCTAAGAATACAGCAATAGTGCACATATTGAGTTTTCTAAGCTCGGATTGAGATTTACATTCAGGAAATGGTGATATCTCAGTATCTAGTTCTTCTTGTGTACACAGTACATTTCCTTGTGTACTCTGTATTCTCCTTCGGGTAGAAACACCAGCATTTATGTTTCCAATGATCATCTCATGCGGGTGATATCTCAACCATCTTCGGTTGGGTTCTAATTCAGGGTCCCGTACTGTATCTTGAGTTGCTGTAGTTTCAACTTCAGCTTGTACAGCATCGGCTTCATCTACATCAATTCTTACAGCTGCGGGGTTGATTTCTAGGTCAACAACAGGTTCTATGGGAGTTGGAGGATCTAAGATGGAGAGTTGTTGGATGTTCTGAGTAACAACTTCTACTCCTGTAGGGTCATGGTGAGGTTCGTCGAACACTACATGAATTGATTCCTCGATAGTCAGCTTCCTTTTATTAAAGATCCTGAAAGCTTTGCTGACGGAGGAATATCCTACAAAAATTCCTTCATCTAACTTCTCATCGAAGGTTCTAAGTTGATCCTTCCCATTATTCAACACATAGCATCTGCATCCAAAAATGTGAAAATACGAAACTAACAGAGTTTTGTTGTTCCATACCTTGTATGATGTTTTATTGTGGTGTTTGTTGACGATACAGCGGTTTTGAGTGTAGCATGCTGTATTGGTTGCTTCACCCCAGAAACGCTGTGGCAACTTGCTTGTGGCAATCATTGTACGTGTCGCTTCTTTCAGCGTTTTATTCTTTCGCTCGGCAACACCGTTTTGTTGAGGTGTACGGGCAGATGAGTATTCGTGCTATATCCCATTCTCCGAACAATATTGCTATATAAAGCGATTAGTAAATTCTGTACCTCTGTCGGAACGAATAGACACGATACTCGATCCCTTTTCATTTTGAAGTTTCCTCAGGAGCTCAGGCATCTTTGATGTTGTTTCCTTCTTCTTGCTTAGGAAAATTGTCCAAGCATACCTGGAGTAATCATCAACAACAACAAGACAGTATTTCTTACCTCCCAAACTTACCGGTTCTACAGGACCATAAAGATCCATGTGTAGCATCTCCAACAGTCTGTGGGTTGAAAGGTAGGATTTGCTCTTCAGGGTGGACTTGATTTGCTTGCCTTTTTGACATGGTCCACAGACACTGTCTTTTTGGAATGATACATTCGGCAATCTTCTAACCAGTCCCTGTCTTGAGAGCTTGTTGATCGTCTTGAAGTTGACGTGTGACATCCTCTTGTGCCATAGCCAGCTTAGATCTGCAGTGCCTTTGGCAACTAAACAAGGAATAGTGGAGCTCGTAGGCATCCAGTCAGCAATATACATATTACCTGATCTGCTTCCTGTGAGCATAACTTCTTTGGTCAGGATGTTCTTGACTTTACAGTGATCTATATAGAATTTCACCGAGAACTGTTTGTCATAGAACTGGCTAATACTAAGTATATTATACTATAAGCCTTCAACATGAGCTACATCAGTGACTTTGAATTTTCCGACAAGAAGGTTTCCTTTTCCTCTTGTTCTTCCTTTAGATTTATCACCGAAGCGCACTTTTGGACCGCGACCTTCTACGAAATCTGATAGATTGCTTCTATCTCCTGTAATGTGCTGGGAGCATCCACTGTCGAAGTACCATATGTCCTTCTCCAAAATGTCCTGTAGCACATAAATTATGTAGATTTAGGCCCCCTTTGATTGTTGGGTCCGTGAGTGTTAGTGACTTTAGGTACCCAAACTTTCCTAACAGCAATTGGTTTACTATAGGTATCATTTGGTACAGACTTGAGATATCTACGTGGGGCATGTACGTAGTTACTGTATCCATGATAATCATTATGCATGTAAAAATCAGGGTTATTATTATTAATCCAGTACATATGCCGTCTCGGAGGTGGAGCCATTTTCTTTGGCCTTACAGCTTGCCTTCTGGGTCTCCAGTTGGATTCCCAACACTGTTGTTGATACTATGCGGACATTTGCTATCTCGACGAATGACGAGGCTCATGTATCCAATACCTAGGCATGCTTTACTGAAAGTACTGCCGTGCGGGCCTTTGGTATTTGGATACAGCCTTCTTTCTGAACGGCTGTTGGCACTGTTGATATGCTCGGGGAGCATGCTGTTGTGTGCGCCTTACAGGTTGGAACGGCTTATGATTCTGCTGTCTTGAATAGGATTGCGGGGGCGGAATGGCAGCCTTTGCTTTTCACGGTGCAGCAGGTTCCTTCACAGGACTAGGAGTATCTTCCGATACAGGAATGTGTTCCACACTCTTGACGAACACAGTACCAGTTTTCCCTTTGTTTGAAAATGAGCTGTATCCTAAGCCACTTTTATCATGAGCATGTTGCCCAGTGCTTAGAATTTCTTCCATTCGTTTGGATGATTTCTCGAAAGATTTCAGAATGGTCTCAAGTTCGCTTTCTCGTTTCTCGAGAGTATTAAATTTAGCTTGAAGTAGAACAAAATCATTTGTCTTGCTTCCATTTTGAGACTTAGTCTCACTTAGTTCATGAGCAAGTTGATGATTGCTCTCCACGAGCTTTTCATGCTCGACCATGCTGTTTTCACAATCAATAGACATATTTTCATAATTTATTTTTAGCAAGTCGTTTACTTCTTTCAGCTCTATGTTGGAAAGTTGAAGCTGAATGTTTTCATTTTTCAAAGTCTCGTGGGCTTTTTGAATATTTTTAAATTCATTCATCATGTTTTCGAAAGTATGCGATGCATTTACTGGAATAGATGAGGTTGAGCTTACCTCATCATCGCTATCTTCTTCTTCCGGAATGTCCTTTGCCATAAAGCACATGTATGCCTTATCTTCGAACTCATCGTCAGATGAATCACTTTCAGTGACCACCTGAAGACATTCTTCGGATTTGGATGGTGTGGGGGAGGCTTCTAATTCTCTTATCAGTGCCTTGAGCTTGTTTTTCCAAGCAGGTCTTCGTTCATCCCTCTCTTGTTGCTCGACTTCTGGAAACCTTTGAAATTTGGGATGAGGACATTTGTTTGCATAATGCCCTAGTTTCCTGCAATTATAGCATAGGTTAACATCACCAGAGGAATTTTTAGTACTTGCCTTGTGAATAGGCTTGGGCCTGTAGGGAGTCTTTCCAGACTGTTTGATGAACTTTTTGAATTTGTGCATGAGGAGCGCCATTTCATCTTGTGACAGTACATCGTCGTCACTGTCCGCATTTTTGAAATTTAGCTTTGATGGGCTGGGCATGCTGTGTCGACGGTTAGATACAGCGGCTAAGGCTGTAGTCCTAGCTGGGGATTCTTCAGCTTTCTCTCTCTTGTCTATATCATACTCGAAAGCTTTGAGGTCAGAAAAGAGATCAAAGGTAGATATTTCACTAAGGTTACACGACACACGCATAGCTGTGGTCTTAATGTCCCATCGGGCAGGGAGAGATCTGAAAATATTTAAGTTTTTCTCCCTTTGAGTATAAATTTTGCCCAAAGCTTCAAGTTCAACAACAATTCCAGTGAATTTGAGGTCAAGTTCCTCAAGTGTTTCAGTTGGTTTCATTTCAAAGGTTTCAAATTGCTGAGTTAATTTTGAAATTTTATTTTATTTGGAGAGCTCAGTTCCCTCAAAAATTAACTTGAGTTTATCCTTGGCTGTTTTACAGCTCTTTACCTTCGAGAATGTGCCTTTGTCGAGAGTGACAAACAACGCATTCTTCGCAATATTCTCGAGGTTGGCGCGCTTTCTTTCATCTATGATCCATTGTTCGCGCTCCTTCTAGAGCATCTCAGCATGGGCTTGGCCTTCAATTCTCGCGGCCGTGTTTACCTTCATGATCTTAATGGGGCCATCCTGTATAACAAAAATCATCACTTCGTGCATTGCTGCAAGATGAGCCTCCGTCCTGATTCTCCAATCATCAAACTCGTTAATAGAGAACATAGGTACTTTGTTGATCATTGATGTATCCATATGAGAATGTAGGAATGAAAAAGACTTTTAAAAAATAAGTGATTTTGGATCTGATTCGGTTAAAAATACGACTGATTCTTTTTAGAATCAACCGCTCTGGTACCACTTGTTGGCCACTAAGTATACTGGATACAGCTTGGAAAGTGTTTTAAACAACAATTTTTAATGTTTTAAATCTGAGTGCGTAGCGGAAGTCTTAAATACAGTAAGTTGCTGTGGATACAGTAACTCGATGTGCAGTGTATACTTAAATAATCACAGTTAAATAAAACAATAAAAGCAGAAGGTAAATAACACAGTATTTAAGTGGTTCGAGGTAAGCCCCTCTACGTCCACTGGTCCTCCACACAGGATTAAAAAGTTTATTATAATTACTGCGTACACAACTACGTAATTATAACAATACTTAATCAATATATCATTCACACAAATTGATATAAAGATCTTAGCTTTAAACCGTTCACACAGATTGGTTTGAGCTAACACTTTGGCTGGCTTCTTCGCACACAGTTTTGAAGCTTCGTCTTCTTCGATGTAAGTCCTTCACACACAGTTCAGGAGAAGCAAAGATTCTTCAGTCCACACAGGGCTGATAAGAGTTTGTTCAAAGATGGAACAGGGTTGAACAACAGCTATGACTTTCTAGGCTATAAGTTGATGATGTGTTGTTCAAGGTTTTGAGCACTGTATATCTCTTATATCTGAATAGCAGAAAGCTTGGGGAGATATGTTTTGCTCTGAATATTTCTTGTAAGCTTGATCGTTTGTAATTTGTTCAGTCGTTCAGTAGTTTTTCAGTTGTTGATCAGTAGTTTATGATCTTCAAACTCTGGAGATATATATAGCCATCTGAAATATATCCGTTTGAAATCTATCCATTGAGGTAAGATTCTGCGACAACTAATATTGACTGAGATCTGGATATTGCGGGATTTTGAAGATCTTCTGACTTACATTATTTAAATACTTTATCCTTTAGTATTTAAATACTTCTTTATCAACGGGACTTGACTTTTAGCGAATACTGAAGATTCCTTCCTGTCCTGTTGAGAGCTGTATGGAAGGTATCACTTTATTGATATTCGAGACAGTTTCCATACTTTGGCTTTGCGGGACTTCTTTGCTGTATGATCAATATACTGTATTGTAGGGACTGCGAGAAGTCTTCGATACAGGTTTGATACTTGATCAGCTTTTCGATACAGCTAGAGGCGGTATTCAGGATTTGGCAAATTGTCAAAACATACTGACAATACGATCGATATAGGGCAGCATCGATACAGGGATTTTTTATCCCAACAAATAGCGCACGCTAACGAGTGTTATCTGCAGATCAGACAAGTTACGAAGCTACCTGAAGGACTTACCTGATGGACTAACGCACGCTAGATATCAAGACTAGCGCACGCTAGAAAGTGAAGATAGCGCACGCTACACATGCAAAATAACGCACGCTATCGAAGGATATTTTACCGTTGTGAAGATATTCAAACACTGTATGACGCAAGCAATGACGAAATCATAGCGCATGCTAAGGATGAGGAATAGCGCACGCTAAGACATTTGAATTTAAGTCAATCAACCCGTTGGAAAGATTCTGAAGCAAAGTCAACAGTATAAACGGATATATGACGCATGCAATGATGCAAGATTAGCGCACGCTACAAGGAAATGTTAGCGCACGCTAACTGTCATGGACAGTAGCCACTGGACTGGAATTACAAATCATTAATGTCTGCTACATGGAGTTCATTACGTACGCTAAGGCAAAAATGCGCGATAGCGCACGCTAAGAAGAAGAGCTAGCACACGCTAGCAAGTCAAAAGTCAGCAACGGCTAGTTTGAAGAAGAAGGTTATAAATACCACATCCTTGGTATTGATCCACACAACAACTTCAAGTATTCAAGACATTGATCTGACATTCATATACATTATATTGTTGTTGTAATATTGAGCTTATATTGTTAGTTTGAGTGTTTATACATTCAACAAATACACGAGTGAGAAAAAGAAAAGATACGATTGGATTCGGTGTTATTAGGATCAAGGATCCGGCATTGTTAGAATCGCAATCGCTATGTTAGTGAGATTTATCTAGTACCGATAGAAAGCTAGAGTGGTTGACTCCTTGTCCAATAGAAAAGGAAAACGGTTTAACTTGGACCAAAAAAAGACAAGTAAGAGAACGGTTTTACTCAGACCGATAGAAGATGAGCTTGTAACGGTTATCCCTCGACCGATAGAAGAGAGGTGCAGAGGTTTTGATCTTCATCCTATAGAAAAACCGACTAAAACCTTATGATCCACATCATTCACACATTTAACTCTACAAATATCTCCTGTCCTCCTATCTCTAATACGAGCAATTTTGTAATCCATTTCCCCTTCCTTAGTATCTAATTTCGTATACAATTCTTGATTAATCTTTGTCCTAGCATCACGGATGGCTTTCTTGGTTTCTATTTTAGCCTCCTTATATTTCTCAAAGTTCTCCTCACTCGGGCATTTTCCTAATGCCTTATAGCATTCATGTTTAGTTTTTATCATCTGCTTTACTTCATCATTCCACCACGATGTGTCCTTACCTGATGGCTTGTGTCCTTTATATTCCCCAAAAACTTCTTTTGTCGCTTCCTTAATGTTATGTTCCAACATAGCCCAAGTTTAATCTACATCCATCTCCATTAAAGCTGTCAGTAGCTTAAATTAATTAATGGACATTTGATATCTTAAACACGGGAAATAATATATTTAAATAAGGAGCCCGATTTCTTAAATTAGAATTTGGGTTGGAAGTGCAATATTAATTCTTTACTGGACTGAATTGATATTAGTGAACTCAACCATATTAGGAAAGGGATTAATATGAAAAGTTAGGTTGCACTTGGAGTCTTAACTCTAATCCTCCTAAGATCCCTAGAGTAGTCCAAAGCCTATAAATAGGGACATGGGGAGGGTTTGGCCGCGGTATCAATATATCCTGCACAAGGGTTTCGATTTTTCTTCTTAGTGTTTAATTGTGAATCTTGACTTGTGTCTTTTATTCCATAATTGAGATAACACTTTAATTCTTGTTGCAAATCGGAATTACTTGAAGAAAAGAAAGTCGAGAGTTGTGAGGAACTTGGTTTGTCCAATCCACTTTATTGTCCAAGCAAGATTCGGTAGCTCGTTGCCCATACAATGTCCGGATTAAGGCGGGGTCATACTCTAGAAGATTTTGAGGAAGAGATCAAGAAAGCAACCACTACACTTCGAAAGGTAAAATATCCAATGATCTTTGATCTAGATTAGTATATTGAATTTACCAACATATTTATTTAATAAATAATACATAATATTTAAATTACTTATTAATCTTAGTACATCCCCTCAAGAACAAGATATTGGGAATTTAAACATCCCCTTAAGTATGGTTAACCGAGAGTTTAAGAGGAGAATTCAAAAGGGTGAAGTGATAATTGCATTGAAGAAGATGGGGTCAAAGAAAGCAGAAGGACTAGATGGTATACCTATTGAAGTTTGGAGGTGTTTGGGGGAGAGAGGGATCGAATGGGTAACTATGCTTTTCAATAAGATTTGGAGAAGCAATAAGATGCCATCAGCATGGAGGAAAAGTATTCTCGTCCCTTTGTATAAGAACAAATGTGATGTTCAAGATTGTTCTAATTATCGCGGAATTAAACTAATGAGTCATACCATGAAGTTGTGGGAACGAGTGATTGAACAAAGGATCAGGAAATGTGTGAAGATAAAAGAAAATCAGTTTGGATTTATGCCTGGAAGATCGACCATGGAAGCAATTTATCTTATCCGGCAGTTGATGGAACATTATCGAGATAAAAAAATGATCTACATATGGTTTTTATTGATTTAGAGAAGGCATGTGATAAAGTACCAAGAGAAGTACCTTGGTGGGCCTTAGCAAAGAAGGGTGTATCGCGGAATTATATTGACATTATAAAGAACATGTATGAGGGAGCTAGTACAAGTGTACGTACTAATGTTGGGAGGACAGAAGAATTCCCTATTACGATTGGGGTGCATCAATAATCTGCTCTTAGTCCTTTTCTCTTTGCCATAGTCATAGACGAATTGACAAGAGAAATTCAAAATGACGTTCTGTGATGTATGATGTTTGCAGATGATATTGTGTTGATTGATGAAACGAAGGTTGGAGTGCAATAGAAATTGGAACTTTGGAGGGATACTTTGGAAGCTCGAGGCTTTAGGCTGAGCAGAAGTAAGACTGAATATATGGAGTGTAGGTTTAGCGAAAACAGTGATAGAGATGCGGGGATGATCACATTTGATGTGAAAGTTGTTCATGGATCCACTTTCTTTCGGTATCTTGAATCTATTATCCAAAATGATGGAGAGCTGGATGGCGATGTGGCTCACAGAATAAAGGTCGGGTGGTTGAAGTAGAAGAGTGCCACAGGAGTTTTATGTGATCCTGACATGCCTCATAGATTAAAGGGTAAATTTTACCGCACGGCAATTAGGCCTGCGTTGTTATATGGCACCGAGTGTTGGGCTGTAAAACAGTGTCACATTCAAAAGATGAATGTGGCGGAGATGCATATGCTACGATGGATGTGTGGTCATACAAAAAAGGATCGGCTCGGAAATGAGGTGATTAGAGAGAAGGTAGGAGTTGCGTCTATAAAAGACAAGATGATGGAGAATCGATTACGATGGTTTGGTCATGTGAGAAGAATACCTGTTGATGCCCCAGTGAGGAGGCTAGAAAGTTGGGGAACAAGTAATGTTGTGAAAGGTAGAGGAAGACCCAAGAAAACTTTGATAAAGATAATTGAAAATGATATGCGGTTTCTTGGAATTGGAGAAAGTATGGTGATAGACAGGCAAAGGTGGAGGGAAAGAATACGGATGGTGTATGGAATCTGATTCTTTTTTTTTTGTATTTTTATTCCTATTTTTTCTTTTATTCCATGTTATCTGTTAATTTATTTTTCAGAATTTTTCATTTTTTTTAACATTCATTCTCTTTTTTTATTTGCTTTTTTCTCTACTTTTTTTCCTCTTTTTCTCCTTTTATGTTATTTATGTAATGATCATTGATGGTTTCAAAGTTTGATTCATGTTAGCCGACCCCAAATCATTTTGGGACTAAGGCTTAGATATTGTTGTTGTTGTATTAATCTTAGTAGTTAATTAATTAGCATGCTAAATAGGTTTTGTGCTTGTGGATGCGTAAAATGCTTTTATCAAATTTTCTCCAACTTCGCTTCTGCTGTGTTTTATTTCCAACAATTGGTTTCGGAGCCAGATTTTAGGCTTTTGCTATTTAATTAATTATGGTGATTAATTGATAGCAATTTAAATATTCATATAATTTGATGTTGGAGTATTTTGCTAGATGTGTTCTTGTAGGGAATACGATCCAATTATCATGGTTATGTGAATGATTAATTTTATTATTTATGCAATTATTGGTTTGGCCCGATTTCGAGGCATGTAATGGTTTTTCCCGTGAGAAAATCTGCGGGTAGATCTAGGATCTTATTTTTCTTGTAATTTTCTGTAAATTCGGTGTATTTTATTTTGTGTAAAACTGTAATCGAATTCGGAGAAGACAAAATCACGAAGAAGTAGAGCAGAACCGGGATAGCAGGATTCTTTGGGCCCAAGCGTCCGAAAGAAGACGCGAGTCTTCTGAAAGCGACACGGCTGCCGCAGAGCGGGCTGCTCGCCGAGGGCCCGCAGGCGCTGTTCGGCTCGATTCTCCGGTTAGTCGATTCGTCGATTTTGGTCAGTTTGTTTCACCGTTCGTTGCGTCATTTGGGAGTCGGGATTTAAAATTAATTTTTTTTATGTAATTAATTTTGGATAAAAGTGAAACTTTAATTTTGGAAATCCATGGCTCGGCCGGGGAGAAGTGACGAGATGCTTGATCCAGTGGGAGATATCGAGTCAAAGATTTTCTCGGGTTCAATTCAAGGATTAAGACTATGATAATTGGATAATTTAATTATCCATGTGGTTATTTTGGTTTTTACTATTTTGGATGTATGGCATGTATGAATGTATGCGTGATATATTTCTTACATGTTATGATGAGAAAATTAAAAACCTTACGGCTAAAATAACTAAGTGATTAAATTGATTTATGTTAAATAAAATTAAATTGGCCCCCATAATTAATTTAAATCGTGAAAGTAATTAGCATGCGTGTTGACATTAGGGTCTTCCTCCATATCGGATGTGCTATTTATAGGTTCACTAGTTTTAAATTTCTAAAGATAACAAAAGGTAAATAGTATTTTTTATGATAGAACTTCTCCATCTGTAGGACTATTATTTAAGAGATAATATTTTAAGGTTGTTAAATTATGGTGTTTACTTAGGTGTATTAATTAAGAAGCTCCCTATCGAAATCTATGTTAACTAATACATGGCCAAGAGGAAACAACTATTAATTTTACTTGTAATAACGTAAATCGACTAGATAATGAAATTAAAGACGTAAAACTCTACTTGAAAAATGTGTGTGTAAATACCCACACGATCGTGGCTTGCATATGCGGGTTTTTTGAGGTGTTGATTACTAGCATATATTGTGTATTTTGAGGTTATTCAATATATTTTGCTATGCATTATGTGATGAATGTTTTTAATTTTATCTCAGATGTCTTTCAATCCACTTGCTGTAATTCTCAAAGAAAACAAACTAGATGACACTAACTTTGCTGATTAGAAACATAATCTTAATAATGTCCTGACTGCTGAGTAACACAAGTTTGTTCTAATTGAGAAATGCCCATTGGAACCAGATGCGGATTTGACACCCGATGAGGTGAAAGAATACCGCAAATGGAAGAAATCTGATGAGATGGCTCGCTGTTACATCTTGGCTTCTTTAGCAAATGTATTGCATCATCTGCATCAGAGTGTGGGCACGGACGCTCAAATGATGAAAAATCTCGACGAGATGTTTGGTCATCAGAACCGGGCAGCTAGGCAAAATGCTATGAGGGTCTTGATGACGACCCAAGTGCCTGAAGAAACCTCGGTAGGGATCATGTTCTAAAGATGATTTCTCATCTAAACGAACTTGATATCTTAGGGGCGACTACCGATGCGCAAACGCAAGTCGATATCATCCTAGGCAGCTTACCTAGGTGCTTTGAGCAGTTCCGCCTAAACTACAATATGAATCATAGGAAGTATACCTTGGCGAAATTGCTGACAGAGCTTCAAGCTGCGGAAGGTCTCTTCAGGCAAAGGTATCAAGTTCTTGCGGCAACTGGTGTTTCGAATTCTAAACCCAAGTGGGGGAAGGAAAAGAAACAAGTTGGCCAGAAGCAAGTGACAACTCTCAAGGTAAAGAGCAAATCTCCTCATTTTGAGGCGAACAAAAAGACAAAGGGAAAGTGCTACAAGTGCGTCCATAAAGAACATTTTAAAGCAGATTACCCTGCTCTTAAGAAAGGTATGTCTCGTGCACTAGTAGTCAAAACATGTTTGGCAGCTTGTTCTTCGACTTCGTGGATAGTTGATTCAGGCTCCACTGATCATGTTTGCTTTGACTCGCATGGTTTTCATATAACCAAGCAGCTTAGTGCGTGCGAGATCACCATCAATGGGGGCGATTATTCCAGGCTTATGGCTGTTGTAGTGGGAGTCGTGCAGTTGAAGATTAATGATAAAATCTTAGTCCTTAATAATGTATTATTAGTACGAGATTTTAGAATGATTTTAATTTTAGTTTCTAATTAAGTTGTGATGGTTATTCATTTTTTTTATGGTGATGCTATTATTAGAAGAAACGGTGAGTATATTTGCAATTGTATTTATAGTGATGGACTATATGTCATTGATACTGCACAAACTCCCATGTATAAACATAAATCGCTTAACTCTTTGTCTAAACCTAAAAGGAGAAAAGAACATTCGAGCATAAACCAAACATATTTGTGGTGGTTAGGTCATGTAAACCTTAGGAGAATTCAAAGATTGGTAGATGATGGCCCATTGGATGACCTCCAAGTTGAGTCATTTCCAATTTGTGAATCCTGTCTCGAAGGTAAGATGACCAAAAGGATTTTTAAAACCAAAGGAAACCGTTCTCAGAATGTGTTAGAATTGCTTCATATGGATGTACGTAGTCCAATGAACGTCCAGGATAGGGGTGATTTCGAATACTTCATCACGTTTATAGATGATTCTTCGAGATATGGATAGATCTATTTGATATGATGTAAGTCTGAAGCACTACGCCATAAGTGCTCATAGGCAATGCTTTTAGCTAGTGTTGCCACCAAAGCGTTTCAATAGATTGCTGATTTTTGATCTTTTGAAACACTACTGAAACAGTATTGCACTAGATATACATTTGGTGTTTCAAGATAAAAATGGTGTTGCGCGACGTGCAACACCTCTGATGGTGTTGCATTATATCTAATTTTTTAATAATTTTTTCAAGTTATTGTCAAAAACAAGCACAATGAAATGAAATTTAAATTTTGATAAGTTTATACTCTTAAAGTTTGATATATAACATATGATAAATTTGATTTAAATTATTTATATTTAATATAAATACTTATTATATTTTTAATATTGTAATTAAAAATTATAAATATTTTTTATAATTTTAAAGTTTAATATATTATCAATATATATAATGAAATTTAATTACGATATATGTTTTATTTTCAAAGTTTGATATAAATATAATATAAATTATAACTTATATATATATATTTAAATTATTTAATATAAATACACATTATAAATTTTAATAATAAAATTTCAAAATTTTGAATTATAAAAAATAATACAATCCCTTTTAAAAATACTTATATAGCATTTAATTAGGAAGCACTATGTAAGTACACTTACATAGCGTTTTTAGAAAATTGTGGTAGGTTCCGTATTTTAAGTAATATTTCTTTAATTCTCGATCCGTCAATTAAAAAGGTATTTTGAACTTTTTATTTTGAATTTGATTTGAAGGATTAAATTCATTTTTTGTTTAGATCTAAATGATTGCTCAATGGTTTCCTAATTTTTTTTCCCTATTTGATTGATTGCTAAGTTTATTTTGCTGGTGTGGTTATATTATGTTATTTGTTTTGTTATAATATTTTGGCCCAACCTGCCCGTTATAACATTTTTATTATCCCAGCCCGAACCCGACACAAAGCCCATGACAGCCTTTTTTAGTGGGAGCCGTCTGATTGAGATTATTAATCTCCCTTCATCACCATCGTCCGATCCCCCCTTATAACCCAACCCCCTAACCCTACTCCCTCATTCTCTCCTCTTCTCGTTCTTCTTCTCCTCTCTCACTCACTCAGTCGCCGTGAGTCCTCCCCTCCCCTCGGTTCAGCCGCCGCGACGCCCTCCCCTTCCCCCCGCGAATCGACACCCTCCCCTCCCCTCAGTTCAGCCTCCGCGACACCCTCCCATTCCCTCCGCGACGCGATGCCCTCCCCTCCCCTCAGTTCAGCCACCGCGATGCCCTCCCCTTCCATCTGCGACGAGACGCCTTCCCCTCCGGTACGCGACACAACGCCCTCTCCTCCCTTCCGCGACGCGACCCTTCCCTCCCCGCCGGCGATGCCCTCCCCTCCGCGACGCCCTGCCGCAACAACCAACAGGTATGTCTTTTAATGTATTTTGAAGTGCGGCTAGAAATTTGCGTAAAACATTATAAGATTCTTCCCAATTTCCAAATATATGTTCAATTGCCTTTTGTTTCACTGCCCAAACCTTCATATACGATGGATTGTAGCCTAATTTATCAACTATTTCATCTCTCAAAGTAGGAATGCTAATAGATGGTTGCTCCTTTATAAGGTGTTGTGTTTCTTGACCAAGCAGAAAGCGGATGCAACCATGCTGGCAATGTTGTTCTATTTTACTTAGCTCATCATATCACTTGTTTATCTTTTATTGATGTAAAAAATTGGCCTTTAGACCCGTAAGGTTAGGATATTCATTAGGGTTAGGATATTATTTAAGACAATACTATTGTTTTGTGAATGACATTTTGGTATTATTTGAGTTTGGCGGCTACAGGCTGGGTGGGAGATTTTCTGAGTAGACCTTTGTGTACCTACCGAAGAATGGTTGGGTGAGAAATTGTTTTATTTTATTTGCTTTGCATGTACAGTTTATTCTTATTTTCTATTATGTGACCATTGGCTCTATCAATAACGGTGGCCTATCATTGTCTAATGTTTTATGCCTCTTATTAATCAAAATGTCAATGTGTTTCATCTTTATTTTTCTGATTGTATTGTTTAAATTTAAGGGTTTGATGAAAGATAGACTTGCGGTAGCATTTTTCTCTATATGTTCGGTATCTTTGAGGGAATGCAAGTTCATTGCATTATTATTGTATTGTTGTTCTAAAGCCAATGGAAACCGTTGCTTCTCATTACTGATTACGCCTTTGTAGCCGCATAAAAAGTTTTGATGCCTCTAGGTGTTTTTGCTTGATCTTATTTTCCTTTTCTTAGTAATCAATGTTGTCTTTATCGTTGTATCTTCTACTTTTTACAGCATCTGGCAAGTATGGCATGGTGGTTATTGTTGTAGTTGTTGGATATGGTTATGTTTGGTGGAAGGTAATGTCAGTTGTCTAACTAACGACACTTTGTTAATATGCCTGTTTGTTTATTACTTACAGGCAATGAGATGCAAAGGATGAAAGCACTGAATATCTTGGGAAAATCATCTCCAGCTAACAATTTGCTAAAATCAACTCAGATACTGCAATCCGGTAAACGTTAATGGTGAGGCTTTTGTGGTAATGTTTTTTTCCGTATGCATCTGTGGCTTTTTTACTCGAGCTATTTAGACCCCCATAATGTACTGTTCTTTTGAGTAGCTATACGTGAGACTGTGTTCAATAGTTAACCATGTAGTCATGTGCTGCTGCAACTCATCAATCATTCATTAATGTTTGTTTTAGGAAATGGACTCTCTCAAAATGGAACCTACTCCAAACATATATGTCTAAAACACCGGTTGTTTGAGAAATAAAGGTTGGAGTTATTTAATTTCAGTCCCGAATTGTTAGTTTATTATATCTTTTACGACCTTCTTGATCAAAGTCCTACTAATATCTTTCAGGACTTTCTACTACAACCAGATGCATATAACAAGAAATCTTCCAAATATGCATATTTTTTCAATCAATCATCCTAATGTGCATTTTTGAACATCATTTGGCGAGTGGGAGAAGCTAATCCCACCTCAACTTGGATATTGGAGAATTTTGTGCAACGATATCAAGTGATCAAGATGATAATTGTACTCCTATGACTCAAGGGGCACCACTTATCGATTATTTTAATATGTAACTTGTTATCACTTGTATTTATACTTCGTAATTTTGTAATTTTAAGTTAGATTGGTGGTGTTACTTGGTTTTGGTACTTTTGAAGTTAAATTGGTGGTTTGTTGCTTTGTATGAATTTAGGATTTTGTATTTTGTATTGGCATCCTTGTTGGTTTTTGCCTTGGTTTATTTTGGATGGGTTGATGTAAGAATAAAATGGTTATTTCAAAATATTTGTATGAAGTGTTGCCTTTTATTTTAGTTCTTTGTTGTATTTTATAAAAGTAGTATTACAAAAATGATGATGTGGCATAAATGTGGGCCCATTCGACGTGGCGCAAATGTGGAGCCACTGTTGATGTGGCATAAATGTGGCCCTGCTTCTGATGTGGCATCAAGATGGGACTCATTGCTGACGTGGCACAAATGTGGGACCCACTGATGACTTGGCACATGTGGACCCTATGTTTGTTTTTTGAAATCTTAGGCAACATCGTTTGTTGTTGCCTTTCTTAGTTATGTTGTTGCATTAGAGGTGTAATGCAATACTTTTTCGTTGTTGCAGTAGAGACTAAAAGTGTTGCCTTAGGTGTCAAAGGCAACGGCCGTATTGGCAACAAGAGTTTGGTGTTGCCTTTGGCCTAAGGCAACATTTTTTGTGTCTTCTGCAACAATAAACAGGCATTGCCTATGAGCACTTATGGCGTAGTGAAGCCTTTGACAAGTTCAGAGACTGCAAGACATAAACGGATAAGCGTCATGGAAAGAGTATCAAGTCACTGCGATCTGATCGTGGTGGTGAATACCTTAGTGGAGAGTTTTTGGATTTCTTGGCAAATGAGGGGATTTCGTCCCATCTCACTGCATCGGGAACTCCACAACAAAATGGTGTTGCTGAGAGGAGGAACAGAACTCTTTTAGAAATGGTTAGGTCGATAATGAGTTATTCGGATTTACCTATTTCATTTTGGGGATATGCTTTGGAAACAACGGCATACATTCTAAACCTGGTGCCTTCGAAATTAGTTCCAAAAACACCCACAGAACTATGGAGTGGGCGAAAGCCCAGTCTAAGACATGATCGAATTTGGGGTACTCCGGTACATATGCTGAATAAGGAAGCTGATAAGTTAGCGTCTCGTACAGAAGTGCGAGTGTTTGTGGGATACCCTAAAGGAATGAAGGGTGGCTTGTTCTATAGTCCCCAGGATCAGAAGGTCATTGTTAGCACCAATTCCTGATTCGTGGAAGAGGATTATATGATTAGTCACAAGCCCATGAGCAAAATAGTTCTGGAAGAGTTGATGGGTGAGACTCCGTCTATACCAATCGTACAAGTTCCAAGTTACACTGCACCACGTATCGGTTTTGAGACTTTTACACCAACTCAGGATTTGCTTCATTGTAGTTGGAGGGTTGTTTGTCAACCGGAATGATTCATAGGCGTGGGAAAGTCTCCGGACTCAATCCTAAGTGAAGATGAATTAGATCCCTGGACTTACAAGGATGCAATCCAAGATAAAGATGCTGACTCCTGGCAAGTAGCAATGAAATCAAAAATGAGATCTATGGATTCCAATCAAGTGTGGGAGTTGTAGAACTACCTGATGGGGTACAACCCATTGGGAGTTAGTGGGTCTAAAAGCGAAAGAAAGAAGGCGATGGGAAGGTTGAAACTTTAAAACCGAGGCTTGTAGCGAAAGGTTGCACTCAAAAAGAGGGTATCGATTATGATGAAACCTTGTCACAGGTAACCATACTTAAATCAATCCGGATTCGTTTAGATATAGCTGTGCATTTGGATCTAGAGATTTGGCAAATGGATGTCAAGACCGCATTCTTGAATGGAAGTCTAGACAAGGAAATCTACATGCGCTAACCAGAAGGATTCATTGTTGAAATAGAAGAGCACTTAGTATGCAAGCTTAAGAGATCCATTTATGGACTTAAGCAAGCATCTAGATCTTGGAACACTCAATTTGACGAGGTAATCCAGTCATATAGATTCTTCCAATGTCCGAGTGAGAGTTGTGTGTATAAGAAATACGATGGAAACGTGTTGGTGTTTCTTATACATTATGTAGATGATATCCTCTTGATTGGAAACAACGTGAAAGAATTATCGTATGTACGGGTATGGCAATCTGAGCGGTTCGATATGAAAGATTTGGGAGAAGCAGGACACATCCTTGGGATCAGGATTTTCGTGATCGGAAGAAAAGTATGTTGTGATTATCTCAGGTATCCTATATTGATACAGTGCTAAAGCGGTTTAGCATGGAGAATACCAAGAAAGGTTTTCTACCTTACAAATATGGAATTCAACTATCTAAGAATGTGTCCTAAGACACAAAAGTAGATAGATGACATGAAGTTGGTCCCTTATGCATCAGCTGTGGGAAGACTCATATATGTTATGCTTTGCACTAGACCATATATTTGTCATGCCATAGGCATGGCTGCTAGATATCAGTCGAACCGAGGATTAGGACACTAGATTGCTGTCAAGCACATACTCAAGTACCTGAGAAGGACTAGGGAGTATATGCTAGTATATCAATCAGATGACCTGTGTCCAGTGGGTTATACTGACTCAAATTTTTCATCAGACAAAGAAAAGTCCAAGTCTACTTCAAGTTATGTGTTTGCTCTGGGAGGTGGAGCCATTAGTTGGAGGAGTGTGAACCAGAAATGCATCTCGGACTCTACCATGGAAGTGTAACATCCCCAAAACCGTATGGGAATATTACACGCCGTAGACCCCTTCCACAAGGATCTACCAGGCTAAACATCCATAAACGACTAAATGCTTGCCCGGCCAGGGTCAAACAATATAATATTACAGACCGTTAAGGTCACTTACACATAAACACACAGACCGATGAGTTCATACAACTCTATCAATGTATCGACTAACAACATTACCCACACAGGGGTCGAAACACAATACACGGAAGACCGAATGAACTCTAACAATACAACCAAACTCTACCAACTCTCGACTCTTGATTAGTATCGCACTCGTCATCCTCTTGTGCCAATCTGTGATTGCTCCCTGAATCTGCAGTGCACTGACACAAAACAGACATCCACCCCCCGAATACTCGGGGGTTAGTAAAACTCCACTGTTTTACTAGTGCAAGTATCAAACCATACGAAATGTAACAAGCAAATAGCAACTACGAATTTAATACGAAAATCAATTATCAAAATGTTCCCGAGAAGTTTTAGAATTTCGAACTCAAATAAGAGATATTTGAAAAGGAACACATCATCTCGGGGATTCTTAAAGTAGAAATTCTTTTGGACCTCGAGTCCCAATTTACAAAACCTTTTCGTAAACATTAGGGCCTTAGCCCGATTCTCGTTTCAAAGCATACTAAATAATATATCATTATGAGTCCGAGATCCATATTTAAAATGTTACCCGAACAATCACTGCTACACGATCAATGTTCGTACACATCATGTACTGAACTCCGGAGGCCTCGACGGACCTTACCCGGACCACACACACTGTTCGTACACATCATGTACCGAACTCCGGAGGCCTCAACGGACCCTACCCGGCCACACACACTGTTCGTACACATCATGTACCGAACTCCGGAGGCCTCAACGGACCCTACCCGGCCACACACACTGTTCGTACACATCATGTACCGAACTCCGGAGGCCTCAACGGACCCTACCCGGCCACAACATCGTTCGTACACATCATGTACCGAACTCCAGAGGCCTCGTCAGACCCTACCTGGATCACACACCTTGTCCGTACACGTCATGTACCGGACTCCAGAGGCCTCGTCAGACCCTACCTGGATCACACACTTTGTTCGTACACATCATGTACCGAACTCCAGAGGCCTCGTCAGACCCTACCTGGAACACACACATCGACACGACACAATTCATAATCATTAAATGTCAAGCCATTCCACATTACAATAAAATGTACAATCAAGTATGTAAACCAAAACAACACAAATATCATGATCATCACAACGACTCTTAACCAACATAACACACATTCGGTACACAATACATTGAACAACCACGTGTACAACCATCTCATATGTACTTCGCAATCCTGCACAAATGGCACAACGCCTAACACGGATACCAATATATCACTATTATCACAAAGCCTTCAAATTTCGGAAAACACAACCAACTCAAATGGAACATATTTACGGAGGCAAGCAAAATTGTCATACATATCATATCATACGTAATTACTAGTCACAAGATACAAGTCGTATCATAAGA
Source organism: Orobanche coerulescens (assembly GCA_033398695.1). Lineage (NCBI taxonomy): Eukaryota > Viridiplantae > Streptophyta > Magnoliopsida > Lamiales > Orobanchaceae > Orobanche > Orobanche coerulescens. The sequence continues at coordinate 39,642,711 of CM065811.1, forward strand.
TACTTGCCTTAATAACCGCTACCAAACGCTCCGAAGAACACGGTTCGATCGGGAAGCTCGGACCCCGAAGAAGACAACGAACGGAAGGGTTCCGACTCGAGTTCTTCACAAGAATTCGACCCTAACAACATATAATCAATAAATCATCGATCATACGAGGAAGAATAATCGTAGAACGCCCGAAAACCCCTCTATGACATTCTACCGGACACCTTCAAGGCGTCGACCAAGAACTCCACCAAAACAACGAATCGATACGATCCAACCATGGAATAATAAAGGAAATGATATAATACATCTAAATATTCATCAATCCATCATAATCCTAAGTTAAATCGGATTAATCGGACGAAAACAACAAAAATACCCAAATTCCCCAAAACTAGATTTCTAAGAAATCTGACCTGATTCGGTAGATCGGAGGATGTTATAGGACGGATGATTGATGATATGAACCTCAACACTTGATGGATTCATTGTCCAACAACATCTATAGATGATTCACACACCCACAGCCGCGTACGGGAAGAGAAAGAATGAGAAATGGCTGAAGAAAAACGCTGCCAGGCCTTAAATAGGCCGACTGCCGGCCGGGTTACGTACGTAACCGGCCATGGCTTACGTACGTAACCGGCCATGGCCGAACTCCCTGCACGAAAATGCGGGCGTTACGCACGTTACGGCGAGGGTCTTACGTCGTAACGGTCTTACGTGCGTAGCGCCGGTCACTACCGCGTTACGGCGGTGGCTTTGGCCCGAGCATGCCCGGCCATGACTCGGCCGGGACCAACTCCGACGGACCGAACGACCCCGAAACCCGAACCTGAGTACGAATCGAAGATACGGTTACGAAGTACTCGAAAAGACGAATCCGAGCACTAATAGAACACACGATTCCGACTACCCGAAGGCTCGAAATTCGACAACGGAAAGTAATTACCCCAAACTTTGGGAAATTACGAAAATGGCCCAAAACGCCCCAAAATCACGATACGTGATCGAATAACCAAACCGAAGCTCGCAACATGAATATTAACATTAAATGAACTTACGAGAAAGTCGAAACAACAGTTTCAGACGAGATTCGCAAGAATCGAACTCAACTGTGGAAAAACCGCTAAAAAGCACGGAACTCAACAAAATGACACCGAAACGAACTCGGATGACAAAAAGTGCAGAATTAATCATTCTCGTAATGACGAAACGGTCACGAGCGAGTCGTCAAAACGGACTTCCACCGAAAAAAGAAATTTACCGAAAATCGAAAATTGCGGATATTACATTCTACCCTCCTTAAAAGAAGTTTCGTCCCGAAACTTAAAATAAGTAGGGAGAAGCAATATCAACTGTCAGGAAAACTCGACGAGATACCCAAAAACCGAAAACTCGCGCCCGATGGCGAAACGCTGCAAGAAACGCAAAGGAACATACGGCGTGAAAACACGCTCCACGACGACCAACACAACGCCACCGATCGAGACATAATAAAACCAACAAGTGACAAGCGTCATCAAACAGATAATACAACCAAGTCGATTATCCGAACAATCACAAAACACAACGAACGAAAATCAATATGATTGACCACCTCAACGGTACATCAATCAAAACGCGAGTCAATCGCTGAAGAAATACGGAATTCCACCGCCCAAGGGTTGGAAGATCGAAAACGAGACAAATTTCCCGAATATAAGGAAATTAGGAAGGAGTCTGAACGCTCAACAATCACGAAACGAGATCAACAAAAACCGAACAATCAAACGATCGAACCACAATGGTCGAGACAACAAAAATCGAACAATCATGTTCGAATCACGAAGAACAATAAAATTCAAACAACAACTCTCAGGTTCACGTCTCGGCTCGAGACAATATATGATCCGGTAAAAGCAACAAGATGTGATTCACATAAGATCCATAGGAAAGGGAATAGCAATTGAAAAGTCACAACGACAAACGAGTAATTTCGAAACACCACACTCGTTCGATCAATAAAAGCAAGGGATAGGGCAAGCTCATAAAATGTTAACGAACATAAACGAGTCGATAGAGTCGAAAACACAAGTGTTCCAAATCCGATCCACTTCCAATAAAAGAATTAGTAGAACCAAAGGATGTTACTTCCGAACAAGGTTCACAAGAATCGAACCGAACTCGGAAAAGTTACAGCGATAACCAGATCGACCCAAAACAAGATCACAGCTCGTTCGAACGATGAAACCGAAATACAGGACAAGTTCAGAAAGTATCAACGAACACGAGCGAGCCGATAGAATTGAGAAAGAGAAAATGCAGGAGGCAAATATAATATGGGTATTATATTCGACCTCTTCTAAGAGAAGTGTCGTCCCCGAAACTCACAACAATGAAATCAAGGCGACAACACAACAAGCAACCGACAGAAACATCCTTCGAAGGCCTCTCAAAGCCGATTCTGATACTCGTGCTGAAGCGCGAACTCCGAAAGTCTCGTGAGCCACCCGCAAATCAATTCGTGTCCCTCGAGTCCACACTTGAAATGTGTTACCGACGAGAAGGACAAATTTACACGTGCATGCCCCGACACATCACGATTGAAATGCCTCGACTCGGCATACCGAAAATACAAATGCTAGATACAATGGGGCATATCGTCGCAAAACAACATAGCGGAGATGCCAACTCAGCACAACAAAGAATCATAACACATACCATATACAATAATTACCATCGTAAAATAATACACACACAAACACTACAGCAACGACGGTATCGTTCGGCGACCTCAACGGCCCGAACGATAACCAGCACATAATTACAACCATCATGAAACAATCACACATGTACACAAACGTACAAACTCAAGCTTCAACAACTCACACCCTTGCGACAACACGCAAATCACCACGAGGCGACAAACAGTAAATACCAGTTCACACCTCTCACAGAGGGCTAGTACAACAAATGCGTGGCAACGCCTCGACGTTCATGCCACCAATTCGATCACACCGGGTTAACACCGTAACGAAAGTTCGAAAACCATACACGCATTTCCGGTCCGCAAGCAGAATGATAGGTTTTAAAACAAAAACCACCTTTTGAAAATAGTTTGGAAACAACAGTTGATCTTGAGTATCATTTTACAAAAAGTAGTACAAACACCATTATCGAGACTTTGAAAGTCATCTTGCGTTTGAACAAAAATGAGGACACCTTTCTTTTAGTGAAAAACTTTCAAAAATATTCGACCCTTGGGTCTAAGCAACTGCATTTGAAAATATCTCAAAATATTTTTGGTCCTCAATCGGAAAATTTTTGAAATGTATTGCGGCATTAGAAAACACCTTGAAAACACCGCAAGAAAATAATTCGTTTTAAAAGTACGTCTCGAATTTTAATTTTCTAAGATACTCAAGGTTTTCAAAAATAATTCAATGGGCTAGAATGCCCAAAAAGTTTAGGTACTTACACGGAACATTATAGCGCTGTGGGTCCCGCGCCGGAACCCACCAGGATAAAAACCATTTACAAGAACGCCAAAAGGGCCGATGATGGTAATATTTCAAAAACTCACAAAATCCATTTACAAAATACTAAATACCGTCATAAGAATTTCGCCAAAACGATCAAGGCCATAATGCCAAAAACTCGGTTAAGGGAATCGATTTTCAAAATAAAACTCAGTCGGTAAAATACCGAAAGCCATTACAAAAGAACTCACGCAGCGGGAAAAAAAACACAGTCCCACATGCACAATCCAATTGAACACGTCTCACAGCATCTAGTTTAAACATATAACAAAACCATTCCTCGGAGTTTCTCACGAACTCAATCGTCGATACTGTAACACCCCCAAACCACTCGGGAATATTACAGCGCCGCAGACCCTCTCCGCGAGGATCTACCAGGCTAAATACAATACAATGCATCACTTCACATGCCGACATGGCTACGTAAAGGACCATTAAACCGATTTGGTCTTTTATCACAACACACGACATTACATACATGATTCTTTCCCAAAACTCATACCCGCGCAGGGGCTGGAATACCATAACGCTCCCATAAATCGGGATAACAATACATCGTAGAAATAACCAACAAGACTATTCAACATACTCAACGATTGGTCTTCATGTGATTAGTATCGTCGTCTTCCATCATCCTTCGTATCGATCCTGTGATTCGCTCCCAAGAACCTGCAAATACGGGCCTTGTCTGAGACATCCACCCCGAATACTCGGGGGTTAGCAAAACTCCTTTGTTTTGCTAGTGCAAGTATAAAATATAAATACAAGCCATACATATCATATTCAGGGAATACAATAACTTGATTAATTTAGAAAGACTTCCCGAGATGTTTCATTTAGTTAAAATAGTTCAAGTCTTGAAAGTAGAATTGAACAAGTAAGCACTTTGAAAACAACTCCGAATCCGGGAGTTTTGATTGGAAAATAATCATGATACCTATAGCCATACATCAATTCACAACGGTGGACCAATTACACACAACACACCATCCATAAGCCATTCTAGTCCAAGCACCTCGATGAATATGTTTTACATCCCAAACATTATGGCAAGTCAAAACATCGTGATACTCGGACATATCACAAAATGCATCAAGTCACAAGGTTAAAAATACTCTGGTTAACCGTGGATCCGACAATACGCGAATCCCTCCTCGACCCGTCAGCCCTCTCGGAGTGGCTAACCCAAATGTTCGCGGAACCGTCATAAGCGGAACCCTCCTCGGCCCCGTCAGTCCCTCTCGGAGTGAACAAATATAACTCTCACACTCAGAAGTAATATCCGACTTCCAATGCAAAGGACTATAAACCATATACTCAGAGTACTCACCAGAATGGCCTCCCAAATCGGACACATGCAAGATTAACAATATAATCTACAAACTATGAAAGGTAGGAGTGAAACGAGGTAAACAACAAGTAAAATGTTTTAAAGAATTCATGACCTTACGGAACCCATTTTGGGACACAACCCAAGGTTATTTACAAAATACAATTCCAATCACAAATCACAGGGTCCAAGACCCAAATACTCACATCGACATCCTCCCAAGTGTTATTCGCATCCCGTGCTAGTAAGCCACGGACCTCGGAGCCTCCTTGAGACATCCCCGAGAAAAACCCAATGGAAAATCACACAAACATCACACATCATCGTGATGACAGTCATCTAACAGTACCACACGAAAACCGGGCACAACATACAATACTAGTACCCATTCTCGAATGACACATTCGTTCTTGAACACTCAAGTTAATTTGAAGAAGACCTTTATCGGGAATATACTTATACATATATATTGATTCTTTTGAAAGTTAAATAACATTCAATTCTCCACATAGACAATCACCAATTTATTATGTATACGGAATACGAAGTGTATGGGCAAGATACTTGCCTCGGTAGTTGACACCGCACACTCCGACGAACGTGGATTAACCGGAAAACCTCGAATGCCCACAACTCTCCGGCGGAAACGACGGTAACACCACCGATCGGAAAACGGCGAACGGAAGGGTTCCGGCTCGAGTTCTTCGCAAGGACCAAGACCCCAACAAAATAACATGAATAAATCGACAATCGAAAAAGGAAGAATAATCGTAGAACGCCCGAATCCCCTTTGTGACATTTTATCGAACACTTTCAAGGTGTCGATTTGAAACTCAATAAAGCAGCGAATCCTCGTCAATCAAACCGTTGAAAAACAAGGGATTCTATATAAAACAACTTAATAATCATCAATCCATCACTATTCTAAGTTATAGCGAATCAAACGGACGAAATCCACAAAATCCCCAATTTTTCCCAAAACTATGATTTTAGGAAAACTAACCTTGATTATTTGGATTGAAGGATGTTAAGGAGTGATTAATCGATGTTATCGGCTCCCAAACTTCGTGGATTAGTTGTATAATAACATGCCTTCGTCACCTCCAAGAATCCGGCGCGGAAGAGAAAGGGAGAAAATGAAAATGAGTGCAAGCGATCGCTCGGTCATATTTATCTTAGTGCGGCCTAGCGTGCGCTAGATCGCCCGAGCTAGCGTGCGCTATGGCGGTCATGGTCGAGAATGTTCGGCCGGGCCCGCCATCATGCGGCCGAACACGTGCGCCGGCCCGACCACAATCCGAGACTTCTGGCTCGGCGAAGTAGCGTCGCAACCTTCCGGCCGAAGCGTGCGCGATGTCGCAGCGATGGCGTGCGCTACTGCCGATCCTCGATCCGAACCTTTCGCCCATCGCCTCGGCCGACTAGCGCGCAGCCAACCGCCATAGCGTGCGCGCCTCCCGGCCGTAGCGTGCGCTACTTTCCGGACGTGGCGTGCGCGCTACGCGGTTCTGTCGCAATCGCCGGCCGGTGCGGCACTCGCCCGGCCATTACTGCGGCCGTCCGGCCACCGTCCCCCAACCGTCGGCGATGTCCGACCACCATGATTCGGACGACTCGATTTTCCGAAATCGCACGGAACGAACACGACAAAATACTGGGGACAACATCATTGGTCCGAAATGAAAACGACGGATAACAAATCACCACCTATGGTCTTAAACGCCAAAATCGGTTGTCGAGAAAATAATCGAACTCGACAATGGAAATATCCAAGAAAAATCCAAAATAACCGAACGAAAATCGTGGGTATTACATTCTACCCCTAAAAATAAGTTTCGTCCGAAACTTAAAACAAAAGCAAGGCGAACCTCGACAACACACCAGAACTCCATGCAGTATAAAGCCACTACGATCCGATTCAATACGCAAGAATGCTTATGAAAAGCAACGAGCATGAATCATTGCGGTTGATAAAACCAAGCAATACAAAAATCAAGTCACGATTCCAACGCTGAAAGGTATGAAATTCCAGTAACTCACAGATTTGGAAGATCGAGTATGAAGAAAATTTCCCAACACTTATGGAAATCGCAAAATGGCCCAGATGTACAATAATCACGATTTCGAGGTCAAACGATAATGATTGGACAACGATGAACGAATAACAATGATCGAACAACAACGATAACCTTTGAAGTTCATACCTCAAATCAAGACATCAATAACTTATAGGAAGCACGAGGTGTTAGTTTCGAACACGGTTCACAAGAAATCGATCCGAACTTGGAAAGATCACAACGATATGCACATCAATTTGGAACAATGTCAGAACTCGCTCGAATGACAAATGTGAGAAACAACATAAGGTCAGAAGCATTAACGAACCCAATCGCCTCAATACGGTCGAACGAAACGGAAACGAGAAGAAGAGAAAAAAAAAATATGGGTATTACATCATATCGCCTTTAAAAGAGGTTTCATCCCCGAAACCTAAATAACGAAAACGAAGTGCTTGAATATCAACCTTCCCGGCCATATCCTCTTGGTCCCGCATCTAATCTCCATAACCAACTGTACTGTGGTCACGGTCGCGTCCTCTGTCCCTCGGCATACTAAGCGGATTCTCACTCAATACGATTGCACCACTTCGCAAAATTAAATATGCTAAAGTACTAACTTAGCATGACATATCACATAAGGTAACCAGTAACAACTCGGAAAGAAAATCCACGAGGTATCCCTTTAAAGAAAATCTTTTGAAAATCCTTGGATTTGAATGCTATTAGAAATAAACTTTAAAAGTACTTTTAGTACCTCAGGTTGTTTCATCAAAACTTGTAAACATCATACTCTAACCGTTTCATTTGAAATCGCCAAAATAATATTTCTGTGTAACCGGCGTTATCAAAATCGTCATGCCTCTACGCATCATCATCACCGTTAACAAACAACAAGTTCACCATGCAAGATCATTAAACCATTCTTACATACTCTAACATTTCCAAATCCGAGTTTGAACTTTACACCGAGTGAGATTTCTTTTTATCTTTCACTATATATTTTTGAAAAGGAAATCGTACTGGTTTTTAAAAAAAATATTTTATGATGTGAAAGATTTTTGAAAATCATGTACTCGAATTATTCGAAAATACAATAGTATGTTAAAGTCATTTCTGAAAATTCTCCCAACACTACACAAGAATCAACGACGGTAACATTTTACAAGATGTTCAAGGTATTTTAAAACAACTCTTTCAATACCGTCGAGGTTTTATTTGAGAATCCTAGGTCGGCTCGCAAATTTCAAACAGTTTTCAAAGTTCATACGAAGCCGCCGAATTAATCGAAATGCCAAATTAGATTAAAAAATTTGATTCCCACAACTTGCACAAACTTATGAAAGTTTCAGGAAAACATTTTTGAACACACACATACATCAGACATAATTTATCAACTCACCGAACAAAATCAATTATCACTTAGCGCGAATGAAAGGTCACAACACACGTTCACACAAAACAGTTGTCATCACTGGACAACACACATAGAATACAGTCACAGACGACTGACTGCAGAAAGTTAGACCTAACGGCAAAAATGCGGTTCCACATCCTCAGTCCCAGCGAACTAGCGCACGCTACAACCATTATTTAGCGTGCGCTATTCATGCTGCATTAGCGCGTGTTACAACAATATTAGCGTGCGCTACTCATGCCACATTAGCGCGCGCTAGCTTGTACTTAGCGTGCGCTAACAGCTCGAGTTCAACACGTGATTACGAACATATATACGACATTACTAAAACCGATAGTTACAAATGAACAACGGCATCATATGAATCTAAATGCCATCGATTCACATGCTTACAACACTTCGCGAACAACCATCAAAGGACAAGCGCCATCAAAAATCGAAATCTCGTCTATTAATAAAGAGAGCTGTCTTAACTCATACCGAACGACTTAGCATTCACATCACTGTTTTAGTCTAAAACTGGCAACACTGCCCGAACAACAAGAACATCATCACGTCTTTCTCGACTAACAGCCATAAAACCGATAAGTTGAAAACGAGAGTCACGTCTTGTCTACATTTTGTAAACTTCACTTGGGTTCAAAAAACGTGTTTTGAAAACTTATAATACAAAATGAAAATAAAATATCGGTAGTTTGACTTCTTAAAAAAATTTGGCCTTGAGGTCATAATACGAAAATCAAACTTTTTCCTCCCTTTGGAGGATGTTTTAAAACAAAATATACGTGACTCCTCAAAACATGTAAAGTTTTAAAATATCACATTGATGAATTCTTCCTTGCGTAATCACATCAAGGCCATTATTCTTGTAAAAACGACTTATATCAGGATGTGTGTATATATACATATACGTTGGTACCACTTTTATCCTAGCATCATACGAGGACCAAACAACATAGGCCACATAATCACAAATCACCTTTAAACTCCACATCATAATACAAAATCATACAAGTTCGTATATCACAAGGCACAATATAGTAGGGAGACTTACATCCGCAGGTCGCACGAAGATGATGGCTGCACCATGATACTAATCACGACCGACATTCCAGACGACGCGTCGCGACACGACTTAGACAAACACAATCTGACAGGACAAGACACGACAATACCGATCGACCCGACCGCCTAGGTTTCCGCAACCTAAGCTCGATACCATATTCGTAACACCCCAAACCACTCGAATATTACGGCGCCGCCCTCTCCGCGAGGATCTACCAGCTAAATACAATGCATCACTTCACATGCCGACATGGCTACGTAAAGGACCATTAAACCGATTTGGTCTTTTATCACAACACACGACATTACATACATGATTCTTTCCCAAAACTCATACCCGCGCAGGGGCTGGAATACCATAACGCTCCCATAAATCGGGATAACAATACATCGTAGAAATAACCAACAAGACTATTCAACATACTCAACGATTGGTCTTCATGTGATTAGTATCGTCGTCTTCCATCATCCTTCGTATCGATCCTGTGATTCGCTCCCAAGAACTGCAAATACACGGACGCAATCTGAGACATCCACCCCGAATACTCGGGGTTAGCAAAACTCCACTGTTTTGCTAGTGCAAGTATAAAATATAAATACAAGCCATACATATCATATTCGGAATACAATAACTTGATTAATTTAGAAAGACTTCCGAGATGTTTCATTTAGTTAAAATAGTTCAAGTCTTGAAAGTAGAATTGAACAAGTAAGCACTTTGAAAACAACTCCGAATCCCGGGAGTTTTTGATTGGAAAATAATCACGATACCTATAGCCATACATCAATTCACAACAGTGGACCAATTACACACAACACACCATCCATAAGCCATTCTAGTCCAAGCACCTCTGATGAATATGTTTTACATCCCAAACATTATGGCAAGTCAAAACATCGTGATACTCCGGACATATCACAAAATGCATCAAGTCACAAGGTTAAAAATACTCCTGGTTAACCGTGGATCCGACAATACGCGAATCCCTCCTCGACCCCGTCGGGCCCTCTCGGAGTGGCTAACCCAAATGTTCGCGGAACCGTCATAAGCGGAACCCTCCTCGGCCCCGTCAGGCCCTCTCGGAGTGAACAAATATAACTCTCACACTCAGAAGTAATATCCGACTTCCAATGCAAAGGACTATAAACCATATACTCAGAGTACTCACCAGAATGGCCTCCCCAATCGGACACATGCAAGATTAACAATATAATCTACAAACTATGAAAGGTAGGAGTGAAACGAGGTAAACAACAAGTAAAATGTTTTAAAGAATTCACAGCCTTACGGAACCCATTTTGGGACACAACCCAAGGTTATTTACAAAATACAATTCCAATCACAAATCACAGGGTCCAAGACCCAAATACTCACATCGACATCCTCCCAAGGGTTATTCGCATCCCGTGCTAGTAAGCCACGGACCTCGGAGCCTCCTTGAGACATCCCCGAGTGAAAAACCCAATGGAAAATCACACAACATCACACATCATCGTGATGACAGTCATCTAACAGTACCACACGAAAACCGGGCACAACATACAATACTAGTACCCATTTTCAGAATGACACATTCGTTCTTGAACACTCAAGTTAATTTGAAGAAGACCTTTATCGGGAATATACTTATACATATATATTGATTCTTTTGAAAGTTAAATAACATTCAATTCTCCACATAGACAATCACCAATTTATTATGTATACGGAATACGAAGTGTATGGGCAAGATACTTGCCTCGGTAGTTGACACCGCACACTCGACGAACGTGGATTAACCGAAAACCTCGAATGCCCACAACTCTCGTGGAACGACGGTAACACCACCGATCGGAAAACGGCGAACGGAAGGGTTCCGGCTCGAGTTCTTCGCAAGGAACCTGACCCCAACATCATACCATGAATAAATCGACGATCGAACAAGGAAGGATAATCGTAGAACGCCCGAATCCCCTTTGTGACATTTTATCGAACACTTTCAAGGTGTCGATTTGAAACTCAATAAAGCAGCGAATCCTCGGCAATCCAACCGTGGAAAAACAAGGGATTCGATATAAAACAACTTAATAATCATCAATCCATCACTATTCTAAGTTATAGCGAATCAAACGGACGAAATCCACAAAATCCCCAATTTTTCCCAAAACTATGATTTTAGGAAAACTAACCTTGATTATTTGGATTGAAGGATGTTAAGGAGTGATTAATCGATGTTATCGGCTCCCAAACTTCGTGGATTAGTTGTATAATAACATGCCTTCGTCACCTCCAAGAATCCGGTAGCGGAAGAGAAAGGAGAAAATGAAAATGAGTGCAAGCGATCGCTCGGTCATATTTATACTGGTGCAGCCTAGCGTGCGCTAGACTGCCGAGCTAGCGTGCGCTAGCGGGCGGTCGTGGTCGAGAATGTTCGGCCGGGCCCGCCATCATGTGCTGAACACGTGCGCTGTCGGCCCAGCCACAATCCAGAGACTTCCTGGCTCGGCCAGGTAGCGTGCGCAACTTTCCGGCCGTAGCGTGCGCAGTGTCCGGCGATGGCGTGCGCTACTGCCGATCCTCCCATCGAACCTTTCGCCCTTACGCCTCGGCCGACTAGCGCGCGCAGCCAACCGGCCATAGCGTGCGCTGCCTCTGGCCGTGGCGTGCGCTACTTTCCGGCCGTAGCGTGCGCTACGCCGGTTCCTGTCGCAACCGCCCGGCCAGTGCCTGCAGTCGTCCGGCCACCGTCCCCAACCGTCCGGCCAGTGTCCGACCACCATGATTCGACGACTCGATTTTCCGAAATCGCACGGAACGAACACGACAAAATACTCGGGGACAACATCATTGGTCCGAAATGAAAACGACGGATAACAAATCACCACCTATGGTCTTAAACGCCAAAATCAGTTGTCGAGAAAATAATACCGGAACTCGACAACCGGGAAATATCCAAGAAAAATCCAAAATAACCGGAACGAAAATCGTGGGTATTACAGATACCTTTTCGAAATCCATCAAGGTTTACAACTTCCACACCATACCACACCACCCGGTGGTTCAAAGATAAAACACTAATATGCCCAGTTCTATACACATACTATATGCCACAAGTATTAAACACAACTATATTACACAATACTGTGTAAATAAAATCATGCACCGCAATTAACTCACTAAGATAAAATCGAGATACACAGGTACTTCGCATAAAAGAGGAGACTTACGTCCACAGGCCGCACGGAGATGACGGTCGCCCACGATACTAATCTCATCCGACAACATATCCGACACGCTGTGACTACGTACAACTCAACTTGTCACCTGAAGACATGAACGACAAGACAACACATTACTCGACAAACCACGACTCGACTCGACCCGACAGCCTAGGTTTCCGCAACCTAAGCTCCGATACCATAATTGTAACATCCCCAAAACCGTATGGGAATATTACACGCCGTAGACCCCTTCCACAAGGATCTACCAGGCTAAACATCCATAAACGACTAAATGCTTGCCCGGCCAGGGTCAAACAATATAATATTACAGACCGTTAAGGTCACTTACACATAAACACACAGACCGATGAGTTCATACAACTCTATCAATGAATCGACTAACAACATTACCCACACAGGGGTCGAAACACAATACAGCGGAAGACTGAATGAACTCTAACAATACAACCAAACTCTACCAACTCTCGACTCTTGATTAGTATCGCAGCTCGTCATCCTCTTGTTCCAATCCTGTGACTGCTCCCCTGAATCTGCAGGTACCTGGACGCAAAACAGACATCCACCCCCCGAATACTCGGGGGTTAGTAAAACTCCACTGTTTTACTAGTGCTAGTATCAAACCATACGAAATGTAACAAGCAAATAGCAACTACGAATTTAATACGAAAATCAATTATCAAAATGTTCCCGAGAAGTTTTAGAATTTCGAACTCAAATAAGAGATATTTGAAAAGGAACACATCATCTCGGGGATTCTTAAAGTAGAAATTCTTTTGGACCTCGAGTCCCAATTTACAAAACCTTTTCGTAAACATTAGGGCCTTAGCCCGATTCTCGTTTCAAAGCATACTAAATAATATATCATTATGAGTCCGAGATCCATATTTAAAATGTTACCCGAACAATCACTACTACACGATCAATGTTCGTACACATCATGTACTGAACTCCGGAGGCCTCGACGGACCTTACCGAGACCACACACACTGTTCGTACACATCATGTACCGAACTCCGGAGGCCTCAACGGACCCTACCCGGCCACACACACTGTTCGTACACATCATGTACCGAACTCCGGAGGCCTCAACGGACCCTACCCGGCCACACACACTGTTCGTACACATCATGTACCGAACTCCGGAGGCCTCAACGGACCCTACCCGGCCACAACATCGTTCGTACACATCATGTACCGAACTCCAGGCCTCGTCTGACCCTACGGATCACACACCTTGTCCGTACACGTCATGTACCGGACTCCAGAGGCCTCGTCTGACCACCCGGATCACACACTTTGTTCGTACACATCATGTACCGAACTCCGCAGGCCTCGCGGACCCTACCTGGAACACACACACATCGACACGACACAATTCATAATCATTAAATGTCAAGCCATTCCACATTACAATAAAATGTACAATCAAGTATGTAAACCAAAACAACACAAATATCATGATCATCACAACGACTCTTAACCAACATAACACACATTCGGTACACAATACATTGAACAACCACGTGTACAACCATCTCATATGTACTTCGCAATCCTGCACAAATGGCACAACGCCTAACACGGATACCAATATATCACTATTATCACAAAGCCTTCAAATTTTGGAAAACACAACCAACTCAAACGGAACATATTTACGGAGGCAAGCAAAATCGTCATACATATCATATCATACGTAATTACTAGTCACAAGATACAAGTCGTATAATAAGATACTTGCCTTAATAACCGCTACCAAACGCTCCGAAGAACACGGTTCAATCGGGAAGCTCGGACCCCGAAGAAGACAACGAACGGAAGGGTTCCGACTCGAGTTCTTCACAAGAATTCGACCCTAACAACATATAATCAATAAATCATCGATCATACGAGGAAGAATAATCGTAGAACACCCAAAAAACCCTCTATGACATTCTACCGGACACCTTCAAGGCGTCGACCAAGAACTCCACCAAAACAACGAATCGATACGATCCAACCATGGAATAATAAAGGAAATGATATAATACATCTAAATATTCATCAATCCATCATAATCCTAAGTTAAATCGGATTAATCGGACGAAAACAACCAAAATACCCAAATTCCCCAAAACTAGATTTCTAAGAAATCGACGGTCAGTAGATCGGAGGATGTTATAGGACGGATGATTGATGATATGAACCTCAACACTTCATGGATTCATTGTCCAACAACATCTCTAGATGATTCACACACCCACAGCGTACGGAAGAGAAAGAATGAGAAATGGTCAAGAAAAACGGCGTCAGGCCTTAAATAGCCGATTGCCACGTTACGACGAATCGCCATGGCTTACGACGAATCGCCATGGTCGAACTCCTGTCTGGAAAATGCCGGGCGTTACGCACGTTACCGGCGGTCTTACGACGTAATCGGTCTTACGACGAATCGCCGGTCACTACCGCACGTTACACGGCCGGCTTTGGCCCGAGCATGCCCGGCCATGACTCGGCCGGGACCAACTCCGACGGCCCGAACGACCCCGAAACCCGAACCTGAGTACGAATCGAAGATACGGTTACAAAGTACTCGAAAAGACGAATCCGAGCACTAATAGAACACACGATTCCGACTACCCGAAGGCTCGAAATTCGACAACGGAAAGTAATTACCCCAAACTTTGGGAAATTACGAAAATGGCCCAAAACGCCCCAAAATCACGAAACGTGATCGAATAACCAAACCGAAGCTCGCAACATGAATATTAACATTAAATGAACTTACGAGAAAGTCGAAACAACAGTTTCAGACGAGATTCGCAAGAATCGAACTCAAGTGCGGAAAAACCGCTAAAAAGCACGGAACTCAACAAAATGACACCGAAACGAACTCGGATGACAAAAAGTGCAGAATTAATCATTCTCGGAATGACGAAACGGTCACGAGCGAGTCGTCAAAACGGACTTCCACCGAAAAAAAGAAATTTACCGAAAATCGAAAATTGCGGATATTACAGGAAGTGGGGTATGTGGCAGCCTCTGAGGCAGCCAAAGAGGCGGTATGGCTCAAGTACTTCCTGCAGGACTTAGATGTGATTCCCGATTTGCCAAAGGGCATTACACTTTATTGTGATAATACCGGTGCAGTCGCAAGTTCGAGGGAACCACGAGCCCACAAGGTAAGTAAACATATCAATCGTAAGTACCACATCATACGACACTTCGTAAAGGAAGGAGACATAGTTGTAGACAGGGTTGCATCGGAAGATAATTGCTGATTCTTTCACGAAAGGCCTACCCTTAAAAGTTTTTGAAAGGCATGTGGAAGAATTGGAATTAAGGTGTATGGCAGCATTGCTTTGAGTATAAGTGGGACATATGAGAGACTATATAATAGAGTGGTATAATTAAAAGCATGCTTTGAGTATAAGTGGGAGATTGTTAGCATTGTATACTGCAAAGCATATTTTATGCTTGTATTATCTTACTTCCCTATAACTACCTATGAGAATATTAATTACATTTAATCACATGTTTTGCATATTTATTCACATTATGGTTATGCAAATGAAATGTTTAATTATTTTATATTGTAGATAATGTGGTGTGTTGGTGTCACACAGAAGATCACATTATTGGTGCCTTATAAAATAATATAATAGTTCGCAACCTATATAATTATTAGACAAATTATGTGAAAGGTTGTAGTGTATGCTTGAGATTAGTTGGTCTTAAGTATTAGCATGCATTAGCGTATTTACATACGTTGAACTGGATCGAGGTGATATAGTGTCTTCTGTACTGACTGTAAGAAGAACGTAAATCTCGGATAATTATTATTTCTTAATTCTAAGTATATAATATTTAATTATGTATTTATAATATTTATTGCTTTGATTTACATGGGTGAGAGTAAAAATGATTGACTCAATAAGCTTCATATCTTGGGCAATAATATTATTTATATGACAATTATTATAACTAGAAATCGTGTCCCGACTCGTGTGGGTTGATGATGTCCCCTTGAGGAGCTTGATAATGATTATTATATTAAACCCTGCAGGTGGATTTAATTCCGATATAATAATAAAGTTCGAGTGGTACTACTCTTGGATAAGATATTAATTAATTAAAGTTGTCAGTAGCTTAAATTAATTAATGGACATTCGATATCTTAAACACGGGAAATAATATATATAAATAAGGAGCCCGATTTTGTAAATTGAGATTTGAGTTGGAAGTGAAATATTAATTCTTTAGTGGACTGAATTGATATTAATGAACTCAACCATATTACGAAAGGGATTAATATGGAAAGTTAGGTTGCACTAGGAGTCTTAACCCTAATCCTCCTTAATATCCCTAGAGTAGTCAAAAGCCTATAACTAGGGACATGGGGAGGGTTTGGCCACGGCATCAACATATCCTACACAAGGGTTTCAATTTTTCTTCTTAGTGTTTAATTGTGTATCTTGACTTGTGTCTTTGATACCATAATTGAGATAACACTTTAATTCTTGTTGCAAATCCGAATTACTTGAAGAAAAAAATCGAGAGTTCTGAGGAACTTGGTTTGGCCGATCCACTTTGTTGTCCAAGCAATCTTCGGTAGCTCATTGCCCACACAACGTCCGGATTAATGCGGGATCATACTCTAGAAGATTTTGAGAAAGAGATCAAGAAATCAACCACTACGCTTCAAAAGGTATAATATCTTATGATCTTTGATCTAGATTAGGATATTGAATTTACCAACATATTTATTTAATAAATAATAAATAATATTTAAATTGCTTATTAATCTTAGTAGTTAATTAATTAGCATGCCTAAATAGGTTTTGTGCTCGTGGATGCGTAAAACGCTTTTATCAAATTTTCTCCAACTTCGCTTCCACTGCGTTTTATTTCAAACAGCGCTAGCGTCCGAAGCACCACATTATATGGCTTCGCCAAGGATGCTTCTGTTGAACAAGCAGTTAGAAAAACTGCTAAACACGAGGCAGATTCGATTAAGCGATTTTCCACGAGCGTGCCAGTAATGGTTGTCTAAAGTAAAGAGGCATCATCATGGTGTGATGTATCGACTACCACGACGACCATATCTTGTCACGGTCGCGATTGCAAGAATATTACAACCGTAGGGAATTCAGTTAATCGGGCTTGTGAGAGATATGTTACAGTCGTATGTTGTTGTGTCTTACAGTTGTAACTGCGTAGGTCAGTCAAACTTTCTGGATGAAAGTAAGTCGGTTGTCAGAATAATCCTGAAGCCATGTTACGGTCATTAGAGATCACCTGTTACGACTATAATAATTGCGGTTAATCGAGAACTCTAGAAGTCATGTTACCGTCGTATTAGGCCCTTGCTTACGGCCGTAATAGAAGAACAAATTTAGAAGTTGTAATGTCAGCTTCTTCATGTTAGTAATAATTTTAAGTTTCACTCAGTTGCTCTGCCTCGTTGACCAACATCTAAGTGGTTTCTATCATGTCAGGACGTCAGATATGAGTGTTACGAGTTTATGGTTATGCCTTATGGCCTAACCAATACTTTGGTCATAGTTGTACCATTGATAAACCAGACCAAGTATTCTGATGAGTTCTTAGTTATTACTTGTTGATGAGTTCTCGACCTATTCAAGAAATGAGACAGCTGCGATGGCTAGAGTGACTATGATCTCGAAATCTTTTACCACCCCGGTAAAGCTAACGTGGTTGCATACGTGTTGAGACGCAAGTCAGTCATTTCACAACGACTAGAAGTACTTATGTCTCAAACTAAGATTCAACAGGAATTGGTTGAGCAGGAAATGGAAGTATGGCTTCAGAAAGATCAAGGACAATTACGCTTCTTTGAGATCACCTCCTCAGTAATTTATGATGTCCAAATCAAACAGTTTGAAGATCCAGCAATGGGCCATATGCGGGACGATGTTACAAAAGGGAAAGCACCTGGGTATGTGATCCAGGAAAATGGGGTTCTACAATTCCAAGGTAGATATGCGTGCCGAATGATGCTAATCTCACACAGACGATCCTGAATGAAGCATATTCTATGCCCTATTCAATTCATCCAGGTGTGAGTAAAAAGTACAAGGATCTGAAGAATATCTTGTGGTGGACCAACATGAATAAGGAGGTTGCATAATTCATTTCAAGATGCTTAACTTGCCAGCAAGTCCAAATTTAACATCAGAGACCTGTTGGGATGCTGAAACATTACCTATTTTGGAATGGAAGTGGGAAGATATCACTATGGATTTCATAATAGGAATGCCTAGAATTCATTCAGGAATGAATATGATCTAGGTGATTGTCGATCGTGTTGGAATATTTTATTCTATACATTCATTAATAGATTTTTGATGATTAAGTTGATAAACAAAGCAAAACAACAAAGAAGCGAAGCAATGCATCGAAGAAGTCGAAGACGCAAAAAGCTGGACAGAAGGAAGATAACGTACGCTAGGGCTGTAAACGAACCGAGCTGTTCGCGAACAAAGCTCGGCTCGGCTTGTTAAGGGCTCGGTTCGACTCGGTTCGTTAAGAACTCGAGCTCGAGCTCGAAAATCTGTGCGTTAAAAAAACGAGCTCGAGCCGAGCTTGGGCATGTGCGGATCGAGATCGACTCGAGCTCGGTTCGGCTCGGTTCGGCTCGTTAAGCTCGATTAATAAATATATTTTTAAATTATTTTTTATAATATTTATATATTATATTATAGATTAATAATTTTTTAAATAATTTTCATATATTAAAATATTAATTTTTATATATATTTGAAAATATAATTTTTAATGATTATTTTAAAATATTTATTTTAAATAATTCAAATATATTATTTAAATCATTTAAAAATATATAATTATTCGCGAACAGCTCGAGCTCGGCTCGAGCTCGACTCGGCTCGAGTTGTTCGCGAACAGCTCGTGTGCGGTGTAACACCCCAAACTAGGCGGATATTACAGTGCCGTAGATCCCCAACTGGGACCCACCAGGCAAATGAAAATGAATGAATTACACAAGATAAATGTAGTACCGAACTACATTACAACAATAATTACTCCGATGAGGAGTTTAGTTACAACACACCAGGACAATACCGAATACTAGTGTATTTTATATGAAGATAAAATACACCACTCTGAATAATTAAACATCTCAAACGGAAGTTGCAGCGGAAATACACTTGACGGAAATAATCGACATGATCGAAATGATCGAAATAAACGGAAGACTGGGGCCCCTACTAGTATCACTGGACTCCTCGACGTCGCGTGTTCTCCCGTGCCTTTGCCTTGCCAAGACACAAATACAAAATCCCCAAACGGGCCGCCATACGTAACAACAATCCTCAAGGGTTGAAAATACACAATCATGATATATCTGAAATTATGAATTATCCTGTCGAAACATACGCAATCAAACATGCTATATGAATCGACTAACAGTACGGCTCAAAGGGTGGTGCCACACTACGCCCGGGATGGAAATGTGTCCGTGCACAAGCCACCAACGATCAATACACGCGTGGTCTTGTACCTAATCAGTCTCACGAGACACATTGACTCGTGTGCACAGTCCAATGTGAGGCCAACAACCAACACACGACCATAATGTGCCCGACATGAAAATCCTACACATACCAACCGGCACGCCAGTATGACCCGGAATGCCACGTTATGACAAAAGTGACATCGAAAATGAATAATGACTCACCGAGGTGGAATGGTAATGAAATAAATGACAGCTCAATGAAAAGATTGGAACCGCTGCTCCTTATGATCAAATGATTAATTGATAACAACAAGTTTTGATACGGTTAATATAATGATGAATGAGTTATGATTATGAATGAACAACAACAAAAGGCATGAATATCCTTTTAACCGAGTAAGAATTAACTTACTCAATACCGATGAAGAATGTCCGTCCACGAACAACGTCCTAAATGAAATGTCGGTCGCTCGAACAACCTTGAATAACAATAATTACCAACAACCGCTCAATACAAGTATCAAACAACAAAACACGACTAACCCAAAGGTCGAAACAACGATAATCAAACTCATAGGGGCATTCTAACGAACATGTAGCCAACCACACGACTTCGAAAATATCCAAACCCAAATATGTCGAAACCAACACCAAAATGAGTATTACAAACCATCAAAACACTTCCAATGATATCAATAATCCACTAGGAATCCGTAATTCAAGTTTACAACCACGTCAATCGGAAAATCCCCAATTAACCAAAGTCAACCCCAAAGGGTTCTTGAAATAATTCCGAAAATAACCATTAAATCCGTAGGAATATATATATACAAGGTAGATAATCCATATCCAACATATTCCGATGATAATCCAAGCTTACACGAAGAAATCGGAAGGAAAAACCCAAAAATCCGAAATTCAAGATCCAAGAAATTAATACCTTTGATTTGATGTATCGAGATGATGAAGTGATGATAATCCAAATCAAAGACTTGAAGATGATGATTGATGATTACACCTTGAAGAATACTCTCAAAATCGCCCAAATCGCCAAGAACCGACGAGAGAAAGAGATTAGGATGATAAATGACGAACTCGACCAAACTGCCCAATTTATAGCTACCTGTGTTAGCGTGCGCTAGCCCTTATGAATAGCGTGCGCTAACGAGTAGTTTGGGTAGTCCAGAACCCACTGTCCGAACACGGTAGCGCGCGCTACGAACCTTTTGTAGCGTGCGCTAAGACCATACAACTAGCGTACGTTAAAGCCCATAGTTAGCGTGCGCTAACGAATAATTTGATGCCCGATCGAGTCCGAAACGCCTGTTCTCGATTCGACCTCGATAGCGTGCGCTACAACCATTATTTAGCGTGCGCTATATAATCGGTTGCAGACGCTAAAAACAACACATAGCGTGCGCTATGAATTAATCAATGCATCAAAGAGCCCGGACTCAACTCGATCTGTCCTTAGCGCTGCTACACCACATATTAGCGTGCGCTACTACAACTCACTAGCGCGCTACTTACCATTCGTAGCGTGCGCTACTTATAACTCACCTGCGGTCCAGTACCTTCCGGATCGGCCTGTGGTAACCTTAGCGTGCGCTAATGCCGAGTGGTAGCGTGCGCTACCTATACCCAATTAGCGTACGCTAAAATGAGTACGTAGCGTGCGCTACTCCTCAAGCACACCGCAACGAAAATGACTATGACGATAAACACGGCATGAAACTCCAATCGATTAGTGATGAATGACGATTGATACGATATAATTACTCGAATGATGAATACCATGATGAATCGAGTGACAAATGATTAATAATGAGTGAAAATTAATGAGTATCAATTCATCAATGATAAATACCGAATGATAATTACTGACTTACAACCGGGTATTACATACACCCCCCCTTAAAAGAGTTTCGTCCCCGAAACTAAGGGTAAACAACTCGGGATATGAACTATCCCTCACGATCTGCAAACAATAAAGTCCAAAAAGTTCTCGGGACCAATTCAATTGCACGCCCAAGTCCCCAAGTCTTGACGTCTCGGATCACAGTGAACGATCTCCCGAATATCACGAAGTCTCGGTACGAAACCAATAGGAATGCATCAAACGATCTCAAAATCTCAAGGTTCTCAAATACGATCATTATAAGATAGATCAACAATAAATGATCCACAACCACGACACATTATTACGGATTGAGTTATATAGTCATCTGAAAGACAAGGCTATATATCAAATGTACCCAACATCGATATCCTCCAAATCATCGATCTCCTCGATCCCAACGATTCAACGAAGACCCAAATCTGAACTCACTGCTTAAAATGACCCCGAAAGGTTACCAAAACGAGAGTGACTAAGATGAATGATAAATGATTAGAAATCCGACAAGGATCAAGAATAACTCGCCGAGGTGAACTAATAACGAAATGAGTGATAACTCAAATGAATTTATAGGAATCGTTATTCCCCGAGAAGTGAATGATTGGTTGATAAATATAAGTCTTAACGTGATTGATATATGATGAATGACCTATGCGAACAATTGAACGACGATGAAATGAATGATTATCCTATTACCGAGCAAGAATTAACTTGCTCAACACCAGTGATGAATGTCCTGTTGTATCACTATTTAAGCAAACAACAGTCGAACTCGTCGTCTGAGATGAAGATGCTCTCCCAGCATGAATACGACTAGAAACGATCTCTTGGACGTCGGAGTCCGATGTCCCTCTGAACTCTTTCCATACCGAGGCAGGAAAGTCACGTGATAATTACAGATCTCGTATGAAGATTGCACTATGATTACGAGACGGAATGATAACAATGAGCATACATGCTCTAACAAAATGGATGCATTAATAATGCAATAAAACGATCGTCGACATGACGCCGTAATATGAGAAGATCGCATGAAAAATCAAGTGAGGTGACAAGCCTATCTGATGAAATTCTGAAATGATTACCTTGAACAAGTTCACAAGATTGAAAAATTTGATTCACAAGATCAACAATCGAACCGTGAGATGGATGGATGGTTAATAAATTAATCGAACAATGAGATTGACTCGTGATGAATGAATTAATTCAACAATGAGATTAACGAGTGATGAATGAATCGATGAACAATGAGATCGATCGAGTGATGAATGAATCGATCAACAATGAGATCGATCGAGTGATGAATGAATTAATTGAACAATGAGGTTAATCGAGTGATGAATGAATCGATCAACAATTTTTAGAAAATCCTTCCACAAACCGCCGATAATAGCCGGCTAATCCGAGAAAGCTTCGGATTTGCTTAACATTCTTCTGAGGTGACCAATCTTGGATAGCCTTCGTCTTCTCGAGGATCAACACGCACTCCATCTCGATGAAATTACAGTCCGAGAAAAGTCACTTCGGACATCCAAGACTCACCTTTGGAAAACATCCCATAAAGTTGCTCGCCTTAACACGTCGGAAACCTGATGAAAATGAACCTCGTGTTCCTCCCGGTCACGAGAATAATCAAAATGTCATCGATGAAGACAACAACAAAACTGATCCAAAAGTCGATGAAAACCTGATTCATTAACTCCATGAATACCGTAGGTGCAATAATCAACCCAACCGGCATAACCGCAAACTCATAATGACCATAGCGTGTTCGAAAAGCCGTCCTCGTGATATCCGACTCTCGAATCCGCAACTGATGATATCCAGATCTTAAGTCGATCTTGGAAAATACTGAAGCTCCCTGAAGTTGATCCAAGAGATCGTCGATACGGGATAGAGGATACTAATCTTGATCCTCACCCTGTTCAACTCCTGATAATAATACACACACGAACGAACCATACCTCTCCTTGACAGATAACACTGGTGCTCCCCACGGGGACACACTCGGTCGGAGATAACCTTTCTCGAACTAATCCTCAAGTTGAATCTTTGACTCCTGCATTTGGTAGGGGCCATCCGATACGGTGTCTTCGATAATGGGGACGTACCGGCTCCAACTCACTCCTGAATTCCACTACTATATGAGAAAGCAACCAGATAACTCGTCTGGAATACATCGTCAAACGATGACAATGATACCACGAATGATTGAACATTTCGATTGCCCGAGAATGGTCGATCGATAAAAAGTGATACAATGAATGATTGAACATCTCGATAGCCTTAGAAATGCCAATCGATGAAAATGATGCAATGAATGATTGAATAACTCGATTGCCTTAGAAAGGCCAATCGATGAAAATGATACAATGAATGATTGAATAGCTCGATTGCCTTAGAAAGGCCAATCGATGAAAATGATACAATGAATGATTGAATAGCTCGATTGCCTTAGAAAGGCCAATCGATGAAAATGATACAATGAATGATTGAATAACTCGATTGCCTTAGAAAGGCCAATCGATGAAAATGATACAATGAATGATTAAATAGCTCGATTGCCTTAGAAAGGCCAATCGATGAAAATGATACAATGAATGATTAAATAGCTCGATTGCCTTAGAAAGGCTAATCGATGAAAATGATACAATGAATGATCGAACAACTCGCCATGGAATTTCTCTGCTTCCATCATAATAGTAATCCTTCCGGGACAACGGGATTACCTCCTCAAGTACACATTCGACGACCAACGACGAAAATGATAGTGACCATGCGCTACGAACATTGAGAACGGCATCATGACAATCCATCTAATTAACACTCAATATTACATCGTCCTTAGATAAATTCACCACGATTAGGTCCACTAACCAATTGCGTCATTAAGCTTACCTTGGTATGATTTCCAAAATCTTCTATCGTCAGTACACCGATGGTATGAGGTCCACAAGCAATAGGACTATCCAAATTAAGTTTATTCAATCATGACTTGAAAATGAATGAATGCGGTGCACCAAAGATCAAAAGGTACACACGGGTTGAAATAAAATTACGAGTATACCCGAGATCGTTTCGCCACCGGATCGCCGATCCTCTTCATCACATGAATCCGGACCCGCCGCCCCCGAACCGACGCTCCTGTCGATACATATGAGCTCCACCTTTGTTTGCTTCCATTGTCTTAAACGACGCCGACAAAGCCTGATTCAATCGCCGATTGTTTCGAGGCTCGAGATGCCGCCGAGCGACTGAGTCCTTTCGCAAAACATGTGCCTTATGCCCAAAATTCCCACAATTATAGCACGTGATGATCGTCTCGACACTTGGTACCGACATGACCAAGGTCCCCGCAGCTTATAACAGTGATGGCAAAATTGGCCGCCGGGAATGAGATTCCGCACGATTATGCGCCAAGGAGGTCGCCAGAACCGATAGAACTCACACGAGGCTTCTTGAAGGTTGATCACCGCCTTCGGATTGATTTCGCTTCGCTGATTTCTTGCCGATTTAATGAAGGTTGTTGTTCAAGACTTTCCTTAGCAAATGCTCATACGGAGAGTCTTCTCGATTAATCCGGCCGAGTGGCGCAATGATGATTGAGCAACCGCACACGGGTCATCATGGCTCGCATAAAAGTGAGTGGATCAACCCGAACATCTTCTCGATCGAGCCGAGCCTCGGGCACGATTTCCCGGCCGAGTGATTAATTCTCGTGTTTCGGTCCGCACCGCGTCTCGCCCTCCACGCCCTTCGCCACTCTTTCCATATCAAGTGGAAAGTCATATGATGATTATATATCTCGCATGAGTATCACATTATGATTATATTATAAAATGATGAAAATGAGCATACGCGCTCAAATACAAGTGATTACATGAATGATTAATTGACGTGACATGATTTCATGAAATTATCAAATGATTATCTTGAACAATTTAACAAGATCGATGATATGATCTTCAAGATCAACAACCGAGTAATGAAATGAATTGAGTGATTAATGAGTTAACATTATCGACTTGATCACAATTGAAATTGATGAATGAGGATTGTTAACTAATGAATTATGAATGAATGATTATTGCTTAAATTATACCATGGCATCGTAAATCTTACGCTTCTTGGTCCGATTGGCTCGGCATTTGCACAGTCACACGTGACGCGAAAGTCCAATGATACTAGTCCGATGACGATGATTTCAAATGAGACATGACTTGGAGGGTAGTATTCAAAACCACGCTCCGATACCAACTCGTAACACCCCAAACTAGGCGGATATTACAAAGGCCGTAGATCCCCAACCTGGGACCCACTGTGCAAATGAAAATGAATGAATTACACAAGATAAATGTAGTACCGAACTACATTACAACAATAATTACTCCGATGAGGAGTTTAGTTACAACACACCAGACAATATCGAATACTAGTGTATTTTATATGAAGATAAAATACACCACTAATAATTAAACATCTCAAACGGAAGTTGCAAAGGAAATACACTTGACGGAAATAATCGACATGATCGAAATGATCGAAATAAACGGAAAGACTGGGGCCCCTACTAGTATCACCGACTCTCGACGCGCGTGTTCTCCCGTGCCTTTGCCTTGCCAAGACTCGAAATACAAAATCCCCAAACGGGCCGCCATACGTAACAACAATCCTCAAGGGTTGAAAATACACAATCATGATATATCTGAAATTATGAATTATCCTGTCGAAACATACGCAATCAAACATGCTATATGAATCGACTAACAGTACGGCTCAAAGGGTGGCGCCACACTACGCCCGGGATGGAAATGTGTCCGTGCACAAGCCACCAACGATCAATACACGCGTGGTCTTGTACCTAATCGCCTCACGAGACACATCGACTCGTGTGCACACCCAATGTGAGGCCAACAACCAACACACGACCATAATGTGCCCGACATGAAAATCCTACACATACCAACCGGCACGCCAAGATGACCCTAATGCCACGTTATGACAAAAGTGACATCGAAAATGAATAATGACTCACCGAGGTGGAATGGTAATGAAATAAATGACAAATCAATGAAAAGATTGGAACCGCTGCTCCTTATGACTGAAATGATTAATTGATAACAACAAGTTTTGATACGGTTAATATAATGATGAATGAGTTATGATTATGAACGAACAACAACAAAAGGCATGAATATCCTTTTAACCGAGTAAGAATTAACTTACTCAATACCGATGAAGAATGTCCGTCCACGAACAACGTCCTAAATGAAATGTCGGTCGCTCGAACAACCTTGAATAACAATAATTACCAACAACCGCTCAATACAAGTATCAAACAACAAAACACGACTAACCCAAAGGTCGAAACAACGATAATCAAACTCATAGGGGCATTCTAACGAACATGTAGCCAACCACACGACTTCGAAAATATCCAAACCCGAATATGTCGAAACCAACACCAAAATGAGTATTACAAACCATCAAAACACTTCCAATGATATCAATAATCCACTAGGAATCCGTAATTCAAGTTTACAACCACGTCAATCGGAAAATCCCCAATTAACCAAAGTCAACCCCAAAGGGTTCTTGAAATAATTCCGAAAATAACCATTAAATCCGTAGGAATATATATATATACAAGGTAGATAATCCATATCCAACATATTCCGATGATAATCCAAGCTTACACGAAGAAATCGGAAGGAAAAACCCAAAAATCCGAAATTCAAGATCCAAGAAATTAATACCTTTGATTTGATGTATCGAGATGATGAAGTGATGATAATCCAACTCAAAGACTTGAAGATGATGATTGATGATTACACCTTGAAGAATACTCTCAAAATCGCCCAAATCGCCAAGAACCGACGAGAGAAAGAGATTAGGATGATAAATGACGAACTCGACCAAACTGGCCCAATTTATAGCCACCTGTGTTAGCGTGCGCTAGCTCTTATGAATAGCGTGCGCTAACGAGTAGTTCGGGTAGTCCAAGACCCACCGTCCGAACACGGTAGCGCGCTACGTACCTTTTGTAGCGTGCGCTACGACCATACTACTAGCGTACGTTAAAGCCCATAGTTAGCGTGCGCTAACGAATAATTTGATGCCCGATCGGAGTCCGTAAACCGCTGTTCTCTCGATTCGACTCGATAGCGTGCGCTACAACCATTATTTAGCGTGCGCTATATAATCGGTTGCAGACGCTAAAAACAGACATAGCGTGCGCTATGAATTAATCAATGCAATCCAAGAGCCACCGGACTCAACCGATCTGTCCTTAGCGCGCGTTACACCACATATTAGCGTGCGCTACTACAACTCACTAGCGCGCGCTACTTACCATTCGTAGCGTGCGCTACTTAACTCACCGCAGCCCGGTACCTTCCGGGATCAGCCAGGGTAACCTTAGCGTGCGCTAATGCTGAGTGGTAGCGTGCGCTACCTATACCCAATTAGCGTACGCTAAAATGAGTACGTAGCGTGCGCTACTCCTCAAGCACAGCTCGCAACGAAAATGACTATGACGATAAACACGGCATGAAACTCCAATCAGATTAGTGATGAATGACGATTGATACACGATATAATTACTCTGAATGATGAATACCATGACTGAATCTGAGTGACAAATGATTAATAATGAGTGAAAATTACTGAGTATCAATTACTGAATGATAAATACTGAATGATAATTACTGACTTACAACCGGGTATTACATGCGGCTCGATTTATTAACGAGCTCGAGCTCGAACACGATTTTTGTTCGGTAAGAAAGCTCGGCTCGGCTCGGCTCGTCAGAAAAAAATTTAAAACTCGGCTCGGTTCGATCAAAGCTCAGCTCGGCTCGGTTCGTTTGCAGCCCTAACGTACGCTATACAGATAGCTTAACGTACGTAATAGTGGAAGATTAATGTACGTAACACATGTTACTTAATGTACGTAATGGAATGTTTCTGAGTTCAAACGAGATGAACGTTGGAGATGATGTTATGGCATAGGTCAGCATGCAATGGACATATTGACTATATATAACGTACGTAATTGGTGTTTGATTAACGTACGTAATGATCAAGACAGAAGCCACTGGACTGAAACTGGAAGATGTTAACGTACGTAACCAAGATGAGCTAACGTACGTAACATTGATAACGTACGTAAGGAGGAGGCTTTAACGTACGTAATGAAGTGTCAGAAAGCTAACGGCTAGTTGAGGCTCTAATGCCTATAAATACCACTTCCTATGGTATTGAAGATACAGCAACGCAAAGCATTCGATATATTGATCATAGATTATTATACACATTCTTGTTGTTGTAATTGTGCTTATATTGATAGTTTGAGTGTTTATACATTCAACACATACACGGGAGGAAAAAGAAAAGATACGATTGGATTCGGTGTTATTAGGATCAAGGATCTGGCATTGTTAGAATCTCAATCGATATCTAAGTGAGGTTTATCTAGTACCCATAGAAAGATAGAGTGGTTGATTCCTTGTCCAATAGAAAAGGAAAACAGTTTAACTTGGACCGACACAAAGACAAGTACAAGCGGTAATATCTCGACCGATAGAAGAGAGATTGTACGGTTTAACTTGGACCGATAGAAGACAAATTTGTAACGGTTATCCCTCGACTGATAGAAGAGAGGTGCAGAGGTTGATCTTCATCATATTGAAAAAGACCGAGAGAGGACGTAGGCTTCGTTAATAGCAGAACCTCTATAAATCCTTGTGTCGATTTATTTTCTGCATTTTACTTAAATCGCTTCCGCAATGCTAAAGAGTTTCACAACTCTATCTCCAAACAGCGATACCGACCAATAGTGCTCCAAAAGTTGGTATCGGAGTAGTACCTCCAATAAACGGATTTACATCCGAGGAGTCGATCCAAATGGCGTTTCAACTTGCCCCAGTTAATTGACCACCATTCTTTGACGGATCTAACTTCATGATATGGAAGAAGAAGAAGATGTCGTTATTCATTCGAGCCTACGACATCGAGTTATGAAAAATTATATGCCTTGGCCCAAAAGTTCCAATCAAATCCGACGGATCTCTTAAGACTTTCGAAGAATATAATGACGAAGATTGGAAGAACGACCATCTAAATTGTAAGGCTACTCAATTTCTATTTTGTACCTTAAATCCAGAAGAGGTCAATCGTATCTCATCGTGTGAAAGTGCTAACGAGATATGGAAAATTCTTGAAATCACACACGAAGGGACAACTCAAGTCAAGGAGATGAAGATCAATATGCTTCTCCATGACTACGAGCTATTCATGATGAAGGGTAACGAGTCCATCACCAACATGCTCGACCAATTTGCGATCATCACAAATGGACTTGCTTCATTCGGTAAACCATTATCAAGTAGTGAGAAAGTCAAGGAAATCTTAAGATCACTACCTGTTGAATGGGATGGCACGGTTACGGCTATAATGGAATCAGAAGATTTAAACAATCTTTATTTTAGTGCTCTCTTTAGTTCACTTATAAACTACGAGATTATTCTAAAATCTCGAAATGCTAACCAAAGCCAAAGGAAAGATCGATAGCCTTATAGGCTAAGATGTCAAAAAGAGAAGAAATCCCGGTTGATGAAAGCGACGAAGAATCGGCATATTATGCTAAGAATATTAATAAGTTTCAAACCTTATTAAACCGAAGAAAGAAAGACATCTCGGGCGAATCTAAGAAATTCGACAACAATTGTCGATTATGTGGTAAACCAGGCCACTTTGCAATAAATTGCCGAGCAAAACCCAAGAAGGAGATTCTAGTGGCAACATGGAGCGATGAAGACGAAGATGATGATTTTATCAATCAAAATAATCTCGCTCTTATGGCCCGAAGTTCATTCGACGATAGCAACGTCGAAAGTCAAGTAAGTACATCCTCTCATGACGAGTTATTTGAAACATTTGAATTAATGCATACCGATTTTCAAAATGCTTTATCTGAGATTAAATCCCTTAAATCCAAAAATAAATCATTGGAAATTGAAAATTCCAAAATTCTTAAAAAGGGAAAAATTTTCGAGATCGATCATTCTAAATGCGTCAAAAACAAAAATATTTTAAAGAATGATCTTTTAAAAGTTCAAGATGAACTTAAAACTTTGACGAAAAAATTTTCATGCGGAAATGATAAATTTGAGCAAATGTTTTGTGTTCAAAAATACACGTTGAATAAACAGGGGATAGGATTCAAACAAAATTCTAAAAATGAATCCGTGAATTTAAAAATACCCCGATGCGAAAAATGTTGGAAAATTGGGCACCACATTTCAAATTGCAAAAGTCCAAGATGGATGATAAAAGTTAAAAAGATTTGGATTCCAAAAGGAACCGTTATTCCTAACATCATCCATATTTCAAAACAAAAACCAACTCTCGGTTGGATCCCCAAGAATTGATTTTTATCAAATTGATATTTAACTCAAGAGGAGTTTTTATATTTTAATAGGGAGATGTATTTTTCAAGGGGGGTTTTACCCTTTTATGCATTTATTATCATTTTATTATCATTTATTATACTTTTTGATGAAGACAAAAAGGGGGAGAAAGGAGAAAAGGAGAAGAATGGGATTAACTCTGAAAGGGGAAGAAATTGAAGAAAAGTCGAAAAGAAGTTGCTAAGAAAAAATGAGGAGACGTCGAAAAGATGATGAGAAATTAAAAAAAATCGAAAAGAAAATGAAAAGGAAAGAAGGAGTCGAAAAAGAAATGGGAGAAGAAACTAACAAAACAGGCAAAGTTGAAAACTTTGGTCTGTACACATATACACATGTATTTTGCAGGTAAATTCTATTGACGAATTGTTGTTTTGTAATCATCAAAAAGGGGGAGATTGTTGGAATATTTTATTCCATACATTCATTAATAGAGTTTTGATGATTAAGTTGATAAACAAAGCAAAACAACAAAGAAGCGATGCAAAGCATCGAATAAGTCGAAGACGCGGAAATCTGGATAGAAGGAAGATAACGTACGCTATACAAATAGCTTAACGTACGTAATAGTTGAAGATTAACGTACGTAACACATGTTACTTAACGTACGTAATGGAATGTTTCTAAGTTCAAATGAGATGAACGTTGGAGATGATGTCATGGCATAGGTCAGCATACAACGGACATATTGACTACATATAACGTACGTAATGGGTGTTTGATTAACGTACATAATGATCAAGACAGAAGCCACTGGACTGAAACTGAAAGATGTTAACGTACGTAACCAAGATGAGCTAACGTACGTAACATTGATAACGTACGTAAGGAGGAGGCTTTAACGTACGTAATGAAGTGTCAGAAAGCTAACGGCTAGTTGAGGCTCCAATGCCTATAAATACCACTTCCTATGGTATTGAAGATACAACAACGCAAAGCATTCGATATATTGATCAGAGATTATTATACACATTCTTGTTGTTGTAATTGTGCTTATATTGATAGTTTGAGTGTTTATACATTCAACACATACACGAGAGGAAAAAGAAAAGATACGATTGGATTCGGTATTATTAGGCTCAAGGATCTGGCATTGTTAGAATCGCAATCCATATCTAAGTGAGGTTTATTTAGTACCCATAGAAAGCTAGAGTGGTTGATTCCTTGTCCAATAGAAAAGGAAAACAGTTTAACTTGGACCGACACAAAGACAAGTACAAGCGGTAATATCTCGACCGATAGAAGAGAGATTGTACGGTTTAACTTGGACCGACAGAAGACAAGTTTGTAACGGTTATCCCTCGACCGATAGTAGAGAGGTGCAGAGGTTGATCTTCATCCTATTGAAAAACATACCTAGAGAGGACGCAGGCTTCATTAATAGCAGAACCTCTATAAATCCTTGTGTCGATTTATTTTCTGCACTTTACTTAAATCGCTTTCGCAATGCTAAAGAGTTTCACAACTCTATCTCCAAACAGCGATACCGACCAATAGTGCTCCAACAGATCGGCTAACCAAATCTACACACTTTCTGGCAGGAAGGATATATGGGGGACGAAACGTCTAGCGCGAGTGTTTATCGCTGAAATAATAAGGCTACATGGTACCCCGAAGAGTATTATTTCAGACCGTGATGGTTGATTTTTGTCACATTTTTGGCAAGCCATTCATCGTGCATTGGATACTAAATTAAGATTTAGTACGTCTTACCACCCTTAGGTCGACGAGCAATCCGAAAGGACAATTCAGATGTTAGAAGATATGTTGAGAGCTTGTGCCTTAAGCTGGACGG
The DNA here is from genome assembly GCA_033398695.1 of Orobanche coerulescens. NCBI lineage: Eukaryota > Viridiplantae > Streptophyta > Magnoliopsida > Lamiales > Orobanchaceae > Orobanche > Orobanche coerulescens. The sequence goes on from CM065811.1 coordinate 39,675,947, forward strand.
ATGATTTGGAAACTCACCTGCCATTAATTGAATTTAACTACAATAATAGTTGGCACAACTCCATTAACATGGCATCTTTCGAAGCGCTTTATAGCAAAAGATGTAGATCGCCCTTATGCTGAGAAAGGACATCAGAACTGGTTGGTGTCAAGCCGGATCTATTGGTATAAGCAATAAAGGAGATCACCTTGATTCGACAAAGACTTTTGACCGCATAGAGTCGAAAAAATCATATGCCGACATGCGATGATGCCGCTAGGGTTTGAAGTGTGAGACCAGTACTGCTGAAAGTGTCACCAACTTGAGGAGTTGTACGACTCGGGAAGAAGGGAAAGCTGAGTCCAAGATACATCAGACCTTTTGAGCTCTTAGAGATAGTTGACAAAGTGACGTATCGTATGGCACTTCCACCGTTGCTCAGTCGTTTGGATGATGTATTCCATGTTTCACAGCTTTGGAAGTATATTCCCGATCCCAAGCACATCATCGACTTTAGGGAAATTGAGGTAGCCAGTGATACTACATTCGAGGAACAGTCGTTGGTGATTTTAGGATGGAGAGTAAAGCAGTTGAGGAATAAAGAGATTCCACTGGTCAAGGTCCAATGGTCGTGTCATGGGGTCGAGGAAGAAACTTGGGAGGCTGAAGATAGTATAAGTTCACGCTATCCCGAGATGTTCACATCTTAAGTTTTGGGGACGAAACTTCTTTTAGGGGGGAGAGTGTGATATCCGAGCTTTTTATGCTTGTTTAATTTAGGGTTTTTGAACCTTCATGTGAATTCTATTGTCTTTTTATAGAACTTGGAGTTATGTGGTTCTGTGATTATTGACCTGTTGTCTAAACTTATCGTAATCATAGTTTCCATCATGTATTGGTTTCAAGATATTATTTTATAATACCCCTATTAAGGAATGTTGAGCCTTATCCTTTATTTAACTCATGATTTTATTCAAATAACCTTTTTCATTCATTTGTTGCGCTTTATTTTGGCTTCGACTGGCATCGTAAACTCAACATGTGACAATGTCGAGAGTTACCGTGTGTTGTGTCACGATTTATCCATCCCGACAGGCGATCGACTATAAGGCCGAGCGACCAAGTCAACATCAGTCAAACTATGGCTAGCTCGTCAAGTCGAAGATATCAGATCACCATCAAGTACCTAGCGATCGACTCCCAAGGCGATCGCCCTTTGGCAGCTGGCGATCTACTCTACTAACCAGCTAAGGGCAATCAACCTGCGCCCCGAGCAGAGGCGATCGCCCGTCAAAGTCATCAAGGACTGGATCTCAGAAAAGCACCCACGTGCAGATCCACCAAAGGCGCTGACAAGATCTTCGCCAGCAGATAAGATCTTTTGCTGACAGACAAGACCTTTGACCACAGCCTGTCACCTACCTCACCTACCAAAGATGCGTGCCGAAAGTTGTCGGTGGGACCACCCGTGACGGCAACTCAGACGCGTGTAAGCTCCCCATCGACCGCATAGTTGATCGCCAAAGAACTCCGCAGACTTTGAGGACGGGCCCATGTGCTAAAAGAGGATCGCCCGATTATTATATTGCAGAGAAGGCGATCGCCCGCATGTCCAAGCCCTATAAATAGAGAACCTCCTCCTACTGGAAAAAGGTTCCTAGTTCATCGAATATACGGTTCTAATTCATTTGACTTACGTCCAAAATACATTCCACCAAAAGTTCACATTCTCTCACATTCCGATACATCCACTAAACATCAAGAGCACACATATCATCAAGCTCCCGGCTATCTCACCTAATCCATCTCAGACTTCTCTCTCCAAATCTCTCGTCCCGTAAGACGATCGGCGAAGCGACAAGTCTCCACTAGACGCTTTCCAAGGGATTCATAAGCCCAAGCCCAAACATCCACCTAAATACTCGCCGTGAGAGGCTGTCGATCTCTCACCGCCGCGATGCTCATCACCTTTGTTACAAGAACTCACAGAGCATCAAATCTGGTTCTTCCGGCAATCTACACGCTCACTAGCTAAGATAACAAGGAACTTTACACTCATTGTAATTGTATTCTTACATTAGTACTTGTATCCCCGAATATCGGTATTAATAATATCTCGCGAGAGCATTCAAGCCCGGGACTAACAACCCCGGCAAATCTTGTGTTATTTATCTTTCTCACGGAAGTGCTCTTGCATTTGTTTGCTATCCCATCCATTCCAAAGAATATCTATCTCCGGATAATATTTTGGGTAGCAACAATTGGCGCTAGAGGAAGGGGATCTAACCTCAAACTTTTATTTCTACCGTCCCAAGAACACTCACTGTTCTCGGGGCATATACTTGAAGTGACACTCACCGCACTTCAAAGAAAACCTTCGTAATCATGATATCCGCCGGTCCATCAAGAAAGTCGCTCTCCGAACCGCCGGACACCATATCGGCCAATCCGAACCCCAGCCGACGACATGGGGAAGCCGCGGCAACGCGAGACTCTCGATCCCGCATCCGAGAGATGGCCCCAACCTCTCACTCGATCAATTCCAAACCGAGGAACAGATCGAGGAGGCTATGGCCATCCTGGAGGAGCGACGGAGAGCATGCGCGCCACCCGCGATAACTCCCTCGATCATCCGCCGCATGGGAAAACGGAAATTCAATGGGCTACTGAACGAGCGATCGTCAAGAAGCCCCAATTCGCGAGGAAAGGCTCTCGCACGACCGGACGGATCCATATTCGATCGCTTGGGACGCGACCCATCCCGGCGACCGGGGCACTCTGTTTCCAACCTTGAAAAGACGGAATCCGAATCCGTCCCCAGGAGTTCGGCCTACTCACCTCACAGCCGAACGCATATCAGCCATCTGACTCCCGCCCCGATCGCCAGGGACTCAGTACTCAATCGCCTCGGCTCCCGCTCCAATCGCCGAGCCGCTAACAGTCAGGCCACGGCGATGGCCGCCATGCAATCCCAGCTCGACGAGATGAGAGCACTCTTGGACACTGGGGCAAGCACCAGCAAGAAGATCGTCGGTCCGACCGAGCCACTCGCGGTCCACATCGAGCTTGCCCCCATACAACCAACGATCGCTCCTCCTAAAACACCTCTGTATAAGGGGAGATCGGACCCCGAAACCCACCTGAGTAAATTCCGAATTTACATGACTGGGTGTGGGGCATCTGATGCAACCAAGTGCCGGATCTTCCCGCTGACATTGGGCGAGCTGGCCCATAAGTGGTACGTCTCACTACCACCACGATCGGTCACCTCTTTTAAGAAACTGGCGAATGACTTCACGTCATACTTCGCCAAAGAAGGTCGCCAGATCGAAGGCCCCGCCGCATGATAAAAATCAAGCAGGGAAGGACGAAATCGACGCAGATTACATCGACTGTAGACGAAATCATCCTCACCGGCGAACCCGCTGATGAGCTCGCTCTCTATTCGGTCATGGGGGATTCCACGGTCACTCTCCCATGTTCGGACATCTCTCCAAGGATATTCCCCAACTTACACGATCTTCCGCGCTAAAGCCGCCAACTTCTGGCCGTGCAAAGGCTACTCACCCTCCGCTTAGATGAGGAAACGCCACCTCTTGCCCAGAAGATAGCGATCGCCAAAGCAAAGAAGGCTATCGCCAAGACACCCGGAGATCTCAAGGCTTTCGAGGACATGGAAGCCCATCTCCTCCATACGTTCAATGTAACTCCGGCACATATTTTCTATGCCATCAGGGGGCACGAAGAGCTCAAAAAGCCAAAGGCAATAAGGGACCACGGTCACCTGGACAACAATCAATATTGTGCCTACCACAAGAGTCCCGGCCACAGCACCAACAATTGCCGCGACCTCCTCAAACAACTGAGACTGCTCGAGGAGGGCAAGTCGATGTGCCTTATTGGTTTAGCCGAAGCCCCCGCCTATCTCTATAGACGATCGTCCGAGTCGAACGCAAACAGTGGGAAGCTCATACGAGCCGACCCCTGGATCAACCTCGTCGACCGTCTCTATATGCTTCAATCAAGAGAAGGAGACCACGGAAGTCATCCCGATCTCCCTCCTTATTTAAGAAACCGGAGGACTCGATCGCCATCTGTAGTTCACCGTCTAACACGATGGACTAAGGCACGAGATCGCCTCCCCCGCACAACGTACACCGTCGAAGGTCGGCATCTACATGACGATCCAAGGTGGAAGAGTGCAGCCATGGTCCTGGTGGTCGATGATTCCGACTGCTTAGGCCATGCAAGGTCCCTTTAGGCCAAGATCGCCCGCCCTTCGTTTAAATACGAGGCCGGCGTAGTCTGAGGGCCCTCCAATATAAATCAGTGGACACGATCGCTCACCCTCAAAGGTTCATCACCTGACATGGTGAACCCGGACAATGCGACGTGCCACAACCCCGTCTCAACGTACAGCGTCGAGGTCGGCCATTTCCATGGCTGGCCGAGGTGGAAGCAGAGCTAACAAGCCGCGGGCGTGGAGTTGATTCATCCGACGCTGCCCCGCGCAAGGACTCCTCTAGACCAAGACCGCACGCCTTTCGTTTAAATACGAGGCGAGGCGCAGCCTAACGGAGGACCCTCATAATAAAGTGAGTCACGAGACACTCAATGTCTTCGCGCATCAGGACATGATCAAGGAGTTGGTCCATTGAACTCCGCGATCGTGCACGGTTCCTCAAGATGGACGACCGTCCCCGAGGATTCGACAAAATTGAAGACCGCTCACTCAAGGAATTATTTTCATCCCCTTACTTCCACTAAGTGAATAAAAACAAGGGGCAATAAGAGTGCGGACTACCTTCACGACGATCGTCGCTATTCAACCACATACGGAGATCGTCATTTTTTCAGATATAGTGCAGCGATCGAATTTGTTGTAAAAAAGTTATCTTTATGAGTTTATCAATTCATTTGGAACTACCCTCGCAACGATCTCTCCTCACACATTTGTACAAAGTCAAACAAAGACTTAAAAATAACCATTCATTCAAGTGATAAGTCAGAAAGACAAATGCTCATTTCATTACTTGAAAAAATAAGAGTACACGATCGCCCGAAGGCCTAAGTGCTACAAAAGAAAGCTACAAACTACAAAGAAAGTAAGCTAAAAACATCAAAAAGGAAGCGCCTCAGGCCCCTGCCGGGCCTTCGCCATCAGCATTCGGCGCGGTCCCCTCATCTTCCGGAGCATCGGGATGAGCAAGACTATCTGGAGACGGATACCAGCTCAAATCCACGCCGATGTCCGCCAGGTCCAAGATCGGCAAGGAGAAAGCCGAATGGAGAGGATGCTCCAATGCATATGACTTGAACTTCTCAGCTAGAGGACCGACCTCCAAGCCTCCCTTCTTAGCCGCTCGGATCGAGTCGGCGAACGCCAAGTAATAGGCGAACTCGCTGACATACTTCAAGTTTTGGAAGGGATCGGCCTTGGTCGCCTCAACCTCTCCTCTCGGCTCGGCCATCGCTGTTGCGATCCTGGAGCTCGGCCTCCTCGCAGCAACCTTCTCTTTCGCCTCCGCCACTCGCTGGTCACCGAGCGATCGTCACCTTCGCGATCGGCCTCGTCCTCGCAACATTCCTCGCACGGACGGCACTCGCATCTGGTCCCGAAATCGGTCGACCGCCATTCGAATTTCTCCTCCTTCTTCTCGGCTCAAGCTCATGGCTCGCCCGCTCGGCCGCCTCCAAGGAGTCCTTCTCCATCGCCACGATCTTGTCAGCAAACTCGGCGTTCTCTTTCCGAGCCGCCTCGAGATCCTCCCGAAGGCGAATAGTGGAGGGCCTCCTCAAACTCCCGAGCACTGGAAGGCAATGGTCGCCGTCTCAAGAGAAAGGGCGACAACAAGATGCATCGAACTCGACGATCGCGCCGAGCGATCGCATCCAGATCGCTTGTCCACGCTTTCGGCAGGCGAAGCACTTGCTAACATAGGGAGGAATATCACAGGAATGGCGAGGAGATCGGCTCGCCAGGAAATCCACGACCATCGGTGGACAAGAAGGATCTGCGCGACGGATCCTGCATCAAAACATCTAAGTTAGTACAACTCCTACGCAGATGCAATTGTCAACACGTAAATGCTATCTACCTCTCGGCCTTCTCGGGATCCCGACCGAAAACGGTTTCCTCGAGGAGTTTCCGCATCCGCGATCGCCGTCTCCGCGAGAAAAGCCGCAGAGGCGGCTTGCGCTCCGAGCAACGATGGTGATCGGAGGCGCGCGATCGGCACTTCATCGCCCGGGCAGAAACGGTTGCTTCCGGCCTCGGCCTCTGCGATTCGCCCGAAGCCCCTCCTCCGAATTTCCGCCTCAACCACGACTCCGCTCCACGCGAGGCTCCGGCTCCACGCGAGGCTCGCCTCCGAACTATAGGCAATGCGACGGTGGAACCCGAGTCGACCTCTTCGCGTGAAGACGGCCAGACTCCCGGGTTCGACATAGAGATCTCGCCGGAGGCTCCAAAAAGCGAGGGAAACGAACCTCTGCAGCTTAAAGACGATCGACTAACGGCCGACACTTTCTCAAGTAAGGCGATCGCCTAGAAAGTGAAGATCGCGAGCTCATACTGCACCGCGAGATGTCTCGGAAACGGAATAATCGAGCCGACAACCAGCGACTCTCCTTGTTGATCCGAGTGGCGTCTAGGTCGTCGTCCGACAAGCTTCTAATTCGCTCCCAAACAACGAAAGTCGAAGGCGGCTCCTCGATCGCAGGATATGGAAGCCTGCAAATGTAAATCAAATTAGATCACCCAAAACACATCCAAACGAAGGGAGAGTCTAAACCCCACGGGATTCCTCTCCCGAAATTCTGGGGATCTCCGGTCGCACTGGGATTGTCGCCGCCAAAGCTCTCCACTTGCCGGCGACCTTAACCACTTCGTCCGATCGCCCGTATCTTATTCGAACTCCATGAATCACCCGGCCGATCGGCCTTGAATATGGTAACCGCCGACCAACCTCTATGAGCCGTCGCTTTAAACAGATGATTCATCTCCAACGGCGACGGAGGCGGTACAGCGGTGACCGCCGAATAGGGTGAAAGTGCAGATGATTTGGAGCGGCGCTCGCGTCACCAAGTGGCGCCACATTCCAAGCGGCCGACGATGGGAGACCGCAAAGGACAGAGGAAGCGTAGCCCGGCCTCCATAACGGCCTCACTCACCGCGACCATACCCATCGGAGGCCGGTCGGCTCGTTCATTCTCCGCGGCGCGAACATGTCCACATCTCAAGGGACATGGAATCTTGTCCTCCAGACGGCCGATCTCTCCCGGTCGCCGAGCTCCGTATTTGGCCGAGCGACCACAACGACGCCGCGCGGCACGACATCGCGACCGCTTGGGAAGCACATAGGGATAAGCGACCGAATATCCCCTAAGTCGAATCTCGGAGTAGACCGGCTAACCTCTCCATTATTTCAAAGCAAAGGCCCTATAGGCCCGACCAAAATCACTATGTTGCTCCCGGAAGCCCCGATCGCCAGATCTCTCTCGATCTCGCGATCGTCTCTCTCGCAGCCGACCGCCTAGCAACATCGGCCTCATTGAACAAAGCCTCAACTTCATCCGGCCGATTCCGGCTCGAATAGCTTCACTCGTCTCTGTGTGGAAGACTAAGAAGTTTCTCCTGGCACTGATGTCCCGGCGGCAGAACTAGTTCCCGCTCCAAACGATGATGAGGTTCCGGCCATTTTCAGAGATAGAAAAGAAGAAAAGGATTTTTCTTACCCTAAAGTGAAATCGATCGACGATCGGCGCTAAGATCTTCAGAAAATTCGGCACCAGGACCTTCTTTCTCCAGTACGTACGCGTGAGTGAGACTGCAGCCCCGCGCCCCCCTTTTATAGGAGAAGGCAGGGACCCGATTGCAATAAAGGAAAACCTCAGGGGTCGGATCTCAAACGACGCGCTAGTTGACCCCCTCGAGACCCGCGTACGCGTCTTTTCGAGGACGCGTCAGTCGAGGAGTCATTAATGACCGTTGGCGTCCTCCAATAGGAGCCCGACACGTGCGAGGAGACTTTTCCACTCCCATTGTTTTTCCCGCACAGTTCAGCGGCCAACCAGGTCGTCCGAATCCAGAGTATATCAGCTCAAAGACGATCGCCAGTTCAGTTAAACACGAAGTTGCTCGTCAAAAGTTCAGCGATCGCCAAGAAAGCCACCTCACCCCACGTTTCCAACATATGAGCGAGCTAGGGGGCAATTGTTGTGTCACGATTTATCCATCCCGACAGGCGATCGACTATAAGGCTGAGCGACCAAGTCAACATCAGTCAAACTATGGCTAGCTCGCCAAGTCGAAGATATCAGATCACCATCAAGTACCTAGCGATCGACTCCCAAGGCGATCGCCCTTTGGCAGCTGGCGATCTACTCTACTAACCAGCTAAGGGCAATCGACCTGCGCCCCGAGCAGAGGCGATCGCCCGTCAAAGTCATCAAGGACTGGATCTCAGAAAAGCACCCACGTGCAGATCCACCAAAGGCGCTGACAAGATCTTCGCCAGCAGATAAGATCTTTGGCCGACAGACAAGACCTTTGACCACACCTGTCACCTACCTCACCTACCAAAGATGCGCGCCGAAAGTTGTCGGTGGGACCACCCGTGACAGCAACTCAGACGCGTGTAAGCTCCCCATCGACCGCATAGTTGACTGCCAGCAACTCCTGCAGACTTTGAGGGGACGGGCCTATGTGCTAAAATAGGATCGCCCGATTATTATATTGCAGAGAAGGCGATCGCCCGGCATGTCCAAGCCCTATAAATAGAGAACCTCCTCCTACTGGAAAAAGGTTCCCAGTTCACTGAATATACGGTTCGGAATTCATTTGACTTACGTCCGAAATACATTCCACCAAAAGTTCACATTCTCTCACATTCCGATACATCCACGGAAACACTGAAGAGCACACATATCATCAAGCTCCAGGCTATCTCACCGGAATCCATCTCAGGACTTCTCTCTCCAAATCTCTCGTCCAGAAGACGATCGGCAGAAGCAGCAAGTCTCCACTAGACAGATTCCAAGGGATTCATAAGCCCAGAAGCCCAAACATCCAGCTAAATACTCGCCGTGAGAGGCGGTCGATCTCTCACCGCCGCGACTGTTCATCACCTTTGTTACAAGAACTCACAGAGCATCAAATCTGGTTCTTCCGGCAATCTACACGCTCACTAGCTAAGATAACAAGGAACTTTACACTCATTGTAATTGTATTCTTACATTAGTACTTGTATCCCCGAATATCGGTATTAATAATATCTCGCGAGAGCATTCAAGCCCGGGACTAACAACCCCGGCAAATCTTGTGTTATTTATCTTTCTCACGGAAGTGCTCTTGCATTTGTTTGCTATCCCATCCATTCCAGCAATATCTATCTCCGGATAATATTTTGGGTAGCAACACCGTGATGATATTGATCATATTTCAATCATTATTATGCCTTGAGGTTGTTCATTCTAACCTAAGAATTCACTTCAATGTTTCAATGATCTCTTCGTCGTTTCTCGACATTCGATGATCGTTCTAGACTCGCTAATCGAACTGTGACTGAACCGTTTGATGGTTTTGAGGTTTAAAATTCTTGTTTCAACTTTTATATCATTAGACCATTCAAAATATGAATAGAGTACAAAAATAGTGTTAATAGAAATAAGAGTGGACATTTCTGAAAAGCGCTATGTGCAAGAACTGATTTTTATCAGTCATCATAAATTCCAGAAAAATTCATAAATTCTAAAATTTTACATCATTTTGGATTATTGAGTTAGATTTCTGGTGGAACAAATGGTGAGCCATTCCAAGCCCGAACGAGTAGGTTATGATCGCGGCGAGATTACTAAAAACTCGGGTTTATCACTTATATAAGGCACCTTGAGGTGCTCCCTTGCCCATTTTTGGAGAGTTTCAGCCAGGCTTCGGCCCTACTTCATGAGTGAGTTATTTAGGCTTGTTTTGAATGTTCTAATAATCAGTTTAACATCGAACGATAAATCTATCGAGTCTGTTTCAATCAATTCACTCGGTTTTCTTCAGATCGAGGTATAAATCCTACTACCTTCTTGGATGATTTTTGAGTATTGATCCTTTATTCTTCATATTTATCAATGGTTGTATTAAATATTATTTTTGAGATATTTTCATTATTCTAGCGGGACAGAAACTTGATTAGACATTGGAATCATTCAAACGATTATCGCCCGCTAGGTGTTGGATAGAACTCCCTTAGGAGTTTTGATTAGGGTTTTTAGTATTATTTTGATTAGAATCGCTAGTCCTAACGTCGATTATATCGTATTATTCGTTCTAGGTCTGTTTCTCCTGGACTTTTGAACCAATATCAAACCGGCTTAAACTTCCTAAACCTAAGTGTACCAGGCAAGTATTTGATCGTGCTTTATGTATTATCTTGCGATTAGAATCGTATAACGATGCTTTTGAAAAGTGAAAATCACATTTTCAAAAGGCTGTATCAATGTTGATATTCTTGAAATGTTTTGAGACTTGTGGACCGGATAAAGCCAGGGGATTGCCTTGACGAGGGCTCTGGGTATATGCTATTTTTCAGGTAGTACGGCCGACTCCTGACTTGGTATGTGCCACCCAAAGGATAATCCAACCAGGGATGTCCCGACAGGGACTCTGGGGTATATATTATGATCTAGAACATGCGTTCGGAAGGGGTATGTACCTGGATGCCCAGTGATTTGATGAGATGTGAAGTGCGTATTATTCTGGAATAATGACATGATACGGTACTGCTTATGCTTATGATTGTGATGATTCCGTTTGATGTATTTGCACACGTTATACATATTCATGTTATCAATGTACTTGGAATGGCTATTTCCTGACCCCTTCGGGGGTGGATACATTGTTTATGTATTCATGTACAGGATACTATGGCGAGTACGCACAAGAGGGAACCAAGACGAAGGGCACCAACAATATGGAGTCCTGATAATCCAGTCTTTTATCTAGTCATCTTTGTCTCAGTTGTTGTGTATTCACGAGTATGGTTTGATGTTACTGTATATTTGTGATGCCCGTGTGTGGGCCTGAGTTTGAATTTGAGTCGGGTATCCTGCATGATCAACAGGTACCGCTAGAATTACTTTGTTATTATGAAATTCCTCCGTACCAAGTCATGTTGTGAGTATCTTCGACCTCACAGGTCGTGGTACTATTGTTTTGTTTATTCGACCTTTTCGGTCGTTCTGAGTCAATGTATTTGCAGTTTCTTTTTCTTTTTGTGGATCTCCAAAATGGATCCACGACACTGTAGCAGTCCCGGCCCGAGTGGGGTTGTTACAGAAAGTGATGTCGGAGTCTAGGTTTCTGAATACCTAGACCGCGGTTATTGGGTCTATCTTTTCGTGTCGTCGTTTGTCATCTGTATTGAATAATATCACTGGCTGCCATCATCTTGTGCGACCTGCGCTATAAGTTTCTCTTAACTTCTTTTCTGAACCTATTCGAATTTTATTTTGAGATGAAGGATCCTTTTGTGAACTGTATTTCATCGGAATCGTGCTAGTTCATTTTTATTTTGGTCCTATCTGAGTCCTACGAGGAATTAGGGCATCCTTTTTGTACTTCAATCTTATTCGAACTATGTTAGTTATTTTCCTTTCCCCATAAGTTTGAGAAGTTTGTGCTTATTGGCGTATGGTGATGGTTACCGTGAGCAAAACTCCTTGAAAATGGGAATGAATCGCTTTGATCTTTCGCTTGAATCCAATACCTACAAGGTGATGTTAGTCGGATTGGGGATATCAGACTGCGATGATAGAAGGGATGATCCTTGGGGATAGTGAATCTACTGTTGGGTTGAAAATACTCAAAATGTACTTAGACTTGTATATTTTATTTCAATGAGAGTAATCTATTTTACAAACTATACTACTAGTATTTTTCTCAAAATGACACCTAGAGTGTAAATTCGAACTCTTTTTAGTAAAATCAAGTATGCCATTTTCAAAAAGAATTTTTTTGATCGGTTTTCAAAGAAACCGAGTAAAATGTTCTACTAAGTGGGCAAATTTAATTTTGGATTTTAAGTTCAGATGCGTAACATAAAGATTTATCATGCAAACTAAATTCTATTGCAACTTTATTTCGACTAAATGTATATTGTAATTTTCTTTGAGAACAGCGGAAGCTGGGAGATGGCTCTGTTTTGAGAGGATGTCAGTATTTTTTGAAAATAATAAAAAGATTTTGCACTTTTCAAATCTGATTTCAGTTTGAAATGGAAGATTGACCTCTGTGCTAGAAACTCCTCGAAGAGAGTATGTACATATAAAAGTAATATATTATTATAAATAAGTTTTACAAAGACAAATATACGAGCCCATGTACTGGGAGTAAGAGTGCAGTATAGCCGCAGTGTGAAGGAGAGTCATATGAATGGTCAAGTACGAATAAATTATGAGCGATATTGTTGATGTGTAGCAGCCAGAAGAATGAGTTCGTAATTAGAATTTCATGGTTCCAAATGAGATGTGATATATTGGCATTTCAACCTGTTGAGTATGAGTTTTCTTTCATGCTTTAAACGTCTTTTGTCAATCGCCTTGCATGTGTCGCACATTTCTTTCTTTGTACTTGATTGGAATCGTTGTACTGAGATGAAGCTGTGCTAGGTACTAATGCTACGTGACAAGGTTCGAGAGCGGCAGAACTCAGCTATACTCGATCCCAGTCATGAGCGAGCTCTCAGACGTATTTGGTGATGATTTGCTAATGCTATCACCATAGTTTGATGTTGAGTTCACTATTGAGCGGAGAACTAATGGGGCGCTAGCGTTCGAAGCACCACATTATATGTCTTCGCCAGGGATGCTTAAATTTAATAAGCAATTAGAAGAACTGCTAAACACGAGGCATATTCGATTAAGCGATTTTCCATGAGCGTACTGGTGATGGTTGTCTAATCATTTTGGTGTGATGTATCGACTACCATCACGACCATATATTATCACGGTCGCAATTGCAATAATATTACAGCCGCAGAGAAGTCAATTGATCAGACTTGTGAGAGATTATGTTATGGTCGTCTGTTTTTGTCTCTTACATTTGTAACTACGTAGGTCAGTAAACTTTCTGGAAGCAAGTAAGTCGTTGTCAGAATAATCTTGAAGCCATGTTACGATCATTAGAGATCACCTGTTACAACCGTAATAATGGGGGTGAATCGAGAACGTTAGAAGTTGTGTTACGGTCGTATTGAGACCTTGCTTACGGCCGTATAGAAGAACAAATTTAGAAGTTTTAATGTCAGCTTCTTCATGTTAGTATTCATTTCTTTTGATTCCTTTAAGTTTCATTCAGTTGCCCTGCCTCGTTAACCAACATCTAAGAAGTTTCTATCATGTCACGACGTCGGATATGAGTGTTACGAGTTTATGGTTATGCCTTATGGCCTAACCAATACTTTGGTCATAGTTGCATCATTGATAAATCAGACCAAGTATTCTGATGAGTTTTTGGTTATTGCTTGTTGATGATTTTTTGACCTATTCAAGAAATGAGACAGCGGCGATGGCTAGAGTTAATTAAGGACTATGACCTCGAAATTCTTTACCACCTCGGTAAATTTAACACGGTTGCATACGCGTTGAGCCGCAAGTCATTCATTTTACAGAGACTATAAGTACTTATGTCCCAACCTAAGATTCAACAGGAATCGATTGAGCAGGAAACCAAAGTATGGCTTCAGAAAGCTCAATTACGGTTATACTTCTTAGAGATCACCTCCTCAATAATTGATGATATCCAAATTAAACAGTTTGAAGATCCAGCAATAGGCTATATGCGGGATGATGTTACAAAAGAGAAAGCATATGTGTTTGTGATCCAGGAAAACGGGGTTCTATCATTCCAAGGCAGCTATGTGTGCCGAAAGATGCTAATCTCATATAGAGGATCCTAAATGAAGCACATTCTACGCTATATTCAATTGATCCGAGTATTAGTAAAATGTACATGGACCTGAAGAAGATCTTGTGGTGGCCCAACATGTAGAAGGAGGTTGCAGAATTCATTTCAAGATGTTTAACTTGCCAGCAAGTCAAGATTTAACATCAGAGACCTGCTGGGATGCTGAAACATTACCTATCCTGGAATGGGAGTGGGAAGATATTACTATAGATTTCATAGTAGGAATGCCGAGAACTTGTTCAGGAATGAATATGATCTGGGTGATTACCGATCGGCTGACCAAATCTGCACACTTTCTGGCAGGAAGGATATATGGGGGATGAAACATCAAGCGCGAGTGTTTGTCGCTGAAATAATAAGGCTACATGGTACCCTGAAGAGTATTATTTCAGACCGTGATGGTCGATTTGTGTCGCATTTTTGGCAAGCCATTCATCGTGCACTGGGTATTAAAGTAAGATTCAGTATGTCTTACTACCCTCAGGCCGACAAGCAATCCGAAAGGACAATCCAGATGTTAGAAGATATGTTGAGAGCTTGTGCCTTAAGCTGGAAGGATGATTAGGAAACTCACCTGTCATTAATTGAATTTAACTAGAATAATAGTTGGCATAGCTCCATTAACATGGCATCTTTCGAAGTGCTTTATGGCAGAAGATGTAGATCGTCCTTATGCTGGGACAAGGCATCGGAATTGGTTGGTGTCTAGCCGAATCTATTAGTTCAAATGATAGAGGATATCACCTTGACTCGACAAAGACTGTTGACCTCATAAAGTCGACAAAAATCATATGCCGGCGTGCGACGATGCTGCTAGAATTTGAAATGCGAGACCACGTACTGCTTAAAGTGTCAACAACCCGAGGAGTTGTACGATTGGGGAAGAAGGAGAAGCTGAGTCCAAGATATATCAGACCTTTTGAGATCTTAGAGAGAGTTGACAAAGTGACGTATAGTCTGGCACTTCTGCCGTTGCTCAGTTGTTTGCATGATGTATTCCATGTTTCATAGCTCCGGAAGTATATTCTTGATCCCAAGGACATCGTCGACTTCAGGGAAATTGTGGTAGACAGTGATACTACATTTGAGGAATGGTCATTTATGATTTTAGGACGGAGAGTAAAGCAGTTGAGGAAAGGAATAAAGAGATTCCACTGGTCAAGGTCCAACGGTCGCATCATGGGGTCGAGGAAGCAACTTGGAGACTGAAGATAGTATACGTTCACGCTATCCCAAGATGTTCACATCCTAAGTTTCGGGCGAAACTTCTTTTTAGGGGGAGAGAGTGTGATATCCGAGATTTTATGCTTGTATAATTTAGGGTTTTTGAACCTTCATGTGAATTTTGTTGTCTTTTTATAGAACTTGCGAGTTCCGTGATTTTGTGATTATTGACATGTTGTCTGAACTTATCATAATCATGGTTTCCACCATGTATTGGATAATCTCCCTATTAAGGAATGTTGAGCCTTATCCTTTTTTAACTCGTGATTTTATTTGAATAACCATTTTTCATTCATTTGTTGCGCTTTGTTTTGGCTTTGACTGGCGTCGTGAACCCAACATGTGACAATATAGAGAGTTATTGTGATGATATTGATCATATTTCAATCATTATTATGACTTGAGGTTGTTCATTCTACCCTAAGAATTCAGTTCAATGTCTCAATGATTTCTTCGTCGTTTCTCGACATTCGATGATCGTTCTAGACTCGCCAATCAAATTGTGACTGGATCGTTTGATGGTTTTGAGGTTTAAAATTCTTTTTTCAAGTATTATATTATTGGACCATTCAAATATGAATAGAGTACCAAAAGGGTGTTAATAGAAATAAGAGTGGACATTTCTGGAAAGCGCTGTGTGCAAGGACAGACTTTGATCAGTCACCATAAACTCTAGAAAAATCCAAAAATTACAAAAGTTTACAACATCGTATATTATTGAGTTATCTCACCATTGGAATAAACAGCGAGCAATTCTGAGCCTGAATGAGCAAGTTATGATCGAAAAAAGACAAGGGTATCAGTCTAGCACCGCCGAAATCACTAAACTGCCCTTAGCCGACATAAAGTCGAGTTTATCACTTATATAAGGCACCTTGAGGTGCTCCCTTGCCCATTTTTGGAGAGTTTCAGCCAGGCTTCGGACCTACTTCATGAGTGAGTGATTTAGGCTAAATGTTCAAATCACCAGTTTGACATCGAACGATCAATCTATCGAGTCCGTTTCAATCGATTCACTCGATTTTATTCGGACGGGGTATAAATCCTACTACCTTTTTGGCTGATTTTTTAGTATTGATCCTTGATTCTTCATATTTATCAATAGGTGTTGTATTAAATATTGTTTTTGAGATATTTTCACGATTCTAGCGGGATAGAAACTTGATTAAATGTGGGAATCATTCAAACGATTATCGCCCGCTAGATGTTCGATAAAAGTCCCCTGAGAGTTTTGATTAGGGTTTTCAGTATTGGTTTGATTAGAACTATTAGACTTAATGTCGATTATATCATATTATTCATTCTTAGGTCTATTTATCCAGGACTTTTGACCTAATATCAAACCGGCTTAAACTTCCTAAACCTAAGTGTCCCAGGCAAGTACTTGATCGTGCGTTATGTATTATCTTGCGATTAGAATCGTATAACGATGCTTTTGAACAGTGAAAATGATATTCTGAAAAAGTTGTACCAATGTTGATATTCTTGAAATGTTTTGAGACTTGTGGACAGGGTAAACCCAGGGGATTGCCTTGACGAGGGTTCTGAGGTATATGTTATTGTTCAGGTAGTTCGGACGACTCCTAACTTGGTATGTACCACCGGGAGGGTAATCCAACCAGGGATGTCCCGACAGGGACTCTGGATATATATTATCGTCCAGAACATGCGTTCGGACTGGGTATATATTTGATGCAATATGATGTGCATATTATTCCAGAATAATGACGCTCGTCAATGACCGGTTCAAAGCATTGGGATACTTGTTGTTAATGTTATTGTCGATAGCTGGTTCGCGGTACAGATGTATCGATTGTTATTGTTGATTGATGCTCGATTAAGACATTATTGTGAGTGTTGCTACTGATCTTGTTGTTTTGTTATTGATTGTTGTATTGGCCGATTGAAGGCAAATCGAGGTATTAAATTGGGAATGTCGATGATGATTCCCATCCATTGTGCCATTATTATCGATTGGATATTCCAAGGCAAATCGAGGTACTGAATTGGGACTGTCGAGGATGGTTCCCATCCATTGTGCCATTGTTAACGATTGGTCGTTCCAAAGCAAATCGAGGTACTGAATTGGGACTATCGAGGATGGTTTCCATCCATTTTGTCATTGTTATTGATTTGATCGATTAAAGGCAATTGAGGTACTTGAATTGGGACCGCCGAGAATGGTGCCCAACCATGAACTATTGCTGTCACATTGGCCGACTCAAGTCAGCACGCTATCATTCTTGTGAATTCGGTAATTTTGTGAGCATTTCCATTTGTGATTATTTGTGCTTTGGAGGCTAGTCTCGGCTAGTGCTCGACGGGTAAGTTTGGGGCTTGAACCTTCGCGATTGGTTTCCCAATACCTACAGTTCAATAGGTCACGGTCACTAGGTAATCTCATTATGGGTAGTTTAGGGCTTGAACCTTCACGGTTAGTTTCCCAACACCTATAGTTCAGTAGGTCACGGTTACTGGGTGATCTCATTATGGGTAGGTTTGTGGCTTGAACCTACGCGGTTGGTTTCCCAATACATACAGTTCAGTAGGTCACGATCATTTTAATTATCTTTATGGGTAAGTTTGGGGCTTGAACTTTGTGGTTGGTTCCCAACACCTACAGTTCAGTAGGTCACGGTCACTGGATGATCTCATTGTGGGTAAATCTGGGTCTTGAACTTATCCCAGTTGGTTTCCCAACACCTGCAATTGAGAAGGTCATGGTCATTGGATAATCTAATTGATTTGCAGCTTCGATTGAGGGCTTTTATGCCATTGTGATAATTTGCAGCTTCGGCTGAGGGTTTTCAGGCCATCTGTGATGTAAGTGTTTCATTTGGAGCCTCCGTGCATTGTTTTTGTTATCTGTTTCAGCTTTGGGCTGATTTGCCTTCAGGTAATCTGGGTTTATGTTTTATATTTATTATTCGTTGTTGGGCACTTGTATTCTAACCTGTAGAGCACGTGTTGATCTTATGTCGTGGGCATAGCTTTTCGCAAATGCTCGATTTTTATCATTGTTGGTGAACATCTCGTATTATTATTGTACTATTTATTTTTCTTTGGATACATATCATGTTGTACATGTATTTGATATTCATTATCTGGATGACTAGCCTCGTGGGGGTGGAACATGTTTACATATTTTAGGTGTTTGCGGGGAGGGAGTTAAGAGACAGGGGCATGAAGATGGCGACGAGGCAATCGAGCGATATTAGTCCCGAGTTATTTTTGGTGTCCATGTTGGTTAGTCAGTTGTTGGAGTATTTTCCAACTTGACAGTTGTTATTTTGTGTATCCGAGTCAAGCTCGTGGACGTTGTAACTTTTATTTTAGCCATGTAGGTCCATCCTTGTCATTGAAATTCCATATCGGAATATTATGTCGGATATCATAGTAGGGACTATCGCTTTTGATCAATTTGATGTATTTTAGTCGTGTTCGCCTGGTGGATTTCCTGGTGTAGGGTCCACGACACTCTAATAAATCCAATGGGACTTTAGGGGTGTTACACTCTTGGGTCGACCCGGCCCAGGTCTGACCCCGGATTGGATATCTCCAACCCAGACCCATCCTAATAAAAGCCCAGCCCACCTCAACTCAACCCAAGATCCAGACCGAACCCCTATGACCTGGATCTCCAACCGACCTACACAAAGCCCAATCCAACTCAACCCATGATCCAGCCCGACCCACCATATGACATATCCCAACACACGGACTACCCCAGTCCATTCCCAACACAGTCCAGGGCCACGGATATTATATTATAATATACATAATAAACATAAAGAAATCAAATTTTGTTAAACTAAATACAAGTGTGTGCCTTAGTCTACGGGCTATTGGGCTTCTCCTAACTAGTATAGGGCTAGGCCTGTTAGAATATTCCAGAACATGTAATCTCTCCCTATTTAAAGGGACCCTATCAATGAGAATGAATACATCTTCTGCCCTAATTTCTTGTCTTGCGTGCTTTCTCTACAACACGTTATCAGCACGTAGTCTACCAACTGAGAGCAAGATTTTTTTCCGATTTCTGAAAATTCCGAAAAAAAAATCAAAATCGAAAACCCTAATTCTTATCTCCTCCGCCGCCGCCGGTAGTAACCAGAGTGATTGATTTTCTCGAGAGCGATTGATTACCCTAATTACCCTAACGTCGGCATCTACCCGAATTCCAGAACCCGACGACCCAGACTACTGTACTGGCCGCCTGCACCACCGATCGCCTAAACCCTGTGCCATCGTGCCCCTTGAATCCGTCGCTTGAACCCGCCCACCACCAAGCCTCCCCAGATAGGGAGCCACACTTCTCTCAACCACGGGCACCATATCTCAGATGGCCAAACAATGGATTTTTTTTCTACGGACCCCACTTTACCCCCAAATGCCCAATGGCTAAGATATTGTATCATTTATTGATACGCGAAGCACTGCACAGCCATTGATGACCTGATGTGAAGAATCGGAAGGCACAGGAGTTCCCCTTTTGTTATTCTAAGTTACAATTATGTTAATTGTAATTCTTTTGTTATTATAAATTTAACCCTTTATTTTTTTCATATCTTGCAAGGAACTCCTTTTAACTTCACTTCGGAGAGAGAATTAGAAATTTCGCGGATCCAAATGGACAACTTCGAAGGTATGTCCTAGGAAAGAATCGTGCCTTTTCTGTAAGGTACACAATTCGAATCATACTATCTGCTTCACCTGCTATTTCATATGCTCTATTTGATTTAATTGCATAATATAATTTATTTAGTTCAATTATGTTTAGTTAAATCAAATAAACTAATTAACCACTTGAATTAAAATTATTTAATTCATGATTCTCTTGAATTTATAAATAATAATTGCGCCATAAGAAACTTATGTGACTGCATAATGTGTATATAGATATATAATAGGATTATGTGTCTATATTTAGAAATATACATATATTTTGCATGCATATATAGATATTACATGCAATTAGGCTACATAATTATTAATGCCTAATTTCTACTGCCTACATAGTACCATGATAATGAAACTTCATATGTATTCCTAAATCGCATCGAAATCATGACCATATCTTGGTTCTAAACAAAATAATCCCATTATTGAAGAATTTATCATGGACGAACTCATGATTATGTGAAACATATTCACTTCCTTCTCTTATTTACGAATATGGCTAATCCAACTCGTTCGAAATTCAACATCTTGGACTCAGAAGGACTTGAGTGCCATAGACGAGATTTTGATATTAAGACGTTAGCGCCACACTTTAGGTTCATACAAACGACGAACCGTTTTAAAAGGTGAAAGAAAGTGTGATGATGTTCTTAGGCGAAATCTCGACCCCAACTTATGGTAGGAATATCTTTAGATGATATCCCCAACGAACTGTGGGATACCCTTAAGGGCCATTTCGAGAATATCGTTTCTCGAGTTGATTGTGTAGTGGGACGAAATCCACTTGCTTTATTATAACAAGTCAACAACTTCAATAAAGATATGCTCCACCTTAAGATGCGTCTTATTTTTTTTGTCAAAATAAACTCACAAAAGACGACATTATCCAGAAATTTTTTCTAATTTCCCTACTTAAGCACTTATACTGACGAATCAGTATATGCTAGAGTACGACAATGCTAGGCCTGCCGAGACAAAGCAAATTCTCGAGGCTAGTAATAGCAAAGTGAAATGTGGAAAGAACCCCGACGAATAGGGGACTGGACGTGCCAATCCCAAACCACATGGAATGAATTCGCATGGTGGAAAGGGATGTGGCAGTCGTAGACGTGGTCGTGGTCATGGAGGCTCTTCCAATCTTCCAAAGTAGAGAGAAGAGACGACGCTCCTGGCTCCCAAGAAACGAGTTGATTTCTAATGTGAGATTGCTGCCATTGGTATACGAACTGCCATGCAAGCAAATATTTCACATCCAGCTAAAAGAGATATTGAGATTCCGACGAATAGAAAACTATATAGAGGAAGGCGATCATGACATGACCCCCAATGTCACTTTCACATTTACCGATGGCAGTATCGCACCATACATGCCAAAGTCATTAGACGCCCCCCTCTATGGCTAATTTTATTGGTAGACGTTATAATATTTTTTAATAATAGTCTGATGTATTTTGGTTTCGAACAAGATATTTGTAACAGCCCAACTAGGCGGATATTACAGTGCCGTAGATCCCCAACTGGGACCCACCAGGCAAATGAAAATGAATGAATTACACAGGATAAATGTAGTACCGAACTACATTACAACAATAATTACTCCGATGAGGAGTTTAGTTACAACACACCAGGACAGTACCGAATACTAGTGTATTTTATATGAAGATAAAATACACAACACTGAATGAAACGGAGTATTCAAATGAAAGTCTGCAGCGGAAAATAAAGGACAATAACATGAATAACTGAAAGATCGGGGCCCCCTACTAGTATCATTGGGACTCCTCGACGTCAGCGTGTTCTCCCCGTACTTTTGCCTTGCCAAGACCTGAAAAACAAAATCCCCAAACGGGGTCAGTTACAAAGAACAACAATCCTCAAGGGTTGAAAATACACAATCATGATTATATCTGAAGTTATGAAATATCTTGTCGAAACATACGCAATCAAACATGCTATATGAATCAACTAACAGTACGGCTCAAAGGGTGGTACCACACTACGCCCGGGATGGAAATGTGTTCGTGCACAAGCCACCAACGAGTATCGATCGAATACCCGTGTGGTCTTGTACCTAATCAGTCTCACGAGACAATATGACTCGTGTGCACAGTCCAATGTGAGGCCAACAACCAACACACGACTTAAACGTGCCCGACATGAAAATCCAACACATACCAACCGGCACGCCAGTATGACCCGGAATGCCACGATATAACAAAAGTGACATCGAAAATGAATAATGACTCACCTAGGTGGAGTGGTAGTGAAATAAATGACAGCTCAATGAAAAGATTGGAACCGTCGTTCCTTATGACTGAAGTGATTAATTGACAACAACAAGTTTTGATACGGTTAATATAATGATGAATGAGTTATGATTATGAATGAACAACAACAAAAGGGATGAATATCCTTTTAACCGAGTAAGAATTAACTTACACAACACCGGTGACAATTATCCTTCCACGAACGACGTCCTAATTGAGATATCGATCGCTCGAACAACCTTGAATTATACAATATCCAACAACCCGTTCAATACACGAATCAAACACGAATATAACGAACTCAAAACGTCGATACGATTAAACTAAATTCATTGGGGCATTATATCGAATACGTTGTGGCCAAACTCCGATTGTTTACAATCAAATCTCAATAAGCCACCATCAAATCCCCCAAGAAGTTTTTCAAACCAACAAACATCTTCCAAAAGATCAATAATCCAAAATGAATATCCGAAAACGTGATTATAACGACAATTAATCGAAAACCCCCAATTTCAACCCGATATTCAAGGTGTTCTTGAATAATTCCTCAATAATCCAATGAATCCTTATACAAACTCATAATCATATACATATCCCTTCATATAACATGATTATAACGTCCAAAACATCATATCTCAACACAAAATCGAAGTCCAAGGTGTTGAAGAAATTACCTCTAGAAGATCCAACCACTTCGATCCGAAGAACACGAGTTTAATCGAGTATCCAAGCTTCACAACCGAATGAAAATGATTAAAAACCACACTCAAGTGATAGGTGAAGAGAATTTTCTCCCTCAAGCCTCTCTCTCTCGTATGAATGTGGAAGAAATGGAAGGAATGGGCTGAAATGCTCAAAAAGCGAATTTATAGGCCGATCGCCTGTCGGACACGGCCCGTGCCGATCGGCACGGTCGCGGCGCGCAACTGGCCGGCAGGGACTCGACCGTGTCCTGCTTGACACGGTCGCGGCGCGAAGGGCCTTCCGATAGTGACCTGTCCGACAGTGACTCGGCATTGACTCGACCGTGTCCTGGAACACGGTCGGGCGTCTGGGCAGTCGGTTCTGGCTTATCCGGAAGAGTTCGACTCGGCCGTGCCAGGCGACACGGTTGAGTCCTGTGGGCAGAAACTTCGGCATTTCCGGACGAGTACAGCACGGGCCGTGTCGGACGACACGGCCGAGTTCGGTCGGCAGTGATCGGCCAATAACTGAAAAATAAGCGGGTGAGCTAAAATGACCATAACACTCTCGTCCGGACTCCGATTGACTCACCATTTGAACCATTGGAAAGCTAACTCGATGCTATATAATATTGCAAAGATTCAGAATTTTTGGAGTTACCAAAAATTAATGGTAATCTAACAAAGTCGAACTCATATGAGGAAAGTTGAAACAATGAACAATAACGATACACAACTCGAAGTTTTTCCGAACGGTGAACACGGTGAATGAACATGATTGATGAATGATTATAAATGAGTGAAAATCCACTGAGTGACAATCACCGAATGAAATTACTAAATGATAATGATTGAATTACAACCGGGTATTACATACACCCCCCCTTAAAAGAGTTTCGTCCCAGAAACTAAGGGTCAAACAACTCGGGATAACTCTCCCGCATACTATCCTCGGTTTCCCAAGTAGCCTCTTCGACTCCGTGTCTGGACCACTGAATCTTGACCAAAGGGATCGTCTTGTTCCTCAACTGTTTGATTCGCCGCTCCAACACTCGTACAGGACGCTCCTCGTACAAATGATCATCCGCGATCTCGATTTCGTCGAACTGAAGTATGTGACTCGGGTCGGCAACATACTTCCGCAACTGAGATACGTGAAACACATTATGAATTCGGCTCAATGCCAGAGGTAAAGCCAATCGATAAGCTAACTCGCCTACTCGATCCAAAATTTCAAACGGTCCAATGAATCTCGGACTCACCTTCCCCCGTTTTCCGAAACGGAAAATACCTCGACTCGGGGATACCTTGACCAAAACGTGGTTACCCGTCTCGAACTCTAGTGGTCGACGACGATTATCTTTATATGATTTCTGTCGACTCTGAGTTGTCAACATACGACTCTTGATCAAAGCTACCTTCTCCCGGGCGGCTATAAGCATATCGGGCTCGGTGCCGATTGATTCTGACAAGTCATCCTAACACAAAGGAGATCGACAACGACGATCGTACAAGGCCTCGTAAGGTGCCATCTTAATGGAAGCATGCCAACTATTATTATACGTGAACTCGATCAACGGTAGTTGGGCTTCCCAATCGTCCTTCCAATCGAGGACACAAACTCTCAACATGTCCTCTAATGTCTGAATAGTCCTCTCTGATTGTCCGTCGGACTGAGGATGAAAGGCGGTACTGAGATTAAGCTGAGTTCCCATAGCATGATGAACTGATTTCCAAAAATGGGATACAAATCGTCTGTCACGATCGGAAACGATACTCTTAGGAGTACCGTGCAGTCTCACTATCTCCTTGATGAACAACTGAGCCAGTCTCTCGGGACCCCACATATCCTTGATTCCAAGGAAATGAGCTGACTTAGTTAAGCGGTCTTCGATCACCCAGATCGTATTCATGCCACGACGACTCGAGGCATCGACAACCACGTTCGCCTTACCCGGGTGGCACAGGATCCCGATATCATAATCTTCGATTAGTTCCCACCACCGCCTCTGTCGCATGTTTAATTCCTTCTGAGTAAATATATACTTCAAACTCTTATGATCGGTGAATAACTGACAGGTGACGCCATAAAGGTAATGACGCCAAATTCCCAACGCGAAAACCACGGCTGCTAGCTCCAGGTCGTGGGTTCGATAATTAACCAGCTAATCCGAGGAAACATCGGATTTACTTAATATCTTTCGGAGGTTGCCAATCTCGGATAGTCTCCGTCTTCTGAGGGTCGACACGAACTCTGTCAGATGAAATTACATGCCCGAGAAAGTCACTTCGGACCTCCAGAACTCACATTTGGAAAACTTTCCATAAAGTTGCTCTCGTCTCAACACGTCGAGAACCTGATGAAGATGAACCTCGTGTTCCTCTCGGCTACGAGGATAAATCAAAATGTCGTCGATGAAGACAACAACAAACTGATCCAAAAAGTCGATGAAAACCCGATTCATTAACTCCATGAATACCGCAGGTGCAATAGTTAGCCCGAACGGCATAACTACAAACTCATAATGACCATAGCGTGTACGAAACGCTGTCCTCACGATATTCGACTCTCGAATCCGCAACTGGTGATATCTAGATCTTAAGTCGATCCTGGAAAATACTGAGGCTCCCTGAAGTTGATCTAAAAGATCATCAATACGGGGTAAGGGATACTACTCTTGATCATCACCATGTTCAACTCCTGGTAATTAATACACACACGAGACGAGCCATACTTCTCCTTGACAGATCACACTGGTGCTCCTCACGGGGATGCAATCGGTCGGAGATAACCTTTCTCGAACTACTCCTCAAGTTGAATCTTCAACTCCTGCATTCTGGTCGGGGCCATCCGATACGGTGCCTTCGATAAAGGGGACGTACCGGCTCCAACTCACTCCTGAATTCCCCTACTCTATGTGAAGGCAACCAGATAACTCGTCTGGAAATACATCGTCAATCGATGACAATGATACCACGAATGATTGAACATTCCGATTGCCCTAGAATGGTCAATCGATAAAAAGAGATACCAATAATGATTGAACAACTCGATTGCCTTAGAAAGGCCAATCGATGAAGATGATACAATGAATGTTTGAATAACTCGATTGCCTTTGAAAGGCCAATCGATAAAAATGATACAATGAATGATTGAATGACTCGATTGTCTTAGAAAGGCCAATCGATGGAAATGATGCAATGAATGATTGAATAACTCGATTGCCCTAGAAAGGCCAATCGATGGAAATGATACAAGGAATGATTGAATAACTCGATTGCCTTAGAAAGGCCAATCGATGAAAATGATACAATGAATGATTGAATAGTTCGATTGTGGAATTTCTCTGCTTTCGTCATAATAATACTTCTTCTGGAACAACGGGGATTACTTCCCTGAAGCACACATTCGACAACCAACGACGGAAAGATAGCGACCAAACGCTAACAAACACTGAGGATAGTATCAAGACGATCAAACCAACTAATACCGAAAATTACATCGTCTTAAGATAAATTCACCACGATTAGATCCATCAACCAATCGCGGTCATTAAGCTTAATTCGGTATGATTCCGAAAATTCTTCCATCGTCAGGTAGACCGATGGTATGAGGTCCACAAGCAATAGGACTATCCCGAAATAAGTCTATTCAAGCATGATTCGAAAATGAATGAATGCGATGCACCAGCATCAAAAGGTACACACAAGTTGAAATAAAATTACGAGTATACCTGAAATCATTCGGACCACCGGATCGTCGATCCTCCTCATCATATGAATCTGGGACTTGCCGGTCCCCGAACCGGACGCTCCCGTCTGATAAATACGAGCTCCAACTCTATTTGCTTCCATTGTCTTAAACGACGATGACAAAGTAGTCTGATTCTAAAACGCTGGTTGCTTCGGGGCCTGAGATGCCGCCGGAGCCGACTTGGAGTCCTTTCGGCAAAAACGGGCTTTATGCCCAAAATTCCCACAATTATAGCACGTGATAGACGGTTTCAGACACTCAGTGCTGAAATGACCGGCGTTCCCACAATTGAAACAGTGATGGCCGAATCGCCGCCGGAATGAGATCCCGCACGATTATGCGCCGTAGAGGTCGCTCGAAACGATAGGACTCACACGAGGCTTCTAGAAGGTTGACTGACCGCCTTCGGATTGATTACGCTTCTTTGATTTCTTGCAGACAGATGAAGGTTGTTGATCAGCACTATCATAATAATCTGGCTCATACGGTTGAGTTCTATCGATTAATCCTGCCAGAGTGGCGCAATGAGGATTGAGCAATATCACATGGGTCATCATGGCTGCATAAAAGTGAGTGGATCAACCCAAACATCTTACGATCGAGCCGAGTCCCGGGCACGATTTCCCGACAATGAGTGATTATTTCTCGGGTTTCGGTCCGCACCGCGCCTCTCCCCGTGCATCCTGACAGCTCTCTCCATACCGAATTAGGAAGGTCGCATAATGATTATATTACACGTATGATTAGCACGTTATGATTATGTAATGAGATGATGAAAATGATTATACATGCTCTAACTTAGTGATTATATGAATGATTTCTGAAGTTACATGATTATCTGATGAAAATATTGAAATGATTATCATGAATAACTTAAAAATATTGATAATATGATCATCAAGATTGAAAACTGAGTAATGAAATGAATTGAGTAATTAATGAGTTAACATGATCGTCCTGATTATTAACTGAGTAATGAAATGAATTAAGTGATTAATGAGTTAACATGATCGTCCTAATCACAATGAATGATGATGTTTGAGGATTGTTAATTGATGAATGATGAATGAATGACTATTGCCAGAAATTATACCATGGCATTAGAAATCTTACGATTCTTAGGTCGATTGGCTCGGCATTTGCACAGGTCACACGTGACGTGAAAGTCCAATGATACTAGTCTGATGACGATGATTTCAAATGAGACATGACTCGGAAGGTAGTATTCAAAACCACGCTCCGATACCAACTCTATAACACCCCAACTAGGCGGATATTACAGTGCCGTAGATCCCCAACTGGGACCCACTGTGCAAATGAAAATGAATGAATTACAGGATAAATGTAGTACCGAACTACATTACAACAATAATTACTCCGATGAGGAGTTTAGTTACAACACACCAGACAATACGAATACTAGTGTATTTTATATGAAGATAAAATACACAACACGAATGAAATGGAGTATTCAAATGAAAGTCTGCTGGGAAAATAAAGGACAATAACATGAATAATCGAAAGATCGGGGCCCCTACTAGTATCACTGGACTCCTCGACGTCGGCGTGTTCTCTCCGTACTTTTGCCTTGCCAAGACACGAAAAACAAAATCCCCAAACGGGTCGATTACAAAGAACAACAATCCTCAAGGGTTGAAAATACACAATCATGATTATATCTGAAGTTATGAAATATCTTGTCGAAACATACGCAATCAAACATGCTATATGAATCAACTAACAGTACGGCTCAAAGGGTGGTACCACACTATGCCCGGGATGGAAATGTGTCCGTGCACAAGCCACCAACGAGTATCGATCGAATACCCGTGTGGTCTTGTACCTAATCAGTCTCACGAGACAATATGACTCGTGTGCACAGTCCAATGTGAGGCCAACAACCAACACACGACTTAAACGTGCCCGACATGAAAATCCAACACATACCAACCGGCACGCCAGTATGACCCGGAATGCCACGATATAACAAAAGTGACATCAAAAATGAATAATGACTCACCGAGGTGGAATGGTAATGAAATAAATGACAGCTCAATGAAAAGATTGGAACCGTCGTTCCTTATGACTGAAGTGATTAATTGACAACAAGTTTTGATATGGTTAATATAATGATGAATGAATTATGATTATGAATGAACAACAACAAAAGGGATGAATATCCTTTTAACCGAGTAAGAATTAACTTACACAACACCGGTGACAATTATCCTTCCACGAACGACATCCTAATTGAGATATCGATCGCTCGAACAACCTTGAATTATACAATATCCAACAACCCGTTCAATACACGAATCAAACAGAATATAACGAACTCAAAACGTCGATACGATTAAACTAAATTCATTGGGGCATTATATCGAATACGTTGTGGCCAAACTACGATTGTTTACAATCAAATCTCAATAAGACACCATCAAATCCCCCAAGAAGTTTTTCAAACCAACAAACATCTTCCAAAAGATCAATAATCCAAAATGAATATCCAAAAACGTGATTATAACGACAATTAATCGAAAACCCCCAATTTCAACCCGATATTCAAGGTGTTCTTGAATAATTCCTCAATAATCCAATGAATCCTTATACAAACTCATAATCATATACATATCCCTTCATATAACATGATTATAACGTCCAAAACATCATATCTCAACACAAAATCGAAGTCCAAGGTGTTGAAGAAATTACCTCTAGAAGATCCAACCACTTCGATCCGAAGAACACGAGTTTAATCGAGTATCCAAGCTTCACAACCGAATGAAAATGATTAAAAACCACACTCAAGTGATAGGTGAAGAGAATTTTCTCCCTCAAGCCTCTCTCTCTCGTATGAAGGTGGAAGAAATGGAAGGAATGGGCTGAAATGCTCAAAAAACGAATTTATAGGGGTTGACTGCCCTGTCGGACACGGCCCGTGCCGATCGGCACGGTCGCGGCGCGCAACTGGCCGGCAGGGACTCGACCGTGTCCTGCTTGACATGGTTGCGGCGCGAAGGGCCTTCCGATAGTGACCTGTCCGACAGTGACTCGGCATTGACTCGACCGTGTCCTGGAACACGGTCGGGCGTCTGGCGATCGGTTACGCTTATCCGAAGAGTTCGACTCGGCCGCAAGGCGACACGGTCGAGTCCTGTGGCAGACTTCGCATTTCGGATGAGTACAAAGACGGGCCGTGTCGGACGACACGGCCGAGTTCGGTCGGCAGTGATCGGCCAATAACTGAAAAATGAGCGGGTGAGCTAAAACGACCATAACTCTCTCGTCCGGACTCCGATTGACTCACCGTTTGAACCATTGGAAAGCTAACTCGATGCTCTATAATATTGCAAAGATTCAGAATTTTTGGAGTTACCAAAAGTTAATGGTGATCTAACAAATCGAACTCATATGAGGAAAGTTGAAACAATGAACAATAACGATACACAACTCGAAGTTTTTCCGAATGGTGAACACGGTGAATGAACATGATTGATGAATGATTATAAATGAGTGAAAATCCACTGAGTGACAATCACCGAATGAAATTACTGAATGATAATGACTGAATTACAACCGGGTATTACAATATTATTTTTGCTTATGTATACAAGTGATTTGACTTTATTCAAAGTACTGAATATTGTTCCTACGCTTACGGTTCAGAGTTTTTATTACTCGTGTTCTCGTTTGACGAATGAATCGAGGAACACTTGAG
Source organism: Orobanche coerulescens (assembly GCA_033398695.1). Lineage (NCBI taxonomy): Eukaryota > Viridiplantae > Streptophyta > Magnoliopsida > Lamiales > Orobanchaceae > Orobanche > Orobanche coerulescens. Next base: position 39,706,212 of record CM065811.1, read on the forward strand.
TGATAGGCTGATGGTAATGGCCTATAACGTATCAGTGACTAGGATGATTGGATCATCCCACTTCATCCAAGGACGCGGCAACCCCGGTTCTTGGTGCCTAACGGCACAATTTTACAGTCACTAACACTCTATATGTATTGAGAGTGACTAACTCGAACCTTACAAAGCTTCAAGGATATACGTATCAATGACTTTCATGTTGGAACTCATTGTGAGAATGGAATAGAGTATCTTTATATCATCTCTAATGAATGCGGCCGAAAGCGCATCTTAGAGAAACTTACGAGTCAATCAAGTGGACTGTATGTCCCTATGATTAGGGTTGTTGAATCCTATGTGATTACCGATAACGAACTTTGGGACGCTGACTCGTACAGGCTTTGGCATGACTGATTGGGGCATCCAGGTCATGAAATGATGATCTGCACGGACATCTTTCACGTGCAAAGTAGAAGCGGGCAACGAACCCACATAACGAACTTTTTTGGTGTTCCTCAAGCTACGTCGTCCAAAGCATCGGAGACATCCGCCCGTTCTACACATTTTACACTGTCGAATGCACATCGTTTCTTTTGCAAAGCCCGCACTTTAGCCAAAATAGGAGCGAGACCGTCCTACGCTGAAGATGTGAAAATTCCATTCTTACATAAGATTCAAATAGATATTTGTGGACCGATTCAACCAAGTGCGGACCATTTAGATGTTTTATGGTTCTGGTTGACGTTTCGACATGCTGGTCAGATGTCGTCCTCTTGTCCACTTAAAGATGCTGCTTTTGCAAAGTTTCTAGCATGGATCATCTATCTAAGGGCTCACCACCCTGACCACCATGTTCGGTCTATAAGACTTGATAATGCTGGAGAGTTCACATCTAAAGTACTTGATGAATACTGCATGTCGATCGGGAGCGATGAAAAGCATCCCATCCCCCACGAGCATACACAAAATGGTCTCGCGAAGGCAACCATCGAACGAATCAGATGGTAGCTCGGGCATTGGTTATGCACACCAATTTGCCTATTTTTGTCTGGGGTTATGTAGTCTTGCATGCAGCTTTACTTATTCGCTCATTTTAGACCCTCTACTAACCAAGCGATTTATGCGTACCAGTTGGTAACTGGATAAGCCCTGATTTTTACATTTTGGACTCAGACGAGCTTGAGTGCCAATTACGCATATTTGGTTATGTAGTATTGTGCCTTCTGCACTCCCACAGTGCATGGGTCTTGAAAGATGATTAAGTAGTTACATTGGATACGAATCCCCAATGGTTATTCGCTATTTAGAACCTTCGACAGGTGATCTCTTTACCGCTCGAGTGCGGATTGTCACTTCGATGAGACAACCTTCCCGTCGTTAGGGGGAGGAGAGAATACGAACTTTCTCAGGGAACGACAGGAATTGTCATGGTGTATCCCTACTTTGTCTCATATTGAACCCCGTATTTCGCTATGTGATAGTGAAATTCTCGATCTTCGAAACGTAGCCGATTCGATGCCTGATGCATTTACTGATATCGTGAAAGTGACGAGATCATATATACTAGTTGCAACCTGTAAGGTTGAAAGTCCTCGGTAAGGGGCACAACACCGACGAATCGAGTGTTGCCATCGCACATGGTGGATGTGTGATTTAGGCCATAGCTCCCTAAAGGAAGAGGTGGAAGCTACTTGGTTCGACTTAACACTCACCTAAGGAGGAGGTAGAGTAAGGCACAAAATTATATATTAGTCATCAATGAACCCGTTTCATGAGATCATACTTGATTTTACTATGTCCATGAGTCATGACGAGGGGGATGCCCCGAAGATTGATATGATTCAGAAAATCAAGAAATCTCTATGAATCACGAGAGTGTGGACTGATCATCCAACCACTTTGATGATCTATCGTTGCTCAAAGCATAGAGCAAGGCGATGTCGAACCTCACTCTGTTGTATGATATCAACATTGAGTTAATTGGCCTTAAATGATAAAGCATTCCACGCAGAACTAGATTCTTTGACAAAGAGACAGGTAATTGGTAGGTAGTGCTAACCTCACCAAGTGTAAATCCTATAGGACATAAAATAAATCTTTGTCAGTAAGCACAATGTGAAGAATGAAGTCCTGAAGTACAAGGCTCGAAGGTTCTCATAAATGTCGTGGAATTGACTAAGGAGACGTATTCTCCCCTAAGCTACTTCATTAGCTTAGTAATTTCCGAAGGACTGGAAATGTAGCTCATAAATGTGGTTAGTGATATCTCTATGGGGATTTTAATATAGAGATATATATGAAAGTGCTCGAGGGCATTTCATTACCCAAGTCAAGTAACTCTAGACCACGGAGTGCGTTTGCAGTACGGTTGAAACGCTCACTTTACGGATTAAAATAATCCGGGCGGGTGTGGTATACCCGCCTAAGTGACTACTTGATTAGAAGGGGATATAAGAACGACGAACTGTGTCCCTGTGTGTTTATTAAGAAAACAAGTTTCGGATTAGCGATTATAGCTGTATATGTCGACGATATGAACATAATCGGTACTCTTGACGAATTAAGAGAAACCGCAGCTATCTAAAATCCAGATTTGAGATGATGATCTGGGAAGACTCGGTCTTATCTAGACATTGAGCTAGAACATCGATCTAATGGAATCTTCATCCACCCGTCTGCCTATGTCCAAAAGAAAATCAGGCATTTTAACATGGACAAGGCACATACGGTTAGCACTCCCATGATCGGTCGTAGTTTGTACTTGAAGAAAGATCCATTTCGTCCGACGGAATGTGACGAAGAGCTTTTTGGAGACAAAATTCCCTATCTAAAGTACAATAGGTGCATTATTGTACTTGGCTCAGTATACTCGACCCGATATAGCTTTCTCAGTGAACTTGTTGGCTAAATATAATTCTGAGCCCACGCAACGTCATTGGAATGTTATCAAGAACATCTTTCGATACCTCAAAGAAACCATTGACTCGGGACTTTTCTTTCCCTATCAGGCTAACGAAACTGCCAGTGAATGTGCAATCACTAAAGTAAGTGTGAATGCCGAGAAAACTACCCCGACGAATGTGTTGGTAGGTTTTGCTGATGCTGGGTATATTTTAGACCCACATAAAGGTCGATCCCAAACTGGTTATGTATTCACAGTTGGAGATACCGCTATATCTTGGAGATCAACTAAGCAAACCCTTGTTGCTACCTCCTCGAATCACGCTGAGATTATCGCTCTACACGAGGCGGTACGTGAGTGTATATGGTTGAGAACCATCATCACACATATTCGAGGTAACAGTGGACTAAGTAATGTCACTGATGCGCCCACATGCATATACGAAGATAATGCCGCTTGCATCGAACAGATGAAGCTTGGGTATATCAAGGGGGATAATACGAAGCATATCTCTCCAAAGTTTTTATATAATCAGCAACAACAGGCCCTCCTCAATATCCAAGTTAAGCAAGTGAAGTCTGAGGAGAATGCAGCTGATTTATTCACTAAATCATTGCCCAAGGCTGTGTTCGAAAAACATGTGAGAAATATCGGAATGCGTAGGATTTCTGAACTCCCGAGATCGAAGTAAGGATCGGATGGGAGGGTGAGATATAACGAATTTTACCCACCAATGTTGTACTCTTTTTTTTGACCAACGTTTATTTTTCCTACCGGGTTTTGTTACTTGGCAAAGTTTTTAACGAGGCAACATCACTTACACTGTTTTTCATATCCCTTGATTGACGAACTAATCAGGGGGAGATGTAGACTTGAGGGGGATTCTTACATCTACATCGCAAGTTACACTCTTTTCCTTAACCAATGATTCTTTTTCTCACTGGGTTTTTATCACTTGGAAAGGTTTTTAACGAGGTAACTAGACGTTTAGCTCACTGATCGACGAACTGATCACGTTCTTGAGCACACATTGATCGGAGAAATGATCAATAGAAGTTTTGGCTTAACGAAATTAGCGTAACCTATATGTCTGGATGTTGTACTCTTTTTCCCTACGATCAAGGCATTTTTCCCACGTGGATTTTGCTTGACGAGGTTTTTAACGAGACAACTTGACATGCGTTGGAGACTCAGCACAAGGGGGAGTGTTAAAGTAAATACACAGTGTGTGCCTTAGTCTACGGGCTATTGGGCTTCTCCAAACTAGTATAGGGCTAGGCCTGTTAGAATATTCCAGAACATGTAATCTCTCCCTATTTAAAGGGACCCTATCAATGAGAATGAATACATCTTCTGCCCTAATTTCTTGTCTTGCATGCTTTTTCTACAACAAATTTTAAATTTTGGAGGAGCACAGCTCGCCCCTCCTATCACACTCAAGCCCGACCCTAGTCCCTGACAACTGCAGTGCCCCACCAACATGTCCATGATTGGACATGTAATTGTTCGGCCCCGGGACTGTGCCCGACTTGGTCATTTTTTTTAATTTTATCTTATAAATACATCATAATTTTCATTATTTTTTTTTTCACACCAACTTTCATATATTATCCAACCATGAATTTCTCAATTCTCAAGCTTCCAAAGTTTCAAATAATCTATAATCGTAAGTTAAATTATATTTTATTATTAGTTATATATTTATATATAATTAAAAATAAATTATTATGGCAAGTGGAGGAATTGGCGGAAGAAGAAATATCTAGGGATGGCAATTTCGGCCCGAACCGCACTGTCCCGCTCTAACCTGTGGCGAAGGAGCGCCCCACTCCGGTCGCTGGGCGGGGCGGATCTGGGTATCACTCTTGCCCCGTGGTTAACCGCTCCGCCCTGTCCCTTATAGATTTTTTTAATGAATTTAATATATATTTTCTACAAATACTACATATATGTATATACTTTTTATACATTTAATATTATATCTTATATATTTATGTTAATAATGATAAGTTTATAAATAATACGTATTATAAAAATAAAATACTAGATAAGAACTCTTAAAAAAATAATTTTATTAACTTTAAAGTAATATTTTTCCTACACGGCCCGCCATGCCCCGCGACCCACGGTGGATCGACCTGCCCCACTCCGTTCACCTTGTGTTGCAGGTCTAGATCTTCAAGTACCCGCCCCGACCCACCATATTGCCATCCCTATAAATATTCGAATTGAAGAATCGGATGATAGTGTGTTTGTATATTACAGTGAGTTTTTTTATTTTTCTTTAGTTCTATTTCCTTTTTTAGTTCTATTATTAATTATAGTTGGTATTTGTTATAATATATAAGCAAATTATTAAAAATTTATAGTTTAAAATTCACAAGACTCGGCTACAATACCACCACCACCGCCTACTCAAGAAGGTGGAAGCAAATCAAAATTGGGGGTGTTGCAGTATTTCGAAAGGGTGGCAATCGACAACTCAAAGATTTTGAAGACGAGTTGTCTCGTATGCAAGAACAATCCCAAGCAACACAAAATGACATTCAATTGAAAGGTTGGCAGTGGTACGAGAACGCTAACTAGGGACAATCACGAACAGCAACATGGTGTGGATGGTCAACGTCAAATATCTGGTTATTATTCACAATTCTGCGGTGGAGTTATGCCTTTCATTGCAATCATAAAATATTAATTAGAAGACATATATACCTCAAGTCATGGTGAAAGTAAAAAATTTAGAATATATGAATAAATATTGATGTAACCGGAATTTAGAAGAATGCCTAAGAACTCTCTTACAATGTGAATTCTAGAACAATGCTACATGCAACATACTGTTTTGAACATTAAGAAAATAATTGTGCGATGTTTGAAAGATTTTAATATATTTGACAAAGTATTATCTCTTTCTCTAGGTAATACTTCTGCAAATACTAGGTATATAAAATTATTTATTAAGCAATTTGCCTTTATTTATTGAAGGTGTGTTTTCGCATATTAGATGTTATGCTCATATTTTAATGTTGTTCTCTCGAGAGGGAATTGCTATGTTCTCACCTCTTTGCCCCCCATTAGAAAAATGATTATGTGGTATAGAATAACACTACAAAAAAAAACAGCATTTACCGACGCCAAAATCCGTCGGTAAAATAAGCAGGGGACGTCGGTAAACTGAATACCGACGCCGTTACCGACGATAAAAGGGTGTTGGAAAACTGCTCGACGGTAAAAAATTACCGACGTCATTTCTTGGCGTTGTTAAATTGCCGACGGCTTCCCGACGTCGTTGCCGTCGGGCAATCCCCGGGTGGGCTGAAGTTGGGACGGTTTTGCCGACGGATACCGACGCCAATACCGATGCCACTGCTAACGGTTTTTACGATGCCGTTATGCCGTCGTTAGGTTGGTAATAACGATGCCGGGCCTGCCGTTGTTAAAACGAACAATGACGACGCCTTTGCCGACAAGAATTTATATAAGCAACAAAACTTGAAGGCTAAGAAATGGAGTATAGATACACCTAGACGATGGAGTTCTACTTATAAAATATTTCACGATGCAATTATATAAATGAATATTATTGCTGAATTGTATAACTCCAACCCTAACATGAAACGATCGGGGACTTAATTACTAATGATCATTGAGTACTTGCTAATATTGTTTGTGATATATTTTAAAGTATACTAATTATACATACTTATTTTCTTATGTTTATGAGCCTAAATTATTTGGTTATTTCAAAAAGTTTTAAAAATTTTGTGAATTAAAACGCCACAGTATGAGGTTACATTTGTCTATGGCTTCAATATTGTTGAAGATAGGAAAAGTCTTAGGGATGAACGAAGAAACCTGGGTAGTTCTATATCCCAACCATGGTTGATCTTAGGAGACTTTAACAGTGTGCTTGAATCAACTGATAGAGAAGGAGGGAACACTGTGACAGCTGGTGAATGTGTGGATTTCCAGGATGCAATTATGGCAGCCTAGATTCAGGAATTACAATATATTGGATGGAGATACACCTGGTGCAATAAGCAGAACAATAACCTCATATATTCTAAAATAGATAGAGTATTTGGCAATATGGAATGGATGCAGAAGTTTAACTCTATAGTGGTGGAAGTCTTAAACCCACTAAGCTCTGGCCACTCTCCCTTGCTAATTACAACTACGTTTTGTATATAAAACTTAAAAAGAGTGGTAGGCAGTTGAGACGGTTCGTCTTTTGAGCCGTGTCGACAGGTAGTGTGTACAGATTTATCTAATCACTAAGCTTCGATCCAAGTTACGAAGCTCCAACACAAGATGGTAGGGGGCAAAAGTTGATTTAGCAAGGCAAGGGATTGATTCTCAGAGGAAAAGGTCGAGTTTGGTTCGCGCAGAAATGAAAGACAAGCCATGCCTTTATAATTCGTGTTTATCATTACGTACGCTATCGCCAACACATAAAGTACGTTACCTACATTACGTACATCAATCCTGGCGATGTTACGTACGCAACGAGCCTCCAGAGCCTTCTGCCTCAAAACACATGCACTATTACGTATGTTGCCAAAATAACGTACGTAAAGCCCACGTACATTACGTATGCTAACACTTAGCCATTACGTACGTAATAGTCGTTGATTTAGGCTGTTACAATCAAATCACAAATCCCGGTCGCACCAGGTCCCACATGCCGAAAGGCGAGATGCTGTCTGATACGCCATATTACATACACTAACTGTAGGGTCTTATGTACGTAACATCACACATATAACGTACGTTAAGATTACATCGTAGCGTACGTTAAGCACCAAATAGTTAGCCAAAAAAATACAATCCTCCATTACAATATCTATCAATCATCTAAGTGCGAACAATGAATACTATTATTAATGCAATTCTAGTATCACAACATTATAATCATTTATACTAAAAGCGATTAAGATACGATGATATTCGAATCATTCGAGTAATATAACGAAAAAATGGAAATTCACAACCGGATATTACATACTCCAAGAGTATTAACACTACTCTTATTACTCTCATACCTAAGTCTAAAACTGCAAACACAATAAGGGACTACAGGCCCATTGCTTGTTGTGGTGTCCTGTACAAACTCATCTCCAAGATTATTACTAACAGAATGAGCAAGTTAATGCATTATCTAGTGGGAGATGAGCAAGCTGCCTTTGTCCCAGGAAGATACATCCATGACAATACAATTCTTGTCCAGGAGATCATCTGAGGGTATGGCAGGAGAAGCATCTCTGCAAGATGCATGATTAAGATGGACATGCAAAAAGCCTTTTGACTCCATACAGTGGACATTTATGGAGCAACTACTTAGAAACTTAGTATTTCCTTCCAAGTTTGTTGACTGTATTATGGTGTGCCTCACCACTGTAACCTGCCATATTTGTGTCAATGGCTAACTTACTCCACCTTTTGAAGGTGGAAAGGGGTTGAGGCAAGGAGACCCTATGTCTCCTCTTTTGTTTGTTATTGCAATGTAATACTTATCAAGGCTACTAGCTGAATTGCAGAGTGATGGTTCCTTCAGTTTTCATCCTAAATGTGCTAAGCTCAAGATTACACACTTAGTGTTTGCAGATGATCTCCTCTTTTTCTACAAAGGAAATGTGAAGTCAGTTAAAGCCTTACTTGACAAGTTTGGGACATTCAGCCCCACCTCTGGACTGAAAGCTAATAATATGAGTGAAATATACTTTGCAGGAGTAAAGCAGGAAGTGAGAGCTGATATTTTAGCTTATAGTCAGCTATAAGAAGGATATTTGCCTTTTAAATATCTGGGAATCCCTTTAACTCGAAAAAGGCTGGCTATTACTCAGTACCAGCCACTGATTGAGAAAATGATTGGAAGAATCACACACTGGACATCTAAGCTCTTAATCTATGGTGGGAGGCTGCAACTCATCCAAAGTGTACTATACTCAATGCAGAATTACTGGTGTCAGGTGTTCTACTTTCCAAAAAAAGTTATGAAACTTGTTGAGGCTGTCTGCAGGAAATTCCTCTGGACAGCTTCTGCAGGTGACAGTAACAAATCACTCATAGCCTGGGACTCTGTGGGCAGATCTAGAGCTGAAGGAGGTTTAGGACTAACTCATCTTCCCACTTGGAATAAACTCTCCTATGTCAAAATGGTCTTGGTTGTTCAGAATAAAAGAGACAAACTATGGGTCAAATGGATCCACGAGTTCTACATAAAAGGACGGGACTGGGAACATGCCACACCCAAAATGCAGGACTCAGTTCTTTTCAAGAAAATGGTGAAATGTAGAGACCTGATTAGATATCTTGCAGAAAGGAACGATATAATATATGGTGAGACCTTCAACAAACAAGTTGTATACAAGATCCTAAAGCCCCCTATATGTTGGAACATTTTGTTCCATACATAAATTAAAAGTGTTTTGATGATTAAAGTCGATAAACAAAACAAAACAATGAAGAGGCGAAGCAAAGAATCGAAGAAAATGAAGTTGCAAAAAAGCATTCTGGACATAGCTAACGTACGTAAACAAGAGTGCATAACGTACGTAAATTATTGAATATTACGTACGTAATAGAGTGTTATTAACGTACGTAACATGTTCAAACCAAGTGAACGTTGGAGGAGTTAAAGTCAGAAAAGCATGCAACGGACATATGACGTCAGCAATGACATAAGCCTTAACGTACGTAATAGATGGTATGATTAACGTACGTAACCAAAATGACGAAACTCCCTGGACTGATTTGTGAATACGCTTACGTACATAACCTGTCAAGGTTAACGTACGTAATCAAGCTTACGTACATAATGTGAAGGAGATAGCGTACGTAATGATGGTTCTGGCAGCTAACAGTTAGTTTGATGATGGAGCCTATAAATACCATTCTATGGTATTGTTTCAAGCACAACAACTTCAAGCATATGAGATAATCATATGATATTCATATTGATATTATTGTTGTTGTAATATTGAGCTTACATTGAGTGATTGAGTGTTATACACAAAATCATACACGAGTGGTAAAAGAAAAGATACGATTGGATTCGGTATTATTAGGATCAAGGATCCGACATTATTAGAATCACAATCGATATCTTCGTGAGGTTTATCTAGTACCGATAGAAAGCTAGAGATGTTGATTCCAAGTCCAATGAAAAGGAAAACAATTAAACTTGGACCGACACAAAGACAAGTACGAGTGGTTTATCACGGACTAATAGAAGACGTAATTATAACGGTTATCCCTCGACCGATAGAAGAGAGGTGCAGAGGTTTTTATCTTGAACCTATAGAAAAAGATACTGAGAGAGGAAGTAGGCTCGTTTATAGCCGAACCTCTATAAATCTGTGCGTCATTTAATTTCCGCATTTTATTTTACGCATCCACAACACCGCGCAATATCCGATCCTGCAACCAACAATTGGTATCGGAGCGGTACTCCAATACACGTCTTAACATCCGAGGAGAAAAAGATCCAATGGCATTTCAATTTACGCCCGTGAAGGCCTTGCTCTCAACCGACCACCATTCTTTGATGGCTCAAATTATTTGACATGGAAGAAAAAGATGTCGATCTTTATTCGTGCCTACGATATAGAGATTTGGAAGATTATTTGCCTTGGCCCGAAAATTCCTCTCAAATCCGATGGTACGCTCAAATCTTTCGGAGAATACGACGATGCCGATTGGAAAAATGACCATCTAAATTGTAAGGCTACTCAACTCTTATTTTGTGCCTTAAATCCGGAAGAGGTCAATCAAATCTCATCGTGTGAGAGTGCGAAAGAAATATGGAAAATTCTAGAAATCACACACGAAGAGACGACTCAAGTCTAGGAGACAAAAATCAATATGCTTCTCCATGACTACGAGTTATTTATGATGAAAGGTGACGAGTCCATCACCAATATGCTCGACCGATTCTCGGTTATCACTAATGGACTTGCTTCGTTCGGAAAACCATTATCTAGTAGTGAAAAAGTCAAGAAAATTTTACGATCACTACCTAGCGAATGGGACGGCACCGTGACCGCGATTATGGAATCCAAAGATCTCAATACGCTCGATTTTAGTGCCCTCGTTGGTTCGCTAATTAATTATGAGATCGTGTTAAAATCACGAAGTGTCAAGCCAAAGCCGAAGGAACGATCGTTTGCCATGAAGGCTAAGATGTTGAAAAAGAAAGAAGAAATACCGATGGAAGAAAGCGACGAAGAAGCGGCATATTATGCCAAGAATATTAATAAATTCCAAACCTTATTAAACTGGAGGAAGAAGGATATCTCAAGCGAAATGAAGAAATTCGACAACTCTTGTCGACAATTGTTGGAACATTTTGTTCCATACATAAATTAAAAGTGTTTTGATGATTAATGGCGATAAACAAAACAAAACAACGAAGACACGAAGCAAGCATCGAAGGAAAACAAAGTGCAAAATGCTGTAGAAAATCTAAGCTAACGTACGTAACAATAATATGTTAACGTACGTAATATGAGGAAGCTTACGTATGTAATGGAAGATGAATAACGTACGTAACACAGTTCAAACAAGTGAACGTTGGAGGAGTCAAAGTCAGAAGAGCATGCAACGGATATATGACGTCATCAGTGATGTAATGTTAACGTACGTAACTGTTGGCCACTAAGTATACTGGATACAGCTTGGGAAGTAGTTTAAACAACAAGCTGTACTGATTTTAAATCTGAGTGCGTAGCGGAAGTCTTAGATACAGTAAGTTGCTGTGGATACAGCAACTCGGTGTGCAGTGTATACTTAAATAATCACAGTAAATAAAACAGTAAAAACTAAAGGTAAATAACACAGTATTTAAAGTGGTTCGAGGTAAACCCCTCTACGTCCACTGGTCCTCCACACAGGAGTAAAATGTTTATTATAATTACTACGTACACAACTACATAATTATAACAGTATACACTCAATATATCGTTCACACAGATTGATATAAAGATCTTAGCTTCAACCGTTCACACAGATTGGTTTGAGCTAAAGCTTGACTGACTTCTTCACACAGAGTTCTGAAGCTTCGTCTTCCTCAGTCCACACAGGGTTGATCTGGGTTTGTTCAAAGTATAGAACAGAGTATGAACAACAGCTTTGACTTTATGAACTTCTAGCTGATGAAGTGTTGTTCAAGATGATGAGCACTGTATATCTCTTTTATCTGAGTTGCAGTAAGCTTGGAGATATATTTTGCTCTGATGAATATATTGATAGCTTTGATTGATTTCGGTTTTGGTAACTGATCTACAATGCCTTTATGAGATATATATAGTCTCTGAAATATATATCCGCTGAGATGTATCCGTTGAGCAAGATTCCGTTCCAACGGGATTAAAAGCACGATCCGGATTTAGTGGGAATTGAAGATCTGTTGACTGACAGTATTTAAGTACTTTATCCTTGAGTATTTAAATACTTCTTTATTCAACGGGACTTGACTTCTGAAGATTCCTTCTTGTCCTGTTGAGAGCTGTATGGAAGGTAATTGTATTGGTGATTCGAGACAGTTTCCATACTTGGTCTTTATAAGACTTCTTTACTGTACTGAAGGGTTCCACTATATGCTGGATTCGAGACAGGCTTTCGATACAGGTTGACACTTCAACTCTTCGATACAGTTTCCTTTACTGTATTGAGGATTGGCATATATGTCAAAACCTCTTACTAGCACAATTCGATACAGGGATTGAATATCCCGGCTGTTTCAATACAGGGTTCTTGTTTTCCCAACAGTAACGAAGTCTATGCTAGAGTACATAACTCAAAATGACGAATCTCCCTGGACTGTTTTGTGTAGAGGCTAACGTACGTAACCAATGAAGGTTAACGTACGTAAGCACGCTTACGTACGTAATAAGAAGCTGATAGCGTACGTAATGTTGTCTGAAAGTGCTAACGGCTAGTTTGATCAAGAAACCTATAAATACCATCCCTATGGTATTGTTTGAGAACAACAACCTTGAGCAAATAGTCTATACTTGTGATATTATTATACACATTCTTGTTGTTGATATCGAGCTTAATTGTAAGTGTTTGAGTGAGAATTCACGAAAACATACACGGGTGGTAAAAGAAAAGATACGATTGGATTCGGTGTTATTAGGATCAAGGATCCGGCATTATTAGAATCGCAAACGATATCTAAGTGAGGTTTATCTAGTACCCATAGAAAGCTAGAGCGGTTGATTCCTTGTCCGATAGAAAAGGAAAACGGTTTAACTTGGACCGACGCAAAGACAAGTACGAGTGGTTTATCACGGACCAATAGAAGACGTGATTGTAAACGGTTATCCCTCGACCGATAGAAGAGAGGTGCGGAGGTTTTGATCTTATCCTATAGAAAAAGATACACCGAGAGAGGACGTAGGCTCGATTATAGTCGAACCTCTATAAATCCTTGTGCCGTTTAATTCCGCACTTTATTTTACGCTTCCGCAATACGGCGCAATATCCGATCCCGTTCCAACAATTAGTATCGGAGCGGTACTCCAATATGCGGCTTAACATCCGAGGAGAAAAGATCCAAAAATGGCGTTTCAATTCTCTCCAGTCGAAGGCCTTGCTCTCAACCGACCACCATTCTTCGATGGCTCAAATTATTTGACATGGAAGAAAAAGATGTCAATCTTTATTCGTGTCTACGATATAGAGATTTGGAAGATTATTTGTCTCGGCCCAAAAGTTCCTATCAAATCCGACGGTACGCTCAAATCTTTTGAAGAATACGACGATGCCGATTGGAAAAATGACCATCTAACTGGTAAGGCCACCCAACTTTTATTTTATGCCTTAAATCCCGAAGAGGTCAATCGAATCTCGTCGTGTGAAAGTGCGAAAGAAATATGGAAAATTCTTGAAATCACACACGAAAGGACAACTCAAGTCAATGAGACGAAGATCAATATGCTTCTCCATGACTACGAGTTATTCATGATGAAGGGTGGCGAGTCCATCACCAATATGCTCGACCGATTTTCGGTCATCACCAATGGGCTTGCTTCATTCGGAAAACCATTATCTAGTAGTGAAAAAGTTAAGAAAATTTTACGATCACTACCTAGCGAATGGGACGGCACCCTGACCGCGATTATGGAATCTAAAGATCTCAACAGGCTTGATTTTAGCACCCTCGTTGGTTCGCTAATTAATTATGAGATCGTGTTAAAATCACGAAGTGTCAAGCCAAAGTCGAAGGAACGATCGTTAGCCATGAAGGCCAAGATATCGAGAAAGAAAGAAGAAATCCTGGTGGAGGAAAGCGACGAAGAAGCGGCATATTATGCCAAGAATATTAATAAATTCCAAACTTTATTAAACTGGAGGAAGAAGGATATCTCGAGCGAAACGAAAAAATTAGACAACTCTTGTCGACTATGTGGAAAACCAGTCCACTTCGCTAAGCATTGCCGTACCAAACCCAAGAAGGAGGTTCTCGTGGCTACTTGGAGCGATGAAGACGAAAACGACGAATTTATCAATCAAAATAATCTCGCTCTCATGGCCCGAAGTTTGTTCGACGACAGTGACGTCGAAAGCCAGGTTAGTACATCCTCCCGTGATGAACTTTTTGATGCATTTGAATTATTACATACGGATTTTCAAAACGCTTTATCCGAAATAAAATCCCTTAAGTATAAAATTAAATCTTTGGAAATTGAAAATTCCAAAATTATCGAGAAGGAAAAATTTGTTGAAATCGATCATTCAAAGTGTATTGAAAATGAAAATATTTTGAAGGATGATAAATTCAAACCGAGCTTAAATCTTTGACAAAGAAATTCTCGCGTGGAAACGAGAAATTTGAACAAATGCTTGGTGTTCAAAAGTTTACTTTGAATAAAGAGGGGTTAGGATTCAAAACTCATTTGAAAAACGAATCCGTTAATTTCAAAATACCCCATTGCGAAAAGTGTTTAAAAATCGGGCATCATATTTCTAATTTCAAAAGCCCGAGACGGACGATAAAAATTAAGAAAATTTGGGTTCCTAAAGAAACAATCGTTTAAAATATCGTCTACGTTTCTAAACAAAAACCAACTATAGGTTGGATCCCCAAACATTGATTTTTGGTATTTTACTCAGCGGGAGTAATTTTTTAAAATGGATAATATTTTTAGGGGGATTTAATACCCTTGTATTTATTTCTGCATATTTCATTATTTATTGCATTTTTTATTGGTATTTTACTGCATTTTTTTTATGAATACAAAAAGGGGGAGAGATAGGAGAATAGAGAAATAAGTCGAAAATGTGATTAACCGTGAAAGGGGGAGAAAAATCGAAGGAAATCGATAGCATACAAAAAGAATTGGAAAAACGAAGGAGTTGAACAAAAATAAGGAGAAGTCGAAAATAAAGGAAAAGAAAAATGAGGAGACGTCGAAAAGACGATGAAAAAATTAAAAATGAGAGAAGAAAAGGAGAAAAGAAAAGAAGGAGTCGAAAAAGAAATGGGAGAAGATTCTAACGAAACGGACAAAGTCGAAAACTTTGGTATGTAAAGATATACATATATTTGTATTTTTACAGGTAAATCCCATTGACGAAGTTTTGTTTTATAATCATTAAAAGGGGGAGATTGTTGGAACATTTTGTTCCATACATAAATTAAAAGTGTTTTGATGATTAATGGCGATAAACAAAACAAAACAACAAAGAGACGAAGCAAGCATCGAAGGAAAATGAAGTGCAAAATGCTGTAGAAAATCTAAGCTAACGTATGTAACAATACTATGTTGACGTACGTAATATGAGGAAGCTTACGTACGTAATGGAAGATGAATAACGTACGTAACACAGTTCAAACAAGTGAACGTTGGAGGAGTCAAAGTCAGAAAAGCATGCAACGGATATATGACATCATCAGTGATGTAATGTTAACGTACGTAACGAAGTCTATGCTAGCGTACGTAACTCAGAATGACGAATCTCTCTGGACTGTTTTATGTAGAGGCTAACGTATGTAACCAATGAAGGTTAACGTACGTAAGCATGCTTATGTACGTAATAAGAAGCTGATAGCGTACGTAATGTTGTCTGAAGGAGCTAACGGCTAGTTTGATCAAGAAGCCTATAAATACCATCCCTATGGTATTGTTTGAGAACAACAACCTTGAGCAAATAGTCTATACTTGTGATATTATTATACACATTTTTGTTGTTAATATCGAGCTTAATTATAAGTGTTTGAGTGAGAATTCACGAAAACATACACGAGTGGTAAAAGAAAAGATACGATTGGATTCGGTGTTATTAGGATCAAGGATCCGGCATTATTAGAATCGCAAACGATATCTAAGTGAGGTTTATCTAGTACCCATAGAAAGCTACAACGGTTGATTCCTTGTTCGATAGAAAAAGAAAACGGTTTAACTTGGACCGACGCAAAGACAAGTACGAGTGGTTTATCACGGACCAATAGAAGACGTGATTGTAAACGGTTATCCCTCGACCGATAGAAGAGAGGTGCGGAGGTTTTGATCTTATCCTATAGAAAAAGATACACCGAGAGAGGACATAGGCTCGATTATAGCCAAACATCTATAAATCCTTGTGTCGTTTAATTCCGCACTTTATTTTACGCTTCCGCAACACGGCGCAATATCCGATCCCGTGCCAACAACAATGTGGAAAACCAGGCCACTTCGCTAAACATTGCCGTGCTAAACCCAAAAAGGAGGTCCTCGTGGCAACATGGAGCGATGAAGACGAAGACGACAAATTTATCGATCAAAATAATCTCGCTCTCATGGCCCAAAGTTCGTTCGACGACAGCAACGTCGAAAGCCAAGTAAGTACATCCTCCCGTGATGAACTTTTTGATGCATTTGAATTATTGCATACGGATTTTCAGAACGCTTTATCCGAAATCAAATCCCTTAAGTCTAAAATTAAATCTTTGGAAATTGAAAATTCCAAAATTATCGAGAAGGGAAAATTTGTTGAAATCAATCATTCAAAGTGTATTGAAAATGAAAATATTTTGAAGGATGATCTCGCTAAAATTCAAACCGAGCTTAAATCTTTGACAAAGAAATTCTCGTGCGGAAACGAGAAATTTGAACAAATGCTTGGTGTTCAAAAATTTACTTTGAATAAAGAGGGGTTAGGATTCAAAACACGTTCGAAAAACGAATACGTTAATTTCAAAATACCCCATTGCGAAAAGTGTTTAAAAATCGGGCATCATATTTTAAATTGTAAAAGCCCTAGACGAACGATTAAAATTAAGAAAATTTGGGTTCCTAAAGGAACAATTATTTCAAATATCGTTTACCTCTCGAAACAAAAACCAACTATCGGTTGGATCCCCAAAAATTAATTTTGATATTTTACAAAGGGGGAGATAATACTTTCAGGGGGAGTATATTTTTTTTGGGTATAAACTCCATCCTACTCATGCATTTATTTATGATAAATTAGTATCATGCATATTTTACATTTATTGCATATTTTTATTCAATTGGTACTTTATTGCACTTTTTGATGAATACAGAAAGAGAGAGATAGGAAAATGGAGAAATAAGTCGAAAATGGGATTAACCTTGAAAGGGGGAGAAAAATCGAAGAAAATCGAAAGCATACAAAAAGAATTGGAAAAACGAAGGAGTTGAAAAATAAAAAGGAGAAGTCGAAAATAACAAGAAAAGAAAAATGAGGAGAAGTCGAAAAAGACGATGAAAAATTTGAAAATGAAAAAAGAAAAGGAGAAAAGAAAGGAGTCGAAAAATAAATAGGAGAAGAACTAACGAAACGGACAAAGTCAAAAACTTTGGTCTGTACAC
This sequence comes from Orobanche coerulescens, assembly GCA_033398695.1. Lineage (NCBI taxonomy): Eukaryota > Viridiplantae > Streptophyta > Magnoliopsida > Lamiales > Orobanchaceae > Orobanche > Orobanche coerulescens. Next base: position 39,723,912 of record CM065811.1, read on the forward strand.
ATACATATATTTGTATTTTTTCAGGTAAATCCCATTGACGAAGTTTTGTTTTGTAATCATCAAAAAGGGGGAGATTGTTGGAACATTTTGTTCCATACATAAATTAAAAGTGTTTTGATGATTAAAGTCGATAAACAAAACAAAACAACGAAGAGGCGAAGCAAAGAATCGAAGAAAACGAAGTTGTAAAAACGCATTCTGGACATAGCTAACGTACGTAAACAAGAGTGCATAACGTACGTAAATTATTGAATATTACGTACGTAACAGAGTGTTATTAACGTACGTAACATGTTCAAACCAAGTGAACGTTGGAGGAGTCAAAGTCAGAAAAGCATGCAACGGACATATGACGACAGCAATTACATAAGCCTTAACGTACGTAATAGATGGTATGATTAACGTACGTAACCAAAATGACGAAACTCCCTGGACTGATTTGTGAAGAGGCTTACGTACGTAACCTGTCAAGGCTAACGTACGTAATCAAGCTTACGTACGTATTGTGGAGGAGATAGCGTATGTAATGATGGTTCTGGCAGCTAACGGCTAGTTTGATGATGGAGCCTATAAATACCATTCTATGGTATTGTTTCAAGCCCAACAACTTCAAGAATACGAGATAATCATCTGATATTCATATTGATATTATTGTTGTTGTAATATTGAGCTTACATTGAGTGATTGAGTGTTATACACAAAATCATACACGAATGGTAAAAGAAAAGATACGATTGGATTCGGTGTTATTAGGATCAAGGATCCGGCATTATTAGAATCGCAATCGATATCTTCGTGAGGTTTCTCTAGTACCGATAGAAAGCTAGAGAGGTTGATTCCTTGTCCTACGAAAAGGAAAACGGTTTAACTTGGACCGACACAAAGACAAGTACGAGTGGTTTATCACGGACCAATAAAAGACGTGATTGTAATGGTTATCCCTCGACCGATAGAAGAGAGGTGCAGAGGTTTTTATCTTGAACCTATAGAAAAAGATACCGAGAGAGGACGTAGGCTCGTTTATAGCCGAACCTCTATAAATCCCTCCGTTATTTAATTTCCGCATTTTATTTTACGCTTCCGCAACACGGCGCAATATCCCGCAACCAACACTATACAGACAATGCATTGGAAAGACTTAGCACTGAACAACAAGGACACACCAAGGGCTAGGTTTTGCTTATGGATGGCTCTCTGTTCTAGGCTTGCCACAAAAGACAGACTACAGAGATTTCATATTCAGGTAGATACAAAGTGTGTATTTTGTGAAACATCAGAAGAAACTCATGATCACCTTCTATTTAATTGCTTATACACCTCTAGAGTGTGGTTTAGTATGATGGCGTGGTTTGGAGTTCAATGGAAAATTAATGACTAGGAAGATGCAATTAAAAGAATGCGCAGTTAGGTTAAAGGAAAGAAACCACGCAACAGAGTCTTAAAAGTTCTATTCACCGAGATGATCTATGTAATATGGATCAAGCGGAACAAACGAATATTTGAAGGGAAAGAGCGGGAACAAATTCAAATACTACGCACAGTCATACACATGGCGGTGGACAGGTGTTGCAATGATCATAAGCTTGCAGAGTTTTGCCGAAATTTGCCCCTAATTACGAATGTATAGGGATTTTGCATTTTGCATCTGATTTTTACTCTTAGTAGTTAGTCAGTACTTGGTACACAGTAATTCTTTTGTAAATGAGATGATGTACTACAATTTTTCCATTGGAATGAGAATTATATTTTTTCCAAAAAAAAAAGATAATAGTGATCTGCCTCCAGTTGTTACTTATATGCTAGACAAAAGAAAGTCGTACGTTGATACATTTACTGTGTTGAATGCCTTCTTGGCTCTGGTATAAAAAGAGAAGCACTAGGTAACCTTATTGTTGCTACTCAAAATATTATCCGGAGATAGATATTGCTGGAAGGGTCGAGTAGCAAACAAAGTGCGAGAGCACTTCCGTAGAGAAGGTAAATAACACAAGATTTGTCGGGGTTGTTAGTCCCGGGCTTGAATGCTCTCGCGAGATGTTATTAATACAAATATTCTGGGGTACAAGTATTAATGTTAGAGTACAATTACAATGAGTGTAAAGACCCTATTTATCTTAGCTATTGAGCATGAAGATTGCCGGAAGAACCAGATATGACGCTCTGTGAGTTCTTGTAACAACGTTGATGAGCTGTGACGACCGTGAGAAATCGACAGTCTCTCACGGTGTGTATTAGTTTTATGTTTGAGCTCTTCGGCCTGTGAGTCTCGTTGAATCTATACTGCAAAGAGTTCTTGCCTCTGCCGACCGTCTTCTGGATGAGAGGTGCTGAGAGAGAAATCCTGAGGTAGATCCAAGAGAGGAAGCCGAGAGCCTGAAGGAATGTATGTATTCTAACTGTGATTATCCACTGAAAGGGAATCAAAAGAGGAACCTTTTTCCAGTTGTTGGAGGTTCTATATTTATAGGACTGGGAGATGTCGGGCGATCGCCTCTGCTGTATTATAATAAGCGGGCGATCGTCTTTTATACATGGGCTGGTCTCCTTAAAGTCCACAGGAGTTGCTGGAAGCCAGCTGTGCGGTCCAATGAGAAGTCTGCACGCGTCTGAGCCGCTGTCACGGGCGGTCCCACCTCGTACCTTTCGGTGGATCTGTCGGTAGGTGAGAAGGTGGTGACAGGCTGTGGTCAACGATCCGGGTTCTGCGGCGCCTTTCACGGATCTGCACATGGGCGCTGCTTTGAGATCCAGTGTTCGTAGACTTTGACGGACGAAGGTCTTGCTCGTGGCACAGGACGGTCGTCCTTGGTCGGGCACTAGGGTCGATCGCTAGGTGCCAAAAGGCAATCGCCTTGGGAGTCGATCACGGGATGCTTTGAAGGTGGACTGTTATCTTCGTTTAGGCGAGTTCGCCATATCTTGATTGGTTGAAGACTCGGTCGCTCGTCCCTTATACCGATTACCGTCGAGGCGTACAAATCGCCGCACAACAATTGCCCCCTAGCTCGATCCGATGCTGGAAATGTGGGGTGAGGTGGTTCTGCTGGCGATCGCTGAATTATGACGAGTGACTCTGCATTTCACGGAACTAGCCATCGTCTTTGAGTGGTTTGGTTTTGAATTTGGACGACCTAGTCGGTCGCTGAAATGAGCGGGAAATGACAGCGGATAAGGAAAAGTCTCCGGGGCACGTGTCGGGCTCCTGTTGGAGGAGACCGACGGTTAATTGCGACTCCTCATCTGGCGTGCCCTCGAAACGACGCGTTGCAGGTTTCAAGGGAGTCATTAATTGCGACGGTTGCACTCCAACCCCTGAGATTCTCCATAATTGCATAGAAGTCCCTGGCATCTCCTATAAAAGGGCACCAGGTTGCAGGGTTAAGACCCTTACGCACTTTTATCGGAGAAGAAGGATAATATCGCCGAAGAATTTTCTGAAGATCTGACTGCCGATCGTCGATCGATTCAATCCTTGGTAAGAAAACACTCCTTTTCTCCTCTTCTTTGTCGAAAATGTCTGGAGTACCTTCATCATCTGGAAAGGACACCACCTTCGCCGTCGGGGCTTCGACTGCCCGGGAAGGACCCTCTGCAGAATTCCATTTGGAGGCAGCCGCCGAGGCTATCCGGGCCGGTATTGACCCTGCGGAAGTCGAGGCGCTTTTCAATGAAGCCGACGTTGCCAAGAAGGCGGCGGTTGAGCAGATACGCTCGCAGATGGAGAGAGATTCGACGGTTAGGGCCTACTGGGAGCAGCACAGTGCTTTTGGCCGGGCCTACTTGGCCTTTGCTGAAATCATGGAGAGGTTGGCCGGTCCGTCTCCTAAATTCGATTACCGGGAGTACTCGATTGCTCATCCTTATCAACCTGCTAAGCGGTCGCTGTTTCGGGCTGCACAGCGATCTCTATGGTCCCTCGGCCAGATAAGGAGCTCGGCGATCAGGAAGGACATGGCCGTCTGGAGGACAAGGTATCACGTCCCTTCAAATGTGAATCTTTTCGCGCCGGCGGAGAATGAATGGGCCGATCAGCCGCCGGAGGGCATAGTCGCCGTAAATGAAGCGATTATGGAGGCCAGGCTGCGGTTTCCTCTGTCGTTCGCCGTTTCTCATTTGTTGGCCGCCTGGAATGTGGCGCCGCTTCAGTTGATGCCGAATGCCTGGCTCCAGGTCATATGTGCTCTTACATTGTTCGGCGGTCATCGACTATACCGCCTTCTTTCGCCATTGGAGATGAACCATCTGTTCAAGTTGACGACTCAGAAGGGGTCGGTCGGAGGCTATCATATTCAAGGCTGATCCGGTCGGGTGATCCTCGGAGTCCCGAACAAGGTACGGGGCGATCTGGCGAAGTGGTTCTGGGTCGCCGGTGCCTGGAAGGCCTCAGCGAGCGACAATCCTCTGGGCGAGATGGAAATTCCCACTAGCTTTCGGGAGAGGAATCCCGGTAAGGGTTCGGACTCTCCCTTTGTCCGGATGTGTTCTGAACTGATCTAATTTGTTCTTCCTTTTGCAGGTTTCCATATTCCGGCGATCGACGAGCTACCTTTTGATTTTCTGGTCGTCTGTGTAACACCCCCGATATATTCAAGAATATTACAGCGCCGTAAATCCTTTACATAAGAATTTACAAGGCTGAAGAAATGAAATGACAATAACAGATACCAACTTATGAAATCACTGAAATAAAATACAACAGTCTGGTTCAATACCGAGAATACAAATATCCAATGAAGGGTTATTAATACATCACCAAAATCCAAACATCATAAACTGACGACGTACTCGAGTACTTATTGAAATAACCAACAAACAACAGACAATAAACCCGGACGGAACATCACTCTGCACCCTCGTCATCATGCAGCTCTAGTGGTTGTTTCCCCGCTCTCCTAGATCCTGAACATAAACAAATGTTCACCCCCGAAGGGGTTAGCACAACGATGCTAATACAAGTACAATAATCATATAACAGTGATATAATCAACAATTATATCATAACTAGTTTCTCCAATGAGAAATATCAACAACACATATCATATCATAACAGTTTCAACATACTGATGGTATTCCAACGATCCAGCGCACACAGCTATAGATTCCCATGATGATCCCGTCGGACCAACACATGGTGGAACTACCTGTCCAACGATCCAGCGCACACAGCTATAGATTTCCATGATGATTCCCTTCGGATCAACGCATGGTGGACATATAATCACAACACATTTACACAATACAATCACATCATAACTGTCATAATATAAACAATTCTAATTAGAGTACTTGCCTCGGTTTGTTGACAAGAATAAAACTTCCACGAATATCAAAATACTCGAAGGTCATCCCCTTCGATCAATCACGTTGCTAAGCTCGAACCTTAACAAAAGAAATAATATAGAATTCATCTCATGCCGTACGAATGTCTAACAATCCAAAATTACGGTAGGAAGTCCTTAAAATGCAATCTGTCTGGATCGCTTAACGCACGCTACACATCCTATGTAGCGTACGTTAATGCTACTCGTTAGCACACGCAATTACACACAGCCTAGCATACGCTAACCATGCACGGTCAGTGCCTCACTGATCAGCCGACTGACTCGCCTGATGACTTAACGCACGCTAAGTTCCAAACGTGGCGTACGCTAAACATACTCGATAGCGCACGTTAATTCACGTAGCTTAGCGCACACTACGCATGCATGGCAGTTCACTGAAGGGCAGCAGATTGTACAAATGGTGATGAAGTAAGCGAATTCCTCAGTGATTAATGTTTGTTATCCGAATACATGTTATGTTCATAAACTTATGAATTTCTTCGATCTCCATTGGCTTGGCGATCGACCTGCTTGGAGAATGTGTCTAACCATTGTTCACTTGTTTCTTATTGTAGAGGTCCGCTTTCCTCGTTTCTTGGACCCTCCGGTGGAGATAGCTATGTCAAACCCCGGAGTTCTGAGCCGTCTTCGTCAGAAGAAGTCATCTCGGGTTCCTCCGGTGGCGTTACCTCTCATTCCGGAGGTGGAGCCTCGCGTAGATCCGATCGTGGCTGAGGAGGAAGTTCAGGAGGAGGGGCTCCGGACGAATCGCAAGCGGCAGAGGTTGGGAGAAACTCCAGTTTCTGCCCCTGCCAGTGAGGTGCCGATCGCCGCGCCTCCGATCACTGCTGTTCCTCCAGAGAATGAGCCTTACGCCATCTGCGGCTTTCTTACGAGAGATGGCGATCGCCGAGGCTGAGACCCCTCGCGGGAAACCATACTTTGGTCGCGACCCCGAGAGAGCCGAGAGGTAGACTTTGTTTGTGAGTTTCGTCACTTGCGTGGGAGATGTGCTAACTCTTTGTTGTTTGATGCAGGATCCGTAGCACTAACCCATCTTGCCCACCGATGGTATTGGATTTTCTGGCGAGCCGATCTCCTTGCCAGGCCTGCAATGTTCCGCTATATGTCAACCGGGTCATTTCTGCTTTGCCGAAGGCCTGGACGACCGACTTAGATGCGATCGCTCGTCAGCGATCCGGGAATACAATACAGGATGCTCTTGCTCTCTCTCTCCAGGCGGCGACGATGGCTGCCCAGGCTATGCAAGAATTCTAAGGGCGCCCTTCTACTTCCCGTCTCCAGGCAGATCTCGAGGCTGCTCAGAAAGAGAATGCCGAGTTTGCTGACAGGATTGTGGCTATGGAGAATGACTCCGTGGATGCATCTAAGCGGGCGAGTCATGACCTTGAACTGATGAGAGAGAACTATGAGCGAGCTCGGGTGACGGTCGACCGGTTTCGGGACTAGATGACAGATGCCCGACGGTTGCACGCGGCCGCTAAAAAGGAGGCCGATCAACTGAAGGTGACTGTCGCTCGGCTGAACAGCGAGCTGGCAGCATCGAGGGGAGAGACGGCCGCTAAGGAGGCCGAGCTTCAAGGCGCGCAACAGGCGATGGCGGAGCTGAAAGGGAAGTTGGAGGCGACTGAGGCTGATCCATTTCTCAATGTGGAGTTCGTCAGTGAGTTTGCCTATTATATGGCATTTGCTGATTCGCTCTGTGCTGCTAAGAAGGGAGGGCTGGAGGTCGGTCCTCTAGCTAAAAACTTCAAGGCGTATGCGTTGGCGCATCCCCTCCATGCTTATTTCTCCGTGCCGATCTTGGATCTCACCGAAATCGGTGTAGACCTGAGCTAGTATCCGACTCCGGCGAACCTTGTTCATCCTGACGCTCCGGAGGACGGGGAGGCCGCTCCGGAAGCTGGTGAAGGGTCGCGGGCCGATCTGGTGGTTGAAGGCGAAGGCCAGTCAGGGGCCTGAGACTCTTCATCCTTATTTTTTATAGCTTCTTTGCCTTGTAATTTTGTAGCTTTCCTTTGTAATACCTAGGCCTTCGGGCGACCGTGTATGCATTTCTGGAATTTCAAGTAATGAAATGAATGTTTGTTTCTTTGATTTATTACTTGAATGATTGCCTTTCTGAGTCTTTGCATGACTTCGTACAAATGTGTGAGGAGAGATTGTTGCGAGTGTAGCTCCAAGTGAATTTATAAACTCATATAGATAACTTTTACAACAAATTCGATCGCTGCACAGACATATGAAAAATGTCGATCTCCGTATGTAGTTGAATAGGAACGATCCTCGTATAAATAGCTCCGCACTCTTCCCCTTGTTTTTGTTCACTTAGTGAAAGTAAGGGGACGAAAATAAATCGTTTGAGTGAGCGGTCTTCAATTTTGTCGAATCCTCGAGGAAGGCCGTCCATCTCGGTCTTGAGGAACCGTGCATGATCGCGGAGTTCGATGGACCGACTTCCACGACCGTGTCTTATGCGCGAGCGATATTCCGTCTGATGGCTAAGTTCTCACGGCTCACTTAATTAGTAGGGTCTTCCGAAGGCTGCGCCTCGCCTCGTATTTAAACGAAGGGCGTGCGTTCTTGGCCTAAAGGATTCCTTGTGCGAGGCAGCGTCGGATTAATCGACTCCACGTCCGCGGCTTGTTAGCTCTTCTTCTACCTTGGGCTACCATTAAGATGGCGACCCTCGACGGTATACGTTGAGACGGGGGGAGGGTCGCGTCGCATTGCCCGGAAAGGACCCACCACGTTAAGTGATGGACCTCCGAGGGCGGGCGAACGTGTCCACAGATTAGTTTTGGAGGGCCCTCAGACTACGCCGGCCTCATATTTAAACGAAGGGCGGGCAATCGTGGCCCAAAGGGACCTTGTATGGGCACAGAGAACGGTTCCATCGTCCTCCACGACCATGGCGACACTCTTCTACCTCGGACCATCAAGTCAGATGACGATTCTCGACGGTATACATTGTGTAAGGGGAGGAGATCGCCTGCCTAGGTTCTTCATGTAGATGACGAACTTTAGAGGGCGAGCGAGTAATCCTCTGATTTTATTTGGAGAGACCTTCGGCTATGCCCGCCTCGTATTTAAACGGAGGGCGAGCGATCGAAGCCCAAAGGAACCTTGCATGGACGGATCGTCGGTTTCATCGATTTTTGCGACCATGGCGGCACGTTTCTACCTCGGACCATCATGATGATCCTCGACGGTATACGTTGTGCTTGGGGAGGCGATCGCTACCTAGGTCCATCATGTCAGATGACGGACTTTTGGGGGCGAGCAAGTCATCCTCTTTTTCGAAGCATTTGCTCAAGCAGTAGCCTTTGGTTTGATGAGGCGGGAATCGGGGAGAGACGTCCGAAGTTTCCTCTTCTGGATTGAAGCATGTAGATACGGTCACCGAGGTTGATCGAGGGGTCGGCTCGTACGAGCTTTCTGGCCTGTTCGCGTTTGACTCGGGCGATCGTGTTGGGAGATTTGTAGGGGCTCCGGCTAAACCAATAAGCTGTCCAACTTACCCTCCTCGAACAATCTCCAGAGTTGTCTCAGGAGGCCACGGCATTGGTTGGTGTTGTGGCCGGGACTCTTGTGGTAGGCACAGTATTGATTGTGGTCCAGATGACCATGGTCCCTTATCGCCTTTGGCTTGTTTAGCGGTTCGCGCCCCTTGATGGCGTAAAAAATGTGGGCCGGAGTTCGGTTGAACGTGTGGAGGAGATGGGTTTCCACATCCTCGTAGGCCTTGAGATCGCCGGAAGGCTTGGTGACCGTCTTTTTTGTTTTGGCGACCGCTGTCTTCGGACAGGAGGAGGCGTTCCTTCGTATAGGCGGAGGGTGAGCAGCCTTTGCCTGGCCAGAAAGTCGGCAGCTTTAGCGCGGAAGATCGCATAGGTTGGGGGGATGTCCTTTGTCAGATGTCTAAACATGGGTGAGTGACCGTAGAATCCCCCCAGGACCGAATAGAGGGCGAGCTCATCGCTGATGGGCTCACCGGTGAGGACGATTTCGTTTACTCGGTCGATGTAATCTGCATCGGATTCGTCTTCCCCCTACCTAATTTTCATCTTGCGGTGGGGGCCTTCTGGTCTGGCAACCTTGGCAGTGAAGTATGACGTGAAGTCACTCGCCAGTTTCTCAAAAGAGACGATCGATCGCGGTGGTAGTGAGACGTACCACCTATGGGCCAGCTCGCCTAATGTTAAAGGGAAGATTCGGCACTTGGTTTCATCTGATGCCCCACACCCGGTCATGTAGATCCGGAACTTGCTTAGGTGGATCTCGGGATCCGATCTCCCTTCGTACAAAGGTGTCTTGGGAGGAGCGATCCTCGGTTGCACGGGGGCAAGCTCGATGTGGACCGTGAGTGGCTCGGTTGGTCCGATGATCTTTCTACTGGTGCTTGCCCCAGTATCCAGGAGCGCTTTCATCTCATCGAGCTGGCGTTGCATAGTGGCCATCGCCGTGGCCTGGCTGTTCGCGGCTAGGCGCTCGGAGCAGGAGCTGAGGCGATCGAGTACTAATCCCCGAGCGTTCGGAGTGGGAGCCAGACGGGTGACCTGTGTTCAGCTAGGAGTCGGGTAGGCCGAACTCCTGGTGATGGACATGGATTCCGTCGTTTCGAGGTTGGTGCCAGAATGCCCCGGTCGCCATGATGGATCGTTTCCCAAGCGACTGAATACGGAACTGTCTGGCCTTGTGAGAGCCTTTTCTCGCGAATCGGGGCTTTATGACTATCGCTCGGCCAGTAGCCCCCTGAACTTCCATTTGCCCACGCGGCGGATGGCCGAGGGAGTTACAGCGGGCGCCGCGCATGCTCTCCGTCGCTCTTTTAGGATGGCCATAGCCTCCTCGATCTGTTCCGTGGTTCGGAACTGGTCGAGTGAGAGGCTGGGGCTACCCCTCAGGTGCGGGATCGAGAGTCTCGTGTCGCCGCGACTTCCCTCTGCCGTCGGCTAGGGCTCGGATCGAGCCGGGATATGATGTACGTCGGTTCGGAGAGTAGCCCTCTTCGATGTAGTGGTGGACGTCATGATTCTGAAGGCTTTCTTTGAAGATCAATGAGTGTCACTTCAAGTATATGCCCCAAGAACAGTGAGTGTTCTTCGGGACGGTGGGAATAAAAATGAAGGTTTAGATCCCCTTCCTCTAGCGCCAATTGTTGCTACCCAAAATATTATCCGTAGATAGATATTGATGGAATGGTCGAGTAGCAAACAAAGTGCGAGAGCACTTCCGTAGAGAAGGTAAATAACACAAGATTTGCCGGGGTTGTTAGTCCCGGGCTTGAATGCTCTCGCGAGATGTTATTAATACAAATATTCTGGGGTACAAGTATTAATGTTAGAGTACAATTACAATGAGTGTAAAGACCCTAGTTATCTTAGCTATTGAGCGTGAAGATTGCCGGAAGAACCAGATATGACGCTCTGTGAGTTCTTGTAACAACGTTGATGAGCTGTGATGACCGTGAGAAATCGACAGTCTCTCACGGTGTGTATTAGCCGTATGTTTGAGCTCTTGGGCTTATGAGTCTCGTTGAATCTGTACTGCAAAGAGTTCTTGCCTCTGCCAACCGTCTTCTGTATGAGAGGTGCTCAGAGAGAAATTCTGAGGTAGATCCAAGAGAGGAAGCCGAGAGCCTGAAGGAATGTATGTATTCTAACTGTGATTATCCACTGAAAGGGAATCAAAAGAGGAACCTTTTTCCAGTTGCTGGAGGTTCTATATTTATAGGACTGGGAGATGTCGGGCGATCACCTCTACTGTATTATAATAAGCGGGCGATCGTATTTTGCACATGGGCTGGTCTCCTTAAAGTCCGTAGGAGTTGCTGGCAGCCAGCTGTGCGGTCCAATGAGAAGTCTGCACGCATCTGAGTCGCTGTCACGGGCAGTCCCACCTCGTACCTTTCGGCAGATCTGTCGGTAGGTGAGAAGGTGGTGACAGGCTGTGGTCAACGATTCGGGTTCTGCGGCGCCTTTCACGGATCTGCACATGGGCGCTGCTTTGAGATCCAGTGTTCGTAGACTTTGACGGACGAAGGTCTTGCTCGTGGCACAGGACGGTCGTCCTTGGTCGGGTACGAGGGTCGATCGCTAGGTGCTAAAAGGCGATCGCCTTGGGAGTCGATCGCGGGATGCTTTGAAGGTGGACTGTTATCTTCGTTTAGGCGAGTTCGCCGTAGCTTGATTGGTTGTAGACTCGGTCGCTCGTCCCTTATACCGATCGCCGTCGAGGCGTACAAATCGCCGCACAACACTTATAAATTTGTGTGATGCATTAAATGAAGAATCAGACAAGGACAAATATGTTAATGATTGTATAAATATATTATCTTCGTTAGTTGATTTATAAATTGTTAAATATAAGTCTGACCTTCTTGCATCTCACTCGACCTCCAAAAATCAAGGTAGATATTATTACACATTCAATTCCTTACAAAAATCGGCATCATGCTTTATCTTCTAGTCAAGTTCTTACTGATTATTTCAACTGTATGCAAGAGCTAGATGCCGTCTTTAAAATTTTAAAATGGTGGAAATTGCATGAGGAACAATATTTCGTTGCAAGGGACCTCCTCATATTTCGGCACCGATATTACTTCTGAGTCTGCTTTTAGTATAGGTGGGCGAGTTTTAGATGATAGGAGAACGTCTCTATCACTTGAAGTCGTGAATATACTACTATGCAAAAATATTGGGATGAAGCGAAAAAACGACAATAAGGGTGCATAGAAGAAGAGGCCAAAGATAATGATGATATGTTGATGGTAGTATATTCTTCCTTCAAATCCGGTGCTTCAACCAGTGCAGGCCTAGAGTATTGAGCACACTCGAGTTCCAATCCTGCTCAAGGTAAGGAAAGTAATAAAAAACTACGTGGACATTGATTCCTTTCGGATAAGTAGCCATCTTAACTTTTAAAAATTGGATTAAATTAAACAAGTTAATCTAATATTTAAAAATTGACTCCAAGTCCAATTTCTCTTCTCATTTTCCTCCCTATTTTTTTAAAAATTAGATTAAAGTTAAGAAGTTGGTATAATCTATAAAAGTTTAATAATTGAACTTATTTATTTTTTATCAAGTCCACCTACAAGTTTTCTTATTCTTTTCAAAATTAATAACAACTTAAATGAGTTATGTTTTTAGTTTAGTTCTTTTCCTATTTTAATTTGATTTTTTGTTTCGGTTTTTAATCCATTTTTTAAGTCGATTTTTCTATAAATTAAATAAGGTAACTTATTTTTTATTTAATATTTTTATTTCATTTTTTTAAAATTTATTTTTTCAATTTTTTCTTATTAAGTTAATCTTTCTTTTCTAAATTCCATTTCCTTTTAGAAAAAACTGATATGAGCTTTTTTTGAAATTATGAAATAGTACCTAACAAATGTAACCATGTTATTTTCTTAATTTGACTTTTTTAAGAACGTTCCAGTCACGCCAAGATCCGCCTGGACCTGACAGTGAGCTCTACATGTAGAGGTGTTCAACGGATCGGTTCAACTGGCCGAACTGTCGGTTTTGAACCATTGACTGCGGCTCGGTTAATCGTTGATCGCAATTCGGTTCGAAATCGGAACCGTCAACTGTTTTAAGATGGTCCGATTTTGCTTAAGCATTTTAACGAACTGTGAACCGGCTATTCAACCGGCGGTTCAACCTGCGGTTTTAAAAAAAAAAATCAAAATTTGAACTTCCAAAATTTCGGGGGGGGGGGGGTGGGGGGGAATTTCAAATTTTGAACTTCAAATTTGAATTTCATCGTGACCGTCAGTCCAAACCGCAGGTACAAACCGGGACCGATGGTTCAACCTGGAACCAGCGGTTCACAACGGTCACACAAGGATTTCTTTTTCATTTTTTTGTTTAATACATATTAACACCTATAAATACCACTCTCTCACCCTCCATTTTTCTCACACCAACTCTAATTATGTAACACCCCCGATATATTCAGGAATATTTCAGTGCCGTAAATCCTTTACGTAAGAATTTATAAGGCTAGGATTACATTAACAACATAATTAAAGAAGAGTATCCAAAGAAAGTTAATTATTACATCACCAGTTCCAAAAGTACGGAATCAAATTCTCAACTGAACGTAAATATCAAATACAATAAGACGACATGCGTACTCGAGTACTTATTAAAAACAACACTAAAACTCGACAAATTATTCCGGCCGGAACATCACTCTGCACCTCCGTCGTCAGGCAGCTCTAGTGGTTGTTTCCCCGTCCTCCTGAAATCATTCCGGCCAGAACATCACTCTGCACCTCCGTCGTCAGGCAGCTCTAGTGGTTGTTTTCCCGTCCTCCTGAATCCTGAATATAAATAAATATTCACCCCCGAAGGGGTTAGCACAACGATGCTAGTACAAATACAATATTTATACCATAACAGATTATTCAACATCTCACGAAGAATAATGGTAATAACACAAATGATAATAACCACAAGCCTCTCCTACGAGAAGACTCACAAATGTCAAACACAAATGATAATCACAACATGACATTACAACATACATGTGGTAATTCTGATGATCCAGCGTTCACTGCATAGATCCCAAGATGATCCTATCGGACCAACACGAGGTGAAAAAACCTGTCCGATGATCCACCACACACTAGCGTAGATCCCAAGATGATCTCGTCGGACCAACACGAGGTGGACATACAACAACGATACATATGCGCAACAATATGTATAACATCAATACATAAAATAATTAAAGTACTTGCCTCAAATTGACGACAAAGATAATACTTCGACGGATAGTAATACACTCGAAGGTCACCCCCTTCGATCAATCACGTTGTAAAACTCGGACCTTAAACAAAAGAAATACTATAGGGTTCATCTTACGTCATAAAGCTAACATACGAACATCTAACATCCTAAACTATAGCCGAAAGTTGTCAACATAATGTATCCCGCCTGCTGTCTGCATAACGTACGTTACATAACCAATGTAACGTACGTTAAGTATGCTCGTTAGCGTACGTATGCTTCGAAGCCTAACATACGCAAAGCATGCATTTGACAGTTTCTTCTCTGATCAGATGACTGTCTCACTTGATGGTATAACGTACGTAATGCATGATTCTAAACGTACGTTATACTCACAAATACATTTCTCATGCGAAAATGAATGATCTATGGTGTTTGACGTCTTCGAATACAAGGATAACATCTCGTCACAACGCCATATTCCAAACTCATTTATGAATTCTCATATGTAGTTCGGAAAATCTATGGTTGTTATCAATATCATCACTACATTCAAACCTTCATCATGAAGATCGGATAATCAATCCACCTTTACAAGATATGACAAAACCTTCAATGTTCATCCTCCTAAGTTATCTAACCAAGGTGATAATAATAACAAGTCCGGATCATAACCAAAAACTCCATCGAATGCAGATTACAACCTCACAAAACTTCCCTTACTTGTTTAACGTAACGGGGCTCGAACTATAATGCTCTTAACAATGACAAGAATAGGCATAATCATTCCAACGTCCTTAAACATGGTGTTTGGTTAAATAAGTCATCCATGGAACCTAATAATCTTGGTAGCATGCTCATAACATTCTTAAGAATACCAATTCAAGGTTGGAGATAGTATTAGCATACCTTAATATAAAGAAAACGTCAAGGCAATCGGTAGAATTCAACTCCGGATGCTTGAGTACCAATCCAAGGTGCTTCTTAACTTCAATGACTAAGTAGGGATGTTAAACAAGTGTTTAATTATCAAAGGGAGCTCTATGTACTTGAAGGAAACGAAAGAGAAGTGAAAGGAAATGAGGTGAAATGAAATGGGGTGTTGTCCCATTTATACTGTCCTAAGCTTTACGTACGTTAGCCTTAGTGCTTAACGTATGTTATACACTTAGTGTACCCTATCTACTATCCTTAGCGTACATTATCGTCTAATGATAGCTTACTGCCTCGTTCCTGTTCTCTCTTACATACGCTACATCAACACTGTAACATACGTAATCAACCATACTTAGCGTACGCTGTGTACATCACTTAGCGTACTTTAATCTCCGTTGACCCAAAACTGTCCAGGTTCATGGCGCGGGAATCTTATCCGGGCCCTCCACCAACTGGACCATGTGCTAGCCGCCTTGATCAATTATTGGATGACTTACGTACGCTATGCTTCATTCACAGCGTACGCTATCCGTAGTACATAACGTACGTTACGCTTACTCTTTAGCGTACGTTATGGCGTAGTTGCAAGTGAAAATTTACAAGTTGATATTATCATGCATGTGGACACGAATATGGAAAAGATCGTACTTCAATTATTGATATCACAAATTCAACTAATACAAGGTTCAAATACAGATGAAAATACTAACAATTTATCCGAATATTACATACTCTCCTTCTAAAAAGGAGTTTCGTCCTAAAACTCAAGACGAAAATAATTCTGGGTATCTAGACTTCATACTATCTTCCGTCTCCCAAGTGGCTTATTCAACTCCGTGGCGTGACCATTGAACCTTAACCAAAATGATTGGTTTATTTCTCAATTGTTTGATTCGAATTTCGAGTATTTTGATCGGTTTATCTTCAAACGTGCCATCCTTAGTGACTTCAATCTCACCAAAATCAATGACATGACTGGGATCTGATATGTACTTCTGTAACTGAGATACGTGGAACACATTATGAATGTGACTCAGCGATGGCGGTAAGGCCAACCTGTACGCCAACTCTCCAACTCTTTCAAGAATCTCGAATGGTCCGATATATCTCGGACTCAACTTTCCCTTCTTCCCAAAATGAAAAATTCCCCGAGTAAGAGAAACCTTTAAAAGCACGTGATCTCCAATACCAAATTCTAACGGGCGACAGCGTACGTCTGCATAAGATTTCTGCCGACTCTGGGTGGTCAACAGTCTTTCACGAATCAAAGCTATCTTCTTTCGCGTTTGTACGATCAACTCAGGTTCCGTCCCGATCAAGTCTGATGAATCGTCCCAACACAGGGGCGATCTGTATCTCCTCCCGTATAATGCTTCAAAAGGCGCCATCTTAATGGAAGAATGCCAACTATTGTTGTAAGTGAATTCAATCAATGGTAGATGAACTTTCTACTTAGTCGACCAATCTAAGGCACAAGCTCTCAGCATGTCTTCCACTGTTTGAATAGTGCTCTCGGACTGTCCGTCTGTCTACGGATGATAAGTTGTGTTAAAGTTCATCTCGGTTCCCAAGGCTTTATGAACTGCTTTCCAAAAATGTGACACGAAGCGACCGTCTCGGTCAGAAATAATGGTCTTCAACATACCATGCAATCGGACTATCTCTGCAACAAACACTCGTGCCAACTTCTCCGGACCCCAAGTGTCCTTAATGCCCAGAAAATGAGCTGATTTGGTTAGACGGTCAACTATCACCCAAATCATGTTCATTCCTGATCCAGTCTTCGGCATATTAGTGATAAACTCCATCGACACATCTTTCCACTTCCACTCAGGAATCGGGAGCGACTTCAGCATCCCGGTGGGTCGTTGGTGCTCGATCTTAACCTGCTGAAAAATCAAACATTTTGAGACATAACCTGTTACGTCTCTCTTCATGTTTCCCCACCAGAAATTCTGCTTCAGATCCTTATACATTTTACTGGTGCCTGGGTGGATAGAATAGGGCATGTTGTGAGCTTCCTTCATGATTGTCTGTTTTAAAACATCGATATCGGGAACACATAGTCAGTTCTGGAATCTCAAAACTCCATCATCATGAATTAAGAATCCCGGGGCCTTTCCCTTGCTCACTTCATCACGTAATCGAATCATCAAAGGATCATCTAATTGCTTAGATTTGATTTCTTCGGTTAACGATGAAGTTAATTTCATCACACACAGTTGTTCTTAGACTCTTTGCAACCATACTTCAATTCCTTCGCGAATCAATTCTCGTTGAATGCTGGTCTGGGAGGTGAGAGTCTCCAGCATTCGAATAGAAACAGGTTTGCGGCTCAGTGCATCAGCCACTACATTTGCTTTGCCTGGATGATAAAGAATCTCCAAGTCATAGTCATTAATCAATTCCAGCCATATCCTCTGCCGCATGTTTAACTCTTTCTGACTGAAGATGTATTTGAGACTCTTATGATCCGTGAAGATCTGACAGTGAGTCCCATACAAATAATGTCTCCAAATTTTCAAGGCAAAAACCACAACTGCCAACTCCAAATCATGTGTTGGATAATTTACTTCATAGGGCTTCAACTGTCATAACGCGTAGGCGATCACCTTATCATTCTGCATTAGTACACACCCGAGACCTTAGTTTGAAGCGTCACTGTAAACTATGAATCCTCCAGTTCCCTATGATAGTGCTAAAATTGGTGCCGTCGTCAATCTCTTCTTCAATTCATTAAAACTGGTCTGGCACATCTTGTTCCACTCAAACTTTTAGGTCTTCTGCAGTAATCGAGTAAGTGGGCGGGTAATTTTGGAAAACCCTTTCACGAACCGACGATAGTCCCAGAAAGTCCTAGGAAACTTCTGACTTCCTTCACGTTCTTAGGAGGCTTCCAATCCAAAATTGCTTCGACTTTCTGGGGATCTACTCGGACTCCTTCCGTTGATACCACGTGACCGAGGAACATCATTTCCTTTAGCCACAATTCACACTTAGAAAGTTTGGCATATAATTGCTCGCTTCTCAAGAGGTCCAAAACGATCTGTAAGTGATATGCATGCTCTTCCAGGCTCTTGCAATAAACCAGAATATCATAAATAAACACACCTACGAATTTGTCCAAATACTCTATGAACACTGAATTCATCAGCTGCATGAACACATCAGGTGCATTAGTGAGACCAAACAGCATCATTACAAATTCATAGTTTCCATAGCGAGTTCTGAACGCTGAGTTCGGAACATCGGATTCCTTAATCCTCGACTGATGATATCCCAATCTCAGATCGATCTTAGAAAATACTGTTGCTCCTTGTAACTGGTCAAACAAATCATCAATCTGTGGCAACGGGTACTTGTTCTTAATTGTCATCTTTTTCAGCTCTTGATAGTCAATATACAATTGAAGCGATCGATCTTTCTTCCGGAAAAAAAGAACTGGTACACCCCAGGGCGAAACGCTTGGCTGAATATAGCCTTTGTCCATTAACTCTTCCAGTTGCTTCTTCAATTCGTACATCTCAGTAGGTGCCATACGATACGGCGCCATAGAAATCGGTGTAGCTCCTGGTTCCAGCTCGATGGTGAATTCCACATCTCGTCGTGGAGGTAGTCTAGGTAATTCGTCAGGGAACACATCCGGGAATTCATTCACAACGAGAATGGATGAAAGCTCTACTTTACGTCTTCCTTCTTCATTGTGTAACACCAGTATCCAGTACAGCCCTGTTTTAGCAATTTGACAGCTTTCATTGCTTTGATCATTTTTCCTGAGCTTCCTGGTCTCCATCCCTCGAATAACATTTCGGAACCATATTCAGCTATCATCGAGATATTCCTCTTCCGGTAGTTTACAATAGCTCTATATCGGTTAAGCCAATCATCTCCGAGAATTAGGTCGTCTCCTTGCATTTCTATCACAATCAGAGTTGAGGGCCATTCTCTACCTCCAATTGATACAGGAAAATCTCTAGTTTGTAAGTTTCCCACAATTGTCTCCCCACTCGGTAAACCCACAACATAAGGCTCACAATTATGAAAATCGGAAATGTTCAAAAGATTAACACTAGACAATGATATAAACGAATATGTTTCCCCTGTATCGAACAAAACGCTAACTGGTTGTGAAAGAATCTGAACGGTACCCGATGCGACAGCAGCATCTTGATCGTTTGCCCTCCTCATCTCATACAGGCGTGGAGGAATGGATCTGGCACTAGATGTCCCCTTTTGGTCTAACTGTCCTCTGCCCCATCCCCGACCAAAACTCTGATGTGTCTGCTAAACACTCACCTCTCTCTGAACTGGCTGTGATGCATGAGCTCCAAAAGATTTAGCAGCCTCCTCACAGAACACCGCACGATGTTCCTCTCGACCACAATCATAACACATCATGGCGGGAAGTGAGCAATCAAGACGTTAGTGCCCTATCCCACCCCAGTTAAAAAACTTCCTGGTTGCTTCTGTCGTGGCTGATACTGCTCTGGAGTATTTCCCACCCTTGGATGGATGCAGAGGTCTCTTGAATGAATGAAAGGATGATTGGGTCTTGCGGGGCTCACTGCTCTTGTGCTCCATGAAATTACCAGAGACTTTCTGTTTCTTAGACTCTGAGAACTTTTCCATGGCTGCTTCCTTAATTTCATATGCCAACGATTTGTCCTGATACTGGCGGAGAGTGGTGCATTCAAAACCTGACATGTACCTCTCTATCGGGACGAGAGCAGTACTGTGCTTCCATCATCAATTTGAACTCTCTCCAATTGGCATCATGATCTATAGGTCGGATGGCTTCCCACCACTTGGACGCTTCCCCTATCAAAAAGTACTGGGCAATAGAGGCTCTCCGGTCGTCTGGGCAGTTAATCGTGGTGAATATTTTCTCCATCTCCTTCAACCAGTGATCCCATGTCGGTGTCTCAACAAAACCATCGAATTTTGTCGGTTGCATCTTTGCCACCTCCTGTAGCCATCGGTCTCCTCGATTTTCCAAGTCTAGGATGCCTTGCTGTCTTTCTCCCGGTTGTAATCCTACTGCCACTTGCATTCGGTCCACAACCTGAGCAAACTGAGTCATCTGGTTGACCACCTGATGAAGGATGTCGGGAACAGCAGGTTCTGGTTCGTTGTTAGTAGATTCTTGTGGCTCGCCTGAGCTGTGACTAGCCTAGTTTGAAGTTGAAGCTTCTCTCTCAGCATTCCTACGTCCGCGTCCACGACCGCGACCATGTCCACGTCATCCTCTCAACATACTGTAAACATAAACACTCAATATACGGAGAACAATATTGTTCTAACGTTCAAGTATAGAGAGGTATAACATGTAATTGATGAGATAGAGTTTAGGAACTTACAACCACCGCTCGCACGAAGACGTAGGCAGTACAGTGATGTTATTCACGGCCGGTTACCTCAAAAGAGGTATACGACCCCTATTTTAATCCAACGGCCAAGATATCCATAATCTTAGCTCCGATACCATATTCTGTAACACCTCCGATATATTCAGGAGTATTACAGCGCCGTAAATCCTTTACGTAAGAATTAACAAGGCTATGATTACATTAACAACATAATTAAAGAAGAGTATCCAAAGAAAGTTAATTATTACATCACTAGTTCCAAAAGTACGAAATCAAATTCTCAACCGAACATAAATATCAAATACAACAAGACGACATGCGTACTCGAGTACTTATTAAAAACAACACTGAAACTCGACAAATCATTCCGGTTAGAACATCACTCTGCACCTCCGTCGTCAGGCAGCTCTAGTGGTTGTTTCCCCGTCCTCCTGAATCCTGAACATAAACAAATATTCACCCCCGAAAGAGTTAGCACAACGATGCTAGTATAAGTACAATATATATACCATAACAGATTATTCAACATCTCACGAAGAATAATGGTAATAACACAAATGACAATAACCACGAGACTCTTCCTGCAAGAAGACTCACAAATATCATACACAAATAATACTCACAACATGACATCACAACATACACGTGGTAATTCTAATGATCCAGCGTTCACTGCATAGATCCTAAGATGATCCCGTCGGACCAACACGAGGTGGAAAAACCTGTCCGATGATCCACCACACGCTAGCATAGATCCCAAGATGATCCCATCGGACCAACACGAGGTGGACATACAACAACTGTAACACCCCAAACTAGGCGGATATTACAGTGACGTGGACCCCCGGTTGGGACCCACCAGGCAAGTGAAAATGAATGAATTACACAGGGTAAATGTAGTACCGAACCACATTACATCAACAAGTACTCCGATGAGGAGTTTCAATTACAACACACCCAGGAAAAACAGAATACATGTATATTTCATGTGAAGATAAAATATACATCACTGAATAAAATATAGTTCAAACGGAACTCCAGTGGAAAATACATAAAAAGACAACATGAATAAATGGAGAGACTGGGGGGCCCTACTAGTATCACTGGGACTCCTCGCCGTCAACGTTCTCTCCCTGTGCTTTCGCCTTGCCATGACCTAAAAACAATAATCCCCAACGCGGTCAGTTAAACAGAACAACAATCCTCAAGAGTTGAACAATATACAACAATCACATGAATGAATTAATGAATTGAGTTGAATGATGAGCATCATAGTACGCCCGAATGGAATGTGTGAGTGCACAAATAGCCGAGTGTCCAGAGACCTGCATATACACCTGCTATTGGCCTAATTAGTCTCACGGTCCAATGTGTCCGGAGTCCCGCATATACACATTACCGTGTGCACAGTCCAATGTGTCCCGAGTCCCGCATATACACATGACTATAGTGTGCCCGACTAAAAATTCCACACATACGCCACCCGGAAATGCAATACACGCCCGGAAGGTCACAAGAACAAAAGCGACCAAAAGGAGAAATGACTCACCAAGATGACGTAATGATACAACGAGTGATAGCTCAATGAAATGATTTGGAACCGTCGTTCCTTGTGAGTTACATGATTAGTTGATGAAATACAGGTCTCGACATGAATGACATGTTATGAGTGAATTACATGTATGAATGAACAACAACATAAGGAATGAATATCCCTTTAACCGAGTAAGAATCAACTTACCTTAACACTGGTGATGATACGTCCTCTCTCGAACAACGTCCTAAGGGAAATTACCGGTCGCTCAAACAACCTTGAATAACACAATTATCAACAACTCGCTTAATATACGAACCAAAAGCGATCATAACCAACTCAAGATGTCGATACAATAAATCCAAACTCATTGAGTCATTTCGACAAACACCTTGAAAACAAACTCCCATCCTAAACAACTAATCTCATTTGTGTCGAAAACCAACTTCTATTGAATGATCCAAACCACCAAAAACACCATCAATACAATTGATAATCCAATAGGAATACTCAAATCGAGTTTAGGAGAACATTAAATTGCAAAACCCAATTCCAAGTCAACCTTCAAAGTGTTCTTGAGAAAAACTTCCAACAATCCGATGATAACTCATAAAAACTCGTAATCATATGTATATCCATCATAAATCATGATTATATCATCCAAAACATCAAGCTCCAACTCAAAATCGAATCTATGGTTGAAGAAATTACCTTGGATTAGGATGAAGAATCCACAAATATGTTGTTGATCCACACTACAACTTGAAGAAGATGAAAATCTCTGAGTTTTGATGATGTTAAAACACCCCAAAATCGCCCAAAATTGCCCCAAGGAAGAGAGGAAGAAGGGAAATGAAGAAATGAGGATGTTCTTCACAACAAACGCAGAAATACAAAAATCTGTACTGTGTGCCGCGTCCCAGCCAGAAGGGTCCGCGGCCCGCGGTACAGCCCGCTCCAGCATCAAAAGGCACACGGTGCAGTCTTAGCTATTTCGACCATAACTCTTTCGTCCGGACTACGATTGACTCACCGTTTGAATCATTGGAAAGCTAACTTGATGATCTATAATATTGAAAATATTAAGAATTTTTGGAGTTTCCAAGAATTAATGGTGATTTTACAAATTCGAACTCATACGTGGAAAAGTCGCTTAAGAACACGGAACTCAGCAGAACGACACTGAGACGAACTCGGATGACAAAAAGTGTAGAATTAAGCATTCTCGGAATGACGAAAAGGTCACAATAGAGTCTCTAAGATGGACTTCCGCCAAAAAAAAGAAAATTACCGGAAATCAAAATTGCGGATATTACATACTACCCTCCTTAAAAGAAGTTTCGTCCCGAAACTTAAAACACGTAGGGAGAAGCAATATCCCGCCAGGAAAACTCAACGAGATACACAAGAACCGCAAGTGTACCCAACAATAGCATGATTCGAACAAGAAGGAAATTTGAAATGGCATGAACTCCAATATTAGCATCGATTAATGAAGTAATTATAACGATCAAGATAATATTCTCGTCTCGATTCTCAAGCAAGGTTGAAAAAAATGAATGATATCGATACATGACTCAACGTTATTCCGAACGGTGAACACGAATGAATGAACATGAATGATGAATGATTATTAATGAGTGAAAATCCACCGAGTGACAATTACTGAATGAATTTACAATCGGGTATTACATACTTCCCCCTTAAAAATAGTTTCGTCCTCGAAACTAAGGGTGAAACAAATCGGGATAACTCTCCCACATATTATCCTCGATTTACCAAGTAGCCTCTTTGACTCCGTGTATCGACACTAACTTTTAACGAAAGGAATCATCTTGTTCCTCAACTGTTTGATTCGCCGCTTTAAGATTCGTACGAGACACTCCTCATACGTATGGTCATCCGCTATCTCGATTCCATCAAACTGAAGTATGTGACTAGGGTCGGCAAAACACTTCCGCAATTTGAGAGACATGAAACACGTTATGAATTCGGATCAACGCCGGAGGTAAAGCCAATCGATAAGCCAGACTGCCTACTCGATCCAAAATCTCAAACGGTCCAATAATTCTCAGACTCAACTTTCCACGTTTTCTGAAATGGAAGATACCTCGACTCGAGGAAAACTTGACCAACACGTGGTCACCTGTATCGAACTCTAATGGTCGACGACGATTATCTGCATATGATTTCTATCGACTCTGAGCGGTCAATAAACGACTCCGGACCAACGCTACCTTCTCACGGGCAGCTAATAGTATATCGGGTTCAATGTCGATTGATTCTGACAAGTCATCCCAGCATAGGGGAGATCGACAACGATGACCGTATAAGGCCTCATAAGGTGCCATATGAATTGAAGCATGCCAACTATTATTGTACGTGAACTCGATCAACGATAGTTGGGCTTCCCAATCATCTTTCCAGTCGAGCACACATACTCTCAACATGTCCTCCAATGTCTGAATAGTTCTGTCTGACTATCCGTCGGACTGCGGGTGAAAAGCCGTGCTGAAATTGAGCTGAGTTCCCATAGCACGATGAACTGATTTCCAAAAATGAGACACGAATCGCCCGTCACGATCAGTAACGATACTCTTAGTTGTACCGTGCAATCTCACTATTTCTTTGATGAACAACTGGGCAAGTCTCTCGGGACCCCACGTATCCTTAATCTCAAGAAAATGAGCTGACTTAGTTAAACGGTCCACCACAACCCATATTGTATTAATTCCATGATGACTCGTCGGCAAACTCGTGATGAAGTCCATTGAAATATCTTCCCACTTCCATTCTGGAATAGGGAGCGGTTTCAGCATACCCGCCGGTCGCTGATGTTCTATCTTGACTTGCTGACAGGTTAAACACCTCGAAATAAATTCTGCGACCTCTCGCTTCATATTACTCCACCAGTACATCTTGCTAGACCCCAGATGAAATAGAATAAGGGGTAGCATGAGTTTCTCTCAAAATCGAGTTTTCAACACGTCATTAGCCAGTACGCATAAACGATTCTTAAATCGAACAAGTCCATCCTCGTGGACCACAAATCCAGGGGCTTTCCCCTGAGCCACATCCTCTCGGATACACAACAAAATGGGTCTGAACCCTGATTCACTCTGATCGCCTCCTCGAGTGGTGATGAAATCTCTAACATACAAGGTTGCCCTTGTACTCGCTGTAACCAGACCTCGATCTCGGGTCTTAGGAATTCCTGCTGAAGCTCTTTCTGAACGGTTAAACGAGCAAGCATTTGCTCCTGAACGGACTTACGGCTCAAGGCATCGGCGACAACATTTGCCTTACCCGGGTGATATTGAATCTCGATATCATAATCTTTAATCAGTTCCAACCACCGTCCTGACGTATATTTAACTCCTTCTGAGTAAATATATACTTCAACCTCTTACGATCGGTGAAAATCTGACAGGAGACGCCATAAAGATAATGACACCAAATCTTCAACGTGGAAACCACGGCCGCTAGTTCCAGGTCATGGGTTAGATAGTTGACCTCATAAGATCTCAGCTGCCGTGAAGCATAGGCAATCACTTTCCCGTTCTGCACTAATACACATCCGAGACCTTGTCCGGACGCGTCACTATAAACCACGAATCCTTTTGTCCCTTGTGGTAAAGAAAGGACAGGCGCTGAAATTAAACGACTCTTGAGTTCCTCAAAACTACACTGACACGCGTCAGCCCACGTTTATTTCTTACCCTTTCGCAAAAGGATCGTCATAGGTTGAGCAATTTTAGAAAATCCTTCCACAAATCGCTAATAATAGCCAGCTAATCCGAGGAAGCTTCGGATTTCCTTAACATTTTTCGGAGGTTGCCAATCTCGGATAGCCTCCATCTTATGAGGATCAACGCATACTCCGTCTGATGAAATTACATGTCTGAGAAACGTCACCTCGGACATCCAGAAATTCAAATTTGGAAAAAATTTCCATAAAGCTGCTCTCGTCTCAACACATCGAGAATCTGATAAAGGTGAAGCTCGTGTTCCTCTCGGTCATGAGAATAAATCAAAATTTCGTCGATGAAAATGACCACGAACCGGTCTGAAAAATCGATGAAAACTCGGTTCATCAACTCCATGAATACAGGAGGCGCATTAGTTAACCCAAACGGCATCATCATAAGCTCGTAATGCCCATAGCGTTCGAAACGCCATTCTAGCGATATCCGACTCTCGAATCCGCAACTGATGATACCCTGATCTTAAATCGATCTTGGAAAATACTGAAGCTCCCTGAAGTTGCTCCAAAAGATCATCAATACGAGGTAGGGGATATTTATTCTTGATTGTCTCCCGGTTCAGCTCTCGATAATCAATACACAAGCAAAAAGAACCACCCTTCTTCTTGACAAACAATACAGGTGCTCCCCACGGGGATGCACTCGGTCGGATATAACCTTTCTTGGTCAAATCCTCCAATTAATTCTTCAGTTCCTGCATTTCGGTCGGGCCATCTGATACGGTGCCTTCGATAATGGGGATGTACCAGGCTCCAACTCTATCGTGAATTCCACATCCCTCTGTGGAAGCAAACCAGGTAACTCGTCTGGAAAACATCGGCATATTCTCTCACTACAGGAATATCCGCCAACATTACTGATGATTTCTCGGTCTTGGTTATATAGCACCAATAACCAATACACCCTTGATTGAGTAACTTTACAACTTTTATCAAATTAATGACTCTATCGGAACAGTTGGGATTACCTCCCTGAAATACGTACTCAACTCCATCGTCTGGAACAATAGTGACCATATGCTTACGACACTGAGAATGGTATCATGACGATCCATCCAATCAATACCCAATATGATATCGTCCTTAGGTAAAATCCACCACGACTAGGTCTGCCGGCCAATCACGGCCATGAAGCTGAATAGGACAATTCTTAATCTCACGATCTCCGATAATTCTCCTACCGTCAGGTAGTCCAATGATATAAGGCTCACAATTAGTAGCACTATCCAGATGAAGTCTACTCAAGCATGACTCGGAAATGAATAAATGCGATGCACCAGTATCAAAAAGAGTACACATGGGTTGAAATAAAATTTCGAGTGTACCTGAAATCATTCGGGCCTTCGGATCGTCGGCCCTCTTCATCTCATAAATTCGAGGCTTACCGGCCGTCGAAACGGATGCTCCTTTCTGATAAGTATGGGCTCCGCCTTTAATTGCTCCCATCAACTGGTCTCTTTAGGACCTGAGATGCCGTCGGAGTATGCTTGGAGTCTCTTCGGCAGAAATGGACCTTATGCTCGGCAATTCCACAGTTGTAACAGGTGATAGTCGGCCTCGAACACCTAGTGTTGAAATGACCCGGTGCTCCACAGTTGAAACAGGCGATGGCCGAATTGGCCGCTCGGAACTGAGATTCCGCAGGTTTAGGCGCCGTAGGAGGTCACTCAGAAAAAGTAGGGCTCGTACGAGGCTTTTTGAAGGTTGCCTAACTACCTTCAGACTGACTACGCTTCTTGAATTTCTTGCTAACAGATGAATGTTGTTGATTAGCAATTTCCTTAGCAGTAAGATCATCAGTAAGAGCTTTCTCTATTAATTCGGTCAGGGCAGCGCATCGATGATTAAGCAATTGCATCTGGGCCATCATGCCCTGCATAAAAATGAGTGGATCGACCTGGACACCTTCTGATTGAGCTGTATCTCGGTTACGACTTCCTGACAGTGAGTGATTATTTTCCGAGTTTCGGCCCGCACCTCGGCCTCTCCCCCTGCGTCCTCTGACAGTTCTTTCTATACTGAAGTAGGAAGGCCATATGATAATTATAGAGCTTGAATGAGTACCGCGTTATGATTACATTATGAAATGATAATAATGAGCATACACGCTCTAATACAATGATTATATGAATGATCAACTGAGGTGACATGATTATCTGATGAAATTCTTGAAATGATTATCTTGAATAAGTTAACAAGATTAATGATATGATCTTCAAGATCAACAACTGAGTAATGAAATGAACTGAGTGATTAATGAGTTAACGTGATAGATATGATCAAAATGAAACTGATGATTGAGGATTATTAACTGATGAATGATGAATGAGTGATTCTTATTGCCAGAAACTATACCATGGCATCAGAAATCTTACAGTTCTTTCGGTCTGAGGGGCTTGGCGCTTGCACAGGTCACACGTGACGTGAAAGTCCAATGATACTAGTCTGGTGAACGATGATTTCAAATGAGACATGACTCCGAAGGTAGTATTCAAAACCATGCTCCGATACCAACTCTGTAACACCCCAAACTAGGCGGATATTACAGTGTCGTGGACCCCCGGTTGGGACCCACCAGGAAAGTGAAAATGAATGAATTACACAGGGTAAATGTAGTACCGAACCACATTACATCAACAAGTACTCCGATGAGGAGTTTCAATTACAACACACCCAGGAAAAACAGAATACATGTATATTTCATGTGAAGATAAAATTTACATCACTGAATAAAATATAGTTCAAACGGAACTGCAGTGGAAAATACATAAAAAGACAACATGAATAAATGGAGAGACTGGGGCCACCTACTAGTATCACTGGGACTCCTCGCCGTTAATGTTCTCTCCCTGTGCTTTCGCCTTGCCATGACCTAAAAACAATAATCCCAACGGGGTCAGTTAAACAGAACAACAATTCTCAAGAGTTGAACAATATACAACAATCACATGAATGAATTAATGAATTGAGTTGAATGATGAGCATCATAGTACGCCCGAATGGAATGTGTGAGTGCACAAATAACCGAGTGTCCAGAGACCTGCATATACACCTGCTATTGGCCTAATTAGTCTCACGGTCCAATGTGTCCGGAGTCCCGCATATACACATTACCGTGTGCATAGTCCAATGTGTCCGGAGTCCCACATATACACATAACTATAGTGTGCCCGACTAAAAATTCCACACATATGCCACCCGGCAACGCAATACAATCCCGGAAGGTCACAAGAACAAAAGCGACCAAAATGAGAGATAATGAAATGAATCCGACAAGGATGGAGAAACGACTCACCAAGATGACATAATGATACAACGAGTGATAGCTCAATGAAATGATTTGGAACCGTCGTTCCTTGTGAGTTACATGATTAGTTGATGAAATATAGGTCTCGACATGAATGATATATTATGAGTGAATTACATGTATAAATGAACAACAACATAAGGAATGAATATCCCTTTAACTGAGTAAGAATCAACTTACTTTAACACCGGTGATGATACGTCCTCTCTCGAACAACGTCCTAAGGGAAACTACCGGTCGCTCGAACAACCTTGAATAACACAATTATCAACAACTCGCTTAATATATTAACCAAAAGCGATCATAACCAACTCAAGATGTCGATACAATAAATCCAAACTCATTGAGGCATTTCGACAAACACCTTGAAAACAAACTCCCATCCTAAACAACTAATCCCATTTGTGTCGAAAACCAACTTCTATTGAATGATCCAAACCACCAAAAACACCATCAATACAATCGATAATCTAATAGGAATACTCAAATAGAATTTACGATAACATTAAATTGCAAAACCCAATTCCTTGTCAACCTTCAAATTGTTCTTGAGAAAAACTTCCAACAATCCGATGATAACTCATAAAAACTCGTAATCATACATATATCCATCACAAATCATGATTATATCATCCAAAACATCAAGATCCAACTCAAAATAGAATCTAGGGTTGAAGAAATTACCTTGGATTAGGATGAAGAATCCACAAATATGTTGTTGATCCACACTACAACTTGAAGAAGATGAAAATCTCTGAGTTTTGATGATGTTAAAACACCCTAAAATCGCCCAAAATCGCCCCAAGAAAGAGAGGAAGAAGGGAAATGAAGAAATGAGGATGTTCTTTACAACAAACGCAGAAATACAAAAATCTGTACTGTGTGCCGCGGCCCAGCCAGAAGGGTCCGCGGCCCGCGGTACAGCCCGCTCCAGCATCAAAAGGCACACGGTACAGTCTTAGCTATTTCGACCATAACTCCTTCGTTAGGACTCCGATTAACTCACCGTTTGAACCATTGGAAAGATAACTTGATGCTCTATAATATTGAAAATATTCAGAATTTTTGGAGTTTCCAAGAATTAATGGTGATTTTACAAAGTCGAACTCATACGTGGAAAAGTCGCTTAAGAACACGGAACTCAACAGAACGACACCGAAACGAACTCGGATGACAAAAAGTGTAGAATTAATCATTCTCAGAATGACGAAACAGTCACAATAGAGTCGCTAAGATTTACTTCCGCCAAAAAAAAGAAAATTACCGGAAATCAAAATTGCGGATATTACATACTACCCTTCTTAAAAGAAGTTTCGTCCCGAAACTTAAAACAAGTAGGGAGAAGCAATATCCCGCCAGGAAAACTCAACGAGATACATAAGAACCGAAAATATACCCAGCAATAGCATGATTCGAACAAGAAGGAAATTTGAAATGGTATGAACTCCAATATTAACATCGATTAATGAAGTAATTATAACGATCAAGATAATATTCTCGTCTCGATTCTCAAGCAAGGTTGAAAAAAATGAACGATATCGATACACGACTCAACATTATTCCGAACGGTGAACACGAATGAATGAACATGAATGATGAATGATTATTAATGAGTGAAAATCCATCGAGTGACAATTACTGAATGAAAATGAATGAATTTACAATCGGGTATTACAACAACGATACATATGCGCGACAATATGTATAACATCAATATGTAAAACAATTAAAGTACTTGCCTCAAATTGACGACAAGGATAATACTTACGTCATAAAGCTAACGCACGAACATCTAACATCCTAAACTATAGCCGAAAGTTGTCAACATAATGTATCCCGCCTGCTGTCTGCATAACGTACGTTACATACCTAATGTAACGTACGTTAAGTCTACTCGTTAGCGTATGTAAGCTCCGAAGCCTAACGTACGCTAAGCATGCATTTGACAGTTTCTTCTCTGATTAGACGACTGTCTCACCTGATGGTATAACGTACGTAATGCATGATGCTTAACGTACGTTATACTCACAAATACATTTCTCATGCGAAAATGAATGATCTACGGTGTTTGACGTCTTCGAATACAAGGATAACATGTCGTCACAATGCCATATTCTAAACTCGTTTATAAATTCTCATATGTAGTTCGGAAAATCTATGGTTGTTATCAATATCATCACTACATTCAAACTTTCATCATAAATATCGGCTAATCAATCCACCTTTACAAGATATGACAAAACCTTTAATGTTCATCCTCCTAAATTATCTAAACAAGGTGATAATAATAACAAGTCCTGATCATAACCAAAAATTCCATCGAATGCAGATTACAACGTCAGAAAACTTCCCTTACTTGTTTAACGTAACGGGCCTCGAACTATAATGCTCTTAACGATGACAAGCTTAGTCATAATCATTCTAACTTCCTTAAACATGGTGTTCGGTTAAATAAGTCATCCATGGAACCTAATAATCTCGGTAGCATGCTCGTAACATTCTTAAGAATACCAATTCAAGGTTGGAGATAGTATTAACATAACTTAATATGAAGAAAACATCAAGGCAATCGGTAGAATTCAACTCCGGATGCTTGAGTACCAATCCAAGATGCTTCTTAACTTCAATGACTAAGTAGGGATGTTAAACAAGTGTTTAATTATCAAAGGGAGCTCTATGTACTTGAAGGAAACGAAAGAGAAGTGAAAGGAAATGAGGTGAAATGAAATGGGGTGTTGTCCCATTTATATTGTCCTAAGCTTTACGTATGTTAGCCTTAGTGCTTAACGTACGTTATACACTTAGCGTACGCTATCTACTATCCTTAGTGTACATTATCGTCCAATGATAGCTTACTGCCTCGTTCCTGTTCTCTCTTACGTACGCTACATAAACACCGTTACGTACGTAATCAACCATACTTAGCGTACGCTATGTACATCACTTAGCGTACGTTAATCTCCGTTGACCCAAAACTATCCAGGTTCATGCCGCGGGAATCTTATCCGGGCCCTCCACCAACTGGCCCATGTGCTAGCCGCCTTGATCAATTATTGGCTTACTTACGTCCGCTATGCTTCATTCATAGTGTATGCTATCCGTAGTACATAACGTACGTTACGCTTACTCTCTAGCGTACGTTATGGCGTAGTTGCATGTGAAAATTTACAAGTTGATATTATCATGCATGTGGACACGAATACGAAAAAGATCGTACTTCGATTATCGATATCACAAATTCGACTAATACAAGATTTAAATACAGACGAAAATACTCAACATTTATCCGGCTATTACAAATTATTTATCTATTTTCTTTCTACTCTCTCAAGTATTACGCTATTACTTTCTTTTGTATTAATTGAAAAAAATATCAAGTGGCCAATTTAACCGGAGAAAGGAAAAGGTTATCACCGGCATTCCTCGATGAGGAAGAGGTGGTGCTAATGATAGTAGTACTCCTACTCATACTCCAAGTTCTACTACTATTACGAGTCTGAATTTTCGAGATTATGTTCCCGAAGGATTAATCGAGGAACAAATCAACCAAATATTTGAAGCCTCAAAATCGATTCATAATATCGAAGATGATGAAGATGATGAGCAACCAACAATAACGAAATAAAAGGAAACTGTCTGAGCTCAAATCTCCATTATTTGCGGTGCATTATATAAAATTGGACGACTTTGCCTCCGGTCCCAGTCATTTCTTGGCCAAGTGCAACTATTGCGAGAAATCTTACAAGTTTAGAAAAGGAGGAAGTTATGGGACACTAAATAACCATATACAAAAACAACATCCCGACCAAAGTGGCATAGACTCTAATCAAACCCAACTCCGAGGCACGGCGACATCGTGTAATGCCACAAATCAAGGTACTGGTTCTTTATTTAAATTTAGTCCAATTACCGCTAAAAAGCATTAGCTAGATTTGTTTGTGGTA
Organism: Orobanche coerulescens; assembly: GCA_033398695.1. NCBI lineage: Eukaryota > Viridiplantae > Streptophyta > Magnoliopsida > Lamiales > Orobanchaceae > Orobanche > Orobanche coerulescens. The sequence continues at coordinate 39,756,845 of CM065811.1, forward strand.
AATCTCTTTCTTTTAACTTTGCCAACGACCAAATGTATGAAAATTTTACTCAACTAAATTTTGATCCCGCTAGTAAAAAGTTTCACGCTCTACCATAACTCGTGATGTTAGAAATACTACTAGTGAGACAAAATTAATTTTAGTTTATATGTTTTTAAAATTAGATCATAAAGTTTGTATATGCTCCGATGCTTGGAGTCATCATTTGCAACTAAATTCATATATGAAAATTACTTGTATTTGGATTGATGATTCTTGGACTATGCAAAAATATCTAATTGGTTTTAGAGAGTTTAATACCGCACATACCGCCCAAATTATTTCGCATAAAATTCATACAATTTTATCTGAATATAATTTAGTAAAAAAAAAATTTATGTTCTTTTGATAATGCTAGCTCCAATACAACTAGTTTAGAATAACTTATTTCAGTATGTGGGTCATATATTGGTGGTAAGTTTGTTCATGTTAGGTGCATTTGTCATTTTCTTAATTTATGTGTTCAAGATGGTTTAGTTGTTTTACGAGAAGCATGTGCTCCTATTCGTGAAGGAATAATATTTTTAATTAGACATTCTTCTCTTTGTAAAAATGGAGATATTACCTAAAAATAATATGCATCCAATTTTTTTCAAAAGATGTGTCAAATCGTTGGAATCCTACTTACAATTTGCTAAATGATAGTTATCAATATTGTATTGTATTGTGTAATTTTAATAATGAAGAACAAGTACCCGTTTGCTTATTGCCAAGTCAATGGGATAAGTGCTCTAGTTTAATAGCACTTTTAAAAATTTTCAAAGAGGCAATTCATTGTTTGTCTATTATCCCACTTCTACACTTGTTGTTGAACATTGTATTACAATTGTACTTGTATTCAAGTCTTTAATTAAAGTTCCCGATTTATTTGACTACATTAAAGAAATGAGAGACAAATGGATAAAATATTGCACCATAGTTGCTAAACTTTTAGATCCTAAAGTTAGAGAGGAAAATTTACTAAAATTACTTACAATTTACTATAATACTTTATTTCATATTCCTATTCCTAATTTTATTTCTCCAAATCCTAGCGACATTGTTTAAAGTGCAAAAAATTATTTATCTGATCTCTATCGCGAATATGCTTGTAGTTATAATGATAGTCTTGATCTTTGGACGGGTTCTTCTTCTTCTGTTCACATTCCTTCTAGTGGTAGTACTATATCTTCATTTGGTTTTGCTATTCCAGATCTTGGTAAGTGGAATTGCCTATCAAGAAGATTTATCGTGAAAACGAACAAGGTACCAAAGTAACGCATATCAAGAACTTGAAAGTTATATAACTACTTTTGATTTTGGAGCTTTGGAACGTGGACCGGATGATAATAACATCTTCTTAAGTGGTGGGTGAAAAGGTTTACAATATTTCCTGTAGTTGCCACGATCGCAAAGGATACTAGCAGTCCCTGCCTCAACAATTTCTGCTAAACAAGCCTTCAGTGTGGGAGGATACATTCTGGATGAACGACGATCTCGATTGACGCCTCAAAATCTTGAAGATCAAGCATTATTGAATGATTGGGTGAAGACCGAGTTACGCTAACAAGAACCAAATTATAATGGACAAGAAGATAGCGACACAATGATACCGGATCTAGCAATGATTCAGTTGACTTGGATGATTGAACCATCTCCTCTCCGCCTTCGCTCCCTAAGGTAAGCATAAGGTAGGTGAACTAGGAGGACTTTGATCCCTAAGGTAAGGGGATACGTAGGCAACTTAATCCAAATATTCAAAGTTTTTTTTTCCCACACACGCACACGAGGGAGATCGTCCCTTGTCCTGAGTACCCCCAAAAGGCTTGACCTCACCCCCGATTTAAAGGTAAGTATTCTAGCATGAACTGTTCGTCTCATTGTCCCCCGCTTGGGTTACAGGCCCGCGCTTACTGTGCCCAGTTCTGGGTTAATTGTTTCATCCCCGGACATTGCCTTAAGGGTTCCAGTTGTTCCCTCAATCCAAATATTCAAAGTTGAAATTCTTAATTTTAACTTTAAAATTTTGAATTAAGCTCAAGTCCATTTCCCCCCTTTCCCCCAAAATTTAAAAATGAACTTCGAGGACTTTGACTTTGATTCCTAAATTCTAGAGTTACGGATATCGGAGACGCAGACGCTTAATTCAAATATTTAAAATTAAAAATTTCAGTGTTAAATACTTGAATTAAGCTTAAGTCCAATTTTACTCCATATTTTATTATTCGAATTGAAATGTTAAAAATTCAATTAAATTTAGAAGAAAAAAAACCGTGAACCGCCATAAGACGGTTCGGTCCCGTTCTAATTTTCGGCCAATCGAAACCGCCGATTCTGAACGGTTTAGGGATGGCAAAAAAACTCGTGGATCCGGGTACCCGGCGGATTTTATCCGTTCGGGTCCAATTTGGGTCTTGAATTTCGGGTCCGGGTCCGGACCGAGTAGCCAAAAAAAATTGGTTTTCACAGGTCGGGTCCGGGTAGTATAATATCCAGGCCCGTAGGACCCGGACCCGCAATATTAATATAAAGAATTATATATATGATGTTATAACGTCATTGGGCATTACAAAGTGTAGTGAATTGGATTTTAAGGTGTAGCAGAGAGAGAAATGGGGTTGTCCTTCACCAAGCTTTTCAGCCGGCTATTTGCCAAGAAAGAAATGCGTATTCTTATGGTGGGTCTCGATGCTGCTGGTAAGACCACCATATTGTACAAACTCAAGCTGGGAGAGATTGTGACAACCATTCCTACAATTGGTAATTTTTTTATGTAATTATGGTGCTGTAACATTTCTGCTGTCCACTAGGTACATACTGCTTTCTTGTTTAACACATTAATTTGGATGACACGTGGTTTAACTTTTCACTGTTTAACCCTTTGAAAAAGAATATTTGTTGCAATATGTAGTATAGGTTTATGAAATATCACATTACCATTCAATTGTCAGCACTGCAAGTCCGTAAGCCCCTTATTATTTTACTGATAATTTCTTGTCCTGTTTTCTGTATGTTGATATTTGTGGATCTCAAAATGACACTAAGATTTTAAGTTAATTGAAGTAATTTGATATTGTGGGTTTCACTAAGTATTTTCTCTCCTATCTTCTGTATATTTATACTTTCTTTATTGTGATATTTGAAGTATAATATCATTTTGTACTCACCAAGTCATTCACATACAATGATGCATATGATATTCGCTTGCTAATGTTGAAAGTTATTGGCATTTCATCCAGGGTTCAACGTGGAGACTGTGGAATACAAGAACATTAGCTTCACTGTTTGGGATGTCGGTGGTCAAGACAAGGTATAAAATGTCAATAAATCTGCTTTTTTTTTTTTTTTTTGTAAGTAGTGGCCACCCTATATTGAGTTAACTGGTTTATTCATCTGATAGCTTTATGCAACTAGAAAGAATGGGTCCATTAACTTGTAGATTTGTTCATCTCGTGTGTTTGAGCTTCATTTTTAGGTCATTTATTTGTGTTTCAAGCTTTTCTGCTGTTCTGTGTTGTAACAGATTGGTAATTGGTCCATGTCCTCTTTGAGTGGTGTCTTCTGTAATAACAAAGCATCATATTTATAACATTAGTAAAAATGTAGTGTACTTTAGGTTTAACATAATGATAGTGTGATATATAGCTTATGTTTCTGTGATTATGTTATTTCTGAAATTTTTCTTTGTGATGAAATAGTGTCAAATACATTTTATGATATAGTGATCACTCCTTGTGGAATGGCCTTCAGTAAACACACCGTTAGATGCAGTGGGAGATTTTCCAGTGATAATTCTCTAATCAAGTTAATCTCAAGCTAAGGTTAGACAAAACCAATCAATGAGTAGTGAACTTAATAAAAAATGTGAGAAGAGGGTATATAATATTATTAGGTGGATTAAGTGACTGACCAAATGATAAAGTAATTCTAGCACGTGACACGGATGGGTTATATCCTCCACTTACACGAGGGCTTCTAATAAGCCCCTGCATGACCTAGTTGGGTACATCTCAGAGGTTTAATATGATATGTGCTGCTATTTACTTGATAAAAGAGTCCAGGGGCATAACAGCATCTTTTGCATTTCCAAAGGTTCTGAATGCTGTACAAAATATTGCCTTTGACTTGTGTTGGGGTCCCCCCCCCCCATGCACTTCTTGCTTGCTTGTTTTTCGCCAAGTTATTTTATTAGCATCTAGTACATGCTATTTTTAATATCGAATTTAGGCTTTACTTACCACACTATTTTTTTTCATCTTTGTTTAAACCAGAGCACTCATTGATGTATGTATGCCATTTTCTATTCTTTTCTATTCCTGACAATATATATATATATATAAAATATATATATATGCTGTTTTATATTTACCTAAAATTTCAGCTTGCTCTTCTTTTGTTGTCATAAGCTGGCATCTGACTGTACCTATTTCATCGTAGATCCGACCATTATGGAGGCATTACTTTCAGAACACTCAAGGGCTGATCTTTGTGGTTGATAGTAATGATCGAGATCGTGTTGTAGAGGCTAGGGATGAGCTGCACAGGATGTTGTATGATGTATAATCAAATTTTTTGCATGACATTCTTTTTTTTTTGTCCTCGGGCATGTTAAAGTTGGTTGCTGGATTTTTAAATGCACATCTCGATTGAATATTCGTATATTCAATATGGCTTGATTTGATACTCCCATATAGGATGAACTGAGGGATGCAGTGCTTCTTGTATTTGCCAACAAACAAGATCTTCCAAATGCTATGAATGACGCTGAGATAACGGACAAGCTTGGACTTCACTCTCTCCGCCAACGCCATTGGTACTCTCTCTCTCTCTCTCTCTCTCTCTCTCTCTCTCCCTCCCTCCCTCCCTCCCCACCCTCCTCCCCCCCCCACCCTTCCTCCCTGCTCCTCTCCCTCTCCCTCAAATAGCGGGAAATTCCTACCTCATTTGGACGTCAGCAGAGATTCAATCACAAAGCAAGCGGACTCCAAAGTTAAGTGGGTCCTATCTTCCCTCATGGGCGGCGGGGGCTCCTTACCTCGATATTACATTCTTTTTTATTTCACGAGTCTGCCACTGGAGGTCGTAACTGGATTAGTGACGAATCGCAGCGATGCTGAATCCCCTGATAAAAGTAGGGCGGTCAAAAATCGGGTTTTTTTTTTGTTTTGCAGGAACCGAACCCGAACCAAATTGTGTATTTCGGGTTCAGTTCCATATTTTTTTTCATTCGGAACCGAACACAACCCGAACCGAAATTTTCGGTTCGGTTCCGATAATATTTCGGTTTTATTTTTTTCATGTCTATATGAATCTATCCATCCGTTTCAATCTAAAAAATTCAATTTTAAACAACAATAGTCTCAAAAACAAAGCTTGACTCCAATTTAAATTTCTAAACAACAATAATTCAATTAAAAACAAGATAGTGAAGATACAATATTGAAAGTTTAATTGATACAATCAAAATATCAAACAAAATGAAGCAACAAAAGAGTAACTTGAACTTCAATAAATTAAGTAAGACGGTATACTTCTAGGATTTTTTTTATTTTTCTTTATAAATTAACTAATGTTAATAAAAAAAGGTAAATAGGTAACTTTGGGTTTTTGTGAATTTTTTTTTGCAGGAACCGAACCCGAACCGAATTTCTAAATTCGGGTTCGGTTCCAAAAAAATAAATAATTTCAACACCCAAAAAACGAACCGAACCGAAAATTTTGGTTCGATTCCGGTCGGTTCTACGGGTTTCGGGTTGAAAATTCCCAACCCTAGATAAAAGCATATCAGCCTGATGAGCTACCCGAAGCAATTGCTCTCCCTCTCCCTCTCCCTCTCTCTCTCTCTATCTCTCTCTCCCCTCATGTTTTTGTATTACCAAAATTTTTGGAGGAATATAAGGGAGGAGGGAGTGGTCACCTAGTACTATCCAATAAAAATCTTCCAACTCAAAACTACTCAATTTTACCCTAACACTACCCTAAGTGGAGGGAGTGGTCACCTAGTACCCGATTTTTTTTTTCATACATAAAATCACATACAATATTTAAAATAAAAACATACCATTTCATTAAAAAAAAAAACATTACATAATACTTAAAAAAAACTACAACTTAAAAATTGATACTACAACTTAAAAAAAAACATTACATAAGTTGAAATTAAAACAAGTTGAAACTACAACTTAAAAATTGCAAGCCCATCCGTGTTTGGCCGCAATTTCACGTTTTTGGTTAACAAGGAATTCCAACATAGCGGGATCGCGAATGTGATCATGCGGCTCCAAAAAAAACTTCATCTCCCGTTGTGCATTCTTGAACTTCGCCCCCTCGATTTGTGAAGCCAACAATTGTTTTGCCAAAGCATCCTTCTCGCGTTTTTCTTTCAAATATTGTCTTCTTTTGTGTGTAGGAGTTGATTTCATCCGCAATACTTGAGATCGACGAGGATGCGCATTGCTTCTTTTTCATCTTTCTTGATGAAAGTGGAGGGTTGGGGTCTTCATTCATGTCAGGAACGGTGTTGCTTGCCGATTCATACTCCCCCGACTTCCTTTTTGAAGAGTTGCTTGTCGCACCGGCAATATCTTGAAAACATTCTTGCTCCGTCCATTTGTCATGACCTCTGACAACCTCCCACGCCAAGGTATGAGTAAATTGTCTTTTTTTTGCTGTATAGTAATCGGACTCAGCTTGCCTCACCACGTCCAAGTCGTTGCACCCACTAGCCTTAGCACGTTTCTACATTATATACAAAATAAAAAATATAGATTATGTAAAATAAAAAATATAGATTACGTAAAATAAAAAGTATAGTTTGTACCGTTTGGAGGTAGTAGCCGTTGAAAATACCCATGGCCGTGTTCATTGTTTTCCACTTGGTATTCAACGAATGAAAAATTCATGAACTCGAACCCATAGTTCCCTCGTAATGCTTGAGAATCCGTTTCCAAAAACCGTCGGACTTTTGTTCATTACCGACAACACCACATTCGGAGATCTGAATCCATGCTTTCGCCAAAGCCTCCTCTTGTGCCGGCGACCAAAGTTCACGGGGCCTCCTCCCCCCGAATGCTTTTTTCTTCCCTCTCGGATCGACTTCTTGAACTTCCTCATCTTCGTCTTCTTCGTTTGGTAGTGGTTGTGTTTCGGGTACGTACTCTACGTCTTCATCAATGTTTTCGAACGGGGAGAACTCGCTTGTAGTAGTGATGTTGTAGTGTTGAAGATTCATTTGAGGAGGACCCATATTATATTGGTAAAATGGATGTGGAGATGAGGGTTGTGGAACGTAAAATTGATTCGGGGATGCTTGAGAATAAAATTGGCTAAATCCTAACGGAGTTTGTTGTGGTTGCGAGGTGGAAGTTTTTTTACCTCTTCTTGGATCCATGGTTTTGTGTTTTTGAAAGATTAGTGTGTGTTTTTATTTGTGTTTTGTGTGTTTTTATTTTGAAAAATGAGTTGAAAAGGTTTGGTTTTAAAGAGAATTTTTTTTTTTGTATTTAATGAAAATAGCCGTTCAACGGCCGTTTTTTTTCAAAAACAAACCCCTTCACCGCTCGGCTTCAGAAGCCGAAATTGAAGCCCGATCGCCTTACCCGATGCGCCGGCGGCGGTGTTACCGCTCGGGTAAGGGTACCCGATTTCCTTAACCGAGCCCCACTCCCTCCCCCTAAGGGTGTTTTTTGTCCACCTATCTTTCCATCTTCCATTGTCAGTAATTAAAAAATGGCATTTGGTGCAGGTATATCCAGAGCACGTGTGCTACGTCTGGGGAAGGGCTGTACGAGGGGCTCGACTGGCTCTCCAACAACGTTGCTAACAAGGTAGGGATCTTCATTTGTCGTCTGTCCTCTAGTCTGATTGTGCTGACTGAGCGGTCCTTTTACCCCATTGCCAGTTTTAATTTGTTTGTATTCTCTGCAGTCTTCAAATTTAGCTATCTTCTATTAGATCTGTATGTAGATCGTGATTCACTTTTGTAATTTCAGCAACCATCCCTTGTATACTATTTTTATCACACTTGGCAATTAATTAGGTTATTAATAGTTTATTATTTAATTAAATTTGTTTTCTATTCCAACTTATATCTGACATGTCTTTTTTAAATTAAAATATTTCTTTCGAATAAATAGTCTTCCATATCAATATTATAATTCAATTAAAATCATTCTCAATTCCAATTACTATTCTGTATGTTTTTTTTTTCAAATTAAAGATTTTTTTTCAAATTAATATTTTTTTGGTATCAATTTTATGAATTTAAATTAAATATATGAGACATGTAATTATAAGACTTATCTTTATAGTTTTTACTTTTTTCAAATAACAATCAACTTTTACAAATAAATATTTTTATATATTATTTTGTATGAATTTAAATAAAGTTTTATTAAGGTGTGTAAATTATTAAGATTTATTTCTAAAGATTTTATTTTTTTCAGATGTATATTATTCATTTCAAATAAATATTTTTCCATATCAATATTTGTGAATTGAAATTAATTTTTTGTATCAGCCGCGTAAATTATTAAGATTTATCTCTAAAATTTTATTTTTTATCCGTGGAGCGAGTTTGTGTTCATTTTCTATTCGCCTTGCATCACCCGGTACCGTCCATGGTACACCCCCACGTAGTGCATCCCCTGCCGGATGCACTACACGGGGTCTCTCCAGTGGCGGATCCACTGCAGGGCAAGAGGGGTCATCCGACCCCTTGAAAAAAAAATCTTTTTTTATATATTATATTATAATAATATATAAAAAAATTAAAAGCCCAACCCAAGCCAATAACCTATTAAGCCCAAATGTCCTAAACATAATTAATTGTGGAAGAAAAAAAAACATGGGACTGCTGGGATTGGGACTGAGATTTAGTTATTTTGTTTATCTTGTGTTTGTTTTGTGGCTTGATGAATTGTCTAAGGATTAAGGGATATCATGTTCAGATTTATGAAATTTTCTAGGTTAGAACCGTCAGGTTCTAAATCGATTTTGTGCAATTTTGAAGCAATTTGCATCAGCTTTTCATAAAAATGATAATGTTTATCTTTTGACTATTATCTCTTTTGTTGGAATTTTTTGATTTTTTTATCTTGCCCCCTTGATCATGTAATCCTGGATCCGCCACTGGATCTCTCCATGGACGGAACCTGCATCACCCCTGCGTCATCCCGCCTTACACTGCGTCTAACAGACAAAAATACTTACAAAAAATATATCAACACTGTACACACAGTTACCCGACCTATCATGCCCCGCAAAATAGTAGTGTTGTTCATTTTTGAATTATTGATAAGGATTCGTCCTACATATTTTGTAATTGAAGTGTTTCAAATCAAAATTGGTACACCTCTTTTGAGAACAAATTGTCTTTAAGTGCCGAAGCATGGTCTGTTTAGAAATAATGATAATAAGAGTCGAAATTAAAAGGTACCGAATGTTGGATTATATATTTTAAAAAACCAATATTCATTAGGGATGAGATTTACGTTGTGATATCAGAAGTAAATATAAATAAGTGTTCGATAGTATCTGCATGAAAAAGAAAGAAATTTTGTAAAATCTTAAATATCATGGTAATGAAGTGTTTTATAAAAATAATATAAACTTTTTATACAAATAATACTTTGTATCTTATTATTGAAAAATATTGTGCAAAAGTAGTACACATATAATGTTCGAATATGTTCGAGATAGTTTCATTATTAAATATTTAATAATTTTTATGGTTAAAAGCATCATCTTGTAGATGACTCCACGGGCTCTGCCCTAGTTTTACTATAATTGCTAGTAAAATTTGAATGTTTGATGTCATTGGAATGATTCCTGAACGAGAAAAGTATCAAATTGGTCCTGTATGTGGGATCAATTGGCAAAAAAAAAAGTCTCGTCTGCCTCCGGCGGACCAAAAAACCCATATCTCCCCCTTTCTTTCGCCAATTTAGTCCCCGTCGCCGGGCGGAGTATTTTCCGGCCATCGGAGCTGACGTGGACGATACGTGGCAAAAATAGTGGGTCCGCCTAAGACAAACGGGGCTTTTTGGCCAATTGGTCCCACATACGGGACCAATTTGATAATTTTCTCATTATATATATATATATGTGTGTGTGTGTGTGTGTGTGGAAAAGTCAATATGGCTGTCATGTATGTAACATTAGGTATAGAACTTCCAATACTGCGTCGTTTTGAGTTAAAACTACATAGTTTAGATACAAATATTGAATTCTAAATATAGTTGTTTCCTACCTTTACTCTGGTTATCTCGAATCCTCACCATATTCCTCGATTACATCTTCAGAAAAATTGGTTTCCTATTTTTACTCTTACTTTGACTTTGTTGTTACATCTTAGTCATTTGCTCATTTTACATCCTACTACTGACATGTGTAATTTTGGTGTTATAAATATCGATGCATGATGGATATTACAAAAAAAAATATATAACTCTCATAAAGACAACGGAAATATGTATCGATATATGACAGTGATATTAGGTTGTTTCTTATTTGTTGGAAATGAACCAAAATTACCCATGTTATGTTAGCGAATTAATACATAAATTAAGAAAACGATGATAGGAGGACTAGATTAAATGAATAAAAAATTGTTTTAAATCAAATTTAATTTGAAACTATGTAGTTTTGATGGGTTCTATACGTAAGTTTACATACATGACAACCACATATTCACTAACCCATATATATATATATATACACACACACATTTATTTATCAATAAATGTGTTAGTGAACGATGTGGCTATTAAGGAGAGGTGGAATAAGTATTTTTTTGAGCTTTTCAATGAGGCTAGGGGAAGCGACCCGGTGGTGCAAGGAGTTAGTCTTTCTTCTGCTCGTTCGTCTAGTTCCTGTGAGCGCATCAGCAAGGAGGAAGTAAAGGGTGCCCTTTTTAAAATGGGTAGAGCTAAGGCTGTAGGTTCGGATCAGATCCCTATTGAGGTGTGGCTTTGTCTGGGGGAAGTTAGTGTTCAGTGGCTAGTAGAGTTGTTCAACATCCTTCTCAGAGGTTCTAAGATGCCGACGGAGTGGATGCGTAGTATTGTTGTGCCGTTTTTCAAGAATAAAGGCGATGCTCAGAGTTGTAGTAACTATAGGGGTATTAAACTCCTCAGTCATACTATGAAACTTTGGGAGAGTAGTGGAATGCAGGGTTAGAAGAGAAGTTGAGATCTCTGAGAACCAATATGGCTTCATGTCGGGGAGGTCCACGACTGAGGCCATTCATCTCGTCAGACGCCTTATGTAGAAGTTTAGAGAGCGGCGTAAGGACCTCCATATGGTGTTCATTGATTTAGAGAAGGCTTATGATAGCATTACGCGCGATGTTATTTGGAGGAGCCTAGAAGAGAGGAGGGTGTCGTTGCCGTTCGTTAGGGCGATTCAAGACATGTACTTCCAAGCTAGGACTTGCGTTAGGACCCCAGTTGGTGACACCCAGTATTTTCCGGTTGAGATAGAACTTCACCAGGGGTCGGCGCTAAGCCCTCTTCTCTTCGCTCTAATCCTTGACGTCATTTCGGGGGGGATCCAGGATGGCGTCCTGTGGTGCATGCTTTTTGCTGACGACATTGTGTTAGTGGCGGAGTCGAGGATAGAGGTGAACGCGAAGTTGGAGCTATGGAGGTCTAAGTTAGAATCCCAGGGTTTGCGTGTGAGCCGGTCTAAGACCGAGTATCTCTGGTGTAACTTTAGTGGTGAGGCCAACGAGGAAGTAGTAGAGGTAATGATTGCGGATCAGATCGTACCCCGTACAAATAAGTTCAAGTATCTGGGTTCGATCATTCAGAAGGAAGGTGAGTGTGAAGAGGATGTCACTCATCGTATCAAGGCGGGGTGGCTAAGGTGGAGAGCAGCGACTGGGGTCCTGTCCGACAAGAAAGTCCCACTTAAGTTGAAGGGTAAATTCTATAGAACGGCAATCAGACCTGCGATGTTGTATGTATCAGAATGTTGGGCGATGAAGAAGTCGCTTGAGAGCAAGTTGGAAGTGGCTGAAATGAGAATGTTATATTGGTCGTGTGGTCGTACATTGTTCGATAGAATCTCAAACGGGGTTTTCAGGAACGCGCTTGGAGTGGCGCCTATTTCAGCGAAAGTTAGGGAAGGGAGATTGAGATGGTTTGGCCACGTCCGCAGGAGGCAGGCTTCTGCCCCGGTGAGGAGGGTCGAGAGTTTATTGGTTGCCGGGGAGAGGAGGAGAGGCAGACCGAGGAGGACGTGGGAGGAGCAGCTGAGATTAGATTTGAAGGCCTTAAACCTTTCTGAGACCATGACGGTTGATAGGTGCTCGTGGAGGCGCCAGATCAGAGTGGTTGATGATTTTGTAGGGAGCGGTGCTGTAGTTGAGAGCGTCAGGGTTGGGTTGTCTCGGTTAGCTTTGACCTAGAGCATTACACTTTTTACTTTTACTGTATATTTGATCCCCCTGCCTTTTGCGTGCGATGTATTTTTTTACAGGGAGCTGTGCGCAGAGTCAACCTCTCTTCGGTTAGAGCAGCGTTCATCGAGAGTGCAGTGTTAGGCGTATTTTTATACGCTTATTTATCATTATCTTGTATTATTTTGGCGAGTAAATTTGCATAAATGAACTTTTAATGCCTTATTCTTGTATGTTTGACAGGAGATTGGAGTCCGGAAGCTAAAACGAGGCAAAACGGGCGAAAACGGCGAATTTTAGCCGTGGGCCGCGGCACAAGGCAAGTGAGCCGCGGCACACGAAGAGGACCAGCAGACACAGAGCAAACTGTACTCTGTGTCGCGGCACAGACCAGGTGAGCCGCGGCCCAGAAGTAATAAACAGCGCCCAGGTTTTTAATCTGCGCCCCGTGAGCCGCGGCACAGGTTAAGTGAGCCGCGGCACACGGGGCGGTTTTGGTGTACTCCGCGCGGGTTTGGGCCGTTTTGAAGCCAGTTCTCGACCTAATCACACGGACGCGATTTGGAGGCTGCTGGGAGCTATAAATAAGGGTTTAATGCCATAATTAATCATCTTTGATCTTTTGGGAGAGCCTTCGGAAGATCGATAAATCTTGGAGGAGGAAAGCAGAAGACATCAAGAGCAGAGGGCGGAAGCCAGAAGAACGGAGGAATCCGAGCTCTTCATCTGCGTTTGATTTTCATGCTTTCATTCATTATTTCTGTATTTTTATCTTTAAGTATGTCAGGCTAAAACCCTGTTCTAGGATTTTGATGAAACCTAAGTTTTGACTGATTTGCTTTAGATTATCTATATAATTCCCTTTTTGTTGAGTTTTCCCAATCGATTTTAATGCTTTCAATTGTCTGGCCAATAATTGGATTGTTTTAATTACCTTACTCCAATCGGGAGAGGAGAGTTGGTGAGGAACTATTGGTGAGGACCGTTTTATCTTGTGAGATAGGAATATACTCATAGGAACTACGTGGCCTTTTGGAGATTTTGTGCTTTTTGCCTATTGACGAATTAATTCACCTAGGGATAGAGTGCGTTATTCGCCTTTAGAAAAATCTACTGACCTCGGGAGAGGCGGTAGAGTATATTAGCAATCTCCGCCTTCAATAAATTGGGGAAATCATTAACTTCAGATAATCGAGAGTAAATTCGGATAAACCAAGGTGGATTCAGAATCCTAGACTTTTTCATTAATTGATTTTCTGTCTTCAAGCGATCGTTTTTCTGTTTATTTTTAATTTTATTTAATTATTAATTGCAACTCAAATTTCGACCGTTCAAATAAAATTAGAATACATAAAAATTGGTACTTATTGATTCAGTCCTCGTGGGAATGATACTCACTCATCACTTTATTACTTGTAAACGATAACGTGCACTTGCGTTAACGAAATATCGCAATAAGTTTTTGGCGCCGTTGCCGGGGACTGAATTTTTACTAATATCGATTTCAGTATTTCTAGTCTTAGTTTGAACATTTTTATTGTTTTTTGTGTTATTTTATTTGTTTGTTTTTCCTTTCAGGATTGTTCGGTTAGTGCATGAGAAAATTCGGTAACGAAGGCCTACTACCTTTGGATACCGCACTCGAACGCACTCTTCGGAGAAACAAAAAGGAGAAACGAGAGCTACCGACGAAAGTCACTATGGCCGATAATACCGGAAATCACGAAGCGGAAAACCCCATGGTGCAAGCTCAACCGGCACTAGCACTTCGAGATTATGCTATGCCGTGCGAACTTTTTGGGGATTCGGCGTCCCACCATCCAGGCGAACAACTTCGAAATCAAGCCTGCAATTATTCAGATGGTACAATCGAGCCAGTTTTGTGGTCTACCGAACGATGACCCCAACGCACACATCGCGTCTTTTCTCGAGATTTGTGATACGTTCAAAAACAATGGTGTCACCGATGATGCCATCCGTCTAAGGCTTTTCCCTTTCTCTTTGAGGGACAAAGAAAAATTTTGGTTGAACTCTTTACCGCCGGGCTCGATAACGACATGAGCAGAATTAGCGCAAACCTTCCTTGCTAAATTCTTCCCACCATCGAAGACAGCGAGGTTACGGAACGAGATCACTACGTTTGGTCAATTTGATATGGAGTTGCTTCACGAGGCGTGGGAGCGATACAAGGATTTACTGAGGAGATGCCCACATCACGGCTTACCGGATTGGCTCCAAATTCAGACGTTCTATAATGGATTGAGTGCCTCTACACGCACTCTCGTGGATGCAGCCGCTGGAGGAGCCTTGATGGGAAAAACAATGGCTGAAGCACATTCTTTGTTGGAAGCTATGGCCGCAAATGCATATCAATGGCCGTCCGAACGAGTAAATCCGAAGCGAGTCATGGAAATCTCGAATAATGATCCGATCTCTACACTTTCAGCTCAAGTCGCCGGTTTGACGCAACAACTTCAAGCCTTTTCGCATGCTCCTTCCCCCGTTACCATTGAATCTTGTAATTGGTGTAACGGATCTCACCCTAGTGCAGAGTGCCAAGTCGGAAACCCTTTCGAGCAGCCCCCAATTGAACAAGCTCAGTTCGTAGGAAACGGGAATCGACAAAACAATCCGTACTCCAACACGTATTATCCGGGATGGCGTAATCATCCTAACTTCTCCTGGAGAAACGGACAAAACTCGAACCAGCCTCCGTTCGCTCAACACCAACAGCAACCTCCTCCTCCTCCAAAAGTTTCTCTAGAGGAAGCCATTGCGAAATTGGCAGCGAATACGAGTCAGTTTATGACCCGTACGGAAGCAACATTGCAAAACCATTCCGCTTCCATTCGCAACTTGGAAGTCCAACTGAGCCAGATAGCAAATGTATTAACAGCCCGCCCGGAAGGTGCTTTGCCAAGTACGACTGAAACGAACCCTAGAGAGAGTGTCAATGCTATCGGTTTGAGAAGTGGTAAGAAATTGTGCGAGCAGCCTGAGCAGAGCGAAAAGATAAGTGAGGAAGGGGAGAAGAAAAATTCAGTGACGGAGGAATCACAAGATTGGAGACCCTCGATACTATTTCCGGACAATCCCAAGGCATATGTACCACCCGTCCCGTTTCTGCAGCGATTACATCAGAAAAAGGTGGACCAGCAATTCTCAAAGTTCCTCGACGTCTTTAAGAAGCTGCACATTAACATCCCATTTGCCGACGCCTTGGAACAAATGCCAAGTTACGCGAAATTCATGAAAGAAATTTTGTCAAAGAAAAGAAAACTCGAGGAGTTTGAGACAGTCGCATTGACAGAGGAGTGCAGCGCTATTCTTCAGAAAAAGCTTCCGCCAAAATTGAAAGATCCGGGAAGTTTTAATATACATTGCACGATAGGAAATCTGACTTTTGAGAGAGCATTATGTGATCTCGGGGCAAGTATTAATCTGATTCCTCTTTCTATTTTCAAAAAGCTTGGAATCGGAGAAGCGAAACCAACGACTGTCTCTCTGCAATTAGCCGATAGATCGATTAAGTATCCCAGGGGAGTGATAGAGGATGTCTTAGTGAAAGTCGACAAGTTCATCTTTCCGGCCGATTTCATTGTGCTGGACATGGAGGAAGATCACGACATCCCAATTATCTTGGGAAGACCATTTTTGGCAACCGGACGAACTTTAATCGACGTGGAAAAGGGGGAACTAACTCTAAGGGTTCAAGACGAGCATGTCACTTTTCAAGTATTTAAATCCTTTCCATGTCCGGGTGGTGTTGAGAAGAGCTCGCAAATTGAAAGTGTGGATACCGCTGCGAAAGACACACACCGGAAGTATCGTCGGTCGAAAAAGTCAGAATCTGTTTCAGATGCCCCGACACCTAATAAAGAGCAAGTCGCGTGTATTAGACATTTGAATATGTCGCCATCCGTCCAGCCACAAGCAAAAACGTCTCATTCTGTCCTAAGTTCGTTCGTGAAAGAGGAAAATAAGTCGGACGTAAAACGGAGGCTAAATCATGAGAAAAATGGGTGCTTCGGAAAGTTGTTTATATCGAAACCTTTTCGCAAACAACATTTGGTGTCCGAACCGAAAATTGAATCGTTAAAGACCAATGGTCAAAATTTTAAAACACATATTAACGGTTCGATGAACGGGGCGGAGTCTAAATGGAGTTTGAGAAAAGCGAACTGATTTTTAATAGGTCCGGCTGAAGACTATAAACTTAGCGCTTCTCAGGAGGCAACCCGAGTTTTAGTAGTAGATTTTTATGTTTCAGTATTTTCTTGCATTTTTTATTATTTATTTTTCATCATTTTTGCTTATCCCTCTCGTTCTTGACGTGTTCCTTTTAAAATTTTGTGCAGAAAAAGTCCAGTGAAAAATTTATGCCTGAGCCGCGGCACACACAAATCGAATCAGAAGGCTGAACATTCTGTACTTTGTGCCGCGGCACAACTTTACTGAGCCGCGGCACACATGACTCCTGAGCCGCGGCACGTTGCTGCTGAGCCGCGGCACACAAGATGCACCAGACATGCCCAGGACTCTGTACTCTGTGCCGCAGCATAGACCAAGTAAGTCGCGGCACAATAACACTACTGAGCCGCGGCACACGACGAAACGAAACAGCAGGTAAAAGAGACTGTACTATGTGCCGCGGCTCACTTAAGATGTGCCGCGGCACACCGTGCGGAATTTGAACAACCTAGGTAGCTTATAACACGCATTCGGCCAGCACCCCAGGACTCGCTATGGCTAGAACAAAGAAGCTCAGCAAAAGGGCCAGGACTCAGACGTCCCCTACACGAGGGAAAACTTCTCATAGTCGAGCCGAGTCGGAGGCGCATCAATTCTCTGACCCGGAGATCCATAAAATCTTCAACGAGAAGATTCACCCTCGACCTCTGATCCCGGAGAGAGGATTCACCCCAGCCCCCCAGGATGGGGAGCTTCTGACCATGATCGACGAGATGGAGTGGGCCCGTTTTGCTGCACCTCCTGAGCCGGCGGTGATATCTATTGTGCAGGAGTTCTATGCGAGCGCTTTATTGAAGCATATTAGGGCGGGGCAGACGTTACAGCATCTAGACACTCGGACTCAGGTCGTAGTCTGAGGCATTACGGTGGATTTTTCTGTAGCTGCTATTCGGAGGTTATTTGAGCTGTCGGTGGTTGATGAGACGGCTTATGCGCGAGTTATGGATAGCCTCGCGAAGGAGGCTCTGCTCGAGACTCTTACACAGCCCGACTCCGACTGGGAGCGGCGCGCACCGGCCTCTTCCACCTTCTACTTTAAGAGCTCGCGCCTCAGCCGGTTCGGGCGTGCTTGGCTGTATTTTATCTGCGCTCGTATAGACCCCACCTCGTAGATCCGCACTGTTTTTCTCTCTCGAGCCCGTACACTATATGTTATCACCTCTGGGCTGCGATTCGATGTGGCTCCTCTCTTGGTCCGATCTATATTCTAGTGTATTCAGGGAGGGGCCAAGACGGGGCTGAAGCACCCCTCTCTCATTTGTGCTCTTTGCCGGCAGTCGGGGATGACGTGGTCGGACGACGAGCCGATGCTAGCTCCCCAGGGCCCGATTGATCACTGCATCATTTCGCATTTCGACCACTGGGGAGGAGCACCGGCGCACGCTCAGGGGCGAGGATTTTTACTTGATGAGGCCCACGAAGGGTCCCCCGAGCCTCTTCACGACACAGCAGCAGATGTTGCCCTCGCCGCCCGACAGAGAGCACTTGCAGGCTATGTTCGACGGGCTGAGAGAGGAGATGAGGAGAGAGAGAGAGAGGAGATGAGGAGAGAGAGAGGGAGACCATCATTGCTGCCGTCCGAGATGAGATGCGAGAGCAGGCCCGCCGGGCCAATCGGCGTGAGACGAGGCATCTGGCAGCGAGGGATGCCTACCACCAGGAGCACCTAGCTGCTTGGACGGCCCACATTATGCACCTGGACGGGCCATTTATTCCACCTGCTCGGGCAGCCACACCACCCTCCTCGCCGGACGACGTCGGCGCCCGTTCGTGAGTTGATTGTAGGGGAGTACTTGACCTTCTTCTATTCTTGCATATTATATTTTGTCCATTGAGGTCAATGTACGTCCTAAGTTTGGGGGAGTTTTACTTTCCGTTGATATACTTATTGCTGTACTTATTCGTTTGCACCTTCATTAGTTCTAGTTATATTTTTGTTGCTAGCCTTGCTTGTCATGATTTTACTCTTATTCATGAATTGTTCGTGCTTTTATTTGTGTGAAACTGATGTTACAACACTGATTTCTCTTTGAAGAAACGGTTGAGTTTTAGTCGAGTTGCAGTCAGTGATATCTGTTTTTGTTAAGTCTTCATTTAGGTCCGAAATTTTTTCGTTTTTGTAGAGATCTTAGCAGATAAGAGAGGAGACATACGTGTTTTAAAATCGCCGTCGATACGCTTGGTTACATTTTTCGCGTAGCTAGTCGGCCAGTAACATTAGTCGTGTTGGCACTTAGATCGAGTTTAGAGTCGGTCAGTTTTTCCCAAAAGTCGAGATATTTTTTGTTCTATGATGGGATGTCTAGTAACCGGGGGTATTCACGTGACCCGTTGTTTACTCTCGCGTAAAACGACGACCCTGATTAGACTAGTGGTTTAGAGATTTCGCTTGTGCCGATGATGGGGAGCCTAGTAACCAGGGGTATTCGCGTGACCTGCCGTTTACTCTCGCGTAAAACAGCGACCTTGAATCGGACATGCGAGAATAGCTATTCGAGTTGTTTCTCCGCTGTGGAAGGAACTTAGTAACTAGAAGCATCCATGTGCCCCATGAGTGTCTTTTACGTCAAACGGTTCCCCAACACATGAGAATGGAGTTCCACCCTAGGATTATCCCGATGAAACATCCCGAGATCCGAACCTAGCGGTCAACTCGAATCATCTTATTGAGCATATATAAGGGAATACTGTCCGAGGGTTATTTTTTTATGAAACTCTTGAAATTTTTTGCCACTAGACTATGGGATTGGGCGAGTTAGCTTGTTTATTTTAACCTTTCATATTGACGGTCGATTAAATTCACAACTTGTTAATCTTTGAGCTGAATTTTCTTCTTGAACGATTGATTAGGACTGAAATTGGTTACTTTGTGGAATCAGTGTCCTGGATATGACTCACTATTACGAATTTTGTATTATTCTTTGAGATTTTCAGTGTAGTATTGATTAGGTTGAGCACTACGAGTTGCACGATTATTCACGATATTCTTTTGTTTAAAATTGATTATTTTTGCTTGAGGACAAGCAAAGGCTCAAGTTTGGGGGTATTTGTTAGGCGTATTTTTATACGCTTATTTATCATTATCTTGTATTATTTTGGCGAGTAAATATGCATAAATGAGCTTTTAATGCCTTATTCTTGTATGTTTGACAGGAGATTGGAGTCCAGAAGCTAAAACGAGGCAAAACGGGCGAAAATGGCGAATTTTGGCCGTGGGCCGCGGCACAAGGCAAGTGAGCCGCGGCACACGAAGAGGACCAGCAGACACAGAGCAAACTGTACTCTGTGTCGCGGCACGTACTGTGTGAGCCGCGCCCGTAAGTAATAAAATGCGCCCGGAGTTTTAATCTGCGCCGTGAGCCGCGGCACAGGTTAAGTGAGCCGCGGCACACGGGGCGGTTTTGGTGTACTCCGCGCGGGTTTGGGCCGTTTTGAAGCCAGTTCTCGACCTAATCACACGGACGCGATTTGGAGGCTGCTGGGAGCTATAAATAAGGGTTTAAGGCCATAATTAATCATCTTTGATCTTTTGGGAGAGCCTTGGGAAGATCGATAAATCTTGGAGGAGGAAAGCAGAAGACATCAAGAGCAGAGGGCGGAAGCCAGAAGAACGGAGGAATCCGAGCTCTTCATCTGCGTTTGATTTTCATGCTTTCATTCATTATTTCTGTATTTTTATCTTTTAGTATGTCAGGCTAAAACCCTGTTCTAGGATTTTGATGAAACCTAAGTTTTGACGGATTTGCTTTAGATTATCTATATAATTCCCTTTTTGTTGAGTTTTCCCAATCGATTTTAATGCTTTCAATTGTCTGGCCAGTAATTGGATTGTTTTAATTACCTTACTCGAATCGGGAGAGGAGAGTTGGTGAGGAACTATTGGTGAGGACCATTTTATCTTGTGAGATAGGAATATACTCATAGGAACTACGTGGCCTTTTGGAGATTTTGTGCTTTTTGGCTATTGACGAATTAATTCACCTAGGGATAGAGTGCGTTATTCGCCTTTAGAAAAATCTACTGACCTCGGGAGAGGCGGTAGAGTATATTAGCAATCTCCGCCTTTAATAAATTGGGGAAATCATTAACTTCAGATAATCGAGAGTAAATTCGGATAAACCAAGGTGGATTCAGAATCCTAGACTTTTTCATTAATTGATTTTCTGTCTTCAAGCGATCGTTTTTCTGTTTATTTTTAATTTTATTTAATTATTAATTGCAACTCAAATTCCGACCGTTCAAATAAAATTAGAATACATAAAAATCGGTACTTAGTGATTCAGTTCTCGTGGGAACGATACTCACTCATCACTTTATTACTTGTAAACGATAACGTGCACTTGCGTTAACGAAATATCGCAACATGCAGTTGCCAAGGTCCCCTTAGGTAAGTCTTATGTGAATGAAGCTATGTGCTCAGGTATGGTCGTGAGATTTTTCGTACCTTATGTTTCTTTCTATTCACCACTCTATACTGTCCTGTGCACTAAACTAGGGTTCTTCACGGAAACAGCCTCCCTACCGTAAAAAGTAGGGGCATGGTCTGCGTACATCTTACCCTCCCCAGACCCTGCTCTGAGCGGGATATACTGGGGATGTTTGGTTTGGTTTGGTTTTTAATAAATATAATAAATATTAATGGCACATGATATAAAGAACTATAATTTAATTGAGTTTAAATTATTTGTGGCAAAAAAATTCTATCAAATGAAAAGTTGATGAGCGATAAAATTTTTATTTTTCGAGGGTAGAATTATTTATCAAATAAAGATTGGTAGAAGTTTATTGCTTGCAAAAAAGATTTATAGTTTGTTTGTATTTTTATGTGAGATTTTTAGTTTTCTGATATGTAATTGATTTGTAAATATATTTTCTAAATCAATTAAATTTACTTAAAATGTATTCAATTTCTCTCCTAAATTGATTGAATAATACTATTGTTTTTATTATTTAGAAAAAAAATCAACTAAGTAAGCTCTTTTGCATAAATGCAAAGTATGTTAAATAAAGAAATCTATTGTTGGATATTAAAATTATTTCTTTTATTGCAAGAATGTATTCTTTTGTTGGATAATACAAAGAGAATCGATTCTTAAAACCGTAATAAAAGTATTATAATTTTATTATGGGGGATATATTATAAAAAGTAAATCGATTCTTAAAGTAGTAATCAGAATATCTTTCCATCAAAATAGTATAATTAAAAATTTTATCGCTCATCAACTTTTTATTTGATAGATTTTTTTGCCACAAATAATTTAAACTCAATTAAATTATAGTTCTTTATATCATGTGTCGTTAATATTTATTATATTTATTACATTTATTGAAAATAATCTCATATATATAATGAGAAAATTATCAAATTGATCCCGTATGTAGCATTAATTGGCCAAAAAGCCTCGTCTGTTCCAGGCAGACCCAATGAGAAAACATCTTTAATTTGTTATTTCCATTCTTCTCTTGGAATTCAGAAACCCAATAATTTTAAATGGAATAACATTATTTTATTTGACTTTTCATTTATCAAATTAATTATTCTTTTATCATCTCATCACATTTTGTAAACATTTCATTTATGTAATATCTAAAAGTATAAAAAACCATTAAATTTGAAATAAATT
This sequence comes from Orobanche coerulescens, assembly GCA_033398695.1. Taxonomy (NCBI): domain Eukaryota; kingdom Viridiplantae; phylum Streptophyta; class Magnoliopsida; order Lamiales; family Orobanchaceae; genus Orobanche; species Orobanche coerulescens. The sequence continues at coordinate 39,779,138 of CM065811.1, forward strand.
CAAAAAAACCACAAAATGACATGTCAGCCAAATTATTGTGACGGCTTAAACAAAACTCAATATTTATATATTATATCAATATAGATAAATATATAGATATGAATATTAAGCTGGGGTGTAGATGATGTCACTCATCGATCATTCAGATAAATATATAGATATCCCGCTTTGTATTTATCACTCAATATTTTGTTGTGCATCAAGCTGGGGGTCTTCACGGAAACAGCCTCCCTACCGTAAAAAGTAGGGGCATGGTCTGCGTACATATTACCCTCCCCACATCCTGCTCTAAGCGGGATATACTGAGTATGTTTGGTTTGGTTTTGGTTTTATAGATAGAACAGTATAGATTTATTAAAAGAATCCAAAAATGCCACAAATTTGTAGTAATTAAAATAGTCAAGAAATTTAAAGCATTACTTTTAAATAGGAAACCCAGTAATTTTAAATATTTGAGAGAGGATAAATGATAGGGCAACACCCTGAACCATACCCCCAGATACACCCGTGCTTTATGGGTATTGTACCGCGTGCTTTACTATTAATTTTATTATAATATTATTATGAATATTTTATCAGAAAGATACTGATGCAAACACTCATCGCGAGAACGTATATGAGGTGTGGTCATTGCTGTTCTTATCACCTCCTCTCTCGAGAGAGAGAGAGAGAGTGAAAAACGGTTTTCTATTTAACTTTCCATTCATAAAAATAAGTTATTCCTTTATCAACTCATCGATATTATTTTTTTATGTATGCAAAAACACAAATTAGAATAAATTCACAAAAGTAAATGACATGTCAGCCAAATTATTGTGGCGGATTGAAAAACTCAATATTTATAAAGTATATAGATATATATATACATATATAGACAGAATTATATGAATTTATTAAGGAAATACCAAAAAAGGACATAAAATGCATAGTAATTAAAATAGCCTAAAACTTAACGAATTATTTTGGATATTTGGAACGTCAATAATTTTGAAATTTCGAGAGAGAATGAAAATACAATTATTTTATTTGATTTTTCATTCATCAAATTAATCATTCCTTTCGCATCTCATCAAATATTTGTAATCTTTCAATTTATGTAACATCTAGATATATTAAAGCAAACCACAAACTAAAGTAAATTTTAAAAAACCATAAAATGACATGTCCGTCAAATCATTGTGGTGGCTTAAAATACTCAGTATTTATATATTATATAGATAGATAGATATAAATATAGATAGAATTGTATAGTTTTATTGAAAAAGAAAGCAAAATACATAATAATTAGAATAGCCAAAAAATAAAAGCTTAATTACTTTTAAAATTAGAAAATCCTATAATTTATTTTTATAGAGAGAATGGAAATAACAATTATTCTTGACTTTCCATTCATCAACATAGTTATCCCTTTATCACCTCATCAAATATTTTATAAAATTTTCATTTATGCAATATCTATACATATCTAAAAATTAAAATAAACTCAAAAAACACAAAATAACATGTCAGCCAAATCATTGTCGTGGGACGGTACCCTTAAAAAACTCATTATTTATATATTATATAGATAGATAGATATAAATATAGATAGAATTGTATGGTTTTATTGAAAAGGGAAACAAAATACATAGTAATTAGAATAGCCAAAAAATAAAAGCTTTAAAGCATTACTTTTAAAATTAGAAAATCCTATAATTTTATTTTTCTAGAGAGAATGGAAATAACAATTATTCTTGACTTTCCATTCATCAACATAGTTATCCCTCTATCATCTCATCAAATATTTTATAAAATTTTCATTTATGCAATATCTTAATATATCTAAAAATTAAAATAAACTAAAAAAAACACAAAATAGCATGCCAGCCAAATCATTGTGGTGGGTCGGTAGCTATAAAAATCTCGATGCGACGACGTGAAACCGGGGGCGCAATTTTGGCGGTTTTAGAAAATAAATTAAGTCGATGTTCGGGTCTTTGGACCGAGATTTTGAACTGGGTCGGACTGGCTGGGCTGTATCGGGTCACGACTTTCGGCGGCGGACGACTATGCTGGAGCTGGTCGGATCGCAGCTGGGTTGGATCATCAGTGTTCGGTTAGCGTCGAACGGGATGTAACACCCCAAACTAGGCGGATATTACAGTGTCGTGGACCCCCCGACTGGGACCCACCAGGCGAATGAAAATGAATGAATTACACAGGTAAATGTAGTACCGAACCACATTACAACATCAATCACTCCGATGAGGAGTTTTATACAACACACCCAGGATGATACTGAATACAAGTATATTTTATATGGAGATAAAATATACAACAATGAGCGAAATGAATATTCAAACGGGATGTCTGCAGCGGAATAAATAAAGGAAACATAAATGACTGAAAAGACTGGGGCCCCCTACTAGTATCACTGGGACTCCTCGCCGTCACCGTGTTCTCCCCGTGCCTTAGCCTTGCCATGACCTGAAAAACAGTATCCCCCAACGGTCGCCATACGTAACAACAATCCTCAAGGGTTGAAAATACACAATCATGATATATCAAGTTATGAATTATCCCGTCGAAACATACGCAATCAAACATGCTATATGAATCAACTATCGATGCGGCTCAAAGGAATGGCGCCACACTACGTCCGGGATGGAAATGTGTGTCCGTGCACAAGCCACCAACGAGTATCGATCGAATACACGCGTGGTCTTGTACCTAATCGGTCTCACGAAGCCATCAACTCGTGTGCAGTCACCAATGTGAGGCCACCAACCAACACACGACTATAATGTGCCCGACATGAAAATCCTACACATACCAACCGGCACGCCAGTATGACCCGGAATGCCACAATATGATAAAAGTGACAACGATAATGAATAATGACTCACCAAGATTAAATGATGGTGAAATGAATGACAGCTCAATGAAATAATTGGAACCGTCGTTCCTCGTGAATGAAGTAATTAAGTGACAATTACAAGTTTTGAAACGGTTAGTACCTTATGAATGAATTATGATTATGAATGAACAACAACAAAAGGAATGAATATCCTTTTAACCGAGTAAGAATTAACTTACACAATACCGATGATAATGTCCTTCCACGAACAACGTCTTAAATGAAATGTCAGTCGCTCGAACAACCTTGAACAACAATAATTACCAACAACCGATCAATACACGAATCAAATACGATCATAACCGACCCAAACGTCGATACAACAATATCCGAACTCGTAGATGTACTCTAACGAAAACGTTGAGACACCCGTTGGTTAAAACCAAACCCGAATAATCGAACCAACTCCAACATGATTGTTTCAAACCAGCAAAACATTAACAATGACATCAATAATCTCATAGAAATCCCCAATTCAAGTTTATAAACGACAATCGGAAATCCCCAAAATAACCGAAGTCAACCCCAAGGGTTCTTGAAATAATTCCGAAAATAACCATTAAATCCGTAAGAATATACTTATCCAAGGTAGATAATCCATATCTAACATATTCCAATGATAATCCAAGCTTACACGAAGAAATCGGAAGGAAAAACCCAAAAATCCGAAATTCTAGATCCAAGAGATTAATACTTATGATTCGATGCGATGAAGATGATGAAATGATGATTAATCCGAAAGATGAGCTTGAATATGATGATTGATGATTACACCTCGAAGAATCCTCTCTGAATCGCTCGAAATCGCCCAAAATTACCGAAGGAATGAAATGAGATGAATAAATGACGAACTCTGACTAAACTGTCCAATTTATAGTCAGTCCAGGTTAGCGTGCACTAGCCCTTGTGCGTAGCGTGCGCTAACGAGTAATTTGGGTAGTCCAGTACCCACTGTCCGAACACGGTAGCGCGCGCTACGCACCTTCTTGTAGCGTGCGCTACGGCCATACAACTAGCGTGCGCTAAGACCCATTATTAGCGTGCGCTAACGAAATATTGATGCCCGGCCGGAGTCGAGCGCGACCTCGATCGGCCCGATGGCGTGCGCTACAACCATTGTTTAGCGTGCGCTAATATATCGGTTGCGTACGCTAACAACAACACATAGCGTGCGCTATGAATTAATCAGTGCGATCCGGTAGCCTCTGGACTCAACCTTATCCGTCCTTAGCGCTCGCTACACCTCATATTAGCGAGATCTACTTCAAGACTCTATCGCGCGCTACTTACCAATCGTAGCGTGCGCTACTTATAACTCACTGCGGTCGGTACCTTCCGGATGCGGCCTGTGGTAACCTTAGCGTGCGCTAAAGCTGAGTGATAGCGTGCGCTACCTATACCCAATTAGCGTACGCTAAAAGGAGTATGTAGCGTGCGCTACTCCTCACGCACAGCTCGCAACGAAAAAGACAATGATGATAAACACGACACGAAACTCCAATCAGATTAGTGATGAATAACGATTGATACACGATACAATTACTCTGAATGATGAATACCATGACTGAATATGAGTGACAAATGATCAATAATGAATGAAATTACTGAGTATCAATTACTGAATGATAAATACTGAATGATAATTACTGAGTGATAATTACTGAATTACAACTGGGTATTACATACACCCCCCCCTTAAAAGAGTTTCGTCCCCGAAACTAAGGGTCAAACAACTCGGGATAACTCTCCCGCATACTATCCTCGGTTTCCCAAGTAGCCTCTTCGACTCCGTGTCTAGACCACTGAATTTTAACCAAAGGAATCGTCTTATTCCTCAACTGTTTGATTCGCCGCTCTAAAACTCGTATAGGACGTTTCTCATATGAATGATCGTCGGCGATCTCGATTTTAATCGGCGAAGTATGTGACTCGGGTCGGCAACATACTTCCGCAACTGAGAGACGTGAAACACATTATGAATTCGGCTCAACGCCGGAGGTAAAGCCAATCGATAAGCTAACTCGCCCACTCGATCCAAAATCTCAAACGGTCCAATGAATCTCGGACTCAACTTTCCCCTCTTCCCAAAACGGAAGATACCACGACTCGGGGATACCTTGACCAACACATGGTCACCAGCCTCGAACTCTAATGGTCGACGACGGTTATCTGCATATGATTTCTGTCGACTCTGAGCGGTCAACAAACGACTCCTGATCAAAGCTACCTTCTCACGGGCGGCTATAAGCATATCGGGCTCGGTGCCCAATGTTTCTGATAGGTCGTCCCAACACAACGGAGATCGACAACGACGACCATACAGGGCCTCGTAAGGTGCCATCTTGATCGAAGCATGCCAACTTTTATTATACGTGAACTCGATTAATGGTAGTTGGGCTTCCAAATCGTCTTTCCAATCGAGGACGCATGCCCTCAACATGTCCTCTAAGGTCTGAATAGTCCTCTCTGATTGTCCGTCGTACTGAGGATGAAAAGCGGTACTGAGATTAAGCTGGGTTCCCATAGCACGATGAACTGATTTCCAAAAATGGGACACAAACCGTCCGTCACGATCGGAAACGATACTTTTAGGAGTACCGTGCAGTCTGACTATCTCTTTGATGAACAGTTGAGCAAGTCTCTCGGGACCCCACGTCTCCTTGATCTCAAGGAAATGAGCTGATTTAGTTAAGCGGTCCACGATCACCCAGATCGTATTCATGCCACGACGACTCGTCGGCAAACTCGTGATGAAATCCATAGAAATGTCTTCCCACTTCCACTCGGGAATAGGAAGAGGTTTTGACATACCCGATCGTTGATGTTCAATCTTAACTTGTTGATGTGTTAAGCATCTCGAAACAAATTCTCGCGACTTCTCGCTTCATATTACTCCACCAAGAATTTTGTTCCAAGTCTTTGTACATCTTGCTAGACCCGGATGCACGAGAATAAGGGGTAGCATGAGCTTCTTTCAAAATCGAGTTTTTCAACTCGTCATTCGCCGCACGCACAACCGATTCTTAAACCTCAAAAGTCCATCCACGTGGACCAAAAATCCAGGGCTTTCCCCGAGCCACATCCTCTCGGATGCGCAACAATGATGGGTCCAAACACGATTCTCTCGGATTTCCTCCTCGAGTGACGATGAAATCTCTAATGACAAAGCCGCCCGAACTCAGCCGGACCTCGATCTCGGGTCTAAGGAATTCCCGCCAAGCTCCTTCGAACTGTTAAACGGGCAAGCATCTGCTCTGAACGGACTTACGACTCAAGGCGTCGGCGACAACGTTCGCCTTGCCCGGGTGGTAGAGGATCTCGATATCATAATCTTTGATTAATTCCAACCACCGTCTCTGACGCATATTTAACTCTTTCTGAGTAAATATATACTTTAAGCTCTTATGATCGGTGAATATCTGACAGGTAACGCCATAAAGATAATGACGCCAAATTTTCAAAGCGAACACCACGGCTGCTAGCTCCAGGTCGTGGGTCGGATAATTAACCTCGTAAGGTCTCAATTGCCGTGAAGCATAGGCAATAACCTTCCCGTTCTGCATGAGTACACATCCGAGACTCTGTCCGGATGCATCACTATAAACCACGAATCCCTCCGTCCCTTGCGGTAAGGAAAGGACAGGTGCTGAAGTTAACCGGCTCTTGAGTTCCTCAAAACTCTGTTGACACGCGTCGGACCACGTGTATTTCTTATCCTTCCGTAAAAGGTTCGTCATGGGTTGAGCGATTCTAGAAAATCCTTCCACAAACCGCCGATAATAACCCGCTAATCCGAGAAAACTTCGGATTTCCTTAACGTTCTTCGGAGGTAGCCAATCTCGAATAGCCTCCGTCTTCTGAGGATCGACACGAACTCCGTCTGATGAAATTACATGTCCGAGAAAAGTCACTTCGGACATCCAGAACTCACATTTGGAAAACTTCCCATAAAGTTGTTCTCGTCTCAACACGTCGAGCACTTGATGAAGGTGAAACTCTTGTTCCTCCCGGTCACGAGAATAAATCAAAATGTCATCGATGAAGATAACAACAAACCGATCCAAAAAGTCGATGAAGACCCGATTCATTAACTCCATGAATACTGCAGGTGCATTAGTCAATCCGAACGGCATAACCACAAACTCATAATGACCATAGCGTGTTCGAAACGCCGTCCTCGCGATATCTGACTCTCAAATCCGCAACTGATGATATCCAGATCTTAAGTCGATCTTGGAAAATACTGAAGCTCCCTGAAGTTGATCTAAGAGATCATCAATACGGGGTAAGGGATACTTATTCTTGATCGTCACTCTGTTCAACTCCCGATAATCAATACATAAGCGGAATGAACCATCCTTCTTTTTGACAAACAACACTGGTGCTCCCCACGGGGACGCACTCGGTCGGATATAACCTTTCTCGAACAATTCCTCAAGTTGGTTCTTTAATTCCTGCATTTCGGTCGGGGCCATCCGGTACGGTGCCTTCGATATCGGGGACGTACCAGGCTCCAACTCAATCATGAATTCCACATCCCTCTGTGGAGGCAAACCAGGTAACTCGTCTGGAAAAACATCGGCATATTCCCTCACCACCGGAATATCCGTTAACATTACTGATGATTTCTCGGTTTTGGCCATATAGCACCAATAACCGACACATCCCTGATTGAGTAACCTTACTGCTTTCATCAAATTAATGACTTTACGAGCAGTAGGGATTACCTCCCTGAAACACACATTCGACTCCATCGTCTGAAATGATAGTGACCAAACGCTTTCGGACACTAATGATGGCATCATGACGATCCATCCAATCAATACCCAAGATGATGTCGTCCCTCGGCAAATCTACTACGATTAGGTCTGCTGGCCATACACGACCATGAAACTGAATCGGACAATTCTGAATCTCAAACATAAGGTTCACAACTAGTAGCACTACCCAGACGTAGTCTACTCAAACATGACTCGGAAATGAATGAATGAGATGCACCAGTATCAAAAAGGGTACACACAGGTTGAGATAGAATATCGAGTGTACCTGAGATCATTCGGGCCTCGAGATCATCGGTCTTCTTCATCTCATAAATTCGGGGCTTGCCGGCCCCCGAACCGGACGCTCCCATCTGATAGCTCTTGGCTCCGCCTTTAGCTCCTGTCGTCTTGAGCAGCTGACCGAGTGGCCTTTGATTACGCACCGAATGACACAGGAGCTTGAGATGACGCCGGAGTGGGTTTAGAGTCCCTACGGCAAAAACGGGCCTTATGCCCAGCAATCCCACAGTTGTGGCACGTGACAGACTGCTTCGGACATTTGGTGTTGAAATGACCCTGTTCCTCACAGTTGAAACAGGTGATGGCCGAAGCCCGCGCTCGCGAGATTCCGAGTTTAGACGCCGTGGGAGGTCGCTCGAAAAAGTAGAGCCCGCACGTGGTTTCTTGAAAGTGGCACGACTCCGTCAGGTGATTACGGTTCTTGGACTTCTTGCTAGCAGACGAAGGTTGCTGCTTAGCAATTTCCTTAGCAGTAAGCTCGTAGGTAAGAGCTTTCTCAATGAATTCAGCCAACGTGGTGCAATTATGATTAAGTAACTGAAGTCTCATACGGGGTTTCAGCCTCTTGCTGAAATACTTGATCTTGTCTGCTTCTGAGTGAATGATAGATGAGGCGAACGGAAGAAGTTCCTGAAATTTTTCGGCAATGGCGAGAACATCATCATCCGCCGCAAGGTCGGGAGTGAGTAATTCCGACAACTTAGCCTCCATGAGTGGGGCCGGATAGTACCTCTCCATCATGAGAGTCTTGAACTGATCCCAAGTACATGATCCGTCTGTGGGCTTCAACGATAACCACCATGAATGAGCGCTCTTACCGAGATAGTAAGCCGCAACTGAAACTTTATGCCCTTCAGGGCAATCCACCATAGCAAATAACTTCTCAAAATGCTCAAGCCAATGAACAATATCCGCCGGCTCAGATGAGCCCTCAAAGGTAGGTGGTCGCTGGCGAGAGATATCGCTAATGATATTGCTTACACCCCTCTCTTGCCTCTGAGGTGGCGGCGGAGGAGCCTGCTGGTTTTGATTGACGGAGTTATGCATCGTCTCCATCAACTGAGCCATCTGGGTCATTTGGGCCATCATGCCCTGCATAAATGCGAGTGGGTCAACCCGGACACCCTCTGACTGAGCCGTGTCCCGGGTACGACTCCCCGATAGTGAATGATCGCGTCCAGGTGAATGAGTGGCAGCGTCACTGCTCGATGAGTTAGCATTATTCCTGGCATTTGCACGTGTATTCGCACGAGTTCTCGGGATTCGGCCCGCTCCACGGCCTCGTCCTCCACGTCCTCTGCCAGCCCTTTCCATACTGAAGTGGAAAGTCATATGATGATTACATATCTCGCATGAGTCTCACATTTTGATTATATTATGAAATGATGAAAATGAGCATACGCGCTCAAATACAGCGATTACATGAATGATTAGTTGACGTGACATGATTATCTGATGAAGTTACTGAAATGATTATCTTGAATGAGTTAACAAGATTAATGATTTGATCTTCCTGATCAACAATTGAATAACGAAATGAATTGAGTGATTAATGAGTTAACCTGACCGTCTTGGTCAAAATGACAATGATGATTGAGGATTGTTAACTGATGAATTATGAATGAATGATTAATGCCATAAATTATACCATGGCATTAGAAATCTTACAGTTCTTGGTCTGATTGGCTCGGCATTTGCACAGGTCACACGTGACACGAAAGTCCAATGATACTAGTCCGATGACAATGATTTCAAATGAGACATGACTTGGAGGGTAGTATTCAAAACCACGCTCCGATACCAACTCTGTAACACCCCAAACTAGGCGGATATTACAGTGTCTTGGACCCCCCGACTGGGACCCACCAGGCGAATGAAAATGAATGAATTACACAGGTAAATGTAGTACCGAACCACATTACAACATCAATCACTCCGATGAGGAGTTTTATACAACACACCCAGGATGATACTGAATACAAGTATATTTTATATGGAGATAAAATATACAACAATGAGCGAAATGAATATTCAAACGGGATGTCTGCAGCGGAATAAATAAAGGAAACATAAATGACTGAAAAGACTGGGGCCCCCTACTAGTATCACTGGGACTCCTCGCCGTCACCGTGTTCTCCCCGTGCCTTAGCCTTGCCATGACACGAAAAGCAGTATCCCCAACGGGCCGCCATACGAGAACAACAATCCTCAAGGGTTGAAAATACACAATCATGATATATCTGAAGTTATGAATTATCCTGTCGAAACATACGCAATCAAACATGCTATATGAATCAACTATCAGTACGGCTCAAAGGAATGGCGCCACACTACGTCCGGGATGGAAATGTGTCCGTGCACAAGCCACCAACGAGTATCGATCGAATACACGCGTGGTCTTGTACCTAATCAGTCTCACGAAGCCATCAACTCGTGTGCACAGTCCAATGTGAGGCCACCAACCAACACACGACTATAATGTGCCCGACATGAAAATCATACACATACCAACCGGCACGCCAGTATGACCCGGAATGCCACAATATGACAAAAGTGACAACGATAAGGTTCACAATATGACAAAAGTGACAACGATAAGGAATGGCGCTACCTATACCCAATTAGCGTACGCTAAAAGGAGTATGTAGCGTGCGCTACTCACGCACAGCTCGCAACGAAAAAGACAATGATGATAAACACGACACTCAGATTAGTGATGAATGACGATTGATACACGATACAATTACTCTGAATGATGAATACCATGACTGAATATGAGTGACAAATGATCAATAATGAATGAAATTACTGAGTATCAATTACTGAATGATGAATACTGAATAATAATTACTGAGTGATAATTACTGAATTACAACTGGGTATTACACGGGATCTGGTCGGCACGGGCGAGTTGCGGTCGCGGCTAGGCTGGATCAGCAGGCACCAGACGAGATCTGATCGGCACAGGCGAGTTGCGGTCGGTACCGGTTAGGATCAATCACGGTCTGGGCGGACTGGAAGTGGTGGCGTGCGGCAGGATGCGGCAGTGGTCGATCTGGGTCGATCGGAGTTCCAGCAGGGATCCGGCTATGATCGTCTATGGTCGATCTGAGTAGATCTAAGGTCCGAAGGGGTCCAGCAGTGATCGGATGTGATCGGTCTGAGTAGATCTGAGGTCCGGTAGGGATCCGGCAGTGATCGGCTGTGGTCGATCTGAGTAGATCTGAGGTCCGGTAGGGATCCGACAATGATCGAATGTGGTAGATCTGAGGTCCGGTAGGGATCCGGCAGTGATTGACTGTGATCGGCGGTGGTCCGCCAGTGATCGGCGGTGGTCCGACTAGGACTGTGAACAAACCTGAAGGTTCGATTCGGTTCGAAGCATTCGGCTCGAAAAAGCTCGGCTCGAGGCTCTACTCGGGACACCAAACGTAGAGCCTGTAACACCCCCAAATCCCATTGGGTTATTACAGTGCCGTGGATCCCACCCGGAGATCCACCAGGCGAACATGACTAAAATACATTAAAATTAACCAACAAGGGAGATCACAGTCCCTACCATGATATCCGACACAATATTCTGATAAGGAATTTTAACGACAATGATGGGCCTACATGGGCAAAATGAAAATACAACCACACCCACGATCCTTGCTCGGGTAATAGATAATGACAATGACTGACAAACTGTAGAACACTCCAACTGACTGACCAATATGAACAACTCGAACTAGTATCGCTCGAATGCCTCGTCGCCATCATCATGCCCATGTGTCTCAACTCTCTCCTTGCAAGCACCTAAAACATGAAAACATGTTCCGCCCCCACGGGGTCAGTCATCCAGATAATGAACATCAAATACATGTATAACATGATATGCATCCAAAGGCAGAATGAAACGGTATAATGATAATAATAATACGAGATGCTCACAAACCAATGTAGGAACCGAGCATTCGTGAAACACTATGCCCACGGCATACTATTAATACTTGTTCGACAGGTTAGAACATAAATGCCCAACGGCGAATCATAATTATAGAGTACCACAATGAATTACACGACATGAACCAAACCAGAACTGAATTAATTATGAATCACAATGCCCGAAGGCTCCAATGAAATTACCAAGACAATCACAAAGGCCTGAAAGCCACTCAGCCGAAGCTGTCAAATATCCAATCACATGAAGCCAAAACAGCCCGAAGCTGTATCGATTAGGGCCGAAGCCACAGCACGAAGCCGTATCACAATTAGGGCCGAAGCCACAGCACGAAGCCGTATCATAATTAGGGCCGAAGCCACGGCACGAAGCCGTATCACAATTAGGGCCGAAGCCACGACACGAAGCCGTATCACAATAGGGCCGAAGCCACGGCACGAAGCCATATCACAATTAGGGCCGAAGCCACGGCACGAAGCCGTATCACAATTAGACCATCCAATGGCTGTGACCTACTGAATTGCAGGTGTTGGGAAACCAACCGCGAAGGTTCAAGCCCCAAACTTACCCATAATGAGATTATAAACATGACCGTGACCTACTGAGTTGTAGGTGTTGGGAAACCAACCGCGAAGGTTCAAGCCCCAAGCTTACTCATAATGAGATCACCCAGTGATCGTGACCTGCTAAATTGCAGGTGCTGGGAAACCAACCGCGAAGGTTCAAGCCCCAGACTTACCCATAATGAGATCATAAACATGACCGTGACCTACTGAGTTGTAGGTGTTGGGAAACCAACCGCGAAGGTTCAAGCCCCAAGCTTACCCATAATGAGATCACCCAGTGACCGTGACCTGCTGAATTGCAGGTGCTGGGAAACCAACCGCGAAGGTTCAAGCCCCAGACTTACCCATAATGAGATCATAAACATGACCGTGACGTACTGAGTTGTAGGTGTTGGGGGAAACAACCGCGAAGGTTCCAAACTCCCCAAACTTATCCATCGAGCACTAGACGAGACTAGCCTCCAAAACACAATTAATTATAAATGGCAACGATCCCAAGATTACTGAATTCACGAGAATGATAGTGTGCTGCCTTGAGTCGGCCAACACGATGATCGTAAATCACGGATGGGCACCATCCTCGGCGGTCCCAATTCAATACCTCGATTACCTTAGAATGGCCAATCGATAACAACAACATAACGGATGGGAACTATCCTCGATAGTCTCAATTCAATACCTCGATTGCCTTAGAATGGCCAACCGATAACAACGATGCAGCGAATGATTCAATAACTCGATTGCCTTAAAATGGCCAATCGATAATGATGATACAACGAATGATTGAGTACCTCGATTGCTTTAGAACGGCCAATCGATAACAATGATACAATGAATGATTGAGCACCTCGATTGCCTTAGAACGGCCAATCGATAACAATGATACAATGAATGATTGAGTACCTCGATTGCCTTAGAACGGCCAATCGATAACAATGATACAATGAATGATTGAGCACCTCGATTGCCTTAGAACGGCCAATCGATAACAATGATGCAATGAATGCCTCAGCACCTTTAATCGGTTACCGACGACGAAGATGAGAACGAATACGTGAATGCCTTCACTCGGCCAATACAACATGAATGACAGGACGCCAACATTAATAATAATGATTACAACAATGTATTGATCGACATCAATATTAACAACAACAATCGATACATCGATAGCGCAAACCGGCTATCGACAATAAAATTAACAACGAGTATCCCAATGCCTTGAACCGGCCATTAATGAATGATAATAAATATTTGGCATAATTGCCGAAGAGTATCGTATCGAACGATCCCCTAATATCAATGAACTTATGAAGAGACTAAGTCTCGGGATGATACAACACATTCATACACATATATGATAACATTAATCTCATTGACTAGTACAAGTATAAAACTTGCCTCAACCGAAGGCGATGAATTCCTTCCACGAACAACGAACGGCGTCCTCCGATAAACACAAGTACTCGAACAACCTTGAATGAAATACAATTCATTCAATAACATAATATCAATCGAAATCAACACAACGACCGAAAGAAACTCTTTGAGACATTTAATCGAACACTAAATGTTCAAAGTTCCTCAAGAACCTAAGAATCATCAATCGGGTTGAACGAATCGAATATATGGATATACAATCAATAGAACACGATTAATAATATTTACTAACATCAACCGATTCATCAAATTCGGATGAACAATGAAACTCAAGAAGAAATCCCGAAAATCAAATTCTAGGAGATTTCAAGAAATTACCTCGATCCGACAAAGAACAATGATTTGCCGTTGATATAATCAACAAGAATCCTCAAAAACGCTTAGAAATCGAGTGGAATCGACCAAAAACTCCATTTCCCGATTTTTCCCGTCGCCAGCCGCAACCGGGTGAAGAAATGATGAAAAAATGAGGTCTGGCGATCCTCGCCTATATGTGGCCGACAGTTACGGCCGTATGCAGCGGAGCCTTACGGCCGTAACGGTATTCGTCAAAATCGCCCGGCGCTGCCGATCGCTTACGGCCGTAAACGACAGGGCCTAAACGCCGTAACTCAAGACTTACGTCCGTGCAGCCCAGTCCTTACGGCCAGAATCGCATTCGTCCGAACACCGCACTGCCGTGGCCGTAATTGACAGCCCTTACGGCCGTAACCGGCATTCGTCCGAACACTGCCGAGCACGTACGACCGTAACCGGCACCTTACAGCAGTAACTCGGCCAGGCCAGGCCGTGCTCCAAGAAGTGCGGTCGTGACTCGGCCGTGGCCACTCCGACGGCCCGGACGACGCCGAAACCCGAACCTGAATATGAATCGAAGATACGGTTACGAAGTACTCTCAAAGACGAATCCAAGCGCTAAGAGAACACATGATTCCTACCACCCGAAAGCTCGAAATTCGACAACGGAAAGTAATTACCCTAAACTTTGGGAAATTACGAAAATGGCCCAAAATGTCCGAAATACACGATACACGATCGAAACACCAAGACAAAGCTCGCAACATGAATAATAACATTAAATGAACTTACTAGAAACTCGAAACAACAGTTTCAGACGAGATTCGTAAGAATCGAACTTAAGTGCGGAAAAGCCGTTTAAGAACACGGAACTCAACAAAATGATACCGAAACGAACTCGGATGACAAAAAGTGCAAAATTAAATATTCTCGAAATGACGAAACAGTCACAATAGAGTTGCTAAGATGGACTTCCGCCAAAAAAATAAAATTACCGGAAAATCAAAATTGCGGATATTACATACTACCCTCCTTAAAAGAAGTTTCGTCCCGAAACTTAAAACAAGTAGGGAGAAGCAATATCCCGCCAGGAAAAATCAACGAGATACACACGAACAAGAATGATCATAATGAATGATAATGAATCGAAATCCAACAAGGATCAAGAATGACTCACCAGGGTCAAATGATAACGTAATGAGTGATAGCTCAAATGAAATGATTGGAACCATTGTTCCCCGTGAAGTGAATGATTAGTTTGATGATTATAAGTCTCAACATGATTGATATATGATGAATGACTTCTGTGAATGAATGAACAACAAATGAAATGAATGATTATCCTATTACCGAGCAAGAATTAACTTGCTCAAAACCGGTGATGAATGTCCTATTGTATCACAGTTAAAGCAAACAACAGTCGAACTCGTCGTCTGAGATGAAGATGCTCTCCCAGCACGAAGACGACTAGAAAACGATCTCATGGACGTCGGAGTCCGATGTCCCTCTGACAGCTCTTTCCATACCGAGGCAGGAAAGTCACGTGATAATTACAGATCTCATATGAAGATCGCATTATGATTACGAGACGGAATGATAACAATGAGCATACACGCTCTAACACAATAAATGCATTAATAATGCAATAAAATGATTGTCGACATGACGCCGGAATATGATAAGATCGCATGAAAGATCAAGTGATGTGACATGATTATCTGATGAAATTCCTGAAATGATTATCTTGAACAAGTTAACAGGATTGAAAATTCGATCCACAAGATCAACAACTGAACCGCGAGATGGACTGGATGATTAATGAATTAACTGAGCAATGAGATTGACTGAGTGATGAATGAATTAACTGAACAATGAGATTGACTGAGTGATGAATGAATTAACTGAACAATGAGATTGAGTGAGTGATGAATGAATTAACTGAACAATGAGATTGACTGAGTGATGAATGAATTAACTGAGCAATGAGATTGACTGAGTGATGAATGAATTAACTGAGCAATGAGATTGACTGAGTGATGAATGAATTAACTGACCAATGAGATTGACTGAGTGATGAATGAATTAACTGAACAATGAGATTGACTGAGTGATGAATGAATTAACTGAACAATGAGATTGACTGAGTGATGAATGAATTAACTGAACAATGAGATTGACTGAGTGATGAATGAATTAACTGAGCAATGAGACTGACTGAGTGATGAATGAATTAATATGATCGACAAGATAAAATGATGATTGAGGATTGTTGACTGGTGAATGAGTTGATCTTTATCGCTTGCATGGTCAAACGTGCTCCAACACAATTAGTCATGAATCAATCGTAACAATAATATCACATATAGGTTTCAAGAAAGCATGAATAATTAATGACATGATGAATGAATGAACATAAAGAGAATCGAGTCCTTACACAGGTCATACGAAGCTTCGAGGTCTCACGATACTAGTCTTCACTAACGACGACTCGATGAATGAATGACTCGTGCAGTCGTACAAATTTCACGACTCACAAAACCCGACTGTCCAGATTGTCATAACCTGACAGTCCCACTACTACCGCATCGGTAGAGCCACATAACTCACATATCAGGGTATCTCACAACCCAAAAGCTCTGATACCATCTTCTGTAACACCCCCAAATCCCATTGGGTTATTACAGTGCCGTGGACCCCACACCCAGAGATCCACCAGGCGAACATGACTAAAATACATTAAAATTAACCAACAAGGGAGATCACAGTCCCTACCATGATATCCGACACAATATTTCGATAAGGAATTTTAACGACAATGATGGGCCTAAATGGCCAAAATGAAAATACAACCACACCCACGAGCCTTGCTCGGGTAATACATAATTGTAACACCCCAAACTAGGCGGATATTACAGTGGCGTGGACCCCCGACTGGGACCCACCAGGCGAATGAAAATGAATGAATTAAGCGATGTAATTGTAGTACCGAACCACAGTATATCATTGATTACTCCGATGAGGAGTTTCATTACAACACACCCAAGATAATACCGAATACATGTATATTTTACGTGAAGATAAAATACACACCACTGAATGAAATGAATATCCAAATGGAACTCTGCAGCAGAAATAAAATAAAGAAAACACGAGTGAATGAAAGGACTGGGGCCCCCCTACTAGTATCACTGGTACTCCTCGCCGTCAACGTTCTCTTCCCGTGTCTTTGCCTTGCCATGACCTGAAAACAATATCCCCCAACGGGGTCAGTTACACAGAACAACAATCCTCAAGAGTTGAATAAACACAAATCATGATATATCTTAATTATGAAATGACGCTGAAGAGAGGCATCATAGTACGCCCGTAATGGAATGTGCACGTGCACAAGACGAGTGTCCGGACACACCCGCCCTTGTACCTAATTAGTCTCACGGAGGTACATTACCGTGTGCACAGTCCAATGTGTCGGTGAACCCAACACATGACTATCGTGTGCCCGACTAAAAATCCCACACATCCCTACCCGGCCACGTAATATGAACCCATAAGGTCACACGATCAAAACTGACCGATGAATATAATGAAATACAATACGACAAAGTCAAGAATGACTCACCGAGATGAAATGATAGTGAAACGAATGATAGCTCAATGAAATAATTGGAACCGTCGTTCCTTGTGAATGAAGTAATTAATTGACAATTACAAGTCTCAATGCGGTTAATACACTATGAATGAACTATGATTATGAATGAACAACAACGAAAGGAATGAATATCCTTTTAACCGAGTAAGAATTAACTTACTCAACTGGTGAAGAATGTCCTTCCTCGAACAACGTTCAAAAGGGATGTCGGTCGCTCGAACAACCTTGAATGACAATTACCAACCATGTTCAATATATGAATCAGACACGATTATAACCGACTCAAACGTCGATACAATAATATCCAACTCATTGAGGCATTCTAGCGAATACTTAGCAAACACACAACCTTCGATAATATCCAAATCCCAATTATATCAAGACCAACTCCAAAATGAGTATTTCATACCAACAAAACAACTTCAATGATATCAATAATCCCATACGAATCCACAATTCGAGTTAACGACAACATCTAATCGAAAACCCCCAAAAATAGCAAAGTCAACCCCAAAGTGTTCTTGAATCAAACCTCAACAATTCATGAAATCCGAAATATACACTGAATAATCCGTAGGAAAACATTTATCCAAGGTAGATAATCCATATCTAACATATTCCAACAACAATCCAAGCTTACACGAAGAAATCGGAAGGAAAAACCCAAAAATCCAAAATTCTAGATCCAAGAAGTTAATACCTTGATTTGTTGTATTGGAGATGATGAAATGATGACTAATCCAACTCAAAAGCTTGAAGATGATGATAGGTGATAGTAGCTCGAAGAACACTCTCCAAATCGTCCAAAATCACCCGGAATCGCCCAAAAATGAAGTGAGAAATGAAAATGACGAAGAAAGGGTTGAACTGTCCTATTTATAGTAATCCCATTTTAGCACGCGCTAGCTCCAGTTCTTCGCGTGCGCTAACGGTTGTTTTGGGTAGTCCAGTACCCACTGTCCGAAAACGGTAGCGTGCGCTACGTACCTTTTGTAGCGTGCGCTACGGCTGTACACTTAGCGTGCGCTAACCCAAATATGTTAGCGTGCGCTAACTTAAAAATCCGATGCCCAGTACTGAAATCCAGACTTTCTGTTCTCTGACCTGCTCGCGATAGCGTGCGCTACATTCAATATTTAGCGTGCGCTACTACATCGTTTCCGTACGCTAGAAACCACTCATAGTGTGTGTTATGAATTAATCCAATTCAATCCAGTACCCATTGGACTCTGCCTGTCCGATCTTAGCGCGCGCTACACCAAAATATATAACGTGCGCTACTACAATCTACTAGCACGCGCTACTTACCATTCGTAGCGTGCGCTACTTATAACTCACCTGCAGTCCAGTGCCTTCTGGACTGTCAGCCTGAACAACATTAGCGTGTGCTAATGCTGAGTGGTAGCGTGCGCTACCTGTACTCAATTAGCGCGTGCTAAAGAGAGTACGTAGCGTGCGCTACTCCTCACACAGCCCACAACAAAGATGACAATGATGATACGCTCGGCCCGACTATCCAAATGGGTTGACTGATGAGTAAAACTGATACGTGATACCAATATACTCCAAACGGTGAATACAATGATTGAATATGAGTGACAAATGATCATTAATGAGTGAAAATTACTAAGTGACAATTACTGAACGATAATTACTGAATGATAATGACTGAATTACAACTGGGTATTACATACACCCCCTTAAAAGAGTTTCGTCCCCGAAACTAAGGGTCAAACAACTCGGGATGACTCTCCCGCATACTATCTTCGGTTTCCTAAGTAGACTCTTCGACTCCGTGTCTACACCACTGAATTTAAACCAAAGGAATCGTCTTGTTCCTCAACTGTTTGATTCGCCGCTCTAAGACTCGTATAGGACGCTCCTCATATGAATGGTCATCAGCGATCTCGATTTCGTCAAACTGAAGTATGTGACTCGGGTCGGCAACATACTTCCGTAACCAAGAGATGTGAAACACATTATGAATTCGGCTCAATGCCGGAGGTAAGGCCAATCGATAAGCCAACTCGCCTACTCGATCCAAAATCTCAAACGGTCCAATGAATATCGGACTCAACTTTCCCCTCTTCCCAAAACGGAAGATACCTCGACTCGGGGATACCTTGACCAAAACATGGTCACCTGTCTCGAACTCTAATGGTCGATAACGATTATATGCATATGATTTCTGTCGACTCTGAGCGGTCAACAAACGACTCCTGATCAAAGCTACCTTCTCACGGGCGGCTATAAGCATATCGGGCTCAGTGCCGATTGATTCTAATAAGTCATCCCAACACAAAGGAGATCGACAAAGACGACCGTACAAGGCCTTGTAAGGTGCCATCTTAATCGAAGCATGCCAACTATTATTGTACGTGAACTCGATCAACGGTAGTTGGGCTTCCCAATCATCTTTCCAAACGAGAACACATGCCCTCAACATGTCTTCCAAAGTCTGAATAGTTCTCTCCGATTGTCCGTCGGACTGGGGATGAAAAGCTGTACTGAGATTAAGCTGAGTTCCCATAGCACGATGAACTGATTTCCAAAAATGAGACACGAATCGTCCGTCACGATCGGAAACGATACTTTTAGGAGTACCGTGCAGTCTCACTATCGCTTTGATGAACAACTGGGCAAGTCTCTTGGGACCCCACGTATCCTTAATCTCAAGGAAATGTGCTGATTTAGTTAAGCGGTCCACAATTACCCAGATTGTATTCATGCCACGACGACTCGTCGGCAAACTCGTGATAAAGTCCATTGAAATATCTTCCCACTTCCACTCTGGAATAGGGAGAGGTTTCAGCATACCCGCCGGTCGCTGATGCTCTATCTTGACTTGCTGACAGGTCAAACATCTCGAAACAAAATCCGCGACTTCTCGCTTCATATTACTCCACCAGTAATTTTGTTTCAAGTCTTTATACATCTTGCTAGACCCCGGATGAACGGAATAAGGGGTAGCATAAGCTTCTCTCAAAATCGAGTTTTTCAACTCGTTATTCGCCGGTACGCACAACCGATTCTTAAATCGCAAAAGTCCATCCTCGTGGACTACAAACCCAGGGGCTTTCCCCTGAGTCACATCATCTCGAATGCGTAACAAAAATGGGTCTGAACCCTGATTCTCCCTGATCGCCTCCTCAAGTGGCGATGAAATCTCTAACGTACAAAGTTGCCCTTGTTCTCGCTGTAACCAGACCTCGATCTTGGGTCTCAGAAATTCCTGCTGAAGTTCCTTCTGAACTGTTAATCGAGCAAGCATCTGCTCCTGAACGGATTTATGACTCAAGGCATCGGCGACAACGTTCGCCTTGCCCGGGTGGTAAAGTATCTCAATATCGTAATCTTTGATTAGTTCCAACCACCGTCTCTGTCGCATATTTAACTCCTTCTGAGTAAATATATACTTTAAACTCTTATGATCGGTGAATATCTAACAGGTAACGCCATAAAGATAATGTTGCCAAATCTTCAATGCGAATACCACGGCTGCTAGCTCCAGGTCGTGAGTCGGATAATTAACCTCGTAAGGTCTCAACTGTCATGAAGCATAAGCAATGACTTTACTGTTCTGCATTAGTACACATCCGAGACCCTGTCCGGACGCATCACTATAAACCACAAATCCTTCCATCCCTTGCGGTAAAGAAAGGACAGGTGCTGAAATTAACCGGCTCTTGAGTTCCTCAAAACTTCATTGACACGCATCGGACCACGTGTATTTATTATCTTTCCTTAAAACTTCGTCATGGGTTGAGTGATTTTAGAAAATCCTTCAACAAATCACCGATAATAGCTAGCTAATTCGAGGAAACTTCGAATTTTCTTAACATTCTTCGGAGGTTGCCAATCTCGGATAGCCTCCGTCTTCTGAGGGTCGACACAAACTCCGTCTGATGAAATTACATGTCCGAGAAACGTCACTTCGGACATCCAGAATTCACATTTGGAAAACTTACCATAAAGTTGCTCTCGTCTCAACACGTCGAGCACCTGATGAAAGTGAAACTCGTGCTCCTCTCAGTCACGAGAATAAATTAGAATGTCATCAATGATGAAGACAACCACAAACTGATCCAAAAATCGATGAAAACCCGATTCATTAACTCCATGAATACCGCAGGTGCATTAGTTAACCCCAACGACATTATCACGAACTCATAATGACCATAGCGTGTTCGAAACGCCGTCCTTGCGATATCCGACTCTCGAATTCGCAACTGATGATATACAGATCTTAAGTCGATCTTAAAAAATACTGAAGCTCCCTGAAGTTGATCTAAAAGATCATCGATACGGGGTAGAGGATACTTATTCTTGATCGTCACCCGATTCAATTCCCGGTAATCAATGCACAAGCGGAACGAACCATCCTTTTTCTTGAAAAATAACACTGGTGCTCCCCACGGGGACGCACTCGGTCGAATATAACCCTTCTCGGTCAAATCCTCTAATTGATTCTTCAACTTCTGAATTTCGGTCGGTGCCATCCGGTACGGTGCCTTCGATATTGGGGATGTACCGGGCTCCAACTCAATCGTGAATTCTACATCCCTCGGTGGAGGTAAATCAGGTAGCTCGTCTGGGAGTACATCGTCAATCGGTAATAATGATACCATGAATGGCTGAACACCTCGATTGACTTAGAATGGTCAATCGATGACAATGATACAATGAATGGTTGAACACCTCGATTGCCTTAGAACGGCCCATCGATGTCAATGATACAATGAATGATTGAACACCTCAATTGCCTTAGAACGGCCAATCGATGACAATGATACAATGAATGATTGAACACCTCGATTGCCTTAGAACGGCCAATCGATGACAATAATACGATGAATGATTGAACATCTCTGATTGAGTAATTTCACTGCTTTCATCATATTAATGATTCTTCTGGAACAACGGGGATTACCCCCCTGAAATACACACTCGGCTCCAACGACTGAAATGATAGTGACCATACGCTTACGAACACTGAGGATGGCATCATGATGATCCATCCAACTAATACCCAATATTACATCGTCCTTAGGCAAATCCACCATGATTAGGTCCGCCAACCAATCGCGGTCATTAAGTTTATTTCGGTCAGTTATTAACCTCATGATTTCCGAAAATTTTTCTACCGATAGGTAGACCAATGATATAAGGTCCACAATTAATAGGACTATCCAAGTGAAGTCTATTCAAACATGATTCAGAAATGAATGAATGCGATGCACCAGTATCAAAAAGGATACACACAGGTTTAGATAGAATTACGAGTATACCTGAGATCATTCGGGCCTTCGGATCGTCGGTCCCCTTCATCGCATGAATTCGGGACTTGCCGACCCCCGAACCGGACGCTCCCGTCTGATAAATATGAGCTCTGCCTTTATTCGCTTCCTTCATCTTAAACGATGCTCAGAGAGCAGCCTAACTCTGAATCGCTGATTGCTTCGGGGCCTGAGATGCTGCCGGAGTCAGCTTGGAGTCCCTTCGGCAAAAACGGGCCTTATGCCCAACAATACCATAGTTATGGCACGTAATAGACGGTTTCCGACACTTAGTGCTGTAATGACCCGGCGCTCCACAGTTGAAACAGGTGATGGTTGATCTAGCCACTCGGGACTGAGATCCCGCAGGAATAGACGTCGTAGGAGGTCGCTTAGAAAAGTTAGGACTCGCACGAGGCTTCTTGAAGGTTGACTGACCGCCTTCGGACTGATTACGCTTTGTTGATTTCTTGCTGACAGATGAAGGTTGTTGCTCAGCAATTTCCTTAGCAGCAGGCTCATACGTAAGAGTTCTCTCGATTAATTCGTCCAGAGTGGTGCAATGATGATTAAGCAATTGCATATGGGTCATCATGACCTGCATAAAAGTGAGTGGATCAACCCGAACATCTTCCGATCGAGTTGAGTCCTGGGTACGACTTCCCGACAGTGAGTGATTATTTCCCGGGTTTCGGCCCGCACCGCGGCCTCTCCCCATGCGTCCCCTGACAGCTCTCTCCATACTGAAGTAGGAAGGTCGCATGATAATCATAGATCTCGTATGAGTACCGTATTATGATTTACGTCATGAAATGATGAAAATGAGCATACGCGTTCTAACACAGTGATTACATGAATGATTAACTGAGGTGACATGATTTATCTGATGATATTCTTGAAATGATTATCTTGAACAAGTTAACAAGATTAATGATATGATCCTCAAGATCAACAGCTGAGTAATGAAATGAACTGAGTGATTAATGAGTTAAGCATGATCAACATGATCAAAATGAAAATGATATTTGAGGATTGTTAACTGATGAATGATGAATGAGTGATTCTTATTGCCAGAAATTATACCACGGCGTCAGAAATCTTACTGTTCTTTGGTCTGAGGGGCTCGGCTCCTGCACAGGTCACACGTGACGCTAAAGTCCAATGATACTAGTCTGATGAATGATGATTTCAAATGAGACATGACTCGGAAGGTAGTATTCAAAACCACGCTCCGATACCAACTCTGTAACACCCCAAACTAGGCGGATATTACAGTGCCGTGGACCCCGACTGGACCCACCAGGCGAATGAAAATGAATGAATTAAGCGATATAATTGTAGTACCAAAGCACAGTATATCATTGATTACTCCGATGAGGAGTTTCATTACAACACACCCAAGATAATACCGAATACATGTATATTTTACGTGAAGATAAAATACACAACACTGAATGAAATGAATATCCAAATGGAAGTCTGCAGCGGAAATAAAATAAAGAAAACACGAGTGAATGAAAGGACTGGGCCCCCCTACTAGTATCACTGGGACTCCTTGCCGTCAACGTTCTCTTCCCGTGCCTTTGCCTTGCCATGACCTGAAAACAATATCCCCCAACGGGGTCAGTTACATAGAACAACAATCCTCAAGAGTTGAATAAACACAAATCATGATATATCTTAATTATGAAATGACGCTGAAGAGAGGCATCATAGTACGCCCGTAATGGAATGTGCACGTGCACAAGACGAGTGTCTGGACACACCCGCCCTTGTACCTAATTAGTCTCACGGAGGTACATTACCGTGTGCACAGTCCAATGTGTCGGTGAACCCAACACATGACTATCGTGTGCCCGACTAAAAATCCCACACATCCCTACCCGGCCACTCAATATGAACCCAGAAGGTCACACGATCAAAACTGACCAATGAATATAATGAAATACAATCCGACAAAGTCAAGAATGACTCACCGAGATGAAATGATAGTGAAACGAATGATAGCTCAATGAAATGATTGGAAATGTCGTTCCTTGTAAATGAAGTGATTAATTGACAATTAAAAGTCTCAATGCGGTTAATACACTATGAATGAACTATGATTATGAATGAACAACAACGAAAGGAATGAATATCCTTTTAACCGAGTAATAATTAACTTACTCAACTGGTGAAGAATTTCCTTCCTCGAACAACGTCCAAAAGGGATGTCAGTCGCTCGAACAACCTTGAATGACAATTACCAACAATGTTCAATATATGAATCAAACAAGATTATAACCGACTCAAACGTCGATACAACAATATCCAACTCATTGAGGCATTCTAGCGAACACTTAGCAAGCAGACAACCTTCGATAATATCCAAATCCCAATTATATCAAGACCAACTCCAAAATGAGTATTTCATACCAACAAAACAACTTCAATGATATCAATAATCCCATAGGAATCCACAATTCGAGTTAACGACAACATCTAATCGAAAACCCCCAAAAATAGCAAAGTCAACCCCAAAGTGTTCTTGAATCAAACCTCAACAATTCATGAAATCCGAAATATACACTGAATAATCCATAAAAAAACATTTATCCAAGGTAGATAATCCATATCTAACATATTCCAACAACAATCCAAGCTTACATGAAGAAATCGGAAGGAAAAACCCAAAAATCCGAAATTCTAGATCTAAGAAGTTAATACCTTGATTTGATGTATTGGAGATGATGAAATGATGATTAATCCAACTCAAAAGCTTGAAGATGATGATAGGTGATAGTAGCTCGAAGAACACTCTCCAAATCGTCCAAAATCGCCCGGAATCGCCCAAAAATGAAGTGAGAAATGAAAATGACGAAGAAAGGGCTGAACTATCCTATTTATAGTAATCCCAGTTTAGCGCGCGCTAGCTCCAGTTCTTCGCGTGCGCTAACGGGTGTTTTGGGTAGTCCAGTACCCACTGTCCGAAAATGGTAGCGTGCGCTACGTACCTTTTGTAGCGTGCGCTACGGCTGTACACTTAGCGTGCGCTAACCCAAATATGTTAGTGTGCACTAACTTAAAAATCTGATGCCTAGCAGTACTCAAAACCAGACTTTCTGTTCTCTGACCTGCTCGCGATAGCGTGCGCTACATTCAATATTTAGCGTGCGCTACTACATCGTTTGCGTACGCTAGAAACCACTCATAGCATGTGTTATGAATTAATCCAATTCAGTCCAGTACCCACTGGACTCTGCCTGTCCGACCTTAGCGCGCGCTACACCAAAATGTATAACGTGCGCTACTACAATGAACTAACACGCGCTACTTACCATTCGTAGTGTGCGCTACTTATAACTCACCTGCAGTCCAGTGCCTTCTGGACTGTCAGCCTGAGCAACATTAGCGTGCGCTAATGCTGAGTGGTAGGTGCGCTACCTGTACTCAATTAGCGCGTGCTAAAGAGAGTACGTAGCGTGCGCTACTCCTCACACAGCCCACAACAAAGATGACAATGATGATACGCTCGGCCCGACTATCCAAATGGGTTGACTGATGAGTAAAATTGATACGTGATACCAATATACTCCGAACGGTGAATACAATGATTGAATATGAGTGACAAATGATCATTAATGAGTGAAAATTACTGAGTGACAATTATTGAACAATAATTACTGAATGATAATGACTGAATTACAACAGGGTATTACAATAATGACAATGACTGACAAACTGTAGAACACTCCAACTGACTAACCAACATGAACAACTCGGACTAGTATCGCTCGAATGCCTCGTCGCCATCATCATGCCCATGTGTCTCAACTCTCTCCTCGCAAGCACCTAAAACATGAAAACATGTTCCGCCCCCACGGGGTCAGTCATCCAGATAATGAACATCAAATACATGTATAACATGATATGCATCCAAAGGAAGAATGAAACGGTATAATGATAATAATAATACGAGATGCTCACAAACCAATGTAAGAACTGAGCATTCGTGAAACATGCCCACGGCATACTATTAATACCTGTTCGACAGGTTAGAACATAAATGCCCAACGGCGAATCATAATTATAGAGTACCACAATGAATTACACGACATGAACCAAACCAGAACTGAATTAATTATGAATCACAATGCCCGAAGGCTCCAATGAAATTACCAAGACAATCACAAAGGCCTGAAAGCCACTCAGCCGAATCTGTTAAATATCACAATCACATGAAGCCAAAACATCCCGAAGCTGTATCGATTAGGGCCGAAACCACGGCACGAAGCCGTATCACAATTAGGGCCGAAGCCACGGCACGAAGCCGTATCACAATTAGGGCCGAAGCCACGGCACGAAGCCGTATCACAATTAGGGCCGAAGCCACGGCACAAAGCCGTATCACAATTAGGGCCGAAGCCACTGCACGAAGCCGTATCACAATTAGACCATCCAATGGACGTGACCTACTGAATTGTAGGTGTTGGGAAACCAACCGCGAAGGTTCAAGCCCCAAACTTACCCATAATGAGATCATAAACATGACCGTGACCTACTGAGTTGTAGGTGTTGGGAAACCAACCGCGAAGGTTCAAGCCCCAAGCTTACCCATAATGAGATCACCCAGTGACCGTGACTCACGAATGCGTGGCCGGGAAACCAACCGCGAAGGTTCAAGCCCCAGACTTACCCATAATGAGATCATAAACATGACCGTGACCTACTGAGTTGTAGGTGTTGGGAAACCAACCACGAAGGTTCAAGCCCCAAGCTTACCCATAATCAGATCACCCAGTGACCGTGACCTACTGAATTGTAGGTGCTGGGAAACCAACCGCGAAGATTCAAGCCCCAGACTTACCCATAATGAGATCATAAACATGATCGTGACCTACTGAGTTGTAGGTGTTGGGGGAAACAACCGCGAAGGTTCCAAACTCCCCAAACTTACCCATCGAGCACTAGCCGAGACTAGCCTCCAAAACACAATTAATTATAAACGGAAACGATCCCAAGATTACCGAATTCATGAGAATGATAGTGTGCTGCCTTGAGTCGGCCAACATGACGATAGTAACTCACGGATGGGCACCGTCCTCGATAGTCCCAATTCAATACCTCGATTACCTTAGAATGGTCAATCGATAACAACGACACAACGGATGGGAACTATCCTCGACAGCCCCAATTCAATACCTCGATTGCCTAAGAATGGCCAACCAATAACAATGATGCAGCGGATGATTCAATAACTCGATTGCCTTAAAATGGCCAATCGATAACGATGATACAACGAATGATTGAGTACCTCGATTGCCTTTGAACGGCCAATCGATAACAATGATACAATGAATGATTGAGCACCTCGATTGCCTTAGAACGGCCAATCGATAACAATGATACAATGAATGATTGAGTACCTCGATTGCCTTAGAAGGGCCAATCGATAACAATGATACAATGAATGATCGAGCACCTCGATTGCCTTAGAACGGCCAATCGATAACAATGATGCAATTAATGCCTCGACACCTTTAATCGGTTACCGACGACGAAGATGAGAATGAATACGTGAATGCCTTCAATCGGCCAATACAACATGAATGACAGGACGCCAACATTAATAACAATGATTACAACAATGTCTTGATCGAGATCAATATTAACAACAATACATCGATACCGCGAACCGGCTATCGACAATAACATTAACAACGAGTATCCCAATGCCTTGAACCGGCCATTAATGAATGATAATAAATATTTGGCATAATTTCCGAAGAGTATCGTATCGAACGATCCCCTAATATCAATGAACTTATGAAGAGACTAAGTCTCGGAATGATACAACACATTCATACACATATATGATAACATTAATTTCATTGACTAGTACAAGTATAAAACTTGCCTCAACCGAAGGCGATGATTTCCTTCCACGAACAACGAACGGCGTCCTCGGATAAACACAAGTACTCGAACAACCTTGAATGAAATACAATTCATTCAATAACACAATATCAATCGAAATCAACACAACGACCGAAAGAAACTCTTTGCGACATTTAACCGAACACTAAATGTTCAAAGTTCCTCAAGAACGTAAGAATCATCAATCGGGTTGAACGAATCGAAGATATGGATATACAATCCATAGAACACGATTAATAATATTTACTAACATCAACTGATTCATCAAATTCGGATGAACCATGAAAAACAAGAAGAAATCCCGAAAATCAAATTTGAAACCGTCGTAAAAATCTCATTTGAAACCACAAGGCCCGAAATGCCAAAACTCAACAGTTTAAAAACATACGTTAAGCTATCGCTTACACGTACCGACAGAACAAATTTAGAAAACGATTGCCAAAGTAACCTAAGTTACCAGATACCAAAAGGCCATTTAAAAATACTCACGCAGCGGATAAAGATAAACAATTAAAATACTCTAGCAACGGAATACAACAACTGATCAGAAACTCAATACACAAATACATGTCCTAGCCAGTATTCTCCGGGAAGCTCATCTCTTCACGACCGCTACAAGCTTGATAATCCAAGAACCTAAAAAGAAAGCCCACGACGGGGTCAGCCATAATATCCAACAATGATAACTATCACATCACGTCAATAATTACATATCAATGGAAATACTAAGTAAGAATACGACCAATGTAATCTTACCGTCGTAACTTTACGGAAATCCACGATTCGTATCCTTAACAACACAATAAGATAATACCGAAATATCTGTACGGTGTCTCAACAATACCCAAGGTTCTCAAAACATTATCATAACTCGCGATATGGAAATTATACCAACTCTGGCCAATTCAATCCATCGGATAATGTCGACATTTTCAATACGATAATCGATTGTCCATCAAAGACAAGTACCAAGGAAATACGGAACATAACTCAAGATACGAAACACCATTACAATCACGTCAGTCTAATCCGAGACCAGATCAACACAACATACGGACATGGTCCTAACACAAGACCTACAAATGCATACTCATATGACGTCAATATGATCACAACAATAACGACAATGTATACTTATGGCAAACCCATAATATACATATGCACAACAACAACACATGGTAATCCACCGATCCAGTGCACACAGCTATAGATTCCCATGATGATCCCGTCGGGCCAACGCATGGTGGCATTACCTGTCCAGCGATCCAGCGCACACAGCTATAAATTCCCATGATGATCCCGTCGGACCAACACATGGTGGACATATGACAACAATGCACAACTGCATAAAACAACAGTACACAATACACGACAACAACAATGCACAAATTCATGACAACAACGATACACGAATGTATCACGACATGATCGACACAAATGATAAAAATGATTGGAGTACTTGCCCCGAGTCCTTCGAGAACGATCTCAATGTCTAAACCATCACGAACCATTATCCTCAATACTCGACGGTCCAAAGTATCACGTGTTAGGAATACTTGTTAGATTTTGATGATGTCATTAATATAAATTCAAATACTTATTACTTGGCAAAAATGTAAGGAAGAACCAAATGAGTATCTTCCATAGGCTAAATTATGTTAAGTATAAAACTTGGAAAAATGTAAAGAAGAACCAAATGAGTATCTTCTATAGGCCAAAATAAGTTAGGCTAAAAAATCGGCTAAGTACTAAAAGAACAGCTAAGTTCATCAGAGAGGTACAGCCGAGTCATATCAGAGAAGATCTGGTCAACAAAAACTATCAGAGATATTTGACTGATCGCAATAAGTAACCTCGCAGTGTCATCCGATCAAAGTAGTCCCAAACAGCCACCATCAGAGAGGTCCAGACTGCAGAGAAGTTAACTTACATCAGCCCACTTGAAATCAGCCAAGTACTCTAAGTCCACGTCAGCATGCGTTGAAAAGTCAAGTACTACGGAAAGTCACATGCAACGTGAAGAGACAAATTGGAGAGATTCCCGCAAAGGATATGAATTAAATACTTCATCCAGACCCACCTTGAGGACTTTAATCGTATTATATTCAAAAGATTCGGTGCCTCACATGCAAAGTCTTCACAACGGTCGAAAGATAGATTAAATTATGGGAATCCAGCCTTGCAACGTTCAGAAAGAAAACAATGAAGTCTACCTCTCCAACGGACGGATTTGTTGAAAAGATTTGCAACGGATATGAAAGAAAAGCTCAGAGATCATGACCTATATATATCTGAAGATTTGAAGCTGAGCATACATACAACAATTACAAACGGTGCGAACATACTTTCAAGCGATCAAAGCATTCAAGCAATCTAAAAGCGAAACACAGCATCGTGAAAAGAGCGGTTCTCAAAAGTTCATACTTGAAGAAGCTCTTAGTTGGAGAAGACAAAAACTCGTGTCTTAAATCCTGAGTTCGGGGTACTTCACTGGTTGAAGTTCGAGACTGTAAAGGCATCCAAGGATCAAGGATCAATAGGTGCAAGGCAGTCAAGTGTGTTACAACGGCAAGGATTTCCACTGGTTGGAAGCTGTTGTAGTTTGGTTGAATCACTGTAATATTTATCACTGGTTGAAAATTATAGTGAATTCATCTCCAACTGGTTTGGAGAAAAGTGGATTAGTAGAGGATTACCCCACCTCTGAGACCACTATAATTGCCTACGTACTTTACTATTTTATAGCATCATACTTTAACTGCTGCATTCATTATTAAGTGTTTCATTAGTTGTTTTGTATTCGTCATCAGCTGACTTCCGCACGTATTAAGAACAAACGACTCCAAGTCATTTGTTTATCTATCAGCTGAAGAAACTTACTCTTTGGGAAAAAGAGTTTTAAGAGTTTCAATAAGTCTATTCACCCCCCCCCCCCCTCTAGACTTATTCCTGGACGACGTGTGACCTACAAGTGGTATCGGAGAGGTTGGTTCATTTATTTCACGAACCAGATCTTTATCAGAGATATATCTTTACTCTTATTTTATAATGGAACACATGCATTCTAGACTACCTGTGTTTTCAGTTGACGAGTATGATCTTTGGAAGATAAGGATGCAGGCACACTTATCTTCAATCCATGATGACATGTGGTGCATCATATAGGACGGTCCATTCATCTTCGAGAAGGACAACACTCCAGATGAGATCGCAGCAGGGAAGCCAGAGAAGATCCCAAAGAAGAGGACAGAGATGACTCCCGAAGAAAGAAGCTGGCCAATCTTAGTAACCGGGCCAGAGACGTGCTGTATCAAACTCTTGACAAATCCACCATGGTCAAGATCAAGAATTGCAAGAATGGCAAAGAAATCTGGGACACATTAGCCCTAATGTCTGAAGGAACGGAGCTGATCAAAGAAAACAAGTTGTCAATTGCTATTCAAAAATTTGACAACTTCAAAATGAAGAATGGCGAATCTATAGATCAAGTGGACACAAGGTTCACTGAGATTATCAATGAGATCAACTCCCTCGGCAAA
Source organism: Orobanche coerulescens (assembly GCA_033398695.1). Classification (NCBI taxonomy): domain Eukaryota; kingdom Viridiplantae; phylum Streptophyta; class Magnoliopsida; order Lamiales; family Orobanchaceae; genus Orobanche; species Orobanche coerulescens. The sequence goes on from CM065811.1 coordinate 39,811,720, forward strand.
TCTTATGGCAACAGGGAGATGGCGCTGAAGGTTCTAAGATCTCTCAATCCTGAATGGAGCATGAAGGCAGTGTCCATGAGAGAATCTAAGGACCTCAATAAGATAAAGATCCAAGAGCTGTTCTCTGATATGAAGGCTTATGAATTCGAGCGTCCAAGTTCATCCTCAACCGAGCCTGCAGAGAAGGGAATAGCCTTTGCAGCCGAGTCCCCCGCCAAGAGCTTATCTGATATAAAGCCTCCAAATCCATTAGATTTTGAGGAAGAGATGGCGTTTATAATGCAAAGATTCAGCAACTTCCGGAAAAACTACTCCAAATACAAGAAAAATTATAAGGAGAATCCCAGAAGGAACGAGAAAGCCGGAAGCTAGAAGGTGGAGTGCTACAATTGTCACAAGATAGAACACATCCAAATCGACTGTCCTAATCTTAAGAAGGACGAGAGCAAGAAGGAGGTGGGCAGAAAAGAAGACAGAAGGAAGGCTCTCATCGGAGAAGATCAGGAGCATGTAGAATCAAGTAGCGGATTCTTTTCTAATGATGATGAAGAGTATGACTGCCTGATGGCCAACTTAGCTGATGAAGAGGTAACATCAAAACCCTCTGGTTCAAATAATAGTTCAGCCATGTCACAAGATATGGATCTGCATGAATCTGTAAATCAGCTACTTAAAGATTTTCAGATACTTAAATCTGCACACCTATCTGTATCAACCGAGAAGACTCAGCTGTAAGATGAGAATAGGCAGCTGAAAAATAATTTTGAAAAACTCAAATTTAGAATCGAATAGAGTTGAGATAATCGGTGACTTGAAAACCAGCCGATGCAACTACAGCTGAGATAAATCGACTAACTGTTTTACTTAAAGAAAAATCAGCTGCACTTGCTCATGTCAAAGCCGAATTTACTAAGCTGACTCAGGCAAATAAAACTCAGGCGCAGGAAATAACCTCTCTGAAGGCGTCTTCAACTCTGGATGAATTGTGTACTAATAAAAGGCCACTATACTCCAGATCAGGCCTTGGATATGATCCTCACACTCCATCTAGTTCCAAAACCACTTTCGTCAAGGGAGAAACAATTGTCTCGACTGCTGAGCCTACATACAAACCGATATTTAAAAATAGGCAACACCCAAGTCACAAGTCTAGGCTGCAGCCAGGGTACACAAGGCAGCCACCTAGACAAGCGACTAGGCAATGGCCCAGGCAGAAGCAGCAGCCCAGACAACATGCCCACTATTATCAACAACTCCCTAAAAACATATTTCAAAATGGGAGGGGCAGATGGAAACCTCAAGGTTATCCTAATTTCCAAAATGAACAAGTGTGGAGACCTCAAAGATTTAATAAATGGTCTCAGCCAAGGTTTAGAAATGGCCTACACTACCAGTATTTCGAGGAATATCCGGTATACAATCCCAACAGGAGATACAGACCTAGACCTTACACACCTTATAAGGGTAATAATAATAACAATTATCACAATCCAAGGAGAAATCAATTCTCTAGGAAACCAACTAACCCTATAGGACCCACACAGATTTGGGTACCTAAGTCTCTGCTTGTTTGATTGCAGAAAAGGTGGAAGGACTACTACCACATCTCCACAAATTCAAACTTTGGAGGTGAAGAATGGTTTGTAGATTCTGGATGCTCGAGGCACATGACCGGGAACAAAAAGATGCTGTCCAAATACACCAAAGAAAGAGGTCCTGATGTAACCTTTGGAGATAGCTCTAGAGGACAAACAAAGGGCTTTAGAGAGCTGCACCGGGGAAACATCATAATATCCAAAGTTCACTATGTCAAAGAGCTCAAGTATAATCTCCTGAGCATAAGCCAGTTTTGCGATGAGAATAATCTAGTAGTCTTCACCATTTGGAAATGTATGGTGATAGATATCCTATCTGGAGAGGTGAAGCTACAAGGATTCAGAAGGAGAGATGTCTACATAATAGATTGGAACACAGGAACACCTAACTCCTGTTTTCTATCTAAGTCAGTAGCTGAGAACGGATGGATGTGGCACAAAAGATTATGTCACCTGAACTTCAAAGCCATCAACAAGATTAGTTCTCAGAAGCTAGTCAGAGGACTTCCAGATGAAGCATTCAAGAAGGAAGCCATTTGTGATGCGTGTCAGAAAGGAAAGCAGACGAGAGCATCATTCAAGCCAGTCCAGCCTACAACCCTCACAACAAGGATCTTATATCTACTCCATATGGATCTATTTGGTCCTATCAAGCCAAGGACTCTAAGCGTCCGAAAGCATGCACTTGTTGTAGTAGATGATTATTCAAGGTACACTTGGATTATCTTCCTGTATAAGAAGAGTGAAACCTTGACCAAGCTACCTGAGATGCTGAGAAGGATCCAGAATGAAAAATCCCTCTCCATCATCAAGATCAGATCAGATAGAGGAGGAGAACTTCTCAACAAGGCGATCACTGATTACAGCGATCAGAATGGGATCCAGCATGAGCTCTCTGCAGCCAGGACCCCCCAGCAGAATGGCGTTGCTGAAAGAAGAAACAGAACCCTGAAGGAAGCAGCCAGGTCCATGATTGCAGAAGCAGACCTGCCCAAGAGGTTCTGGGCTGAAGCTGTCAACACAGCTTGCCATACTCAGAACAGGAGTATGATAGTAGGGAGACATGGCAAAACTCCCTATGAGGTTTGGAATAATAGAACTCCTACTGTTGCTTACTTTCACGTTTTTGGTTGTAAGTGTTTCATCCACAACAACGGTAAAACACAACTAAATGCCTTTGATGCTAAAACTGATGATGGTCTCTTCATGGGATACTCACAAAGAAGCAAGGCATATAGAGTTTTTAACAAAAGAACCTTAGTTGTGGAGGAAACACCCCATGTTGTATTTGATGAATCTACTGTTGAGTACAGGAAGCAAGTTGAGCTAATTGAGAATAAGCTCAAATCAGCAACCCTTGAAGAAGTCATTGTACATGACACTGGAATGGTAGACTCACCTGCAGACCAGCCCGATGACCCAACTGTAGCTGCTGGAGACCCAACTGCAGATCAGACAGGAACACCAAACCTATCTGATCCAGTTGCCGCTGATGAAGACCCAGCTGTAGCTAATAAAGACACATCTGCAGATAAGACCCAACCTGCAGATGACAAGATGGTAGCTGATCCAGCTGCAGACCAAGGAGACCAGATCCCAGCTGATGCAGAAATCCACCAGAGCAATTCAACAGGGGGAACAGACCCAGAAGAAGACGATATCCCCTAGTGGCTGAAAGACCATCCAATCCAGCAAATCACCGGGAAGCTGACTAATGGAGTTAAGACAAGATAGTCAACTCTACCCACAGGAATGGCTATGTTCTCATGTTTCATGTCTCAAATAGAACCCAAGACAACAGAACAAGCTTTCGAAGATTATTCTTGGATAAATGCCATGCAAGAGGAACTGGAGCAGATGGAAAGGAACAAAGTTTGGGAACTAACATGCACTGAGATCACAAGAAGGTTATTGGCACCAAATGGGTGTACAAAAACAAGAGTGACGAAGACGGAGCTGTTGTTAAGAATAAAGCCAGACTTGTTGCTAAAGGTTATGCACAGTGTGAAGGAATAGATTTTGATGAAACCTATGCACCTGTTGCAAGATTAGAGGACATCAGACTATTCCTCGCATATGCTGCATTCAAGGATTTTGAAGTCTATCAGATGGATGTAAAGAGTGCATTCCTAAATGGCATCCTAGAAGAAGAAGTCTATGTAGAGCAACCCCCAGGTTTTGTCAAATGAGACAAAGTCTACAAGTTGTTGAAGGCTCTCTATGGACTTAAGCAAGCACCAAGAGCATGGTATGAAACACTGTCTATGTTTCTTGAGAAGAATGGTTTTTGCAAAGGAAAGGTGGACAAGACCCTATTCAAAGTGGAGCACGAAGGCCACATATTGATAGTCCAGATATATGTGGATGACATCATATTTGGCTCAACCAACCCAGAGCTGTGTGAGAAATTCTCAAACCTCATGCAAGGAGAATTTGAGATGAGTATGATGGGAAAGCTTAACTTCTTTCTCGGATTACAAGTTAAGCAAGTGGAAAATGGAATTTTCATCAACCAAGCTAAGTATACGAGAGATCTAATCAAGAGATTTGGAATGGAATCAGCCAAACCAGCAAGAATTTCTATGAGCACAAGTACTCACCTAGATGCAGATGAGGGAGGCATATCAGTGGACTCAACCCACTACAGAGGACTCATTGGATCATTGCTATACCTCACTGCAAGAAGGCCAGACATATCCTATGCCGTATGAGTTTGTGCGCGATTTCAATCTAAGCCTAAGCAGTCGCACCTAGATGCAGCAAAAAGGATAATTAAATACCTTAAGTCTACAGTCAATGTTGGACTATGGTATCCTAAGGACGATAACTTCGAGCTGTTAGGATATTCAGATGCAGATTTCGCAGGATGCAAAATTAATAGGAAAAGCACTAGTGGAACGTGCCAATTCCTAGGAACCAGACTGATATCCTGGTTTACCAAGAAGCAGGTTTCAAACTCTATCTCCACCACAGAGTCAGAATACCTAGCTGCAGGTAGTTGTTATGCCCAGATCTTATGGATCAGACAACAGTTGAGGGATTATAATATCATTGCCAATGAAGTCCCTATCTGGTGTGACAACAATAGTGCTATTGCAATAACCAACAATCTGGTTTTGCATTCGAGGACCAAGCACATTGATGTTAAGCACCACTTCATCAGAGACCACGTGCTTAACAAGAGAGTTAGAGTTGAAAGAGTCAGCACAGACTACCAAATAGCTGACATGTTTACCAAACCTTTGCCAGAAGAAAGATTTTTGGAGCTGAGCAGAGAACTTGGTCTACTAGATTGGAAATCTAGTACAGAAGAAAAAGCAAGCTGAAGCATATCAGAGGAAGGACGGACCCAGCTGATTAAAAGAATCAGATCCTAGCTGATGCAGACAAAAAGGACGAAGGACGGACAAAGGAACCTAGCTGATCAAAATCTCAGGCGAGAAGTCCAAGGAGTCAACTCACCTGATGCAGAGCAGTCAACAGTCAACAATCAACCAACTAAGTTTTCTAAAACTTAATCGACTTCTGAATATTTTATTATTATCTGCTATATGTATAATAATATTATATTAATTTTTGGTTCGCAAGTGGCATTTAAATACACGTGGCAATCACTTGATAAATTGACCTCCACGGTGACCAATTAAAATCCAACCGTCCAATTTTAAAATTAAAACCTGGACCACCGATTCGAATTTGAAATTTAAAAAGAATCTCAAAAGACGAACCACCGATTCAAATAAATAATAAATTAATCCCAATATCGTTTCATCTTTCTTATAAGGACGGAAAACCCTTCACTTTACCTTTACGCTTACCAGTCTTTCAAACCCTAAATTTACAGAGCAAAAATCCTTTGAACTCCAAGTACACTGAAAATCTCTTATTTGCAGAAATGGAATCTTATTTTGAAGGCGTTAACATGAAGGCGGTCAAAGACCAGATCATCTTTTCTCTGGTCGTTGATTTCGAAGGTCTTTTGGAAGCAAATCTGGATAACAATGACGTACTCTTCCTTATCCACTCGATGATGAAGAATGGGATCTACCCATTTCTGGATATCAGTCCCAAACACCTATACAAGGAGGACGTCATCGCTTTCTACCGTGAGGCCCATGTGATTGAAGAAGGAATCAGGAGCACTATCGGCGGAATTCAAATCGACATCTCGCCGGAGTCGATTCGTAAAATTTTTGGTATGAGGCACCGTGGCATAGCCGTCGAGGCTCTCAAGCAGACAGCAGCCGACATTTGGCTAAAGATTAAGGCAATTGACCAGCCGACGAAGTTAAAACTCACTGCCAAAAGGAGCGAGATTAAAAAGGAGTATCGGTATATGTTGGATATTACCAACAAAATTATTATGGGTATGGCCGGCAGTTACGACCAACTGTCATCGGTGAAATTCACAGTGCTGGGAGCACTGATTCAGGACGACCCGATTGATTGGGCTGACTACATCTTTAGGCAGTTTGTTCGCGAGGTCAACAAAGCCGAATGGCTTGATGATAAGAAGAAATTCAGATCCAAGCTGGCGTTTGGAACGCAGCTGAGTTGGATCCTTGAGAAGATGGGTGTGGCGAAGGGAAGTACTGACCCCTTCCACATCAACAAGAGACTTGGTCATCTGGACCAAGAGACGTTGAGGAAGTTGGGAGGCAACAGAAGAGCAACTCGGATGCTCAAAGAATTGTCTGATTCACCGCCCTACAAATGTCCTTCATCAGACGAGTCGGACCGACCTGCAGACGACAACCCAACTGCAGTCGAGTCAGACTCGGAGTCAGACAACACACCGATTGCTGTCTGATTCAAAAGAAGGGGACCAACCCCTGGTGAGACATCATTCATACACTCCTCACCGGAACCCTCTCCCAAGAGGCCCAGGCGCCGGTTCAGCCCAGAGGAGCGGCGGAACATTATACTGATCCTGCGGCCAGTGCAGCTACCCACTCAGTGAAGACCAACTCGCTCCGGGGCACTGAAACTCAGATCGTCCCTGTCCTCACTCCAGCATTCATTACAGAAGAGGAAGAAGCAGGTTTAATTATCTCAATCCCTGAAGCAAACTACACCTTTAACCTGGTGGACAACAATCTTTTCAACCTGTCCATAGAGCAATTACAATTAGTTAAACCACAAGCTCTAAAACACTCTTTTGTTAATATTTTTGAAGAGTGGAAATTTTTTAAATCACTGTCATTTACTAAACTTCAAACCTATATTGAAACCAGTGGTTGGGAATATCCCCAAGCCACAGAGTATGTACTGATACACTTTTGCAAAGTATCAGACATAGTTTTGATCCTCCAGGAGAATTGGTTCATGTCTCATTTCAAAACCAACATGGACCAATTCATCCATTCTATAATGTACAGTATTTTTGATGGATCTTTTGGGAAAGAAGATGACGAGGAAGAAGAAAAAGAAATAAGGATTGAAGAAGTAAATGGAGAAGAAGAAGAGGAGGTCATTGTTATAGATGACGAAGAAGAGGAGCAGGAAGAAAGAAAATGAGGAGAAAATATTTTAGTTGAAAAACAAACAGAGGAAGTTGAAAAAACAGAGGAATTAGTAGATGAAGGAGAAGAAGAAGGGGAAGAGGTAGATCAGGAGGATGATGAAGTAAAGGAGGATGATAAGAATAATGAAAAAGATGATGAGAATGATGGAGAAAATGATAAAGATGATAAGAATGATGATGATGATGATGATAAAGGAGGAGAACAACTGGCTGAAAAAGAAAAAGAGAATGTTGATGAAGAAGAAAAGGAGGAAGATCAAGAAAAGGAATTAGAAAAGGAAGAAGAAGAGAAACAAAAGGAGCCGGAGAAAGAGCGACTAGAGGCCGCAGACAAGGCCGGGCGCCGCCCAGATACCACACACTGACGCAGAGTTGGCTGAGGACTCCAGATCAGGGACACCTGAAAAGACCCCATCTGGAGTACCAGCTGCAGATAGGAGCCTGCAGTCTAGTGGATCATTTGCAGAAGGCTCAGGCGAGCACTCTCCACCATCACAGATCTCACCTGCGATGACCGAGCTAATAAGGCAAATAGTGAAGGATACTATTGGAGAGTTTCTTGTATCTCAGGTCACCCCTGATCTCCAATCCATCAATGCCAAGATTGATACTTTGCTGCAGCGGGAAGTCCCTCAACCTCCTCCCCCTACAAACAACAGAATGCCATTTGGCATGTCTGACTGGATGCACAGAATGGAGCAGCAGCTGACCACTTTGGTTGACGCTGGCAAAAAGGGGGAAGATAGGATACAGGGGGAAGGCAGCATTCAAGGAGAGATAAGGGAGGAGCTTAGAACGAAGAAGAGGCAGGATGTCCAGTTGATCACTGCTGGGACATCCTCAGCCAAAAGGAAGGGAGAAGAGGTTGATGATCAGTCTGCAAGCAAGAAGAGGAGGACAAGAGGAGGATTCGAGCCCACTCTAGAGTGGGAAGGCAAGGAGTTGTGGTACGTTGAAGAATTTATACCAGAGGAAGCTCTACCCATGTGGGGATCTGCAAAGAAAAAATTCATCAGAGACTACTACATCTGGGAAATACTCCAGGATGATAATCTCTCCCCACAACAGATCTTCATCAACTTCATGGAAGAAGCTCATCCACAACTCTGGACTATTCTTGTAAAACATGCTGAGGCGCACAATGCATATCCCATGATCCCTATGTTCAGTGCCAAAGAACCTCCCACCATGGTGAAAGGAAATGCTTTGGATGAATTTGCACTCCATAGAAAAATCAAGAAGCTGTGTCTTGAGAATAAGTTTTCATCTCAAGAAGAGCAAGATTTTGCAGCTCTTGTTGTAAAGAGGAAGTATGGTCTTGCCCTTGTCAAAACAAGACCAATCGGAGCTAAACCTTTCAGACCTGCCAAGCAGCCTATCCGAAGAGGCAGAGGCAGAGGCAGATGACTTTTATTTATTTTTGTACTTGTAAAATTTTCTTGTAAATTTCAGACATGTATGTGTAATCAATTCAGAAAATTTTATAACAGTCTTTTGAATGACAATTTCCAGTTGTCTCAAAAATAGACTAATTTTGGTTTGTGTCTTGCACTCAAGTGCAGACTTGTTTATTTGAATATTTCCTTAAAGTTTTGCCATCATCAAAATAGGGGGAATTTATTAGGAATACTTGTTAGATTTTGATGATGTCATTAATATAAATTCAAATACTTATTACTTGGAAAAAATGTAAGGAAGAACCAAATGAGTATCTTCCATACGCCAAATTATGTTAAGTATAAAACTTGGCAAAATGTAAAGAAGAACCAAATGAGTATCTTCTATAGGCCAAAATAAGTTAGGCTAAAAATCGTCTAAGTACTAAAAGAACAGCTAAGTTCATCAGAGAGGTACAGCTGAGTCATATCAGAGAAGATCTGTTCAACAAAAACTATCAGAGATATTTGACCAGACTGCAGTCAAGTAACCTTAGACAGGTCATCTGATCAGGCAAGTCCCAAACAGCCACCATCAAAGAGGTCCAGACTGCAGAGAAGTTAACTTACATCAGCCCACTTGAGATCAGCTAAGTACTCCAAGTCCATGTCAGCATGCGTTGAAAAGTCAAGTATTACGGAAAGTCACATGCAACGTGAAGAGACAATTTAGAGAGATTCCCGCAAAGGATATGAATTAAATAATTCATCCAAACCCACCTTGAGGACTTTAATCGTATTATATTCAAAAGATTCGGCGCCTCACATGCAAAGTCTTCACAACGGTCGAAAGATGGATTAAATTATGGGAATCCAGCCTTGCAACGTTCAGAAAGAAAACAATGAAGTCTACTTCTCCAACGGACGGATTTGTTAAAAAGATTTGCAATGGCTATGAAAGAAAAGCTCAGAGATCGTGACCTATATATATCCGAAGATTTGAAGCTGAGCATACATACAACAATTACAAACGGTGGGAACATACTTTCAAGCGATCAAAGCATTCAAGCAATCTAAAATCGAAACACAGCATCGTGAAAAGAGCGGTTCTCAAAAGTTTATACTTGAAGAAGCTCTTAGTTGGAGAAGACAAAAACTCGTGTCTTAAATCCTGAGTTTGGGGTACTTCACTGGTTGAAGTTCGAGACTGTAAAGGCATCCAAGGATCAAGGATCAAGAGGTGCAAGGCAGTCAAGTGTGTTACAACGGCAAGGATTTCCACTGGTTGGAAGCTGTTGTAGTTTGGTTGAATCACTGTAATATTTATCACTGGTTGAAAATTATAGTGAATTCATCTCCAACTGGTTTGGAGAAAAGTGGATTAGTAGAGGATTACCCCACCTCTGAGATCACTATAATTGCCTGCGTACTTTACAGTTTTATAGCATCATACTTTAACTGCTGAATTTATTATTAAGTGTTTCATTAGTTGTTTTGTATTCGTCATCAGCTGACTTCCGCACGTATTAAGAACAAACGACTCCAAGTCATTTGTTTATCAATCATCTGAAGAAACTTACTCTTTGAGAAAAAGAGTTTAAGAGTTTCAATAAGTCTATTCACGTCCCCCCCTAGACTTATTCCTGGACAACTTGTGACCTACATCACGGATTGCAGATAATTCATATCTTCGTCTTTATCACAATATATCCTCGATATACAAGTATACCAATAACAAAAGTAAATCATATACATTATGATTTAGATTCCCAAAACTCGAATACGATTTATAATCCCAAATCTCCTGTGATTATGATTATAAACATTGCTATACGAATTATACACGAATGAAACGGAAACCATTCATTAAATACTATAAACTAAGCAAGTAATAACTTACCTCGATACTGATGAAGCCGTTACCAATTCCATTGCCGTAATCTACAAGTCCCTTGGCCGTGATCAATGCAATTCATGAACATTCTCGAACACGACCGCAAAGCATGGTTCTAATCACCAATCAATAATCTCAACCTATTACAATAATCGATAGACAACAAGTTCGATAACAATCAACAATCGATAAAACCAAATCACAAACCCAACAGCTTGACAATATCTCGATTAAACACTAGTCGGATCAATCCAACTCAAACTAGCACGAATTCAGAACCACAACATGAAAATACTGCACTTTCTGTCTTCTTAGCGCACGTTAATCACTTAACGTAGCGCGCGCTAAGTTGCTCCCGTTAGAGTGCGCTAGCCAGTAAACTTAGCGTGCGCTAATACTGTACAGTGGCATGCATTCCAAGCATCGACTAACACCTTGCGACTACGAATCCAAATGAAAAGGAAATCATACTCCAAGATTAACAATAAATTTTTCCAAATTCGATCTCATCATCATGATCCACATCTTATCAAGAACATACGAAACTAAAATCAACATAATGTTGGTTTTAATCATCTTATCCATATTTATAATCAAAACCATTATATATCCTTATATCATCTTAACATCAAAATCCGAAATGAAGGGAGACATAAATCTCCATATCTCTTGAAGATAAACAAAACCATAACTATCACAAGGATCATATCAATGTCCATATATCAATAACAACATCAACAATCAAACCAACTCGATAACAAGGATCATATCATACTCAATCCGGAATTCAACCTCATATCATGATTTAACTCATCTAAATCGACCACTGAAATTATCATGATTCAGAAATCCATGATTCAACCTCATCAAGTTAAACGAATCATCATTAACACGAAGAATCTTAAATAACATCCGAAAACTCTTATCATAATCCCATTAGGTCTCATAAAAATCACCACATGATTATCCAACATGTTCTCTCACAAGTAATCATCCTTAAAAACGAACTACTATCAAAGGGATACGAGAATTACCTGGAGTAGACGAACCAAGAAGAAGAACACTTGAACTTCATTCCAAGAATCATGAATAACTTGAAGAACAAGGCTTTAATCCATGCTCTCTATCTTAATCTTGATAAAGATCATCATCTCGTAGTGTTTCTGGACCTCAAGTACCTCCCAAAGCTCTCTCTATCGAGTGAAAGGAAAGAAATGGACGAAAATGCTTCATAACACCCGTCTGTCCCCTTTTATAAAATACATTACTAGCGTACGCTAACATCTCATGTTTAGCGTGCACAACGGCCTTAACGTGCGCTAACTGACTTTGTTAGCGTGCGCTATCGCAGTCCAGAGGCTACTGTCTGGCTTCGTACATGTGCTTACGTACGTAATGCCCATGCATTAGCATACGTAACTTACACTGTCTAGCGTACGCAAGTCCTTGCATTTAGCGTGCGCTAATATTAGTTGACTTGCTACAGTCTACACCTACCACGAATATGCTCGTGACCCACATGCTGAAAGCATCTAACAAGGATAAGATTCCTTTGGTCCGATCTTATTAGCGTGCGCTATAAATATACATTAGCGTGCGCTAATAGTTCACAACAAACATCCATTGACCTTGTCGGCACATGCACCGAAAGTGACCGGGTCCACACATAGATTCCTTCTTATCTGGTCTGTACTAGCGTCCGTTATCTTGTGCCTCTAGCGTGCGCTAAACCAGAACGATAGCGTGCGCTAGGCATGTATATTAGCATGCGCTAATAATGTTACACTTAGCCATTTTCAGCTACTCTTGTCCAACGTCTCAACATACAGAATACGAACATACGACATACTGAATACGTATACTCAACACATTATATCCTCAAATACAATTGTCGACCAAATACGACAATTATATCAATACTGACATCTTAGTCCTTCGTTTATTTTATCCATACCGTACAGATTCCACGCTGTACAACATAACTCGGATAAAATAACATTAAATAATACTAGTAGAAATTTCGGATATTACATACTACACCACTTAAAATAAGTTTCGTCCTCGAAACTTGCAATCTGACATAGAAAACAAACAAACCGTTCAACCGAAATATTCCGAAACCATCACGACAACGATCGATCATCATTATTACCGAATAACCAAAATAGCATACTTACAAAGGCGCAAAGTCGACGATCTCCTGGGATACTAGCAAGTGACATCACTATAAAGCCTCAATACGCTTACAATCACATTCCATGAGTCTCAAGAAAATATATCATCTTCGGATGAAATAATCTATCCGTGTCAAATCATGTCTGCCTGATTACACAATCAAGTCTCAATCTGCTAAAAACCAATAATGCACGATCCCAATCTGTGAACAACTGCTCAACACAATGGCAACGAATCCCGAAACATCGACAGACAATCTGAACGCTCAAATGATCACCAGCAATAATCAACCAATAAATTAACCGAGAATATCATCGACATGATAAACTCTAATACGACCAATCCAAAGGTAAAAACACAGCCGAGAATATCATCATCATGATAAACTCCAATATTACCAACGAACGATCAACGAAAATCGAGAATACCTTCACACGGTAAACTCCAACATGATCAACACAGAACCCCAGAAACCGATATACGAATGAATAAGGTTCTCAAAACGACACACCAATCATATCCAGTGGATCTCAATAAACACACCTGACTGTCGAACATACTCCTCGGCATACGAACAACCAATCACAACCGAATAACATATCCAATCATACATGGAGTGGGAACAACCACTCAATATTCAAAACAACCAGCATGGGGTCACCATCCCCAATCTACATTTACAAAGAAATCATTCAAAAATCACTATGGTAAAAAAATGACGCTACTACCATACCAATGGAATCACATAGCACATATGTCCCGATTCACAAAATCTAAAGTTCCAAAATTACATCCTGTGCATGGATCTATAACACGGAACCTATTTCTCTTATCCAATAAATCAACTGAGCATCCCTGGATAACCGAACTACCATACTGAAGTTCGAATCTTTACTCATTTTTCCACACTGATGTTTTATCCAAAACACATTCATAACTTCACCATGATATGCACTATGCACTAAATGCGTATGTATATCAATCACATTTTCAAAACCAATTTGAAATCATATATCTCGTCAAGAAGACAAATTTTTGAAAGTTCCTTCAAAAATTTGAAAACATAGAACATAAATTTTGGTAAGACCACAAAATCAATTTTCGAAAAATTAAATCGACTAGTTGGTGTCAAGTTCTCGATGACAATTCTTTTCGAATACACACGAAAATGAGATGAAATTATGCAAATGCTCGACTACAAACATACTCCTGTATACCAATTCGGTTCGTCACCAATTCTACTGACATTCCATCGGAAAACCACACGTTAGAGTTCCAAAACCTTAATGTATAGAATCCGACAAAAACTCCTTTTTTCCATATATGACTCGCAACGTCAATCATTAACTCATCCTGGATCACCTCAAATATGCTATGACAAATCATTGAAACAAATCAACACAGCAAAAGACTTCCCGCGAAGTCTCATTTGAACAAGTAAACCAAAATCTCGAAAGGCGGAAATAAAATAGATAAACGATTGGTAAAGTGTTTTACAAATCTCGGGAGTTTTAGGAAAACAGAAAAGCCTTTTGAAATATTAGGGTCTCAGGCCATATCCCGTTCCAAGTTACGAGAAGTTTAGAAAAAAATAGAAAACTCTTTCGGACTCCAAGTCCTGAGGTACAAAACTATTTCAAAATCGATTGGGTCTCGGCCTAAAATCATTTTCCGTAAAACATTCGTAAAACATTTATTTTGAAAAGTATCATTTTCAAATGCTCAAAAATAGTTCATACATCTCAAAATGTACTAATATTACTACATGTTCTCCTCATCAATCCACAATCTTTCTCCCAATTGCACAACTCCGTTCCAAAATTTAACCGACATATTGATTTCCAAAATCATAAACTCTCAAGATCGTCAATCCTGTCCCAACTTTGTCACCTCATACTGTAACGCATAACATCTTTCTGAATCTCAAAGCATATCAACTTAGAATGGCAATAAATCTCAATGAAATTCAAAAATCCAAATATTTACAGATCGTGAAGCCGTCGATTCCCCGTGATACTGACACATGTCTCAACTCTAGAAAATACTTGACACATATATTCAAAAAAAACACATTTTGCAAACTCAGTTCAACTCAAGAACACAACACAGCTCTATCTGAAGAAACATGTTGACACCATTTGGAAAAGCTTACAACAACCCAGTACCACACTGGTAAATCACATAACGCACAAGCCCGAGTGAACAACAAAAATCTAGGGCTCTAATGTTCGTCAATCGACAACTCGAATGACGCAACAAAACACGACCCGACTCGACCCGACTGCCTAGGTTTTCACAACCTAAGCTCCGATACCATATTCTGTAACACCCCCAGAGCCGACCGGGAATATTACAGCGTTGTGGGCCCCGAGATGGAACCCACAAGGCTGAAGGATATTTTTGCAAACGTTAACAAACGCCCAAGAGGCTAACGACGGTACATCCTTTAAAAACATTCGAAAACTTTACAAAACCCGTTTAACAAAACCGTCGTAAAAATCTCATTTGAAACCACAAGGCCCGAAATGCCAAAACTCAACAGTTTAAAAACATACGTTAAGCTATCGCTTACACGTACCGACAGAACAAATTTAGAAAACGATTGCCAAAGTAACCTAAGTTACCAGATACCAAAAGGCTATTTAAAAATACTCACACGGCGGATAAAGATAAACAATTAAAATACTCTAGCAGCGGAATACAACAACTGATCAGAAACTCAATACACAAATACATGTCCTAGCCAGTATTCTCCGGGAAGCTCATCTCTTCACGACCGCTACAAGCTTGATAATCCAAGAACCTAAAAAGAAAGCCCACGACGGAGTCAGCCATAATATCCAACAATGATAATCATCACATCACGTCAATAATTACATATCAATGGAAATACTAAGTAAGAATACGAGCAATGTAATCTTACCGTCGTAACTTTATGGAAATCCACGATTCGTATCCTTAACAACACAATAAGATAATACCGAAATATCTGTACGGTATCTCAACAATACCCAAGGTTCTCAAAACATTATCATAACTCGCGATACGGAAATTATACCAACTCTGGCCAATTCAATCCATCGGATAACGTCGACATTTTCAATACGATAATCTATTGTCCATCAAAGACAAGTACCAAGGAAATACGGAACATACCTCAAGATACGAAACACCATTGCAATCACGTTAGTCTAATCCGAGATCAGATCAACACAACATACGGACATGGTCCTAACACAAGACCTACAAATGCATACTCATATGACAACGTCAATATGATCACAACAATAACAACAATGTATACTTATGGCAAACCCATAATATACATATGCACAACAACAACACATGGTAATCCAATGATCCAGCGCACACAGCTATAGATTCCCATGATGATCCCGTCGGCCCAACGCATGGTGGCATTACTCATCCAAATGATCCAACAGACACAACTATAGATTCCCATGATGATCCCGTCGGACCAACACATGGTGGACATATGACAACAATGCACAACTGCACAAAACAACAGTACACAATACACGACAACAATAATGCACAAATGCATGACAACAACGATACACGAATGTATCACGACATGATCGACACAAATGATAAAAATGATTAGAGTACTTGCCCCGAGTCCTTGGAGAACGATCTCAATGTCTAAACCATCACGAACCATTATCCTCAATACTCGACGGTCCAAAGTATCACGGATTGCAGATAATTCATATCTTCGTCTTTATCACAATATATCCTCGATATACAAGTATACCAATAATAAAAGTAAATCATATACATTATGATTTAGATTCCCAAAACTCGAATACGATTTATAATCCCAAATCTCCTGGGATTATGATTATAAACATTGCTATACGAATTATACACGAATGAAAAGGAAACCATTCATTAAATACTATAAACTGCGCAAGTAATAACTTACCTCGATACTGATGAAGCCGTTACCAATTCCATTGTCGTCATCTACAAGTCCCTTGTCCGTGATCAATGCAATTCACGAACATTCTCGAACACGACCGCAAAGCATGGTTCTAATCACCAATCAATAATCTCAACCTATTACAATAATCGATAGACAACAAGTTCGATAACAATCAACAATCGATGAAACCAAATCACAAACCCAACGGCTTGACAATATCTCGATTAAACACTAGTCGGATCAATCCAACTCAAACCAGCACGAATTCAGAACCACAACATGAAAATACTGCACTTTCTGCCTTCTTAGCGCACGTTAATCACTTAACATAGCGTGCGCTAAGTTGCTCCCGTTAGCGCGCGCTAGCCAGTAAGCTTAGCGTGCGCTAATGTTGTACAGTGGCATGCATTCCAAGCATCGACTAACACCTTGCGACTACGAATCCGAATGAAAAGGAAATCATACTCCAAGATTAACAATAACTTTTTCCAAATTCGATCTCATCATCATGATCCACATCTTATCAAGAAAATATGAAACTAAAATCAACATAATGTTGGTTTTAATCATCTTATCTATATTTATAATCAAAACCATTATATATCCTTATATCATCTTAACATCAAAATCCGAAATGAAGGGAGACATAAATCTCCATATCTCTTGAAGATAAACAACACCATAACTATCACAAGGATCATATCAATGTCCATATATCAATAACAACATCAACAATCAAACCAACTCGATAACAAGGATCATATCATACTCAATCCGAAATTCAACCTCATATCATGATTTAACTCATCTAAATCGACCACTGAAATTATCATGATTCAGAAATCCATGATTCAACCTCATCAAGTTAAACGAATCACCATTAACACGAAGAATCTTAAATAACATCCGAAAACTCTTATCATAATCCCATTAGGTCTCATAAAAATCACCACATGATTATCCAACATGTTCTCTCACAAGTAATCGTCATTAAAAACGAACTACTATCAAAGGGATATGAGAATTACCTGGATTAGACAAACCAAGAAGAAGAACACTTGAACTTCATTCCAAGAATCATGAATAACTTGAAGAACAAAGCTTTAATTCATGCTCTCTATCTTAATCTTGATAAAGATCATCATCTCGGAGTGTTTCTGGACCTCAAGTACCTCCCAAAGCTCTCTCTATCGAGTGAATGGAAAGAAATGGATGAAAATGCTTCATAACACCCGCCTGTCCCCTTTTATAAAATACATTACTAGCGTACGCTAACATCTCATGTTTAGCGTGCGCAACGGCCTTAACGTGCGCTAACTGACTTTGTTAGCGTGCGCTATCGCAGTCCAGAGGCTACTGTCTGGCTTCGTACATGTGTTTACGTACGTAATGCCCATGCATTAGCATACGTAACTTACACTGTCTAGCATACGCAAGTCCTTGCATCTAGCATACACTAATATCAGTTGACTTGCTACAGTCTACACCTACCACGAAGATGCTCGTGACCCACATGCCGAAAGCATCTAACAAGGATAAGATTCCTTTTGTCCGATCTTATTAGCGTGCGCTATAAATATATATTAGCGTGCGCTAATCGTTCACAACAAACATCCGTTGACCTTGTCGACACATGCGCCGAAAGTGACCAGGTCCACACATAGATTCCTTCTTATGTGGTCTGTACTAGCGTCCGTTATCTTTTGCCTCTAGCGTGCGCTAAACCAGAACGATAGCGTGCGCTAGGCATGTATATTAGCGTGCGTTAATAATGTGACACTTAGCCATTTTCAGCTACTCTTGTCCAACGTCTCAACATACAGAATACGAACATACGGCATACTTAATACGTATACTCAACACATTATATCCTCAAATACAATTGTCGACCAAATACGACAATTATATCAATACTGACATCTCAGTCCTTCGTTTATTTTATCCATACGGTACAGATTCCACGCTGTAAAACATAACTCGGATAAAATAACATTAAATAATAGTAGTAGAAATTTCGAATATTACAGGCTAGGCCCTGCTCCAAGAAGTGCGGCCGTGACTCGGCCGTGGCCACTCCGACGACCCGGACGACGCCGAAACCCGAACCTGAATATGAATCGAAGATACGGTTACGAAGTACTCGCAAAGACGAATCCAAACGCTAAGAGAACACACGATTCTGACCACCCGAAGGCTCGAAATTCGACAACGGAAAATAATTACCCCAAACTTTCGGAAATTACAAAAATGGCCCAAAACGTCCGAAATACACGATACACGATCGAAACACCAAGCCAAAGCTCGCAACATGAATAATAACATTAAATGAACTTACGAGAAACTCGAAACAACAGTTTCAGACGAGATTCGTAAGAATCAAACTCAAGTGTAGAAAAACCGTTTAAGAATACGGAACTCAACAAAATGATACCGAAGCGAACTCGGATGACAAAAAGTGCAGAACTAAATATTCTCGAAATGACGAAACGGTCACAACAGAGTCGCTAAGAGGGACTTCCACCAAAAAAAAAGAAAATTACCGGAAAATCGAAATTGCGGATATTACAGAGCCGAACCCTATAAAATAGGATTCGGCGTTCGGACAGAACCGTTCGGCTCGATTCGGTGCTTTGGTCCAATAATGAACGACATAACCTCCCTATTAATTAATTTATTTTGGGAATGTAATTTTATTTTGGATTCCGGACTTGTTAATTCTGAGACTATGTAATTTTATTCCAACGATTCGAAAATTCGAGCCGAATCGAACTATATTCGAACGGTAATCGATCCGAATCGAATTATACTCGAACGGTTTGAAAAATTGATCCGAATCAAATCGAACTATATAAAAAAAATTAGCCATCGAGCCGAATCGAACCTCAAATTCTGAGGTTCGAAATTTTCGAGCCGAATCGAACCTAAGGTTCGAATAATTTCGAGCCAGACCGAACCCAGTAAAGGTTCGGTACAGTTCGGCTGGTTTACAGCCCTAGGTCCGACAGTGTTCGGCGGTGGTCGGCTAGGATTAAGGGCCGATTTTTTTTTTCAGAATTTGTAAAATTTTCTCGAGCTACGTGTTGATAA
The DNA here is from genome assembly GCA_033398695.1 of Orobanche coerulescens. Taxonomy (NCBI): domain Eukaryota; kingdom Viridiplantae; phylum Streptophyta; class Magnoliopsida; order Lamiales; family Orobanchaceae; genus Orobanche; species Orobanche coerulescens. The sequence continues at coordinate 39,831,317 of CM065811.1, forward strand.
CGTGTTTCAGGAGAAATTAAAAGACTGTAAATATGAGTCAATCAATTGTATTCATAACACTGATAGAGGGGCCTTTATATAGGCATTACAATGAGAGTCTTTCCATACATAAGATTCCCAGATAAAATAAGACATCTAATAGAATCCTACTACCTCTAGAAGGATCTAAAACATTCCATCTATGTATCCTCCTACAACCAGTATTAGGTAAGACACCAATAAGGGAAGGATATCCCGAAACAATTGCATGAATATAGATAAAACTGTATAGATTTAGTAAAAGAACCAAAAAGTGCCACAAATTTGTAGTAATTAAAATAGTCAAGAAATTTAAAGCATTACTTTTAAATAGAAAACTCAATAAATTTGAATATATGCGAGAGAGTGAAAATAACGGTTTCTATTTAACTTTCCATTCATAAAAATAAGTTATTCCTTTATCAACTCATCGATATTATTTTTTTATTTATGCAATATCTAAACATTTAAAAAAACAAATTAGAATAAATTCACAAAAGTAAATGACATGTAAGCCAAATTATTGTGGCGGATTGAAAAACTCAATATTTATAAAGTATATAGATATATAGATACAGATACAGATAGAATTATATGAATTTATTAAGAAAATACCAAAAAAGGACATAAAATGCGTAGTAATTAAAATAGCCTAAAACATAACGAATTATTTTGGATATTTGGAACGCCAATAATTTTGAAATTTCGAGAGAGAATGAAAATAACAATTATTTTATTTGATTTTTCAGTCATCAAATTAATTATTCCTTTCGAATCTCATCAAATATTTGTAATCTTTCAATTTATGTAACATCTAGATATATTAAAGCAAACCACAAACTAAAGTAAATTTTAAAAAACCATAAAATGACATGTCAGTCAAATCAGTGTGACGGCTTAAAATAATCAGTATTTATATATTATATAGACAGATAGATATAAATATAAATAGAATTGTATAGTTTTATTGAAAAAGGAAACAAAATACATAGTAATCAGAATAGCCAAAAAATAAAAGCTTAAAGCATTACTTTTAAAATTAGAAAACCCTATAATTTTATTTTTCTAGAAAGAATGGAAATAACAATTATTCTTGACTTTCCATTCATCAACATAGTTGTCCCTCTATCATCTCATCAAATATTTTATAAAATTTTCATTTATGCAATATCTAAATGTATCTAAAAATTAAAATAAACGAAAAAAAACACAAAATAGCATGCCAGCGAAATCATTGTGGTGGGCCGGTAGCTTTAAAAAACTCATTATTTATATATTTTATAGATAGATATATATTTATTAAAGAAAGGCCACAAAATACGAAGTAACTAAAATAGCCAAAAAATTGAAGTTTAATGAATTATTTTTAAAGTTAGAAAACTCAATAGTTTTGAACTTTGAGAGAAAATATAAATAACAAATATTTTATTTGAATTTTCAATCATCAAATTAATTATTCTTATATCATCTCATCAAATATTTTATAATCTTCCCATGTATGCAATATCTGAACATATGACACAGTGTTTAATAATCGGACAAGTCCGGTTTTGGTCGGACAAGTGGCTGTTTAATAATCGCATAGCTGATGAAGTGGTAGGCGAGTTACCAGTGGGATATGACACAGTGTTAGCTCATGATTTATGGAGAGAGGGTGTAGGATGGGACATGAGCCGGATTGAGCCATTTGTTTCTGAGAAAACGAGACTTGAACTCTTGTCCATGGTACTTGACAACGTCACGAGTGCTCGGGACCGACTTTCTTGGGCTGAGAGTGCAGATGGGGATTTTTCAGTCAAGATGGCATATGCGATGTTAACAAAGGACAATTCGCCAAAACCGGATATGGCAAAGTTTTATGGTAGAGTTTGGAGAGTAGTGGTGCCCGAAAGAATCAGAATCTTCATTTGGATGGTTGGGAATCAAGTGCTTCTAACAAACGCAAAATGACACCGTCGACATCTCTGTTCCACGGACCTTTGCCAAGTCTGCAAAAGTGGTGCTGAAACAACCGTGCATATACTTAGAGATTGCCAAGCAATGGCTGGTGTTTGGAATCGGATGGTTCCTCCCAGGAAGAGACACTTGTTCTTTACTCAATCTCTCCTTGAATGGCTTTATAGTAATTTATGTGACGAGACAGGGCTATTTGAGAGTTGCTGGTCAACGGTTTTTTCAGTGGCAATTTGGTGGGGTTGGAAATGGAGGTGTTATAATGTGTTTGGGAATAATCGAAAGTGCCGCGATCGAATACGCTTTATTTAGGAGTTGGCTAAAGAAGTCACGGTGGCACATGAGAAGTATGCCGCGAACCTGTCCAGTGGGCCGCGAATCGAGCGATTGATAGGTTGGAATAAACCAACAACCGGATGGTTTAAATTGAACACGGATGGAGCGTCTCATGGCAACCCGGGGTTGGCGACGGCGGGGGGTGTGTTAAGGGATGAACATGGTGATTGGTGTGGCGGGTTCTCTCTTAACATTGGCAGATGCACGGCTCCATTAGCGGAATTATGGGGGGTGTATTATGGTCTACATATCGCTTGGGAGAACCGAGTTACTCGGTTGGAATTAGAGGTGGACTCGCAATTGGTTGTTGGTTTTCTTAAGACAGTGATCAGTGATACGCATCCGCTGTCCTTCCTGGTACGTTTGTGCCATGGCTTCATTTCGAGGGACTGGATAGTCCGGATATCTCACGTGTATAGGGAGGCTAACCATCTGGCTGATGGGTTAGCGAACTATGCGTTTACCTTACCGCTTGGTTTTCATTCTTTTAATGTTGTTCCGCTTGTTGTTGATTCGCTTTTAAGCGATGATGTTATTGGGTCTGCGCGCCCAAGACTTATTCGTGTGTAAGTTTTATTTCATTTAATAAATGGGAGACTAGTCTCCCGTCTTCTACCAAAAAAAAATATCTGAACATATTAAGACAAATCATAAATTAGAATAAATTTAAGAATCACAATATAACATACCACCCAATTGTCGCGGCTTAAAAAAAACTATTATATAGATTTAATATTTAGTGAGAATTGTTTCAGGAGAAAGTAAAAAGACTGTAAATAGAGTCAATCAATTGCATTCATAATACTGATAGAGGGGCCATTATATAGGCATTACAATGAGAGTCCTTCCATACATAAGATTCCTAGATAAGGAAAGACATCTAATAGGATCCTACTACCTCTAGAAGGATCTAGAACCTTCCATCTATGTATCTACAACCAGTATTAGGTAAGACACATCACGGGAATAATAATTCCCGGAACACTCCCCCTGTGTCGAGCACTAATACAACAATGGTGCAGAAGATGTTGCCTTCGTAAAAACCTATTCCAATCCAAAACAAAACCACATGGGAAAAATAAAGGCTTGATGAGGAAAAGATTGCAACGCACCAAGATAACATGTCATGTATACTCCCCCTGATGTATACATAACGACTCCTCCTGATGAGTACCTCAAATCATAGGAATCGGATGACAAGTTGCCCTCACAACTATACCAAGGAAAAACCCAGTGGGAAAAATACCTCTTGGTCTAAGTTGAACAGAAGTACAACGCATCATTGTATGGATGTTCTCATAGGTCGCCTCGTTAAAAACCTTACCAAGTGAAAACCCAATGGAAAAAAACAAACCTTGGTCTAAGGACAAAAAGAGCGCGACACATCCAAAGTGCAGAGTCGCTAAAGACTTATCAAGTTTTCTAAAGTCTTGACCTCCATGCACTAAATCAGTCATAACTTCTTCGATTTAATATGTATCAACGAAACTGTAAGAACTTATGAAAACTAGACACCCATAGCTTTTCATTCACAAACAGTACATAACCTAGATCAACCTGAGCAGATCACAAAGCTCTATCGAAGTTGACTCAGCAAATTACTGGACATATCCTGTCTTACTTTGCAACAATAGTCATATGTCACTCAACATGATGGATGTGATCAAATGGTTGGTTTCCTTGGAAAGTAGACACAAATCTTTTCAATGGTACCAATTTCACCATTTTCCAACAAGTGAGTTGCCCTATAGGTCATATGGGAGATAGACCAATACATTCTGGGCAAATCGGGTATCGATTTTCAAGTGTCCTTTTATCGAGATAGAGCGAGCTTCAAGCTTCTTGTCATTCACAGACATTACGTGAGCGCATCCTAGGCCATCGTTACAGTGGCTTTACCGGATTATTACGAATGAGTACATCGAGTCAAACATGAGTACATAATACCGTACTTTTCTCTTAAGAGTGCATCATCACTTAAGTGAGACAAGTCTTATTATGACTTCAACTAGTCATCGGGAATCATATAGGCATTACTTTATCGTCTCTTAGGGAAACCGTCCTTTAGATTGCCTTAAACCGATTGATGAATATGCATCATCAAGTGTACCCAAGATCATTTTATTCTTAACTTTGGATTTAGCGGAATCTCTTAGTCTCACAAGAGTACATCACTATAAACCCTTAGTTTTACACGCAAAAGCTTCGTATCTCTTCCAAATCAAGTATAAAATTAGTATGCGTTCCTGACAATCATTTGTCAACGCGCTCCGTGGTCAGGAGCCACTTGATTTGAGTCTGATCCACCACAAGATCCTTTTTATTACTTAACTTAGTTCCCAACTAAGATAAGATTTAACCACAAGCTGCACGTCAGTTTTTGGGAAACTATCTAACTGAAAAGATAGTGGATGCTATAACATCCATTACGATAGCACAACTTAGTTTCGTGTCATCGTAGTTGATTCCAGTACGTTCATGAGAAACCTCGCGCCATGAGGTGAGTTTAACTCCTTCTCTCACTCGCTTTAACAAAGTATACGGATAGATCTTATCTTTGGAGTGTCGGCACCACTTCAACAAAGGGCTATCACTTTGTTTATACTGGAGTCGCATATGTTTCCATTATAGGCCAAGGCTACAACGTTTGTAGATTTTCAACGAAGTATGGTTCGATTAAACTCACATTCCACGTCCTCATGTACCGGCTTTATTCATAGAGTACTCTTTATGGATTGGCTTTCGTTGAGGCGTCCCCCAATGATGACTATAATCCAGAATCACATGAGACGGATGAGTTCATTTGATCATATGATCAAGTTTCATGTACCAAACTCGCATACATTCTTAGCGAGAGTATTTATCGAACCAAGTGGCATCCCAATACTCTATGAGATCCACGGCCTAGTAACACCATCTACCACAATTTGTGGTGTTACCATATCACCATTTATAGGTGACGAATGTCCATGACCGGACACAATCCTTGCAGACATGTTTGCAGCATGTATTTAATCTCGTCACTTTAGGGAACTTGGTGAGGCACAGTAGGGACAAACTACGATAATTCCAAGTCATTCTACTCGAACATGATCAATCGCATCTCCTCCTAACGACGGGAGGACTGGCTCATCAAAGTGACTTACAAGATCGTCTGCCAAGGTATATTTTAAGCGGACTATGAGTGAAACCGCATGTCATATTCATCATTTATAACCCGTCATAATGCGTTGTGGTGACGCACTTTGGTACATGAACATGTGGACGATAAAGGTTTTCAGTGTTAACGCAATCCAGTTAACAAAATGCATACTGTTACACTCGTAACTAAGCATGTGAATGATGATAGGTATAGGTGAATATGACATGTTGACCTATGCTACATAGCCGTAGCTACTGGTCTTGAGAATTCAACAAAACCGCCACCATGCACCACCGGGATCGAACATAAAGAAACGATTGAACCGATGATAGGCCGTTGGTTTTATCGAACCTCTAGTGCTTTCTTGAAGAGTTCACTCCCTTCACCAGCCCCAAACACCTCAAAATTTCATGAGCATGTATAAACGGGTGTTTAGGATTCCAAAATCATAAACCTTGTGGTCAAAAACTGGTCGAAATGACATCGAACTGGTCGTTCGGACGGCTGGTGGTATGTGAAAACTTCATTTAAGTGGTTTACCTCCTTCCAAGTCTCTAAATGGAATCAAAATTTGTGAAAAGGTAGCCTTGGATGTTAAGAAGTACTTGTTAAAATTTCACTTTAAGACTTGGTCTAAAAAGTGGGTGAACCGATCTTTACAATGACTGGTCCGCAAGTTGGACAAGCATAACTCAGGTTTCATCAACTTATCAATCATTGTCAAAGGAACAACATAACATATAAATGTTATCACTTGAGTACGACCATCTGTGAACACCATCATAGCATCATAAACCACCCAAGCTAATACTTATGATCATGTATGTATAAGGATTCGGTGAAAAGGGATGACTCAGCACCATGCTTATGCGAGTCGCTACATTATTCTCTTTAGCATAGGAGGGTGTCATCTCCTATTCGTGCCAAAGAATAGGCTTAAATCAATGAACATGGCGAAGAAGGATCATTGGGGGGGTCTTTGGCGTCACACATGTTTTTGAAAACAAGACGCGGATGACATAAATATCATCATCGGTCATGAGCCCTGCTCATGACTCCACCAACGTACTTTGGTATCTTTGATCCAACTAGTTTCTTTGTTCAAAGAAAATGATGTCCATGACAATACCGTGGTATATGGATCATCAAATTGTCCAGACTCCGGACTATTAAAGCCTAAATGTGTCAATGTCCCAATACATCTTCTGGTTACACAAACCGATGCAAGCCGGACCATATTGACTCATGAATATTTTTCCTTTTTCACATATCCAATACAAGTGATGCATAAGATTTTATTTCTCACAAATCACAATGAGATGCTATGAGTGATACACTTTGGCATATATGTCATCGAGTCATAACATGGTTCAATTGTTACGGAACATATGTGACTAGGAAACGCCATTCGGCATTCAACAACTTGAGCATTATTCCACTCATTGATTGTGATGACCTAGTCATCATAGTCACAATTAGATTTATAAACTGAAATCCAAAAATATCGTGTTCCTTGAAAATAGCTTAATACGTACTCAATTTCGCTTGCAAAATTTTACAAATATGAGCATAGCGAACACTCTAACAACATAGAGACTTTATACCAGATACGATCAAAATGATCTATCATATTGAGTGCATAACATGGCTAGGTTATATGCATAAGGGGCAAAATTACGACACAAGCATGGTGTAACACTACCATGCACACGCTCGACCTTCTTATAAGGGTGCGTATTTTGGGCTTCCCCAAGGAAACTGTTTTTCAACATTTGTAAGATGATAGTTTAGCATACAATGCATACCAAAAACTGCATCATCTATGGAAAATTCGGCCAAAAAGAGGTTGAAAAATATGTGTTATAAGACCACTTGTAAATTTAAGATGGGAACCAAGTTGGTTGGGACAAAGGTTAGCACAATCGCTGGAAATAAAATTCCATGCAGCTTGACCTTTGTTCACTAAAACAGAGATAACTCCCTTGTTAGGAAGGCTATGGACGAACGGTCAGATGTTCTGGAAACTAGACTTCGGTATCTTTCTATCCATATATTGTGCACTATACGGATCATTAAACTCAGATCACAGTGCATGTTTTAATTGGCTGCTTTAGTATTTCCCAAGTTTAGTGAGAAAACAAGGTTGAGACCATATCCAATGGCATAAGTGTTGATGCAAAAACATGGCAATAACAGTCATAGGTGTGTCTAAACGCAGCAGGGTGTTTGATTTCTTATCTCAACTAATGATCCTTTCGGTAACTCCAACTTGGTAGACTTGCAGCGAAAGTAGGAATGTCGGTACAGCTAAGGCTGTTTAAAAACCACTTATTCCGTTTGAACTTTCAAAGCATAAACAAATACCAAGGAGGATGAGCCTAGTCATGATCAAAAGTGTAGACAAAATCCACCAAAGTGCATCAAATCAACCAAGAATTTTAATTCTCAATTTGCAAGTATACGTCATAATAGCTATGTTATATAGATACACCGCGGTGCATCATAATTAAGCATTTTGAACCATGAGACATAATGAATATACCATAACCAAGTCGTCTTGACCATCCAATAAGATCGACTAAACATAATCAAATGTATAAGGCACATGCCTTTACAAATACTTGGAAAAGTATTCGGACCTATAGTCATACGAACTATAATCGAGGTCAACGAATTCATGTATTTACCGCAATATGCCATTGCTTTACATGTTAAAATTCATGAGAAGTACTCTTACATTCTTTCATATATCATATTGCAAGGAGACGGTGCATGACTACACCCACATGCAATATTTTATTTTAATAGGATGAAAGATGGAGTTTTCCAAGTATGGGATTGGGTCAAGACCAACGTGGTGGTCGCTCAATTCAACATGACAAATCCGTCACAAATCGATTTTACCACGACATATCTGTCGCAATCGATTTTTGTCCCATTTGTACGTCACAATTCCGTGACTAATCATGAACAAGTCATAACTTTACCGTTACCGACAATATTCATTTTATTCAATTGTTGGTTTAAAATCGACAAAACGGCGACGTCAAATCGCACCCAAAACGTGGTGTATGTAACAACCACAAATATCGACTTTCAATAATTATCCGTGACTCCCCCAGGACCGTCACACAGTTTACTTCGACATACGAGAGTGATAACACCTCTCATAGTCTCATCCACCGCAAAATAGCGTGGGGGATAAAGAACCCAAATACCCAATTCCCCAAAAAAAATTTCCCAAAAGAGAGGAATTGAAAAACGGGAACTTTAATAAAATCTTACGGGTACTTGGTTCCATATTTGTTTTGATCCTTGAACGGGAGCTTCTCTCCATATGAGCAACATATTTTCGTGATACCCGGTTCCATATTTACTTTGATCCTTAAACGGGATAACAAATATGGCTTTTCTCCATAGCGTGCACATCATCATGAGCAACATATTTTCCTATATGCACGTAAAACATAAACATGGTAAGATTCATAAGTGTACAAATTAATAAACAAATGAATCATTAATTAGGAAAAGATGGAGAGTTGAGAAACGCCCGGATAGGGCTACTGGGCTCCATAATTCGGCCGAAAAAGGACTCGAGAGCGGCGATGCAGCAGCTCGGTATTGGATGAGGTCGGATCTCCAAATTTTCTTATAAAAATCTGCTTCTGTTCAGCGACAGATTCAGTAAGCAATACTTGTTGGAATCTGATCTTCGCCGTTGAACATACAGATATTTGTGTTGAAAAGTTGCTGTCAAAATTTCACACCGATCCGACGGTTAACAAATCGGGAAACATATTTTTAATACGACTGCGCTGTGCAGAAAATTTACGCGCGGAAATTTTCGTCTCTCATTTTTTTTTCGATTTTGATAGGTTTTGTCTCGATTGCACTAGGTTTTCAAATAGTAAATATCACGTGCATAAAACCGTTTAGACGATCCGGCGGTGCTTTGATCAGATCGGGTCGCAGCTTTAGGTAATAGTCGGTTGGACAAAAACGGTCTGAAAACGGGACTGTTGGGCGGGTCGGGTCGGGCTGCTGATTAAGTGCCGGGTCAAATGTCTGTTGTTGGTTCTGGATCACGGGCCGGGCTAGGGTTTGAAGCAGACTGGGCGAGAGTGGGACGGACTACTGGGTGCGACGGGCTGGGGGATGTGCGACGACGGGTCATGCGGGTCGATCTGATTCACTTGCGGCGAGCTGTAATTGGAGATGGCGGTCGCGGTTCTCGGACTGTTGTGGCGCGACGGAGGGGGAGGGCGACAGTTGTGGGTGATTCCGATCTAGTGCGGTCTTTGTCAAGGTGAGGATGTAAGCTTCGATCAACTGTCCTTCCTAGTTTTCAGTTTATCTCCTCGTCGAGCAGGCTTCTCCGATCCGTGCAGTTCTGGCCGACGGATCTGCTGAAGGTGGAAGAAGACGGCTAGGGTTTTCGGCGATTTGGATCGGGCGAAGACGAACTGTCTTCTTTTTTTTTTCGGATTTTCTGAATTTCGGACGATTTTTCAGAAAAACGGGAGGGGATTTTTTTCTTGCTCAGTTTGGGGACTACCTGCTGATAACGTGATTCAGGAAAAAGTAAAAAGACTGTAAATAGAGTCAATCACTTGCATTCATAATACTGATAGAGGGGTCTTTATATAGGCATTACAATGAGAGTCCTTCCATACATAAGATTCCTAAAAAAGGTAAGACATCTTACTACCTCTAGAAGGATCTAGAACCTTCCATCTATGTATTAACAACCAGTATTAGGTAAGACACATCACGGGAATAATAATTCCCGAAATAAGAATATATTTATTGGATATTTATACACAAGAATCCTAATTCTAGATATTCGATGTATTTGCCACTCAACATGTTGTTCACTCATCAACTAACCGTTTCCGTCAAAATACTCTAATGGTTATGTCTAAAAATTAATAACGCGTACTTTCTAGTTGATTTAATAGTTACTTTGAAACATCGATGGTAAACTTGATATCTTATATACTAAAAGCTTAAGTTGTCTTATAAATGCAAAGTGCTCACAATAAATATTTCATGAATTGAAAGTGAAATGTGAAAGGTTCATGTGTTAGTACATTGATTTAATAGTTATGCATAAGGGTAAGTACATAGGAATCGTGCACAAAAGTCTCAAAGAATACGAACCAAAAATGCCATGAATGCATAAATTAAACACACCAATTAGTGGTTAGTCTTTTTACCTTCCCGTCCATGAGTTACAAATATTTTATCAACTATATAATGTGTCAAAATCACACACAACAAACCACAACTTCCTCCACACCGCGTGCACATTGGGCTACAACTTATTATGGTGGTAAAGTAAGCATCATATCGTCTTACTTATTTAGCATATTGATTTATATTATTTTATGTAAATTTCACGTGTGTTTTTTGTGTGTAACAATGTAGGACATAAAGATGGTAGCTTAGGAGATTTGGTAGTAACATCATCTTTTCTAATGGTTTAAGAGATCCTACACATCGTTGCCTTATCAATTAAGTGGAACATGCACGAACATTTTTACTTTGATCGAAAATGCAATATATTGATTAACTGTATTTAAGTTACTAACGATCAACTATATCTATTTTTTTGTAGCGCATCAAGAAGCATTAAAGAAAGAGATCGAGAAGTCACAAAAATTATGTCAAGAACAAAACATGCAAAAGGCCAATGAACAACAACGACAAAGACAATAAAAGCAAAAACAACAACAACAAGATCAACGCCGCGGCCACCGGTGGGATGAATACTTAGCATTCATATTAATAGTACGTTACAAATTAAACATGCAATATTTTACTTCATGTAATACCGATAAACGGGCTAATACTATTGATTCGTTAGCAAGTAAGTTTATTGAAAATAATGTGACGAGCATTCAATTTTTAGTCAATAATTATTACTACACTTTGTTGGTGCATTTTAATATTTTTGCTCTTAATGTAGTTTTTTGTCTTGCGTTGTGTTAATGTCACTTTTTTAATTAAACGTCTTGGAATATTGTGTGACTTTGATATTTGATATGACTGTGTAAATTATGTCGATGTTACATATTACAAATGGTAGTATATAATAAAAATATCTTCACACTATCATCATAACAATGAGAATCTTCTAAATCGAAGAAGTATATGAAGGAGAAGAAAATTGTATTTCAAATGTTATCCACATATCACGAGGTAAGCATTATTCATTTGAGTTTGAGATCATGTGATTCATGTCGTCATACTGTAAATACTTAGAATGAGTTACTAATGAATGCTCCAAATTCGATATTATAGTTTATGGAAAAATGTTGTAATAATGCATTAATTAAAAAATAATTTATGTAAGTTACTCACATTAAAAGATTACATATGAAAAGCCTCATTTAAATATAACATTTTGCGAAAAACCTCTTCAGATTAAAGAAAGAGATTGACAAGTCACGAAAATTGTATCAAGAACAAAACATGCAAAATGCCAATGAACAACAACGACAAAGACAACAAGAAGAAGAAGAACAACAACAACAACGCCACGGCCACCGGTGTCAATATAAAATTATAAATGAATACCTGGCATTCATAATAATAGTATGTTACAAATTAAACATGCAATATTTTACTATACGAATTGTAATTTATTATACGAATTATAATTTATACTCTTGAATATACTAATCACTTTAATGTTTTATGTTTTTATAGTTTTGTTAAAAAGGAAATTTGTTTTATAGTTTGCTTTTAATAATGTAATTTATTTGAACAACGAAGTCCGTCTTTCACAAAAAAATGAGAGTTTCAAACATGAACCGAAAATTAGTCCCGAACATTACGAAAAAAACAATTAGATCCAACCTGAGTGCATCGCATGGGTCCTGAGGCAGTCCAAACCTGTGTGCATTGCACGTGCATGAATATAAAAGGTCTCCAACATTAATGTCATCGCTTCATATTTAAAATAATTTATGTAACTTATACATATTAAAAAATTACATGTGAATAGACTCTTTTCAATGTAACATCTTGAAAAAAATCTCTTCACATATACTCTTTAATGTCAATAAACTATTTTAAATGTGTGTCATGCTTAGAAATGTGATACCATCACACTTAGATATATAATGACGAAAATAAGTTCAAGATTACGATATAAAAACTTATATACAAATGTATGCAACTCAATAAAGTATTCTAAGACGTATAAAGCTTAAGAAATGTGTGACACCATGAAAACTTATAAAATGACGAAAATAAATGCCGAATATTACGCTATGAAAACTTCTATATAGCCCATGTGCATCGCACGTATTTTAAATCTATGAAAACTTCTATACAAAGACATGTGCATCGCACGGCATCGTTGACTATCATAAGAAATAGTTATAACTTAGCCCAATGTATTAATATTAGTTAGTTCCAATTAAAAATGATAGAGTCAATACCAAAATAAATAGACAAAAAATATTACGTAAAAAATACATCTTAAAAGATTACATGTCAATAAACTATTTTAAATACGTATCATGCTACAAAACGTATGCTACCATGACAACTTATATATACAATGACAAAAATACGTCCCGAATATAAAATGACAAAAATAAATGACGGATCCATGATCAAAATAACGAAAATTTGTGCTGAACAATAACAATTTAAATATATAATACCATCATATACAGCCCGGGGCATCGCCCGGGTCTGAATGACTCGTATTTGTGATTGTTTAGTAGCCAATTTAATAATTAACTCCAACTTTGTCACATATCTTTGGGTTTCTATTATAAATGCTGAAATCATATTTGTATTCGACAATATTTTTTTTTTGTTCTTTAAAAGTTTATCAACTTATTATACTTGTATGAAGAAATATTATAATTTTATAGTTTTTCAAAATTATTTATTTTCAGCATAAAACTAATACAATCTACTTTATTATTAAAAGAGAGTTGTACAAAACACGTGTTGATTTTTTAATTTAATTATCTTTTTTTCTTTTAAAAATACACTAACTCCTACCCATTTGAATTAGAGTTAATGACAACTATTTTTTTTTCTTTTTTTTTTTATTTTTCTCTCAATATTTAGAAGTTAATAGTTTTATTGTCTCAACTCTATTTTTTATTATTAATATTTGAAATTAATCTTCTTTTTACGATATTTGATTTAACATTCATTAGGCATATATATGACTAAATTATTCCTTTTTGAATATAAGTTGTTTTTGAATAATTATTATATTAAATCTTGATTTTAAATTATTTCTATATAAAATATAAAAATCAGATAATTTCCAAATAATTTCATTGAAGTAAATCTATCTTTTTACAAGATCAACATTTTTACTTCAGTTTTCACCTTCTTATAATAATTTTAGATTACTGGGTTATTTTATTTTAAAAATATTTGGGAAAAAAATTATAGACATGTTAGACTTAGGGCTGTTTACTTGTGACTTAATCAGCTTAATGTGTAAAATGTCTTATTCGCTCAGACGTTTGGAGGTGTTTACTTGTGACTTAATGGTTTATTCGTGCAGACAAAAATGGCTTATTCATTAAGCATAAAAAGGGGTGTTGTCCTCATTAAGACAAAAAATGACTCCACTACACCTAATTGAAAAATACACATTTATATATACAATATAAATAATTTAGGACAAAAAAATGACTCTCTGTCCCCATTATATATACTCATTTATATATACAATATAAAAAATTTAGGTTTTAATATAAATGAATGTAATATATATTATTCATAGATAAATAATATACATTATTAATTTATATATAATATTTGTTACTATATATTATAGTATAAATAAACTTTTGTATCTACAAAATATCATATATATTATGAATATATAAGTAAATATTATATATTACTTATATATTAATATTTATTCATATGTATAATATTTATTATATATGAAATATATTTATATGTAAATATATATTGTATATTATACGTATTATTTATATATGTATTAAATATTTTATATATTACTTACATACAAAATTGAATCATTTATGTATAATTTTGTTTAAATTTAAATAATATATATATATAGAAGATGAGTCAAATTTGATTTTTCAATAATGTTTGAATTTGTCTACTTTGTATTTGAATTTAGCTACTTTGTGTTTGAACTTGACTACTTTGTGTTTGAATTTGATTTCTTTGTGTTTGAAATTGGATTTTTAAGTACTTTATGAATTTATGTTTTGATATTTGGATTATATTGCTTAAAAATTAAACAACAATTTATAAACATCTTATAATTCATATTCAGAGGTAAATCGGTCATTTCTGTTATTCAGACAGTTTATTCAGATGAAAAAGTAAACAACAGCATCAATTTAACCAGACAGACATATTTACCCAGACAGACAAATTTACCCAGACAGACATAATTTACCCAAACAGACAAATTTGGTAAACAGCCCCTTACAATTCCCAGTAGAAAAATATATTATTAGTTAAAATAATTTCTTGCTTCTTTTTATGAAAAAAAATTATATAAACAAATATAATAAGTTGATTATATTTTTGTTTAAGTATGTCACAATAATATAATTTATCACCCTATGCCTAATGAATTAATATCATTGTGGATCTCATGATTTATTATTAAGTATAAAATGTGTGACTTTAATCTAAATATTTACCAAAAATATATGACGTTCTTTTACCTGTATACTGATATGTATATTAATATAAATATTACAAATATACAATGATCATATAGATTTCTGCCATGTTTATATATTTTATATCGAACTTTTACACGCCTATAATCTACTTTATTATTAAAAGAGGGTTGTACAAGACACATGTCTTTATGTAGATTTTTTGAATTAATTATTTTTGTAAATATACTAACTCCTACCATTTGAATGAGAGTTGATGGAATCAATTTTTCTTTCTTTTTATTTTTCTCTCAATGTTTAGAAGTTAATAGTTTTATCGTCTCAACTCTATTTTTTATTATTAATATTTTAAATTAATCTTCTTTTTATGATATTTTAATTTAACATTCATTAGGCATATATATAATTAAAATATTCCTTTTTGAATATAAGTTGTTTTTGAATAATTATTGTATTATATCTTGATTTTAGATTATTTGTATATAAAATATAAAAATCAGATAATTTCCAAATAATTTCATTGAAGTAAATCTATATTTTTACAAGATCAATATTTTAACTTCAGTTTTCATCTTCTTATAACAACTTTAGATTACCGAGTTATTTTATTTTAAAAATATTTGGGAAAAGAATTAGAGACATGTTAGATTTACATCCGAGTAGAAAGATATATTATTCGTTAAAATAATTTTTTGATTGATTCTTCTTTTTATGAAAAGAAAAATTATATAAACAAATATAATAAGCTGATTATATTTTTATTTAAGTACGTCACAATAATATACTTTATCACCCTATGCCTAATGAATTACTATCATTCTCGATCTCATGGTATATTATTAAGTATAAATGTGTGACTTTAATCAAAATATTTATCAAAAATATATTACGTTCTTTCACATGTAAACTGATATGTAATTATATTAGTATATTAATATAAATATTACAAATATACAATGATCATATAGATTCCTGTCATTTTTATATATTTTATATCGAACTTTTACTGGGGCTGGGATTTTTACCCGAAGAACCGAATTTTAATAAGAACCGAACCGAAAAATTCGGTCCCGATTCCGATTTTTTTATTATTAACCGGTTCCGGTTCTTAATTCGGTTCCTTTTTAATAATTCGGTTCCGGTTCCTGTTTTATGATGTTAGAAAAAACTGGTTTGGAACCGGTTCTATATATATTATATATAATAATAAAAATGATATTATATATAAATTTTTACATAATGTAGGTATTAAATAAAGCAAATTAAATGTACTTTGTTCAAAATATTACACATTAAATTCGGTTTCTACTCAAAATTCGTTTTTTTTTTACAAAATTCAGTTTTTTTGCACAATTCGGTTCCTAAAAGAACCGAAAAACTCGATTTTTACACATTAAATTCGGTTCCAGTTCCTAATTCGGTTCCTGAAGAAAAAACCGGTTTTTTCGATTTCGGTTCCTGATTCGGTTCCTGAAAAAAGTGGTCAAAAACCGAACCGGTTTATGTATTTAGAAACCGGTTCCGGTTCTTTAAATTTTTACCAAGAACCGAACCGGTCCCAGTCCTAACTTTTACACATCTATACCTAATATTAAAAGAGAGTCGCAAGAAAATATAAGGAAACATGTGTCATCTCCACGTTAATCCTCTTTTTAAAAATCTTAAAAAAATGGACGTTTAATTTGAGAGGGGTTGGATGATTATTCCATTATATACTATCTACCAATTAAAAACTTTCTCTCATTTTATTCCTTTTATTTTTAACCTAATAGTTTAAACATTTATAACTTTTACGTATCAATTTTATTTTTGAAAAAAATATATTAAATTCGTGCTCTTTAATTTGACATCCATATAGTATATATAAAATAATATAATTATAATATATTTAGATGATTAAAATATTTCAATATAAAAATATAAAACTATTGAAGAAAGATATATTTTTAGTTTATTTTCATAGCTTTTTAACAATTATTTGATTTTTAAGAATTATTTTGTTCTTATTATAAAATAGTAAAATATATTACATTAATGTCAAATCATATAAAATTATATTAGTAAAAATATCGGTTGTATACTTTTAATGAAAGTTGATAATACATCACCAACAACAACATCATCAGAGCCTTAGTTCCAAAATGCTTTAGGATCGGCTATAATAAAAGTTGATAATAATAAACATAATTTAATTTCTTATTTATAAAATTAGATATAAGTCTCATATTGCCCTATATGAAAAATAAATGCCGGTGCTTAATTAATTTATGGTTTTCCTATTATGTGCCTTTACATCACATGATAAGAGTTTATAAATAAAATTAAATCAAATAATAGTATATGTATGTGTATACTGACTCATGGATATTTTATAATAATTTTATAATATTATTGAAATTCGATCACATATTTTTAATATAATAAAATATTTAACATTTTATGCCGTGCATCGCACGGGAGGACATCTAGTTAATATTAAAAGAGAGTCGCAAAAAAATCTAAGGAAACATGTGTCATCTCCACGTTAATCCTCTTTTTAAAAATCTTAAGAAAATGGACGTCTAATTTGGGAGGGAGTTAGGCTCTGTTCTTTTGGACCGAATGAATTCGAATCAATCGAATCGAATCGAACTTAATTGAATCGAATCGAATCAACTCAAATGAATGGATTCGAATCAATCGAATCAATCGACTGAATCGAATCGAATCGATTCGAAATATATATTAAGGGTAAATAATAATAATAATAGTAAATAATAATAATAATACTAATCAACAACAACAACGATAATAGTAATATTATTATTAATAATAACAATAATAATAATTAAGATAATAATAGTAATAATAAGAAGAAGAACTAAACTGAATGGTCTGAATCGAATGAATGGACTGAATCGAACTAAATCGAATGGTCTGAATCGAATCGAATGGACTGAACTAAATCGAATCGAATCAAAATCAAAAATAAGTCCAAAAGAACAGGGCCTTAGATGATTATTCCATTATATACTATCTACCAATTAAAAACTTCCTCTCATTTTATTCCTTTTATTTTTAACCTAATAGTTTAAATAATTATAACTTTTATATATCAATTTTATTTTTGAAAAAAATATATGAAATTAATTCTTAATTCGTGCTCTTTAATTTGACATCCATATAGTATATATAAAGTAATATAAATATAATTATAATATACTTAGATGATTAAAATATTTCAATATAATTGAAAAAAGATACATTTTTAGTTTATTTTCATAGTTTTTTTAACAATTATTTAATTTTTAAGAATTATTTTGTTCTGACTATACAATAGTAAAATCTATTACATTAATGTCAAATCATATAAAAAATTATATTAGTAAGAATATCGGTCGTATACTTTTAATGAAAGTTGTTAATACAACACCACCAACATCATCATGAGAGCCTTAGTCCCAAAATGCTTTGGGGTCGGCTATAATGAAAGTTGATAATAATAAACATAATTTAATATCTTATTTATAAAATTAAATATAAGACTCATGTTGTTCTACATGAAAAAATAAATGCCGGTGATTTATGTGCCCTTAAATCACATGATAAGAGTTTATAAATGAAATTAAATCAAATAATATATATATATATATATATACTGACTCATATATTTTATAATAATTTTATAATATTATTGAAATTCAATTACATATTATTAATCTAATAAAATATTTAATATTTTACGCCGTGCATCGCACGGGAGGACGTCTAGTGTCTTAACGTATGGACCTTTTTACGTCTGTGCCCTAACGTATGGACCTTTTTACGTCTGTGTCCTAACCTAAGCATAATTGTAAATTGCCATATAACGTATTCAAAATTTTAATGTCCGTATCCTAATGACAGGAATCCGGCCAATTTGCCTATGTGGCATACCGGAAATTTGACGTGGCTTGATTACATCAATTTAATAAAATA
Organism: Orobanche coerulescens; assembly: GCA_033398695.1. Taxonomy (NCBI): domain Eukaryota; kingdom Viridiplantae; phylum Streptophyta; class Magnoliopsida; order Lamiales; family Orobanchaceae; genus Orobanche; species Orobanche coerulescens. The sequence goes on from CM065811.1 coordinate 39,850,379, forward strand.
AAATTGGCCACATCAGCTCCAACTCATCAATTATCACTAAACAAATTAAAAAATAAAAAAATATTAAAAATTATGAAATTTTTAAATGTGGTTAATTAAAATTTTATAATTTTATAATTTTTTAAAATTAAAATTACAAAATAAAATTGTAAACTAAAATTATAAAATTAAAAAATTATAACAAATTATAAATATTATAAATGTGGTCAATTTTATTATAATTTCTTAATTTTTTAATATTTTAAAAAGTGAAAAATAATTATAAAATTGAAAAAAATTAAAAAAAAATTAAAAATTGTAAAATTATAAAATAAAATTGTAAAACTATAGAAAATAAAATTTTAAAATAAAATTAAAAAATTAAAAAAATTATAATTTTATAATTTTCTAATTTTTTTGAATTGATAACTGATGATTTGAAGCTGATTTGGTCATTTTATTTTATTAAAATGATCTAACCAAGTTATAAAACATGTGTGGCATTGTCTGTTTTTTCAATAATGAAGATACTTTAATATAAAATGCCACACATGTTTTATAACTTGATTAGATCATTTTAATAAAATAAAATTGACCACATCAGCTCCAAATCATCAGTTATCAATTCCACACATGTGGAAATTTTTATAAAATTATAATTTTTTTATATTTTTTTATTTTTTTAATTTTATTTTAAAATTTTATTTTCTATAATTTTATAATTTTATTTTATAATTTTAAAATTTTTTAATTTTTTTATTTTTTTACAATTTTATAATTATTTTTTACTTTTTAAAATATTAAAAAATTAAAAAAATATAAAATAAAATTGACCAATTTATAATATTTATAATTTGTTATAATTTTTTAATTTTATAATTTTAGTTTACAGTTTTATTTTATAATTTTAATTTTAAAAAATTATAAAATTATAAAATTTTAATTGACCACATTTAAAATTTTTATAATTTTTAATATTTTTTTAATTTTATAATTTTATTTTACAATTGTATTTTATAATTTACTTTTTCAATTTTATTTTATAATTTTTTAATTTTTTTTAAGTGATAACTGATGAGTTGGAGCTGATGTGACAAATTTTATTTTATTAAATTGATGTAATCAAGCCACGTTAAATTTCCGATATGCCACATAAAAGAATTGCATTAATGTCGTTAGACACGGATATTAAAATTTTGAATACGTTATATGGCAATTTACAATTATGCTTAGGTTAGGACACTGACGTAAAAAGATCCATACGTTAGGACAATAAACGTAGTTTTTCTTTTATTTTATCATGCAAAAATACAGCACTCTCAATTAATTAAGCAAAAGTCATTAAACTGGAAATTCATTTGAAAAATAAAGTTAAACGCGTCGGTTTCTCCCCCCCGTTCGTATCTTCACCAAACATAATTCCCAAAAATGCCCCCACACGTCGAATTATTACTACTAATAAATAGAATAGATATTCCTGTTCTCTCATTCTAGCGTACAACAAAATCATTCGGGCAGTCTCAGCAAGATCTGCCCTTTTCTTCTTCTCAAATTTCATATTTCGTCTGATTCCAATCGCGTAAGATCTCTACTTCCGTTTTTTCACGTTTCACGGTTTCAATATGTGCAGATTTCAGTTTATTTACGAGTAAATCTGCAGATCTGGAATAGGATTTTTTTCATCTCCTCAATTTCGTGGTTGGTATTGTTTGTTGTTTTTGGATGTGTGTTGTCTGTTCCGGTAGATGCATAAATCGATTGATCTGGTTTCTTAGGCGCAAGAATCGGATCGATATGGTTTCTTTTCTATATCTTTATCTATGAGTGTGTGTGTGCTTGTGTTTGTGTTTATGTCTGTTTATGTTTATGAATACGCCACCAGCTTTTCTAATTTTGGATTTCATTCAGCATTCCAACTTGGATTTGTTTTCGATTTCGTGTGTTTCATCAGTTGAAGCAATGATTTTCTATAGATAATTTAAGCCTGATTATGATGTATGGTTATATTTTTATAAGATGATTAAAATTTATGAGCCTATCCAAAGAAATTTTGGATCTTCATTTCTGTTTTTAAGTTATTATTGTATCAAATGTCGATTGATTTTACTGATTGGCGCTTTTCACACTTATTTTTACAATATACACCATCTTTTTATTCTCAAACTACACTTTTGACGGCGAGCTACAAAACTAAAACCACATTTTCCCATTCTCTACATCACCCGTCCCTTCTCTTCCAAAATTAACTGTTCAGACAATAATATGTTCAAGTGGTATCACTCTTTTGAGTAGCCTAAAATTTTATTCTTGTATTTAGATTCTTGAAATCACAGAACCCTGATTTGGACAAAGTACATTAGGTTTGGCTACTCCTTTTTTTTTTTTTGGTAAATAAATTCATTTTATTTCACCAGTGAGAATATAAGAACAAAACTTTACAACTCAGCTCAAAAAACAAAACTGCTGCAATTTATAGCAGCTTACACCCTCAACATTCTAACTAAATTAGCATCCTTTTGAGAGCAATTAGCTAGAACAAATTGGCCTTCCTGATCACATCTCTTACTTCCTTTCCTGTCTCTTGAAATCTCCTGTTATTCCGCTCTTTCCAAACAAAATAAGCAACAGTTGGGCAGAGCAGTCTATACATCTTTTGAAGACCAGTTCTGGATTTGCATTGAATTACAAGAACCTCTTTTGTATTGTTCGATTCCAACTTGTAGCTCTAATGGATATACCACACCAATCTGCTACACTATTCCACACTGCAGCAGCAAACACACAGCTAAAGAATAAATGATCAAGAGTCTCATCTGTATTATCACATAAACAACATCTCTGATCCACCTGCACCCCAAACTTCTGTAGTCTCTCACAAGTCACCATCCTCTCCTTTAAGATAAGCCACATAATAAACACACACTTAGGAGGAGCAATGCTACTACGTACCATTCTCTGCCACTCCACTCTTTGAACCACGCCTTTCAAAGCAATATAAGTTTTCCTTATTGAAAACTGAGGTTGAGCTAACAGAGCACTACCTCCTGGTAAACTCAGTATGTACTCTCCATAGTTGTTAAAGGCGAAAGGCGCACCAAGGCGATTCGGGCTCCCATCGCCTGAGGCGCAAGACGCAAGGCGAGGCGCGCGCCTGAGAGATGTGAGGCGCACAAAAACTAAAAATAAATTAAATTGAATTATAAAACTTGTAAAAACATAGTCACAAGAAAATATAACTATCCACAAAAAAACGATAATTAATAAAATTGAAGTGTCAGTACAACCAAATAACTTTTAAAATATTATGAAAAATAAAGAAAAAAAACAAAAAAGAAGTCCTACAGCCGAGGCGCGCATGAGGCGCAGCAAAAAGGCGCACCGAGGCGCGCGCCTGGCTGAGGTCGGCCGCCTGGAGGCTTAAAACTGCCTTTTTTTCTGCGCGCCTTTAACAACTATGGTACTCTCTAGCTCCAATTAGTTTTTACAGTATCCAAGAGGCCTGTGAGGGGATTGGCATAGTGAAAACATTATTTTGCTTGATATAGTATCCATGGATCCACCTGATCCATATACTATCTTTTTTCTGAGTAAGCTTCCACAGCAACTTACACAATGCAGCTTTATTCCAGATGTAAATATCCATAATGTTCCACCCTCCTGCAAATTTTGGCATACAAAGCTGATCCCAAGCCACTAGGGCTCTCTTTGAAGTGTTTGATGAACCTGTCCAGAGAAAAGTTCTACAAGCTGATTGAATTACTTGTAAAACTCTCTTGGGAATCAGAAAGATCTTGCTCCAATATGTTTGCACTCCAAAAAGAACAGATTTAATGAGCTGGATTCTTCCTGCATAAGACATTACTCTGATCATTTCTCTGTCACCTTTACTGTGTCAGATATTGAGTAGGGAAAAAAAAAGAAAAATCTCTCAAAATTCCCTTTTGATACAAACAAATAAAACTGTTAAACCAAACTGTAGCACAGCCCTTCCTTTTAGAAAAAAGAGTAATTGGATTAATTTGATTGGGGATTGACTGACCGGTAGCGCTGGGCAGTTGATGCAGAGAGTAGGTTTTGGGAAGAGAAAAATTCAATTTGTAATAAGAAGAGAGAGGAAAAAGACATGGACAGAAATGATTCTTTTTTTTTTTTTAATTCAGGGTGGATGGAATCTGATTCCTTTTTTTTTTTAATCTGTATTTTTATTCCTATTTTCTTTTATTCCATCCAATCTTTTAATTTATTTTTCAGGATTTTTCATTTTTTTTTCTTTTTTTTTTCTTTTTTCTTAACATTCATTCTCTTTTTTTATTTGCTTTTTTCTGTACTTTTTTCCCTCTTTTTTCCTTTTATGTTATTTATGTAACGATTATTGACGGTTTCAAAGTTTGATTCATGTTAGCCGACCCCAAATCATTTTGGGACTAAGGCTTAGATGTTGTTGTTGTAATTCAGGGTGTATCTAGAGGTATCTCCTTCGTATGAAGGTTGCGACAGGAAGGGCATCCGGCATAAGCTTTTGCCACTTTGTTTTTGCATGAATTATAGTGTTAAGTAATTTTAAACAATTAGGTGGCGCTATAATCTTCATGCCACCGACTCCAACAGTTGGGATTAAGATGCAGTTAGGGTGTATCTAGAGGTAGTGAGGACATTTTAGTCTTTTAATTGCTTATTATTAATGCAAAATAAATATGGGGATGCACTTAAAGATGATGTGGGTGTTAACAGTGCTGCTCTTACATAAAATTCTTGTTTCTCGTTTTGCTTGCTGTATGCATTGTTTCATCAACATCAATGAAGTAGAAAATGCACGTAGAATTGATGTTAAATCTTTTTCTTTTAAATAATACTTGGAAAGTGTTAAAGTTGTCTTGTCGAGTCTCCATATTATGTAACAGCTCCATTGTCTCATTCCTTGCCTGTTTAAATCAAATTTTGGCATTACCAAAGCGATATACTTTGATGCAAAACCTTCCCGAATTGTATTCCTTGACGTTTTAAGACGGGTTTCCCATATGCATCTACAGGATTACGAGTTTTCTGAAGTTGTGTTGTTGAATTGGCTGACATGTTATATATGAAACTAATCTTTTCTCATTTTAATTCAGCCATTGCTTTGTGATGAACTTTTAATTAATATGCCGTCTTCTATGTTGAAATGGGTTCTTGTGAAGTTATGCTATTATTGCCTTGTGATGTTTCTGCAATTTTTATGGATTTTCATTTTTTTCTTCAGTTATTGCTTTCTTTGAGGTACCATGGCTACTTCTGCCCCCATCCGTTACAATGTTTTTACAAAGAGTTCTCACTAATTCTCATATTATTTTTGAGACTAAATGCGAGAAATTTTTACATGATCATCATGGTTATTATGCCTAATTCTCTTAGAAACCGTTGTCTTATTTTATTTATGGGTCTGACAGGCAAAAAGATGGGTTTGTCTTTCACCAAGCTTTTCAGCCGGCTGTTCGCTAAGAGAGAAATGCGAATTCTAATGGTAGGTCTCGATGCAGCTGGTAAGACCACTATATTATACAAGCTCAAGCTTGGAGAAATAGTGACAACCATTCCTACAATTGGTACGTTCATCTTGTTTATTGCTGAATATTGCTCTTGGACATAGAGTTTTTTTGTTTAGCTTGATATTGGCTGATGTTTTTGCTTCTCAGTGATGTCCCACTGGTTGTGTTGTTTGCTAGAGAGACAGCTTTGCGATGATGCATTATACATTTTTCCTGTTATCGTCATCTCATACTTAATAGGTCTATAGGCTGCTAGTAGTCACTTGCTCACTTTGTTAGCATAAGACAAGGTACATGCTGGACACATGTTTAAGATGAAACATTATTAAGTGTAGATTTATGAAGAAGCATGAGAATTCACATACCAGCATGTGGTAACTAGGTACACTACTTGAATTCCATGGTTTCAGATTACTACCAATAAGATAACTGAACGTTGTGGATTTATGATATTGTCGCTCGATATTTCAAAGTTTAAATCGTGAATTTAGTCCTGTGATTGTGATTTTTTTGTTATCAAGTCAGAATTTATTGATGTTTCCTCCAGGATTCAATGTGGAGACGGTGGAATACAAGAACATCAGCTTCACTGTCTGGGATGTTGGGGGTCAGGACAAGGTATAACTGCAAGATTTTATTCGTGTCTTTTAAAATCCGTATTTGCTAACCGACTTGGAAAAGATAATTTTAAATCAGCCTAATTTGCTGTTTCTGTAAGCACCACCATTTGGATGACTCTTCTACTGGGCTTTCTTGATAGAAGTAGCGTGCAATTTGTGCTGTCTACTTGCACCATCCCCCCCCCTTTTTTTTTTTTTTTTTTAAGACTACTGTGGCTTTGTTGATGTATTTAGGCTCTTCTATGTTTTATCCAAGCTTGAAGCTTGTTCATCTTCGGACCATCAGGAGCTGCTTCTGACATTGTGTATCCTGATTTCTTTCTCTAGATCCGACCATTGTGGAGGCATTACTTTCAGAACACGCAAGGGCTGATCTTTGTGGTTGACAGTAATGATCGGGATCGTGTTGTTGAGGCTCGGGATGAACTGCACAGGATGTTGAATGAGGTAATCAAATCTTGCTCCTGCACTTTCTCATCACTATTTGCTTGTCCGTGTTTGTGATGAAAACAGGAAAATTTTCACATTCTCTTAGCCATTCTAACTGTGAATATACATATATTCTTTTTGGACGATGGCTTGATTTGATACTCTCGTGTAGGATGAACTGAGGGATGCAGTGCTTCTTGTATTTGCCAACAAACAAGATCTTCCGAATGCTATGAATGCCGCTGAGATAACGGACAAGCTTGGACTTCACTCTCTCCGCCAACGCCATTGGTACTCCCTTCCTCCCTCTCTCTCTCTCTCTCTCTCTCTCTCTCTCTCTCTCTCTCTCTCTGTGAGTGTGTCTGTGATGTGTGTGTGTGTGTGTGTGTGTTGTGTGTGTGTGTTGTGTGTGTGTGTGTGTGTGTGTGTGTGTGTGTGTGTGTGTGTGTGTGTGTGTTGAAGGGGTGATCTGAGTGCTGGATATTTTTCATTGTGCACCTGTGCTCAACCAACAGCATAGTGTGGCTGCTACTTTTTGGAGACTGTAAAGGGCTCTCTACATTTCTGCAATCCATCCATAGCTCAACTATTAAATGCTTTTCTTGACATTGTTTTTTTGCAGGTATATCCAGAGCACATGTGCCACCTCTGGGGAAGGTCTGTACGAGGGGCTCGACTGGCTCTCCAACAACATTGCTAACAAGGTCAATTCTCCACTATTGCCCTAGAGATAGATATCTGTTTTTTGCTGCTTTTTTCAGTTATTTTTTAAACTATTGACAAATTTGTTCTAATGCATAAGTTGATTATGGGTTTCGACAGGCGTAAGAAAAGGTCTTTGAAGAATTTATTACGTGTCTCAACGGAGGTTGTCTTTTTGATATTGTGGCTTTTGAGATTAATCTCACACTAAAGACTAGTTTTTTCTACCCACAGATATTCATGTCCATTTGTGGAGATTGAGATTTGCTTTATGTAATTTCATTTGCAGCACTTATATGATACCGTGACCACATTGTGTTTCTTTGGCTCGTTCATTTTTTTTTTTTTTTTGAAATAATCACAATCTTAAAAGAGCTCATTCTACAAAATGTGCTTTTGTCAAATCACATCTTCAAAAATTCTTTTGGAAAGTCTCCTTGACAGAAAGTCGATTTTCTATAAGGGATTCGGAAGAAGTGTGCTTAATCTCAAATAAGCACCTTTCCTCTCTTAAGGGATGGCAGCTTGACATTGGGATCGTGTGAAATAAACTCCCATGAATGAAAATATGAAAGACATTGGGCTTATTTTGCCGAATTTGTTGATTTAAATGTACGTCGTAGATCCTAATTTATCAAAATCCGAATTTGCATGATGTATCAAAATCCAATATTTGAGCTGAAATTTGGGCCAAAAATTGCCTATTTTGCCTAATTTTATAGCTCAAGTGGCCAAACTAAGAACCTAGTTAAGTCGAGTTTCCGAAAAGAAGTAAATTGCTATCAAGGAAATAGACAAGGTTATTGGAAGATGTTGTCATAGATCTGAATTCACACAGACCTTTAAACAATATACAAAGCATGAGTGAGATGAATTGATCAGGGTATTTAAAATTTACTTATTTATCACTTATTATATATTCATTACGGGTTCAAAATAAATTACGGACACGAATCTATAGCATTCAATGACGATGTATTATCTGGGTAAGATTTTATGTCCTTCCTCCCCGTCCCCATCCCCATTTATTATGTTCATCCTAATTGCCCTACCCATCTGAGTATTCAACTTTCATCCCCATATCACAATATACGTAAACTATCCTAATAGAATATGAAAAATAAGATAGAACAATAAGATAAAAGTTAACAATATAACATAGAATATGAAAAACATTAATATTAATTATATAAACAAAAATAATATATATATATATATATATATATAGGGGCAGGATCACCAGGATTTACAGAGATCCATCTTCAGATTGTACCTGAAAGTAGCTCAAATACCTGATAATTTAAGCGGGTCCTAAACTCTCTCCATATCCTCATCATCTGGATCGGGTATTGGGTCCTCATTGGATTTCAGAAAAATTGCCATTCCATATACTCTATAAAATGATGTAATGCGGAATCTTTTAAAAATATTGATTTTTTGAGTTTTCTTAAAGATAATGTGTAATTAGCTTGATTATTTAATACAAACAAGAAATCGAAATTAATACAGGCAATATAGTTCTCAAATTGACAGTTACAAGGATTAATAGACGATAAAAATATATTAACAAATTAAACAAAATATAAGAATTCTTAATATGAATTGAATAAGTTTGAAGACGGGCAACAATGAATGATGCATAATACTTACGAGCCAACGAAATAAATTTGCAAAATTTCACTCTACTCATGCAGTAGGGGCGAGAGTTCCACACCTATAGCCGCTTGGCAGCCGGTGCAGGCCTAGGCGTTTGTTGCCGCCCTACAGCACCTTCCGCAACCTTGACGTCTACATCTATACACACTCAAACACCTTAGGCAATATACTTTAACCATTACACACATCTCATATACTAATTACTAGGTGCATTATTTCTGGTTTTATTTTAATTCGATGTTCAAAGCGGTTCAATTTGGGGCGGAGGTATGCTCTTAACCACAAAAATTGAATTGATAAAATCAAATAAAATGGATGAGAAGTGTAAATTAAGCTACGAGGCAGTGTTTTCAGTTGCGTAGCGCAAAATAATGTAGCGTATAGCGTAAATGATTTGAACATGCCATTTTTTTAGTTAAAAAAATGAAAAATATTTATACGTAGGAACAATAGGTAAATAACTAAAGCAAATCTATCAAATAATCAAAACAATCTAGAAATCTTATAATAATCCATAGTAACAAACCCAAATAAGTCACAATAATTTTCATAATAGTCATTCTCATCCAACACAACATCACTATCATCATATATCTCGGGAAAAGCTGCACTATCAAAGTTCCCTATCTTTTGTATGCACCCTCACTGTTTTTTTTTTTTTTTCTTGTCTGTCTTGCTTTCTTAAGCACTCTCCCACTCTTCTCAGGTAGGTATAATTAAAAATTAGGGTTTTCTAATTTTACCCTTATAGCGTGCGCCTTCGGCGAAATCGCGCGCTATTGCGCGCGTTCGGTTCCAACGCAGCAAATAGCGTGCGCAAAACAGGAGCCGGCGCAAATAGCAGCACGCTATGTCGTGTTTTCTGGAATTTTTTGCGCAAAATATCTTTTGTATGCACCCTCACTGTTTTTTTCTTTCTTTTTTTTCTTGTCTGTCTTGCTTTCTTAAGCACTCTCCCGCTCTTCTGTCTTGCGGCGCAGGTAGGTATAATTAGAAATTAGGGTTTTCTAATTGTACCCTTATAGCGTGCGCCTTCGGCGAAATCACGCATATAGCGGTTCCAACGCAGCAAATAGCGTGCGCAAAACAGGAGCCGGCGCAAATAGCAGCACGCTATGTCGCGTTTTCTGGAATTTTTTGCGCAAAAGCGCGCGACATAGCGCGCTATTGAGTGCGATTCAAAACACTGCTACGAGCACGAGGCTTCACATGCGATTGGATACACTTTCATTTTGGATATTTTCTTTCACTTAGTATAGGGGTAAATGTTTTCAAAGGAGAATGATGACTTCTGAGAGTGTGAAATGTATATGAGATGGAAAGTTGTTTCGATATTACAAATATAAAAGAAAATTGGCAGTCAAAAATATGTGAACAGGTGAATAGCAAGATTTATGCAAAAAATGGTTAATACTCTCTCCGTCCCGTTCAGAGATTTACCCTTCATACAAAATTTTATTCCTTTAGAAAGTTTACATTTCACTTTTAAGTATCAAATCAATCACTAACAATCACATTGCTGAATCTCCACAACGCACCCACCATCAATACCTTTAACTTTTTAATCTCAACCACACACTCACCATCAATATTTACACACTTACCAATCTACCAATCTTTCATTTTGCTTCAAAACTTGTGAACATACAATTAGGGAGTAATGATTAGTGATTTAATAATCCAACTTGAAAAATCAATGTTTCAAAAGGGGTGGGGCGAGGTTGAGGCGTTTCAACCGGACGAAGTGAGGTGTAAGCCTCGAGGCACACTGAGGCGTAAGCCTCAATCAAAATAAAAAAATCCTAAAAAATTCACAAAAATATTGCAATGTTGATAGGATTAGAAAAAAGAGAAACAAAGTATAAGATAAATTACTATAATATCATACTATTAAGGCGTAAGCCTCAATTTTATTTTTATTTTCTCACAATATATAAAAATATATAAAAAAATAGGTTACCATTTTTTATTAAATTAAGGTTCCGTCTGCTATTGCTCAACTTTAAAAATAATCAACTCCTTGATGAAAGTGTTTGGTAGATGAAGAAAAATATATATATTTTTTTAAATTTACGAGTGACTAGCAGCAGATTTTCGAAGCAGCATTAATGTTGCTTTTAAAAACTGCTGTCATAAAAGACATTGAAAATTAATCTTAAAATCACTTTAAAAAATAATATTTACGAAAGACAAATCCATTTAAATTCACAGCTGATTATTTCCACATCGCAGTTGCAACAGTATTTTCTTCAAGTCACATTAATACTAACCTAGGCATAAATTGCATTTCTCTACCAAAATTTCCACTAAATTTTAATATCTAATTACTACTTTTAAACTTTCAGAAGATCTAACATGACTTGAGGGTCTCACAAAATATTTTTTAAGAAAAAGGGCAAACAACACACAGATTTGAGGCGTTAAAACGCACCTCAACTGCGCCTCACAAGATCGAGGCGTAGGCCTCAGCAAAGGTGAAAGAGATGCCGCCTCGGAGGCGCGCCTCAAACGCCTTATAAAACATTGTGAAAAAAAGTTGAAATGATTGGTGAGAGAAAAAGTCTAAAATATGTGAATAGTAGGGATGACAATTTGGTTCTGCCCAGCCTGATCAACCCTGGCCCGCCATGTTTAGGCCTCCAGCTCCGTGACTGCAGCATGAGGTGCTGGGGGTTGGGGTCTGGGTATCACTTCCGAGTTCCGACCCGCAAGTACCCACCTCACGATGCCCCATCTAGCTTTTTCTAAAATATATCTAGTATATATTTTACATATATAGAATGAAATGATTATGTAATTTTTATCCACTTAATATGTCTTATATATTTATATTAGTAGCGACAATTCTTTTATTAATGATATGCATTTATAAAAAAACAAAATACAAGCTAAAAGACTTATAAAAACACGTAAGATATTATGTCTAGTAACTAAGAAGTAAACATGGATCAGTCCCCATCCTATGTATATGACTTGCAACAAGTTTAGGCGCACAGAATCCAAATACATACTCACATGTCGCATCACATGTCGTGCATAATGATGTTTTAAGTGCAATCACCCTCCATAGCATCTACTCTTTCTTGGAACTGTGCCTACAACTATCAACCTCCACACTTTTTAAAGCAAGGCTATGCCATGTGTTTTAGAGCAAGAACCCATTCTAATTATTAACTGTATACAGGCAAAACTATCAGGTCCCAAGATTTTAGCAATTGGATTATGACTGAGCTCCTTATTCAACCTACATACTGCCTACCAACAATTGCAAGTAATGAGTGAATAAACTGTTCAGGGTAAATTATAAACAACAAAATTCTAAATATGAACAGAAAAATTCACAAAATACTGCTTTCTTATTAACATAATTAAGATGAAAAACTCGTACCTTAAGACCACAAAGGAAACTTACATCATTTGAAAGTGACAGGCTCTCATCGCCATTTCAATCGGAAGCGAATTAATTGTTTATCTTCTAGATTTGTTGAAGCATCTAACAATGTCTTCAAGGACAAAGGCTGCCACTTGGCAAGAGTCTCTTCAAAGCATTCCACATGTACTTCTTCAAGACCAGGCAGTCTAGACGTACTTCTGTATGGAACACAGCAATTTTCGCTTACATCTAGCATCAAAGTCTTGCATAGGAGCCTTAAGACATTATCGTCTACTCTCCAGCTCCATCCTCTGCGCTGCAAATCTTCCCAACACTGAGTTATGAACTTAGGCCCACAACTCCCAAATAAACATTTAAAAATACCATCTCCTGTTATGTACTTACGATGTAGTTTTATCGTCAAATTCTCCACAACAGGTTTAGCCAAACCCTGAATATCCGGGGCATAATCGAACAAAACCTTATCGGCCAACCCAATTTCAAGAAAAAGAGAAATTTTGGACAGACTCGGTCCTTCCAGAAACTTTTTCAACTCATGGAACCATGAAGTCTTAAAGTAACTTCCCCTCCACTCAATGGATAAATCGGTCACCCAATCCCCTGAAGCTCTTTCAAAAGTCAGGGAAGGCAAGGTGATACGACTTGAAAAAGTAAGTTTACGAATATTTGGAACATCAAGTGTGGCCCTCGATATATTGTTGTGTGCAAAGCTTATACGCTCAAGTGAGACACTAGAAATCCTTATTCCTTTTCTAGAAAAGCAACTGTAAAGTTTCAAAACCTTCATGGAAGGAAATTCAGATGGGGAGTCATCAGAGAACACAGGATCAATATTCAAACACTCCAACCATAAAAACTTGAGATTACGGAACTCGCATGCGTTAAGAGTCATCGGAAAAGTAGAGTAGCCCAGGCGTACAGACAAAAACAACTTAGTTGCACCCAATTTCAGTGCTCTGGCGGTCAATTCGTCACCAATGATACAACTCTCTCTCTGTTTTCTGTCCATAGATAGCCTGAAGCTCTCAAGTTTTAGGTTTGATTCTTCGTACCTTTGCATTGTCTTCCTCGCGGATTCGAGAAATCGTCTTACGTCTTCATAGCTTCTGTAATCGCATCCAGAACGGCATTGATCGAAATCGAGGTTGGGGCGAGTTAACCAGGCGCTGTACCAAGATTTGGAGAGGATGGACGTTTGAACAGCTTGTTTTTCACTTAGAAAAGATTGTATTTGTTGAATGACAGCTTCGGGTAACCAAAATTCGCCATTGGTGGCAGCAATTCTTTTGGGATTTCTCATGGAAAGAGAAACCCTAGAATTAGAACTCGAATTGAGGGAGATTTGGATATAGATGGGCAATTATTTTGCGTAGACGTTTTCCAATTTAAAAAAGTTAGAGTAGTTTATTCGATTCACATTTTGGTAGACTAATAATAATTTATGAATTTTTAAAGATTTTGACGGATTAAAAATAATTCATGGATTAATAATAATTATCGTAGAATCTTATAAAATTGATGGAAAATGTTTCTACAGTAGATTTTTAGAAATCCCATCAAAATCTCATAGATGAGATTTCAAAACTTACAAAAAATACAAACAAATCCATCAAAATCCACCATTTTAATAAATCCAAAAAAATCCATGGATTTTTGAATACACTCAGATTTTAATGGATTGTTTTAAATCCAAATTGAATACACCAAGATTTTAAATAACATTTTGAAATCCTAAATGAATACATCAAGATTTTAAATGACATTCTGAAATCCAAATTAAATACCTCAAGATTTTAATGGATTCGAGACAATCCAAATTGAATACTCTAGAATTTCTAAAATCCAAAAAAATACCACAAAATCCCAATTGAATACACCCCTCTCAGTATATCGGTCTATATTACCTATTCCCTCTATCCAGTTCAAACTTGACAGAGAGTGTATATGATGTATTTTAAATAATAATTAATGGGTATGTTTGGCAAAACTAGCTGTAAGCTGTATGCTGTAAGCTGTAAACTGTAGCTGTAAGCTGTAAACTGTAAAGCTGTTAATATGAGATGTAAGCTGTATTTTTTTCTAATAAAAGTGTTTGGTAAACTAGCTGTTAACTATAATTATAAGATGTAAAATGACATAAAAGAACATATATATAATTGTAAACAAATGTAAAACATAAAAATAATAAACTAAGTATATTACTAATAATCTTAGTAATTTATGACAACATGATTGTAATAGTCATTGGCGACGTGCATTCCATATTGATGTAGCAATATCATCCTGGATTCGTTTCATCTCATTAGATGTTCCTTGAGAGACATTTTCAGTGTTTGTTTCATGGCCACGAACATCTTGAAGTTCATCAGGTGGTATGTAATTTGGATGCTGCTCAATCGTAGTAAACATCATATCTTCTTCATCACTATTACGAATGTAGTTATGCAAAGCAAATGCGGCCATGATTACTTCAATTTGAGTTTTCACACTAAATTGGGGCATTGCACCAAGTATTTTCCAGCGTTTCTTTAAAATTCCAAACGACCTCTCAATATGGCTTCGTAAAGATGAATTAGAACGATTGAAGGCTTCTTTCATGTTAGTAGGCGACTCATTTTGAAACTGAGATCTTGTCTTGGAATACGGAACAAGATATCCCTTTCTTTCCGGATATCCTTTATCAACTAGATAATATTTACCTGTTAAAATGGTAAAAAAGATGGTTATTATATGCTAGCTTGTATATTTACCCAAATAATAACATCTCAAATATGTATAGTCACCTTCAGGTGGTTTTGGGAAGTTCATTGATTGCGTGTTAATCGCATGAAGAAAGACACGTGTGTCGTGTGCTGATCCTTCCCAACCAACCGATATAAATGTAAAACACATATTAAAATCGCATGTCGCCATTACATTAAAAGTAGGTATCCCTTTTCTACCTATATAACGAACTTGTTGAGCCTCTGGGATACATGCTCCTATGTGTGTGCCATCAATACATCCAATGCAGTCCTAAAACTAATTTAAATAAAGTTGATCCCACGCATATTGTAACTCTAAAGATGGTTGTTTTTTTTTTAAGTTTTTTAAATTTCGAGTCCTTCTACACAATTTAATGGTAACCCATTAGATCCCAAAATGATTATAGCAAGAATATGGTATTTTAGTTCTAAAAGGGCTATTATTAGTTTACCTTAATTTTCATGTCCCACCACTCATCTGAACAATCAAGTTTATTTGCATTTGCATCCCATCCTAGACCCGTTTCGCCATTCTTTAGCGACGTCCAGAGATTATACTCTCTTTTCATTCCGTCGAACTTGTTCTTTAAAGCCTTTTCACTAACGAATTTGCGTTTAAAAAGTGTTGCAAATTTTGGTTGAAGGTCAACCCATTTAAACTGGACATGTCGACCATGGTCGTTTACATATTTGTTCAGAAATTCACACAAGGCTAATGTTTCCTCTTCTGACCATTTGTCTTTTTCGCCTTTTTATCACTTGGAGCCATCTAGAAATTTATTCACATAATAGCAACATATTAAAGAAAACAATAAACCCAAGCTAAAACCTATTACTAATCAAATGAGATCATGGCCAACGCACAAACTAAATCCTATATACAACCACATCATGTATGTTTAAGCCATATCAAGTATGTTTTAACTTTTAGTTATGATGCAAGATGGAGACAGAGTTAATGGACATTGAATTATTACTACATCATGTTACAACATTTAAAGTTCATAGGACAACTGAAAATGGCACTATGTTTAGATGACCTTATTTGAGTGAAATAAGTGACCTATTGGTCGGAATTGCTTAGTTAAAGTACTTACTACTATCTTAGAACTGCTTAAATATAGGGAAGTACTAACCTGCATATTTGTAAGTGCTTATTTCATTCTACATTTAGCAGATAAGCACTTAATTAAGCAATCACATTCAACCACTTAATAAGCAACTTAACACTGTTTATTCAATAGAAAAGATATTACTCTAATTATTAACCAATCCCAACGCAATCACTAGACGTTTTCTACATAAAGAACTTCTACATAACCTAACGAAAATCAAATACAACTACTGTCAATTTTAAAGTCCGTACCTTAGATCAATAAACCAAAATTATCTTTAACTGAGCTAACTGTTTGAAAAGCATCTTTAATTAACCAATCTACATCCATGGTTCCAATGACTTTTGAATGCTCGAATATAAATATACGAGCATTTAAAGTGTTGTCTAATTAACATATGCAGTCAATGACTAATAAAGTATAATATATATCATAATCGGTTTTCACATGCATGTATATATATATATATATAAATATAACTATAATAGTTTTTCATTCATAAAAAAATATATGTAGATGCAGGCATCGCAAGATGAGATTTATGTTAGAATAATAGTAATGTAACAAATAAGACATTATAAATGCAAGGAGTCGATTACAGTCCCCAAATCAATCGATCATATTTTAATAACCAAGTCAAAGAAACATATGGCATTTTGTCTCAAGAGATTAGCAAAAACTTTCTTACGTAAAGATAGAAGATCAACAAAACTATGGCGAAAACGAAGACGCACCTGGGTGATCAACTCGTTTGGATTATGTTATAACGTGATTTTTTTGCAGTTGTTGAAGAGAACAAATTAGAGTTGTGTGGAAGATGGTTTTTACGTGATTTTTATACAAGGTTAGAGGGTATAGGGGTAATTTAACTTTTTAACACTTTTCAATGTTTAGAACACTCTTACTTGGAGCTGTTTATTTTGGAGCTGTTAAATAGAATTAAAAGCTTATAGCCTGCATATCCAAACCGAGCTATTAAATATGAGTGAGCTGTTTATTAGAATTAAAAGCTAATAGCTCCCTCAAAAAGCTCTTACCAAACAGGCCCAATATAAATAATGATGAAAAATATGTGGTAGAGATTAAAAAGAAAAAAATATTGATAGTGAGTATGTGATGGAGATTAAAAGTAAAATCTGGTTGTTTGATTTGATTGTATAAAAGTGATAAATGTGAAATTTTTAAAGAGACAAAAAATAAGAATAATGTAAAGTTTTGAGCAGGACTGATGGAGTATTTAGTTATCTATTTAATCTATTATATAAAAGTAGTGATTTTTTTTCTGCAAATGTGTAATTTTATGATACTTTTGTCATTTTTTGAATCTTTAAATTTCCAAATTTTTAGTGAATGAATGCATGCACACGTTTTAGTTATTTGAGTTAATATTGTAACCACAAATTGTCAATCTTAATATAAAAGGTGAAAAATGCTCCAATTTGATTTTCTTTGATTTAAAATATACAAAGTTATAGATTATAATCTCTAATTTAATTTCTTTGATTCTCCTCTCGGTGGTGGATTTTTTTGAACCAATTTGGGGCGTGATCTTCGCTTTGGTCTCTTATGAAATTGAATTTGGGAATTTGGAACACAAAAATCCAAGGACTTGTGTCTTGTCTTCGATTGAACATTGGTTAAGAGGAGTTCCCAGATAAATATCTTAGAATATTAGGAAGAACGGCTTCAAATCTTCAATAACCTTCGAAGAACGTTTTTTGAGTTCTCAGGAAATTGTGATGAACACCTTTGGGAGAAACACTTGATTGCAGGGGTTTGCACCTTGATCTCTATTTTAATATTATTTTTAGGTGATTTGTGAGAAAAACGGGGTGAAGCTTCTTCAAATTCAAGAACATCTTTGTGAGAAATGCTTGATCAGAGGGTTTTTCCACCTTGAACTCCGATCCAAATCCTTTTTTGGATGATTCACACGAAGAATGCCTTTGAAGCACTTTCGAGTTTGAAGAATGCCACGAAATTTCTGTAAATAATTTTGAAGTCTCCTGAACTCTTCATGCTTGTTGTTGTGATGTTTTTGCAGTGTAGAAATGAATTGATTGATAACTTCTATTTATATGGCGGGAGGTAATAATTCATCCATTTATGCTGTCACGTGGCATGATTTGGTTGACCATTTTTTTTATCTTTTGATCAGACAAAATAAACTTTTTATATAAAATAAAGACGGTACAAGCGGTACCAACCCATTAACAACTACAGATTTTTTCAAGTAGTGCACAGATTTTTTCCGACCATTGCAAGAAGTTCCCCTCTCTATTTGGAATACCTTTCACCTCACACCATCCCGAGAATCTACATTTAATTTCTTCCTCCATTCTTCTAAAATCCCAGTCTTTCCTTTCGAAAATATACGAATTTCTCCACTTCCAGATGACCCAAACAACGCAAATCCACAACTCACTGAGCCTCTTCTTCCATTCCGCTCCTCCAAGAAACCACGCGAAGGACACAAAATGATTCCCCAATCTTCCGGGCTCCACCCAATTCACCCCAATCCAAGCTAGAATCCTTCCCAAATCTCGACCACATCTTTGCAGCGAAGAAAAAGATGCTTTGCTGATTCTGGCGCGGATCTACAACATCGAAAATCACCTTCCTCCACCTGCAGACGTAACCTAGAGGTAAGGTTGTCATACGTTGGTAAGCGGTCCCAAAGAATCCTCCATGACGTGACTTGATTTTTGAATGGCACTATCGAATCCCAGACCATGGCGCAACCAGTTCCAAACCTCGTCGTTGAGGCTGAAGTGTTATTTTCCTTCAATATCTCCTTGTACGCTTCCTTAACCGAGAAAGCTCCCGACGCTCCGCTCCCCCAAGTCCTCAGCTTCTTTATTTAACGAGAAGCTGTGAAAGAAGGCCGATAACTCATCGACTAGGGACTCCTCTCTTTGAAGAAGGGGCCTTCTCCAACTGAGCTTCCATTCCCAAATGCTGTTCGACCACTCTACCATGTCAGACACGTTCCCATTTTTAGATACACTCAAATTGAGAAGCCTTGGAAAGCGATCCTGGAAAGTCGTCTCTCCCGCTCAAACACCTTTCCAGAAGCTTGTCGAACCTCCATCTCCCAGCACAATTTCAGATTCCCCCAGAACCATTTACTGTTTTCCCCACCAATTAGCGAAATTATTTTCCTCCACCACCCAGAGCTGCCCGAGCCTCCTCTCTTTGCTCGTAACCCTTCACTGTCACAAGTTAAGTCCACGTGCCTCGACTTGATGATTCTGACCCATAGGCGATCTTTTTCCTTGCGAAATCTCCATATCCACTTACTTGACAATGTTAAATTAAACCTGTTGGGATAAACATTCATGTTTTGATAATTGCCAACATACAACAAAGAAGATCGTAATTGTTGGGATAATCATTCCTCATGCAAGCTGTTAGAACTCCTCATATAGCCCCAGCATACAGCCAAGAGATCTTCCGACAGTCTGTCCTACAGATCCATCCTCATACAGCAAAGAGACGCAATACATTGGATACATCATATAGGCTGAAGGTGTTTTGCTTAGGAAAAGTAAAACACATCCAACAGGACTGTATATTATCATGCTTTAAACCGTTGTAAGATAAATATTGTTTATTCATAAAATATTCACGGTTAAAGCAGCATTTATTGCTTATAAAACAACATTTAATGCAGGTATAGAGAGACAAGTCTGAATGCTCTGAAGAGCATTTAATGCGAAGACAGAAAGCATGTCTGAAGCATTAAATGCGATCTGCTTTAATTCAAACTTTTAGCAGGCGCCAATCAAGAGTCAGACGTCAACATCTCATCAATAAGCAACAACTTCATTTATAACAGATATATTTCCAAGGTTATAAATACCCCTAAGCCAGAGGACTTACACACACACGAAGAACACATATCGCAAAAGCTATGACAGATCACTCTGACATTCTAGCGATTACAACATAGTATATTTCGTGAGCATACAACAAGTATTCAAGCGAAAAAATATACAAGTCCTCAACGCAAACAGCACAACATACATCGAGTGTTCATCAAATATATAGCTGCTGTTTGAGATTTGTTCTACCTTTCCATTGAGATTACCATTAGCCCTATGTGGACTAATTATATGTGCGTATTCCGACCTACGTAGGAAGAATAGCATTAAAGACGAAGCTTCGATCTGTGTGATAAGAAGCGAGTCGATAAAGAGCTCAAGCCAATCTGTGTGAACAGCCTAAAGCTGCAGTCCCTGTATCAATATGTGTGAACGATACAAAGATAAGTTTAGTTATAGTCACATAGTTGTGTACACAGTGATTATAATAAACATTTTACTCCTGTGTGGAGGACCAGTCGACGTAGAAGGGTTTACATTGAACACTTTAAACTGTGTGTCATTTACCTTCTGTATTTACTGTTTTCTTTACTTTGTGATTTATCAAGTATACTGCTAAAACCGTATACGCACCAAGCAAACAGGAGAACACCTAGTTGCTGTATTTACAACAACTCACACCAAAACTTCCGCTACGCAAACTAACTTCAAAAATCGTACAACTTGCTATGCTTCTATATTCTAAGCTGTCATTTGTATACTTAGTGGCCAACAAGTGGTATCGGAGCAGTTTATTCTAAAAAGAATTAGTCGATTTTTAACTGAGTCAGATCCACAAATCACAAGTTTTTGAAAACCATATCTTATTTTCATCATCTTTCCTATATCTCAAATGGACACCTCTATGATAACTAAGGTTCCCATGTTCTCTATTAACGAGTTTGATGACTGGAGAATCAGGATGGAGGCTCATCTTGTAGCCATGCACGAGGAGATGATATTTGCCATCAAGAAGGTCCAATAAAGATAATGAAGGTTAATCCCGCCGCAAGGATAAGAGGACAACCTCATGCTGAAATACTCGAGAAGGAGCGTGAGCAATGGTCAGTAGACGATCGCAAGCGTGCGAACCTCGACAATGTTGCTAAGAATGCGCTGTTTGTCACTCTCGACAAAAGAACATCCTCGAAGATAAAGAACTGCAAGATAGCTAAGGGAATCTGGGAGAAACTCAAGCTGATTTGCGAGGGTATTGAGCTCTCAAAAGAAAATAAAATTTCCAAACTTACTCAGCAATTTGAATCCTTTGAAATGAAATCTTCTGAAACGCTTGAGGAGATTGACCTCAGATTCACTGGCATTGTCGATGAACTTGAAGCACTGGGTAAAGTGTATACCCAAAATGAGAAAAATTTGAAAATCTTTAGATCACTCCCTGCCTGATGGGACATCCGGTTTGTTAATACCCAGTTGCTAATATCCGAAGAATGCGGTTAGGTTCCCTCCGGGGGTTCCCTGAGACTACAACTATGCATGTATCTTATAATCATAATGATATTTCTACTTTTGACCTATTCCCTGACCTCAAAGCTTTTGAGTATGAAAAGAGTCACATGCCAAGACTACAGCGCTGGCCGCTGTATCTGACAGGAGACACAACTCTTCCCCCAGCACATCCAAATCCGCACACAAGACGGCTGATAGCGATGAAGATATCCTGTCACAAGATGAAATGGCCCTGCTCATGCACAAATTCAAAAAGTTTATCAAACAGTCTGGAAAGACTCCATACAGGCCCAAGCCTTTTCACAAGGTAAGTTCTGAATCTCCTTCCTCTGGTGATTCTAACTTGTGCTACAACTACAGGAAACCCGGACATTATGCAAATAAGTGTCCGCATTCAAACGTTCAAAAGTTGCCAGAAGCTGAGCAACAAGAAAAGGATGAAAGAAGACGTGCTTGAAAAAACAAGCTCAAGGCCCTGATCGGTGAATTAGAAGCCTCGCCAGCGTCCAACTCATTCGATGATGAGATCAAAGATAAATCATATATGTGCTTTATGGCCAAAGAAATACAGGACGATGAGGATAGCGATGATGAAGTAAGCTCAAATTCAATTACTCCCACAAATACATCGCACACTTTTGAAAATATGATGAATGAATTCAAAAACATTCAAAAGGCCCATGAGACTTTAAAACGAAAAAACGTACAACTCTAAATTTTAAACTTAGAGCTGAAAGATGAAAATGACTTGCTGAAAAATAATTACAAAAACATGTCTATTGATTGCGAAAACAGCAAGGTCTCATGGAGAGCAATCATCAACTTACCCACGATCTAAATGATGCTAGGTCTCATAATGAGAGCAAGAAAAATGATTTCGCTCTAGTCGAAGCCAAAGTAAAAACTCTCGAGAAATGAGAAGGAGAATTAAAAACCATCTTGAAATCATTCGAGAAATCATCTAAACGGATAGAAGAAATTTTGAGCACTGGGCAACAAGCTCATAATAAAAGTGGCTGAGGGTATAACTCATTCTCCAATAAGGGAAAATCTAGTACGGTATTTGTCAGGGGTGTGGAACCCATTTGTTGGCCACTAAGTATACAAAATACAGCTTGGAAAAGTGTTAGTACAACAAGCTGTACGTTTTTCAAATAAGAGTGCATAGAGGAAGTCTATTAAAGTAAGTTGCTGTAAATACAACAACTAGGCTTGTCTCCTGTTGGCTTGTTGCGTACAGGGTTTTTAGAGTATACTTAAACAAATCACAGTTTATGAAAACAATAAATGCAGAAGGTAAATAACACAATATTTAAAGTGGTTCGAGGTAAATCCCTCTACGTCCACTGGTCCTCCACACAGGAGTAAAAATGTTTATTGTAAATACTACGTACACAACTACGTGTCTATAATCAAACCTATCCTTGTATCGTTCACACAGATTGATACAAAGACTGTCGCTTTCAACCGTTCACACAGATTGGTTAAAGCTATCACTTGACTTGCTTCTTCACACACAGTTCCAAAGCTTCGTCTACAATGCAGATTCGTCACACACAGTTTAGGAAAAGCAAGGCTATCTTCAGTCCACACAGGGCTGATGATTTTCTTCAAATGTAAGAACACGGGTTTGAACAATAGCTTGACTTCTTGAGCTTGAGCTGATGATGTGTTGTTCAAGGTTGAGCACTTGTATATTTATTCTCTCAAGAATGGCAGTAAGCTTGAAGAAATATGTTTGCTCTTGATATACTGTTCTTGTGAAGATCTCGTATGAATCTCAGTATATCTTGCGTGTGTTTGGATATATATATGATCTTCAAACTTCGGGGTATAAATAGCTTTTGGAATAGATCCGTTGTGAATATATCCACTGAGCAAAGAGTCCGTTCCAACGTGTTGTTTGACTTGCAAAATACAAGATCCGGATTTTGCTCCTTGCCTGAAGATCTTTGTCGGCTGGTATTTAAATACTTTATCCAGTTAGTATTTAAATAGTTCTTTTCAAACGGTGGCTTGACTTTAGCGTATAAAGCATATTCCGTTTCAACGGTCTTCAGTCCTGTTGGATAAGTGTTGAAGATCCTAACACTTACAGCCTGTTTGCTGTATCCAACATGTTGTATTTATAACGCTGTAGCTATAGGTTCCAACGATGTAGGCTATCTCTTAGTGCTGCTGTATGGAAGGTGTTGTATGAATGTTTCCGGACAACTTCCATACTTGGTGTCATATCGACTGATGAGCTTCTTGCTGTATGATAGGCAATTATCCTTTTGCTGTATGTTGAGGCAACGCAAGATACATGATAAGTTGTCCAGCAGTATGATCATCTTCGGGACAGCTACTTGCTGTATGATTGGTATTTTGTCCTTTTGCTGGATGTTGGCACTTATCAAAACAAGGTACAGGATTGTTTATCCCAACAAGTTCCCCCTTTTTGATAATGCCAAAACCTCTTGATGATGCCAAAACCTTGATACCAAAAACTCTTAAGTATCTTTGATTGGAGAGGATTTCTTCTTGATCTTCTGTCGAATGTTCTGGTCTTCAGCAATTAAAAGAAAAAAATATGAACTGCACGCAGGCAAGTTTTAAAATGATAGCATCTAACAGGGAAGTGTATTACAACTTAAAACTATTGATTGGCACGCAGGCACAATCTTACAGTGTAGTCTAGTGTTAAATACAACTTAACCTATGAACTGTTCGTAGACAAGTTCTTACAGCCTTTATACTTGACAAGATTTTACTTGTTTGTTTGCAGTAAATAAATTGATTTCGTAATCACACAGTAACACAGTAGTAGATTACGAGTTGTAATCTTTAAAGACAAAATAGAGTTTATTGATATTGGGCAAAGATTACAATAAAAGCAGAAATAAAGATACATAATTTTATGTTGTTAAAGTTATTGCTAAAAAGGATCCTCCATGCTAGCTCCTGTATTCAGCATGTCTCCAAGGCCTCATATCAGGATCATTTTCAGTTCCTCACCACCAGTGCTCTAATGAATCCTTGCCTCGATCTAGATAGATCGCTCTTCCTTCATCCGAATGGTCGAAGGCAAGTATCCAGTCATCCGGGTGAGTGATCCGATCTCCTTTCCGATGCCTTGATTTCATTGAAATTTGCAATGGGAGCAGTCATTTTTCCAGCATCTTAGCAAATTCATCCGCAACCTCTGCCAATGTTCGGCATTTTTTGAAGATGGCGGACTCCCTGATGAGCTTGACAAAGTACCTCATCAGTTCATTCTTCCTTCATTACTTCACTTCATCAGCTGTAGGCTGACGGTTGGTCGGCAGACGAATCTCCGATGGCTTCTGCACATTGTCTTTGCATGGAAGGCTGGGGTCGTGGAACTCTGGGCGAGAACCAGATACCCTGTAACTTTGTGCAGGTGCGGCCAGTCGGTTGATTGCAGCACTAATGCTGTCTTCTAGTACATCATCAAATTCTCTCTCTCTTTCTATCCTCCATTGCCTAGCGGCCTCCCTAGACTCTTCCCCCTTTTTGGCTTCATCAAGATAAAAGACCTTCTCATCAAGGCGTTCCATGATTTTCATCACATTGTCCTGCTTGGTCTCCATGCTTGATAATTTATCCATCAGGGAACTGAGCATCACAGACATGTCATTAATCTTGTGGTCATGTCCCGTGAGCTTGGAGCCAGTCTCCTGAAGGGCGACGACAGTCATAGCTTCGCAGATTCTGAGCTTTGCTTGCTCCTCTTTGAGAATCTCTTCCTGGCGTTTCGGAAGTTGGGCGAGAGCTTGCTTTAATGCACTTGGCAAAATGTAAAAAGCTTCTTCAATATTCATGATTTTTCTCTTCACGCCGGTCATCTCATCGATGGCAGTAGCATGCAGCCAATCGAGTTGTTTGCCAACGTTGTACATGGCATCTACAACATCATGTAGAAACACTATTTGGCGCCCGATTGCATGCAGTTGCTCAATCTTGGCTTCAGTTCTGGGAGAGTTGGGACGCGCTAGTTTGTTTTCGGCTCCATTGAGCTATCGCAGAGCCACATTGTTGCGCGGTTGGTGTGGTCTATCCTCAGGTAGAAAACCATCATCGGATTCCACTGTTGGAGGTGATGCAGGGGCATCAGTTGGTGCTTCTGTAGACAAAGGTACAGGAGGGACTGAATCCTCCTGCTGTCTCTCAGCATTCGCCTGCTCCGTCAAAGGGACTAATTCCTCGTGCGGGATGGCGCAGACTTGATCGTCTTGTTGTGTGGCAACAGGCTTGATTGCCTGTGCGTAAACTGTCGGTTATTCAACGACAGGAGGGACTGATTTGTCCTTGTCTTGGGCAGTTTCTTTCTGTCTGGGAGGGGACTGTTGTTGGCTTGAGGTCCCTTCTCCCTGTTGTTGTTGCATCCTTGAGAACTACTGTTCTTTAGTTTCCTCACAGATCATTCTCAGACCTGCTTGAAAGGCATCGTCGTCGTCGTCTGAGTCGTGGTCTGATTTGGGACTAACAGGAACAGTGTCTTCGGATTTCGATTTGCCTTTCAATCGAGCGTCAGCTTTCTCTAGAAAATAGCTCGATATCAGCTCCTTGCAAAAGAGATTGTCCCATTGAATTAGGACTTCGATGTTCTCGGAATCAGTTACCTCCATAACAAATAATTCCTCTTCCTTCCACTCGCTCCAGTTGTATAGAGTTTCGTACGGAGCGACCCTGTAGGATTTCCACTGAACAAAGTGTTCATAATCCTCTTCAATTTGAACTGACAGTAGAGTGTTATAGATTACAGTGTTGGGGGAGGGGCTGCGTACAGTATGTGGGTCTACTGTAGGCACAGGTTCCTCGACAGGTATGGGAGCCTATTTCGGAGATGGATCCCGAACATGGGTTGGTACCCTAATGGGAGATGGATCCCTTACGGGTGTGGGTGCCCGTGTAGGAGATGCAGCTGTTGGCTTCGAAGGGGCAGACGACTCGCCATAGCCTTCAATATTGGCAAATAGCTGTTTATTCGTCGTTGCCGCCAAAGGCTCGGGATCTACTATTTGAACAGTAGCAACTATTTCTTCCACAGGGGTTGCGCCCTGTGGGATTTGTACAGTGGGTTGCGCTGTTGCTTTGGATTTGGAAAGCTTTCTTAGCTTCTTTTTCGGCTTCTCGACAGCAAGGGGAGTTTTGCTTTGAGATCTCTTCATCTTCCTGGACTTTTCTTCACTGCCGGATGCTAGAGTGATGTCCCTGGGATCATCAGACAGGGGCAGATTCCTAGCAAAGGGTCTTGTCCCAATTAGTCCGTCTCTATTGAAAACGGAGGGCTTGCTTCCTCTAATGTATTTGTGCTGGCCAATCTTCTTGGCTCTTGTTGATTGCGGCACACCACTTTTGGTTAGGATATTGTTGAGAATGAGACCAAACACTTCTTCTGGGTAGTAGGCTTGGCAGCCTCTTTAGGACAATTTGACACCAATTGACCTTTTCTCCAGACATGATGGCGACCATCATTCTGAATCGAAGGTTGGTGCACATCTCGAATGCGCCAGTCTTGTTCTCAATAATACGGTAGCAAAAATTGTGTGAGTATACAAAAGGCAAGCAAAAACACTTCTTGTGGCAGGATGCTTGAACATTCGTGTTCGATGCAACGCCAGTAAATAATCCCTAGTAGGCGGTGACGATTTCTTGGGACCCAAAGGTCTCAAGCTCTTCCATGGTCAGGCCGTCAGACGGCAGCATGTACAGATTCTACAATAAATCATGGTCAACGCGGATCTCGACTCCGCGGACGGTGGCAGAAATGTCAGAGACTTGTCCTCCTCTTTTCAGAGAGAAGAAATGAATGGAGGCATCGAGATGAAATTCTTCAACGAGTTGCTCATCATAGAGCTCACCAGTGTGGCTTCCAAGGCAATAGAGGCCTTGCTGACGTATCCTTGAAACAATAATCTCCATGGAATCAACATCCTCGTTTCCAGCATGAACACGCTCCATCACGATGGATCTGGCGAAGATTCGCCCGTCGATGATGGTGGAACTCTTCTTAAGGGATGGAGATGATGTCTGTGAAGATGCCATTGCGATTTCTGAAGAGAAAGTGAGTGAAATGCAATGAAAATGCAGTAAAAAGTAGTAAACAATATATTCTGTTTGCTCAAAGAACTCGTTTAATTTTGCAGAAAGCGTAGAGTCAAACGGAGCAAGTAACAATCCTTTTATAGTGGGCGGGGAAGATTAGGGTTCTCAGACAGTAAACGGTCAAATTTAAGAGATGGGAACCGTCTTTTTAAATGAACGAACAGGATGAATCGAGCGTAACTGGTACATCTTATCCATCCGATTTTTAAATGATAATCGGTCCCACATCTGACATTTCGACTTCCCTTATTGCCCGAAATGGCGGTTTGAAATTAGTAATTAATTGGAAAATCGCGGCATTTGAGATAAAATAGTCCAGATGTCGTGTGAAGCATTAAAGGCAAAGACGTTTGAGTTATGAAACAGGGCACGTGGATTCAAAACTAATTTAAAAGGAATAAAATATTAGTATAATATTAATTTATTCCCATAGTATGTGCTGTATCTGCGAAAATACAACATTCCCCCTTAAAAGGTACATACAGGATTCAATTCTTACAACAATATTTGGATTAATGCTGTATTCATGGGTCGTACTGTATTCCCCCTTAATTAATGCACACGTCAGCTGTAGGATTGATTGAGTGTATAGTTAATTAACGGTGGATACTGTATTCTTGGGTCTTACAGCATTCTCCCTCAATTATTGAGTAAAAGCATTAAAACTTATAGGGAGTCGGGCTGTAGCATTCCTAATTCTTGTCGAAGCATACATAATCTGACTGTGCTGAGAGATTTGGTAAAGATGTCGGCTGACTGAATATATGTATGAACTTTCTCGATCTGAACATCCTTGTTCTCAACATGATTCTGAATGAAGTGATACTTCATATGAATGTGCTTGGTACGCTAGTACAATACAGGATTGTGCGTTATTGCAATTGCACTCGTGCTATCGCACATAATTGGTGTTTCCTTGGCAGTGATTCCATAGTCTGATAGCTGTTGTTGCATCTAAAGGATCTGCATACAGCAACTACCAGCAGCATAGTATTCTGATTTAGCTGTAGAAAGCGAGTTTGCCAATTGTTTCTTACTGAACCATGACACAAGTCTAGGCGCAAGAAAGTGACAAGTACCGCTTGTACTCCTTTTATCTAGATTTCAACCTCCGAGATCCGAGTCGCCATAGCCAACCAAATCGAATCCGCCTTCTTTAGGATACCATAGTCCTACATCGACTGTTCCTTTGACGTACTTCAGGATTCGTTTGGCTGTTGTGAAGTATGATTCTTTTGGTGCTACTTGATACCGAGCACACACTCCTACATCAAACTGGATATCGGGCCTGCTAGCTGTTAGGTACAGGAGTGAGCCTATTAGCTTCGTGTAGAGTGATTGATCAACCTGATTTCCAGCTTCATCAGCACTATTTTGCACGGAAGTGGTCATGGGGGTAGATGAGGATTTGGAGTTATTCATTTCAAACTTGTTGAGAAGCTCCTTGCTGTACTTTTTCTGGTTGATAAAGATTCCTGTAGGCAACTGCTTTACCTGCAATCCTAGGAAATAACTAAGTTCTCCCATCATACTCATTTCAAATTTACTTTGAATGAGATGAGAGAACCTTTGACACAAAGCAAGGTTAGTTGAACCAAATATAATATCATCTACGTATATTTGAACCATCAGGAGGTCATCACCTTCCTGTATCTTAAATAGGGTCTTGTCCACAGCACCTTTCTCGAATCTATTATTGGTAAGGTACAGGGACTGAGTCTCATACCACGCTCTGGGTGTTTGCTTAAGTCCATACAGTGCTTTCCGTAGCCTGTATACAAGGTCTCCGCCTTCTATGTTGACAAACCCTGGTGGTTGTTCAACATAGACTTCTTCGGCGAGGTCTCTATTCACGAATGCGCTCTTGACGTCCATTTGATATACAGTAAAGCTCTTATGGGTGGCAAAAGCTAAAAATATCCTAATGGCTTTTAGTCTGGCAACAGGGGCAAATGTTTCATCGTAGTCTATGCCTTCTTCCTGTCTGTAGCCTTGTGCGACTAGACAGGATTTGTTTATGATAACAAGTCCGTTCTCATCCTTCTTGTTTTTAAATACCTATTTAGTTCCAATTACGGCTTGATGCTCAGGTCCAAGATACCATACGTTGTTTCTTTCGAAACCATTAAGCTCTTCTTCCATATATGTAATCCAGTGATAATTGTCTAGAGCTTCTTTGGTAGAAACAGGTTCAGATTGAGTTAAGAATACAGCGATAGTGCACATATTAAGTCTTCTAAGTTCAGCTTGAGACTTCCATACAGGAAATAGAGATTTCTCATATTCGGGTTCTTCTTGCGCACATAGTACATTTCCTTGTGTACTTTGTATTCTCCTATGGGTAGATACTCCAGCATCAATGTTTCCTATGATCAACTCTTGTGGGAGATCTCTCAACCATCTTCTGTCGGGTTCTAATTCGTTGTCCCATACTGTATCTTGAGTTGCTGTAGTTTCAGCTTCAGCTTGTACAACATCAGCTTCATCTACTTCTGTTCTTACAGCTGCGGGGTTGATTTCTAAGTCAACGACAGGCTCTATATTAGTGGATGCATTGAGTCGTAAGCCGATGTCGCTTCAAATGTTAGAGGTAATTACGCCTCAAAGCAGGATCCAGCATGGCCTAATTTGTCAGAATGTCGGGGTTTGGCTTCAGAGAATTCAGGGACAGCTATATGCATTGGAAATCACTTTGTCTTTGATTGATGACATCAAGGTGAGGCAGTATGATGACCCGTTTTTTAGTTCAGTTGAGGGAGGATGTGAAGAGGGGAAAAGAACCTGGATTTGTAATTCAAGATGACGGAGTTTTGAAATTTCTATGAAGATTGTACTGTGCGATGTTGAGTTGAGACATAAGATTTTGAGAGAAGCTCATACTACACCTTATTCCATACATCCTAGTACAAGTAAAATTTACAAGGATGTAAGGAGTAACTTTTGATGGGGAAACTTGAAGACGGACGTTAGTGATTTTGTATCAAAGTGTTTGACCTGTCAGCAGGTTAAGATCGAGCATCAATGACCCGCGGAGTTATTGCGACCACTTCCTATCCCAGAATGGAAGTGGGAGGATATTTCTATGGATCTTATTACCAGCATGCCTAGGACTCGGACCGAAATGACCATGATTTGGGTCATTATCGATCGACTAACCAAATCTGCTTATTTTCTGGATATTAAGGATACTGGGGGTCCGGAGAAACTAGCGCGGGTGTTCATTGCAGAAATTATGAGGTTGCATGGTGTTGTTACCCAAAATATTATCCGAAGATAGTATTGCTGGAATGATCGAGTAACAAACAAATGCGAGAACACTTCCGTGAGAAAATAGATAACATAAGATTTGTCAGGGTTGTTAATCCCGGGCTTGAATGCTCTCGCGATATGTTATTAATAAATATACTGTAGAGTACAAATATTAATGTTAGAATCTATTACAATGAGTGTAAAGACTTCTAGTTATCTAAGCTGTAGAGCGTGTAGATTGCCGGAAGAACCAGATATGTAGATCTGTGAGTTCTTGCTTGGGATGTATGATAAGTGTATATGAATATCACTATGAATGTGTAAGTGATTGCCATATGAGTCTTTGATTCTCTCTCTGCGTGTATTTTGCACTGTATTCACGGTAATAATCGCGTCTCTTGGCCAATGTTGTTTGTCTCTTATTTATAGGAGACAAGGTTGCTGGGTCCTCTCCGGCGATCACGGGCGACCGCCGTTTTCTATATTATAATAAGATGGCCGATTGTCCCGTCACGTGGGGCTGTTCCCTTAAAGTCTGGGGCTGCTGCTAGTGGCCAGCTGTGCGAGCCAATGGGAAGCCAGCACGCGTCCTGGGTCGCTGTCCGGGGAGGACCCACTTTGTACCTTTCGGCGGCCCTGTCGGTAGGTGAGGTAGGTGACAGGCTGGGGTCAAAGGTCCTATCTGTCGGCGCCCTTTGTGGATCTGCACGTGGGCCACCTTTCAAGATTAGGTCTTCGACGACTTTGACGGATGTTGGATCCATACGTGGCACGAGACGATCGTCTCTGGTTCGGACATCAAATACGATCGCCAGATATCAAAAGACGATCGCTGGGTACCAAAAGACGATCGCCGTATGTGCCGATCGCTGGGCGTTTGCCCAGAGTATGTCTTCTATGGTTGGCTCTCTGATCGTGATACCGATCGCCATCGAGGCGTATTAATCACCGCACAACAATTGCCCCCCAGCTCGCTTCGATGTTTGAAAACACGAGGTGAGGTGGCACTGTTGGCGATCGCCAATGTTTAGATGATCGGGCGATCTGATTTCAAATTTGGACGATCTCCTTTTGCGCTGGGAGCAACGGGAAATGAAAGCGGGCTCTCGAAACGTTGTATGGACACGCGTTGCGCTACTATTGGGGGAGTCTTACGGTTTGTCAGACTTGTCGCCTGGCGTGCCCTCGAAAAGACGCGTATGCGGGATTCGAGGGCAGCATTTATTGTGTCCCCTCCCGACGGTTGCACTCCAGCCCTCGGAATTTTGCCTATTTGCACAGAGACCCCTGCTCCTGCCTATAAAAGGGGCTAGGGCTTCTTCATTTTCACTCTTCACGCACCCTTGCATTCTAGCCGAAACTCTACAGAAATTTCCGAAGCTTCTTGTGCCGATCATCTTCCTTGGTTTTAGGTAAGAAAACCATTCTTCTTTCTCCCTTTACTTTTTAAGAACATGTCTGGAGGATCTAAGACCTTCGAGACCGGAAGCACCTCCGCCGCCGCGGCTGACCGGGAGGAGATTCCCGTGGGATTGAATATGGAAATGGCCGTTGAGGCCATTCGTGCGGGGATTGCACCCGCAGAACTCGAAGAGCTCTTCAACGAGGCCGAAGTGGCGAGAACGGCGGAGACGGCGGAGCAGGGGGGCTCGCCGGTGGATGGAGATGAACTGGTGCGGATGACTTGGGAATGGGAAAGTGTATTCGGCCCCGCCTATATGGCTTTCACCAAGATTATGGAGGGGATCGCCGGACCCTGTCCGGAATTTGACTTTGAAGCTTACTCCGCCGCTCATCCTTACGAACATGTGAAGCGGACGGCAGCCGGGCCGACCCGTCTCAGTGGACCCTTGGTAAGATCCGGAGTTCGGCGACCCGGAAAGACTTGAGCCGCTGGAGGGCAAAATATCATATTCCCTCTGACGTTTCCCTGCACGTGCCCTCAGAAAATGAACGTGCCGATCAACCGCCCGAGGGTCTGGTCGCCGTTAGTGAGATGATTATGGAGGCCGGTCTGCGATTCCCTTTGCCGTTCGCCGTCTCCTATTTATTGGTTGCCTGGAATTTGGCGCCGCTCCAACTGACGCCGAACGCCTGGCTACAGGTCATCTGCACTTTGACACTCTTCGGCGGTCACCGGTTGTTCCGGCTTCTTTCTGCGATGGAGATGAACTATCTCTTCAAGCTGGCTGCGCAGAAAGGGTCGATCGGCGGTAATCACATTCAGGGTCGAATGTGAAGAGTGGTCCTTGGTGTGCCGAACAAGACCCGGGGCGACCTGGCAAAATGGTGCTGGGTCGGCGGAGCGTGGCGATCGGCATCGAGTGACAGGCCGGAGGAGGAGTTGGAGATTCCCACCAATTTTCGGGAGAGGAATCCGAGTAAGGGTTTTAACTCTCCATTTGATCGGACTTGTCTTGGACTGATCTAATTTCGTTTCCTTTTTGCAGGACCTCTTGTTCCAGCGATCGACGATCTCCCTTTCGATTTCTTGATCGTTTGGGAGCGGATTCGTCCCTTGCCGGATTCCTTCATAGACGTTCGCTCACTCGGTCACGAAGTTCACCGGTTGGGGGCTCGATTATTTCGCTTCCCACGTCATCTGAGAGTTCCAGGTATAAATTTAATTTCTTCTTCCTTGCTTGATGATCGTCTCCAGGAGGTCGTAACGTCTAGGTAGTTGTCTAACTTGTTTGTACTTCTTCTTTGACAGAGATTCACTTTCCCCTTTTTGCCGAGCCACCACCAGAGATCGCCATGTCTAACCCAGGTCTTATCGGTCGCCTTCATCAGGGTAAGAAGACTGGTCGTGTTCCTGCGACGACGTCTCGCCCCGTTCCTGTGGTGAGGCCCGCTGTGGTGCCGGTCGCCGAGCCGGAAATTCAAGAAGAGGAACAACTCCAGCTCCGCAAGAGGCGGAGTCCGTAGGAGTCCCTAACGACTACTGAGGCGGACGTGTCTATTCTGGAGCCTCCGGTTGCCGCGGCTCCTATCTCCGTCGTTCCGATGGTGGAGGGATCAGGCTCTAGGCCCTCGGCGTCCGGCTCTAGGTCATCGGGCAGCTTCTCGAAAAAGGTGGCGATCGCCGATGCTGAAACTCCTCGGGGCAAGCCTTATTTTGGCCGCGATCCCGAGATGGTCAACAGGTAAGGTTGGATTGAACTTTCCGAGTTAGGCATTTTGAGTAAGGTATAGGCTAACTCCTTGGTCTCTTTTGTTTGTGCTGCAGGGTCCGTCTTGCTGACCCGGACGTCGCTCCTATGGTGCTGGATTTCTTGTCGAGTAAGGCTCCACAAAAGTCCCTCGACGTCCCTACTTACGTCCAGAAGGCCATCACCTCACTGCCCAAGGCTTGGACGACCGATCTCGATGCGATCGCTCGTCGGCGATCTGGAGATACCATGCAGGCGACCATTGGCTTGGCTCTCCAGACGGCGAAGATGGCCGTCCAAGCTGCCAAGGATTTTGAGGGGCGACCTTCTTCTGCTCGCCTCCATAGCGACCTCGAGGCCGCCCGGAACACAAACATTGAATACGCCAACCGGATCCAGTCTATGGAGAAGGAGTACATAGAGACGTCCAGACGAGCTAAACAGGACGTCGACCGACTGAAGCAAGAGCTGAGCCGCTCCAAGAAAGCGTCCGATCGGTTCCGTGACCAGGAGAAAGAAGCTCGTCGGAAGCATGCAGCTTCGGAGGAGGTGGCGGCCGGACTGATGGCGACGGTGGATCGGCTCAACTGTGAGCTGGAGGCGGCGAAAGGAGAGCTGGAGAAAGCCAAGGGGGAAACGGCCGCTAAGGTGGCCGAACTGGCAGAAGCTGAGAAGACAACCGCTGAGCTGAGCTAAAGGCGATTAAGACCGATCCCTACCTCAATGTGGCACTCGTCGGCGAGTTCGCCTATTACGTGGCCTACGCCGACGCCGTCCGAGCCGCCAAAAAGGTAGGGATCTAGATCGGTCCTTTGATGGAGAGCTTCAAAGTCTATGCACTCGAGCACCCTCTGCACCCGGAGTTTTCCCTACCGATCCTTGACCTCGTCGACTTGGGGATTGACTTGAGTTGGTATCCTTTTCCGGATAAACTCATTTATCCTGAGGCCGATGGGGGAGCGCATGCCGATCCGCCTCCCGAGGGCGAAGACCAACTGGCGGGACCCTGAGAGATCTCTTTATTTTCCTTCACTTGTACTTTTTTGTTTTCTCTTTGTATTGCCTTCGGGACTTGTATTATACGAACACTTTGTTATGAATAAAATACTCTTTTTTCGCACTTTGTGTCTTTTCATGTACGATCGCCTTTGAATGTTTGCATGCGAATTTTTACAAGTATGTGTATGATTGTTTCCAAAGTCTTGTTCATCCGACCGATTGTCTGAGTGTTTGAATGTATTGACATGTTTGGAAATTCTTACTTGTAAATATCGTCGAATAATTCCGATCGTCCTGCGTGTGTTTGAGCGAAGCTGATCGGGTACGGTTCCTTCTGACCAATCGCATTTAGGATTAGCTCCCCTTCTCTGCCCCCTTGTTTTTGTTTACTTATTGTAAGTAAGGGAACAAAAATAGTGTGTTTGGTGAGCTATCTTCAGTTTTGCCGATTGTGTGGAATCGTGCACGGTCGCGGAGTTCAATGGACCGATCTCCACAACTGTGTCTTTGTGTGCGAGGGATATTCCCGCGAATCACTTTATTGTGAGGGTCCTCCGTTAGGCTGCGCCCGCCTTGTAGTTAAACGAAAGGAGGGCAGTCTTGGTCTGGAGGAGTCCTTGCACGGGGCGTCGTCGGTTTATTCGACTCCACGTCCGTGGCTTGTTAGCTCTGCTTCCACCTCGGCCCGCCATGAAGATGGCGACCCTCGGCGGTGTACGTTGAGACGGGGGTAGTGGCACGTCGCATTGTTCGGGTTCACCATGTTAGATGATGAACCTTTGAGGGCGGGCGATCGTGTCCACTGATTAGTTTTGGAGGGTCCTTCGGCTACGCCCGCCTCGTATTTAAACGAAGGGCGGGCGATCTCAGCCCAAAGGAACCTTGCATGTGCGAAGCTGTCGGTTCCATCGACCTCCAGGACCATGGCTGCATTGATTCTACCTCGAATCGCCATGAACGACGATCGTCGGCGGTATGCGATATGCCTGGTGGGGCGATCGCCAGAATAGATAGGATAGGAAAAAATCTCATTATATTCCTTGTACATTGGGCAGTTGAAACTGAATACAAAATTTTCATTGGTAGTATTTCTTCAGATGCACGGCGTTCCAGGGATATTGATCCGGAGTACCATGAGGGTGTTCAAGTTCGTAGGCTCCCTTAGTTAGCCATTTAGATATCCTGAAAGGGCCTTCCCAGTTCGGACCAAAGACACCTGTGTGGGTCTGGATCTTTTTGAGGACGAGATCGCCGACATGAAATCGTCTTTCCTTGACCTTTGAATTGAAGAACTTCTCGGATCGCCTTTTGTGGATTGTGTTCTTATTTTCTGAGTTCAGTCGTCGTTCTTCGAGCATGTCGAGGTCGATCCATCGGGCCACATCGTTGTCGGTCGTCATCTCTTGTTCGGTTCGATAGCTGAGGACGGCGATCTCCGAGGGAATCACCACTTCTGTTCTGAAGGCGAGGGCGAATGGGGTTTCGCCGGTTGAATTACGGGTCGTCGTTCGATAAGACCACAAAACGTCTGGGAGCTCGCTTGCCCATCGTCCTAGCCTGGATTCGAGTCGCGCTTTAATTGTGTGTTTGAGGATCTTGTTCTCAGCCTCTACCTGCCCGTTCGTCTGAGGGTGATAGGAAGCCGAGAACACCCTTTTGATTCCCCACTTCTCACAGAATTGCATGACTTCTAAGCTGTCGAACTGCTTTCCGTTGTCAGAGATGATGGCCTGGGGCAGACCGAATCGGCATATGATGTTTCTCCAGATAAACTTGATCACTTGCTCTTGGCCGATCTTGTTGAGCGGTTCGGCCTCAGCCCATTTGGTGAAATAGTCGACCCCTACGATGGCGAACTTACAACCTCCTGTAGCCGTCGGCAAGGGACCTATAAGGTCGATGCCCCATTGCGCGAATGGCCAAGGGATGTACATGGAGGTGAGCTGTTCGGGGGAGAGTTTAATGTTTGGGCCCATTATTTGACACCTGTGACACGATCTGGCATAGGCGATCGCGTCCTTCTGAAGTGATGGCCAGAAAAAACCTTGCCTGGTTGTCTTATGGATGAGAGCTCACCCGCCCGCATGGTTTCCGTAAATCCCGTCATGGATCTCGGCTAAAAAGAGCCGACCTTCCTCCGGTGTAATACACTTGAGGAGGGGAAGGCTGAAAGCTCGCTTGTAAAGCCGGTCGTCCAATAGGGTATATCTGGTCGCACGAAGCTGGAGTTGGCGAGCTTTAACACGGTCGTCAGGGACCGTTCTGTCCTTTAAGTATTTGATGAATGGAGTCATCCAGTTCTCCTTGGCAGCAACAATCGTGGTAACCAGGCTTCTATCGATCTCCGGCCTTGCTGACTTTGTGATTTGGATATTAGAGAAGTCGGCTGCCCCCTCCGATGATGCTAGTTTGGAAAGGGCATCGGCCTGGGAGTTGTGCTCTCTCGGGACTTGTTCGATTAGCACTTCTTCAAATTTTGTGCACATTTCGGCGACCAGCTTTTGGTATTTGACCATCTTTTCGCCGCGCGCCTCATATTCTCCCTTGACTTGGTTCACGACCAAGAGGGAGTCCATGAAGATATGGAGGCGACGAACATCCAGGGCGAGGGCTAGATGGAGCCCGCCTACCAAGGCTTCGTATTCGGCTTCATTGTTGGTCGCACGAAAATTGAAACGCACAGCATTAGTGAAACTTTATCCGTCGGGACTGATGAGGACAATCCCTTCCCCTTCTCTCGAATTGGTCGCCGAGCCATCCACATATAACTTCCAGGCAGGTCGGCCGATCTGGGTTGGACTGTGAGGGAACGTTAGTTCCACCACGAAGTCCCACACTAGGACCCACCAGGCGATATCCAAAACAGGTTAAATAAATATTATTTGTGATACCGAATCACAATGAATAGTCATTTCTCCGATTAGGAGTTTATTAAAATATGGCCAACGGCCTTACAACACCCAGGATTCGAAAAACAAGTATAAACCATATGGAGATGGAGAATACTACAAATATCAAATACAGCCAAAAGTAATTTAAATGAAACAGGAGATAACATAACGCGGTTTAACATAACCAGACAACAAGAGATGTGGGGCCCCCGAACTAGTATCCTCCGAACCCTTCGTCGTCGACATGCTCTTCCCGTGTCTTGCCTTTGCCTCGACCTAAAATACAATACAAGTATTTCGCCCAAAACAGGGTCAGATATACATGATAATCAATTCTTCCGACATTATACAATTCACATATATAGATCTCAAGAAAATCATTCCGACTATTAATCATACCCCTCGGGCGTATGAAACAATCAGTCACAAAAATATCGAACACATCCAATCAAACATGGTCTGTGAACGATTAACATTATGGCTCAAGATGGACATCACGACGCCCGATCCGAAATGTGTCCGTGCACAAGCCACCAACGAGTATCGATCGAATACACGTGTGGTCTTGTACCTAATCACCTCACGGCCAACAACTCGTGTGCACAGTCCAATGTGAGGCCAACAACCAACACACGACTTAAATGTGCCCGACATGAAAATCCTACACAATAACCAATCGGCACGCAGGTATGACTCCAGATATGTCACGATGCAACATGACAACGAAACTCAAAGGATAACACATCCAATTAAGGATCAAGAAAAACTCACCAAAGTGAAAATAAGGACCAACGAGATCAACGATTCGAAACGGCGTACTTGGGAATGCAATCCCATAACGTCAAGGACAATATCAAATCACGACAACGTCACATGGACAATTCATACACATGAAATATATATAATCATCACAAGAATCTAATCATCATTATAACCAAGCAAGATAACTTGCCTCAAATCCGTAAGTGAAAGATAGTCCTGCTCCAAATGATCAAACGGACGGTATCCTCGGTTAAACACTCAATCGAACGAACAACCTTGAATGAAACGTAATTCATTCAATAACATATTCACGTAATATTAATATCAATTCATAGAAAACGACGTTCGCAACTTACTCGAATAATTCATCCCCCCCTTGATGAATACCTTAACGATTAATGAAAGGTTTCAATACGACTAATTTATCCTCCAAAATCGAATTACCATACCAAAAGTGTCTTGAAATTCTCTTGTTATTCCATGAACAAAACATCTTCAATTTGCCAATAAAATTGGTTTAAATCAAATTCTTATGTTCTACAACATCTCCTATTTATAAAAGGATAGTCATAATGAATTTGATACTCAATATACCATGATAGTTTTATTCATAAACAACATCATCTTACTTAAGAACACTATCTTTTTAGCATGATGATGAACCACACTCTAAGTTATCAACACAATAGATTGATGAAAAGTTATTGTTGTAAGATCCTTATCATTCTTCAAAGACTTGTGAAACTGAACAAATATGATTTGTTAAAGCTTCTAAGATTTCTGAACTAGATCATCTAATCTCATCTTTAACATCATCAAGTTCTTCTCAAGGTAAATAAATACCTAAAATGGTGTTTAATCACTATATGATATCAAGTTGTTGACTAAGTCCAGTTATGATGAAGCTAACTGATCCAACAATGTCCTACTGAGCTAAATTCCCCGTAAGATGAGTAATGACAATACAAACATGGTTACCATTACTACAATATCAAGAACTCCTCTAAACTAAACCCTCATTTAACATATTCATCAAAAGTGTTAAAAAGGTTGGATTAGAACTATGTTTTACTAGCTTAATCTAACTCTAGGTGAAGTATAATTCGTCATTAACATCAACATAAGAAAATAATGCAGAGAAGAAAACACACCAACCTCCAGAAATGAAGAACAACTTCAATGCTATGAGAGAATATGTTCCAAGCTTAAAAACAACTCCAAATCTCCAAGGAAATGAGCTCCACTCCGAGATTCAAGGATTAGAAACAAGTTGGTGTAGGTTGATATCGTTTTTAGAGTGCAGAGGGACGATAAAATGGAGAGAGAATCGGTTTAGAGTTGTGAAGAAATGAAAACAGTGGCCCTATAAATAGATCGGACATCCTTAGCGCACGCTATCGTGACGCTTTAGCGTACGCTAATGCCCTTACGTACGCTATCCGGTCGATATTACGTACGTAAGCGGCTTACAGTGGCTACTGTCTTGAATTATCGCAGGCCGTTAGCGCACGCTAACGAGAAATGGGTTACGCACGCTAGTAAAAGTAGATTCTCACCGACACGCCAGCTCAGGTTAGATCTCATGCATGCTAACGGTTAAAAGGGTTCACGTGCTGAAGTCAGATCACGCGATTCCTTCTTAGCGTACGCAACCGAGGAAACCTTACGCACGCTAAGTCACATGATTAGCGTACGTTAATAGTACTGTGTAGCGTACGCTACATCAACAAAATAAATCCGAAAATACAACTCTCCAATTATCATCGAATCATCACATTTGAAATGAACTAACAACGATATGATATTTAAATCTATAATACTACGACATAATACTAAATGCAATGATTCATGATAATCAGATTATCCGAATAATACAATGACAGGTAAAAATGAAAAGTTACAGTCGGATATCACATACTCCCCCCTTAAAAAGAGTTTCGTCCTCGAAACTAAGGGGTAAATAACTCGGGGTATCTCGCTCGCATACTATCCTCGGTCTCCCACGTAGCCTCCTCGACTCCGTGTCGTGACCACTGAACTTTCAGTAGTGGAATCATCTTGTTCCGCAATTGCTTGATCCTCCTCTCGAGTATCCGTATAGGACGCTCCTCGTACGAATGATCCTCTGCTAAATCAATATCTTCGAATTGAAGAACGTGGCTCGGATCAGCAACATATTTCCTCAGCTGGGATACATGAAACACGTTGTGAATCTTACTCAAGGTCGGTGGCAAGGCTAGTCGATAGGCCAGATCACCTACACGCTCCAGAACCTCAAACGGTCCAATATACCTTGGGCTCAGTTTGCCCCTCTTCCCGAAACGAAAAACACCTCGAGTAGGAGACACCTTCATTAACACATGGTCACCAACCTCGAACTCAAGCGGTCTTCGACGATGGTCAGCATAAGACTTCTGTCGACTTTGAGCCGTTAACAACCGACTCTTAATCAAAGTGATCTTCTCACGGGCGGCTAACAACATATCGGGTTCTGTACCCAGAGATTCTGACAGTTCGTCCCAACACAAAGGGGACCTACAGCGACGGCCATATAATGCCTCATACGGTGCCATCTGAATCGAAGCGTGCCAACTATTATTATAAGTGAATTCCACCAAAGGCAGCTGGGCTTCCCAATCGTCCTTCCAATCAAGAGCACATGCTCTCAACATATCTTCTAGAGTCTGTATGGTTCTCTCCGATTGACCATTAGTCTGTGGATGGAAAGCCGTACTGAAATTCAACTGCGTGCCCATCGCACGATGAACTGCCTTCCAGAAGTGTGACACAAATCGCCCGTCACGGTCTGATACAATGCTCTTAGGGGTACCGTGTAGTCTCACAATTTCCTTAATAAACAGCTGGGCCAATCTCCCGGGGCCCCATGTGTCCTTAATTTCCAAGAAGTGAGCTGATTTGGTCAGACGGTCCACAATCACCCAGATCGTATTCATTCCTCGACGACTCGTCGGCAAGCTAGTGATAAAATCCATAGATATGTCCTCCCATTTCCATTCAGAATCGGGGCGGTTTCAACATTCTGGTCGCCGGTGCTCAATCTTAACCTACCTTGATGTTAAGCACCTCGAAACGAATTCGGCAACCTCACGTTTCATATTTCCCCACCA
Source organism: Orobanche coerulescens (assembly GCA_033398695.1). NCBI lineage: Eukaryota > Viridiplantae > Streptophyta > Magnoliopsida > Lamiales > Orobanchaceae > Orobanche > Orobanche coerulescens. The sequence continues at coordinate 39,892,165 of CM065811.1, forward strand.
ATAATTCTGTTTCAAATCCTTATACATCTTGCTAGAGCCCGGGTGGATAGAGTACGGGGTAGCATGGGCTTCTCTCATGATAGAGTTCCTCAACTCTTCGTCAGCGGGTACACAAACTCGATTTCTAAAACGTATCAATCCATCCTCGTGGATCACGAATCCAGGGGCTTTCCCTTGGTTTACTTCATCCCGAACTCGAGATAAGAATGGGTCCGTAATTTGCTTCGATTTGATCATATCATCGAGAGACGAAGAAATATCAAGGGTGCAAAGTTGTCCCTGAACACGCTGTAACCAAACTTCAATTTCTGGCCTTATAAGGTCCAACTGCAATTCCCTCTGTGCTGTTAAACGACTCAGCATCTGCTCCTGCACTGTCTTACGGCTCAAAGCGTCGGCAACCACATTTGCTTTACCCGGATGATAAAGGATCTCGATATCATAGTCCTTGATTAATTCTAGCCACCTTCTCTGCCTCATGTTCAACTCCTTCTGAGTAAAAATGTACTTTAGGCTCTTATGGTCCGTAAAGATCTGGCAGGTAACTCCATAAAGATAGTGACGCCAGATTTTCAAAGCAAACACCACGGCTGCTAGCTCCAAGTCGTGGGTCGGATAGTTAACTTCATAGGGTCGCAATTGTCTCGATGCATAGGCGATTACTTTCCCTTCCTGCATTAGTACACATCCCAGACCCTGTCTCGACGCGTCACTATACACCACAAATCCTTCCGTTCTTTTTGGTAAGACCAAAACAGGTGCCGAAATCAATCGACTCTTGAGCTCTTCAAAACTCTTCTGACATGCTTCTGACCACAAATACTTCTTGTCCTTCTGCAGTAAGTTAGTCATCGGTTGCGAAATTTTGGAGAATCCCTCCACGAATCGTCGGTAGTAACCTGCTAGGCCGAGGAAACTACGAACTTCCTTCACGTTCTTCGGTGGTAGCCAATCTCGAATGGCTTCGTCTTTGTGGGTCCACTCTCACCCCTTCGGCTGATATCACATTCCCGAGAAAGACAACCTCAGGCATCCGGAACTCTCACTTAGAAAATTTACTATAAAGTTGTTCTCGCCTCAAAGTATCGAGAACTTGGTGGAGGTGACTCTCGTGCTCCTCGTGGTCGCGAGAGTAAATCGAATGTCGTCAATGAAAACGACTACAAAGCGATCCAGATAGTTAATAAAAACTCGATTCATCAACTCCATGAACACCGGTGCATTAGTCACCCAAATGGCATCACCACGAACTCATAATGCCCATAGCGAGTACGAATGCCGTCTTGAAATGTCGACTCTCGAATCCTCAATCGATGATAACCAGATCTTAAGTCGATCTTAGAAAACACGGCGGCTCCACGAAGTTGGTCCAAGAAATCATCAATACGAGGCAAAGGATACTTGTTCTTGATGGTTACCTGCTCACTCACGGTAATCAATACACAATCGTAGAGATCCATCTTTCTTCCGCACAAATAACACCGGTGCTCCCAAGGGGACGCACTAGGTCGAATATAGCCTTTGTCACCAACTCCTCAAGCCGGGTTCTTCAATTCTTGCATCTCGCCGGAGCCATACTGCACGGTGCTTTTGAGAGCGGGACGACTGGGTTCTAACTCAATAATAAACTCCACGTCACGATGAGGAGGTAAGCACGGCAACTCGTTTGGAAATACATCCGGGTAGTCTCATACTACCGGAATGTCGGCCAATTCAATCGTCGATCCATTGCTTTGGTCATGTAGCACCAATAACCAATACACCCTTGATTAAGCGGTTTCTTTGCTTTCATAGCGTGATGACTTTCCCGAGCGGGATTATCACCTCGAAAAATACACTCGAATCCATCATCGAAGTGACGGTAACCATCCGCTATGACACCGAGTATTGCATCGTGACGATCCATCCAATCGATGCCCAAGATTATATCATCCTTAGGTAGATCGACTACAATCAGATTTGACAACCACTCATGGTCGCTCAAACGAATCGGACGATCCTGGACTTCACGATTTCCAATAATTCTTCTACCATCAGGTAGACCAATCACGTAGGGCTCACAATTGATAACATGGTCTAGAGGCAAACGACTTAAACAAGAAGAAGATATAAAGGAGTATGAAGCACCGGTATCAAAAAGAACACACACAGGCTGGGAGTGGATCTCGAGTATACCGAAATCATGCCGCCTCGGATCATCGGCTCTCTTCATCTCGTAAATCACAGGTTTCGCAGCTCGGCACTGTGTGTACCACTTTGATTCCCACGGCCCATTCCCCTATTTGCCCGGTGGTCTGATAGTAAGAGGACGGAGTAGTGCGGTTCGGGAGAGAGGATTGACTAGGATAATGAGACGATACTGGATAATGTCCGGGCCCACCCCTGCAAAAACGAGCACGGTGACCAATCTTGCCACAAGTAAGGCATGTGACGGCAGGCTTCGGGCATTTGGTGCTGAAATGTCCCTGGTCTCCGCAGTTATAGCACACAACAGATGAGGGGACCGCTCGAGAGTGCGATCCAGCTGGCTTTGACGCCATGGGTGGTCGATCAGAGGGGTTTGGCAATGACTGGGGCTTCCTGAATGTCCCCCGGTTACTCTCAGTCTGATTCTGGTTCTTGGACCTTTTGTTGTTGGACTGTGGTTGCTTCTTGGAAATCTCCTTCGTGGTGAGTTCGTACTCCAGAGCCTTCTCGATAAACTCCGGTAAGGTAGTACAGTGGTGATTCATCAGCTGCTTTCTCATTCGGGGTTTAAGCCTCTTGAGAAAGTATTTGATCTTATCGGCCTCTGCTCGGATAATTGTCGTGGCGAAAGGAAGGAGTGCCTGGAATTTCTCAGCAACAGATAATACATCATCGTCTTCAGACGGGTCGGGGTTCAAAAGTTCCGACAGTTTGGCCTCACGGAGTGGCCCTGGATAGTAACGGTCTAGCATGAGGTTTTTAAACTCCTCCCATGTGCAAACACCATCAGCTGGCCTTACTGAAAGCCACCAGGTATGAGCGCCCTTGCTAAGATAATACGCGGCTACCGAGACGCGATTCTCTTCCGGGCAGTCCACCATCTGGAAAAGTTTCTCAAAATGCTCGATCCAGTGCACAATGTCAGCAGGCTCAGAGGAGCCCTCAAAAGTCGGTGGTCGCTGGCGAGAGATGTCGCTGATAATCCGACTCACGGGTCCGCCATTCACAGGAGGAGGATGAGCCCCCTGCTGCTGACCAGTAGCGGCCCTCTGCATAGCTTCCATTAGTTGACCCATCTGGGTCATCTGTGTCATCATGCCCTGCATTACGACGTAAGGATCGACACGTGCATCCCCGCGCCCACTGTGGTGCGATTGTTCCCTAGAAGGTGAACCACTGTCTGCGGAACTCTGATCCGCATTCGCGCGTCTGTTGGCTCGAGGTATTGGGATTCGGCCCCTTCTGCGGCCTCGTCCCCTCGCCACGACCTCTCGTGTTTCTTTCCATACCGAAAGAATCAATCGTAATGATAACCATAAGTACAGTTCAAGATACAAAAATTCACGCTAAATTAATAGTAACAAGGAATCATATATTCAAGGAAAACGGTTATTGATACCACAAATGTCGCACCGAATATCATATCGGTGTCAAGTCGAACAATTTCAATTGTATAATAAATTCAGCATTTACCTCGGATTATCAATCAGATAAATCCTGTCACAATTTCTTGAAATAACATGATCCAGGAGACCCATACCGATATCAATATCATGCCGCAATTAAACCATGGCTCATAAAGTACATACCGTATTTGGCTCATGTGGTCGCGCTTGCACAGTCACACGTGACACGAAGGTCTCTTGATACTAGTTCATTTCTCAATGACTCATAAAAAAAACGACGCTCTGATACCATCTTCTGTAACACCCCAAATGGCGGTTATTACAGTGCCGTGAATCCCACACTGGGACCCACCAGGCGATATCCAAAATAGGTTAAATAGATATTATTTGTGATACCGAATCACAATGAATAGTCATTTCTCCGATTAGGAGTTTATTAAAATATGGCCAACGGCCTTACAACACCCAGGATTCGAAAAACAAGTATAAACCATATGGAGATGGAGAATACTACAAATATCAAATACAGCCAAAAGTAATTTAAATGAAACAGGAGATAACATAACGCGGTTTAACATAACCGGACAACAAGAGATGTGGGGCCCCCGAACTAGTATCCTCCGAACCCTTCGCCGTCGACATGCTCTTCCCGTGTCTTGCCTTTGCCTCGACCTAAAATACAATACAAGTATTTCGCCCAAAACAGGGTCAGATATACATGATAATCAATTCTTCCGACATTATACAATTCACATATATAGATCTCAAGAAAATCATTCCGACTATTAATCATACCCCTCGGGCGTATGAAACAATCGATCACAAAATATCGAACACATCCAATCAAACATGGTCTGTGAACGATTCACATTATTGCTCAAGATGGACATCACAGTACGCCCGATCCGGAAATGTGTCCGTGCACAAGCCACCAACGAGTATCGATCGAATACACGTGTGGTCTGGTACCTAATCGATCTCACGAAGCCAACAACTCGTGTGCACAGTCCAATGTGAGGCCAACAACCAACACACGACTTAAATGTGCCCGACATGAAAATCCTACACAATAACCAATCGGCACGCAGGTATGACTCCAGATATGTCACGATGCAACATGACAACGAAACTCAAAGGATAACACATCCAATTAAGGATCAAGAAAAACTCACCAAAGTGAAAATAAGGACCAACGAGATCAACGATTCGAAACGGCGTACTTGGGAATGCAATCCCATAACGTCAAGGACAATATCAAATCACGACAACGTCACATGGACAATTCATACACATGAAATATATATAATCATCACAAGAATCTAATCATCATTATAACCAAGCAAGATAACTTGCCTCAAATCCGTAAGTGAAAGATAGTCCTGCTCCAAATGATCAAACGGACGGTATCCTCGGTTAAACACTCAATCGAACGAACAACCTTGAATGAAACGTAATTCATTCAATAACATATTCACGTAATATTAATATCAATTCGTAGAAAACGACGTTCGCAACTTACTCGAATAATTCATCCCCCCCTTGATGAATACCTTAACGATTAATGAAAGGTTTCAATACGACTAATTTATCCTCCAAAATCGAATTACCATACCAAAAGTGTCTTGAAATTCTCTTGTTATTCCATGAACAAAACATCTTCAATTTGCCAATAAAATTGGTTTAAATCAAATTCTTATGTTCTACAACATCTCCTATTTATAAAAGGATAGTCATAATGAATTTGATACTCAATATACCATGATAGTTTTATTCATAAACAGCATCATCTTACTTAAGAACACTATCTTTTTAGCATGATGATGAACCACACTCTAAGTTATCAACACAATAGATTGATGAAAAGTTATTGTTGTAAGATCCTTATCATTCTTCAAAGGCTTGTGAAACTGAACAAATATGATTTGTTAAAGCTTCTAAGATTTCTGAACTAGATCATCTAATCTCATCTTTAACATCATCAAGTTCTTCTCAAGGTAAATAAATACCTAAAATGGTGTTTAATCACTATATGATATCAAGTTGTTGACTAAGTCCAGTTATGATGAAGCTAACTGATCCAACAATGTCCTACTGAGCTAAATTCGTCCAGAAGATGAGTAATGACAGCTACAAACATGGTTACCATTACTACAATATCAAGAACTCCTCTAAACTAAACCCTCATTTAACATATTCATCAAAAGTGTTAAAAAGGTTGGATTAGAACTATGTTTTACTAGCTTAATCTAACTCTAGGTGAAGTATAATTAGTCATTAACATCAACATAAGAAAATAATGCAGAGAAGAAAACACACCAACCTCCAGAAATGAAGAACAACTTCAATGCTATGAGAGAATATGTTCCAAGCTTAAAAACAACTCCAAATCTCCAAGGAAATGAGCTCCACTCCGAGATTCAAGGATTAGAAACAAGTTGGTGTAGGTTGATATCGTTTTTAGAGTGCAGAGGGACGATAAAATGGAGAGAGAATCGGTTTAGAGTTGTGAAGAAATGAAAACAGTGGCCCTATAAATAGATCGACATCCTTAGCGCACGCTATCGTGACGCTTTAGCGTACGCTAATGCCCTTACGTACGCTATCCGGTCGATATTACGTACGTAAGCGGCTTACAGTGGCTACTGTCTTGAATTATCGCAGGCCGTTAGTGCACGCTAACGAGAAATGGGTTACGCACGCTAGTAAAAGTAGATTCTCACCGACACGCCAGCTCAGGTTTGATCTCATGCATGCTAACGGTTAAAAGGGTTCACGTGCTGAAGTCAACTGCTGCCAGATTCCTTCTTAGCGTACGCAACCGAGGAAACCTTACGCACGCTAAGTCACATGATTAGCGTACGTTAATAGTACTGTGTAGCGTACGCTACATCAACAAAATAAATCCGAAAATACAACTCTCCAATTATCATCGAATCATCACATTTGAAATGAACTAACAACGATATGATATTTAAATCTATAATACTACGACATAATACTAAATGCAATGATTCATGATAATCAGATTATCCGAATAATACAATGACAGGTAAAAATGAAAAGTTACAGTCGGATATCACAGGTCGGCCGATCTGGGTTGGACTGTGAGGGAACGTTAGTTCCACCACGAAGTCCGCCAGAGATTGGCCTTTGATCGCAGTGCGAGGAGCGTATGTGATACCGTATTGGGCGATCTCCAGTGACCACTTGAGGAGTCGCCCGTTGGTGTCTGGTCGGTGTAGAACTTGCCTTAGAGGTAGAGTTGTCAGGACTTCCACTTGATGTTCGAAGAAATAAGCCCTTAACTTACGAACACTCATGACAAGGGCGTAGGCGATCTTCTCCAATGGTGTATAACGTGTTTCAGCATCATGGAGCACTTGACTAACATAGTAGATCAGCAAGTGGACTTGTCCCTCCGCTCGCACCAAAACGGCACTCAGTGCGACCTCCGAGGCTGCCAGGTAAAGGAATAGTTTCTCACTGGGGATCGGCTTTGCCAGGATCTGGGGGTTAGATAGATATTCCTTTATTTTGGCGAACGCTTCCTGACTCTCCTTCTTCCATGCGAATTTCTTGTTCTTTATGGTCGCGAAGAATGGCTTACTTTTATCGCCGAGCCGAGATATGAAACGGTTGAGGGCGGCTAGACAACCTGTGAGACGTTGCACCTGCTTGACGTTCCACGGCTCCTGCATGTCAAGGATCGCCTGAATCTTGGTGGGGTTCGCCTCGATCCCCCTTTGGCTCACGATGTGCCCCAGGAATTTTCCGGAGCCCACCCCGAAGTTGCATTTCTTGGGGTTCGGGCCATGTTGAACTTCTCGAGGATGGCGAACGTCTCGGCGAGATCATTGAGGTGGTCTTCCTTCTTGAGGCTTTTGACCACGATGTCGTCAATGTAGACCTCCATGGTCTTGCCGATCTGATTGGCGAACATTCTGTTGACTAGTCGCTGGTAGGTTGCCCCTGCGTTTTTCAAGCCGAATGGCATTCGGACCCAAAAGTATATGTCTTTTTCCGTGTGGAAAGATGTGTGTTTTATGTCTTTCTCCGCCATTGGGATTTGATGATATCAGGCGAAGGCATCCATAAATGACATCATTTCGCAACCTGCTATACTATTGACCAAGTGATCAATATGAGGCATCGGAAAGTGATCTTTTGGACATACCGCATTGAGGTCGGTGAAGTCGATGCATAACCTCCAGGAACCAGTTGGCTTTTTGATGAGTACCGCGTTGGCGACCCATTGTGGTTCGTCTGTAGCTACCCCGATTAATTTGTTGTTGAGTAACTTTTGGACTTCTATGTCGAGCGCCGCGTATTTCTCGGGACCGAATTTCCTACGTTTTTGGTGAACAGGCTTCATTTTCGGGTCGATCTTTAGATAGTGGCAAGCGTGCTCAGGACTTATGCCAACCATATCTTGATGCGATCAGGCAAAGACTCCGATGTTCTTACGTAGCAAATTGATCCGATCCCCTTTTAATTCGCGATTGATGCTTGCGCCGATCTGTACTTCCCGTTCTGGATGAGCCGGATCTATCGTTATACTCTCCAACTCTTCGACGGGGACGGTCGCCTCTCGTTTGGAACGATTTCCGGACTCGATCCTTGGATCGATGTCGAGACTTGGCTTGAAACCGATCCTTGGCTTGATGTCGTCCGTTAATCGAACCGAGATGGCGTCCTCTGAGTCGGGTTGGTACGATGTGCTTGGCTCGTCGATCTCCATGGGTTGATCGTCGATCGTTTCAATGCTACACATAGCATGGGAAGTATTGAAAGAAGTAACGACATAGGAGTAATTCAAACATCTTTTTGCCATTAGCTGATCTCCTTTTACAGTACCGACCGTCCCATCGGCAGTGGGGAATTTGATACAGTAAAATAAAGACGAGGCGACCACCTCAAAGGTTTCCAGAAAGGGGCGACCTAGGAACCCATTATAGATGCTGGGCCTATCTATGATTACAAAATTTAGGTTCCTAGTAATCCTAACCTTGGGATCGTAAAAGCATATTAGCTCGACAGAGAGCTTGATCCTTCCGTAGGCTTGGACTGTGTTGTCGCCGAACCCTTGGAGCACGGTGTCGAACGGCTTGATGAATTTGGTCAAGTTACCGAGCTGGTCCAGGGCGGATTTGAATATGATGTTGCAAAAACTTCCATTGTCGACCAGCACGCGATCGACCATCTTCCCAAGGATACAAGCAGAGATCACCAGTGCATCCTCTTTGGAGCATTGCACTCCCTCCCTGTCCTTGTTGGAGAAGGTGATGAGCGCGCCTTTAGAAATGGTCGGCTCCGGAGGTACCACGACATGGACCCCGACGAAGGCCCTCAGCTCGGCCTTTCGCTTCCTGTTTGACATGGTGGAAACCGGGGAAAGGCCCCCGAGGTTTCCACCTCCTGCTTGAAGCATGTTGATCCGACCGCCAGGGTTTATCGGAGGGATCGACTCATCAGAGTACTCCGGCTCATGCTCGATTCTGGCGACCGGATTGGGAGGAGTTCTTTCATTTTGTCGGCGCTCGCGCCCTCCGGTCCTTTCCATCCTAGGTTCTGGCTTGGTGACCAAGTTGTCCAGTTTGCCTTCCTCAAACAGTCGCCAGAGATGTCTGAGGAGGTCGCGGCATTGGCTGGTGTTGTGGCCGGGACTCTTGTGGTAGGCACAGAATTTGCTACGGTCTAGATGACCGTGGTCCCTTATCGGCTTTGGTTTGGAAAGCCACTCGCGCCCCTTGATTGTGTTGAAGATGTGGGCCGGAGATAAGTTGAGGTTGTGGAGAAGGTGGACCTCTACATCCTCGAAGGCTTTGAACTCACCAGACGGCTTGGCGACCGCCTTTCTGGGCTTGGCGACCGCCTTCTTTTGGACGTGGGACAGCGCCTTTCCTTCTCCGGCAGATCCCTCGCCTAAGCGGAGGGAGAGCATCCTTTGACTGGCCAAGAGATCGGCGGCTCTGACGCGGAAGACCGAGTAGGTCGGGGGGATGTCCTTTGTGAAGTGCCTGAACATGGGTGAGTGGCCGCAGAATCCCCCCAGGACTGAGTAGAGAGAGAGCTCGTCGCTGATGGGCTCGCCGGTGAGGACTATCTCGTCTACCCGGTCGATGTAATCCTCATCTGATTCGTCCTTCCCCTGCCTGATTTTCATCATGCGGCGGGGGCCTTCTTGGCGAGCGACTTTGGCGGCAAAGTACGACGTGAAGTCGTTCGCCAGCTTCTCAAGGCAGTTGATTGAGCGCGGTGGTAGTGAGATGTACCACCTGTGGGCGAGGTCGCCCAAAGTTAATGGGAACATTCGACACTTCGTCGCATCTGATGCTCCCCATCCGGTCATGTAGATCCGGAACTTGCTCAAGTGGGTTTCCGGATCCGATCTCCCCTCATATAGAGGTGTTTGTGGGGGAGCGATCTTTGGTTGGACTGGGGCGAGCTCGATCTGAACCGCGAGTGGTTCACTTGGCCCAACGATCGATCTCCTGGCACCTGCCCCATTTTCCAGGAGCGCCTTCATCTCGTCGAGTTGGCGCTGCATGGCGGCCATCGCCGTTGCTTGACTGCTCGCCGATTGGCTCCCAGAGCGCGAGCCAAGGCGATCGTGTACTGATCCCCTGGCCCCGTGGTGAATGGCGAGTTCCCTGCCAGTGGGTTCATTTCTTGGGCGAGCGGGGGCTCGCTGACCGGCTTGTCTCCTGGGAGTCGGATATGCCGAACTCCTGGGAGTCGGATATGCCGAACTCCTGGTAAAGGATTCGGACTCCGATGTCTCCCGGCTGGGGCCTGAGTGCCCAGGTCACCATGAGGGATCGCTCCCTCGCCGGCTGAAGACGGAATCGTCCCGCCTCACGAGAGCCTTCTCCTGCGGCTCGGGGCTTTCTGTCGATTTCTCAACATAGATCCCCTTAAGCTTCCGCTTGCCTGCCCGGCGGATGGCCGACAGAGTGATGGTGGGCGAGTCGCATGCCCTCCGTCGCTCCCTGAGGATGGCTATAGCCTCCTCAATCTGTTCTGCAGTCTGGAACTGATCGAGTGAGAGGCTAGAACCGTCCCTCAGGGGCGGGAGTGAGAGCCTAGCGTCGCCACGGTCGCCTTCCGCTGTGGGCTGGGATTCGGTCCGGGCTGGAATGAGATTTTCGGCGGATCTTAGGGTGGCTCTCTTGGAAGTCGTAGCAGATGTCATTTTTCTGAAGGCTTTTCTGTTGAAGAACAGTGAGTGTTTCTTCAAGTATATGTCTGGAGAACAGTGAGCGTTCTTCGAGACGGTAGGAATAAAAATGTAGGATTAGATTTGCCCTTCCTCTAGCGCCAATTGTTGTTACCCAAAATATTATCCGAAGATAGTATTGCTGGAATGATCGAGTAACAAACAAATGCGAGAACACTTCCGTGAGAAAATAGATAACACAAGATTTGCCGGGGTTGTTAATCCCGGGCTTGAATGCTCTCGCGAGATGTTATTAATAAATATACTGTAGAGTACAAATATTAATGTTAGAATCTATTACAATGAGTGTAAAGACTTCTAGTTATCTAAGCTGTAGAGCGTGTAGATTGCCGAAAGAACCAGATATGTAAATCTGTGAGTTCTTGCTTGGGATGTATGATAAGTGTATATGAATATCACTATGAATGTGTAAGTGATTGCCAGATGAGTCTTTGATTCTCTCTCTGCGTGTATTTTGCACTGTATTCACGGTAATAATCGCGTCTCTTGGCCACTATTGTTTGTATCTTATTTATAGAAGACAAGGTTGCTGGGTCCTCTCCGGCGATCACGGGCGACCGCCGTTTTCTATATTATAATAAGATGGCCGATCGTCCCGTCACGTGGGGCTGTTCCCTTAAAGTCTGGGGCTGCTGCTGGTGGCCAGCTGTGAGCCAATGGGAAGCCAGCACGCGTCCTGGGTCGCTGTCCGAGGAGGACCCACTTTGTACCTTTCAGCGGCGCTGTCGGTAGGTGAGGTAGGTGACAGGCTGGGGTCAAAGGTCCTATCTGTCGGCGCCCTTTATGGACCTGCACGTGGGCCACCGTCCAAGATTCGGTCTTCGACGACTTTGACGGATGTTGGATCCATATGTGGCACGAGACGATCGTCTCTAGTTCGGACATCAAAGACAATCGCCAGATATCAAAAGACGATCGCTGGGTACCAAAAGACGATTGTCGTATGTGCCGATCACTGGGCGTTTGCCCAGAGTATGTCTTCTATGGTTGGCTCTCTGATCGTGATACCGATCGCCATCGAGGCGTATTAATCGCCGCACAACACATGGGATACCTAAGAGTATTATTTTGGATCGAGATGGTCAGTTCATATCACATTTCTGGCAGTCCGTCTATCAAACTTTAGGGACTAAGCTGAGACTCAGTACATCTTACCATCCCCAGATAGAAGGACAGTCAGAACAGACGATTCACACATTTGAACATATGTTGAGAGCCTTTGCCCTAGACTGGAAGGACGATTGGGAGTCACGTCTACCGCTGATCCAGTTTACGTACAACAATAATTGGCATGCCTCGATTAAGATGGCACCATTTGCGGCCTTATATGGAAGGCGGTGTAGATCGTCGCTTAGCTGGAATGATGCACCTGAAATGATTGGAACCGAACCAGATTAATTAGTTGAAATGAGAGAGAAATTTTATTAATTCGTGATAGAGTATTGACTGCTCAGAGTCGACAGAAGTCTTATGCTGATACACGTCGTCACCCGTTAGAGTTTGAGGTTGGGGACCATGTGTTGCTGAAGGTATCGCCGACTCGGGGAGTTTACTACTTCGGTTGGAAGGGTAAACTTTCCTTTTCTTTTCTTTCAGCTGGCCTACGATTGGAGCCTGTCGCTACTTAGATCAATCAGCCTATTCTAGTTCGCCTTGTGTCATCCGATTTGAGGGAGGATCGTGAAGTTGCTTCACACCTGGCGTTTGATCATAAGAACCACACGCTTTAACCGGGTTATTCTATTCCACCTCTTAAAAATAAAAGCCCCAGAATGCCGATGAAGGGGAATCGACCCAATAATGCATTTCGCAAAAAAATCGCTCGAACATGCTTCCGTTCACTTACGCAAGATTCACTCGTTTACTTGTTAGCTAGTTGATCCATGATTTATGTTTCATCTTTCGTTTCCTTTTAATTTGTTTCGAGAAATCTATTGATCAATTCCGATTCTTTCTTTTTCGTATTTTCTCTCTTTTATTTAATGCAGAATTGACAACCTAGACCTTATATACAAGTAATAATCATTTTTTGGAATTTAAACTGAATAAAAAAACGAAACAACTTTGCTGACAATTACATATTTTTATTTTGTCAGAAGAGTCCTCCAAGTATTGTGGTTTTTGCATTAAAATAGTTTTAAAATTTTTTTATTTTGAATAAAGAACCCTCACGCAAGTTGAGCAAGGGGCAAATGTAACAGTGCAAAGATCAGTATGGCGAAGAGTTCCCATGCTCTTAGTAAGGAGATTCTTGCTTCTTTCTATTCCTCATGCCTTTCCGTCCGAGCCGTTCAGGCGTGATAACCGACTTCTAGCTTCCTATCTTTCGCCTATTCGTTTTTCTCAAATGGTTGAGTGGGATCCATTATCTTCTTCGATTCTTGCACTATTCTTTCCCGTTGATAAACAAGAAGGAGCAGAACTCTTATTCCTTTACTGCTTGCTCTGTCGGACTCTATTACTATGAAAGAAAGGGCGAGATGGAATTTTTTTATGTATAGTAGAGTAAGGGCGTATGAATCCAAGCTCTAATCTGAGTTCTACAACCAGAATGAAATATTATTTAATCGTGGAAATGCCATGTCAGGCGCACCTATCAGAATCGGAACAGACCAATTACCAGATCCACCTATCATCGCCGGCATAACCATAAAAAAGATCATTAAAAAGGCGTGAGCCATTATTAAAAGCCATTTTTCATTAAGATAAAGAGCTTCCAACACAGAAGAAGTTTACAGTTGATTTGTTGGTGGTAAGTGAGCCGCTCCAGCCGCCTTTGAGACACTAGGGATTTTTTTTGAATGAGCTTCATGCCATCGTGAAACCGGGAAAGGCAGTGAAAGAAATGAACTATCCTCCAAAAGCCCACCTTAAAGTGGGGCCTGTTAACAGATAAGCCTCATAAGCAACGGATCAGATATAGCTACAACTGGCTCCGGCCCCTAGGTTGGTATGTAGGTATCCGAGAATGGAACTGAGGTAATGGGAGTAAGTGGATTAGGGTGGCTTACTCTCTAGGGCCTTCTTGATAGATGGATAGAGGAGTGAGTCTTCATCTGCCACCTCTATTCCCCCGCTTGCGGTAGATGACCTACGTGAGAAATACAATCAATGTGATTGCGGAACAAGAAGCTACTCTGGAAACGGAGATACTCATATTAATAGCAGGTCTGATTCCAGCATTGAATTATTTCGCTTGCTGGCACGAATCGAAAGAGTTCTTGAAAGCCGTCCCTCTGCTCGTCGAGCCTAACTCTTAATCTGACTTTTCGCTTTAGAAGAAGATGCTCTTGGTAGATGCCCACCCGAGGAGAGAGCCCTTACTCCAATCGTACCTTCGGTACTCTTGGTCGGGCTTGGACTTGAAAAAAGAAGAAAAAGAAAGAGGCCGTTCGGGCTTCTCCTACTCGGGCTAAAGAGTGGGGTCGGCATCTGTATACCTCTGGAGTTTGTCTCCTCTGCTACGCCTCTTCTCTTGTCTGTTCGCATCTTTGCTCCTTGTTCTGGTCAAACCAAAGATATTGGAAAGGGGCCACTAAAAAAATCACATTGGAATCGAAGTCTATGAGTGAAAATACCGAGAGGCCTAGAAAAGTATATTTGTGATTTCAGATGCCCTTTGGAGGGGAACTTGCTTACTTTTCTCCACTAAAGCCTACCTTGAGTAAAGGAGGAATTTTTTCCCTCTGTCTAGAAAGAGGATAGGACTAGAATTTAGTATGAGAGACGCAGCTTATCCCACTTCCCGAAGTGCAGGAGAAATGACAAGAAGATATTGGAACATAAATTTGGAAGAGATGTTGAAAGTAGGAGTTCATTTTGGGCATGATATTTCGAGGTACATTGGACTCTTTTTGAGATTTTAGAGCTAGTCGAAGATCTTGCATATCGTTTGGATTTGCCACCATCCTTGAGTCACTTGCATAACGTATTTCATGTCTCTCAGCTAAGAAAGTACGTACCGGATCCTAGTCACATTATCGACTTTGGAGAGATTGAGATTGGCACAAACATTATGATTGAGGAGAAACTGATTCAGATTTTGGAGCGTCGAGTAAAGCAACTTAGGCACAAAACTATTCCATTGGTTAAAGTGCAATGATTGAGACATGGAACAGAAGAGTCTACATGGGCAACGAAAGATAATATAAAGGCGAGATACCCCGAATTATTCACTTTGTAAGTTTCGGGACGAAACTTCTTTTTAGAGGGAGAATGTAATATTTATACTTTTTATTTTTGTATATCCCAACTGTTGTGATCCATCTGTACTCGGTGCGACTTTTTCGTATTTTATATCGTAAATTCATTCATTGGAAATCGTGGATTCTTGAGCTACTTATCGATGTTCGTATTTGAATGTATCATTGCGAATGGATAGTTGTATGTCTCGTCATGTCGTTGTTGTTTAGAGCAGTGCTGATGATGTTTGAGCGTAACACACATTATGTTCAGCATTTAGCGTACGTTATTCCTTATTGTGTAGTTTAAGGTAGAAGCCTCTGGAGACATCTTTGCGTATGCTACCTGCAGGATGTAACGTACATAACGGTCCCTTACGCGCGTTATCTGTGTTCCTCAGCCTATGTAAAGATATTTGGGCATTGAGGGCAGTAAGCACTGGGCACACTATTACGTACGTTAATGTGAGAACATAGCATGCGCTGGTACCTTTCACATATGCTAAGCCTACCATGTAACGTACGTAATGTAACTTGTGCATCGGGGTAGTGAGTTCTGGGAAGTCCGTTGCGTATGCAATGCATACATCTTAACGTACGTTAAGAACTTAACGTACGTAACACTTAGAGTATTACATACGTAACGATGTTAACCTATTTAAGTGGACTTCAGTCCTTATTTCGCCAATTCATCTCTTATTTCTCTTCCTCTGGCGATCCGCGGCGAGTTAGGATGGAATAGTATAGATTCCGACCAGATATCATCATCTATCGATATTTTCGAGTTCCTAGTACGGAGTTATCAACATCTAATCATACTCCACCATTCTAATCAAGGTAAAATTCCTAGAACCCTAGTCTTTGGGGATTTTGGGGTTTTGATGTGATTTCATCTTTCTAGTCCAATTTTGCTTAGATGATTGTTAGATTATGATTGTGTAATCGTAATACCTTGTTTTCCTTGAAGCTTTGTGGATTACATTTCGAGATTTTCACCGTTAATAGATTAGGATTTATTATGACCTCGTTGTGTCCGATGAATTGTTCAAACGGGTAGAACTTAGGATGAATTCTTAAGTTTTCGAGATGTTGTGGTTGATTGTATATCATTATGTGATAGGAACGAACTTTTGAAGAGTATTTGGATGGAAGTCCTTTCCGTTCAACGTTTCATCGCGTTGTAACAATCAAGGCAAGTACATGTATTACATTATGTTATGTATGATGCGAATTCAACATAAATTATGATTTATTATAAACGTGTGTGTTGTTCTTCTTCCACCTGGGGACGGTTTGACGGGACTTTTGGGGGCCACTACTAATGGGTACGGCTGCGGAAGTGGTTTCCCACCTGGGGACGATCCGATGGGACCTCTGGGGGTCGATACTAATGGGTACGGCCACGGGTTACTAAATGTGTATTTTCGTGATGATAAAATATGATGATATGGTTTGCTTGATGACGATGTCATAATGAAATTATGGTATTCCGGAATATTGTTTTTGTCAAATGTTTTCAAAAGTTTATAGTTCTGTTGAATTGTATTTGTTTATAATGTTGTGTAGTTATGTACTTGCACTAGCCATTCAAATGCTAACCCCTTCACTGGGGGAAATACGTTTCATGCATTTAAGGTATTGGATGATTCGAGGAGCCAGCACGGGAGGCGCACGTAAAGGATGGTCAAACATTATGTTATGAGGCTCAAGTTTGGGGTATTTTATTTTAGTATTTTTTTGATGTCTGTCAAAGCCGCCTGAGTAAACAGTTCATGTTTTAAAGTTATTTGTTGAAGTCCCCTGCGAGGGCAATTGACTTAATTTAGACTTCTATCACATTGTGTAAAAATTAAAATATTTTGGCCGAGGCCACGCCTAATTTATGTTATTAATTATTGTGTCTTTATGAGATTATTGTGGTGTCGTGTTAAAGTTTTAGCCTGATAGACCTTGATGAAGGTTCTACATCGTGTAATTACCCTTATAAGTATTGGGGTGTAACACTAACATATTTGCTGCCCTCTATCCAGTGCGTACCCATGCTGGATCCTCGAGCTGAAAATCACTGAAATACATAAAAGGCATTTCCTCATTTAAGGGTGTTAGTGTTGGAAACCAAACACAGCGAAAGTGAAGTTGGGAGTATTTGAATGAAGCGTTTTACGCATCCACGAGCACATAATCTATTTAGGTATGCTAATTATTGATTACTAAGATTAATATGCATTTTAAATACTATTTATTATTTATTAAATAATATTTTTGGTGAATCTGATATCCTAACTCAGATCTAGAGATCATAGGAGATTACCTTTTGAAGCGAAGTGGTTGCTGATTTTGATCTCTTCCTCAAAACCTTCTAAAGTATGATCCCGCCTTAATCCGTACATTGTGGGCAATGAACTACCGAACCTTGCTTGACAATTAAAGTGGATCGGCTAAATCAATATTCTCACAACTCTCGATTTTTCTTTTTCATCAAGTAATTCTGATTGATAGCAAGAATTAAAGTGTTATCTCAATTGTGGAATCAAAGACACAAGTCAAGATCCAAAATAAAACACTTAGAAAAAAAAATCCCTTGTGTTGAAGTGATAATCACGGCCGAACCCTCCCCATATGTCATATTTATAGGCTTTTGACTATTCTAGGGATTTTAAAGCGGATTAGGGTTAGGACTCCTAGTATAACCTAACCTTCCATAATAAACCCTTTATAATATAGTTGAGTTTACTAATATCAATTCAATCCACTAAAGAATTAATATTGCACATCCAACCCAAATCTCAATTTACGAAATCGAGCTCCTTATTTAAATATATTATTTCCCATGTTTAAGATATTGAAGGTCCATTAATTAATTTAAGCTACTGAGAGCTTTAATTAATTAATTTCTTATGAAAGAGTAGTACCACTCGAACTCTATTATTATATCGAAATTAAATCTACCTGCAGAGTTTAATATAATAATCATTATCGAGCTCCTCAAGAGGACATCATCAACCCGCACGAGTCGGGACACGATTTATAATAATATTGTCATATATATATATATATAATATTATTGCCCAAGATATGAAACATATTGAGTCAGTCACTGTGACTCTCGCCCATGGTAAATCAAAGCAATAAATATTATAAATGCACAATTAAATATTATATATTTAGAATTAAGAAATAATAGTTATCCAATATTTGTGTTTTTCTTACAGTCAGTACAGAAGATACTATCTCGCCGCGATCCAGTTCAACGTATGCAAATACGCTAATGCATGCTAATAGTCAAGACCAACTAATCTCAAGCATACATTACAATCTTTCATATAATTTGTCTAGTAATTATATAGGTTGTGAACTATTATATTATTTTATAAGGCACCGATACTGTGATATTTCATGTGACACACTACTAGGAAAATAGGATTCAACATCGCCCAATTTACATCGGTTTTTAAGAAAAACGATGTAAAAAAAAAGGCGGTGGTGTAATTGTAATTTTCCTATACGTTAACATCGGTTCTTAGTAGAACCGATGTGAATTTCAGTTGTTTAACATCGGTTTATGAAAAACCGATGTGAATATCAGTAGGTTTAACATCGGTTTTTTAGAAACCGATGTGAATATCAGTAGTTTAACATCGGTTTCTAAAAAACCGATGTGAATTTTACTTATTAACATCGGTTTTAATATGTAACCGATGTGAATCCTTTTATATTTCTCTTCCAACCCTACGCAACAGATCAGCAGTCTCCCCCTTTCTTCTTTCAATTGTTCTCTTCCCCATTGAAACGAACGCAGCCTTCCCCCTTTCATTTTTCTTCTCGAAACTTGTCCAAGGAAACGATAATCTGAGTGTTCCTTCATCATCCCTGATCTCAATCGCTCTTCATCATCCATCATCCCCGTTTCATCAATCCCTCAAAGGGAGTTGGGATCGGATAACAATAATATCTATATCAATCGACCAATCGAAGGAGATGGGGAGAGATCTAAAAGATGGAGCCGTTGATGGAGGAGGAAGAGTACAACTGGAGAGAAGTAATTTTGCCGTCGCTGATACCGGTTGTACCCGCACCCGAGCTCGACAGAGGAACCGGCGAAAGAAGAAGGGGCCGCGACATAATCGTCGCCGTCGATCACGGCCCCAATAGCAAACACGCCTTTGATTGGGCCGTCACCCATCTTTGCCGACTTGCGGATACCATCCACCTCGTCCACGCCGTCTCCAGTAATAACTTACCCCATCATTCCTGTTTTTTTAATTATTATTTAATATTTTTATTATTTTTTTCTTTTTAGGTTTTAAGAAGGAGATTGTGTATGAGATGACTCAAGGTCTTATGGAGAAGCTTGCCGTTGAGGCATTTGAAGTTGCTATGGTAAGTTTTTCACAGACCCAATGATATTCTCGTCTTTTTGATAACAGCCATTTATGGAATTAGACTTCAGTATTGAATTTGGATGGACTTTCTCGAAGAAACTTTTAATTGAAGTCGGGACTTAGAAGAGTATAATACTGTTTTACAGTGGTTGGATTTGATTTTTTTGATTGATTTTTCAGAATACGCTCGCTTCAAATCGGGGATGGGTTTTGTCAGTACAATATTGGGGTTTTGTGGATTTGGAGTTGGAATTTCTACTGGGATTGTGGTCGGGTATTACTTATTCATATATTTTCAGCCCAGCGATGTTAAGGTACCCCTACCTCTTTTACACACGCTACAGCTTGTGTATGTGTGTGCGTATATATATTTGAATCTACTTTTTTGGTATTATTTACGGCAGAGTTGTGAAAATGATGATTGATTTTTCAGCTGGAAAGTTGCAGAAGTTTTATGTTTAGGCTAAAATCTTCTACTGTTGGTTGTGGATAATGGATATAGTTCTTTGTGGTTGATTAGTATCATGTGGTTGATAAGAAATCGTTTCCCTTGTTTGATAGAAGTTGAACGAAGGATTTAGGAGCTGTGATGGGAAGGAAAAAATGCGGATAGATGGGATTAACCACAGCTATTCTGCTTTTAGACCTAGATTTAGTAGCGTGGATTGTTATATCATGGCTAGTTTTCTCGGTGGGGCTGTTCTTAAATGTTCGTGTGTCCGATGTAAAGTGAATGACACCACCACAATGGTCTCATAGTGCGAGATCGAGTCGCGTAAGTTTGGTCACTAACATTTACTTTGTTATTAGACAAGCACTCAATTCTTTTTTTATGGACAGTTGTTTATTTTAATTGTTTTGTATTACCTTCTATTTTTTAAAACCGATGTGAAAAATAAGGCGGTGGTGTAATTGTAATTTATTTTGACGTTCACATCGGTTATTATTAGAACCGATGTGAATTTTTGACGTTTATGATTATTTTCTTCTGGATTGGAGCTCTCTCTCTGTTGTGTATTTGTAAAGTTTATGTTTTGTGTTATGCGCAGTTTTTTTTTTCTTTCTCTCGGGAGAGGATGACCAAGGTTGCTGCGGCCTTGATTGCCGAATCTAATGCTCTTCACTTTGGCGGCGTGGCCGGCGGAGGTGGGGTTTATAAGTTTTCCAATACCAGTTTAAATTCATCCATTAAAATCAAACGACTTCGTCTTTATCTTCAACCCTAAGATCTCGCAGCGGTGCCAGTAATTTTTTTGCTGTCCATTCGATAAAATTTCCAGTAAGGTAAGATCAATATGATGTTTTATTGTTTTTGAATAAACTTTATTGTGTTTTAAGTCAATTTAAATATAATTTTAGGGATTTACTAATAGTACATTTTTTATTTTATGGTGTTCTTCAACCCACCATCAAAAAGTAGGTGATGGAAGAGATGCTTATGTTGAATCTCCTGTTGAATACTTGCATTAAATATCTGTCATGTGTGGAACTGAGGTATGAGACCAGGAGTCTTCCTCAATCTATTATATAATCTCAACATGGTAGTTGTTTCAAATTAAACGAATGTCAGTTCTTTTCTTGGTATGCATATTTGCAGGTTGAGTTCAGGCAAACTTTAGTCCTAAGCACCGAACTTCTCTATTGAGGTTTTTAAATTCACTACTTCCCAACATTTTTATTACGAAAAAAATCTTGATAAATTGATATTTTTTAATCCGACATGAATCGGAAATTATTGGAACCAAAAAGCGTACCGTATAAAACCAAACCGGTCCTTGAACAGGGCTCAACATTTAGGCAGTTCAAGCTTATTTCTTTTCTAAATGACAGTATTTCATCAAAGTAAATGAAATAAACTTGGTTTTGGACAAAAGTGGATCAGACCGAGACTGTTTGTGGTTCAGTACAGTAGATTTTTGATTTATTTTATGGGTTTGTCCTGAGTTTTGCACACACGTAGCCATGCTACTTATCGGTCATACCATTTTTTGTTGCCTAAAAGGTAAGGTTCGCGGGAGAGAAAATAGGTGAAGGGATTGGTAGAACACGCAGGGAAGTCCATCATCAGGCGGCCATGGAATCTCTTATCAGTTTAGCTGGTAAAAACTGTTTTTTTATTTGCAAATTTTATGTTTATTAATTCCTTTTGTGGTGATAAATCATTTTGGAAAGGAAAATTATATACTTATTGACCCAAGATTATTGCATATTTGTGGACTTTATTGATCCCAATAGTTATTAAAGTTCACTCGAAGAAGAATTTTTTCTGTTGGTATATGGTAAACACGTAACATATGAGCAATGAGACAAACAATGTCCATACATATAACTATGCTTGGGTTTTAACATTTGAACATATTACATTAATTAGGAGAAACTTAAAATGAATTTATAGTTACGGTGTATTTAGAATTCGGGCTTCTACATATGAGGTGACAAATGAGTGCTTGGTTTACCAAAATAATTACTTCAAGGTATTTGAGGTGAGCTTTAGGCTTCAAATCTTAAAAAAAAACAGATGAATATCTTGATAGTGCAAACATACCTACCGGTAGAATTAGTGAGAGATTGACTATGATATCTGTTTTGCTTTCAAATAATGATTCAATAAAATGACAATGTTACTCAACAGTGAAGGATATTGAGTAGTTTTTTTTTTTCAATTCATTTTCTTACTTAATATACACATTCTGAAATTCTACGAGTAGATATTTTAAATAATGAAGAGAAAATTTCTTATGTGAAAGCATATGGCCACTTTTATTAACTTGTTACGTATTTTTGTAAATATCCTACTTCTATTTTTTTAGAGTAAAATTTGAAGTAAAGCATCTAATGCTTCTTGTAAAAATCTTAAGATCGTGAAAATGAAGGGTTATCGGATTTGCTCATAATCTAACTAAGCATCTAAGATCCATTTTCGTAGCTTCTTAATCAAAGTGTGTTTTGTGTATTCTGGTTTTAGGCGACACAGCACGGGAGGTGTTAGTAGATTCGTGCCAGGATCTAATGTTTGTATGCCAACATATCAGAAACTCCTTTGATCAGGTAACAGGCGTTCAGGAGTAGGGAAGGAGAAGAAGTGATCGCTGTTGAAAAGTAAGGAGAAAAATCAATGGTTGTTGTCCCTTTGTGCCATATTCTCTCTGTATAAGTCATCATTCGTCGAGGCCTGATATGGTCAGTTCATGAAGTTAAAGCTTTCGGAACTTTTATAAGGACGTATATTTTTCTTTTGTAATTAGTTGATAATGTTTGTTGTGAACAAATTGAGATTTAATACAAGATGTATGTTTTTGCTTCATAGTTGATAATACATTCATTGCTTCAAAATTATGTTGGGATTGATTTTCATTTGAGATGTTATGCTTGAGGTTTTTTTGGATAGAAATATGTTGGTGTAGATTTGGCGCAATTTTATATAGGTGGATTTGGCATATTTGTGAGTGCAGGGCAGGGCTGAAAAAAACAAAAAAAAAAAAACAATTTAACATCGGTTCTTAAAGAAACCGATGTGAATGACAAAATTAACATCAGTTCTTAAAGAAACCGATGTGAATTAGAAATTTTAACATCGGTTGAAAACCGATGTGAATTACGATATCAACATCGGTTTTAATATGAACCGATGTGAAATATCAGATTTACATCGGTTTTACAAACCGATGTGAATTTTACATCGGTGGATACGACATCGGTTTTAAAACCGATGTGAATCGTATAAAAAACCGATGTTAAATCCTTTTTTCGTAGTAGTGACACCAACACACCATATTATGTACAATATAAAATAAATAAATAATATATTTGTATAACCATAACGTGAATTAATATGCAAAATATGTGATTAAATGTAATTAATATTCTCATAGTTAGTTATTGTTAGAGTATGCCCTCGAATGCCACTTTGAGGATAAGAGAGTTAGATCATTTACATGTGATTATGAACTTATGTTGTATTAATAAAAAGCAGTGATTATTTCTTTATTTATTGTATATGTTGGCCACTAAGTATACAGAATACAGCTTGGAAAGTGTTTAAGCAACAAGCTGTACGATTTTTAAGTTAGAGTGCATAGCGGAAGTCTTGTAACAGTAAGTTGCTGTAAATACAGCAACTAGGTATGAAGTGTATACTTCAAATAATCACAGTTATTAAAACAGTAAATGCAAAAGGTAAATAACACAAGATTTAAAGTGGTTCGAGGTAAACCCCTCTACGTCCACTGGTCCTCCACACATGAGTAAAAAGTTTATTATAAATACTGCGTACACAACTACGTATTTATAATCAAACCTATCAATGTATCGTTCACACAGATTGATACAAAGATCGTAGCTTTAAACCGTTCACACAGATTGGTTAAGGCTAACACCTGACTGGCTTCTTCACACACAGTTCCGAAGCTTCGTCTCTACAATGCAGATCCGTCACACACAGTTCAGGAAAAGCAAGGATTTCTCAGTCCACACAGAGCTGATGTTTTTCTTCAATGTAAGAATGTTGTTTGAACAACAACTTAACTTTCTTGAGCTTTAGGCTGATGATGTGTTGTTCTAGAGAGAGTACTTGTATATTTATTCTCTTAGGATAGACTGAATGCCTGAAGAAATATTACTACTCTTGATATATTGTTCGTTAGAGGATCTCGATGAAACTCAGTATATCTCAGTTTGAATACTTGTGAAATCTCGAGTATAGTTCTTCGTTCGTAAAATGTTCAAGTATTCTCTTGGTATATATTCGTATGCTGATCTTCAATCTTCGGGATATATATAGCTTTTGGAATAGATCCGTTGAGCAAAAGTCCGTTCCAACGGGATGATTTATTTCAATAAAGCACGATCCGGTTTTTGCTCCTTGTTTGAAGATCTCTGTCGGCTTAGTATTTAAATACTTTATCCTTTCCGTATTTAAATACTTCTTTTCAAACGGGACTTGACTTTAGCAAATAAGGCAAATTCTGATCCAACGGTTTTAAGTCATGTTTGGATAAATATTGAAGATCTCAATACTTACAGCCTGAATGCTATATCCAACATATTGTTGTAGGCTATGTGCTGTAGGCTATCTTAGACTGATACTGTATGGAAGGATGCTCATTTCGGGACAGCTTCCATACTTAGCGTCATATTAGACAGATGAGTCTCTTTGCTGTATGATGGCATTATGAGAAGACTTCGATACAGGATTGATTATTTCAACAACTTCGATCGTCTTCCGAGACAACTGCTTTGCTGTATGTTGGCACTTTATCAAAACTTCGATACAGGATTGTTTTATCCCAACAATTTCCCCCTTTTTGATAATTTGCCAAGTCTCCTTAAATCCTTTTGATGTTTTCCAAACATTCTTGATGATGCCAAAACCTTGAAACCTTTTGAAACATCTTATAGGAGGGCAGTCTTCTTGGTCTTCTGTCGAATGTTCTGGCCTTCAGCAAATAGTCTAATACTCTGAACTGCTCGCAGGCGAGTTCAACTTTGAAAGGAAAGAGAATTACATCTTAAACTTAAGATTGGCGCGCAAGCACATTCTTACAGTGTAATCTAGATACATACAACTCAATCTATGAACTGTTCGCAGACAGGTTCTTACACCTTTATATGTTTAACAAGTTTTCATACTTGTTTGATTTCAGCAAATGAATTGAATTTTGTAATCATACAGGAACACAGTAGATTATGAGTTGTAATCTTACAAGACAGAAAAATATTTTATTGATATTTGAGCAAGGATTACAAGATTTGCTGTTTAAAAAAAATAAAATTAGAGAAAGAAATATTTAAGCTAACTCCTGTAGTCAGAGTGCCTCCAAGGCCTTTTTGGGTCGTTCTTGGTTCCCCTCTACCAATTTTGTAATGCATCCCTGTTTCGATTTAAGTAGCTGGCTTGACCTTCATAAGATTTATCGAACACAAGGATCCAATCTTCCGGGTGGGTAACCAGATCTCCTTGCCTATGCTTGGATTTCATCTTTTGCTGTAGGGGGAGTGTTCCTTCGTCCAACCTCTTTTTGAATTCATCGGCGGCTTCCTACAGCGTCTTGCAACTGTTGTGTTGTTACCCAAAATATTATCTGGAGATGATATTGCTGGAATGGTCGAGTAACAAACAAATGCGAGAACACTTCCGTGGGAAAATAAATAACACAAGATATGCCGGGGTTGTTAGTCCCGGGCTTGAATGCTCTCGCGAGATGTTATTAATACAAATATCCTGGGGTACAAGTATTAAGGTTAGAGTACAATTACAATGAGTGTAAATACCCTAGTTATCTTAGATATCGAGCGTGAAGATTGCCGGAAGAACCAGATATGATGCTCTGTGAGTTCTTGTAACAACGTTGATGAACTGTGACGACCGTGAGAAATCGACAGTCTCTCACGGTGTGTATAAGCTGTATGTTTGAGCTCCTGGGCTTGTGAGTCTCGTTGAATCTGTACTGCAAGGAGTTCTTACCTTTTCCGACCGTCTTCTGAATGAGAGGTGCTGAGAGAGAAATCTTGAGGTAGATTCAAGAGAGGAAGCTGAGAGCCTGAAGGAAAGTATGTTTGTATGTATTTGCCAACTGAGCGGAACCTTTTTTCAGTTGCTGGAGGTTATTTATATATAGCACTGGGGGAGGCTGGGCGATCGCCTTTGCTGTATTATAATAAGCGGGCGATCGTCTCTAGAACATGGGCTGGTCCCCTTAGAGTCCGCAGGAGTTGCTGGCAGCCAGCTGTGAAGTCCAATGAGAAGTCTGCATGCGTCTGAGTCTCTATCACAGGCGGTCCCACCTTGTACCTTTCGGCGGGCTTGTCGGCAGGTGAGAAGGTGGTGACAGGCTGTGGTCAACGATCCATGTTCTGCGGCGCCTTTCACGGATCTGCACATATGCGCTGCTTTGAGATCCAGTCTTCGTAGACTTTGATGGACGAAAGTCTCTGTTCGTGGCACAGGACGATCGTCCTCGGTCGGGCACTAGGTTCGATCGCCAGGTGCCAGAAGGCGATCGCCTTGGGAGTCGATCGCGGGATGCTTTGATGGTGGATTGTTATCTTTGTTCTGACAAGTTCGCCGTGGCTTGCTCGGTCATGGACTCGATCGCTCAGCCCTTATATCGATCACCGTCGAGGCGTACAAATTGCCGCACAACAGTTGCCCCCCAGCTCGCTCCGATGTTGGAGACGTGGGGTGAGGTGGTTCTGCTGGCGATCGCTGAATCTTGACGAGTGACTCTGCATTTTACGGAACTGGCGACCGTCTTTGAGTGCTTTGGTTTTGAACTTGGACGACCTAGTAGGTCGCTGAAATGAGCGGGAAATGACAGCGGTCATGGAAAAGTCTCTGGGGCACGTGTCGGGTTCCTGTTGGGGGACACCGACGGTTAGTTACGACTCCTCGTCTGGCATGCCCTCGAAATGACGCGTCGCGGGTTTCAAGGGAGTCATTAATTGCGACGGTTGCACTCCAACCCCTGAGGTTCTCCTTAATTGCATAGAAGTCCCTGCCATCTCCTATAAAAGGGCGCCGAGTTGCAGGGTTAAGACCCTTATGCGCTTTCATCGGAGAAGAAGGATAATATCGCCGAAGAATTTTCTGAAGATCTGACTGCCGATCGTCGATCGATTCAATCCTCGGTAAGAAAACACTCCTTTTCTCCTCTTCTTGTTTCGAGAATGTCTGGAACATCTTCTTCGCACGAAATGGGCACCACCTCCGCCGCCGGGGCTTCGACTGCCCGGGGAGGACCCTCTGTAGAATTCCATTTGGAGATGGCCGCCGAGGCCATCCGGGCCGGTATTGACCCTGTGGAAGTCGAGGCACTGTTCAATGAAGCTGACGTTGCCAGGGAGGCGGCGGTTGAGCCAAGGCGCTCGCAGACGGAGAGAGATTCGGCGGTGAGGGCCTACTAGGAGCAGCATAGTGCTTTTGGCCAGGCCTATTTGGCCTTCGCTGAAATCATGGAGAGGTTGGCTGGTCCGTCTCCTAAATTCAATTACCGGGAGTACTCGATCGCTCATCCTTATCAACCTGCTAAGCGGTCGCTATTTCGGGCGGCGCAGCGATCTCTATGGTCCCTTGGTCAGATAAGGAGCTCGGCGACCAGGAAGGACCTGGACGTCTGGAGGACGAGGTTTCATGTCCCTTCAGATGTGGATCTTTTTGTGCCAGCCGAGAATGAACGAGCCGATCAGCCTCCGGAGGGCATGGTCGCCCTGAACGAAGCAATCATGGAGGCTGGGCTGCGGTTTCCTTTGTCTTTTTCTGTTTCCCATCTGCTGGATGCTTGGAACGTGGTGCCGCTCCAGTTGACGCCGAATGCCTGGCTCCATATTATTTGCGCACTTGTTCGGCGGTCACCGACTGTACCGCCTTCATTCGCTGTTGGAGATGAACCACCTGTTCAAGTTAATGGCTCAGAAAGGGTCGGTCGGAGGCTATCACATTCAAGGCCGATCCGGTCGGGTGATCCTTGGAGTCCCGAACAAGGTGCGGGGCGACCCGGCGAAGTAGTTCTGGGTCGGCGGTTCATGGAAGGGTTTAGCGAGCAACAATCCCATGGATGAGCTGAATATTCCCACTAGCTTTCGGGAGAGGAATCCCGGTAAGGATTCTGACTCTCCCTTTGTTCAGATATGTTCTGAACTGATCTAATTTGGTTTTCCTTTTGCAGGTTTCCATATTCCGACAATCGACGAGCTTCCTTTCGACTTTTTGGTCATCTGGGAGTGGATACGAAGTTTGCCGGACGACGACTTAGACGCTCGCCGGATCAACAAGGAGAGCCGTTGGTTATCTGCTCGGCTATTCTGTTTCCCACGACATCTCTCGGTCTCAGGTATGAGTTTATGCGATCTCCAATTTCTTGGCGATCGTCCTGCTTGGAGAGTGTGTCTGACCGTTGTTTGATTGTTCTTTATTGCAGAAGTCCGGTTTCCTTGTTTCTCGGAGCCTCCAGTGGAGATAGCTATGTCGAACCCCGGAGTTCTAAGCCGCATTCGCCAGAAGAAGTCATCTCGAGCTCCTCCTGTGGCGTTACCTCTTATTCCGGAGGTGGAGCCTCGCGTAGAGTCGATCGTGGATGAGGTGGAAGTTCGGGAGGAGGGGCTCCGGACGAATTGCAAACGGCAGAGGTTGGGCGAAACTCCAGTTTCTGCCCCTGCCAGTGAGGTGCCGATCGCTGCGCCTCCGATCACTGCTGTTCCTCCGGTGAATGAGCCTACGCCCTCTGCGGCTTTCTTACGAGAGATGGCGATCGCCGAGGCTGAGACTCCTCGCGGGAAACTGAACTTCGGCCGCGATCCTGAGAGAGCCGAGAGGTAAACTTTGTTTGTTTGTTGAATTTCGTCACTTGCATGGGAGATGTGCTAACTTTTTGTTTGCTTGATGCAGGATCCACAGTACCAACCCAGCTTGCCCGCCGATGGTGCTGGATTTTCTGGCGAGCCGATCTCCTCGCCAGGCCTGCGATGTCCCGCTATATGTCAACCGGGCCGTTTCTGCTTTGCCGAAGGCCTGGATGACTGACTTAGATGCAATCGCTCGTCAGCGATCCGGGAGTACAATGCAGGCTGCTTTTGCTCTCTCTCTCTCTCTCCAGGCGGCGA
Organism: Orobanche coerulescens; assembly: GCA_033398695.1. Taxonomy (NCBI): domain Eukaryota; kingdom Viridiplantae; phylum Streptophyta; class Magnoliopsida; order Lamiales; family Orobanchaceae; genus Orobanche; species Orobanche coerulescens. The sequence goes on from CM065811.1 coordinate 39,921,155, forward strand.
CGATGGCTGCCCAGGCTGTGCAAGAATTCGAAGGGCGTCCTTCTACTTCCCGTCTCCAGGCAGATCTTGAGGATGCTCGGAAAGAGAATGCTGAGTTTGCCGACAGGATTGTGACTATGGAAAAGGACTCCCTGGATGCAGCTAAGCGGGCGAGTCAGGACCTTGAGCTGATGAGAGAGAACTATGAGCGAGCTCGGGCAACGGTCGACCGATTTCGGGACCAGATGACTGACGCCCGTCGGTTGCACACAGCCGCTGAGAAGGAGGCCGATCAACTGAAGGTGACTGTCGCTCGGCTGACTAGCGAGCTGGCGGCGTTGAGGGGAGATACGGCCGCTAAGGAAGCCGAGCTTCAAGGTGCGCAACAGGCGATGGCGGAGTTGAAAGGGAGGCTGGAGGAGACCGAGGCCGATCCCTTTCTCAATGTGGAGTTCGTCAGAGAGTTTTCCTATTACATGGAGTTTGCTGATTCGCTCCGTGCTGCTAAAAAGGGAGGGCTGGAGGTCAGTCCTCTAGCCGAAAACTTCCAGGCATATGCGTTGGCGCATCCCCTCCATCCTTCTTTCTCCGTGCCGATCTTGGATCTCACGGACATCGGTGTAGACCTGAGCTGGTACTCGACTCCGGCGAAGCTCGTTCATCCTGACGCTCCGGAGGACGGGGAGGCCGCTCCGGAAGCAGGCGAAGGGTCGCGGGCCGATTCAGTGGTTGAAGGCGAAGGCCAGGCAGGGGCCTGAGGCTCTTCGTTCTTAATGTTTATAGCTTTTTGCCTTGTAATTTTGTAGCTTTCCTTTGTAGTACTTAGGCCTTCGGGCGACCGTGTATGTACTCTGATAATTCAAGTAATAAAATGAATGTTTGTTTCTTCGATTTATCACTTGAATGATTGTTTTTCTGAGTCTTTGCATGACTTTGTACAAATGTGTGAGGAGAGATTGTTGCGTGTGTAGCTTCAAGTGAATTGATAAACTCATATAGATAACTTTTTACAACAAGTTCGATCGCTGCACAAACATCTGAAAAATGCCGATCTCCGTATATAATTGAATAGGGACGATCGTCGTATATATAGCTCCGCACTTCATCTGAAAAATTCCGATCTCCGTATGTAATTGAATAGGGACGATCGTCGTATATATAGCTCCGCACTTCATATGAAAAATGCCGATCTCCGTATGTAATTGAATAGGGACGATCGTCGTATATATATCTCCGCACTTCCCCCTTGTTTTTGTTCACTTAGTGTAAGTAAGGGGACGAAAATAAATCGTCGAGTGAGCGGTCTTCAATTTTGTCGAATCCTCGGGGAAGGCCGTCCATCTCGGTCTTGAGGAACCGTGCACGATCGCGGAGTTCGATGGACCGACCTCCACGACCATGTCTTATGAGCGACATTCCATCTGATGGCTAAGTTCTCGCGACTCACTTAATTGGTTGGGTCCTCCGAAGGCTGCGCCTCACCTCGTATTTAAACGAAGGGCATGCGGTCTTGGTCTGGTGGATTCCTTGCGCGGGGCGTCGTCGGATTAATCAACTCCACGTCCGCGGCTTGTTAGCTCTTCTTCTACCTTGGGCCACCATTAAGATGGTGACCCTCGACGGTATACGTTGAGACGGGGGGAGGGACGTGTCGCATTGTCCGAGAAGGACCCACCACGTTAAGTGATGGACCTTTGAGGGCGGGCGAACGTGTCCACAGATTAGTTTTGGAGGGCCCTCAGACTACGCCGGTCTCGTATTTAAACGAAGGGCGGGCGATCGTGTCCCAAAGGGACCTTGCATGGGCACAGAGAACGGTTCCATCGTCCTCCACGACCATGGCGACACTCTTCTACCTCGGACCATCAAGTCAGATGACGATCCTCGACGGTATACATTGTGTAAGGGGAGGAGATCGCCTGCCTAGGTTCTTCATGCAGATGATGAACTTTAGAGGGAGAGCGAGTAATCCTTTGATTTGTTTTGGAGAGACATTCGGCTACGCCCGCCTCGTATTTAAATGAAGGGCGAGCGATCGAAGCCCAAAGGAACCTTGCATGGACGGATCGTCGGTTTCATCGATTTTTGCGACCATGGCGGCACTTTTCTACCTCGGACCATCATGTCAGATGGCGATCCTTGACGGTATACGTTGTGCTAGGGGAGGCGATCGCTTCCTGGGTCCATCATGTTGATGACGAGCTTTAGAGGGCGAGCGAGTCATCCTCTTTTTCGAAGCATTTGCTCAGGCAGTAGCCTTTGGTTCGATGAGGTGGGAAATCGGGGAGAGACCTCCGAAGTTCCCTTCTCTTGATCGAAGCATGTAGATACGGTCGCCGAGATTGATCGAGGGGTCTGCCCATGTGAGATTTTCGGCCTGTTCGCGTTCGACATGGGCGATTGTGTTGGGAGATTGGTGGGGCCCCGACTAAGCCAATAAAATGTCCAACTTGCCTTCTTCGAACAATCTCCAGAGTTGTCTGAGGAGGTCGCAGTATTGGTTGGTTTTGTGGCCGGGGCTCTTGTGGTAGGCACAATATTGATTGTGGTCCAGATGGCCATGGTCCCTTATCGCCTTTGGCTTGTTTAGCGGTTCGCGCCCCTTGATGGCGTAAAAAATGTGGGCCGGAGTTCGGTTGAACGTGTGGAGGAGATGGGTTTCGATATCCTCGAAGGCCCTGAGATCGCCGGGTGGCTTGGCGACCGCCTTCTTGGCTTTGGCGATCGTCGTCTTTCGGACAAGAGGTGGCATTCCCTCGCCTAGGTGGAGGGTGAGTAGCTTCTGCCTGGCCAGAAAGTCGGCAACCTTAGCACGGAAGATCGCGTAGGTTGGGGGGATGTCCTTCGTGAGATGCCTAAACATGGGCGAATGACCGTAGAATCCCCCCAGGTCTGAGTAGAGAGCGATCTCGTCGCTGATGGGCTCGCCGGTGAGGACTATTTCATCCACCCGGTCAATGTAATCTGCATCGGATTCGTCTTCCCCCTGCCTGATTTTCATCATGCGGTGGGGGCCTTCTGGTCTGGCGACCTTGGCGGCGAAGTATGACGTGAAGTCGTTCGCCAGTTTCTCAAAGGAGATGATCGATCGCGGTGGTTGTGAGACGTACCACCTATAGGCCAGCTCGCCCAATGTTAATGGGAAGATTCGGCACTTGGTCGCATCTGATGCCCCACACCCGGTCATGTATATCCGGAACTTGCTTAGGTGGGTCTCGAGGTCCAATCTCCCTTCGTACAGAGGTGTTTTGGGAGGAGCGATCCTCGGTTGCACGGGGGCAAGCTCGATGTAGACCGCGAGTGGCTCGATCGGTCCGATGATCTTTTTTCTGGTGCTTGCCCCAGTATCCAGGAGCGGTTTCATCTCGTCGATCTGACGTTGCATAGCGGCCATCGCCGCGGCCTGGATGCTCGCGGCTAGGCGCTCAGAGCGGGAGCCGAGGCGATCAAGTACTGACCCCCTGGCGTTTGGAGTGGGAATCAGACGGCTGAGCTGTATTCGGCTGGGAGTTGGATAGGCCGAACTCCTGGTGAAGGACTCAGATTCTGTCGTCTCGTGGTTGGGGCCAGAATGCCCCGATTGCCATGACAGATCGCTTCCCAGGTGACTGAATACGGAACCGTCCGACCTTACGAGAGCCCTTTCTCGCGAATCGGGGCTTTCTGATGATCGCTCGCCCAGTAGCCCCTTGAACTTCCGTTTGCCCACGCGACGGATGGCCGAGGGAGTTATAGCGGGTGCCGCGCATGCTCTCCGTCGCTCCTTTAGGATGGCCATAGCCTCCTCGATCTGTTCTGCGGTTTGGAACTGGTCGAGTGAGAGGCTGGGGCCACCCCTCAGGTGCGGGATCGAGAGTCTCGCGTTGCCGCGACTTCCCTCTGCCATCAATTGGGGCTCAGATCGAGCCGGGATATGGTGTCCGGCGGTTCGGAGAGTGGCTCTCTTCGATGTGGTGGTGGACGTCATGATTCTGAAGGCTTTCTTTGAAGCGCAGTGAGTGTCACTTCAAGTATATGCCTCGAGAACAGTGAGTGTTCTTCGGGACGGTAGGAATAAAAACGAAGGTTAAGCCCTCATTCTAGCACCAATTGTTGTTACCCAAAATATTATCCGGAGATGATATTGCTGGAATGGTCGAGTAACAAACAAATGCGAGAACATTTCCGTGGGAAAATAAATAACACAAGATATGCCGGGGTTGTTAGTCCCAGGCTTGAATGCTCTCGCGAGATGTTATTAATACAAATATCCTGGGGTGCAAGTATTAATGTTAGAGTACAATTACAATGAGTGTAAAGACCCTAGTTATCTTAGCTATCGAGCGTGAAGATTGCCGGAAGAACCAGATATGATGCTCTGTGAGTTCTTGTAACAACGTTGATGAACTCTGACGACCGTGAGAAATCGACAGTCTCTCACGGTGTGTATAAGCTGTATGTTTGAGCTCCTGGGCTTGTGAGTCTTGTTGAATATGTACTGCAAGGAGTTCTTGCCTCTGCCGACCGTCTTCTGAATGAGAGGTGCTGAGAGAGAAATCTTGAGGTAGATTCAAGAGAGGAAGTTGAGAGCCTGAAGGAATGTATGTTTGTATGTATTTGCCAACGTAGTTGCCAACTGAGAGGAACCTTTTTTCAGTTGCTGGAGGTTCTCTATATATAGCACTGGGGGAGGCTGGGCGATCGCCTTTGCTGTATTATAATAAGCGGGCGATCGTCTCTAGCACATGGGCTGGTCCCCTTAGAGTCCGCAGGAGTTGCTGGCAGCCAGCTGTGCGGTCCAATGAGAAGTCTGCACGCGTTTGAGTCGCTATCACGGATGGTCCGACCTTGTACCTTTCGGCGGGCTTGTCGGCAGGTGAGAAGGTGGTGATAGGATGTGGTCAACGATCCATGTTCTGCGGCGCCTTTCGCGGATCTGCACATGGGTGCTGCTTTGAGATGCAGTCTTCATAGACTTTGATGGACGAAAGTCTCTGTTCGTGGCACAAGACGATCGTCCTCGGTCGGGCACCAGGGTCGATCGCCAGGTGCCAGAAGGCGATCTCCTTGGGAGTCTATCGCGGGATGCTTTTTAGGTGGACTGCTATCTTTGTTCTGACAAGTTCACCGTGGCTTGCTCGGTCATGGAATCGATCGCTCGGCCCTTATATCGATCGCCGTCGAGGCGTATAAATCGCCGCACAACATGTTGAATATGAAGGATTCCCTGATAAGAACTACAAAGTATCTTAACAGTTCATTCTTCCTCCAATTCTTTATCTCGTCGGCTGTTGAATGTCGGTTGGCTGGGAAGTTTATTATTTGCGGCTTCTCCACGAGGTTTTTCCACGGAAATTTAGGGTCGTGAAATTCTAGACGATCTCCCTATATCCTAACATTGTGAGTGGGAGATGATAATCGAGAAATTTCAGCAGTAATGCTGTCTCCAAATGCAACTTCCATCTCCCTTTCTTGCTCGAGCCTTATTCTCCTTGCAACTTCTCTAGCCTCTTCCCCCTTTTTGGCCTCATCAATGTAGGAGACCTTCTCATCCAAGCGTTCAAGAATCTTCAAGGCATCGTCCTGTTTGGTCTCAAAACTTGACATTTTATCAACTAGGGAGTTGAGCACCTGCAACATATCTTGAATCTTTTTGTCATGTGCTCGAAGCTGGGAACTGGAGTTAATAAGAGCGGATGCTGTCTTGGCCTCAGAAATACGAATCTTTGCTTGTTCTTCCTTCAGGATCTGCTCCTGACGCTGTTGCAATTGGTTAAGGGCCTGTTTGAAGACGGTGGGCAAGATACGAAAGGCTTCTTCCACTTTGGAAACTTCATGCCTCATACCGGTCATTTCTTTAACTGCGGATTGATGTAACCAATCAATTTCCTTTTCAACAGCATGCAGGGCATTTACAGCGTCTTGTAGGAAGACAGTTTGTCGGCCAAGAGCATGCAGTTGCTCGTTCTTCTCGATGGTCCTGGGAGAGTCGGGCTTGGCGAAGTCTTCAGCTCCGTTCAACTGTCTCAAAGCCACATGAGGACGTCACTCGAGTTGGATATCCTCAGGTACAAAACCATCGTCTGATTCCAATACAAGTGAAGATGCGGGAGCATCAGATGTTGGCGCGGTAATAGGGGGGACTGAATCCTCCTGTTCTGGAATTGGTTCTGTAGACATTGGTACAAGAGGGACTGGTTCCTCCTGCTGTCTCTCAGCTTCCGCCTATTCCGGCATAGGGACTGATTCCTCTTGCGGGATGGCGCGGGTCTGGTCGTCCTGATGGGTGGCGACATGCTCGGATGCCTGTTGAGAAACTGATTGTTCCTCCGCGACAGGAGGGACTAATTCCTCGCTGTCGTGAACATTTTCTCGCTGTTGGGAAGGGGACTGGTGGTGACTTGATGTCCCTTCACCTTGTTGATGTTGTGTCCGGGAGAATTCTTGTTCATTTGCGTCTTCACGACTCATACTCAGACCAGCCTGTAAGGCATCATTGTCGTCGTCTGAATCGTGGTTAGATGTTGTACTGATTAGAAGTGTTTCCACGGACTGAGATTTTCCCTTCTTTCGAGCATCGGCTTTGTCCATTAGATGGCTCGATATCAACTCCTTACAGCAAAGGCTGTCCCATTGGATCAGGACTTCAACACTTTGAGAGTCCATCACTTCCAAAACAAACCTTTCTTCTTCACTCCATTCGCTCCAATTATACAAGGTGTTATACGGAGCAAGCCTGTAAACTTTCCATTGGACAAAACGTTCGTATGCCTACTCGATTTGCATAGAAAGTAAAGTTTTGTTAATGATGGTGTCCGGGGAGGGGCTGCGTACAGCGCATGGGTTCGCTGTATGCAAGGGTTCCATTACAGGTGTGGGTTCCTGTATTGGAGAGGGATCCCATACAGGGGATGTGGCTATTGGCTCCAAAGGGGCTACCGACTCGCCTGAGTCTTTCAAGTTGGCAGATTGCTGTATATCCGTCGTTGCCGCCAATGGCTCGGGATCTACTATTTGCACGATGTGACTATCTCTTCCACGGGGTTGCGCCACAGGGTTTGATCTGATGGGTTGGGCCGTTGAAGGAGCATCCTCGGAGATTTCTGTAATCTCTGTAGTCTTAACTTTTGCGAGCCTCCTTAGCTTCCTTTTCGTTTTCTCACCAGCAACGGGAGTTTTGTTGTGAGATCTCTTTCTTTTATTTGAAGTCTCCTCGCTCCCGGACTTCGGAGTCATGTCCCTTGGATCAGCAGAAAGGGGCATGGTTCGGACAAATGGCCTGTTAGTAATCAGATGTTGCTTGTTGAAGACAGAGGGCCTCGAGCTTCCGATATATTTGCATGAAGTTATGTTCTTTGTTTCCTCGGCCTGCGGAACACCGCATTTTGTCAGAACATTGTTAAGAAACAATCCAAAAGACTTTTTCTGAGAGACGATTTTTGAAACTTCTTCTTGCAGCCTCTTGAGAACGATCTGGCACCAATTGACCTTCTCACAGGACATGATGGCGACCATCATCCGAAATCTTAGGTTGGTGCACATCTCAAAAGCACCTGTTCGGTTTTCAATCACACGACAACAGAAATCGTGTAAGTAAACGAATGGAAGACAAAAACATTTCTTATGACATGAAACATGGACATCCTCATCCGATGCTGAACCAGTGAACAATTGCCAACATTTGGTGAGGTTTATAGGGATCCAAAGGTCTCAAGTTCCTCCATGGATAGGCCATCAGCAGAGAGCCTATACAGGTTTTGAAGCAGCGCTTGGTCCACACAGATCTCCACTTCGTGGATGATAGCAGTGATGTCGGCGACATTTCCTCCCCGTGCAAGAGAAAAGAAACGGACAACAGCGTTAAGGTAAAATTCCTCAACCATTTGAGCATCATAGCGCTCAGGGATGTGACTTCCAAGGCGATAGAGGCCTTGTTGGCGTATCCTCGAAACGATGATCTCCATTGATTCGACATCGTCTCCTTCAGCATGAACTCACTCGACAACCACGGATCTTGCGAAGATTCTTCCGTCAATGATGTTGGTGGTCTTTTTGAGAGATAGAGAGGAAGTCTATGATGATGCCATCGTAGTTTCTTGAAGAAAAGAAGTAAGATTCAAAGAAAGTTGCAGTAAAATTTGCAGTAAACTGTAGGCTGTTTGCACAAAGACTCGTTGAATTACAGAAAGCATAAAGAGTCAAAAGAGGCATAAACAGTCCTTTTATAATTGGGTGGTGGGAAGATTTAGGGTTTTCAAAATACTGAACGATCAGATTTAAGGGATGGGAACCATCATTTTAAATGAACGATGAGGATGAACTGAGTGTAACAGGTATATCTTATCCATCCGATTTTGAATTGATACTGGGCCCCACATATGTCGTTTCATCTTCCCTTATTGCACGAAATGGCAGTGAGAATTTATAAAATAATATGAAAAATCGCGGCTTTTAAAATATTATTGTCCAGATGTCGTGTAAAGCATTTAATGCAAAAGACGTTTGAATTTAAAAACAGGGCACGTGGACTCAAAGTGGTTTTGAAATAAATAGAATATTAGAATTAAATAGAATATAGAATTAAATATTAATTGGATTTCATAGTATGTGCTGTATCCGTGAAAATACAGCGTTCCCCCTTAAAAGGTACATACGAGATTCAATTTCATACAGCAGTTTTCGGATTACTGCTGTATTCATGGGTCATACTGTATTCCCCCTTAATTATTGCACATGTCAGCTGTAGGATAGTTCATGTCGCTTTGTTCCTACAGTGCTGTATGGAATGTCAAAATGTACATATAATTATCGGTGGAAACTGTATTCGTGGGTCTTACAGCATTCCCCCTCAATTGTTGAGTGAAAGCATTAAAAAATTATAGGGAGTCAGACTGTACCAAACCCAATTCTTGTCGAAGCATACAGAATCTTGCTGTGCTGAGAGGTTTGGTAAAGATGTGGGCTAACTGGATATCTGTATGAACTTTCTCGATCCGAACATCTTTGTTCTCAACGTGACTCCTAATGAAGTGATGCTTCATATTGATGTGCTTTGTGCGCGAGTGCAATATAGGGTTGTGCGTTATTGCAATGACACTCATGCTATCGCACATAATTGGTGTTTCTTTGGCTTCAATTCCATAATCGGCAATTTGTTGTTGCATCGAAGGATGCGCATCAAACAACTACCAGCAGCATAGTATTCTGATTCTGCCGTGGAAAGCGAGTTTGCCAATTGCTTCTTACTGAACCAAGATACAAGTTTAGGTCCAAGAAAGTGACAAGTTCCGCTTGTACTCTTCCTATCTAGCTTGCAGCCTCCGAGATCCGAGTCACTGTAGCTAACTAAATCGAATCCGCCTTCTTTAGGATACCACAGTCCTACATCGACTGTTCCTTTGACGTATTTCAGGATTCGTTTGGCTGTTGTGAAGTGTGATTCTTTAGGTGCTACTTGATATCGCGCACACACTCCTACAGAAAACTAGATATCGGGCCTGCTAGACGTTAGGTACATGAGTGAGCTAATAAGCTTTCTGTAGAGTGATTGATCAACCGGCTTTCTAGTTTCGTCAGCACTAATTTGCACGGAAGTGCTCATGGGGGTTGACGATGATTTGGAAGTGTTCATTACAAACTTGTTGAGAAGCTCCTTGCTGTATTTTTCTTGGTTGATGAATATCCATGTAGGCAACTGCTTTAGCTGCAATCCTAGGAAATAACTAAGTTCTCCCATCATACTCATTTCAAATTTACTTTGCATGAGATGAGAGAACCTTTGACATAAATCAAGGTTAGTTGAACCAAATATTATATCATCTACATATATTTGAACCATCAGAAGGTCATCACCTTCCTGTATTTCAAATAAGGTCTTGTCCACAGCACCTTTTTCGAATCTATTATCGGTTAGATATAGGGACAGGGTCTCATACCATGCTCTAGGTACTTGCTTAAGTCCATACATCGCTTTCCTTAGCCTGTATACGAGGTCTCCGCCTTCTGTATTGACAAACCCTGGTGGTTGTTCAACATAGACTTCTCGGCTAGGTCTCTATTTAGGAATGCACTCTTGACGTCTATTTGGTATACAATAAAGCTCTTATGGGCGGCAAAGGCTAAAAATATCCTGATGGCTTCTAGTCTGGCTACAGGGGCAAATGTTTCATCGTAGTCTATGCCTTCTTCCTGTCTGTAGCCTTGTGCGACTAGAAGGGATTTGTTTCTGATAATGAGTCCATTTCCATTCTTCTTGTTTCTAAATACCCATTTCATTCCAATTACGGATTGATGTGTAGGTCTGGGTACTAGATACCATACATTATTCCTTTTGAATCCATTAAGCTCTTCTTCCATAGATGTAATCCAATGAGAATTGTTTAGAGCTTCTTTGGTGGAAACATGTTCAGATTGAGCTAAGAATACAACAATGGTTCACATGTTGAGTCTTCTAAGCTCGGATTTAGATTTCCATACAGGAAATGGAGATTTCTCAGATTCAGGTTCTTCTTGCGCACATAGTACATTTCCTTGTGTACTCTGTATTCTCCTACGGGTAGATACTCCAGCATCAATATTTCCTATGATCAACTCCTGTGGGTGATCTTTCAACCATCTCCTGTCGGGTTCTAATTCGGCATCCCGTGCTGTATTTTGAGTTGCTGTAGTTTCGGCTTCAGCTTGTACAACATCAGCGTCATCTACTTCAGTTCTTACAACCACGAGGTTGATTTCTAAGTTAACAACAGGCTCTATAGGAGTTGTAGGGTTATCAATGGTGAGTTGTTGGACATTCTGAGTAAGTTCTTCTATTCCTGTAGGATCATGATGAGGTTTGTCGAACACTACATGTACTAATTCCTCACTTGTTAGCTTCCTTTTATTAAAGATCTTGTAAGCTTTGCTAACAGAGGAATATCCTACAAATATCCCTTCATCCGATTTCTCATCGAAGGTTCTAAGTTGATCTTTCCCGTTGTTCAAAACATAACATCTGTATCCAAAAATGTGAAAGTACGAAACTAATGGAGTTTTGTTGTTCCATACCTTGTATGTTGTTTTGTTGTGGTGTTTGTTGATGATACAATAGTTTTGTGTATAGCATGCTGTATTGGTGGCTTCGCCCCATAAACGCTGTGGCAACTTACTTGCGGCAATCATGGTCCTTGTTGCTTCTTTTTGTAACACCCCCAAATCCGCTCAGGGATATTACACGCCGTAGACCCTCTCCTCGAGGATCTACCAGGCTGATAACTAAAATCAAACATCTAAACCTCGCCTTTAAGGCTAAAATGACTCAGTAGACCGATTTGGTCTTTCAACAAATACATACAACTCAAATACAACTCATGCCCACGCAGGGGTCAAAATACAACCACACCCGTACAACGGGAAAATATACTGCAGCGGAAAAGAAAAATACAACTAGACCAATACGACAGCAACGGATCCTTGTGTGATTAGTATCGTTCATCTTTCATCATCCTTCGTGCCGACCCTGTGCTATGCTCCAAAACCTGAATGCAAAAATAGACATCCACCCCCCGAATACTCGGGGGTTAGCAAAACTCCACTGTTTTGCTAGTGCAAGTACAAGTGCAAAAATACGAGCCATACAATACAAGTTCCAAGAACAATAAAAATCAGGAATCCTCAAAGGTTCAAACGTAAGGAAAAGTACTTCCCGAGGCAAGAGTTTGGGTAAACATTTCCAAAACTGAAAGATCGCAAATAAGGGAAACAATTTACAAACAGTTTAAAATGCCATCGATAGTTTTAATAGAAAACAATTTAGGATTATAAAATCCTTCTATTTCCAAAAATCAATAGGGTCACAACCCAAATATTTTGTTTTCGCAAATAGGAAACCACCAACAATTTACAGGGTCAAAGCCCAACATCACGTGTCCTCAACGGACGAAAAATCAACGAAACATAATCACGCACGCGCATCGCCTAGGACCGGGACGATACCACCGACATCCCACCCGAGGCCTCGAAGGACCCTCCCGAGCTGGCTAGCGAAACAAATCACACACATCTCACGGTAGGATCAATCGCTTGTTGCATCCTAGCCACATGATCACATGCCATGTGCCACCGTAGATTATCTCAGGCTCTCACGGTTGGATCAATCACTTGTTGCATCCTGGCCACATGATCACATGCCATGTGCCACCGTAGACCTTCAACCATATCCACACATTCACACAAATAACATATCACATCAAGGATATTCAAACAATTCGCCCAGAGGCATCAAACACTTAGCAAAACACCACGTCAATCCACAATGCACCAAAATGAAATAATATACGTCCACACACAATACCAAGTGCAACATGAACACCAAGCATATACATAGAATTCACATAGTTATTCACGAACCACACCAATCACAAAACACACACGGTTTTGAAAGAGGCCTTTAACGAGGCTAACCAAATCTTTTGAAAACTCATTTCAAACAAACAAACAAACCAAGACGATCACCAATCATCATATCCGCGAAACAAGAAAAGTATGGACAAGGTACTTGCCTCGAATAAGAGCAATGCGGAGAATCGACCAAAGTAGGTTGACACGAACCGATTACGAACCCGCCGACTCCACCGATCGCCAACTCACGTCATAAACTACGAAGGACAATAATAACAATGAAATGAATTCCATAACACGACCCAAAGCCGTTGAATTCAAAGAACGAATGACGAAAGTTCAAGGATTTCCCCAAAGCGGCCAAGAACACGATTCGTTCCGTCAAAACCCAAAAGCGGAATTCCAAGTTGAATTATGGATATACAATCCATAGAATATGTTTAACAACATCATTTAACCATAATCGATCCATCGAAAGCGGATGAAAAAGCGAGATCGGGGACAAATCCCCAAAAAGTCAACTCGAAGGAAATCAAGAAATATACTTGATTCGACGAAGAACAATGGATTAAATGATGTTAAACACAAGAATACTACCAAGATTAATCATACCCATCATGAATTAATCAACAACACGGAGCGAATCGGACGAAATTGCAAAAATCCCCAAATTCACGAAATTAGGGTTCTAAGGAAGATTACCTTGATTATTTGGATCAAAGGATGATAACGGACGATTGATTGATGTTATGGACTCGAACTTCATGGTTTTGTTGTTAAACAACATGGCTTCGTCGCCCATGAATCGCCATTCGCGGACGGAGAAGGAAGGAAATGAAAAGCGAAGTGAAATGTGACTGCTCACCATATTTATATGGCGGACTAGCGTGCGCTAGCCTTCCCGGACTAGCGTGCGCTATCGGCCAGATCGGCCGAGCACCCTCGGTCGGGGCCCACACGACCCGGCATCACCGACCAACCTGCCGACCAAACACGCCGACCGACTCCGCTAGCGTGCGCTACGGCCGGAAGCTTCTGCCTTGGCTTAGCCGGTAGCCATCCGGTGAATCGCTGCCGGCCAGTAACGTCGCTAGCCGGCCGGCGGCGTGCGCTACGCTGTCGACTAGCGCGCGCTACGCTCGGCGTAGCGTGCGCTACTGCGATCTGGCCGAGTCGAACCTCGAAACCCCGCTGCCCGGGCGATAAGCGTCGCTAGGCCACCGGCGGCGTCGCTACACTGCCGGTTAGCGCGCGGCCTTCCGGCCGTGGCGTGCGCTACGCGGTTCTGCGCACCCGTCCGGCCGGTGCCGCAATCGTCCGGCGATCCGCCACCGTCGGCCCGATCCGCCACGCCCGAGGGCTCGGCGACCGATTTAAGCGCCGCGGGCGAACACGGCGAAAAGTTCGCGGACAACATAAGCGACTCGAAATGAAAGCGTAATACCATAATTAGTCATACGCGACCAAGAAGCGGACGAGACAACAATTACAGATACGGATACGTAACTTTCAAGAAATTACAAAATGGCCCAAACCGCCGGAATTCACGATCGTGATCGAATAACCAAACTGAAGTTCACAACACGTCTAACAAAGTTAAACGGACTTACGGGAAACTCGAAGCGGCCATTTGAGCGAGATTCGCAAGAACCGAACTCGAGTGCGGAAAAGTCGTTAAAAGCACGGAACTCAACAAAGCGACTCGAAGCGAACTCGGATGTCAAAAGTGTAGAATTAATCATTCTCGGAATGGCGAAGCGGTCATGAGCGAGTCGTCACAACGGACTTCGGCCGAAAAAAGAAATTCTGAAAATCGAAAATTGCGGATATTACATTCTACCCTCCTTAAAAGAAGTTTCGTCCGAAACTTAAAACAAGTAGGGGAAGAAATATTCCGCCAGAAAACTCAACGAGATACGCAAGAAACGCGTAACTAACGCCCAACGGCGAAATGTTACAAACAACGCAACGGAATATACGTCGTGAAAACACGCTCCACGACCAACACAACGTCGCGGTAGAGACATAATAACACCAACAAGTGACGGCGTCATCAAACAGATAATACAATCAAGTCAATTATCCAAACAATCACAAAACACAAAGTACTTGTTACAAGAAAACACGCACGATCGAGAAAACAGAGAATAAACACAAAACGATCCACAAGGGCAATCATAAATAATTCGGACTACGCGAAATCCTCAAAACCACCTAGGCATCTCCGTGTCCTTTCGAGCAGAGACGCAACCTCGATCCCCAAACCTCTCGGCTACCGTCTCGCAATGTACGGATCGGTGACCCACACAGCCACACTCGAAGCGGTGACTAACGGTGAGCGACAATTCTTCGCAGTATGGCCCGCTCGACTACGGTTATAACATATCTTGAAGTGCTCACATTACTCACTACAGGTACTACTCCTCGATCACGCGATCTAGGAAACATTTTGGGATGACGAGACGAAGTCCCAACCTCAAGGGGCCCACTCCCATGATTTCTGAAAAGTTCCCAACGGTTTTGTTTCTTGAGTCGGACATACTCTCGGTCGATAATCTGGATAGCTCATAGGCTAACGCCCTATTTTGATAATCTCTCAAGGAAGTACAAGCGAGACTGCCATGTCTTGGCGAATCTCGGCTTCATCCGCCTACTAAAATGACAAATCTTGTCCTCCTCTGTCCTTACTTGATTTTGCACATAGCCGAGCTGTTTGCTAAAATCAATAATAGCTTGAGACAATGGTACATCCTGCGGTTTCGCGAAAAGAATTCATTAATCCTCGATTTCTGATCGGTTCGGACAAAACTCATCTCTCATAAATTTGGAACTCGCCCACGTGACAACGCGATCTCGAGGCTTAGTAGCCTCCCACCAGCTAGCGGCATCTTTGTCGAAAAGATACTGAGCTACCGGAACCTTACGTTCTTCTGGACAATCAACTATCTCGAAAATCTTTTCCAACTGGAAAAGCCAACCATCCCAGCCTAAAGCATCTGCAGCACCAGCGAAACGAGGGGGATTCATACGAACCACTTCTCGAAGCCACTGATTTGCACCAGTGTGCTGGGTCACATCTGTAACACGCTGAACTGCCTGAGTCAACTGAGTCATCTGAGTGGCTACCTGCTGTAAAATAGTAGCAACACCAATACCAATACTATCACCGGAAGCATGCTCTCGACCACGCGTCCGATCACCACGACCACGACCTCGGCCCCTCGGCATACTGAATAAGTAACCACTCAGCACAACAGAAAATCATAACACATAACACATACAACGATTACCATCGTAAGGCAACACACACATGAATATCACAATAACGACGGCATCGTCCGGCGACATCAACGACTCGAATGATGACCAGTGCACAATTACAAAACATCAAGGAACAACCACGTATGTACACAATCATACAAACTCCAGTTCCAATAGCTCGCACAAGTGCGATAATACATAATTCATCACAAGGCGACAACATTCAATATCAACATCTTACACACCTTCTCCGACCACAAGCGAAATGATGGGTTTTAAAACGAAAACCACCTTTTGAAAATAGTTTGGAAACACCAGTTGATCTTGAGTATCATTTTACAAAAAGTTAAACAAACATCATTTTCGAGACTCAAATTCATCTTGCGTTTGAACTAAAATGAGGACACCTTTCTTTTAGTGAAAAACTTTCAGAATATCCGACCCTCGGGTCTAAGTATAAATGTTTCTAAACATCGAAAATATCTCAAAACATTTTGGTCCTCGAGGTAGAAAAATTTTGAAACAGATAGTTGCGCTAGTAGGCGCCTTGAAAATATAATCCATTTAAAGTACGTCTCGAATTTTATTTTCTAAGATACTCAAGGTTTTCAAAGATAATTCAATGGGTGCAATGCCCAAAAATTTGAGTAAATACACGGAACATTATAGCGCCGTGGGTCCCGCACCGGAACCCACCAGGCTAAAAACCAATTACAAAAATGCCCAAAAAGGTCGATGACGGTAGTACTTATCAAAACTCACAAAATCATTTGAAAACACCCAACTACCGTCAAAACGGTCAAGGCCAACAACTCGGTTAAAGAATCGGTTTTCGAAATAAAATTCAGTCGGTAAAATACCGAAAGCTATTACAAAGGAACTCACGCAGCGGAAAAAAAAAGAAATACAGTCCAACATGCACAATCCAGCAACTACTCCTCACATGAAAGAAATATGAGAGTCAAATAGTCACGTATCAAGAAATCAAAATCCATAAAAGGATTCCGTCACTTAATAAATAATCATAAAAATATAGCTCGTGTCACACGAGGCACAACACAAAGAAGGGAGACTTACGACAGTCGCACGAAGATGATGATTGCCCACGATACTAATCACGACCAACCAACTCGGACGACGCGTCGCGACACGACCGATCTGATAAAATCCGACGAGACAAAAACTCAATAGACACCACTGACCCGACAGCCTAGGTTTCCACAACCTAAGCTCCGATACCATTCTGTAACACCCCCAAATCCGCTCAGGGATATTACACGCCGTAGACCCTCTCCTCGAGGATCTACCAGGCTGATAACTAAAATCAAACATCTAAACCTCGCCTTTAAGGCTAAAATGACTCGATAGACCGATTTGGTCTTTCAACAAATACATACAACTCAAATACAACTCATGCCCACGCAGTCAAAATACAACCACACCCGTACAACGGGAAAATATCTGCGGCGGAAAAGAAAAATACAACTAGACCAATACGACGGAATGGATCCTCGTGTGATTAGTATCGTTCATCTTTCATCATCCTTCGTGCCGACCACGTGCTATGCTCCAAAACACGAATGCAAAAATAGACATCCACCCCGAATACTGGGGTTAGCAAAACTCCTTTGTTTTGCTAGTGCAAGTACAAGTGCAAAAATACGAGCCATACAATACAAGTTCCAAGAACAATAAAAATCGGGAATCCTCAAAGGTTCAAACGTAAGGAAAAGTACTTCCCGAGGCAAGAGTTTGGGTAAACATTTCCAAAGCGAAAGATCGCAAATAAGGGAAACAATTTACAAACAGTTTAAAATGCCATCGAGAGTTTTAATAGAAAACAATTTAGGATTATAAAATCCTTCTCTTTCCAAAAATCAATAGGGTCACAACCCAAATGTTTTGTTTTCGCAAATAGGAAACCACCAACAATTTACAGGGTCAAAGCCTAACATCACGTGTCCTCAACGGACGAAAAATCAACGAAACATAATCACGCACGCGCATCGCCTAGGACCGGGACGATACCACCGACATCCCACCCGAGGCCTCGAAGGACCCTCCCGAGCTGGCTAGCGAAACAAATCACACACATCTCACGGTTGGATCAATCGCTTGTTGCATCCTGGCCACATGATCACATGTCATGTGCCACCGTAGATTATCTCAGGCTCTCACGGTTGGATCAATCACTTGTTGCATCCTGGCCACATGATCACATGCCATGTGCCACCGTAGACCTTCAACCATATCCACACATTCACACAAATAACATATCACATCAAGGATATTCAAACAATTCGCCCAGAGGCATAAAACACTTAGCAAAACACCACGTCAATCCACAACGCACCGAAATGAAATAATATACGTCCACACACAATACCAAGTGCAACATGAACACCAAGCATATACATAGAATTCACATAGTTATTCACGAACCACACCAATCACAAAACACACACGGTTTTGAAAGAGGCCTTTAACGAGGCTAACCAAATCTTTTGAAAACTCATTTCAAACAAACAAAAAAACCAAGACGATCACCAATCATCATATCCGCGAAACAAGAAAAGTATGGACAAGGTACTTGCCTCGAATAAGAGCAATGCGGAGAATCGACCAAAGTAGGTTGACACGAACCGATTACGAACCCGCCGACTCCACCGATCGCCAACTCACATCATAAACTACGAAGGACAATAATAACAATGAAATGAATTCCATAACACGACCCAAAGCCGTTGAATTCAAAGAACGAATGACGAAAGTTCAAGGATTTCCCCCAAAACGGCCAAGAACACGATTCGTTCCGTCAAAACCCAAAAACGGAATTCCAAGTTGAATAATGGATATACAATCCATAGAATATGTTTAACAACATCATTTAACCATAATCGATCCATCGAAAACGGATGAAAAACGAGATCGGGGACAAATCCCCCAAAAAGTCAACTCGAAGGAAATCAAGAAATATACTTCGATTCGACGAAGAACAATGGATTAAATGATGTTAAACACAAGAATACTACCAAGATTAATCATACCCATCATGAATTAATCAACAACACGGAACGAATCGGAAGAAATTGCAAAAATCCCCAAATTCACGAAATTAGGGTTCTACTGAAGATTTCCTTGATTATTTGGATCAAAGGATGATAACGGACGATTGATTGATGTTATGGACTCGAACTTCATGGTTTTGTTGTTAAACAACATGGCTTCGTCGCCCATGAATCGCCATTCGCGGACGGAGAAGGAAGGAAATGAAAAGCGAAGTGAAATGTATTTGCTCAGACATATTTATATCGCCAGACTAGCGTGCGCTAGCCTTCCCGGACTAGCGTGCGCTATCGGCTGTATCGGCCGAGCACCCTCGGCCGAGGCCCACACGACCCGGCATCACCGACCAACCTGCCGACCAAACTGCCGACCCGACTCGCATAGCGTGCTACGGCCGGAAGCTTCTTGGCGCCAGCCGGCATCCAGTAGCCACTGGATGAACCGACCGGCAGTAACGTACGCTAAGCCGTGACGGCGTGCGCTACGCTGCCCGACTAGCGCGCGCTACGCTCGGCGTAGCGTGCGCTACTGCCGATCTGGCCGAGTCGAACCTCGAAACCCAGCTGCCCGGGCCGATGGCGTCGCCAGGCCACCGGCGGCGTGCGCTACACACTGCCGGTTAGCGCGCGCGGCCTTCCGGCCGTGGCGTGCGCTCGCGGTTCTGCCGCACCCGTCCGGCGGTGCCGCAATCGTCGGCAGATCCATGCCGTCGGCCCGATCCCGCCACCGCTGAACTCGGCGACCCGATTTCAAAAGCGCAGGCGAACACGGCGAAAAGTTCGCGGACAACATAAGCGACTCGAAATGAAAGCGTAATACCATAATTAGTCATACGCGACCAAGAAAGCGGTCGAGACAACAATTACAGATACGGATACCCGTAACTTTCAAGAAATTACAAAATGGCCCAAACCGCCCGGAAATCACGATACGTGATCGAATAACCAAACTGAAGTTCACAACACGTCTAACAAAGTTAAACGGACTTACGGGAAACTCGAAACAGCAGTTTCGAACGAGATTCGCAAGAACCGAACTCGAGTGCGGAAAAGTCGTTAAAAAGCACGGAACTCAACAAAACGACTCCGAAACGAACTCAGATGTCAAAAAGTGTAGAATTAATCATTCTCAGAATGACGAAACGGTCATGAGCGAGTCGTCACAACGGACTTCGGCCGAAAAAAAAGAAATTTACCGAAAATCGAAAATTGCGGATATTACACTTTTAGCGTCCTGTTCTTTCGCTCGGCAACACCATTTTGTTGAGGTGTACGGGAAGCTAAGTATTCATCCTGTATCCCATTTTCCGAACAGTATTACTCTATAAAGTGGTTAGTGAATTCTGTACCTCTGTCGGAATGAATGGACACGATACTCAACCCTTTCTCATTTTGAAGCTTTCCTAGGTGCTCGGGCAACTTTGATGCGGTTTCCTTCTTCTTGCTTAGGAAGATTGTCCAAGCATACCTGGAATAATCATCAACAATAACGAGACAGTATTTCTTACCTCCCAAACTTACCGGGTCTATAGGACCGTATAGATCCATGTGTAGCATTTAGAAAACTCTGTGAGTGGAAAGGTAGGATTTGCTCTTCAGGGTGGTCTTGATTTGCTTGCGTTTCTGACAGGGTCCACATACGCTGTCTTTTTGGAATGACACATTTGGCAATCCTCTAACCATTCCCTGTCTAGAGAGCTTGTTGATTGTCTTAAAGTTGACGTGTGACATCCTTTTGTGCCATAGCCAGCTTAAATTTACAGTGCCTTTGGCAACAAAACAAGGAATTGTGGAGCTCGTAGGCATCCAGTCAGCATTATACATATTATGCTTCCTGTGAGCACAACTTCTTTGGTTAGAATGTTCTTGACTCTACAGTGATCTATATAGAATTTCACCGAGATCTGTTTGTCACAGAACTAGCTAATACTAAGTAGATTGTACTGTAAGCCTTCAACATAAGCTACATCAGTGACTTTGAATTTTCCTACAAGCAGGGTTCCTTTCCCTCTTGTTCTTCCTTTAGATTTATCACCGAAGCGCATTTTTGGACCGTGACCTTCTACATAATCTGACAGCTTGCTTTTGTCTCCTGTCATATGCCGAGAACATCCGCTGTCGGAGTACCAGATGTCCTTCTCAAAGATGTCCTGTATGCAAATAAATTAAGTAGATTTAGGTCCCCTTTGATTGTTGGGTCCATGGATGTTAGTGCCTTTAGGTACCCAGATTTTCCTGACAGCAATAGGTTTACTGTAGGATGCTTTAGGTCCGTAGTTGCGACATCTACGTGGGGCAGGTACGTAGTCGCTGTAACCATGATAATTATTATGCATGAAAAATTCAGGGTTATTATTATTAATCCAGTACGAATGCCGTCTTGGAGGTGGAGCCATTTTATTCGGCCTTACAGCTTGCCTTCTGGGTCTTCAGTTGGATTCCCAAAGTTGTTGCTGATACTGTGCGGATACCTACTTTCACGAGGGATAACGAGGCTCCTGTATCCAATACCTAGGCGTGCTGTACTGAAAGTACTGCCGTGTGGGCATTTGATATTTGGATACAACCTTCTTTCTGAATAGCTATTGGCGCTGTTGATATGCTCGGGGAGCATGCTGTTGGGTACACCTTATAGGTCTGAATGGCTGAGGATTCCGCTGTCTGGAATATGACTGTGGTGGGCGGAATGACAGCTTTTGCTGTTCGCTGTGCAACAGGTTCCTTCACAAGACTCGGAATTTCTTCCGATACAGGAATGGGTTCCACACCCCTGACGAACACAGTACTAGTTTTCCCTTTATTAGAAAATGAGCCGTATCCTAAGCCACTTTTATCATGAGCATGTTTCCCAGTGCTTAGAATTTCTTCCATTCTTTTAGATGATTTCTCAAAGGATTTCAGAATGGTCTCAAGTTCTCCTTCTCGTTTTTCGAGAGTTTTTACTTTGGTTTGAAGCAGAAAAAAATCATTTGTCTTGCTTTCACTGTGAGATTTAGCCTCACTTAGTTCATGAGTAAGTTTATGATTGCTCTCCATGAGTTTTTCGTGATCGACTTTGCTATTTTCACAATCAATAGACATATTTTCGTAATTTACTTTCAGCAAGTCGTTTTTTTCCCTCAGCTCTAAGTTAGAAAGTTAGAGCTGCGTATTTTCATTTTTCAATGTCTCATGGGCCTTTTGAATGTTCTTAAGCTCACTCATCATGTTTTTAAAGGTATAAGATGCATTGGTAGGAGTAATTGAGGTTGATCTTACCTCATCATCGCTATCTTCATTTTCCGGTATGTCTTTGGCCATAAAGCACATATAGGCTGTATCTTCGAATTCATCATCTGACGAGTCACTGTCAGTGACTACCTGAAGATATTCTTCAGACTTTGTTGACGCGGGGGAGGCTTCTGATTCACCAATCAGGACCTTGAGCTTGTTTTTCCAAGCACATCTTCTTTCATCTTTTTCTTGTTGCTCGGCTTCCGGCAACCTTTGAACTTTGGAAGGAGGACAATTATTTTCATAATGTCCTAGTTTCCTACAATTATAACACAGGTTAGCGTCACCAGAGGAAGTTTCGTTACTTACCTTGTGAACAGGCTTGGGCCTGTATGGAGTCTTTCCCGACTGCTTGATGAACTTCTTGAACTTATGCATGAGGAGCGCCATTTCATCTTGTGACAGGATGTCGTCGTCGCTGTCAGCATTCTTTTGGGTAGACTTTGATGAGCTGGGCATGCTATGCCGTCGGTTCGATACAGCATCTAATGTTGTAGTCCTCGCGGGAGATTCTTCAGCTTTTTATCTTCTGTCAATATCATACTCAAATGCTTTGAGGTCAGAAAAGAGATCAAAAGTAGATATTTCATTAAGATTGCATGACATACGCATAGCTGTGGTCTTAATGTCCCATCGGGCAGGGAGAGATCTGAAAATTTTTAGGTTCTTCTCCTTTTGGGTATAAATCTTGCCCAACGCTTCAAGTTTACCAACAATGCCAGTGAATCTGAGTTCAAGTTCTTCAAATGTTTCAGTTGGTTTCAATTCAAAGGATTCCAATTGTTGAGTCAATTTTGAAATTTTATTTTCTTTTGAGAGCTCAGTTCCCTCACAAATTAACTTGAGTTTATCCCAGATATCTTTGGCTGATTTACAGCTCATTACCTTTGAGAACGTGCCTTTGTCAAGAGTGACAAATAACGCGTTCTTAGCAACATTGTCGAGGTTGGCGCGCTTTCGATCATCAGAAGTCCATTGTTCACGCTCTTTCTCGAGCATCTCGGCATGAGCTTGGCCTTCAATTCTTGGGGCCGGATTTACCTTCATGATCTTTATGGGGCCATCCTGTATACAAAAATCATCTCTTCGTGCATTGCTGCAAGATGAGCCTCCATCCTAATTCTCTAGTCGTCAAACTCGTTAATAGAAAACATGGGGACTTTATTAATCATTGATGTATCCATATGAGAATATAGGAAAGAAAAAGACTGTTTGACAAAAATAAGTAATTTTGGATCTGATTCGGTCAAAAATACGACCGATTCTTTTTAGAATCAACTTGATCCGATACCACTTGTTGGCCACTAAGTATACAGAATACAGCTTGGAAAGTGTTTAAGCAACAAGCTGTACGATTTTCAAGTTAGAGTGCGTAGCGGAAGTCTTGTAATAGTAAGTTGCTGTAAATACAGCAACTAGGTATGAAGTGTATATTTAAAATAATCACAGTTATTAAAACAGTAAATGCAAAAGGTAAATAACACAAGAATTAAAGTTGTTCGAGGTAAACCCCTCTACATCCACTGGTCCTCCACACAAGAATAAAAAGTTTATTATAAATACTGCGTACACAACTACGTATTTATAATCAAACCTATCAATGTATCGTTCACACAGATTGATACAAAGATCGTAGATTTCAACCGTTCATACAGATTGGTTAAGGCTAACACTTGACTGGCTTCTTCACACACAGTTCCGAAGCTTCATCTATACAATGCAGATCCGTCACACACAGTTCAGGAAAAGCAAGGCTTTCTCAGTCCACACAGGGCTGATGGTTTTTTTCAATGTAAGAACGTTGTTTGAACAACAACTTGACTTTCTTGAGCTTTAGGCTGATGATGTGTTGTTCAAGAGAGAGTACTTATATATTTCTTCTCTTAGGATAGACTGAATGCCTGAAGAAATATTACTGCTCTTGATATACTGTTCGTTAGAGGATCTCGATGAAACTCAGTATATCTCAGTTTGAATACTTGTGAAAGCTCGAGTATAGTTCTTCGTTCGTAAAATGTTCAAGTTTCTCTTGGTATATATTCGTATGCTGATCTTCAATCTTCGGGATATATATAGCTTTTGGAATAGATCCGTTGAGAAAGATCCATTGAGCAAAAGTCCGTTCCAACGGGATTATTTATTTGAATAAAGCACGATCCGGTTTTTGCTCCTTGTTTGAAGATCTCTATCGACTTAGTATTTAAATACTTTATCATTCCAGTATTTAAATACTTCTTTTCAAACGGAACTTGACTTTAGCAAATAAGGCAGATTCCGATCCAACGGTTTTAAGTCCTGTTTGGATAAGTATTGGAGATCTCAATATTTACAGCCTGGATGCTGTATCCAACATATTGTTGTAGGCTATGTGCTGTAGGCTATCTTAGACTGATACTGTATGGAAGGATGCTGTATGATCATTTCGGGACAGCTTCCATACTTAGCGTCATATTAGACAGACGAGTCTCTTTGCTGTATGATGGCATTGTGAGAAGACTTCGATACATAATTGATTATTTCAACAACTTCGATCGTCTTCCGAGACAAATGCTTTGCTGTATGTTGGCACTTTATCAAAACTTCGATACAGGATTGTTTTATCCCAACAGTATATTACTGGCATTATTGATTTGGTAAATAAATAAAAATAATGTCCGTTCTTTTTGAGTAGAAATATTCCACTCCTTATGAGATAAGGAGTCTTGCACTAGAAGTGTTTAGACTCAAATTGCTTAACTTATCTGCACGTCGATAAAAGTTAATTGGGCATTAAGTTTTAATGAAGACTTGTATATCATATGCTTGGACATATGCATATCTTCAGGAGTAGTGGGAGCATTTGGTATAGGTATACAAATTGGATTAGTATACTCGGATACAATTCATCTGGATTCGGCCACATGGATTTCACTTTAGGATAGTCAATGACGGAATCGTAAGGTTATGATAGGTATGCGCGAACCCTTGACTTGAGGGTTCAGTAGAAGATGTGCTTGTTTCATTAAGTTAGCCATTAGAGTAGTTCGATCCCATCACCTGTCGGTAGGGATCAATCTCGAAGTGCAACTTAATGGGCAAGCAACACTCTTTATTGAATACCAAGAAAGGATTCTTTTCCCTGCAAGTGAACAGGATAATGTCGTATGCGGTTAGTGGCAAATGAGATCAAAAGTCTTTGGTCAAAGTAATTGAGCTAGTTGTATTTGATACACAAGAGTTATATGATCTTGATTTGCACTAACGCATGCATAGAGTCAAGTATAGATAGGGTTGACTTAACCGTGACCCTAAAGCTTGATCGGGACATATGATTAGACCCGGCAATTTAGCACACGACACGAAAATACGATACGAAAACGACACGAAAATTTAGTGTTTGGGTTTGCATTTTGAGTACACGACACAAAAATACACGAACACGAAAGTACACGACCGAGACTTAGTGTCGGGTTTGTGTTTACCCTTTGGGTACACGACACGACACGAGGTACACGAAATAAATAAATAAATAAATATAATATTTTATATTTAATTTAATAAAAATATATATTTTATGAATTCTGTTTATACTAAACTTTAAAATTTGAAAATATAATGTGAACTTTCATAAATTTCGTATAAACATTCGTGTTTTCGTTGCCATTCGTTTCATTTCGTCTACTAAAACCTATAAAAGTAATATTGTAATATTAAAATTATTATTTTTATAATATTTTAATATTTATTTTATATTATGTGCCTGACACGAAAACACGACACGAAACGGCACGAATTAGCGCGGTATACGACACGACATGACACGAATTCATTTAGTGTCGTGTATCATTTTGAACTTTTGATACACGAAACACGAAAATACACGACACGAAAATACACGACAGGAACGAATTGCAAGATCTACATATGATTGAAGGGTTTATACGTACACGGTATTCATAACAGGTTTTTGGAATGATTCCCATCATTCGTTCTAAGTTGGGTTGCGGTGTGAGCCACGAACTGGCTAAGTGTTCCTCACACTCTTTGGATCCTCCAATTGCTGACTGAGACGAACCTACAGAGTCGCGCATACACGATTAATGATGAATTAAATTATGCATATTCTCTCATAATAAATATTGGACTGTGGATGTCTAATTTAATTTAATTTATTGGATAAATTAAATTGGTCAGATGAATTAAATAATTACTGGGTAATTAATTTAATTCAAATATAATTATTTCTTGAATAAATTAATTATATTGTATTTAATATAATTAATTAATTAGGTTAATTAATTAATTTAAATACAACGTGACGGACCAAAATTTATCTATCGAACTGGATACACGTGTCTAAAACACGAACTAAATGGTTGGACCATTTATGACTCAACTTGACCGCCCCCTCCTCTGACACCATCAGAAAGTCTCCACCTTAATAGGCGGAAGACTAAGACTTTTTAAAAGTAAGACCTTGCCATGAGATACCTTTACTTATTAGATAATAAAAGTAAAAGAAAAATATTAACTATTATGATTAGAAATAAAAATTATAAAGATTACAAGCATCATTATGCCATAAGATTCACTACTTTTTTTTTTCAATAGAATCTAGCTATAGGAACATGAAGCCTAATGTCATCTTCGGAAGATCAAGGTCTTGGAAGCTGAAGTGGCCTACCTCTCTGGGCTGTTTGCTACGCCATCATCGTCTGAGTAAATCTGGTTTGAGGTTTTTGGGGGAGCTGGGTCATGAAATGCTTGAAAAAACAAGGGCAGTGTAGAATAATGAACAGGGTTTCTTTCGATTTCTTTTAAAATTTAAATCGTTATTGTTCTTTCTAATCACCTGTTTAACAGGTTTTTAATTTTATATTTAAATTGTGAGTACTATTTAGATTTAAATCATAATTATTAAATTATTTATTATTTAAAATATTGTTAGATTCGTTTCAATATATATTTTCAAATACTATCTTTTAATAAATATATCAAAAGTCAAAACTTGCTATGCTTACCACTGAAAAGTCATAATGCTCGTAATATTAATATAGTTTTAGTTTTACATGAAATCATATTTTAAAAATAATAAATAAAAAATAAATTTAAATCCAAAACTGCATGTTTAATTGCATCAAGTTCTTATGTATAACAAGTCAACATTGGCTACTCTTAAGTATCGAGTCGTATACTCTAATAAACTGCATGATCTATACGGATTGCATTTGTATATAATAAAATAATGTTTTTGTAATAAAAATATTAGGTGGAACAAAAATATATTAGAAATATTAGTAGGTAATAAACTGACTTATTTACTAATATAAAATAAAGAATTAGATTTTATTAAGATTTATTAAGGATGTTAATAGATAAAACTGGACAACCATTTTTCACAAACATAAAATAAAAAAAAAGTAAAAAATATTTTTAACCAAACTATTAGGTAAAAATGAGATATATTCTAAGTGTTATTATGTAAAATATTTTTTAATTTTATTTAGAACAGTTTCACTTTTTTTTGCCTCAAAATAGACTTATTTCTTATATATTCATAATTATACCTATTTATGGTAGCGCACGCTAACTAGTAGTTCGAGGGAGTCCAGTGGCTACTGGACTGGGTCTGGAGGATTCGTTAGCGCACGCTAATTCTTGATGGTTAGCGCACGATAACTGTGCATTTTTGGCAGAACGATTGTTCTGACGTCTCGATAGCGCACGCTAATCAGGTAAGATTAGCGCACGCTAAGCTGTCCAGTATAAAAACTGGACAACAGTCTTTAATCTTCATTTTCTTCATTTCTTCTTCTTCCTCTGCGGGTTTGAGATGTGGTGACTAGGGTTCACGACCTGGGCTAATTTTCGTTCATTCCAAGGTATTTTAGAGCATCCTAGATGATTATAACATCATCTAATCCATTGTTCTTCGCCAAATCAAGGTATTTTTCTTGAATCCCTAGAGTTGAATTTTTGGAGTTTTATTCTTGATTTCGTCTTCCATCCGGTTTTGGTAAACCGATTGTTGTTTAATGATGTTGTTAAACATATCCTATGGATTGTATATCCATATTTCGGGTTGGAATTCCTTTTTCGTGTTTGACGGGACGAATCGTGTTCTTGGCCGTTTTGGGGGAAACCCTTGAACCTTCGTCGTTTATTACTTGAATTCAGCGGCTTTGGGTCGTACTTTGGAATTCATTTTCGTTGTTATTGTTTTTCGTTCGTAGTTTATTGTCGCGGGTTGCCATTCGGTGGAGTCGGCGGGTTCGTGGTTGGTTCGTGCCAACCTACTTCGGTCGATTCTCCGCGTCGTAGTTTCGAGGCAAGTATTTTACTATACGAATTATGTCTTGTGAATAGGGACATCGTGTTATGGTTGTGATGCATTGGTTTACTTTCGTGAATATGCTTCGTATGAATTGATTATTATGAACGATTGATGGTAGCGATAATACTCTCACTTAGCTCGTGGAATTGTGTTGGTCGTGTTAAACATCTAAGTATGTGCCGAGCGTGTTTTATCATTGTTGAGTTGTCGTGATGATTATGATATTTGTGTCGTGTTGATTCACTTACTTGATTCTACATTTCGGTGTAATGCGGAATGGCTTGACATTTGATGATTATGAGTTGTGTTGTGACGATGTGTGTGTTCCAGGTAAGGTCTGACGAGGCCTCTGTAGTTCGGTACATGATGTGTACGAACAAGATGTGTGATCCAGGTACGGTCTGACGAGGCCTCTGGAGTTCGGTACATGATGTGTACGAACAAGGTGTGTGTTCCAGGTAGGGTCTGACGAGGCCTCTGAAGTTCGGTACATGATGTGTACGAACGATGTTTGTGGTCGGGTAGGGTCCGTTGAGGCCTCCGGAGTTCGGTACATGATGTGTACGAACAACGATCGTATAAGAGTGATTGTTTGGATAACATTTTAAATACGGGTCTCGGACTCATAATGATATCTTATCCAGTGTGTTTTGAAACGAGAATCGGGCTAAGGCCCTAATGTTTACGAAAAGGTTTTGTAAATTGGGACTCGAGGTCCAAAAGAATTTCTGTTTTAAAAATCCCCGAGATGATGTGTTCCTTTTCAAATATCTCTTGCTTGAGTTCGAAATTCTAAAACTTCTCGGGAATATTTTGATAATTGATTTCCGCATTAAATTCGTAGTTGCTATTTACTTGTTGCATTTCGTATCGTAATATACTTGCACTAGTAAAACAGTGGAGTTTTACTAACCCCCGAGTAATCGGGGGATGGATGTCTGTTTTGCGTCCAGGTACATGCGGAGTTCGAGGCGATCCACGGGATTGGCACAAGAGGATGACGGCTGCGATACTAATCAAGAGTCGAGAGTTGGTAGAGTTTGGTTGTATTGTTAGAGTTGATTTGGTCTTCATTTGTATTGTGTTTCGACCCCTGTGTGGGTAATGTTGTTTTAGTCAGTTCTGTTGATGGAGTTGTGTGACCTCATCGGTCTGTGTATTCATGTGTAAGTGACCTTAACGGTCTGTATTATTATATTATTTGACCCTGGCCGGGCAAGCATTTGGTTGTTTATGGATGTTTAGCCTGGTAGATCCTTGTGGAAAGGGTCTACGACGTGTAATATTCCCATACGGTTTGGGGGTGTTACAGAACCACTTTAAATATCGTGTTATTTACCTTTTGCAACGGGTTGTTTTCATTACTGTGATTATTTTTAAGTATACACTGCATACCCTGTACGCACCAAGCTAACCAGAGAAAACCTAGTTGCTATATCTTACTTTAACAGACTTTCGCTACGCACTCTTATCTGAAAAACGTACAGCTTGTTGTACTAATATTTTTCCAAGCTGTATTTTGTATACTTAGTGGCAAACACACCTCTAGAATCTTTGTGAGGGGACTATTCATGATTTGGGCCCATTGACTTTGTCTTA
Source organism: Orobanche coerulescens (assembly GCA_033398695.1). NCBI lineage: Eukaryota > Viridiplantae > Streptophyta > Magnoliopsida > Lamiales > Orobanchaceae > Orobanche > Orobanche coerulescens. Next base: position 39,951,002 of record CM065811.1, read on the forward strand.
TGATACTTGCCTCGGTTCTAGACTTGGACCGACCTTTTTGGGCTTCAGTAATATTTGGGCTTCTTTAGTTGGATTGGGATCTATTTTTTGCCAATACAGTATTGTTTATGGTGCTCAGGTTATGTTGTTGGTTTGGGTATAGATTTATGGAACTAGCATATATGAATCATGATGATGATATGGAGATTGTATGTGTTGGGTAAAACCTAGCAAGTACATTGATTTTGTGTTTTATAGTTCCCTATATTGGAACTCTTGAATTTTTGTGTGTGAGAGTATGTATGTTCACTCCGGGAGGGTCCACGGGACCTCGGAGGGTTCTGTGACAGGTTGGGTCCACGAGCATTGGGGTTAACCACTCCGGGAGGGTCCGACGGGGGCTCAAAGGGATCCGAGCATGGTTGGGTCCATGGTTAATCATGAGGATTTTTACTACTGTGGCATATTTTGAATTTTGCATTTCCGGAAATCATTATCTTGACTTTTGAAACTATTGATGCATGTACTTTAAAGTTGTAAGATGTAAGGGTTCATTTATATTACTTGCACTAGTTATTTCATGTCTAACCCTATTTGAGAGAAATACGTTTCATGTATTTCAGGTACGAAGAATGTGAGTGGGCGAGTACCGGGCAATACGGACGGTGGCGGCCAGGCTGATACTGTGATGAATCATGTTGTTTTCTTCGAGTCATGTCCTTTCAGATTATTTTTGTCATAAATTATTAGTAGGTACTCGAGTACTATAGGGATTGTTTTCTTCTCGTTTTTTATGTTGTACATTGTTGTCTATTGTGGTTTTGAGTATTGTCATTGGAGTTTCATCGGTTGATCCGATTTATTGATTGTGTTCTTGATATTGTTATAAATATTTGAAGTTTTGAAATGGATTGTGTATGAATTTATCCTTGTGGGTCCAAGTAGGGATTCAAGCGCTGTGACATATCATGAATATCTTGGAATGTTACAAGTTGGGCATGACACAATGGAGATGGAATCGTCTCAAAGAATGCCTGACGCAATAAGGAGAGTCCAAACTGGTATATCGTTTAATGACTCTGTAATGGGTACGAGGAACAATGTCTATGAGCAAAAAACGGAAGGATACTATTCTGCGGAGGAAACGAAAGACGACGGCGAGGAGGATACTGAGTGTCCTACTATCTGAATCCCAAGTGACGAGAAGGTGCGTGCTCGCCGAGCCTGGCGCCAATCGATTATATTCCGGACCTTAGACAAAGCATTCTCATATATTTTCCTGGTGCAACGTGTTCAACAGCTCTGGGCGAAGAAGGGTGCTGTGGAGGTATGGGATATCGGTTATGGCCATTATGTGGCCTATAATGCACGGATTCTTCAAAATTGGGCAGTATGCAGTATCGGATACTGCATGGGTGCGGGTGCGGGTGCGATTCGCGTGGGATTCGCACGGGATTCGCCACGTGGCGAATCCGTGCAATAAAAAAAAAATTCGGACTCGTGTATCACAGCACGGGATACGCGTCTGAGATCTGGCGTATCTGTGCGAGATCTGTAGTCAGAATTTTTATGTTTTTTTAGATTTTTTTATAATTTTTAAAAATTAAATAAAATAAATTAAAATACAAAAAAGTAAATCATTTAATAAGTAATTACTTTTACCTTTAGCAGTATTCACGAACAATATTAGAAAGCTCCGCTGCTCAAAGCCATTTTGAATTGTTTTTTGTATGACTTGTTTTATCTATTTGAATTGATTTTATGGTGATATTTGAATTGTTGTTTTTTATATTTAACAAGTGTTATATATAATAAAATATAAAATAAACAGACGTATCCTTGCCGTATCGCACCCTAACATTTTCAAAAAACCGTATCCCCGCACCCGTATCTGCCCGCACCCGCACCCGCCCCCCGCACCTGTGCAACATAGTATGTGGCTCGTTTTGGATCACACGAGGACTATGAAAGAGCACTGTTTTTCAGACCTTTGCTTGTTGGAGATCAGTACATAATATCATAGGAGTGACGCCCACACTATCAGCAGGGTTACTCACCAATCAACTTGATGCATTTGTGGGTCCGACTTTCAAGACTCCCGTTGGAGTGTTTTGATAAAGAAATTCTGGAGTTGATTGGGAACACATTAGGTAATATTGTACGTGTGGACCGCACGACCCTATGAGGCACGCCAGGAAATTACGCTCACATCTGCATCAAAGTTTACATTACTAAGCCCCTTGTCTCTAAATATCGGCTTTGGAGGAGGATTCACCGTGTGGAATACGAAAGTCCTCACGTCATGTGCTTCCACTGCGGAAGATATGTACACGACAAAGAAGACTACCCGGAGATGGAACCTAAGAAGAATGTGGAAGTTTTGTCTCAAGCCTCGGTTACTATCCCAAATCCTATGTTTCAGGCTAAACCGGACCGCCCAGAAATAGAGGAGGAATTTGGGGAATGGATGTTAGCCAAGAAAAATAGATGACGCAAGCCTAGGCAAAATTCTGGTGCTCAAAAGCCACAAGTCAAAGATAGTGGAACTTCATCAGCACCTGGGTCCTGATTTGTGCCTTTTGTAGGGGACGAGGAAGCTCAACCCGAGGTAGTTCAGAGCCATGAGACTCATATACCACAGAAACCGACAAACAAACCCAGGCCACAGGTGGAAATTCGAAAAAATGAACCGACCACCGAAGCCAAACAATTTCAGCCTCAACCGCAGTCGGATAAAATGGTGCATACTCCCACTAAAGATATGGAGCAACACATTTCGCGCTCTCCAATAGGCAGCTCAGCTCCTAAGATGAAACCTCTTGTGAAGTCTAATGCGAAAGAAAAAACTAGTGGACAAAAGAACCCGGGCCCCAAAGATGGCCAAACTTCAACGGAACAAACTATCAAGGTCGTAACAAAAATATAGGAGCGTAAACCACTATACTCGAAGAAAGCAGCGGGGTCAAAGAGCATGCGAAGATCGCTCAACTTTCAGAGGCAGAAGGGGTGCAGAACAACCAAAGCAAGGATGTCTAAATGGAGGATCAGTGGGTATCCTATATGGATACTGACATAGATATGATAACGGACTTCCTATTATCAGTTGTCTATGTCAAAATTATCAGTCCGCATCTATCTTATGTCAATGATTAAAGTCTTCTCTTGGGATTATCGTGGCGCGAGCCATAAAAACTTCTTAGCTGCATTTCGGAACTACGTCAGGAAACATCACCCACCAGTCGTTTTTATTCTTGAACCATGAATCAGCATGCAGAAGGCGGCTTGAGTATCTCAACATATGTGGTTTGATGGAGTACACAGAGTTGATGCAGTTGGCTTTAATGGGCGTATTTCGGTTCTTTGGAAACCTCAAGAATTATAATTGACCTTCCTCTCTTCTTTAGTGTAATACATTCATATAAAGTGTTCACAGCTAGATATGGGTTCGTTCTTTATGACGGCGGTCTATGGCAGCCCCACCATTACCGACCTTCAAAGCTTGGCCGTTCCTACTTGTGACCCATGGTTCCTAGCGGATGACTTCAATTCTATGTTGTTTTCGAGAGATAATCAGGGTGGTATGGAGTTCAGTCGATCGCAGCATCAACCTTTTGTAGATTATTGTCATGACTGCGGACTTCTGGATGCAGGTTTTAAAGGACCAAGTTTCACATGGTCGTGGGGAAATGTCTGTAAGAGGCTTGATTGCGGCTTATACAATACATCTTGGCTAACTAAATTCCCGAAAACTTTGGTCATTCAGCTTCAGAAGATCAAATCGGATCACCAGCCAATTCTAATTCAATCTCATAACGAGGTGGACTTGATGCTCTGAAAACCTTTTCGGTTCCTGGCACCATGGCGCAGCCACCCTGAGTTCCGACCATTTGTTCAGCTGAATGGAACAGTTCGGCGGACTTCAACACCCAACTTAAATAGTTATCGGAGAAACTGAAATGCTGGAATTACCAAGTTTTTGGAAATATATTTCGATGGAAGGAGAAACTAATGGGTGAGCTTACACGAGCTGAAGCTGACAGCGAGGTTAACCCGCAGACATTAGAAGTTGAACACCAAATCCTGCAAAGAGCATGAGAAGCCATACGGCAACCAAAATACCAAATATTTTCACATGGTTACGATGTGGCGCAGAGCTTGCAACCGGATTCGCCAACTCCAAGACTCAATGGGCAATTGGGTCTCGGACTCGACGCTGCTGATCCAGTTGTCAGTGTCTCATTTCTCGTCAATCTTTAAAGTGATTACAACTAGACAATGTTATCCCACCTGTCAGGAATCCTCATTTTGAGCGAGCAGATTACGAACCTAGCGGCAGATTCGGTTCGACGAAGTAGAAGCTGCGGTGTTCTCTATGGATCCCCTTAAAGCCCCAAGTATTGAGGGTTTCCACCCTATTTTTTATCGAAAACTTTGGCAGCTAGTTGGTGGTAACCTGGCAGGTTTTGTCGCGAATGTCTTTCAGAACCCACAATGCATAAAGACTATGAACGAGACCCTTCTCATGCTTATATCGAAAATGAACCGGACTACCACTATCTTACCATTTCTACTGATAAACCTGTGCAACGTATCGTACAAGACGGTCACCAAGTGTATTGCTAGCAGATTAAAAGGGCTCATGCCGAGGTGCACCCGTCGCAGACCATCTTTATTCCAGGTCGCCACATTACCAACAATATCATCATTATGCAAGAAGTTGTACACTCCATGCAAACTCGATGCGCATTTAAAAGCCAAATGTTTCTCAAAATTGATCTCTCAAAAGCATATGGCAAAATCAACTGGGAGTTTGTGCATAAGACGTTGCGGGTGGCAGCATTCCCAGACAATCTCATCTCAGTAATAATGGCTTATTTCGACTTCTCCATTCTGAATCTTCTAGAATGGGGGATGGGGTGCTATTCACTTTTCACACTGGGGCGCGGTCTATGACAGGGTTGTCCGCTTTCGCCATATTTGTTCACCCTATGTGTTGAGCGCTTGAGTCACCTTATACAGGCGGCGGTCCACACTAATTAATGGTAGCCGCTAACTCTCACTGTTGGAGGTATGCCGTTAACTCACATTTTTCACTGACGATCAAGTTCTATTCGGCGACGTGACGATTTTGCAGGCGGAATCTATCATGAATGTTCTCAACTCTTTTTGTGCTGCTCTAAAAGCATGATTCGCCGCCTGGCGTCCAATATTAGTGCGACATTGGGTATCCCAGCCACGCACAACCTTGGCAAATGGGGATGTCGGATATTCATGGCAGGGTTACAAAGAATACATTCCAATACCACCAGGACAAGCTTGACCAGAAGCTGACGGGTTGGAAGGAGGACTCATTGTCTATGGCAGGAAGAGTCACTTTAGCAACATCCATCCTTAATGCGCTATCATCCTACTCGATGCAAACAGTGGTTCTACAAGCTTCAACACGTGAAGCGATTGATCGTCGGATACGAAATTTTGTATGGGGCAATTCGCCTGAACACGGGAAGGTGCATATGCTAAGTTGGGACATAGTGTGGAAGCCAAAATGGCAAAGAGGACTTGGGTTGCGCAGCGCTCGAGAACTAAATCGCGCCTACATGATGAAACTTGCATGGAGTTTGTACAAAAAGCTAGAAGAGTTATGAGCTCGGGTGTTGATGACTAAGTATCTCCGGGACTCAGAAGGAGGGTTGGTACTGAGGGGCACGCAATGGAAGTCAAACTTGTGGCGAGGAATTATGGAGGCATTCCACCTCTCCAACAGTGAGTTCAATGGAGTGTGAGGAATGGGAGATCTATTAGCTTTTGGAATGATGTATGGTTAGACAGTAGCGAGATTCTCCAACCTCATGCCTTACCAGCTGCAGGGACGTAAGTTACAGAGTAGGTGCTGGACCGAATTACTGCGTCGGGGGCTTTGAATTTTGACCGCCTTAATACCATACTCCCGCCGCAGCTTCGCGACCAGGTGGAGGGCATGACACCCTACAGGCGGATCTTGGTGAGGACGTTATAGAGTGGGGCCTGGATCCAAATGGTAGGTTTACTCTTAAATCTGCTTATCTTCTGTTGAAGAACATTGATGCGAAAGACAACGACGATGTCTGGAAACGAGTTTGGAAGTGGTCGGGTTTTCATAAGGTAAGGCAATTCTTGTGGATGGTGACCACGGCCGCCTCCACACCAATTTAGATAGGGTGTGCCTATTCGGAATATGCCCTCGAATGCCACTCAGAGGATGAGCGAGTGAGAGCAATATACTATTATTATGAATTTTATATTAAATAAGGTATTTATTATTTTTTTATTATTGTATTTCACAGGATTTGGTATATAAAATAATAGTCCTTGCATTTGAGAGCAAACATTAAACTCCTTATGGAGATAAGGAGATAGGCACTCGAAGTGTTTAGAGCTCGAATGCTTAACTGGTTCGCAAGTCGATAAAACTTAACTGGGCAGTAAGTTTAGACAAGACTTGTATAACGTGTACTTTGACATGTAGAGTGTCTGTCTTCACTAAGGGTTAGTGGGAGCACACATTGTAGGTATGTTCATGGGATTAGTATACTCGAACACGACTCACCTCGATTCAGTCACATGGATATCACTCAGGGATTGTCAAAGACTGAATTGAAAGGTTGTGATAGGTATACGTGGACCTTTGACTTGAGGTTTCAGTAGGAGATGTGCTTGTGACATTAACATAGTCATTAGAGTAGTTCGAACCAATCGCTGGTTGGTGGGGTCAACCTCGAAATGCAACTTAGTGGGCAAGTAGCAGTCTCTACTGAATACCAGAATAGGATTCTTTCTCCTATTAGTGAGCAGGTAAATGTCCTATGTGGTTAATGGAAAATGAAATTATAAGTCTTTGTCCAAAGCAGTTCTAGTTGTATTTGATACACGAGAGCTCGGTGATCTCGGTTTGTATTAACAAATGCATAGAGTCAAGTTATAATAGGTTTTGACTTTACCGTGACCCTAATACTTGACCGCGATATATGATTGAAGGGTTTATATGTATACAATATTCACAACATAATGGTTTTGGAATGATTCGATCATTCGTTCTTAGTTGGGTTACGGTACGGAGCACTAGACTGGCTAAGTGTTACCCATACTCCTTGGTTCCTCCCATTTCCGAGACTAAGACAGACCTATGGAGTCGCACACAATGATATTTGATAGATAAAATATGTATTTACTGTAACACCCCGAGATGTTCGGAATAATTACACCGCCGTAAACCCTTTAAGTAAGGATTTACAAGGCTAATTAAAAAAAGGAAAGTAAATATAAGACATCAACACTGCGAAAATTCAAGTTTATGGAACGTGCAACTGGTTCAACGGGTAATTAATACAACCATATCGAATTAATATCAAAAGGACACGCGTACTCGAGTACAGAAACCAAACCAAGACCACAAATCTCCAATAACAATAAACATCACTGAACCCCTTCGTCGTCACGTCGGTCCCGTGTACATTTCCCTGCTCCTCGGCTACGAACATCAAAACAAATGTCCACCCCGAAGAAATTAGCAAAAGCGATGCTAGTACAAGTATCATGTTAAACAATTGAATATGCATCAATAATACATAACAAGATACACCACACGGACTTCCGCTAGGAATCCGACAATGCGAATCCACAAGATTCCATTACACAGCATGGGTATTCCAATGATCCGGCGCCTCGGCATAGATCCCAAGATGATCGTCGGACCAACACGAGGTGCAAATAACCCTTCCAAAGATCCAGCGCCCTCAGCCTAGATCCCAAGATGATCCCGTCGGATCAACACGAGGTGGACATCCGATCCAGCGCCCTCAGCATAGATCGTTCAACGTATACAAACACAACTCATGCATACACATATGCCAAATCATTATGTTCATCAACATGAACACATAAACACTATATAACAAATATCATGACAAATCAACGAAGTAAATATCATGTTCAACAACTTGCATAATCATACGCATACTCCAAAAATACCGATTTTAACATATCACTATACTTGCCTCGAAGATGGCAAGAACGATATACTTCAATGCTCTCGACGCACTCGAAGGCCGCCTCCTCCGATCAACGTAACAAGCTCGAACCTTAACAAAAGGAACGATATACAAATCATCTCAAGTCGAACAATGGCCTAACAATTGACTACTCAGTAAAAAGCTCAAACTAAACAAGGCTGCTGGATTGCTTAGCGCGCTACGTACTCTACGTAACGTGCGCTAAGGCAGGCTGATAGCGTCACGCTATCGTATAAGACTAGCGTCGCTAGCCCAGCGATCGGCTCATTGTCTCATAACGTCGCTACGTGCGTTTTGTGCAGCGAACCTCGATAGCGCACGTTAACTCACACGTGTTAGCGTGCGCTAATATTGCATGTGAGAATACGCAAGCGGCTGGGTTGAATGGTGAAGAACTCATGAATCTATGGTGATATTACAAGTTATCCTCGGGTCTATCATGCTAATAAGGTTTGTGGAAGTCTATGATCATGAGATACGAATATACGGATAGTTATCTCCATATCATAATTCCTCTACGATCTTCAAGAAATAATCTAAGTTCCATCGTCTTACGTTCCAAAACACATGATTCCAACGTATACAACGTATCAAGTGGGTAATATCCGATTACTTGATCATAAATCGATTTAAACATGCTTAGGAGTCCTTATAATAAGATGGTTGGAGGTTCATTCGATATATAGTACCCGTCGTCAAAAGTATCCTTCTAACATGCGATGACCGATAAAAGCGAAATACTTGCTATCGAACATGATTCAAACTTCCTTAGGAACCTTACTAATCATTGGTGAAAAATCACCTACCTCAAAGTAATGAAGAACACGGATGAAAATGAAGCAATCGAACACGAAGGCTTGAACACCAATCTCGATGATATAAGATCTTCAATCTCGAACTAAGTGGTTGATACGAAGTGTTTAGGGCCAGTGGAGTTATGTTTTAAGTGCAAGAGTTCGGGTTATGGGGAAGAAGGAAGCTGAATTCACGAATAGGATCTTTGTCTATTTATAATAAATGGCTATTAGCGCGCTATACCACGATCGTAGCGTGCGCTAACGGCTCACGATCTAAAGCGTACTCGGCACTTAGCGTGCGCTACGCATATACATGTAGCGTGCGCTAAGGCGTTGACTCGGCTTTTCCCGGCCGTCCAGTACATCCGACACGATCCGACGGGTCCCGGCCGAGATCTCACCTACCGCATGTCTCAATCAATCGACCACGCATAGCGTGCGCTAATTACACTCTGTAGCGTGCGCTATGAAACCATGCTAGCGTCGCTACCCTTGCTTTGTAGCGTGCGCTACATGCACAAGATTTCAACCTTTTAAATCACATACGAAATTATGTGCTCGGCGACATCGGATTATGAAATACGGAGAATAGTATTGAGAAAAGTACAATCATTACAATATCACAAGTTCGATTACATAACGAAATCTCGGGTATTACATCCTTCCTCCTAAAAGAAGTTTCGTCCGAAACTTAGGATGAAAACAACTCAGGGTATTTAGCCTTCATACCGTCCTCCGTTTCCCAAGTGGCCTCTTGACTCCATGTCGTGACCATTGTACTTTAACCAAATGTATTGGTTTATTCCTTAATTGTTTGATCCGGCTCTCAAGTATCTTGATTGGTCTCTCTTGAAGGTGCCATCATTAGCTATCTCGATCTCGTCGAAATCAATGGCGTGGTGGGTCAGTATATACTTCATGATTGGGATACGTGAAATACCTTGTGAACATGACTCGGCGATGGCGGTAAGGCCAACTGTATGCTAAATCCCCAACTCTCTCTAGGATCTCAAATGGTCCGATATATCTTGGACTAAGCTTGCCTCTTCTCCCAAGCGGAAAATCCCTCGTGTAGGAGACACCTTCAATAGTACGTGGTCCCCAACGTCGAACTCTAGAGGGCGGCAGCGTACATCTGCATAAGACTTACATCGACTGGGCGATCAGCAGTCTCTCTCGAATGACCGCTATCTTCTCTTGAGTCGAATAATCAAATCCGGTTCCGTCCGATCAAATCAGAAGAATCATCCCAACACGGGGTGATCGGCATCTCCTCCGTACAAAGCTTCAAATGGTGCCATTCTAATAGAAGCATGCCAACTATTATTGTAAGTGAATTCGATCAAGGGCAAGTGAACTTCCCAATCGGTTGACCAATCAGCGCCACGGAGCTCTAAGCATGTCTTCTACGATTTGAATAGTCCTTTGATGGCCGTCTTTGGGGATGATAAGGCTGTGCTAAAGTTGAGCTCGATCCCAAAGCCTTGTGGGTGCTTTCGGAAGTGCGACACGAAAGCGACCATCTCGATCCGAAATAATGGTCTTGGCGTCCCATGCAATCTAACTATCTCATGATAAATACTCGCGCCAATCTTTCGGGTCCCCAAGTATCTTTGATCCCTAGGAAATGAGCCGACTTGGTTAGTCGATCAACTATAACCCAAATCATGTTCATTCCGTTCTAGTCCTTGGCATCTTGGTGATGAAATCCATCGAGATATCCTCCCACTTCCATTCGGGGATTGGAAGCGGCTTTAACATCCGTAGTCGGCGATGCTCAATCTTGACCTGTGACAAGTCAAACACTTGAAGCGTGCTCTGCTCGTCCTTCTTCATATTCCCCACCGGAAGTTTTGTTTAAGATCCTTATACATCTTCTGCTTTGCCGGGTGAATAGAATAAAGCGCGCTATGAGCTTCTTTAGAATAGTCCGTCTCAAATCATCATCTTCGGGAACGCAAAGTCGAATCTGAAATCTCAGAACTCCATCATATAGTATCAAGAATCATGTGGCTTTTCATATCTTTACTTCATCACATAATCGAAGGATCAGAGAATCTTCCAAATGCTTGGACTTTATCTTCTCGACTATTGATCAAGTCACTTCCAACACATAAAGTCTCCCTAGGATTCCAGGAGCCCATACTTCAATCCCTTCGCGGATCGGTTCTCGTTGAATGTTGGTGCAGGGCGTAGAGCTTCCAACACTCGAAGAGAAAGCAGTTTCTGACTCAAAGCATCGGCTACTACATTTGCTTTCCCGGATGATAGAGAATCTCCAAGTCGTAATCCTTGATCAATTCCACCTTCTCTGCCTCATGTTTAATTCTTTACATTTGAAAATGTATTTGAGGCTCTTATGATCTGTAAAGATCGACAATGAAGTGCCGTATAGATAATGTCGCCAAATTTTCAAGGCAAAGACCACATTGCTAGCTCGGATCATGAGTCGGATAATTAACCCGTGCGGTTTCAATTGCCGAGAAGCATAAGCAATTACTTTATCCTTTTGCATTAACACACAACCCAAACCACGATTTGAAGCGTGTGTATACCATAAATCCGTCGGTTCCTGCAGCGGCGCTAATATAGGTCTTGTCGTCGGTCTCTTCTTAAGTTCGAAAAACCCACTGGCACTTCTCATTCCACGCGAACTTTTGAGTTTTACTATGTGGTGAGTGAGCGGACGAGCAATTTTGGAAAATCCCTCTACAAAGCGGCGATAATATCCGGCTAGTCCTAAGAAGCTTGGACTTCCTTCACGTTCTTAGGAGCTTCCCATCCCAAGATTGCTTGACTTTCTTGGGTCCACTTTGAACTCCATCGGTGATATCACATGCCCAAGGAAGGTTACTTCCTTAAGCGAACTTCGCATTTAGAAAATTTTGCATATATTGTTCCTTTCTCAAGATGCTCAAAACCACACGTAAATGTTCAGTATGTTCCTCTGCGTCCCTCGAATATATCAAGATGTCGTCAATGAAGACAACCACAAATTTATCCAAGTACTCCAAGAATACCCGATTCATCAATTGCATGAATACCGCAGGAGCATTTGTAAGTCGAATGGCATCACTACAAATTCATAATGCCCGTCAGGGATCGAAAGCGATTTGGTATATCCGATTCCTTAATTCTCAATTGGTGGTATCGATCGCAAGTCAATCTTCGAGAATACCTCGCCCCTTGCGGTTGATCAAACAAGTCGTCGATCCGAGGTATAGGATACTTATTCTTGATCGTCATCTTGTTAAGCTCCTGTAATCAATACGATCGGAGGATCCGTCTTTCTTAGGACAAAGAGAGCAGGCGCTCCCCAAGGGAAACGCTAGGTTGAATATATCCCTTACCTTAGCAATTCCTCCGGTTGCTTCTTGAGTTCATACATCTCGGTTGGCGCCATACGGTATGGTGCCTGGAAATAGGGGTTGCTCCGGGCTCTAATTCGATGGTGAATTCCACTTCTCTTTGCGGAGGTAACCACGGTAGCTCGTCGGGAAATACATCCGAGAACTCATTCACAATGAAATAGACGAGAGCTCTACCCCTACCTCTTTCCTCATGGCATAACACCAAAGTCCGTGACATCCACCGCTTGATAATTTCACGACTTTCATTGCCTTGATCAATTTCCCGAGCTTCGGTCTCCATCCTCGGAATAAGTGTTGAGATCCGTCATCAACAATGATGGAAATGACTCTCTCTCGGTAATTCGGCCTGACTCCATAGCGGTTGAGCCAATCATCTCAGAAATTAAATCGTCACCGAGATGTCAACTACTGATAAGATTCGATGGCCAATCTCTTCCTTCTATAGATCCGGGAACTCCCTAGCTTCTAGTGTTCCCACAATTTTCTCCCCGCTCGGTAATCCCACAACATAAGGTTTACAATTATACAAGCACGAGATGTTCAAACGTTTAACACAGTTCAAAGATATAAAAGAATGTGTGGCTCCGGAATCGAATAAAACACTAACTGGTTGCAAAAGGATCTGAATCGTACACGATGCAACGGCGGTGTTGATCGTCGAGATCTCCTCATTTAAATGCAGCGCGGAGGAACGGACCCGGCCTTTGGATGTCTCTCTCTTCCCGGTGTTACGCTGCTGAAATCCACTCTGCGTATGCGGTTCACACTTATCTCCTTAGGCCCAGTGCTGGAGTGCGGGTACCAAAAGATCTAGTAGCGGCTCCACGAAGGCCGCACGGTGCCCTTCTTGCCCACGGTCGTAACAAGTCACGGAAGATGCGGGCAATCACGTCGAACATGCCACTGCTCGACCACAATTGTAACATTTCTTTGATGCGTCGGGCTGCGATGCTGTCAGGAACTTCTTCCGCCTCTAGAAGGATGTGGAGGTTTCTAGCCGAATAAAAGGAAGGCGCGCTGCGGGCCCCACCACTCTTGTTTTCTGCAAAGTGCCGGTCACCTACCTTCTTTGCCTCTAACGATTTCTCTACCGCCGCCTCTTTCATGTCGTAGGCCGGCGCTTTGTCTTGATACTGTGCAACGTAGTACACTCGAATCAGGACATGTCTTCTGAATCTCGGCTTCATCCGCATATCAAAATGAAAAATCTTTTACGCCTCCGTTCGACCAAGTGTCTCACACAAGTCGGTGATGATTAAAAGTTTTAATTACATCATCACGGATGCCTCCGAACTCTGTGGTGAGAAAAACTCTCGGATCTTCGCCTCTCTAGCTGGGCGAGGACAATCATGCTTCCATCATTTGTTGGAATTCCGTCAATCCGCATTATGATTCTCGGGTCGAATAGCCTCCCACCAATCAAAGGCCTCCCGGTCGAGAAAATCTTGGGCGATGGGAACCTTAGGTCCTCGGGACGGTTAAGACCGCGAATATCTTTTCCAACTCCTTGAGCCGGTGATCCCAAGTAAGTGTCTCGGCAGATCCGTCAAATTTTGGCGGGTGCAATTTAACCACCTCGGCCAAGCCATCTGTCTCCCGGTTATCCTCGTGGTCTTTCTTTGTCCCATCTGTCTGCATGCGATCAACGACACAAGCGGCTGGTTTATCTGCGCCACCACTGTTGAAGCACTCTGGCATGTTAGGATTTGCGTCATCATTCGCCGATCCTTGCGCCCTCCAGAATGGGAATCGGTTCGACTAGCCGATATTTCTGGGGTAGTTGCGGAATCCTCATGTCTCACGTTACCACGTCCGCGTCCACGACCGCGTCCGCGTCCACGTCCTCCTCTCAACATACTGTAAACGCAATTTCTCAATATACAGAACAAAATTTTTGGAATAAAGTCCGTCAATATTCTCAAAACAGTAATTAAGTAAAACGGTAGTACAAGAGATTAAGAGACTTACAACCACGGTCCACATGACGACTTCGGCTGAACAGTGATGTTACAAACGACCCGTAAATCAAATAACGTAAACAGACCCAAACAAAACCCGACTGCCAAGATATCCATAAATCTTAGCTCCGATACCATATTCTGTAACACCCCGAGATGTTCGGAATAATTACAGCGCCGTAAACCCTTTAAGTAAGGATTTACAAGGCTAATTAAAAAAAGGAAAGTAAATATAAGACATCAACACTGCGAAAATTCAAGTTTATGGAACGTGCAACTGGTTCAACGGGTAATTAATACAACCATATCGAATTAATATCAAAAGGACACGCGTACTCGAGTACAGAAACCAAACCAAGACCACAAATCTCCAATAACAATAAACATCACTGAACCCCTTCGTCCTCACGTCGGTCCTGTGGCTGTTTCCCTGCTCCTCGGCTACCTGAACATCAAAACAAATGTCCACCCCCGAAGGGGTTAGCAAAACGATGCTAGTACAAGTATCATGTTAAACAATTCGAATATGCATCAATAATACATAACAAGATACACCACACGGACTTCGCTACGGAATCCGACAATGCGAATCCACAAGATTACATTACGGCATGGGTATTCCAATGATCCAGCGCCCTCGGCATAGATCCCAAGATGATCCGTCGGACCAACACGAGGTGGAAATAACCCGTCGATGATCCGGCGCCCTCGGCTAGATCCCAAGATGATCCGTCGGATCAACACGAGGTGGACATCCGATCCGGCGCCCTCGGCATAGATCGTTCAACGTATCTGAAACACAACTCATGCATACACATATGCCAAATCATTATGTTCATCAACATGAACATATAAACACTATATAACAAATATCATGACAAATCAACGAAGTAAATATCATGTTCAACAACTTGCATAATCATACGCATACTCCAAAAATACCGATTTTAACATATCACTATACTTGCCTCGAAGATGGCAAGAACGATATACTTCAATGCTCTCGACGCACTCGAAGGCCGCCTCCTCCGATCAACGTAACAAGCTCGAACCTTAACAAAAGGAACGATATACAAATCATCTCAAGTCGAACAATGGCCTAACAATTCGGCCTACGGCCGAAAAGCTCAAACTAAACAAGCTGCCTGGATTGCTTAGCGCGCGCTACGTACTCTACGTAACGTGCGCTAAGATGGACTGTTAGCGTACGCTATCGTATAAGACTAGCGTGCGCTAGCCACTAGCGATCGGCTCATTGTCTCATAACGTCGCTACGTCGTTTTGTGCAGCCGAACCTCGATAGCGCACGTTAACTCACACGTGTTAGCGTGCGCTAATATTGCATGGCGAGAATCACGCAAGCCCGGGTTGAATGGTGAAGAACTCATGAATCCTATGGTGATATTACAAGTTATCCTCGGTCCTATCATGCTAATAAGGTTTGTGGAAGTCCTATGATCATGAGATACGAATATACGGATAGTTATCTCCATATCATAATTCCTCTACGATCTTCAAGAAATAATCTAAGTTCCATCGTCTTACGTTCCAAAACACATGATTCCAACGTATACAACGTATCAACTGGGTAATATCCGATTACTTGATCATAAATCGATTTAAACATGCTTAGGAGTCCTTATAATAAGATGGTTCAGAGGTTCATTCGATATATAGTACCGATACGTCAAAAGTATTCTTCTAACATGCGATGACCGATAAAAACGAAATACTTGCTATCCAAACATGATTCAAACTTCCTTAGGAACCTTACTAATCATTGGTGAAAAATCACCTACCTCAAAGTAATGAAGAACACGGATGAAAATGAAGCAATCCAACACCAAAGGCTTGAACACCAATCTCCAATGATATAAGATCTTCAATCTCGAACTAAGTGGTTGATACGAAGTGTTTAGGACGAGTGGAGTTATGTTTTAAGTGCAAGAGTTCGGGTTATGGGGGAAGAAGGAACTGAATTCACGAATAGGATGCTGTCCTATTTATAATAAATGGCTATTAGCGCGCGCTATACCCTGATCGTAGCGTGCGCTAATGGCTCACAGTCTAAACTGTACTCGGCACTTAGCGTGCGCTACGCATATACCTGTAGCGTGCGCTAAGGCGTTGACTCGGATTTTCCCGAAAGCCGTCCTGGTACATCCGACACGATCCGACAGGGGTCCCCCGGCCAGATCTCACCTACCGCATGTCTCAATCAATCTGACCACGCATAGCGTGCGCTAATTACACTCTGTAGCGTGCGCTATGAAACCATGCTAGCGTACGCTACCCTTAGCCTGTAGCGTGCGCTACATGCACAAGATTTCAACCTTTTAAATCACATACACGAAATTATGTGCTCGACGACATCGGATTATGAAATACGGAGAATACTATTCAGACAAAAGTACAATCATTACAATATCACAAGTTCCAATTACATAACAGAAATCTCGGGTATTACATTTACTATCTCTTCATTAATATTGGATATTTGATATCTAATTTGATTTATTTGATAAATCATGCGGGCTAGTGAATTGAAATTAATTATCGGGTGATTAATTTAATTCATAAATAATTATTTCTTGGAAATATATTATTATTTTTGTATTTGATAAAATTAATTAGTTGGATTAATTAATTAAGTATAAATATATTTGAGATAAAATGAATTGTATTAGACGCGCGAACGTCCGGTATATGAACCGAGTGGCTCGGTTTGTTTTTCTCACCAACCATAGTGGGCCACCCCCATCTTTCCTCCTCAACTTCCATGTTGGTTCATTTTCACGTGGGGTGTGTTTAGTTTTATGTAATGAGATGAGGACAAATGGATGAGATATCATATCTCATCATTTTGATCCCTTTTGTTATATAAAATGGAGAAGTCTTTTATTTGATGATTAACTTGATAAACACACACATAATGTAGCTTGCTCCAGCCGTGAGTTATTTTGAGGAGAGAAAAAAATTAATTTTCATTTTCTTGTTCATATTTGAGAGAAATATTTGAGAGAAAGAAAAGGAAGAAGAGAGGAGCTGCAAAATACTGTATCAATTCCTAGCCGTGTTCTTTGAGAACGAATTGATATATTATTTTTCCAATCAATCTACGATGTGTGATAACGTAGATACACTCGGCATCTTCGATGGTTTGATCATTCATCAGGCTACAATGAATTGGATTCGTGTTCGTGTTGGTGACCGGAAACGATCAAAGCTTGGCTCGGGAATTTTTTTTCAAAAAGTTATTATCAAATGTCTACGAGGGTGTGATCTCTTAATTTTATCTTCGTTATTTTATATTCGTTTATACGATGCTTGATCGATCCGTTTTTGGGGTTTGGTTTTATCCGGTTGGACCAGTTTATTTTCGCTGTGTATCTCGATTTTAATCACCGAATCCCATCAGTGGTATCAGAACAAGGTCTATACGATCGTATATTCGATATTTGCATTTGAAATGCTTGGTTATTTTTTTATGATTTAGAATCATAATTATTTTAATTGTTAATGTTTAATTGTTCATCTAAAAATTATTTTTCATGATTTTATGTTACAATATAAATCTATTTTTCTTTGAAAAAACTGATTTAAATGTGTAATATAAAAATTAGAAAAATATTATAAAACAGCTGGGAACACTATAACTAGGAAGCGTGGTAGGGATGAAACAAACCAAGCACTAAAGTGGCATCTTAGACTTGGTCATATTGGTCAGACCAAGGTTCATAAAATGGAGAAAGATGGACTTACGGGTCCGTTGGGATCGGATCCCTATCCAACTTGTGAATCTTGCCTTCAAGGTAAAATGACTAAGTTGCCCTTCACCGGGACTTTTCAAAGAGCTGCTGAAAAACTTGGATTGATCCATACCGACATCTGTGGCCCATTTGAGGTGGCACGAGATGGCTTTCAGTATTTCATTACATTCACTGATGACCATACTAGGTATGAGTTCGTGTACTTAATGAAACATAAGTCTGAAGCTTCTAATAAGTTCGAGGAATTTAATACCCTAGTTGAAAATCAAACAGGTAACCGTGTTAAGACTCTTCGGTCAGACCGAGGTGGTGAGTAGATGAGTACTGAGTTTGATGAGTTCTTGAAAGAACTAGGAATAGTCTCACAATTCACTTCTCTAACTACTCTATAATTAAATGGTGTATCAGAAAGAATGAATCGAACCTTGTTGGACATGGTTCGCTTCATGCTTAACTATACTGATCTACCGATTTATCTGTAGTGTCACGCACTCCTTACTGCTACACATATCCTGAACAGATGGCCTTCCAAATCCGTTTCTAAGACTCCACATAAGATGTGGAGAGGTAGGAAACCAACTCTTAATCATATTAGGATTTGGGGATGTTCTGCATATGTCAAGAAGACTAAAGTAGAGAAATTGGAAGTTAGATCTATGAAAGGTCATTTCATATGATATCCAGGGGATTCCATGGGCTATCTATTGTACATGAACGAAGATCATAGGATCATCGTTGCTATACAAGCACACTTCCTCGAAGATGAGTTCATTCAGGAAGGAGGCACAGGTAGAAATATTTCTTTGGAAGAAATAAAAGAAACACCAAATGAGATATTTGTACAAGATATTAGAACCGAACCTTCTGAAATATAAACACAACCTCGCAAGTTTAGTAGAATTTCTCAATTACTTTAGAGGTATGACTCGTAGGTTACAATTCGTTAGGAATAAGTCTAGAGGGGGTGAATAGACTTATTAAACTCTTTCCTGAATCTCAGGTGAGTAAACTCAGCTGTTAAGTATGCAGCTAACAAAAACTTAGCTGCAGTTGAGTAATGCAGAAGCTCAACTGATGATAGTGCAGGTGACTTATGTCGACTGCAAGTGACTTATGTCAACTGTAAAACTAAGTTATGCGGAAGGCAGTTCACTTTTAAGTGGAACAGTAAAAATGAATGCAACAGATAAATATGATGTAAATACAGTAAAACACGCAAGCACTTATAGTGGTTTCAGAGGTGGGGTAATTTTCTACTAGTCCACTTTTCTCCAAACCAGTTGGAGGTGAATTCACTATAACTTTCAACCAGTGATAAACATTACAATGATTCACATAGTTACAACAGCTTCCAACCAGTGGAAACCTGTGGCCGTTGCAACTCCCTTTGGTTGCTTGCATCTCTTGATCGAAAACCCGTGGATGCCTCAACTGTTAGGAGTATGCCCTCGAATGCCACTCAGAGGATGTTGAGTGAGGGCATTGCACTTGTAATTATGTAAATCAATTATATAAGGCAATGAATGTTTCTTTATTTACTGGTAGTTACTGGCATTCCTAACTCGTAAATATACATATAGAAACTAGTACGTGTATTTGAGAGCAAAACGTTCCACTCCTTATTGTATAAGAGGGTCGGCACTGGAAAGGTTTATAGCTCAAATACTTAATCGTTCGCAAGTCAATGAAACTTGATTGGGCGTTAAGTTTATGTGAAGACTTGTATGACGTGTTCTTTGACATGGAGAGTGCCTGTCGAACGCTAATGGTTAGTGAGAGCACACGTTATAGGTATGCTAATTGGATTAGTATACTCGAACCGACTCACCCTCGATTCTTCACACGGATTTCACTCCGGGACAGTCAATGACGGAATCGAAAGGTTGCGATAGGTATTCGTGAACCTTAGACTTGAGGATTTAGTAGGGATGTGCTTGTGACGTCAAGATTTTCATTAGAGTAGTTCGACCCTGTAAACCGGAAGGCGGGGGTCAACCTCGACGTGCATCTTGACGGGCAAGTAGCAGGTCCTACTGAATACCAAGATAGAATTCTTTCTCCCGTTAGTGAGCGGGTTATATATCCTATGCGGTTATTGGCAGATGAGATCATAAGTCTTTGGCCAAAGCATTGGAGCTAGTTGTATTAGATACACGACAGCTCGATGATCTCGATTTGCATTAACGCATGCATAGCATCAAGTACAGATAGGGTTTGACTGACCGTGACCCTATAACTTGATCGGGACATTTGGAAGAAGGGTTTATACGTTTACTGGTATTCACGACAGAATTGTTCTTGAATTATCCCAATCATTCGTTATCAGTTGGGGTACAGTGTAGGCCGCCGAGCTGGCTAGGTGGTGCTACTACTCTTTGGTTCCTCCCATTGCTGACTGAGACGGACCTACCGAGTCACGCAATAGGATTGACGACGGAATGAATCAAGCTAATTCTCTCATTATGAATATTAGATATTGGATATCTAAATTTTGGATATTGGATGTTTAAATTGATTTATTGGATAAATTGATTTACGGCCTGTTAGGAATACTTGTTAGATTTTGATGATGTCATTAATATAAAATCAAATGTTTATTACTTGGCAAAATATAAGGAAGAACCAAATGAGTATCTTCCATAGGCCAAATATGTTAAGTATAAAACTTGGCAAAATGTAAGGAAAAACCAAATGAGTATCTTCTATAGGCCAAAAATAAGTTATGCTAAAAATCGGCTAAGTACTAAGTACAGCTAAGTCCATCAGAGAGGATCAGCCAAGTCAAGTCAGAGTAGTTCTGGTCAACAAAAATTATCAGGGATGTTTGACCAGACTGCAGCCAAGGTACCTCATACAAGTCACCTGATCAGTCAAGTCATAAACAGTGAACATCAGAGAGGTCCAGACTGCAGAGATGTTAACTGCTCATCAGCCTAGTCGAAGTCAGCCAAGTACTCCAAGTCCACGTCAGCATGCGTTGAAAAGTCAAGTATTACGGAAAGTCACATGCAACGTGAAGAGACAAATTGGAGTGATTCCCGCAAGAGATATGATTTAAATAAATCATCCAGACCCACTTTGAAGACTTTAATCATTTTATAATCAAAAGATTCGGCACATCACATGCAGAGTCTTCACAACAGTCGGAAGATAGATTAAAATATGGGAATCCAGCCTTGCAACGTTCAAAAAGAAAACAAAGAAGTCTCCCTCCAACGGACGGATTTGTTCAAAAGACATGCAACGGCTACAAGGAAAAGCTCAGAGATCGTGACCTATATATTTCCGAAGATTTGAAGCTGAGCATACCTTACCAGAACTTACCTTACGATAATCGGTGCTAACATACTTTCAAGTGATCAAAGCATTAAAGCTATCAAAAAGCGAAATACAGCATCGAGAAAAGAGCGGTTCTAAAAGTTCATACTTAAAGAAGCTCTTAGTTGGAGAAGACAAAAACTCTTGTCTATAATCCTGAGTTCGGGGTACTTCACTGGTTGAATTTAAGAGACTGTAAAGGCATCCAAGGATCGAGGATCAAGAGGTGCAAAGCAGTCAAGTGTGGTACAACGGCACGGATTTCCACTGGTTGGAAGCTGTTGTAGTTTGTTTGAATAACTGTAATATTTATCACTGGTTGAGAATTATAGTGAATTCATCTCCAACTGGTTTGGAGAAAAGTGGATTAGTAGAGAATTACCCCACCTCTGAGACCACTATAATCGCCTGCGTTCTTTACTGTTTACTGCATCATACTTTAACTGCTGCATTCATTGTTAGGTGTTTCATTAGTTGCTTTATATTCGTCATCAGCTGACTTCCGCATATATTGAAGAACAAACGACTCCAAGTCATTTGTTTTCCTATCAGCTGAAGAAACACACTCTTCGTGAAAAAGAGTTTAAGAGTTTCAACAAGTCTATTCACCCCCCCTCTAGACTTGTTCCTGGACGACTTGTGACCTACAAGTAGTATCGAAGAGGTTGGTTCATTTATTTCACGAACCAGATCTATATCTGAAGATATATATTTACTCTCATTCTATAATGGAACACATGCATTCTAGACTCCCTGTGTTTTCAGTTGACGAGTATGATCTTTGGAAGATAAGGATGCAGGCACACTTATCTTCTATCCATGATGACATGTGGTGCATCATAGAGGACGGGCCATTCATCTTTGAGAAGGACAACACAGCAGAGGAAATCGCAGCAGGGAATCCAAAGAAGATTCCTAAGAAGAGGACAGAGCTGACTCCCGAAGAAAGAAAGCTGGCCAATCTTGATAACCGGGCTAGAGATGTGTTATATCAAACTCTTGCCAAATCCACCATGGTCAAGATAAAGAACTGCAAGATTGCCAAGGAAGTCTGGGACACATTAGCTTTGATGTGTGAGGGAACGGAGCTAATCAAAGAAAATAAATTGTCAATCGTCATTCAAAAGTTTGATAATTTCAAAATGAAGAACGGCGAATCCATAGATCAAGTGGACACAAGGTTCACTGAGATTATCAATGAAATCAACTCCCTCGGCAAAACCTATGGCAACAGGGAAATGGCACTAAAAGTTCTCAGATCTCTCAACCCTGAATGGAGCATGAAGGCCGTGGCCATGAGAGAGTCCAAGGACCTGAATAAGATAAAGATCCAAGAGCTGTTCTCTGATCTGAAGGCTTATGAGTTCGATCTTCCAAGTTCATCCTCAACTGAGCCTGCAGAGAAGGGAATAGCCTTTGCAGCCGAGTCCCCTGCCAAGAGACTATCTGATGTAAAGCCTCCAAATCCATTAGATTTTGAGGAAGAAATGGCGTTTATAATGCAAAGGTTCAGCAACTTTAGAAAGAACTACTCCAAATACAAGAAAAATTATAAGGAGAATCCAAGAAGGAACCGTAAAGTGGAAGTCGGAAGGTTGAGTGCTACAATTGTCACAAGACAGGACACATCCAAATGGACTGTCCTGAGCTCAAGAAGGACGAAAGCAAGAAGGAGGTGGGCAGAAAAGAAGATAGAAGAAAGGCCCTCATCGGAGAAGACCAGGAGCATGTAGAATCAAGCAGCGGATTCTTTTCTGATGATGATGAAGAGTATGACTGCCTGATGGCCAACTTAGCTGATGAAGAGGTAACATCTAAACCCTCTGGTTCAAATAATAGTTCATCCATGTCACAAGATATGGATCTGCACGAATCGGTAAATCAGTTATTTAAAGATTTTGAAACACTCAAATCTGCACACCAAACTGTATCAGCAGAGAAGACTCAGCTGCAAGATGAGAATAGGCAGCTGAAAAGTGATTTCGAAAACTCGGCTAGATCCGAATAAGGTTGAGATAATCTGGTGACTTTAAAACCAGCCGATGTTAATACAGCTGAGATAAATCGACTAAATATTTTACTTAAAGAAAAATCAGCTGCACTTGCTCATGCCAAAGCTGAGTTTACTAAGCTGACTCAGATAAATAAGACTCAGGCGCAGGAAATAACCTCCCTGAAGGCGTCTTCAACTCTGGAAGAATTGTGTACCAATAAAAGGCCACTATATTCCAAATCAGGCCTTGGATATGATCCTCACACTCCCTCTAGTTCTAAAAGAAAGTTCATCAAGGGAGAAACAATTGTCTCGACTGTTGAGCCTACATATAAACCGATATTTAAAAACAGGCAATAGCCAAGTCAAGTGTCTAGGCTGCAGTCAGGTTACACAAGGCAGCCACCTAGACAGGCGACTAGGCAATGGCCCAGGCAAAAGCAGCAACCCAGACAACATGCCCACTATTACCAACAACTCCCTAAAAACAGATTTCAAAATGGGAGGGGCAGATGGAAACTTCAAGGTTATCCCAATTTCCAAAATGAACAAGTGTGGAGACCTCAAAAATTTAACAAATGGTCTCAGCCAAGATTTAGAAATGGCCCACACTATCAAAATTTTGAGGAATATCCAGTATATAATCCCAACAGGAGATTCAGACCTCGAACTTACACACCTTATGAGGATTATAATAATAATAACAATTTTTACAATCCAAGTAGAAATTAATTCTCCAGAAAACCAGCTAACCCCAAAGGACCCACACAGATTTGGGTACCTAAATCTCTGCTTGTCTGATTGCAGAAAAGGTGGAAGGACTACAACCACATCTCCACAAGCTCAAATTTTGGAGGTGAAGAATGGTTTGTAGATTCTGGATGCTCGAGGCACATGACCGGGAACAAGAAGATGCTGTCCAAATACACCAAAGAAAGAGGTCCCGATTTAACTTTTGGAGATAGCTCTAGAGGACAAACAAAGGGCTTTGGAGAGCTGCACCGAGGAAATATTGTGATATCCAAAGTTCATTATGTCAAAGGTCTCAAGTACAACCTCCTGAGCATAAGCCAGTTCTGTGATGAGAAGAACTTAGTAGTCTTCACCATCTGGAAATGTATGGTGATAGATATCTTATCTGGAGAAGTAAAGCAACAAGGTTTCAGAAGGAGAGATGTCTATATGATTGATTGGAACACAGGAACACCTAACTCCTGTTTTCTATCCAAGACAGTAGCTGAGAACGGATGGCTGTGGCACAAAAGACTATGTCACCTGAACTTCAAAGCCATCAACAAGATTAGTTCTCAGAAGTTGGTCAGAGGACTTCCAGATGAAGCATTCAAGAAGGAAGCGCTTTGTGATGCATGTCAGAAAGGAAAGCAGACCAGAGCATCATTCAAGCCAGTCCAGCCTACAACTCTCACAACAAGGATCTTAGATCTACTCCACATGGATCTATTTTGTCCTATCAAGCCAAGGACTCTGAGCGGCCGAAAGCATGCACTTGTCATAGTAGATGATTATTCAAGGTACACTTGGATTATGTTCCTATATAAGAAAAGTGAAACCTTGACCAAGCTACCTGAGCTGCTGAGAAGGATCCAGAATGAGAAATCCATGTCCATCATCAAGATCAGATCAGATAGAGGAGGAGAGTTTCTCAACAAGGCGATTACTGATTACAGCGATCAGAATGGGATCCAGCATGAGCTCTCTGCAGCCAGGACCCCCCAACAGAATGGTGTTGCTGAAAGGAGAAACAGAACCCTGAAGGAAGCATCAAGGTCCATGATTGCAGAAGCGGACCTGCCCAAGAGGTTCTGGGCTGAAGCTGTCAACACAGCCTGTCACACTCAGAACAGGAGTATGATAGTAGGGAGACATGGCAAAACTCCCTATGAGGTTTGGAATAATAGAACTCCTACTGTTGCTTACTTTCACGTTTTTGGTTGTAAGTGTTTCATCCACAACAACGGTAAAACACAACTAAATGCCTTTGATGCTAAAACTGATGACGGTCTCTGTAACACCCCAAACTAGGCGGATATTACAGTGCCGTAAATCCCCGACTGGGACCCACCAGGCAAATGAAAATGATGAATTAAATAATGTAATTGTAGTACCGAACCACATTATATTACCAATTACTCCGATGAGGAGTTTAAGTACATTACACCAGGACAAAACAGAATACTAGTATATTTTATATGGAGATAAAATACACCACCCTGAACAAAATAAACATCTCAAACGGGATTTGCAGCGGAAAATACAAATGACGGAATAACTGAAATGACTGAAAATGACTGAACAAACGGAATGACTGGGGCCCCCTACTAGTATCACTGGGACTCGTCGCTGTCAACATGCTCTTCCCGTGCCTTTTCCTTGCCGTGACCTGAAAACAAAATCCCCCAACGGGGTCGATTCTGTGAGAACAAAAATCCTCAATAGTTGAAATTACAAAATCAACAATTAACTCAAGTTATGAAAAAATAATATTTATTAATTAAGATGAAGAGGAGTATCATAGAACGTCAGTAATATTCATTGCAAGTGTACAAGACGAATGACAGGACACACCGTCCTTGTACCTAATTAGTCTCACGGAGGTAAGCGTTACCGTGTGCAGTCAAGTATCGGTGAACCCAATACATGACCATCGTGTGCCCGACTAAAAATTCCACACAGCCACACCCGGCCACGCAATATGAACCCGGAAGGTCACATGAACGAGAATGACCATGATGAATATCAATGAATAATAATTAGTCAAGGCCAAGATGACTCACCGATATGAAAGTAATAGTGACGTGATTGATAACCCAATGAAATGATTTGGAACCGTCGTTCCTCGTGAATGAAATGATTATTCGACAATTACAAGTCTCAAAATGATTAATATTATGATGAATGAATTATGATTATGAGCAATCAACAACAAAAGGAATGAGTATCCTTTTAACCGAGTAAGATTTAACTTACTCAATACCGATGACAAAGTCCTTCCACAAACAACGTCCTAATCGAGATACCGATCGCTCGAACAACCTTGAATAAAAATAATTACCAACAGTCGTTCAATACACGTATCAAACAACAAGACACGACTAACCCAAAGGTCGAAACAACGATAATCAAACTCATAGGGCATTCCAACGAATACATAACCAACCACACAACTTCGAAAATATCCAATCCCGAACATGTCGAAACCAACACCAAATTGAGTATTTCGAACCAACAAAACACTTCAATGATATCAATAATCCATTAGGAATCCATAATTCATGATTACAACAACATCAATCGGAAAATCCCCAATTAACCGAAGTCAACCCCAAGGGTTCTTGAAATAATTCCGAAAATAACCATTAAATCCGTAGGAATATATTTATCTAAGGTAGATAATCCATAACTAACATGTTCCAATGATAATCCAAGCTTACACGAAGAAATCGGAAGGAAAACCCAAAAATCCGAAATTCTAGATCCAAGAATTTAATACCTTTGATTCGATGTTTTGGAGATGATGAAGTGATGATTAATCCAACTCAAAGACTTGAAGATGATGATTGATGATTACACCTTGAAGAATACTCTCAAAATCGCCCAAATCGCCTAGAACCGACGAGAGAAATGATAGACGAACTCAAGCTGACTGTCCAATATATAGTCGCTCCAGGTTAGCGTGCGCTAGCCCTAATGCGTAGCGTGCGCTAACGGGAAATTTGGGTATTCCAGTACCCACTGTCCGAAAACGGTAGCGCGCGCTACGTACCTTTTTGTAGCGTGCGCTACGGCCATATCATTAGCGTGCGTTAATACTCATAGTTAGCGTGCGCTAACGAATAATTTGATGCCCAGTACTGGAATCCAGAAACTGCCTATCCTCTGATCTGACCTCGATAGCGTGCGCTACAACCATTACTTAGCGTGCGCTAATATATCGATTGCGTATGCTAAAAATAACACATAGCGTGCGCTAAGAATTAATCCCGTGCAGTCCAGTAGTCACTGGACTCAACCTGATCTGTCCTTAGCGCGCGCTACACCACATATTAGCGTGCGCTACAACAACTCACTAGCGCGCGCTACTTACCATTCGTAGCGTGCGCTACTTATAACTCACCTGCAGTCCAGTACCTTCTGGACTGCAGCCAGGGCGACCTTAGCGTGCGCTAAAGCTGAGTGGTAGCGTGCGCTACCTATACCCAATTAGCGTACGCTAAAAGGAGTACGTAGCGTGCGCTACCCCTCACGCACAGCTCGCAACGAAAATGACAATGATGATAAACACGGCACGAAACTCCAATCAGATTAGTGATGAATGACGATTGATACACGATACAATTACTCTGAATGATGAATACCATGACTGAATCTGAGTGACAAATGATTAATAATGAATGAAAATTACTGAGTATCAATTACTAAGTGATAAATACTAAATGATAATTACTGAATTACAACCGGGTATTACATACACCCCCCCTTAAAAGAGTTTCGTCCCCGAAACTAAGGGTCAAACAATTCGGGATAACTCTCCCGCATACTATCCTCGGTTTCCCAAGTAGCCTCTTCGACTCCGTGTCTAGACCACTGAATTTTAACCAAAGGAATCGTCTTATTCCTCAACTGTTTGATTCGTCGCTCTAAAACTCGCATAGGACGCTCCTCATATGAATGATCGTCGGCGATCTCGATTTCGTCGAACTGAAGTATGTGGCTCGGGTCGGCAACATACTTCCGCAGCTGGGAGACATGAAACACATTATGAATTCGGCTCAACGCCGGAGGTAAAGCCAATCGATAAGCTAACTTGCCTACTCGATCCAAAATCTCAAACGGTCTAATGAATCTCGGACTCAACTTTCCCCTCTTTCCAAAACGGAAGATACCACGACTCGGGGATACCTTGACTAACACATGGTCACCAGCCTCGAACTCTATTGGTCGACGACGGTTATCTGCGTATGATTTCTGTCGACTCTGAGCTGTCAACAAACGACTCCTGATCAAAGTTACCTTCTCACGGGCAGCTATAAGCATATCGGGCTCGGTGCCGATTGATTCTGATAAGTCGTCCCAACACAACGGAGATCGACAACGACGAACATACAAGGCCTCGTAAGGTGCCATCTTGATCGAAGCATGCCAACTATTATTATACGTGAACTCGATCAATGGTAGTTGGGCTTCCCAATCGTCTTTCCAATCGAGGACGCATGCCCTCAACATGTCCTCCAATGTCTGAATGGTCCTATCTGATTGCCCGTCGGACTGAGGATGAAAAGCGGTACTGAGATTAAGCTGAGTTCCCATAGCACGATGAACTGATTTCCAAAAATGCGACACAAACCGTCCGTCACGATCGGAAACGATACTTTTAGGAGTACCGTGCAGTCTGACTATCTCTTTGATGAACAGTTGAGCAAGTCTCTCGGGACCCCACGTCTCCTTGATCTCAAGGAAATGAGCTGATTTAGTTAAGCGGTCCACGATCACCCAGATCGTATTCATGCCACGACGACTCGTCGGCAAACTCGTGATGAAATCCATAGAAATGTCTTCCCACTTCCATTCGGGAATAGGAAGAGGTTTCAGCATACCCGCCGGTCGCTGATGTTCAATCTTAACTTGTTGACAGGTTAAGCATCTCAAAACAAATTCTGCGACTTCTCGCTTCATATTACTCCACCAGTAATTTTGTTTCAAGTCCTTGTACATCTTGCTAGACCCCGGATGGACAGAATAAGGGGTAGCATGAGCTTCTTTCAAAATCGAGTTTTTCAACTCGTCATTCGCCGGTACGCACAACCGATTCTTAAACCTCAAAAGTCCATCCTCGTGGACCACAAATCCAGGGGCTTTCCCCTGAGCCACATCCTCTCGGATGCGCAACAAAGATGGGTCCGAACCCTGATTCTCTCGGATTGCCTCCTCGAGTGACGATGAAATCTCTAACATACAAAGTTGCCCCTGAACTCGCTGAAGCCAGACCTCGATCTCGGTCTAAGGAATTCCTTGAAGCTCCTTCGAATCGTTAAACGGCAAGCATCCGCTTCCCGAACGGACTTACGACTCAAGGCGTCGGCGACAACGTTCGCCTTGCCCGGGTGGTAGAGGATCTCGATATCATAATCTTTGATTAATTCCAACCACCGTCTCTGACGCATATTTAACTCATTCTGAGTAAATATATACTTTAAACTCTTATGATCGGTGAATATCTGACAGGTGACGCCATAAAGGTAATGACGCCAAATCTTCAAAGCGAACACCACGACTGCTAGCTCCAGGTCGTGGGTCGGATAATTAACCTCGTAAGGTCTCAATTGCCGTGAAGCATAGGCAATAACTTTCCCGTTCTGCATGAGTACACATCCGAGACCCTGTCCGGACGCATCACTATAAACCACAAATCCTTCCGTCCCCTGCGGCAAGGAAAGTACATGTGCTGACATTAACCGGCTCTTGAGTTACTCAAAACTCCGTTGACACGCGTCGGACCACGTGCATTTCTTATCCTTCCGCAAAAGGTTCGTTAAGGGTTGAGCGATTCTAGAAAATCCCTCTACAAATCGCCGATAATAACCCGCTAATCCGAGGAAACTTCGGATTTCCTTAACATTCTTCGGAGGTAGCCAATCTCGAATAGCCTCCGTCTTCTGAGGGTCGACACGAACTCCGTCTGATGAAATTACATGTCCGAGAAAAGTCACTTCGGACATCCAGAACTCACATTTGGAGAACTTCCCATAAAGTTGTTCTCGTCTCAACACGTCGAGCACTTGA
Source organism: Orobanche coerulescens (assembly GCA_033398695.1). Lineage (NCBI taxonomy): Eukaryota > Viridiplantae > Streptophyta > Magnoliopsida > Lamiales > Orobanchaceae > Orobanche > Orobanche coerulescens. The sequence continues at coordinate 39,981,037 of CM065811.1, forward strand.
TGAAGGTGAAACTCGTGTTCCTCCCGGTCACGAGAATAAATCAAAATGTCATCGATGAAGACAACAACAAACCGATCCAAAAGTCGATGAAAACCCGATTCATTAACTCCATGAATACCGCAGTGCATTAGTCAATCCAAACGGCATAACCACAAACTCATAATGACCTTAGCGTGTTCGAAACTCCTTCCTATCGATGTCCGAGTCTCGGATCCGCAATCGATGATATCCAGACCTTAAGTCGATCTTGGAAAATACCGAAGCTCCTGAAGTTGATCTAAGAGATCATCAATACGGGGTAAGGGATACTTATTCTTGATCGTCACCTGTTCAACTCCCGATAATCAATACATAAGCGGAATGAACCATCCTTCTTCTTGACAAACAACACCGGTGCTCCCCACGGGGACGCACTCGGTCGGATATAACCTTTCTCGAACAACTCTTCAAGTTGGTTCTTTAATTCTGCATTTCGGTCGGGGCCATCCGCACGGTGCCTTCGATATCGGGACGTACTGTGCTCCAACTCAATCGTGAATTCCACATCCTCTGTGGAGGCAAACCGTAACTCGCTGGAAAACATCGGCATATTCCCTCACCACCGAATATCCGTTAACATTATCGATGACTTCTCGGTTTTGGCCATATAGCACCAATAACCGACACATCCCCGATTGAGTAACCTTGCCGCTTTCATCAAATTAATGACCTTACTGCAATAAGGATTACCTCCCTGAAACACACATTCAACCCCATCGTCTGAAATGATAGTGACCATACGCTTACGGACATTGATGATGGCATCATGACGATCCATCCAATCAATACCCAAGATGACGTCGTCCCTCGGCAAATCTACCACGATTAGATCCGCTGGCCATACACGACCATAAACCGAATCGACAATTCGAATCTCACGACATCGATAATTCGTCTACTATCGGGTAGGCCAATGACATAAGGCTCACAACTAGTAGCACTACCCAGACGTAGTCTACTCAAACATGACTGAAATGAATGAATGCGATGCACCGATCAAAAAGGGTACACACAAAGTTGAGATAGAATATCGAGTGTACACGAGATCATTCGGGCCTCGGATCATCGGTCTTCTTCATCTCATAAATTCGGGTTTGCTAGTCCCGCACTGATGCTCCTGTCACTGCTAAAAGCTCCACCTTTAGTCGCTCCCGCTGCTTTAAACGACGCCGATTGAGTAGCCTGATTCGAACGGCCGACCGCTTAGGTGCCCGAGATGACGTCCGAGTAGGTTTGGAGTCCCTACGGCAAAACGGGCCTTATGCCCAAAGAATTCCACAATTATGACATGTGATAGTCTGTCTCGACACTTGGTACCGAGGTGACCAAGATCCCCACGCTAAAACAGTGATGGCCGAACCGGCCGCCGAGACCGAGATTCCGCGGGTTTAGACGACACAGGAGGTCGCTCGAAAGCAGAGCCCGCACGGGGTTTCTTGAAAGTTGTCGATCGCCTTGAGACGATTACGATTCTTCGATTTCTTGCTAGCAGACGAAGGTTGCCGCTTAGCAATTTCCTTAGCAAGAAGCTCGTAGGTAAGAGCTTTCTCAATGAATTCAGCCAACGTGGTGCAATTATGATTAAGCAATCAAGTCTCATACGGGGTTTCACCTCTTGTTTGAAATACTTGATCTTATCCGCCTCTGAATGAATGATGGATGAGGCGAAAGGAAGAAGTTCCTGAAATTTCTCGGCAATGGCGAGAACATCCTCGTCTGTTGAGGGGTCGGGGGTGAGTAATTCTGACAGCTTGGCCTCTCTGAGCGGGGCCGGATAATACCTCTCCATCATAAGAGTTTTGAACTGATCCCAAGTACATGATCCTTCGGTGGGCTTCAACGACCACCACCAAGAATGTGCGCTCTTACCCAGGTAGTAAGCCGCAACAGAAACTTTGTGTCCCTCGGGACACTCTACCAAAGCAAACAACTTCTCGAAATGCTCGAGCCAATGAATGATATCTCCCGGCTCAGACGAGCCCTCAAAAGTAGGTGGCCTCTGGCGAGAGATATCGCCGATGATACTACTCACATTCCTCTCTTGCCTCTGAGGTGGCGGCGGAGGAGCCTGCTGGTTTTGATTGACGGAGTTATGCATCGTCTCCATCAACTGAGCCATATGGGTCATTTGGGCCATCATGCCCTGCATAAAAGCGAGTGGGTCAACCCGGACACCCTCTGACTGAGCCGTGTCCTGCACGACTCCGATAGTGAATGATCGCGTCCAGGTGAATGAGTGGCAGCGTCGCTGCTCGATGAATTAGCATTATTCCTCACGTTTGCACGTGTATTCACACAAGCTCTCGGGATTCGGCCCGCTCCACGGCCTCGTCCTCCACGTCCTCTTCTTGCCCTCTCCATACTGAAGTATGAAAGTCACATGATGATTATATTTACCGCATGAATAATACGTTATGATTATGACATGAGATGATAAAAATGAGCATACGCGCTCTAACACAATGATTACATGAATGATCAACTGAGGTGACATGATTATCTGATGAAATTATTGAAATGATTATTTTGAATGAGTTAACAAGATTAATGATTCGATCTTCCTGATCAACAACTGAACAATGAAATGAATTGACTGATTAATGAGTTAACCTGACCGTCCCGGTCAAAATGACAATGATGATTGAGGATTGTTAACTGATGAATTGTGAATGAATGATTATTGCCAGAAATTATACCATGGCATTAGGAATCTTACAGTTCTTGGTCTGATTGGCTCGGCATTTGCACAGGTCACACGTGACGCGAAAGTCCAATGATACTAGTCCGATGACGATGATTTCAAATGAGACATGACTTGGAGGGTAGTACTCAAAACCACGCTCCGATACCAACTCTGTAACACCCCAAACTAGGCGGATATTACAGTGCCGTAAATCCCCGACTGGGACCCACCAGGCAAATGAAAATGATGAATTAAATAATGTAATTGTAGTACCGAACCACATTATATTACCAATTACTCCGATGAGGAGTTTAAGTACATTACACCAGGACAAAACAGAATACTAGTATATTTTATATGGAGATAAAATACACCACCCTGAACAAAATAAACATCTCAAACGGGATTTGCAATGAAAATACAAATGACGGAATAATCAAATGATCAAAATGATGAACAAACGGAATGACCGGGCCCCTACTAGTATCACTGACTCGTCGCCGCCAACATGCTCTTCCCGTGCCTTTTCCTTGCCGTGACTAAAACAAAATCCCCAACGGGCCGCCATATACGTAACAACAATCCTCAAGAGTTGAAATTTCACAATCATGAATTAACCAAGTTATGAAATATTCTTAATTATGAATTTATTTGAAGAGGAGTATCATAGTATGTCCGTAATGTTCGTGCAAGTGTACAAGACGAATGACCGGACACACCCGTCCTTGTACCTAATTAGTCTCACAGAGGTAAGCGTTACAGTGCACGGTCCGAAGTATCGGTGAACCCAATACATGACCATCGTGTGCCCGACTAAAAATTCCACACAGCCACACCCGGCCACGCAATATGAACCCGGAAGATCACATGAACGAGAATGACCATGATGAATATCAATGAATAATAATTAGTCAAGGCCAAGATGACTCACCGATATGAAAGTAATAGTGACGTGATTGATAACCCAATGAAATGATTTGGAACCGCTGCCTCGTGAATGAAATGATTATTCGACAATTACAAGTCTCAAAATGATTAATATTATGATGAATGAATTATGATTATGAGCAATCAACAACAAAAGGAATGAGTATCCTTTTAACCGAGTAAGATTTAACTTACTCAATACCGATGACAAAGTCCTTCCACGAACAACGTCCTAATCGAGATACCGATCGCTCGAACAACCTTGAATAAAAATAATTACCAACAATCGTTCAATACACGTATCAAACAACAAGACACGACTAACCCAAAGGTCGAAACAACGATAATCAAACTCATAGGGCATTCCAACGAATACATAACCAACCACACAACTTCGAAAATATCCAATCCCGAATATGTCGAAACCAACACCAAATTGAGTATTTCGAACCAACAAAACACTTCAATGATATCAATAATCCATTAGGAATCCATAATTCATGATTACAACAACATCAATCGGAAAATCCCCAATTAACCGAAGTCAACCCCAAGGGTTCTTGAAATAATTCCGAAAATAACCATTAAATCCGTAGGAATATATTTATCCAAGGTAGATAATCCATAACTAACATGTTCCAATGATAATCCAAGCTTACACGAAGAAATCGGAAGGAAAACCCAAAAATCCGAAATTCTAGATCCAAGAATTTAATACCTTTGATTCGATGTTTTGGAGATGATGAAGTGATGATTAATCCAACTCAAAGACTTGAAGATGATGATTGATGATTACACCTTGAAGAATACTCTCAAAATCGCCCAAATCGCCTAGAACCGACGAGAGAAATGATAATAGAGTGATAAATGACGAACTCAAGCTGACTGTCCAATATATAGTCGCTCCAGGTTAGCGTGCGCTAGCCCTAATGCGTAGCGTGCGCTAACGGGAAATTTGGGTATTCCAGCACCCACTGTCCAAAAACGGTAGCGCGCGCTACGTACCTTTTTGTAGCGTGCGCTACGGCCATATCATTAGCGTGCGTTAATACTCATAGTTAGCGTGCGCTAACGAATAATTTGATGCCCAGTACTGGAATCCAGAAACTGCCTGTCCTCTGATCTGACCTCGATAGCGTGCGCTACAACCATTACTTAGCGTGCGCTAATATATCGATTGCGTACGCTAAAAACAACACATAGCGTGCGCTAAGAATTAATCTCGCCCCAAAGAGTCACCGGACTCAACCCGATCTGTCCTTAGCGCGCGCTACACCACATATTAGCGTGCGCTACAACAACTCACTAGCGCGCGCTACTTACCATTCGTAGCGTGCGCTACTTATAACTCACTGCAGTCCGGTACCTTACGGATCGCAGCCAGGGCGACCTTAGCGTGCGCTAAAGCTGAGTGGTAGCGTGCGCTACCTATACCCAATTAGCGTACGCTAAAAGGAGTACGTAGCGTGCGCTACCCCTTACGCACAGCTCGCAACGAAAATGACAATGATGATAAACACGGCACGAAACTCCAATCAGATTAGTGATGAATGACGATTGATACACGATACAATTACTCTGAATGATGAATACCATGACTGAATCTGAGTGACAAATGATTAATAATGAGTGAAAATTACTGAGTATCAATTACTAAGTGATAAATACTGAATGATAATTACTGAATTACAACCGGGTATTACATACACCCCCCCTAAAAGAGTTTCGTCCCCGAAACTAAGGGTCAAACAATTCGGAATAACTCTCCCGCATACTATCCTCGGTTTCCCAAGTAGCCTCTTCGACTCCGTGTCTAGACCACTGAATTTTAACCAAAGTAATCGTCTTATTCCTCAACTGTTTGATTCGTCGCTCTAAAACTCGCATAGGACGCTCCTCATATGAATGATCGTCGGCGATCTCGATTTCGTCGAACTGAAGTATGTGGCTCGGGTCGGCAACATACTTCCGCAGCTGGGAGACATGAAACACATTATGAATTCGGCTCAACGCCGGAGGTAAAGCCAATCGATAAGCTAACTCGCCTACTCGATCCAAAATCTCAAACAGTCCAATGAATCTCGGACTCAACTTTCCCCTCTTTCCAAAACGGAAGATACCACGACTCGGGGATACCTTGACTAACACATGGTCACCAGCCTCGAACTCTAATGGTCGACGACGGTTATCTGCGTATGATTTTTGTCGACTCTGAGCTGTCAACAAACGACTCCTGATCAAAGTTACCTTCTCACGGGCAGCTATAAGCATATCGGGCTCGGTGCCGATTGATTCCGATAAGTCGTCCCAACACAACGGAGATCGACAACGACGACCATACAAGGCCTCGTAAGGTGCCATCTTGATCGAAGCATGCCAACTATTATTATACGTGAACTCGATCAATGGTAGTTGGGCTTCCCAATCGTCTTTCCAATCGAGGACGCATGCCCTCAACATGTCCTCTAATGTTTGAATGGTCCTCTCTGATTGCCCGTCGGACTGAGGATGAAAAGCGATGCGAGATTAAGCCGAGTTCCCATAGCACGATGAATCGATTTCCAAAAATGCGACACAAACCGTCCGTCACGATCGGAAACGATACTTTTAGAGTACCGTGCGTCGACTATCTCTTTGATGAACAGCTGAGCAAGTCTCTGGGACCCCACGCCTCCTTGATCTCAAAGAAATGAGCTGATTTAGTTAAGCGGTCCACGATCACCTGCATCGTATTCATGCCACGACGACTGGCCGGCAAACTCGTGATGAAATCCATAGAAATGTCTTCCCACTTCCATTCGGGAATAGGAAGAGGTTTCAAAGATACCCACGGCCGCCGATGTTCAATCTTAACTTGTTGACAGTTAAGCATCTCGAAACAAATTGCGACTTCTCGCTTCATATTACTCCACCAGTAATTTTGTTTCAAGTCCTTGTACATCTTGCTAGACCCCGGATGAACAGAATAAGGGGTAGCATGAGCTTCTTTAAAATCGAGTTTTTCAACTCGTCATTCACGGCACGCACAACCGATTCTTAAACCTCAAAAGTCCATCCTTGTGGACTACAAATCCAGGGGCTTTCCCGAGCCACATCCTCTCGGATGCGCAACAAAGATGGGTCCGAACCCCGATTCTCTCGGATTGCCTCCTCGAGTGACGATGAAATCTCTAACATACAAAGCTACCCCGAACTCGCTGAAGCGACCTCGATCTCGGGTCTAAGGAATTCCCGCCAAGCTCCTTCCGAATCCGTTAAACGGGCAAGTATCTCGCTCTCGAACGGACTTACGACTCAAGGCGCCGGCGATAACGTTCGCCTTGCCCGGTGGTAGAGGATCTCGATATCATAATCTTTGATTAATTCCAACCACTGCCTCTCGACGCATATTTAACTCCTTCGAGTAAATATATACTTTAAACTCTTATGATCGGTGAATATTCGACGGTGACGCCATAAAGGTAATGACGCCAAATCTTCAAAGCGAACACCACGGCCGCTAGCTCCGTGTCGTGGGTCGGATAATTAACCTCGTAAGGTCTCAATTGCCGTGAAGCATAGGCAATAACTTTCCTGCTCGCATGAGTACACATCCGAGACCCCGTCCGACGCATCACTATAAACCACAAATCCTTCCGTCCCTCGCGGCAAGGAAAGTACAAAGCCGACATTAACCGGCTCTTGAGTTCCTCAAAACTCCGTGACACGCGTCGAACCACGTGTATTTCTTATCCTTCCGCAAAGGTTCGTTAAGGGTTGAGCGATTCTAGAAAATCCTCTACAAATCGCCGATAATAACCCGCTAATCCGAGGAAACTTCGGATTTCCTTAACGCTCTTCTGAGGTAGCCAATCTCAAATAGCCTCCGCCTTCCGAGGGTCGACACGAACTCCGTCTCGATGAAATTACATGTCCGAGAAAAGTCACTTGGACATCCGTAACTCACATTTGGAGAACTTCCCATAAAGTTGTTCTCGTCTCAACACGTCGAGCACTTGATGAAGGTGAAACTCGTGTTCCTCCGGCCACGAATAAATCAAAATGTCATCGAGGAAGACAACAACAAACTTATCCAAAAAGACGATGAAGACAAGATACATTAACTCCATGAATAACGCAGCAGCATTAGGCAATCCGAACGGCAAAACCACAAACACATAAAGACCATAGCGTGTTCAAACGCCGTCTCGCGATGTCCGACTCTCGGATCCGCAATCGATGATATCCGGACCTTAAGTCGATCTTGGAAAATATCAAGCTCCCCGAAGTTGATCTAAGAGATCATCAATACGGGGTTAGGGATACTTATTCTTGATCGTCACCCTGTTCAACTCCCGATAATCAATACATAAGCGGAATGAACCATCCTTCTTCTTGACAAACAACACTGGTGCTCCCAACGGGGACGCACTCGGTCGGATATAACCTTTCTCGAACAACTATTCAAGTTGGTTCTTTAATTCCTGCATTTCGGTCGGGGCCATCCGGTACGGTGCCTTCGATATCGGGGACGCATTGTGCTCCAACTCAATCGTGAATTCCACATCCCTCTGTGGAGGCAAACCAGGTAACTCGTCTGGAAAAACATCGGCATATTCCCTCACCACCGGAATATCCATTAACATTACTGAAGACTTCTCGGTTTTGGCCATATAGCACCAATAACCGACACATCCCTGATTGAGTAACCTTGCTGCTTTCATCAAATTAATGACCTTACCAGAACAACCGGGATTACCTCCCTGAAACACACATTCAACCCCATCGTCTGAAATGATAGTGACCATACGCTTAAGGACATTGATGATGGCATCATGACGATCCATCCAATCAATACCCAAGATGACGTCGTCCCTCGGCAAATCTACCACGATTAGATCCGCAGGCCATACACGACCATGAAACCGACCGACAATCAATCTCACGACACGATAATTCGTCTACCATCAGGTAGGCTAATGACATAAGGCTCACAACTAGTAGCACTACCCAGACGTAGTCTACTCAAACATGACTCGGAAATGAATTAATGCGATGCACCAGTATCAAAAAGGGTGCACACAGGTTGAGATAGAATATCGAGTGTACGTGAGATCATTCGGGCCTCCGGATCATCGGTCTTCTTCATCTCATAAATCCGGAGTTTGCTAGTCCCGGCACCGACGCCTCCGTCACGCTAAAAGCTCCACCTTTAGTCGCTCCTGCCGTTTTAAACGACACCGATTGAGTAGCCCGATTCTGAACGGCCGACCGCTTAGGTGCCCGAGATGACGCTCGAGTAGGTTTGGAGTCCCTACGGCAAAAACGGGCCTTATGCCCAGCAATTCCACAATTATGACATGTGATAGTCTGTCTCGGACACTTGGTACTGAGGTGACCAAGATCCCCACAGTTAAAACAGGTGATGGCCGAACTGGCCGCTCGAGACTGAGATTCCGCGGGTTTAGACGACACAGGAGGTCGCTCAGAAAAAGCAGAGCCCGCACGGGGTTTCTTGAAAGTTGTCTGATCGCCTTCAGACAGATTACAATTCTTCGATTTCTTGCTAGCAGACGAAGGTTGCTGCTTAGCAATTTCCTTAGCAGTAAGCTCGTAGGTAAGAGCTTTCTCAATGAATTCAGCCAACGTGGTGCAATTATGATTAAGCAACTGAAGTCTCATACGGGGTTTCAGCCTCTTGCTGAAATACTTGATCTTATCCGCCTCTGAATGAATGATGGATGAGGCGAAAGGAAGAAGTTCCTGAAATTTCTCGGCAATGGCAAGAACATCCTCGTGTGTTGAGGGGTCGGGGGTGAGTAATTCTGACAGCTTGGCCTCTCTGAGTGGGGCCGGATAATACCTCTCCATCATAAGAGTTTTGAACTGATCCCAAGTACATGATCCTTCGGTGGGCTTCAACGAAAACCACCAAGAATGTGCGCTCTTACCCAGGTAGTAAGCCGCAATAGAAACTTTGTGTCCCTCGGGACACTCTACCATAGCAAACAACTTCTCGAAATGCTCGAGCCAATGAATGATATCTGCCGGCTCAGACGAGCCCTCAAAAGTAGGTGGCCTCTGGCGAGAGATATCGCCGATGATACTACTCACATTCCTCTCTTGCCTCTGAGGTGGCGGCGGAGGAGCCTGCTGGTTTTGATTGACGGAGTTATGCATCATCTCCATCAACTGAGCCATATGGGTCATTTGGGCCATCATGCCCTACATAAAAGCGAGTGGGTCAACCCGGACACCCTCTGACTGAGCCGTGTCCCGGGTACGACTCCCCGATAGTGAATGATCGCGTCCAGGTGAATGAGTGGCAGCGTTGCTGCTCGATGAATTAGCATTATTCCTCGCGTTTGCACGTGTATTCACACGAGCTCTCGGGATTCGGCCCGCTCCACGGCCTCGTCCTCCACGTCCTCTTCTTGCCCTCTCCATACTGAAGTATGAAAGTCACATGATGATTATATTTACCGCATGAATAATACGTTATGATTATGACATGAGATGATAAAAATGAGCATACGCGCTCTAACACAATGATTACATGAATGATCAACTGAGGTGACATGATTATCTGATGAAATTATTGAAATGATTATCTTGAATGAGTTAACAAGATTAATGATTCGATCTTCCTGATCAACAACTGAACAATGAAATGAATTGACTGATTAATGAGTTAACCTGACCGTCCTGGTCAAAATGACAATGATGATTGAGGATTGTTAACTGATGAATTGTGAATGAATGATTATTGCCAGAAATTATACCATGGCATTAGGAATCTTACAGTTCTTGGTCTGATTGGCTCGGCATTTGTACAGGTCACACGTGACGCGAAAGTCCAATGATACTAGTCCGATGACGATGATTTCAAATGAGACATGACTTGGAGGGTAGTATTCAAAACCACGCTCCGATACCAACTCTGTAACACCCCAAACTAGGCGGATATTACAGTGCCGTAAATCCCCGACTGGGACCCACCAGGCAAATGAAAATGATGAATTAAATAATGTAATTGTAGTACCGAATCACATTATATTACCAATTACTCCGATGAGGAGTTTAAGTAGATTACACCAGGACAAAACAGAATACTAGTATATTTTATATGGAGATAAAATACACCTCCCTCAACAAAATAAACATCTCAAACGGGATTTGCAGCGGAAAATACAAATGACGGAATAACTGAAATGACTGAAAATGACTGAACAAACGGAATGACTGGGGCCCCCTACTAGTATCACTGGGACTCGTCGCCGTCAACATGCTCTTCCCGTGCCTTTGCCTTGCCGTGACCTGAAAACAAAATCCCCCAACGGGGTCAGTTACACAGAACAACAATCCTCAAGAGTTGAAATTTCACAATCATGAATTAACTGAAGTTATGAAATATTCTTAATTATGAATTTCGCTGAAGAGGAGTATCATAGTACGCCCGTAATGTTCTGTGCAAGTGTACAAGACGAATGACCGGACACACCCGTCCTTGTACCTAATTAGTCTCACGGAGGTAAGCGTTACCGTGTGCACGGTCCGAAGTATCGGTGAACCCAATACATGACCATCGTGTGCCCGACTAAAAATTCCACACAGCCACACCCGGCCACGCAATATGAACCCGGAAGGTCACATGAACGAGAATGACCATGATGAATATCAATGAATAATAATTAGTCAAGGCCAAGATGACTCACCGATATGAAAGTAATAGTGACGTGATTGATAACCCAATGAAATGATTTGGAACCGTCGTTCCTCGTGAATGAAATGATTATTCGACAATTACAAGTCTCAAAATGATTAATATTATGATGAATGAATTATGATTATGAGCAATCAACAACAAAAGGAATGAGTATCCTTTTAACCGAGTAAGATTTAACTTACTCAATACCGATGACAAAGTCCTTCCACGAACAACGTCCTAATCGAGATACCGATCGCTCGAACAACCTTGAATAACAATAATTACCAACAATCGTTCAATACAGGTATCAAACAACAAGACACGACTAACCCAAAGGTCGAAACAACGATAATCAAACTCATAGGGCATTCCAACGAATACATAACCAACCACACAACTTCGAAAATATCCAATCCCGAATATGTCGAAACCAACACCAAATTGAGTATTTCGAACCAACAAAACACTTCAATGATATCAATAATCCATTAGGAATCCATAATTCATGATTACAACAACATCAATCGGAAAATCCCCAATTAACCGAAGTCAACCCCAAGGGTTCTTGAAATAATTCCGAAAATAACCATTAAATCCATAGGAATATATTTATCCAAGGTAGATAATCCATAACTAACATGTTCCAATGATAATCCAAGCTTACACGAAGAAATCGGAAGGAAAACCCAAAAATCCGAAATTCTAGATCCAAGAATTTAATACATTTGATTCGATGTTTTGGAGATGATGAAGTGATGATTAATCCATCTCAAAGACTTGAAGATGATGATTGATGATTACACCTTGAAGAATACTCTCAAAATCGCCCATATCGCCTATAACCGACGAGAGAAATGATAATAGAGTGATAAATGACGAACTCAAGCTGACTGTCCAATATATACTCCAGGTTAGCGTGCGCTAGCCCTAATGCGTAGCGTGCGCTAACGGGAAATTTGGGTATTCCAGTACCCACTGTCCGAAAACGGTAGCGCGCGCTACGTACCTTTTTGTAGCGTGCGCTACGGCCATATCATTAGCGTGCGTTAATACTCATAGTTAGCGTGCGCTAACGAATAATTTGATGCCCAGTACTGGAATCCAGAAACTGCCTGTCCTCTGATCTGACCTCGATAGCGTGCGCTACAACCATTACTTAGCGTGCGCTAATATATCGATTGCATACGCTAAAAACAACACATAGCGTGCGCTAAGAATTAATCCAGTGCAGTCCAGTAGTCACTGGACTCAACCTGATCTGTCCTTAGCGCGCGCTACACCACATATTAGCGTGCGCTACAACAACTCACTAGCGCGCGCTACTTACCATTCGTAGCGTGCGCTACTTATAACTCACCTGCAGTCCAGTACCTTCTGGACTGCAGCCAGGGCGACCTTAGCGTGCGCTAAAGCTGAGTGGTAGCGTGCGCTACCTATACCCAATTAGCGTACGCTAAAAGGAGTACGTAGCGTGCGCTACCCCTCACGCACAGCTCGCAACGAAAATGACAATGATGATAAACACGGCACGAAACTCCAATCAGATTAGTGATGAATGACGATTGATACACGATACAATTACTCTGAATGATGAATACCATGACTGAATCTGAGTGACAAATGATTAATAATGAGTGAAAATTACTGAGTATCAATTACTAAGTGATAAATACTGAATGATATTACTGAATTACAACCGGGTATTACAGTCTCTTTATGGGATACTCACAAACAAGCAAGGCATATAGAGTATTTAACAAAAGAACCTTAGTTGTGGAGGAAACACCCCATGTTGTTTTTGATGAATCTACTGTTGAGTACAGGAAGCAAGTTGAGTTAATTGAGAACAAGCTCAAATCAGCGACCCTTGAAGAAGTCATTGTACATGACACGGGAATGGTGGACTCACCTGCAGACCAGCCTGATGATCCAACTACAGCTGCTGAAGACCCAACTGCAGATCAGACAGGATCACCGAACCTATCTGATCCAGCTTCTGCTGATGAAGACCCAGCTGTAGCTGACAAAGACTCACCTGCAGATCAGATCCAACCTGCAGATGACAAAACGGTAGCTGATCAAGTTGCAGACCAGAACCCAGCTGATGCAGAAATCCACCAGAGCAATCCAACAGGGGGAACAAACCCAGAAGAAGACGACATCCCCAAGTGGCTCAAAGACCACCCAACCCAGCAAATCATCAGAAAGCTGACTGATGGAGTTAAGACAAGACAGTCAACCCTACCAGCAGGAATGGCTATGTTCTCATGCTTTATGTCACAGATAGAACCTAAAACTACAGAACAAGCCCTGGAAGATTATTCCTGGATAAATGCCATGCAAGAAAAATTGGAGCAGATGGAAAGAAACAAAGTTTGGGAACTAACAGACAGACCTGATCACAAGAAGGTTATTGGCACCAAATGGGTGTACAAGAACAAGAGTGATGAAGACGGAGCTGTTGTTAGGAATAAGGCCAGACTTGTAGCAAAAGGTTATGCACAGTGTGAGGGAATAGATTTTGATGAAACCTATGCACCTGTTGCAAGATTAGAGGCCATCAGACTATTCCTTGCATATGCTGCATTTAAGGATTTTGAAGTATATCAAATGGATGTAAAGAGTGCTTTTCTAAATGGAATCCTAGAAGAAGAAGTCTATGTAGAGCAACCCCCAAGTTTTGTCAAAGGAGACAAAGTCTACAAGCTGTTGAAGGCTCTCTATGGACTTAAGCAACCACCTAGAGCGTGGTATGAAACATTGTCTGTGTTTCTTGAGAAGAATGGTTTTTGCAAAGGGAAGGTGGACAAAACCCTATTCAGAGTGGAGCACGAAGGCCACATATTAATAGTCCAGATATATGTGGATGACATCATATTCGGATCAACCAATCCAGAGCTATGCGAGAAATTCTCCAACCTCATGCAAGGAGAATTTGAGATGAGTATGATGGGAAAGCTTAACTTCTTTCTCGGACTACAAGTTAAGCAGATGGAAAAAGGAATTTTCATGAACCAAGCTAAGTATACCAAAGATCTGATTAAGAGATATGGAATGGAATTAGCCAAGCTAGCAAGAATTCCTATGAGCACAAGTACTCACCTGGATGCAGACGAGGCAGGCATATCAATGGACTCAACCCACTACAGAGGACTCATTGGATCTCTTCTGTACCTCACTGCAAGCAGGCCAGACATATCCTATGCCGTAGGAGTTTATGCACGATTCCAGTCCAAGCCGAAGCAATCACACCTAGATGCAGCCAAGAGGATAATAAAATACCTTAAGTCTACAATCAATGTTGGACTATGGTATCCCAAGGATGATAATTTCGAGCTGTCAGGATACTCAGATGCAGATTTCGCAGGATGCAAAATCAATAGGAAGAGCACTAGTGGAACGTGTCAATTCCTAGGAACTAGACTGATATCCTGGTTTAGCAAGAAGCAGGTTTCTAACTCTATTTCCACCACAGTCGAATTCCTAGTTTGCAGTAGTCATTGTGCATGATTTTATGGATCGTAAAATGCCTAAGGGATTATAATATAATTGCCAATGAAGTTCCTATCTGGTGTGACAACAATAGTGCTATTGCAATAACCAACAATCCGGTTTTGCATTCAAGGACAAAGCACATTGATGTTAAGCACCACTTCATCAGAGACCATCTGCTTAACAAAAGGGTTAGAGTTGAAAGAGTCAGCACAGACTATCAGATAGCTGACATCTTTACCAAACCCTTGCCAGAAGAAAGATTTTTGGAGCTGAGCAGAGATCTTGGATTACTAGATTGGGAATCCAGTACTGAAGCAAGCTGAAGCATTTCAGAGGAAGGACGGACCCAGCTGATTAAAGAAATCAGATCCTAGCTGATGCGGACAAAGGAACCTAGATGATCAGAATATCAGGCGAGAAGTCCATGGAGTCAACTTACCTGATGCAGAGCGGTCAACAGTCAACAAGTCAAACCAGCTAAGTTTTTTAAACTCAACCGACCTTTGAATATTTAATTAATATCTGCCATATTTGTAACATTATTATATTAATTTTGGTTAACAAATGGCATTTAAATATATTAATGTTCGATTCACAAGTGGTATTTTTAATACACGCATCAATCGCTTATTAAATCGACCTCCACGGTGGCCAATCAAAACAAACCGTCAAATTTTAAAATGGACCACCGATTCAAATTTAAAATTCAAAAGAATCTCAAAAGGCGTACCACCGTTTAATATATATTAATTTAATCCATACGTCTTTTCATCTTCTTTATAAGGAAAGAAACCCCTTCACTTTACCTTTTACGCTTACCCTAGATCTACAGAGCAAAAAATTTACAGAGCAAACATTCTTGAACTCCAAATACACTAAAAATTCGTTATTTGCAGAAATGGAATCGTACTTCGAAGGCGTCAACCTGAAGGCGGTCAAGGACCACATTATTTTCTCGCTGGTCGTCGATTTCGAAGGCTTATTGGAAGCTAATCTAGAGGATTACGAGGTGCTTAACCTAATCCGCGCGATGAAGCTCAATGGGATCTACCCATTCCTGGACATCAATCCTCAACATCTGTACAAGGAGGATGTTATCGCATTCTATCGCGAAGCCTGTTTGATTCAAGACGGAATTCGGAGCACAGTTGGTGGAAATCAAGTCGACATATCGCGTGATTCGATTCGCACAGTGTTTGGTATGAAGCACCGCGGTATAGCTGTCGAAGCTCTCAAGCAGTCTGCTGCCGAAACCTGGAAGAAGATAAAGACGGAGATTCAGCCGGAAAAACTGAAACTCACTGCCAAGAGGAGTGAGATTAAGAGAGTTTATCGTTTTGCGTTGGACATAACCAACAAAATCATCATAGGGATGGCCGGAAGTTATGATCAACTGTCGTCGGCGAAGTTCATGGTGCTGGGAGCACTAATTCAGGATGAAGAAATTGACTGGGCAGATTACATATTTAGGCAACTCGTTCGAGAGGTCAACAAAGCCGAATGGCTTGTTGATGAGAAGAGATTTAAAACAAAGCTGGCATTTGGAACGCAGCACTGACCCCTTCCATCCCAACAAAAGACTTGGTCATCTGGACCAAGAGACGCTGAGAAAATTGGGAGGCACAAGGAGAGCAGCCCAGATGTTGAAGGACCTACCTGACACAAGGCCATACCCGAGATATTATTCGTCAGGAGAGTCAGACCGACCTGCAGCCGACATCCCAACTGCAGTCGAGTCAGACACCGAGTCCGACAACACCCCCATAGCAGTCCGATTTCAGAGAAGGGGACCAGCCCCTGAAGGACCTTCTATCATGCAGTCATCACCAGAACCCTCTCCCAAGAGGCCCAGGAGACTACAGTTTAGTGAGGAAGAGCAGTCAGATCATCATGCTAGCCCTGCAGCCAGGTCACCTACCCTGGAAGACCAGCCTGCCCCAGGCACCCTCGAGACTCAGATTGTGGCTGTCTTCACCCCAGCCTACATCTCTGAGGAAGAAGAAGCAGGTCTAATAATTTCTATCCCTGAAGCCAACTATATCTTTAACCTCTTGGAAAATAATATTTTCAATCTATCCATCGAACAATTACAACTTGTTAAACCTCTAGCCTTAAAACAATCGTTCCTTGAAGTTTTTGAAGAATGGAAATTTTTGAAATCCCTATCTTTTGTCAAACTTCAAGCTTTCATTGAAACTTGTGGTTGGGAATATCCCCAAGCCACGGAGTATGTGCTGATAGATTTTTGTAAAACATCAGACACAATTTTGATCCTTCAGGAGGACTGGTTCATGTCAAACTTTAAAACCAACATGGACCAGTTCATCCACTGCATTATGCTTAGTATTTCTGATGGATCTTATGAGAAAGCTGTTTAGGAGGAAGTTGAAAAGGAAATAAGGATTGAGGAGGTAGATGGAGAAGAAAATGAAGAAGTTGTTGTTTTAGACGATGAAGAAGAGGAGCAGGAAGAGAGAAGAAAAGAAGAAAATATTTTAGTTGAAAATCAGCCTGATGAAGTTGAGAAAACAGAAGAGTTGAATGAGGATGAAGAAGAAGAATGAGAAGAAGTAGAACAAGATGAAGGAGAGGAGGATGATAAAGGTGAAAATGATGATGAGGATAAAGGAGAAAAAGATGGGAAAGATGATGACAATAATGATGATGACGATGATGACGATGATGATAAAGGAGGAGATGAAGGAGCTGAAAAAGAAAAAGAAAAGGATGAGGAAAAAGAAAAAGAAAATATTGAAGAGGAAAAGGAGTAAGGGAAGAAGAAAGAGGAAGAGAAGGCAGAAGAAGAAAAGGAGCCGGAGCCAGAGCCGACACAAGAAGCTACAGATAGGACTATAGTACCTGAACGATACACCAGCCTAGACGCGGAGTTATCTGAGGACTCCAGATCAGGGAACCTAGAGAAGACCCCATCTGGAGTACCAGCTGCAGACAGATGCTTGAAGTCCAGTGGTTCAATTGCAGAAGGCTCAGGAGAACACTCTCCACCATCTCAGATATCACCTTCCGTAACTGAGCTGATCAGGCAGATAGTGAAAGATACGATTGGAGAGCTGCTGGCATCTCAGGTCACTCCTGACCTTCAAACCATCAATGCAAAGATCGACACTTTGCTGCAGAGAGAAGTTCCTCAGCCTCCTCCCCCTACCAACAACAGAATGCCATTTAGCATGTCTGATTGGATGAGCAGAATGGAGCAGCAATTGACTACCCTAGTTGATGCTGGCAAAAAGGGGGAAGAGAGAATGCAGGGGGAAGGAAATGATCAAGAAGAGATAAGGAAGGAGTTTAGATTGAAGAAAAGGCAGGATGTCCAGATGATCACTGCTGGGACATCCTCAGCCAAGAGGAAGGGAGGATCCAATCCAGAAGATCAGGCTGACCAGCCTGAAGGCAAGAATAGGAGGACTAGAGGAGGTCTTGAGCCTACTCTAGAGTGGGAAGGAAAGGAGTTGTGGTTTGTGGAGAATTTTGTTCCATATGAAGCTCTGGAAATGTGGGGATCTGCAAGAAAGAAGTTTATCAGAGACTACTACATCTGGGAAATACTCCAGGATGATAATCTCTCCCCACAGCAAATCTTCATAAATTTCATGGAAGAAGCTCATCCGCAACTCTGGGCTATTCTGAAGAAACATGCTGGGAAACTAAACGCCTATCCCATGATCCCTCCATTTACTGCCAAAGATCCTCCTACTTTGGAAAGAGGAGGTGCGTTGGATGAACTTACGCTACAAAGAAAAATCAAGAAGCTATGTCTTGAGAACAAATTTTCATCCCAAGAAGAGCAAGCCTTCGCAGCTCTTGTCGTGAAAAGGAAGTATGGTCTTGCCCCAGTCAAGACAAGACCAATCGGAGCTAAACCCTTCAGACCTGCCAAACAGCCTATTCGAAGAGGCAGAGGAAGAGGCAGATGACTTTCACTTACTTATTTTGTACTTATAATGATTTATGTACTTGAAACTTTTCTTGTAAAAATTCAGCCATGTACTTGTAAAATTAATAACAGTCTTTTTGAATGACAATTCCCAGTTGTTTCAAAAATTAGACTGACTTTAGTTTGTGTCTTGCACTTAAGTGCAAACTTGATCATTTGATTACTTGTTTAAAGTTTTGCCATCATCAAAATAGGGGGAATTTGTTAGGAATACTTGTTAGATTTTGATGATGTCATTAATATAAAATCAAATGTTTATTACTTGGCAAAATGTAAGGAAGAACCAAATGAGTATATTCCATAGGCCAAATATGTTAAGTATAAAACTTGGCAAAATGTAAGGAAGAACCAAATGAGTATCTTCTATAGGCCAAAAATAAGTTAGGCTAAAAATCGGCTAAGTACTTAGTACAGCTAAGTCCATCAGAGAGGATCAGCCGAGTCAAGTCAGAGTAGTTCTGGTCAACAAAAATTATTAGGGATGTTTGACCAGACTGTAGCCAAGGTACCTCAGACAAGTCACCTGATCAGTCAAGTCATAAACAGTGAACATCAGAGAGGTCCAGACTGCAGAGATGTTAACTGCTCATCAGCCTAGTCGAAGTCAGCCAAGTACTCCAAGTCCACGTCAGCATGCGTTGAAAAGTCAAGTATTACGGAAAGTCACATGCAACGTGAAGAGACAAATTGGAGTGATTCCCGCAAGAGATATGATTTAAATAAATCATCCAGACCCACCTTGAAGACTTTAATTATTTTATAATCAAAATATTCGGCGCATCACATGCAGAGTCTTCACAACGGTCGGAAGATAGATTAAAATATGGGAATCCAGCCTTGCAACGTTCAGAAAGAAAACAAAGAAGTCTCCCTCCAACGGACGGATTTGTTCAAAAGACTTGCAACGGCTATAAGGAAAAGCTCAGAGATCGTGACCTATATATTTCCGAAGATTTGAAGCTGAGCATACCTTACCAGAACTTACCTTATGATAGTCGGTGCTAACATACTTTCAAGCGATCAAAGCATTCAAGCTATCAAAAAGTGAAATACAGCATCGAGAAAAGAGCGGTTCTAAAAGTTCATACTTAAAGAAGCTCTTAGTTGGAGAAGACAAAAACTCTTGTCTATAATCCTGAGTTCGGGGTACTTCACTGGTTGAAGTTAAGAGACTGTAAAGGCATCCAAGGATCGAGGATCAAGAGGTGCAAAGCACTCAAGTGTGGTACAACGGCACGAATTTCCACTGGTTGGAAGCTGTTGTAGTTTGTTTGAATCACTGTAATATTTATCACTGGTTGAGAATTATAGTGAATTCATCTCCAACTGGTTTGGAGAAAAGTGGATTAGTAGAGGATTACCCTACCTCTGAGACCACTATAATCGCCTGCGTTCTTTACTGTTTACTGCATCATACTTTAACTGCTGCATTCATTGTTAGGTGTTTCATTAGTTGCTTTATATTCGTCATCAGCTGACTTCCGCATATATTGAAGAACAAACGACTCCAAGTCATTTGTTTTCCTATCAGCTGAAGAAACTCACTCTTCGTGAAAAAGAGTTTAAGAGTTTCAACAAGTCTATTCACCCCCCCTCTAGACTTGTTCCTGGACGACTTGTGACCTACACGGCCTAATGAATTAAATATATCACTGGGTGATTAATTTAATTCATGAATATAATTATTTCTTGGAGAAATTAATTATGTTATTTTGTATTTGATATGTTTAATTAATTGGATTAATTAAACGATATAAATACATCGGAACGGAATTGGAGTTTATCTGTTTGGACTCTCGGGAGTCCAAAACGAACCGAACTCTTCCTATAATTCATCTTGTCCGCCCCCCCACTTATATCCATGTGTGTGTATGACTTGTCCCCATCATGGTTTTGGAATCTCATGTGTTAAGGGGACAAGCATCATATACATTATATGGTAGGGTATCAATCATGTGATATGTATTGATTTCATGTGGGTTGAATAAAAATATAAATAAGACTTTCATCTCTCATCCTCACTTCACTTCTTGGCATCTTCATACGTATCATTTAGAGAGAGAGAGAGATAGACTTTGAGTTTAACACTCATCTTCATCTTCTTCATTCACTTCTTCTTCATTTTTCTTGGAGAAAATTGAGAGAAAATATTGAGAGAGTAAGATTAAAACACTTAGAGTGTAATAATCTTAACATACAAAGCTTCATCACTTGATTCTAGCGGTAACCTTAGAGGTTAATCGGGTGTTGTCATTCCGGTCGTTTTTCCGGCGCGTGGCAAGTAGAGACGCGGTGCTTTCGGCGTTGGATCGTTCAAGGGCTTGGAGCGGATTGGATTCGTAGAGATCAAGCAAAGCTTGGGGAATAGCTCAAGAGAAGGTGACCATTTAATCAACGGACTTCGAGGGTTAGTTTCTTACGACTCTTTCTTTTCGTTTATATATTCGTATATACGTAGCTCGATCGATCCTCGTAGGGATTTGGATCGAATTAATTTTTGTTTTACCGCTTCCGCTGGTCCTTCGTTTTAGGCACCGAATCCCAACATCAACAACTCGCAAGCTGTCTATCACCTTCCAATCAAGAACCCGTGGATGCGTTTACAACCTCTTTACTTTCAAGAACCTCGTTCAAGAAAGCAACCCCGCACTCAAACTTTTAAGACAAGAGTTTTTGTCTTCTCCAACTTAAGAGCTTCTCAGAATATGACTGTTAAGCTTGCTCTTAATGATGCTATTGTTTGCTTTTGATTGCTTTGATTGCTTAGATCGCTTGTATATATTATTCGCATCGTATTTTGCTCAATATGTTCTTCATATATTTATAGTACGAATCCTTGAGCTTCTTCATAGCCATTGCATCACTGTAACAAATTGGTCCGTTGGAGAGTAGACTTCTTTGTTTATTCGTTCATCTCTTTGCATCGCTTGATTCCCTTTTCAATACCGATCGTTTGAAGGAATTCTTTTGTCCAGCCACTTTTCTTGATTTGTATATTCATAAGACTTCTGAGCGTGGATCCCAAGGAATATTTTATTCCTAGCTTTCCGGGAATCATTCACTTTGTCTCCTTAAAATCACGTCGCATATCTTTCCGTTATTGTTGACTTTTAGCGCTTTGCTGACGTGGACTGAGCTTCTTGTTTGATACTTGAAACTTGGCTGCAGTAATGGTTTGGTCAACCTCCTCTGATGTTTGGTTTGACCGAAAACCTAGGCTGATAAATAACTTGTCTGTGGTCAACTTTCATTTGATATTCTTGCTTGACCGAAAACTTGACTGATAAAGAACTCATATGTAGTCACACCTCAGCTGATATTTCTCTTGACCGAATCTTGCCTGATGATATCTCATCTATGGTCAAACCTCAGCTGATATTTTTTGTTGACCAGACCTTCTCTGATAATAAGTCGTCCGTGGTCAAACTTCTCTGATATACTCTATCGACCAAAACTCGCCTGATATGTCGCCTGATTATATCTCATCAGTGGTCAACCTTCTCTGATCTGTTTAGTTGACCAAAAGTTGGCTGAAGTTATCTCGCTTGATGAAACTTGTCTAAACCTCGGCTGCTACAGTGTTTTGGTCAGACCCCTCTGTTATTATAGTTGACCAAAACTCGGCTGATAACTTGTCTGATAATTAACTTATCTTATATTATGACATTTCTATACTTAGCCGATTTTCTACAGATTAACTCTTTGATCAATCTTAGCCTATTTAATGGCTTATAGAAGATACTCATTTGGTTCTTCTTTACAGTGCAAAGCACTTAGAGCATACATTTGAATAAATCATGAATACAGGGATGACATCATCAAAATCTAACAAATATTCGTAACAAATTCCCCCGATTTTGATGATGGCAAAACTTAAGTATTTCAAATGTAAACAAGTCTGCACAAAAGTAAAGTGCAAAACACAATCAAACTCAGTATTTTTGAGTCAACTAGTGGTTGTCATTCAAGTTGACTATTATAAGACTTATATTTCAGGTTACAGTACAGTCTGAATGAAAATTACAAGTAAAAATAAAATGAAAATTACAAGTAAACTGTAAATTACAAGTAAATTACAAAAAAAAAATCATCTCCCTCCTCCTCTGGTCCTTCCTGAAGGGAGTGCCTTCAATGGTTTTGCTCCTATGGGTCTTTTTGTAGCTGGAGCTAACCCATACTTCTTCCTCACAATATCTAAGGCAAACTGCTGTTAATCTGGAGATGAAAAGTTGTTTTCAATGCATATCTTTTTAATTTCTTTCTGAAGAGCAATCTCATCTAGTTTTCCATTCATAAGAGTAGGTGCTTCTTCAGGTCTGAAGTTTGGAATCATGGGATATGCATTGAATTCCCTTTCTACAAACTTCTTCAAAGTCTCCCAAAGGTTGGGGAAATTCATCTTCATGAAGTTTATGAAAATTTCTTGTGGGGAGCAGTCCTTGTCTTGAAATATTTCC
Organism: Orobanche coerulescens; assembly: GCA_033398695.1. NCBI lineage: Eukaryota > Viridiplantae > Streptophyta > Magnoliopsida > Lamiales > Orobanchaceae > Orobanche > Orobanche coerulescens. The sequence continues at coordinate 40,004,280 of CM065811.1, forward strand.
CAATGGTAGTACTTCTCTATGAATTGTTTTCTTGCACTTACCCACATTGGTTCTGCTTCTACAGGCAAGAATTCATCAACATATTGGAGCTCTTTTCCATCTCATTGTAATCGTACAACATGATCTTGCCTGGTTCTTTCCTTTTGGCTGCAGGTTCTTCAGGTGGTGCAGCTGACTCTTTTCTCTTCAGGCTTGAAGTTCCTACCTGAATCAGATGAAGGCCTTGTTGCGTTTTTGGTCTTGATTCTTCCTTTTCTTCCCACTTCTTCCTATCTCCCTACTTTTGCCAGCATCAATGAACTTAGCTAGCTGCTCCTCCACCATCAGCATTAAGTCAGTCATGCCAAGAGGCATCCTTCAGTTTGTGGGTGGTGGTGAGGGTTCTTTTCTATTGATAAGGGTGTCCATATTATCATTTAAAGATTTTGGTTCAGGTTTGACTTCGGTTGCCAGGAGTTTGGCAACTGTCTCTTCCACAATTATTCTGACCATCTCAGAGAAGTTTGATGGCAGTTGAATTTCATGTGCTATCTGATGAGCATTGTTTTATCCTGAGCCTTACTGTGCTGATTCCCTAGCTGTAGATTTCTCAGATGGTAAGCTCCTATCAGCTGCTCTGTGACCAGATAGGGTTTTATCAGGGGTGCCTGATTTGTCATATGATGTGGGCTGATGAGAACTGGATGCTTGATCAGGTGTATCATGGTCATCAGCCTCATCATCTTTTTCTTCTCATCCTTTCTTTTTCCTTCCTCTTCTTCTTTTTCTTCTTTTTCATCTTCCTTTCCTTCTTCTTTTTCTTCTTCTTTTTCTTCTTCTTTTTTCTTCCTCGTTTTCAACTTCTTCTTCTTTCTTTTCTTCTTATTTATCCTCCTTTTCAACTTCTACAATTATAATTCATTTTCTTTCTTTTCTACTCCTTCTCGATCTTCCTTCTTTTCTACTTTCTCCTCCTATCCAAGGGTTTCTCCTTGTGATACACCCTTCATAACTTGAAGGACGAATTGGTCCATATTTTGTTTAAAGTGAGAAGTGAACCAGTTCTCCTTGAGCAACAACTTCACATCTGTCTCTTGAAAGAAGTGCATTATGAGTTGCTCAGTAGCCGTGGGGTGTTCCCAGGTACTCCTTTCAACAAACTCTCTCAATTGAGTGAAGGTAAGTGTTTTTAATTCCTTCCACTCTTCATAGATATTGATAAAGGAAAGTTTGAGAGATTGTTGCTTTACCAGTTTTAATTGCTCTGTGGTAAGGTTTAGAGGATTGTTCTCCCTGAGGTTGAGGGAGTATCCAACTTCTGGTATTTCAATGGTTTCCTCTGCCTCTTCTTCCTCTGTTATGCTTGGAAGAGTTAGGAGGGGGATCACTTCTGTCACTAGCTCTGACTGATATGGCTGTTCTACAACAGGTGCAGGTACAGGTGATATGATAAGCTGCTTCCCTTCTTCTTCTTCAGATGAGTAGTCCACCAGGCCTTTTTGTATTTTGGGGGACTGATCAGGTGAAGATATGATGTAGATAACTTCCTCCGGTTCTGGTGATTTTCTCTTGAATAACTTGGTCAGAGGAATGTTGTCGCTGTCTGCAGGTGACTTTTCAGATAACTTCTCAAGAATGTCGTCTGCAGGTGACATTCTGGGTGCAGAGCTGACGTCATCTTCTATGTAATCATCTCAGGTGGGTTTTGAGCAGCTGCATCAGATTGAACCTCATCTGAGTCCGACGGTCCTCTGTAAGAAGAAGTGCCACTAGTTATTCCCCTTAGAATTTCAGCTGCTTTGGGCTTATCAGCCAGCTTCTCGATTGCGGCTTGGTCCAAATGCCCAAGTATTTTGCTGTTTTGAAAGGTGTCTGTCGTCACCTTAGCTTTACCCAGGAACTCCAGAATATAACTTAGATGGGTTCCATAAGCTAACTTTTGCCTAAACTTGTTATTGTCACTGTTCCAGCTCGCTTTATTGACTTCCCTGACTAGTTGTCTGTAAATGTAGTCAGGCCAATTTAGCCTCCGACTGCATCATGGCTCCAACGTACTTCGATGATGATAACTGGTCGAAACTTCCAGCCACCCATCACAATTTTGTTAGTAATATCTAACATGTACCGAAACTCCTTCTCCAGATCTGATTTCCTTGCAGTGATCTTTATCTTCATTGGTTGCTCAGGCAACTTAATATCATACCAAGTGTCGACTGGGTTATGCTTTAGGGCCTCGACTGCAATGCCCCATTTTTTCATCTTGAATGCATCGGCGATGGTTTGCGCGGTGATGGTTATTTGTTCTCCAAAGATCGAGATTTCGATGCTTCTGTCACTTTGGCTTCCTTGTAGAAACAAATTACGGCTTCCTTGAATAGTTGCCTTGGATTGATGTCCAGGAAGTGATATATGCCATTTTTCTTCATTTTTCTGATAAGCTCCGGCATTTGAGCAGTGTTGTTTGACTCCAGAAGTCTAATAAAATCGACGACTATACTGAATATGATCTGTTCCTTCACCAACTTCTGGTTGACGCCTTTGAAGTAAGTAGTCGAGTCTATTTTTGCAAAAGATAGTGTTTCGATTTAGTGTAGTGAAAATTCTGAGGTTCTATGCTTTTTCAGAGAAATTAGGGTTCTTTAGAGCTTAAAGACGGTAAAGTTTTGAGAAATGATTTCTGCCGTCTTAAGTAAACACTTGAAAAGTCGGATTTGAATTTATTAATCAAATCAAGCGACGGTTGGAGTGATTGATGTAGACGTGGAGTGAGTGAGATCGTGTGTTTTGGTCACATGTTGATAAAGAATTAAATAATTAAATAATCACATGTCGGTCAAGGGATGAGAAACTTAGCTGGTTGAAAGATTGACCGTTTGACTTCTGATGAGCTGTGATTTGAATTCCTCATCTACTCTAATCAGGGGACATTTCTTGTTTGTGCTTTGGATCAGCTAGCTTTTCTTTTTCTGTGCTTTAGATCAGCTAGCTTTTCCTTGTCTGCTCTGATCAGGGACATTTCTTGTCTGGTCTAATCAAATGACTTTTCTTCGTCTGGTCTGATCATATGAATTTTCTTCGTCTCTCACCTGCTTCAGGTCAGATGACTTTTCTCATTTGTTTTTCAGCTAAGTACTAGATTCCCAATCTAGTAATCCAAGATCCCTGCTAAGTTCCAGAAACCTTTCTTCTGGTAAAGGTTTAGTGAATATGTCAGCAATTTGATACTTTGTGCTGACCCTTTCCACTCTTACTCTTTCGTTAAGCACACGATCTCTGATGAAGTGATGTTTGACATCTATGTGCTTTGTTCTTGAATGTAAGACTGGATTGTTGGTTATAGCAATTGCGCTATTGTTGTCACACCATATGGGAACTTCATTTGCTGTGATATTGTTGTTGGGATTCGGTGCCTAACAACGAAGGCCCAGCGGAAGCGGTAAAACAAAAATTAATTCGATCCGAATCCCTACGAGGATCGATCGAGCTACGCATATACGAATATAAAATAAACAAAGGAAGATTCGAAATCATACCCTTGTCGTCCGTTGATTATATGGAGTTCCTTCTCTTGAGATATTCCCCAAACGATCCAAAGTGCTCCAAGCCCTTGGATGATCCAACGCCGAAAAACCGCGTCTCTACTTGTCACGCGCCGGAGAAACGAACGAAATGACAACACTAGATTAACCTCTAAGGTTACGGCTAGAATCAAGTGATGAAGCTTTGATTATAACACTCTAAGTGTTTTAATATTTAATCTCTCAATTTAATCTCTTGATATTTTCTCCAAGAATATATCTCAAGAACGATGAATAAATGTGAAGACTTGAAGAAAACTTTTCTCTCTCTCCAGCTCATATCACGTATGGAATGGGTGTGGTTGATTTGCTGGGAGAAGTCTTCCTTTTATTCCATTTACAAATCCCACAAAATCACCTTTATCCTTATTTTAAGAGATATCTTATCTCTAATGTCATAAGTCCTCCACCAACCAAATCAAGACTAAGACCAAGGCAAGGCATCAAAGTGGGGTGGCCTCTAGAAGGAATCGGATGAGTTCAGTTCGTTTCGGACTCCTATGAGTCCAAACAGATAAACTCCGATTCCGTTCCGATGTATTTATATCGACTAATTAATCTAATTAATTAATCATATCAAATACATAATGACAATTAATTTCTCCAAGAAATAATTATATTCATGAATTAAATTAATCACCCGGTAATTTATTTAATTCATTAGGCCGTAAATTAATTTATCCAATAAATTAATTTAGACATCCAATGTCCCAAATTAGATATCCAATATCTTAATATTCATTATGAGAGAATAAGCTTGATTCATTCCGTCGTCAATCCTATTGCGCGACTCGGTAGGTTCGTCTCAGTCAGCAATGGGAGGAACCAAAGAGTAGTAGCACCACCTAGCCAGCCTGGAGGCCTACACTGTACCCCAACTGAGAACGAATGATTGGGATCATTCAAGAACCATTCTGTCGTGAATACCAGTATACGTATAAACCCTTCTTTCAAATGTCCCGATCAAGTTATAGGGTCACGGTCAGCCAAACTCTATCTGTTACTTGACGATATGCATGCGTTAATGCAAATCGAGATCATCGAGCTCTCTTGTATCCAATACAACTAGCTCCAATGCTTTGGCCAAAGACTTATGATCTCATCTGCCAATAACCGCATAGGACATTTAACCTGCTCACTAACGGGAGAAAGAATTCTATCTTGGTATTCAATAGGCCCTGCTCCTTGCCCGTCAAGATGCATGTCGAGGTTAACCCCCACCTTCTGGTTTATAGGGTCTAACTACTCTAATGAAAATCTTGACGTCACAAGCACATCCTTACTAAATCCTCAAGTCGAAGGTTCACGAATACCTATCACAACCTTTCGATTCCGTCATTGACTGTCCCGGAGTGAAATCCGTGTGACAAATCGAGGGTGAGTCGGTTCGAGTATACTAATACAATTAGCATACCTATAACGTGTGCTCCCACTAACCATTAGCGTTCGACAGGCATTCTCCATGTCAAAGAACACGTCATACAAGTCTTCACATAAACTTAATGCCCAGTCAAGTCTCATCGACTTGCGAACAAATTAAGTATTTGAGCTATAAACCTTTCCAGTGCCAACCTTCTTATCCAATAAGGAGTGGAACGTTTTGCTCTCAAATACATGGACTAGTTTCTATATGTATATCTACGAGTTAGGAACGCCAGTAACTACCAGTAAATAAAGAAACATTCATTGCCTTATATAAATGATTTACATAATTAAAAGTACAATGCCCCCACTCAACATCCTCTGAGTGGCATTCGAGGGCATATTCCTAACAATATCCCACTTGAAGTCAATGCCACACACTATGGTATCTAATACCCATATTTTCCAGATGACGCTCCAAGCTAGTTTGAGAAAGTGGCTTGGTTAGTGGATCAGCGACGTTGTCGACTGAGTCTACTCTGTGCAGCACAATGTATCCCTTGCGAACAAATTCTCTTATGAGATGATACTTGCTCTCAATATGTTTGGTGCTGTTGTGAAACCTCGGCTCCTTGTCCTGCGCTACAGCTTCGTCGTTGTCGCAGATCAAATGAACAGCACCAAAGACATGGTATCACTTGAAGTTCTCCCAGAAACTTCTTAATCCAGAACCCTTCCTTGGAAGCCTCCGAGGCTGCATGATACTCAGCCTGACAGGTGGAATCAGCAGTCGCGCTTTGCTTGGCGCTACGCCAAGATACTGCTCCTCCATTAAGAGTAAATATGTAGCCAGAAGTAGACATCGAGTCGTCCTTCAGTCCTTGGAAGTCCGAATAAGTGAATCCCACCACATCCAATTCTCCACTGCCATACATCAGAACCATATCTCTAGTCCTTCTCAAGTACTTGAGAACATTATTTACGGCAGTCCAATGTTTCCTACCTGGGTTTGCCTTAAACCTACTCACCACGCTTACAGCATGCACAATGTCAGGTCTCGTACACAACATAGCATACATAAGGCTAACCCACGGCCGAAGCATATGGTATATTACTCATTTCCTTTCGTTGTTCCTCACTTTGAGGATACATCTTCAAGGAGAGTTTTATTCCATGTCGCATCGGTAGGAACCCTCTTTTAGAATCATCCATCTTAAATCATTTTGAGATTTTATCTATATAGAGGGCTTGGGAAAGACCTATTGTTCTCTTCGCTCTATCCCGGTAGAGTCGAATACCAAGAATATAGGTAGCTTCTCCCAAGTCGTTCATGGAGAAATTACTCGAAAGTCAAGCTTTCACAGAACTGAGCATTCCCACATCATTTCTTATTAGTAAAATGTCATCTACATATAGTACTAATAATGCGATCTTGCTCCCACTAACCCTCTTGTATACATAGGGTTCCTCTTCATTTTGCACGAAGTCAAACTCTTTGATCGCCTCGTCAAAACGAAGGTTCCAACTACGCGATGCTTGCTTCAGTCCATAAATGGAACGCTGAAGCTTGCACACTTTTTGAATATCGACTTCGGACACAAAGCCTTTAGGCTGCTCCATATAGATTTCCTCCTCGAGGAATCCATTAAGGAAATCCGTCTTTACGTCCATTTGCCATATCTCATAATCGTGGTAGGCAGCTATAGCAAGCATCATGCGAATAGACTTGATCATGGCTACGGGCGAGAAGGTATCATGGTAATCGATCCCTTCTTTCTGGGTATAACCCTTTGCCACAATCCTGGCCTTATAAGCGTCAACCTTGCCATCACCATCAGTCTTTCTCTTGTAGATCCACTTGTTCCCAATAGGCACTATGCCCTTGGGGCGGTCTACTAGAGTCCAGACCTGATTGACATGCATCGAGTCTATCTCAGCTTCCATAGCTTCACGCCATTTCGCAGAGTCTACATCCACCATCGCTTGGTCATAGGTTGTTGGGTCAGTCTCTTGGCTATCATTTGGAACCTCATGGAGACCTAGTTCCTCCAAGTGCACAAGCCCATACCTCTCGGGTAAATGAGACTCCCTACTAGACCTACGAGGTGGTTGTACTTGTGTTTCAGAAGGTTCGGTTCCAGTTTCTTGCACAGGTGTCTCCCTAGGAGTTTCATTGTATTCTTCTAAAGAAATACTTCTACCTGCTCCACCTTCCTGAATGAACTCTTCTTCCAGGAAGTGTGCTTGTAAAGCAACAACGATCTTTCGATCTTCGGGCATGTAGAATAGATATCCATCATCCCAGACGAGAATCCAATGAAACGTCCCTTCGCAGACCTAGCTTCCAACTTCTCCACCTTAGTCTTCTTGACATAGGCGGGACATCTCCAAATCCTAATATGATTAAGACTTGGTTTCCTGCCCTCCCACATCTCATGTGGAGTTTTAGGAACGGATTTGGAAGGATATCTGTTCAAGATGTAAGCGGCAGTTAGGAGTGCATACCCCCACAGGTAAATCGGTAAGTCAGTATAGCCCAGCATGGAACGGACCATGTTCAACAAGGTCCGGTTACTTCTTTCTGACACACCATTTAACTGAGGAGTACCTGGAGGTGTTAGTTGTGAAACTATTCCATGTTCCTTAAGGAACTCGTCAAACTCCATACTCATATACTCGCCACCTCGGTCCGACCGAAGTGCTTTGATATGATTACCAGTTTGTTTCTCAACTAGGGCCTTGAATTCTTGGAATTTCTCAAAGTCCTCGGATTTATGTTTCATTAAGTATACATAACCATACCTAGTATGATCATCTGTAAATGTAATGAAATATTGATATCCGTCACGTGCTGCTTCCAAAGCACCATAAACGTTGGTATGGATTAATCCCAGTTTATCAGCGGCTCTTTCAAAAGTCCCTATGAAGGGGGACTTAGTCATTTTGCCTTTAAGGCAAGATTCACAAGTAGGAAAGGGATCCGATCCCAATGGACCAATAAGTCCATATTTTTCCATTTTGTAAACCTTGGTCCGACCAACATGACCAAGTCTAAGATGCCATTTCAAAACTTGATTGGTTTCATCCCTACCAAGTTTTCTAGTCATAGTATTCACAACTACTTTGTTGCTACAGATTTAGATGATACAATCCATTTAATAATGTAGCAGTACCCACTAGTTTATTTCTGAAATAAATTTTGCAGGAACCATCACCAATGAAAAATGAAAAGCCTTTTCGGTGCATGACCGGAATGGATACAATGTTTTTGTGCCCCTTGGGCAAAACAAGTACATCTTCTAAAGTCAAAACAAAGCCGGATTCTAAACCCAAAAGAAGTGATCCTATGTCGGTCGCCTCGACACTATGCCCGCTTCCGACTGTGATCATAACTTCTCCAGCTCCAAGCTTCCTACTTTGTTCCAGATCCTGATTCACGGTACAAATATGAGAACTAGCACCAGAATCCAGTATCCAGGAAGTAGAAAATACTATAGCAGAACAATTTGTTTCCAAAACTAAAAGTTCTGTACCTGAATCGCCATGAAGAATCAGACAGTCTCTAGCCCAATGGCCCAGCTCACCGCACTTGAGACCAGCATCCTTCTACTTCTTGTTCTTTGGAACCATCGGGGCCTTGCCCTTTTCCTTAAGGTCCTTAACTTGTGGTCCAGTTTGCTTCTTGGTCTTTTTCTTCTTATTCTTAGACCTTCGAGGTCCAGAAGAAATCACAAGAGCAGACTTCTTCATCCGCGGAGTCTTCATCTGAGACTGAGCGGTCACAAGTTTGTTCATTAGCCCAGCTAAATTACATGCAATCTCATTGCAGTTAAAGTTTATAACAAACTGTGAGAAGGAATCAGGAAGAGACTGTAGGATAAGGTCGGTTTGGAGAGAAGTATCCATTTTAAAATCAAGAGCCTCCAATCTCTCGATCATGGATATCATTTTGAGGACGTTTTCCCCAACCTTCTCACCTTCCTTCATCCTTGCACTGAACAGTTGCTTGGATATCTCATATCTAGCAGTTCTGCTGTGCTCACCATAAAGCTCGGTTAAGTGAGATAGAATCTGCCTAGCAGAAGTCATTTTCTCATGAGCTCTATGAAGCTCATTAGACATAGAAGCCATCATGTATGCACGGACTTTTACATCATCCTTAACCCACTTTTCGTGGTTTTCGATCTCTTCCTGATTGGCTCTGGTCCGCACAGGAGGCGCCGAAATGTCCGTCTCCAAGATGTATCCCAGTGCCTCTATACTGAGGACAATAATCAGATTGCGGAGCCAGTCCACAAAGTTAGGTCCAATCAGGGTGTTTTTGTTGGCCACTAAGTATACTGGATACAGCTTGGGAAGTAGTTTAAACAACAAGCTGTACTGATTTTAAATCTGAGTGCATAGCGGAAGTCTTAAATACAACAGGTTACTGTGGATACAGCAACTTAATGTGTAGAGTATACTTAATTAATCACAGTAATTAAAACAGTAAAAACTGAAGGTAAATAACACAGTATTTAAAGTGGTTCGAGGTAAACCCCTCTACGTCCGCTGGTCCTCCACACAGGAGTAAAATGTTTATTATAATTACTACGTACACAACTACGTAATTATAACAGTATACAATCAATAAATCGTTCACACAGAGTGATATAAAGATCTTAGCTTCAACCGTTCACACAGATTGGTTTGAGCTAAAGCTTGACTGGCTTCTTCACACAGAGTTATGAAGCTTCGTCTTCCTCAGTCCACACAGGGCTGATCTGGGTTTGTTCAAAGTATAGAACAGAGTATGAACAACAACTTTGACTTTATGAGCTTCGAGCTGATGAAGTGTTGTTCAAGATGATGAGCACTGTATATCTCTTAGATCTGAGTTGCAGTAAGCTTTGGAGATATGTTTTGCTCTGATGAATATATTGATAGCTTTGTTACTTAGTTCGCTTGGGTAACTGATCTTCAACGCCTTGATGAGATATATATAGTCTTCTGGAGAATATATCCGTTGAGATGTATCCGTTGAGTGAGATTTCGTTCCAATGGGATGAAAAACACGATCCGGATTTAGCGGGATTTGAAGATCTTATGACTGACAGTATTTAAATACTTTATCCTTGAGTATTTAAATACTTCTTATTCAACGGGACTTTGACTTCTGAAGATTCCTTCTTTGTCCTGTTGAGAGCTGTATGGAAGATCACTGTATTGGTTATTCGAGACAGTTTCCATACTTGGTCTTTATAAGACTTCTTTGCTGTACTGAAAGGTTCCACTATATGCTGGATTCGAGATAGGCTTTCGATACAGGTTGATACTTCGACTTTTCGATACAGTTTCCTTACTGAGGATTGGCATATATGTCAAAACCTCTTATCAATATTATTCGATATAGGAATTGGGTATCCCGGCTGTTTCGATACAGGGTTCTTGTTGCCAAGACTAACTTTCAAGACTTCTTGATGATGCCAAAACCTTCTTCATGAAATAATCTTCTTTGATGACTTCTGGTAGATTTCTTGGTCTTATGTCAAATGGCCTGTCTTTCAGCAACTTAGTCTAATTTATGAACTGCTCGCAGGTGAGTTCGATACAGCTAAGAATTTTTACAACTTAAGCTTATGATTGGCGCACAGGCACAATCTTACAATGTATTCTAAGCATACACCTGAAATTATGAACTGTTCGTAGACAAGTTCGTACAGCTTATTTATCAAACAAGTTTCTATACTTGTGATTGTTATCAACCAATTTAAGTTATGTAATCATACATCGACACAGTAGATTACGAGTTGTAATCTTTCAAGACAAGCAAACATTTTTATTGATATTCAAAGATAGAATACATGGTTTTCTCTTTCGAAAGAAAAATTACAAATAACTAAACAAATATAATATACAAGGATTTCAGCTCCGATAGTCCGCATGTCTCCATGGCTTTCTCCCTGGATCATTCTCGGTTCCACGCCACCAGTTCTGTAGGGAATCGTTGCCTCGATCTTGGTATGTAGCTCTTCCTTCATATGATATGTCAAAGGCAAGAATCCAGTCTTCTGGATGGGTGATCCGATCTCCTCTTCTGTGCTTAGATTTCATGTCTAGCTGGAGAGGGAGTTTTCCATCTTCTAGCATCTTTGTGAATTTGTCTGCAGCCTCCGCTAATGTCTTATAGCTTTTGAAGATGGCGGATTCCCTAATGAGTTTAACAAAGTATCTCATCAGTTCATTCTTCCTCCATTGCTTCACCTCATCGACAGTTGGATGGCGGTTGGTTGGCAGACGAATTTCAGAAGGTCTTTGGATTAAGTTTTGCCACGGGACATTTGGATCATGAAATTCAGGTCGGGAGCCTGAAATCTAAAAACTTTGAGAGGGAGGGGCTAGCTTGTTTAATTCAGCGGTAATGCTGTCTTGAGCGGTCTCAAATTCCCTTTCATGCTGTAACCTGATTCTCCTAGCAGCTTCTCTTGCTTCTTACCCCTTTTTCGCGTCATCAAGACGTCCTAGGATCTCCAATGCGACATCTTGCTTCGTCTCGATGTTGGTTATTCTCTCGACAATGGTAGAAAGAACCTCCGACATATCCTTGATACATTTGTCGTGGGCTCGCAATTGAGAACTGTTTTCGATCATAGCGCATGCGGTCTTGGCTTCAGCAATGCGCGTTTTGGTTGCCTCTTCTTTCAGGAGTTGCTCTTGTTTGTCCTGCATGATCTTCAGTGCTTGTTTGAATACTTCCGGCAATATAACGAAGGCCTCGACTACTCGAGAAACTTCATGTTGTAAGGTGGTCATCTCCTCAATGGCAGAAGTGTGCATCCAATTCAAGGCTTTTTCAACTGAAGACAGGGCATTCACTGCATCCTGTATGAAGACAGTTTGAAGACCAAGAGCACGCAATCGCTCTTTTCTAGCAGCAGTAGTCGGAGAATCCGACTGAGCAAAATCTGTGGAGCAGTTCAACCTCCTTAGATTCACGGTAGGGCGTGAACTAAGTTGGACATCCTCAGGTTCAATACCGTCCTCGGATTCCACGGTTGATGGGGCGGGATCAGCATTTTCTGGTTCGGCGGCAAGGGGTGCTGTGTCCTCCTGTTGCGAAGGTTCGTCGGTAGACATGGATACAGGAGGGACTGATTCCTCCTATTGTCTCTCAGCGACAACTTCTTCTTCTTGAGCGGCGGTAGGCTCGGGTGCCTGTTTCAAAATTATTTCTTCTTCCTCTACTTGAGGGACTGATTCCTCCTCGTCAGGAATGATCTCTTGCTGTGGCTAAGGGGGCTTACTCTGGTTTGACGGCCCTTCATCATCATTGGGTTGAGAGGTAGCTCTGTCTTGAGCCTCTTCACGACTCATCCTCAGACCAGCTTGTAAAGCTTCGTCATCATCGTCTGAGTCATCGTCATCGTCGTCTTTTGGATTTGGGGGAGAGTCCTCTGACTTATCTTTACCTTTTCTCCTTGCATCAGATTTCTGCAGTAGATGGATTTCAATCAGTTCTTTGCAGAAGGGATTGTCCCATCGGATTAGGGCCTCAATTTTCGTCGAGTCCATCACTTCTGATACAAATCTTTCTTCTTGGCTCCATTCGCTCTAGCTGTATAATGTGTTATACGGAGCTAGCCTGTAGCCTTTCCATTTAAGGAATCTTTCGTAAGCATGTTCGATCTGAACAGAGAGAAGAGTTTTGTTGATAATGGTGTCAGGGGAGGGACTGCGTACAACGTCCGAATACGCTGTAGCGAGGGATTCCTCTACAGGTATTGGATCCTGTAGGGAAGTGGAATTCCTTACAGGGGATGGTGCCCCGAAGGAATATTGATCATGTACGGGTGTGGGATCCCGCAGAGGAGAAGTAGTTGTTGGCTCCAAAGGGGCAGCCGACTCTCTAAAGTCTTTTTCGTTGGCAGATGTTCGATCATCCGTCTTAGCCGCCAAAGGCTCAGGATCTACTGTTGAAACAGTAGAGGTCACCTCTTCCGCAGGGGTTGGGCCCTGGGGTAGTTCTTCAGTGGGTTGCGCCACGGTGGAAACATCCTCGGAGGTTCTGGTGGTTTTAGCTTTGGAAATCCTCCTTAGCTTCCTCTTCGGCTTCTCACCAGCAATGGGTTTCTTGCTGTGAGATCTTTTCCTCTTCTTTGAAGACTCCACATCCTGGGACATGAAAGACACATCCGTTGGGTCTGCAGAAACTGGCATACTTTGGGTTTTAGGGAGGTTGCTGACCATAGTGCTCTGGTTATACGCTGTAGGCTTGACGCCTCCTAGGTATATCCTGGAGCTGTTTTTCTTTGCATCAGCGGATTACGACAGTTCGCATTTCGTCAAAATATAGTTTAACATTAAACCAAACGACTTCTTCTGGGTGGAAGGCTTGCATACTTCCTCCTGCAAGCGCTTCAGGATTATCTGGCACCAGTTGACCTTTTCACAGGTCAAGATAGCAACCATCATCCTAAACCTTAGATTGGTACACATTTCGAATGCACCAGTTCTGTTCTCAATGATCCTGCAGCAAAAGTCATGTAAATCCACATAAGGCAGGCAAAAATTCTTCTTGTGACATGTGGTTTGAACCATGTCAATAACAGTTGAGCCGGTGAACAGCCCATAAAACTTAGTTATCAGCTCTTGAGACCCAAACGTCTCAAGTTGATCTATTGTTAGGCCATCAGCAGGTAGCCTGTAAATATTCTGGAGAAGATCGCTATCAACACAGATCTCTACTCCTTGAATGGTAGCGGTTATGTCAGCAACGTGACCTCCTTGGGCCAGCGGCAGAAAGCGTACGGCGGCGTTGAGGTAAAATTCCTCAACCAGATGAACATCATATTTGTCAGCGGTTTGACTTCCAAGACGGTAGAGGCCTTGTTGACGGAGACGAGTGATAATGTACTCCATGGGTTCAGCATGATTAGTTTCAGCGAGAATGCGTTCGATGATGACAGATCGTGAGAAGATCCGTCCATCGATGATGTTTGCGGTTTTCTTGAGTGCGGGAGAAGATGTTTGACCAGCCATTGATGATTGTTCAAGAAAATGTGAAAGAAAATACACGAAATTTGCAGTAAAATGCAGAAAATTTTGTAGGCTGTATTTTCTTGAGAACTCTTAAATTTGCAGAAAGCGTAAAGAGTCTCTAATGGCAGTGTCCTTTTATATTGGGCGGCGAAGTAGGGTTTTGTAGAGTACGAATGGTCAGATTGTAAGGGATGGGAGCCGGTTTTTGAAATCAACGGTCTTAGATGGACTGAGTGTAACTGGTACACTTATCCATTAAAATGTTAAAATATGAGCGGGTCCCACTTCTGACATTTGTTGATACCCTAAATGCCTGAAACGGCGGTTTAAAAACAATAAAAAATTTGAAAACATCGCGGCTTTTGAGATTCAGTTGTCCAGATGTCGTGTAAGGCATTTAATGTAAATGACGTTTGACATAAACAGGGCACGTGGACAAAAATCATTTTTAAAATGAAATATATATATATATATACTAAATCGAAATCCTATAGTATGTGCTGTATCCGCGTCAATACAGCGTTCCCTCTTAAAAGGTACATATAGGTTTTAAATTTCATACAGCAACTTTTGGATTAATGCTGTATTCATGGGTCATACTGTATTCCCCCTTAATTATTGCACACGTCAGCTGTAGGATAATTCATATCACTTTGTTCACTACAGTGCTGTATTGAAGGCTCTGAGTGTACAGATAATTAACGGTGGATACTGTATTCTTGGGTCTTACAGCATTCCCCCTCAATTATTGAGTAAAAACAGTAAATTACTTACAGGGAGTCGGGCTGTAGCATTCCCAATTCTTGTCTAAGCATGTTGAATCTGGCTGTGTCGAGAGGCTTGGTGAAGATGTCGGCCAACTGAATGTCTGTATGAACTTTTTCAAGGCGAACATCTTTGTTCTCGACATGATTCCTTATAAAATGATGCTTCATGTTGATATGCTTAGTGCGCGAGTGCAGGACAGGATTGTGCGTTATAGCAATTGCACTCGTGCTATCACACATGATTGATGTCTCTCTGGCATCAATTCCATAATCTGACAACTGTTGCTGCATCCAAAGGATCTGCATACAGCAACTACCAGCAGCATAGTATTCTGATTCAGCCGTGGAAAGAGAGTTAGCCAATTGGTTCTTACTGAACCAAGAGACAAGTCTAGGTCCTAGAAAGTGACAAGTTCCACTTGTACTCTTCCTATCTAGCTTGCAGCCTCCGAGATCCGAGTCGCTGTATCCAACTAAATCGAATCCGCCTTCTTTAGGATACCATAGTCCTACATCGACTGTTCCTTTAATGTACTTCAGGATTCGTTTAGCTGTATTGAAGTGTGATTCCTTAGGTGCTACTTGATATCTCGCACATACTCCAACAGCAAACTGGATATCGGGCCTGCTAGCCATTAGGTACAGGAGTGAACCAATGAGCTTCCTGTAGAGTGATTGGTCAGACGGCTTTCTGGCTTCATCAGCACTAATCTGCACGGAAGTGCTCATGGGGGTTGGCGAAGATTTGAAAGTGTTCATTCCAAATTTATTGAGAAGCTCCTTGCTGTATTTTTCCTGGTTGATGAAGATACCGATAGGCAACTGCTTTACCTGCAAACCTAGGAAATAACTAAGTTCTCCCATCATACTCATTTTAAATTTACGTTGCATGAGATGAGAGAACCTTTGACACAAAGCAAGGTTAGTTGATCCAAAAATTATATCATCTACATAGATTTGCACCATCAGAAGGTCATCGCCTTCCTGTATTTTGAACAATGTCTTGTCCACAACACCTTTCTCAAATCCATTATCGGTTAGATACTGGGACAGGGTCTCATACCAGGCTCTAGGGACTTGTTTAAGTCCATACAGTTCTTTCCTTAGCCTGTAAACTAGATCGATACCGTCTGTGTTGGCAAACCCTGGTGGTTGTTCAACATAAACTTCTTCTGTAAGGTCTCCATTAAGGAATGCACTCTTGACATCCATTTGATATACAATGAATCTCTTATGGGCGGCAAAGGCTAAAAATATCCTAATGGCTTCTAGTCTGGCTACAGTAGCGAAGGTTTCATCATAGTCTATGCCTTCTTCCTGACTATAGCCTTGTGCGACTAGTCTGGATTTATTCCTTTAATAAGTCCATTTCGATCCTTTTTGTTTCGAAATACCCATTTGGTTCCTATAACCGATTGATGTGTAGGTCTGGGTACAAGATACCATACATTGTTTCTTTTAAAACCGTTAAGCTCTTCTTCCATAGATGTTATCCAATGAGAATTATTAAGAGCGTCTATGGTCGAAACAGGTTCGGACTGGGCTAAGAATACAGCAATAGTGCACATGTTGAGTCTTCTAAGCTCAGATTGAGATTTCCATTCAGGGAATTGTGATATCTCAGTATCAAGTTCTTCTTGTGCACAGAGTACATTTCCTTGTGTAGTCTGGATTTTCCTACGGGTAGAAACACCAGCATCTATGTTTCCAATGATCGTATCTTGCGGGTGATCTCTCAACCATCTTCGGTCGGGTTCTAATTCGGGGTCCTGTACTGTATTGAGAGTTTCTGTAGATACAGCTTCAGCTTGTATAGCGTCGGCTTCATCTATGTTGATTCTTACAGCTGCGGGGTTGATTTCTAGGTCAACGACAGGTTCTATGGGAGTTGGTGGATCTAGGATGGAGAGATGTTGGATATTTTGGGTAATATCTTCTACTCCTGTAGGGTCATGGTGAGGTTCGTTGAACACTACATGAACTGATTCCTCGATCGTCAACTTCCTTTTATTAAAGATTCTGTAAGCTTTGCTGATGGAGGAGTATCCTACAAATATTCTTTCATCTGATTTCTCATCAAAGGTTCTAAGTTGATCCTTCCCATTATTCAGCACATAACACCTGCATCCAAAGATGTGGAAATATGAAACTAACGGAGTTTTGTTGTTCCATACCTCATATGCTGTTTTGTTGTGGTGCTTATTGACGATACAGCGGTTTTGAGTGTAGCATGTTGTATTGGTTGCTTCACCCCATAAACGCTGTGGCAACTTGCTTGCGGCAATCATTGTCATTGTAGCTTCTTTCAGCGTCCTGTTCTTTCGCTCGGCAACACCATTTTGTTGAGGTGTACGGGCAGCTGAGTATTCATGCTGTATCCCATTCTCCGAACAGTATTGCTCTATAAAGCGATTAGTAAATTCTGTACCTCTGTCGGAACGAATGCACACGATACTCAATGCCTTTTCATTTTGCAACTTTCTCAGGAGCTCGGGCAGCTTTGATGTTGTTTCCTTCTTCTTTCTAAGGAAGATCATCCAATCATACCTGGAAAAATCATCAACAACAATCATGCAGTATTTTTTACCTCCCAAACTTACTGGGTCAATGGGACCGTGGAGATACATGTGTAGCATCTCTAACACTCTTTGGGTTGAAAGGTAGGATTTTCTCTTCAGGGTTGACTTGATTAGCTTGCCTTTCTGACATGGTCCGCAGACGCTGTCCTTCTTGAGTGACACATTTGGCAAACATCTTACCATTCCCTATCTTGAGAGCTTGTTGATCGTCTTGAAGTTGACGTGAGACATCCTCTTGTTCCATAACCAGCTAAGATCTGCAGTGCCTTTGGCAACAAAGCGTGGAATTGAGGAGCTCATAGGCTTCCAGTCAACAATATACATGTTACCTGATCTGCTTCCTGTAAGCACAACTTCTTTGGTCTGGATGTTCTTGACTCTACAGCGATCTATATAGAACTTCACTGAGAACTGTTTATCACAGAACTGGCTAATACTAAGTAGATTGTACTGTAAGCCTTCAACATATGCAATATCAGTGACTTTGAATTTTCCTACAAGAAGGGTTCCTTTCCCTCTTGTTCTGCCTTTTGATTTATCACCGAAACGAACTTTTGGACCGCGACCTTCCACGAAATCTGATAGCTTGCTTCTATCTCCGGTCATGTGCCGAGAGCATCCGTTATCGAAGTACCAGGTGTCTTCCTCTAGAATGTCCTGTATGCAAAAAGATTAAGTAGATTTAGGTCCCCTTTGATTTTTGGGTCCATGTATGTTAGTACTTTTAGGTACCCAAATTTTTCTGACAGCAATAGGTTTACTGTAGGTCACATTCGGTACAGTGTTGCGGTATCTACGTGGGGCATACACGTAGTCGTTATAACCATGATAATTATTATGCATGTAAAATTCAGGGTTATTATTATTAATCCAGTACGAGTGCCGTCTTGGAGGTGGAGCCATTTTCTTTGGCCTAACATCTTGTCTTCTGGGTCTCCAGTTGGTTTCCCAATGTTGTTGTTGATACTGAGCGGGCATCTGCTGTCTCGAGGAATAACGGGTCTCCTGTATCCAATACCTAGGCGTGTTGTACTGATAGTACTGCCGTGCGGGCCTTTGGTAGTTGGATACAACCTTCCTTCTGAACGGCTGTTGGCGCTGTTGATATGCTCGGGGAGCATGCTGTTGAGTGCGCCTCACAGGTTGGAATGGCTTATGATTCCGCTGTCTGGAATAGGATTTCAGGGGCGGAATAGCAGCCTTCGGTTTTCGCGGTGCAGCAGGTTTCTTCACGGGACTAGGGGTATCTTTCGATACAGGAATGTGTTCCACACTCTTGACAAACACTGTACTAGTTTTCCCTTTGTTTGAACATGAGTTGTATCCTAAGACACTTTTATCATGAGCATATTACCCAGTTCTCAGAATTTCTTCCATTCTTTTGGATGATTTCTCGAACGATTTTAGAATGGTCTCAAGTTCATCTTCTCGGATTTCGAGAGTTTTGACTTTGGCTCGAAGTAGAACCAAATCATTTGTCTTGGTCTCATTGTGAGTTTTAACCTCACTTAGTTCATGAGCAAGTTGATGATTGCTCTCGATGAGTTTTTCATAATCGACTTTTCTGGTTTCACAATCAATGGACATATTTTCATAATTTATTTTCAGCAAGTCATTTTCATCTTTCAGCTCTACATTAGATAACTGAAGCTGTATATTCTCAGTTTTCAATGTATCATGGGCCTTTTGAATGTTTTTAAACTCATTCATCATGTTTTCAAAAGTATGAGATGCATTTAATGGAATAGCTGAGGTTGAGCTTACCTCATCATCGCTGTCTTCACCTTCCGGAATGTCCTTGGCCATAAAGCACATATATGCTTTATCATCGAACTCATCATCAGATGAATCACTTTCAGTGACCACCTGAAGACATTCTTCTGATTTGGATGGTGTGGGGGAGGCTTCTGATTCTCCAATTAGGGCCTTGAGCTTGTTTTTCCAAGCACGTCTTCTTTCATCTCTCTCTTGTTGCTCGGCCTCCGTCAACTTTGAACTTTGGGATGAGGACATTTATTTGCATATCGCTCGGTTTCTCGCAATTATAGCACAAAGTTAGAATTCTCGGATGAAGTTTTCGATTTACCTTTTGGACAGTTTGGGCCTCGTAGGAGTCTCGCTTGATGAACTTTTGAATTTGTGCATGAGAAGCGCCATTTCATCTTGAGACGGGATGATGTCGTCACATCACAAGATTCTTGTGACTAGGCTTCGACGAGCTAGGCATACTGTGTCGACGACTCGATACAGCGACTAGTGCTGTGACCTTTGAAGGAGATTCCTCAGCTTTCTCTCTTCTGTCAATATCATACTCAAAAGCTTTGAGGTCAGAGAAGAGATCAAAAGTAGATATTTCATTAAGATTGCAAGACACACGCATAGTTGTGGTCTTAATGTCCCATCGGGCTGGGAGAGATCTGAAAATTTTTAAATTCTTCTCCTTTTGAGTGTAAATATTGCCCAACGCTTCAAGTTCACCAACAATACCAGTGAATCTGAGGTCAAGTTCCTCAAGTGTCTCAGTTGGTTTCATTTCGAAAGATTCAAATTGCTGAGTCAGTTTTGAAATCTTGTTTTCTTTTGAGAGCTCAGTTCCCTCACAAATCAACTTGAGTTTATCCCATATATCTTTGGCTGTTTTGCAGCTCTTTACCTTAGAGAACGTGCCTTTGTCAAGAGTGACAAATAACGCATTCTTAGCCATATTGTCGAGATTGGCGCACTTTCTTTCATCTGTTGTCCATTGCTCGCGCTCCTTCTCGAGCATCTCATCATGAGCTTGGCCTTCTATCCTTGCGGCCATGTTTACCTTCATTATCTTGATAGGGCCATCCTGTATAACAAAAATCATCTCTTCGTGCATTGCTGCAAGATGAGCTTCCATCCTAATTCTCCAATCATCAAATTCATTAATAGAGAACATAGGCACTTTGTTGATCATAGAAGTATCCATGTGAATGAAAATAAAGAAATGAAAGAGACTGTTTTGAAAATTAAGTGATTTTGGATCTGATTCAGTTAAAAATACGACTGATTCTTTTTAGAATCAACTGCTCCGATACCACTTGTTGGCCACTAAGTATACTTGATACAACTTGGGAAGTAGTTTAAACAACAAGCTGTACTGATTTTAAATCTGAGTGCGTAGCGGAAGTCTTAAATACAACAGGTTGCTGTGGATACAGCAACTAAATGTGTAGAGTATACTTAATTAATCACAGTAATTAAAGCAGTAAAAACTAAATGTAAATCACATAGTATTTAAAGTGGTTCGAGATACACCCCTCTACGTCCACTGGTCCTCCACACAGGAGTAAAATGTTTATTATAATTACTACGTACACAACTACGTAATTATAACAGTATACAATCAATATATCGTTCACACAGATTGATATAAAGATCTTAGCTTCAACCGTTCACACAGATTGGTTTGAGCTAAAGCTTGACTGGCTTCTTCACACAGAGTTCTGAAGCTTCGTCTTCCTCAGTCCACACAGGGCTGATCTGGGTTTGTTCAAAGTATAGAACAGAGTATGAACAACAACTTTGACTTTATGAGCTTCGAGCTGATGAAGTGTTGTTCAAGATGATGAGCACTGTATATCTCTTAGATCTGAGTTGCAGTAAGCTTTGGAGATATGTTTTGCTCTGATGAATATATTTATAGCTTTGTTACTTAGTTCGCTTGGGTAACTGATCTTCAACGCCTTGATGAGATATATATAGTCTTCTGGAGAATATATCCGTTGAGATGTATCCGTTGAGTGAGATTCCGTTCCAATGGGATGAAAAACACGATCCGGATTTAGCGGGATTTGAAGATCTGGTGACTGACAGTATTTAAATACTTTATCCTTGAGTATTTAAATACTTCTTATTCAACGGGACTTTGACTTCTGAAGATTCCTTCTTTGTCCTGTTGAGAGCTGTATGGAAGATCACTGTATTGGTGATTCGAGACAGTTTCCATACTTGGTCTTTATAAGACTTCTTTGCTGTACTGAAAGGTTTCATAAAGTGGTATCCAACACCAACCCATCTAATGGATTATTCGATCTTCTTTTTCCCCTTATTCACTCCCCTCAACCTATACGGTTTCTATGGTTTGTGAACAAGTTAAGTTTATACCATCGACGCAAATCAGTTTCACAATTGAATCTTATCCGGCAACCTATCAGGTTTCTAGGGATAAAATTTTCTCCAACCGAATGCATCCAATGTGCTCCCGGTAGTTTATCCATCCTCCCCGAACGACTACCCCGATAAATCGGAAGCATAGCACATCCGGTTTGGATTTTAATTTCCCGAAAGCTCGATGGAGGGAAGGAAAACCTTTGAAACCTTATAAACTTAATAATTTGTTGTGGGGGAATTTTCGCAATACACGTTACACTTTGCACATTAATCATTTTAGCGCGTTTGTTGCATTCATACAATATGAAACAACCATTCACAACCTAGTTGCTACCAACATGTGGTTCATGGATCGTTCCTAGAAAACAAAAACTCCGTAATCGAATTACAAGTCTTCGTCTTGAATCTTCGTCTTCTCGAAACGGATCTTCCTCCGGTCTTCGTCATTACATATAAATTTTACATTGAAAATTGCATCCTAGATACAAATATTTCTAGTAAAATAAATAGGCTCAAAACAGCCTTTACAACCCAATCGAATAAAACGAACGATTCAAACTAAGTCCATGAACAACATCCCCATTCAAAAGCATTCATCCAATAAATACTCAATAAATGGATAGCGAGAAGATTACATATGATCCAATCAATAATCAACAATAAATAGAATTGATCTAATCAATTCAACAATAATCGATAATTTAATTTTCGTCCGTAGTGTACCCTTAAAATATTTTCTTTGAATTTTCCTTCAGCGAAAATTCCAAATTAATGATTTTAATACAGGAAAATCCAATAATCGAAATTATATTGAAAAACGAGACCCAGTGCCCGACAGCCTGGAAACTGCCAAGCAGCACCAGCACCCTGCCCGACAGCCTACAAGCAACGCCCGGCAGCCTACAGGCCACGTCCGGTTATTCCTGATCTGAATATTATTAATATAAATCATATTTCCAAGAAAAACCTGATTTATACCATCACGGAAAAACGACACTACGATGAACAATAAAATATCTACGATTATCAAAGTGATTCTAAATCACAAAATAAGCATTCCAAATGCTAAATATCATATATATGATCGCAAGACCTCGCTCCGATACCACTTTTGGGATTCGGTGCCTAACAACGAAGGCCCAGCGGAAGCGGTAAAACGAAAATTAATTCGATCCGAATCCCTACGAGGATCGATCGAGCTACGCATATACGAATATAAAATAAACAAAGGAAGATTCGAAGTCATACCCTTGTCGTCCGTTGATTATATGGAGTTCCTATTCTTGAGATATTCCCCAAACGATCCAAAGTGCTCCAAGCCCTTGAATGATCCAACGCCGAAAAACCGCGTCTCTACTTGTCACGCGCCACAGAAACGAACGAAATGACAACACTCGATTAACCTCTAAGGTTACGGCTAGAATCAAGTGATGAAGCTTTGATTATAACGCTCTAAGTGTTTTAATATTTAATCTCTCAATTTAATCTCTTGATATTTTCTCCAAGAATATATCTCATGAACAATGAATAAATGTGAAGACTTAAAGAAAACTTTTCTCTCTCTCTCCAGCTCAAATCACGTATGGAATGGGTGTGGTTGATTTGCTAGGAGAAGTCTTCCTTTTATTCCATTTACAAATCCCACAAAATCACCTTTATCCTTATTTTAAGATATATCTTATCTCTAATGTCATAAGTCCTCCACCAACCAAATCAAGACTAAGACCAAGGCAAGGCATCAAAGTGGGGCGGCCTCTAGAAGGAATCAGACGAGTTTGGTTCGTTTTGGACTCTCGTGAGTCCAAACAGATAAACTCCGGTTCCGTTCCGATGTATTTATATCGACTAATTAATCTAATTAATTAATCATATCAAATACATAATGACATAATTAATTTCTCAAAGAAATAATTATATTCATGAATTAAATTAATCACCGGTAATTTATTTAATTCATTAGGCCGTAAATTAATTTATCCAATAAATTAATTTAGACATCCAATGTCCCAAATTAGATATCCAATATCTTAATATTTATTATGAGATAATAAGCTTGATTCATTCCGTCGTCAATCCTATTGCGCGACTCGGTAGGTTCGTCTTAGTCAGCAATGGGAGGAACCAAAGAGTAGTAGCACCACCTAGCCAGTCTGGCGGCCTACACTGTACCCCAACTAAGAACGAATGATTGGGATCATTCAAGAACCATTCTGTCGTGAATACCAGTATATGTATAAACCCTTCTTTCAAATGTCCCGATCAAGTTATAAGATTACGATCAGCCAAACCCTATCTGTTACTTGACGCTATGCATGCGTTAATGCAAATCGAGATCATCGAGCTCTCTTGTATCCAATACAATTAGCTCTAATGCTTTGGCCAAAGACTTATGATCTCATCTGCCAATAACCGCATAGGACATTTAACCCGCTCACTAACGGGAGAAAGAATTCTATCTTGGTATTCAGTAGGACCTGCTACTTGCCCGTCAAGATGCACGTCGAGGTTGACCCCCACCTTCCGGTTTATAGGGTCGAACTACTTTAATGAAAATCTTGACGTCACAAGCACATCCCTACTAAATCCTCAAGTCGAAGGTTCACGAATACCTACCACAACCTTTCGATTCCGTCATTGACTGTCCTGGAGTAAAATCCGTGTGACGAATCGAGGGTGAGTCAGTTCGAGTATACAAATCCAATTAGTATACCTATAACGTGTGCTCCCACTAACCATTAGCGTTCAACAGGCACTCTCCATGTCAAAGAACACGTCATACAAGTCTTCACATAAACTTAATGCCCAGTCAAGTTTCATCGACTTGCGAACAAATTAAGTATTTGAGCTATAAACATTTCCAGTGCCAACCTCTTTATCCAATAAGGAGTGAAACGTTTTGCTCTCAAATACATGGACTAGTTTCTATACGTATATTTACGAGTTAGGAACGCCAGTACTACCAGTAAATAAAGAAACATTCATTGCCTTATATAAATGATTTACATAATTAAAAGTACAATGCCCTCACTCAACATCCTCTGAGTGGCATTCGAGAGCATATTCCTAACAATTGTAGACCCTTAGTTGTTGTCTGATCCATAAGATTTGAGCACAAGAGCTACCTGCAGCCAAGTATTCTGACTCAGTTGTGGATATTGAGTTAGATACTTGTTTCTTACTGAACCATGATATAAGTCTGGTTCCAAGGAATTGACACGTTCCACTGGTGCTTTTCTTGTCAATCTTGCATCCTGCAAAGTCTGCATCTAAGTATCCTGAGAGATTAAAGTTGCCATCCTTGGGATACCATAGTCCAACATTGATTGTGGACTTAAGGTATCTGATTATCCTTTTAGTTGCTTCCTGGTGAGACTGCTTCGGCTTGGACTGAAATCTTGCACACACTCCTACTGCATATGAAATGTCATGTCTGCTTGCAGTGAGGTATAGAAGTGATCCAATAAGTCCTCTATAGTGTGTTGGATCCACTGAAATGCCTCCTTCATCTGCATCAATGTGTTGGGAGGTGCTCATGGGTACTCTTAATGGTTTGGCTGAGTCCATGCCAAATACTTTGATTAGTTCCCTTGTATACTTTGCTTGATTGATGAAAATTCCATTGTCAACTTGTTTGACATGCAAACCAAGAAAGAAATTTAGCTTTCCCATCATACTCATCTCAAATTCTCCTTGCATGAGAGTTGAGAATTTTTTACAAAGTTGAGGGTTGGTTCAGCCAAATATGATGTCATCCACATATATTTGAGCAAATAATATGTGGTCTTCATGTTCAATTCTGAAGAGTTTCTTGTCCAGTTTTACTTTTTTAAAACCATTTTTCCCCAGAATAATGATAAGGTTTCATACCATGCTCTTGGTGCCTACTTGAGTCCATATAGAGCTTTCAGAAGCTTATATACTTTGTCTCCTTTGATAAATCCATGGGGTTGCTCCACATAGACTTATTCTTCTAGTACTCCATTGAGAAATGCACTTTTCACGTCCATTTGGTATACTTCAAAATCCTTGAATGCTTCATATGCAAGGAATAGTCTGATGGCCTCCAGTCTTGCTACAGGTGCATATGTTTCATCAAAATCTATTCCTTCATATTGAGTAGATCCTTTTGCAACAAGTCTGGCTTTACAGCTCCATCTTCATCACACTTATTTTTATACACCC
This sequence comes from Orobanche coerulescens, assembly GCA_033398695.1. Taxonomy (NCBI): domain Eukaryota; kingdom Viridiplantae; phylum Streptophyta; class Magnoliopsida; order Lamiales; family Orobanchaceae; genus Orobanche; species Orobanche coerulescens. The sequence continues at coordinate 40,029,882 of CM065811.1, forward strand.
ATTTGGCGCCTATGACTTTCCTGTGATTTGGTCTGTATGTTAGTTCCCAGACATTGTTCTTCTCCATTTGGTTTAGCTCCTCTTGCATTGCAATTACCCATGCATAGTCATCCAGGGCCTGTTCAGTTGTTTTGGGTTCCATCTGAGACATTAAACATGAGAACATTGCCATTCCTGCTGGTTCTGAGGATTGCCTGGTTTTGACTCCATCAGTTAGATTTCCAATGGGTTGTTGAATAGGATGATCTCTGAGCCATTTGGGGATATCATCTTCAGGATTTGTTCCCCCTGTTGGGTTGCTTTGGTGGACTTCGTCTCTTTCTGCATCAGCTTGGTTTTGGCCTTCTTGATCTGCAACTGGATCAGCTAGGGTTTGGGATCCTATCTGATCTGGAGTTGGGTCTTCAGCTGAGTCCATCATTTCTGTGTCATTGATGATGATTTCATCTAGGGAGGTGGTTTTGAGTTTTTCTTTAATTGATTCCACCTATTTCATGTACTCAACGGTAGATTCATCAAACACAACATGGGATGATTCTTCCACAACTAATGTTCTTTTGTTAAATACTCTGTAAGCCTTGCTTATTTGTGAGTATCCCATAAAGAGACCATCATCGGTTTTAGCATTGAAGGCATTCAGTTGGGTTTTACCATTGTTGTGAATGAAACACTTGCAACCAAAAATATGAAAATATGCAACAATTGGTGTTCTGCAATTCCAAACCCCATAGGGAGTTTTGTTGTGTCTCCCTACTATCATACTCCCATTCTGAGTATGACATGCTGTGTTGACAGCTTCAGCCCAGAACCTCTTGGGCAGGTCAGCTTCTGCAATCATTGACCTGGCTGCTTCCTTTAGGGTTCTGTTTCTTCTTTCAGCTACACCATTTTGCTGTGGTGTTGTTGCTGCAGAGACTTCATGTTGGATTCCATTCTGGTCACTATATTCAGTGATTGCCTTGTTGAGAAATTCTCCACCTCTGTATGATCTGATCTTGATGATGGAGAGGGATTTTTCATTCTGAATTTTCCTCATCAGCTCAGGTAGCTTTGTTACTGTCTCACTCTTTTTATAGAGAAAAACAACCCATGTATATCTGGAGTAGTCATCCACTACTAGTAGGGCATGCTTCCTTCCACTTAATGTACTTGGCTTGATGGAGCCAAAGAGATCCATATGAAGTAGATCCAGGATTTTGGTAGTGAGAATGGTAGGCTGAACTGGTTTGAAAGTTGCTCTGGTTTGCTTTCCCTTCTGACATGCATCACAGAGGGCTCCTTTCTTGACTACTTCTTCTGGAAGTCCTCTGGCCAACTTTTGAGAGCTGATTTTGTTGATGGCCTTGAAATTCAGGTGACATAATCTTTTGTGCCAAAGCCATCCATTCTCAGCAATTGTTTTTTATAAGAAACAAGTGTTTGATGCTCCTAATTTCCAGTCTATCAGATAGACATCTCTTCTTCTGATCCTTGTAGCTTCACTTCTTCAGTCGGGAGATCAATCACCATGCATTTTCATCTTGTGAAGACTACTTGGTTGTTCTCATTACAGAATTGGCTTATACTTAGAAGGTTGTATTTGAGCACTTTGACATACTACACTTTAGTAATGATTATGTTCCCCTTGTGCAGTTTCCCATGGCCTTTGGTTTATCCACTTGAGCTATCTCCAAAAGTTACATTTGGACCTCTTTCTTTCACATATTCTGACAGAATCTTCTTGTTCACTGTCATGTGCCTTGAGCATCCAGAGTCTACAAACCATTATTCACCTCCTCCTGTTGAACTTGAGGTTACATGGTAGTAGTCCTTCCACCTTTTCTGCAATTAGACAAGCAGATATTTAGGTACCCAAATTTAAGTGGGTCCTTTGGGGTTAGTGAGCTTTTTGGAGAATTGATTTCTCCTGATATTTTGAAATTATTGGTTATTCCGGTGAGGTGCATAGTGTCTTGGTCTATATACTTGATTTGGTTTGTATATAGGATATGCCTCATAATGTTTTTGGTGTGGGCCATTCCTAAATCTTGGCTGAGACCATTTATTAAATCTTTGGGGTCTCCACACCTGTTCATTTTGAAAATTTGGATAATCTTGAAGTTTTCATTTACCTCTCCCATTTTGAAATCTGTTTTTGGGGAGTCTTTGATAATAAGCAGAATAATATTTTGACTGTTGCTTCTGCCTTGGCCATTGCCTAGTCTCCTGTCTAGGTGGCTGCCTTGGCTGCTGCCTATACTGTTGACTGGGCTGCTGCCTTTTTTAAATAAAGGTTTATTTGTAGGCTCAGCAGTCTGTACATAAGTTTCTCCCTTGATGAAAGTAGTTTTTGAACTAGAGGGAGTGTTGGGGTCATATCCAAGGCCTGATTTTAAATAAAGTGGCATCTGATTTATACACAAGCCATCTAAGGTTATAGATGCTTTTAAGGATGTTATTTCTTTAGCTTGTGTGTTGCTCAGCTGTCTTAGTTTAGAAAACTCAGATTTTATATGAGCAAGTGCAGCTGATTTTTCATTGTTTAAACAGTCAGCTTTTGTATCTCAGCTGTGGTAATTTCAGTTGAGTTTTTCAAGTTTTTCTCAGTCTATCTAAGTTTGTCCAAAGTATTTTTCAACTGCCTATTCTAATCTTGCAGCTGTGCTTTCTCAATTGTCATAGTCAAGTGTGCAGTATTTAATGTTTCAAAGTCTTTAAGGAGCTGATTTACAGATTTATGTTGATCAATATCTTGGGATATGTCTGAGCTGTCATTATTTGAAATTGGAGGTTTAGATGTTGCCTCTTCATCAGCTAGGTTAGCCATCGGGTATTTGTAGTCATTGTCATCAGAGAAGAAACCACCACTTGATTATACTCTCTCTTGGATCTGATCTTCCCCAATGAGAGCTTTTCTTTTGTCCTATCTCTTGCTTGATTCCTTCTTGTCTTCATCCTTCTTGAGGTCAGGACAATCAAATTGGATGTGTCCTGTCTTATGACAGTTTTAGCATTCAATCTTCCAATCTCCAGACTTTTGGTTCCTCCTTGGATTGTCTTTGTAATTCATCTTGTACTTGGAGTAGTTTTTCCTAAAGGTGTTGAATCTTTGTATGATGAATGCCATTTCTTCCTCGAAGTCTAGAGGGTTTGGAGGATTAACTTCAGACAGGTTCTTTGCTGGGGACTCAACTGCAAATGCTAATCCTTTCTCAGTTGGTTCAATTAATGATGAGCAGGGCAGCTCAAACTCATATGCCTTCAGGTCAGAGAATAACTCCTGGATCTTGATTTTGTTAAGATCCTTTGATTCCCTCATGGCTACGGCTTTCATGCTCCATTTAGGGTTAAGGGACCTTAGTACTTCCAGGGCCATTTCACTGTTGCCATATGCTTTTCCAAGAGAATTGATCTCATTGATTATCTAAGTGAACCTTGTATCCAAATTATCAATTGTTTCTCCGGTCTTCATTTTGAAATTGTCTAAGTTTTTAGTAGAAATTGACAACTTGTTCTCCTTGATTAGCTCAGTTCCCTCACACATTACTGTGTCCCAGATTTCTTTTGCATTCTTGCAGTTCTTGATCTTTACCATGGTGGTTTTATCAAGGGTTTGGTATAATATATCTCTGACCCGGTTGTCAAGATTGGCCAGCTTCCTCTCTTCATAAGACATCTCAGTTCTCTTCTTGGTAATCTTAGCTGGTTCCCCGGCTGCAATTTCCTCAGCTGTATTGTCCCTCAGGAAGGTGAAGGGACCATCCTCAATGATACACCACATATCATCATGAATAGATGATAGATGAGCCTGCATTCTTATTTTCCAAAGGTCATATTCATCAACAGAAAAGACAGGTAGTCTAGAGTGCATGTGTTGCATGTGTTCCATTATAATGAGAGATTAAGATATATATATATATATATATACTCAAGTAAATGGATCTGTTCAGTAAAGTTGAACCAACCTCTCTGATACTACTTGTAGGTCACAAGTCGTCAGGAATAAGTCTAGAGGGGGTGAATAGACTTACTAAACTCTTTCCTGAATCTCAGGTGAGTAAACTCAGCTGTTAAGTATGCATCTAACAAAAACCTTAGCTGCAGTTGAGTAATGCGGAAGCTCAGCTGATGACAGTGCAGGTGACTTATGTCGACTGCAAGTGACTTATGTCAACTGTAAAACTAAGTTATGCGGAACATAGTTGACTTTTAAATGGAACAGTAAAAATGAATGCAGCATATAAATATGATGTAAATGCAGTAAAACACGCAAGCACTTATAGCGGTTTCAGAGGTGGAGTAATCCTCTACTAGTCCACTTTTCTCCAAACCAGTTGGAGATGAATTCACTATAACTTTCAACCAGTGATAAACATTACAATGATTCACATAGTTACAACAGCTTTCAACCAGTTGAGACATGTGTCCGTTGCAACTCCCTTTGGTTGCCTTGCACCTCTTGATCAAAAACCCGTGGCTGCCTCAACAACTCGCAAGCTGTCTATCACCTTCCAATCAAGAACCCGTCGATGCGTTTACAACCTATTTACTTTTAAGAACCTCGTTCAAGTAAGCAACCCCGCACTCAAACTTTTAAGACAAGAATTTTTGTCTTCTCCAACTTAAGAGCTTCTCAGAATATGACTGTTAAGCTTGCTCTTAATGATGCTATTGTTTGCTTTTGATTGCTTTGATTGCTTAGATCACTTGTATATATTGTTCGCATCGTACTTTGCTCAATCTGTTCTTCATATATTTATAGTACGAATCCTTGAGCTTCTTCATAGCCATTGCATCACTGTAACAAATTGGTCCGTTGGAGAGTAGACTTCTTTGTTTATTCGTTCATCTCTTTGCATCGCTTGATTCCCTTTTCAATTCCGATCGTTTGAAGGAATTCTTTTGTCCGACCACTTTTCTTGATTTGTATATTCATAAGTCTTCTGAGCATGGATCTCAAAGAATATTTTATTCCTAGCTTTCCGGGAATCATTCACTTTGTCTCATTAAAATCACGTCTGCATGTCTTTCCGTTATTGTTGACTTTCAGCGCTTTGCTGATGTGGACTGAGCTTCTTCTCTGATACTTGAAACTTGGCTGCAGTAATGGTTTGGTCAACCTTATCTGGTGTTTGGTTTGACCGAAAACCTCGGCTGATAAATAACTTGTCTATGGTCAACTTTCATCTGATATTCTTGCTTGACCGAAAACTTGACTGATAAAGAACTCACATGTAGTCAAACCTCAGCTAATGTTTTGTGTTGACTAGACCTTCTCTGATAATAAGTTGTCTGTGGTCAAACTTCTCTGATATACTCTATTGACCAGAACTCGCTTGATATGTCGCCTGATTATATCTCGTCTATGGTCAACCTTCTCTGATCTGTTGAGTTGACCAAAAGTTGGTTGAAGTTATCTCGCCTGATGAAACTTGTCTAAACCTCGACTGCTACAGTGTTTTGGTCAAACCTCTCTGTTATTATAGTTGACCAAAACTCGGGTGATAACTTGTCTGATAATTAATTCTCTGATATTATGACATTTCTATACTTAGCCAATTTTCTACAGATTAACTCTTTGATCAGTCTTAGCCTATTTAATGGCTTATAGAAGATACTCATTTGGTTCTTCTTTACAATGCCAAGTACTTAGAGCATACATTTTAATAAATCATGAATACAGGGATGACATCATCAAAATCTAACAAGTATTCCTAACATGACCATCTATATCAAGAGAAATTGTGTGTCCATGAGATGACAGAAAGTAGTTATGAGAATGATCCTTCTACATACGACCAGGCGATGGTAGATGTTGACTCCGCCAAGTGGCAAGAAGCTATGGAAGCTGAGATAGACTCAATGCATGCTAATTAGGTCTCGACTTTAGTAGATCGCCCTAAAGGCATGGTGCCTATTGTAAACAAATGGATCTATAAAAGAAAGACTGATGGAGATGGCAAGGTTGATACCTATATGGCGAGGCTTGTGGCAAAGGGTTATTCTTAAAGAGAATGAATAAATTATTTCGAGATCTTCTCACCTATAGCTATGATTAAGTCTATTTGCATGATGCTTGCTATATCAACCCACTTAGATTATGAAATATGGTAAATGGATGTGAAAACGACATTCCTAAATGGATTCCTCGAGGAGGACATTTACGTAGAACATCCTAAGGGATTCATATCTGAAACCAATATTCATAAAGTATGCAAACTTCAGCGTGCCATTTATGGACTGAAGCAAGCTTCGCGAAGTTGGAATCTTCATTTTAACGAGACAGTCAAAGAGTTTGATTTTGTCCAAAATGAAGAGGAGCCATATATTTACACGAAGGTTAATGGGAGCAAAATTTCGTTCATAATACTATATGTAGATGACGTTCTATTTATAGGAAACGACATAAAAATGCTCAGTTCCGTGAAAGCTTGGCTTTCTAAAGAGTTCTGAATGAAAGACTTGGGAGAAGCTACCTATATTCTGCATATTCGCCTCTACCGGGATAGAGCGAAAAGAATATTAGGTCTTTCCCAATCCCTCTATATAGAAAAGATCCTGAAGCGATTTAGGATGGAAGATTCTAAAAGAGGGTTCCTATCTAAGCAACATGGCATAAAACTTTCCATAGAGATGTGTCCTCAAAGTGAGGAAGACAAAAAGAAAATGGGCGAGGTGCCCTATACTTCGGCAGTGGGTAGCCTCATATACGCTATGATTTGCACTAGACCGGATATTGCCTATGCTGTGAGCTTAGTAAGTCGGTTTCAGTCAAATCCAGGGCAGGAACATTAGACTGCTATGAAGAATATTCTTAAGTACCTTAGGAGGAGTAAAGACTTGGTTCTTAGATACGATGGTGGAGAACTTAAAGTGATGGGTTATACGGACTCATATTTTTCGGGAGACATGGATGCTCAGATGTCCACATCCGGGTATATCTTTACTCTGAATGGTGGGGCAGTATCTTAGATAAGTTCAAAACAAAGCTCGACTGCAATCTCTACATGTCAAGTCGAATATCAGGCAGCCACGGAGGCTGCTAAGTAATATTTTTGGATTAAGAAGTTCACTGAGGAACTTCAAGTGGTCCCTAATGCAGAGAAGCCCATGACGCTGTTTTGTGACAACGACAGAGCTTTTGCACAGTCTAAGGAGCCTAGGGCTCACCACAACACCAAACACATTGAGAGAAAATATCATTTTGTTAGAGAAATGGTTCATAAAGGGAATATTATACTGCAGAGAGTAGACACCGCAAATAACGTTGCTGATCCGCTTACCAAGCCACTATCTCATAAGGTCTTGGAGAGACATCTGGAGAGTATGGGTATTAGATACCATAGTTTGTGGCATTGAGTGTAACTGGGAGATTGTTAGGAATATGCCCTCGAATGCCACTCAGGGGATGAGAGAGTGAGAGCATTGTATTGTTATTATGAATTTTATATTAAATAAGGCATTTATTATTTTTATATTATTATATTTCACCGGAATTGTGATTTGTTATATAAAATAATAGTCCTTGCATTTGAGGGCAAACATTCCACTCCTTATGGAGATAAGGAGATAGGCACTCGAAGTGTTTAGGGCTCGAATGCTTAACTGGTTCGCAAGTCGATAAAAATTAACTCGACAGTAAGTTTAGACAAGACTTGTATAACGTGTACTTTGACATATAGAGTGCCTGTCTTTACTAAGTATTAGTGGGAGCACACGTTGTAGGTATGCTAATGGGATTAGTATACTCGAACACGACTCACCTCGATTTAGTCACATGGATATCACTCAGGGATTGTCAATGACTGGATTGAAAGGTTGTAATAGGTATACGTGGACCTTTGACTTAAGATTTCAGTAGGAGATGTGCTTATGACAATAAGTTAGTCATTAGAGTAGTTCGATCCAATCGCCGGTCGGTGGGGTCAACCTCGAAATGCAACTTAGTGGGCAAGTAGCAGTCTCTACTGAAAACAAGATAGGATTCTTTCTCCTATTAGCGAGCAGGTAAATGTCCTATGCGGTTAATAGCAAATGAGATCATAAGTATTTGGCCAAATCAGTTAGAGCTAGTTGTATTTGATACATGAGAGCTCAGTGATGTCGTTTTGTATTAACAAATGCATAGAGTCAAGTTATAATAGGGTTTGACTTTACCGTGACCCTAATACTTGACCGGGATATATGATTAAAGGGTTTATATGTATAGAGTATTCACAACTTAATGGTTTTGGAATGATCCGATCATTCTTTCTGAGTTGGGTTACGGTAGGGAGTACAAGACTGGCGAAGTGTTACCCGTACTCCTTGGTTCCTCCCATTACTGACTAAGACGGACCTATGGAGTCGCGCACAAGGATATTTGATGGATAAAATATGTACTTATCATCTCTTCATTAATATTGGATATTAGATATCTAATTTGATTTATTTGATAAATCATGCGGGCTAGTGAATTGAAATTAATTACCGGATTATTAATTTAATTCATAAATAATTATTTCTTGGAAATATATTATTATTTTTGTACTTGATAAAATTAATTAATTGGATAATTAATTAAGTATAAATACATTCGAGATAAAACAAAGTGTATTTGACGCGCGAAAGTCTGGTACACGAACCGAATGGCTCGGTTCTTTTTTCTCACCAACCATAGTAGGTCGCCCCCATCTTTCCTCCTCACCTTCCATGTTGCTTCATTTTTATGTGGGTGTGTTTAGTTTTATATAATGAGATGAGGACAAATGGATGAGATACCATATCTCATCATCTGATCTCTTTTGTTATATAAAATGGAGAAGTCTTTCATTTGATGATTAACTTGATAAACACATGCATAATATAGCCTGCTCCAGCCGTGAGGTATTTTGAGGAGAGAAGAAAATTAATTTTTATTTTCTTGTTCATCTTTGAGATAAAGAAAAAGAAGAAGAGAAGAGAAGTAAAATATTGTATCAATTCCTAGCCGTGTTCTTTGGGAACGAATTGATATATTATTTTTCCAATCAATATCCGATACGTGATAACGTGGAGACACTCGGCATCTTTGGTGTTTTGATCATTCATCAAGCTACAACGAATTGGATTCATTTTCGTGTTGGTGACCGAAAACGATCAAAGCTTGGCTCGGGAATTTTTCTTCAAGAAGATATTATAAGAGGTCTACGAGGGTATGATCTCTTAATTTTATCTTCGTCATTTTATATTCGTTTATACGATGCTTGTTCGATCCATTTTTGGGGTTTGGTTTTATCCGGTTAAACTGGTTTATTTTCCGCTGCGTATCTCGACTTTAATCACTGAATTCCATCAGCGCCGCCACAATATCGCCATCTAACCTGTGTCCCAGGTGTAGGACTTCGGAAGAAACGATTGAGCATGTACTACGGAGCTGCTCCACCGCTACTGAGGTTTGGTGGGCCCTAATCCTGGCGGTCGAAGTCGGAACTTTTTTAGCACAACCGTTCTTCAAATGGTGGGAGCAGCATCTACCATCTGTACATGGTAAAATTGTTGGAAACGTAGCGGGCTTACACCTTGATATGAAATAAACACATAATATATATTTATAATAAATATTGATACAGAGAATACAACACTTATATATTTCTCACAAACACAAAGCTACAACTTTCTTTTCTTACACAAGGCTACAACCTTTCTTTCACAGTATTAGAGCTTCAGCTCTTTTTTTTCTCTCTACAAAGTTTCACTTGGTGTGTTTTTACAATACATATGGACAGCCTTATATATAGCCTTTGAAAGCTTAACAATACCTCATGGCTTACGTCTACTACAACCTGCTAAATATGACTATATGACTAGTTTGCTGTTTTTATTTGACCCTGAAGGATGTTGCAGTGCTGTCAATCTAGCCCACCATTCAATGTTCAAACCCAGCTTCTATATTTGACCTGGCTGCTACTTCTTATTTTTGTGTAGTTGTTGCATGCATGCACCTACCATATTTCCAGGAAAGTTTATTGTTGCTCTTTGTCTTCATGCACTTATTCAACATTATACTGCCAACCAAATGTTTACTTTTTATTTATTCCAGAGAGTTTGAATTCTAACACTCCCCCTCAAACTCGACTTTGCATTCCAAGCTTTTCTTTCATTTTATGGAATATCTCCGGCTTCAACGGCTTCGTGGAAATATCCGCCAAATTTTCTTCGGTCCTGCAGTGCACCAGCTCCACGATTTTATCATTCACCTATTCTCGAATAAAATGATATTTTATGTTGATGTGCTTGCTTCGAATGTGTGACACTGGATTTTTCGCAAGTGAAATAGCGGATTTATTATCCACGTAAATGGTAATCAGATCTTCCTTTGCAAGATTTAACTCGCTCAATATGTAGCCTAGCCATATAGCTTGACATGCGCACACTGCTGCTGTGATGTATTCTGCCTCACATGTTGAGAGAGCAACTGTTTGTTGCTTCTTCGATGACCACGAAAATATCGCCGAACCGATCTGAAAAACATATCCTGAAGTACTTTTCCCATCATCCAAATCTCCGCCAAAATCACTATCTGAGTAGCCAACTAATTTTGAATCTTGAGAGTGCGTGTAAAATAAACCATGATCAAGTGTACCTCTTATGTACCGCAAAATTCTTTTAGCTACGATGAAGTGATCTTGCTTCGGCTTCTCCATATACCTACTAACCAGTCCAACTGCGTACATAATATCGGGATGAGTGAAAGTTAGGTACCTCAAACTTCCAACCAAACTTTTGAATAATGTCGGATTTACCGACTCTCTGGTTGAGTCAACTCTCAGCTTTATGCTAGTGTCTGCTGGTGTGCTCACCGTCTTGCATTCTTTCATTCTGAATTTCTTTAAAATCTGCTCCGTATATTTTTTCTGTGACATAAAGATCACATCCTTACTTTGCTTCACCTCAACTCCCAAAAAGTAAGACATTTGACCAATATCTGTCATCTCAAATTCGTTAGTCATAACTTTCTTAAAATCATCGAACATACCAGGGTTGTTGCCAGTGAAAATCATATCATCCACGTACAAGCATACAATCATGATATCTCCCCCTGAATTTGTTTTTGTGTAGAGTGCATGCTCGTATGGAATTTTCACAAAACCATTCTTCTGAAAATATTCATCAACCCTTGTGTTCCAAGCTCTCGGAGCTTGCTTCAACCCGTACAATGTTTTCTTCAATTTGTAGACTTTATCTTCCTGGCCTCTTTGAACATATCTAGGTGGTTGGTCAATATAGACTTTTTCTTCGAGATAACCATTTAGGAATGCTGACTTGACATCCATCTGATAAATTTTCCATCGATTTTGTGCTGCAATTGCTGTAAGAAGTCGTATAGTATCAACTCTTGCAACCGGAGCAAATACCTCATCATAGTCAATTCCGTATTTCTGCTTGTAGCCTTTAGCAACTAGCCTTGCCTTGTATTTCTCCACTTCTCCATCTTGATTGGTCTTTGTCTTGTAAACCCATTTGACACCAATTGCTTTGTGTCCGTCTGGAAGATATATGAGCTCCCACGCATCATTCTTCTTTATTGCACCGATTTCTTCATCCATGGCTTTGTTCCACTTACTTTCTTCAGAAGTTTCCTCAAATGTTACTGGATCACACTCAGCCATCAAGCAAAATAATGAATAATCAAATGTTGTTTGTACTGGACTTGTTGCATTGTAGATATCATCTAGACTCCGCATTTTTCTTGGTGCTCCCCCTAAATTGTTGCTTCCTGACGTCGGTGGTGTTGATGAAGGAGTTTGTTGATTTGGACTTGGTGGAGGAGTCGGATCATCATTTTCATCACCTTCATTATTTGAGTCATCGCCATCGTCTTCTTCAAAAAATAAACCTGCAACTTTTCTTTCTTCCGCGCTCCATCTCCAATAATCTGTTTCATCAAATTCAACATCTCGTGAAATGATTACCTTCTTTGTCAATGGATTGTAGAGTCTGTAAGCCTTGCTGCTTTTGTCATATCCGATGAAGATACACTTTTCACCTTTGTCATCTAGCTTCTTTCTCTTTTGATCAGGAACATGAGCATATGCAATGCATCCAAAAATTCTGAGATGTCCAACTGCTGGTTTGCTACCACTCCATGCTTCATTTGGTGTTTTGAATCTAACACTCTTTGTTGGACAACAATTTAGCAAATAAACAACACATAGCACGGCTTCAGCCCAAAAACTTCTTGGCATGTGCTTTCCCTTCACCATACTTCTTGCCATATCAAGAATTGTACGATTCTTTCTTCCAGCAATGTCGTTTTGTTGTGGAGTATATGCTGCTGTCAACTGGTGATTAATTCCATGTGCTGTGTAGAAATTGTTGAACAAGTTTGAAGTATACTCGCCTCCTCTGTCTGATCTGAGTATCTTCACGTACTGGCCACTTTGTTTTTCCGCCATTGCTTTGAACTCCTTGAATTTATCAAGAGCCTCTGCCTTTTGTTTAAGAATGTATACCCAACTTTTTCTGCTAAAATCATCAATAAATGTTAGGTAGTACCTGTTCTCTCCAAGTGATGCGATATCAAACGGACCAGCTATGTCAGTGTGAACAATCTCCAATGGCCTCCTAGCTCTCCATGATTTTCCAACAGGAAAACTCTGTCTGTGTTGCTTTCCTTTGATACATGCTTCACAGAGTTGATTTGGTTCGTTGATTTCTGGCAAGCCATCCACCATCTTTGTTTTTTATAATAATTTCAGGCCAGTAAATCCAAGATGACCAAATCTTAGATGCCATAACCACGAGTCATTTTTTATGACTGACTTTAAGCACCCGTGCAGCTCTGTCTGCATATCAAGTATAAACAGACGGTTCTTTGTCATCTTTACATTAGCAATCAATTCCTGAACTCGATTTCTGAGTACGAGAGAGTTGTCCCTCATTCGTATGTCATATCCTTTCTCCACAAGTTGACCAAGGCTGATGATATTACTTTTCAAAGCAGGTATATAATAGACATCATTGATATACTTTTTATCACCATTCTTTGAGATGATCATAATAATACCTTTCCCTTTGATTGGAGCCTTTGACGAGTCACCAAAAGTAACTTCTCCGTATATGGTATCGTCTATCTCTGTAAATAGCTCTTTTTGGCCGGACATGTGATTACTGGCGCCTGAGTCAATATACCAGGTATTTTTCTTGCCTTCTTCATTTTCTTTGTATGTGAGGAATACAGCAGTCCCCATATTCTCGTCTTCTTTTGCGGCAGCAAAGTGATTCTTTTCTTCCGCCTTTAGAGCTCTACACTCGTAACTAAAATGGCCATACTTGTTGCAATTAAAAAATTGAAAATGAGACTTGTCACCTCGTTGTTGAAATCTGCCTCTTCCTCGGCCTCTGAAATTTCGACCACGACCAGATGGCTGATAGCCTTCATTTTTCTGGTCTCTGTTGAAAGATTGTCCTCCTCATCCTCGTCCACCTCGGTAGCCACCTCTATAGCCACCTCTTCCACGTACATAATTGCTACTGCCTGGATTTTCATCAATAGTCGCCTTTCTTTGCAACGCTTTTTCTAAATGGCTTGTATCATCGTACTGATTCATCCATTGCTCATGTACTTGTAGTGAACCCACGAGCTCATCAATTGAAATTGTGGACAAATCTTTTGACTCTTCGATTGACGTAACAACATAGTCAAATTTTCTTACCAAGAAGCGAAGAAGTTTTTCCATGACCCGAACATCATCGAGACTTTCGCCGTTTCTTTTCATCTCATTTGTTACCATTTTCAAACGCGTAACATATTCACCGATATTTTCTGAACTTTTCATTTTGATATTTTCAAACTCACCACGGAGTACTTGGAGCCGCACCCTTTTGACTTTCTCAACACCTTGGAATAATTTTTGCAAAATCTCCCATGCATCTTTTGCTGTTTTTGCTTCCGAAATTTTTTCAAAGGTTGATTCGTCAACACCTTGAAAAATAGTAAACAAAGATTTTTTATCTTTTTTCCAGGACTCTTTTAACGCCGTCTTCTCGGCGTTCGAAAGTGTTGCTTCTGCAGTTGCATCTACGGGCTCGTCATACCCATTGTCGATAATATCCCAATTATCATAGGAACCGAGTAACACCTTCATTTGGATACTCCAATTTCCATAATTTGTACTCGTCAATTTCGGAATTTGTGGTTGCATTATATTCGCCATTTTTTTCACGAACGGAACCTTGTCTCCGATGCCACTTGTTGGAAATGTAGCGGGCTTACACCTTGATATGAAATAAACACACAATATATATTTATAATAAATATTGATGCAGAGAATACAACACTTATATATTTCTCACAAACACAAAGTACAACTTTCTTTTCTTACACAAGGCTACAACCTTTCTTTCACAGTATTAGAGCTTCAGCTCTTTTTTTTCTCTCTACAAAGTTTCACTTGGTGTGTTTTTACAATACATATGGACAGCCTTATATATAGGCTTTGAAAGCTTAACAATACCTCATGGCTTACGTCTACTACAACCTGCTAAATATGACTATATGACTAGTTTGCTGTTTTTATTTGACCCTGAAGGATACTGCAGTGCTGTCAATCTTGCCCACCATTCAATGTTCAAACCCAGCTTCTATATTTGACCTGGCTCTTACTTCTTATTTTTGTGTAGCTGTTGCATGCATGCACCTACCATATTTCCAGGAAAGTTTATTGCTGCTCTTTGTCTTTATGCTCTTATTCAACATTATACTGCCAACCAAATGTTTACTTTTTATTTATTCCAGAGAGTTTGAATTCTAACAGAAATCCATTTTGGGTTAACAAGTTGGATGTTGTGGAAATGCAGAAACGAAGCCATATTTTCAGTAGCACTATCGACTCCACAGGGTGTGGTCGAAAGAGTGAGATTTTAGATAGCTAATGTTCGTAGTGTATTGGATACGGCGGAGGCAAATCGAGGAGCAATGTGGCCACGCACTCGTGAACAAAATATTTGCTAGCAGCCTGGCGAGTGGCCATATATGACGCTGAATTCGGATGGTTCTTTTATTCGGCAAAGCAACAGTGCCGCTGCTGAAGGAGTGCTTAGAGACCCGTGTGTTAAGTTACTGCCTCCTACAGCCTAAATCTCGGATCGTACATTACTTGTGCAGAATTGCGCGGTGATAACGAAGGCTTGGAGCTTGCATGGAATATGGCTTTCCGGAAGGTCATAGTCCAGATGGACTCATGTGTGCGGTGCAAATTCCCAGCAGTGTCTCCAACGAAGATCACCAGCATGCTGCCCTTGTGGGCCGTTTTCGACGTCTCCAGGAACGCCCTTGGGAACTCGAGGTCTATTATATCTACAGGGAGGCGAACCACTTGGCGAAATTCATGGCCAATAAAGGACACGACCTGGCTCCTGGCTTTCACATCATGGACACTACGAATGCTTCCTTCTGTCGCTGGTCGAATATGACCGCACGGGATTTCCCAAAATCGTACTGTTCCACTGTAGTTGAGTATGTAGTTTGTAGTTTGTCTTTCTACCAAAACAATGGTAATTTTTTGGATTTATTTAATTAATTTATAAATCCGTTTGCATTAAAATATGGGACTTATAAAAAATAAGCAAGATATTTTGTGCATTAAACTAGGTTAAAAAAAAAAAGATAATTAGTTGTAGGTCCACATAAAGGTCTTATTTTTTAGTAATCCACTCTAATTGTTTATTGTAGCGCGCGGTAATGACCTGCCCTTAGCGTGCGCTAACGGCCTAGTTCCAGCTACTGACATCAGACCCTGCTGTTCGATAGCGTGCGCTAAGGATATCCCTTAGCGTGCGCTAACGCACCCATGACTATAGCAGTAGTACTCTCAAAGTTGGTTACAACAACGGACCCCTCCGATCGAAATACCAAGATCAAGATACGCACGGAAAACTCCAGAATAAAATCATACCAAGAGTTTGAGTTACCATTAAACTCACACGCGACCATAAAAAGGGTCGGGATAACAAATACGTATACGGATACCCACAACTTTGGGAAAATTACAAAATGGCCCAAAACGCCCGAAAATCACGATACGTGATCGAATAACCAAACCGAAGTTCACAACACGTCTAATAAAGTTAAACGGACTTACAAGAAACTCGAAACAGCAGTTCCGAACGAGATTCACAAGAATCTAACTCAAGTGCGAAAAAGTCGCTAAAAACCACGGAACTCGACAAAACAACACCGAAATGAACTCGAACGTCAAAAAGTGCAGAATTAAACATTCTCAGAATTACGAAACAGTCACAAGCGAGTCGGCAAAACGGATTCCCGCTAAAAAAAGAAAATTACCAGAAATCGAAATTGCGGATATTACAAACTACCCTCCTTAAAAGAAGTTTCGTCCCGAAACTTAAAACAAGTAGGGAGAAGTAATATCCCGCCAGGTAAACTCAATGAGGTACACAATAAACGCGTAACTCTCGCCCATCGGCGAAACATTACAAGCAACGCAAAGGAATATACGGCGTTAAAAACACGCTCCACGACGTCCAACACGTCACCTTCTATGATTCGGAACAATAACGAGCAATTAACGTCACATCACATGCACACATTTAATCAAAGAAACGCACGCGATAACAAGCCGCACCCAACTAAAACAGCTATGCGAAAGAAACAAATAGAATATCACGATAGAAATCACTCCGATACTCATCAACAAGAAAATGTCCGACGTCAAAACACAAATAATTCAAGATAATAGAAAACGAGAATATCGGATATTACATTTTATCATACTAAAAATAAGTTTCGTCCCGAAACTTAAACTAAGGTTATCACAGTGATACGAAACAAAATATAACGACACATAATAAAATACCATGTTCATGACTCCGCGGTCCACTGTCACGCCTCCGTAGGTTCAACAACTATACGAGAACTTATTCAAAACAAAATATCATTTAACAAGTTCCAAACATAAAATGTTACAAAATACATCCCTACACGAGAAACAATCCGCGCAACGAGTACCAAAAACACTATCACTGGACATCACTGGGCCCTCCGGAAGTAGGAATGGAACTCCGGTCCCTTATCATCTCGACAACAATCTCGCAGTACTGAACTCGATGCCCCTCGTGTCCACAATTATAACAAGTCACTGGCGGTTTCTTACAATGCGCGCGTTCATGGCCTAGAACGTTACAGTTGAAACACCTAGGAGCATTACCAGAAGTCAAAGACACCGGCTCGGGTCTTTTAGATTCTCTAGCTGACCGAGAAGGTCCCATACTCGATTGATACGGGGGTCGAGGTTTAGGAATCCCAATTCCCTCACTTCCCGATGCGTCATCAGAAATCTTCTGCTTCTTCGCTACCGATACAGACTCTATAGACATCATAATCATTTCAAATGCTAAGGCTCGATCTTGATAGTGCTTCAGCGTTGTACACATAAAAGGGGCCATACACTGCCGAACCTGAGGTTTCATACGCATATCAAAGTAATGAACCTTATCTGTCTCACTTCGCACCTGATCTCGAACGTAACACAGCTGTCGATTGTGATTGACTATTTCTTGAGATATCGACACATCTCGGGGCGTAGCCGAGAAAAACTCAACAATTCTACGTTCCTTAACAGGCGGCGGATAATACTCGGCTTCCATAGCAGTCTTGAATTCAACCCAAGTAGCGGTACGATCACTAGGCGCTACGGCCTCCCACTAGTCTGCAGCTTCCCTGTCGAGCAGGTATTGAGCAATAGGCCCTCTTCTCTCATCGGGACAAGCTATGGCATCAAATGTTTTGTCCAACTGGAAGAGCCAGTTCTACCAACCTAACGAGTCCGAAGAACCTACAAAACGGGGCGGGTGCATTCTCATCACACCTCGTAACCACATACTAGCTCCATTATCCTCATCTGGGATCCCATCCCGGTGTATGGTCTGATTCATATGTGCCAACTGGTCAACCACCTGACGAAGGATAGTGGTGGCGCCAATGTCAGCATTTTCCCCAGTTGATTGCCTCTGCTCACGCGATTGGTCATCTCGACCACCTATACTGAGCTCATTGGCGCTTGACAACGAGCGAGTCGCCCTCTCATGCACATGATTCCGACCTCTACCACGACCACGCTCTCGACCTCTACCTCTCAGCATACTAAACGGCCACCGATCAGAACAACAAAACAAATATCACATAATCAACATAGGGCAACAAACAGCAGCACAATAAAGTATTCACTCCAAATCATCACACGAGTACACGAACTAACACTGCAATAATAAACTTAAATTCATAAGTAACTCGCACGGTTACACCAACAGAGGTGCACGACTTTTACCAAAGTAAACACAGTCAAGACCACATACATGTCATTAAAATCAGGCACTTGTCACATTCTTTAAAAACAATTTTTTTTTCCCGAGGTATTTGTTCAAATAATAATATTTTAAAATTTGTGAGTTCGAAAGATTTTGCAGAAATGAAATTTTGAAAACACTTTGATTAATACCTCGGTCATTTAACAAAAGCCATGGACCCATTATCAAAACTGCTCTGATTTGAAATCACTTGCACAACAATATGTTGAAATATCAAGTCCACTCTATAACCAATGTCAGCAAAATGACCTTATTAATATCTGCCAGCACACTAATCGTTACCATAGATAAGCTATCATGTCCAGGATAACGTTACAGAACAATACAATTAAATTAGACTATGCCGTCACAACACTCAAACACATAACATTTAAATTCCGAAAATTAGAGTCATTTTGCAAAACAGAAATTTTTCCAAAAATCCTTTCGATCGTAATAAAAATAACGGTAGTATTTTGCAATGTCCGAAGTATTTTAAAACACATTTTCCAAATACTGATTGATGGTGCTATTTGAAAATACATGACAACTTGTCACAATTCAACCGATTTCAAATCCACACAAACCGTTGTTTAACCGTACCATCAAAATATTTTCAAAATTTTTGATTTCCACAAAAATGCTCAAACCAGTAGTCTTTCAGGAAAAACATTTTCAAACCTACCCATAGCGGGCATATTTACAATAATCCAAAATAGTCGAACTTAGAACCACGTGCCCAAACGGCAAACGGGGTCACCAATTCAATCAAATGCATCTCATGGGCATCAAGTTAAACATACAACGAAACCATCTATCTAATTCTCTCACAAACTCTACTGTCGGTACCTTTTTTTTTGGAACGATCAAAGTTTACAACTTTCACATTATACCACCCCACACGGTGGTTCAACGTCAAAACGTCAATACGTCTAGTTCTATACACATACAATGTATCACAAGTATCGAATACAAACTCCATTACACAACACCGTGCAAATAACATCATGCACCACAAATATCACACATATCATGAACACATATATTATGCATAAAAGAGGAGACTTACGTCTACAGGCCGCACGGAGATGACGGTCGCCCACGATACTAATATCATCTGACAACATAACCGACACGTTGTGACTACGCACAACTCAACTTGTCACCCGACATCTCGAATGACAAAACCAGACAATACTCGACAAATCACGACTCGACTTGACTCGACAGCCTAGGTTTCCGCAACCTAAGCTCTGATACCATAAATGTAACACCCCCAAACTGTATGGGAATATTACACGCCGTAGACCCTTTCCACAAGGATCTACCAGGCTAAACATCCATAAACAACCAAATGCTTGCCCGGCCAGGTCAAACAATATAATAATACAGACCGTTAAGGTCACTTACACATGAATACACAGACCGATGAGGTCACACAACTCCATCAGCAGAACTGACTAAAACAACATTACCCACACAGGGGTTGAAACACAATACAGCGGAAGACTGAAATCAACTCTAACAATACAACCAAACTCTACCAACTCTCGACTCTTGATTAGTATCGCAGCTCGTCATCCTCTTGTGCCAATCCTGTGACTGCTCCCCTGAACCTGCATGTACCTGGACACAAAACAGACATCCACCCCCGATTACTCGGGAGTTAGTAAAACTCCACTGTTTTACTAGTGCAAGTATATTACGATACGAAATGCAACAAGTAAATAGCAACTACGAATTTAATACGGAAATCAATTATCAAAATATTCCCGAGAAGTTTTAGAATTTCGAACTCAAGCAAGAGATATTTGAAAAGGAACACATCATCTCGGGAATTTTTAAAACATAAATTCTTTTGGACCTCGAGTCCTAATTTACAAAACCTTTTCGTAAACATTAGGGCCTTAGCCCGATTCTCGTTTCAAAACACACTGGATAAGATATCATTATGAGTCCGAGACCCGTATTTAAAATGTTATCCAAACAATCACTCTTATACGATCTTTGTTCGTACACATCATGTACCGAACTCCGGAGGCCTCAACGGACCCTACCCGACCACAAACATCGTTCATACACATCATGTACCGAACTTCAGAGGCCTCATCAGACCCTACCTGGATCACACACCTTGTTCGTACACATCATCTACCGAACTCCAGAGGCCTCGTCAGACCCTACCTGGAACACACACATCGTCACAACACAACTCATAATCATCAAATGTCAAGCCATTCCGCATTACACCGAAATGTATAATCAAGTAAGTGAATCAACACAACACAAATATCATAATCATCACGACAACTCAACAATGATCAAACACGCTCGGCACATACTTAGATGTTTAACACGACCAACACAATTCCACGAGCTAAGTGAGAGTATTATCGCTACCATCAATCGTTCATAATAATCAATTCATACGAAGCATATTCACGAAAGTAAACCAATGCATCACAACCATAACATGATGTCACTATTCACAAGACACAATTCGTATAGTAAAATACTTGCCTAGAAACCACGACGTGGAGAATCGACCGAAGTAGGTTGGCACGAACCAACCACGAACCCGCCGACTCCACCGAATGGCAACCCACGACAATAAACTACGGACGAAAAACAATAACAACGAAAATGAATTCCAAAGTACGACCCAAAGCCGCTGAATTCAAGTAATAAACGGCGAAGGTTCAAGGGTTTCCCCCAAAACAGCCAAGAACACGATTCGTCCCGTCAGACACGAAAACGAAATTCCAACCCAAAATATGGATATACAATCCATAGGATATGTTTAACAACATCATTAAACAACAATCGGTTTACCAAAACCGGATGGAAGACGAAATCAAGAATAAAACTCCAAAAAGTCATCTCTAGGGATTCAAGAAAAATACCTTGATTTGGCGAAGAACAATGGATTAGATGATGTTATAATCACCTAGTATGCTCTAAAACACCTTGGAATGAACGAAAATTAGCCCAGGTCCTGAACCCTAGTCGCCACGTCTCAAACCCGCGGAGGAAGAAGAAGAAATGAAGAAAATGAAGATTAAAGACTGCTGTCCAGTTTTTATACTAGACAGCTTAGCGTGCGCTAATCGTACCTGATTAGCGTGCGCTATCAAGACGTCAGAACAATCGTTCTGCCAAAAATGCACAGTTAGCGTGCGCTAACCATCAAGAATTAGCGTGTGCTAACGAATCCTCCAGACCCAGTCCGGTAGCCACTGGACTCCCTCGAACTACTAGTTAGCGTGCGCTACCAAACCCGTAACGTGCGCTAACCACAGCACTGTAGCGCGCGCTAATGACCTGCCCTTAGCGTGCGCTAACGGACTGGTTCCAGCTACTGACTTCAGACCCTGCTGTTCGATAGCGTGCGCTAAGGATATCCCTTAGCGTGCGCTAACGCACCCATGACTACAGCAGTAGTACTCTCAAAGTTGGTTACAACAACGGACCCCTCCGATCGAAATACCAAGATCAAGATACGCACGGAAAACTCCAGAATAAGATCATACCAAGAGTTTGAGTTACCATCAAACTCACACGCGACCATAAAAAGGGTCGGGATAACAAATACGTATACGGATACCCACAACTTTGGGAAAATTACAAAATGGCCCAAAACGCCCGAAAATCACGATACGTGATCTGTTGGCCACTAAGTATACTAGATACAGTTTGGGAAATAGTTTAAACAACAAACTATACGGATTTTAAATCTGAGTGCGTAGCGGAAGTCTTAGATACAGTAGGTAGCTGTGGATACAACAACTAAATGTATAGTGTATACTTAATTAATCACAGTAATTAAAACAGTAAAAACTGAAGGTAAATAACACAGTAATTAAAGTGGTTCGAGGTAAACCCCTCTACGTCCACTGGTCCTCCACACAGGAGTAAAAAGTTTATTATAATTACTACGTACACAACTACGTAATTATAACAACACACAATCAATATATCGTTCACACGGATTGATATAAAGATCTTAGCTTCAACCGTTCACACAGATTGGTTTTGAGCTAATGCTTTGACTTGCTTATTCACACACAGTTCTGAAGCTTCGTCTTCTTCAATGCAAATTCTTCACACACAGTTCCGGAGAAGCACATATTGCTCAGTCCACACAGGGCTGATCTGGGTTTGTTCAAAGTATAGAATGGATGGTGAACAACAACTTTGAATTTAAGAGCTTTCAGCTGATGAAGTGTTGTTCAGGATGATGAGCACTGTATATCTCTTTTGATCTGAGTTGCAGTAAGCTTTGGAGATATGTTTTGCTCTGATAATAATTTCGATAGCTTGGGTAACTGATCTTCAGCATCTTGATGTGATATATATAGTCTCTGAAATATATATCCGTTGAGATGTATCCGTTTGAGTGAGATTCCGTTCCAACGGGATTATAACACGATCCGGATTTAGCGGGATTTGAAGATCTGTTGACTGACAGTATTTAAATACTTTATCCTTGAGTATTTAAATACTTCTTTATTCAACGGGACTTGACTTCTGAAGATTCCTTCTTTGTCCTGTTATGAGCTGTATGGAAGATAACTGTATTGGAGATTCGAGACAGTTTCCATACTTGGTCTTTTATAAGACTAGGCTTCACTATATGCTGATTCGAGGCAGGTCTTCGATACAGGATAATGCCTCAATACTTCGATACAGTTTCCTTTATTGTATGCGGATTGGCATATATGTCAAAACCTCTTATCAAATACCATTCGATACAGGGATTGGATATCCCGGCTGTTTCGATACAGGGTTCTTGTTTTCCCAACAATTTCCCCCTTTTTGACAATTTGCCAAGACTTACTTTCTTAACTTTTCAAGTCTTCTTGATGATGCCAAAACCTTCTTCATGAAGTGATTTTCTTTGATGTCTTCTGGAAGATTTCTTGGTCTTTCGTCAAAAGGTCTGTCTTTCAGTAACTTAGTCTAAATAATGAACTGCTCGCAGGCGAGTCGATACAGTTAAGGATTTTTACAACTTAAGCTTATGATTGGCGCGCAGGCACAATCTTACAATGTATTCTAAGCTTACAACTGAAATCATGAACTGTTCGTAGACTAGTTAAATGACTTTATTTTCAATCAAGTTTGTATACTTGAGATTGTTATCAAACAATTTAAGTAATCATTCAACACAGTAGATTACGAGTTGTAATCTTTCAAGACAAACAAACACTTTTATTGATATTCAAAATAAATTGAGTACAAGGTTTGCTGTTTCGAAGGGAAAAGTTACAAATCAAGAATAATATACAGAGATTTCAGCTCCTATCTGTAGTCCTCATGCCTCCATGGCTTTCTCCCTGGATCATTCTCGGTACCAAGCCACCAGTTCTGTAGGGAATCGTTGCCTCGATCCTGGTATATAGCTCTTTCTTCATAGGATCGATCAAAGGCAAGAATCCAGTCTTCTGGATGGGTGATCCGATCTCCTATTCTGTGTTTGGATTTCATCTCGATTTGGAGAGGGAGTTTTCCATCTTCTAACATCTTCGTAAATTTGTCTGCGGCCTCCGCTAACGTTTTATAGCTCTTGAAGATGGCGGATTCCCTGATGAGTTTGACAAAGTATCTCATAAGTTCGTTTTTCCTCCATTACTTCACTTCATCGGCAGTAGGATGGCGGTTGGTCGGCAGACGAATCTCAGAAGGTCTCTGGATTAGGTTTTGCCACGGAACATTTGGATCATGAAATTCAGGTCGGGAGCCTGAAATCTTAAAACTTTGGGAGTGAGGGGCTAGCTTGTTTAACTCGGAAGTGATGCTGTCTTGAGCGGCCTCAAATTCCCTTTCTTGTTGTATCCTGATTCTCCTAGCAACTAATCTTGCCTCTTCCCCCTTTTTGGCTTCATCAACACGTTCTAGGATCTCTAATGCAGCATCCTATTTCGTCTCGATGTTAGTCATTCTCTCTACGAGGGCGGAAAGCGTCTGCGTCATGTCCTTGATACATTTGTCGTGGGCGTGCAATTGAGAGCTGTTTTCAATCATGGCACATGCGGTCTTGGCTTCAGCTATTCGTGTTTTGGTTGCTTCTTCCTTCAGGAGTTTCTCCTGCTTGTCTTCCATGATTTTCAGTGCTTGTTTGAACACTTCTGGCAGAAGAACGAATGCCTCGACAACACGAGATACTTCATGTTGTAGAGTGGTCATCTCCTCCACAGCAGAAGTATGCATCCAATTTAATGCTTTCTCAACGGAAGACAGAGCATTCACTGCATCCTGGATGAATACAGTTTGAAGACCAAGTGCGCGTAGGCGCTCTTTCCTAGCGGCATAAATCGGAGAATCTGGTTGAGCAAAGTCTTCAGAGTTGTTCAACCTCCTTACATTCACGGTTGGGCGTGAAGTAAGTTGGACATCCTCAGGTACGATACCGTACTCGGATTCCACGGTTGAAGGGGCAGGAGCAGCTTGTTCTGGTTCGGCGACAGGGGGTTGAGTGGCTTCCTGTTGCGAAGTTTCTTCAGTAGACATGGATACAGGAGGGACTGAATCCTCCTGTTGTCTTTCAGTTACAACTTCTTCGGTGGCACCAGGCTCAGGTGCCTGTTCCAAAACTGCTTCAACTTCCTCGACTTGAGGGACTGATTCCTCTTCGTCGGGAATTAACTCTTGCTGTGGCGAAGAGGGATTGCTACGAGTCGATGGCCCTTTGTCACCTTTGGGTGGAGAGGCGTCTCTAGCTTGAGCCTCTTAACGACTCATCCTCAGACCAGCTTGAAAAGCATCGTCGTCGTCGTCTGAGTCATTGTCATCGTCTTTTGGATTTGCGGGAGAGTCCTCTGACTTGTCCTTTCCTTTCCTTCTTGCGTCAGATTTCTGCAAAAGATGGCTTTCAATCAGCTCCTTGCAGAAGGCATTGTCCCATCGGATCAGGGCTTCAATTTCCATTGAGTCCGTCACTTCTGAGATGAATCTTTCTTCTTGGCTCCAATCGCTCAAGTTGTACAATGTTTCGTACGGAGCTAGCCTGTAGCCTTTCCATGTTAGAAATATTTCGTAAGCATGTTCAATTTGAACAGAAATAAGGGTCTTATGAATAATGGTGTCAGGGGAGGGACTACGTACAATGTCTGGAGACGCTGTAGCGAGGGATTCCTGTACAGGTATGGGATCCTGTATGGAAGTGGGACTCCTTACAGGGGATGGTGCCCTGAAGGAAGATGGATCCTGTACGGGTGTGGGATCCCGCAGAGGAGAAGTAGCTGTTGGCTCCAAATGGGCAGCCGACTCGCTAAAGTCTTGTTTGTTGGCATATGTCTCATCATCCGTCCTAGCCGCCAAGGGCTCAGGATCTACTGTCGATACAGTAGGGGACACCTATTCCACAGGGGTTGGGCCCTGGGGTTGTTCTTCAGTGGGTTGAGCCACGAGGGAAACTTCTTCAGAGGGCTTGGCATATTTGACTTTAGAAAGCCTCCTAAGTCTCTTCTTGGGCTTCTCACCAGCAATGGGTTTCTTGCTGTGAGATCTCTTTCTCTTCTTTGAAGATTCCACTTCTTGGAACTTCAAGGACTCATCTCGTGGATTTGCGGAAACTGGCATACTTCCAGTTTTTGGATGGTTGCAGACCATAGTGGTTTGATTATACGCAGTAGGCTTGACGCCTCCTAGGTATATTCTGGAGTTATTCTTCTTAGCATCAGCAGATTGCGACAGTCCGCATTTCGTCAGGATATAGTTTTACATCAAACCAAAAGATTTCTTCTGGGTGGCAGGCTTGCACACCTCCTCTTGCAGGCGCTTCAGGATTATCTGGCACCAATTGACCTTTTCACAGGTCAGAATAGCCACCATCATCCTGAACCTCAGATTGGTACACATTTCGAACGCACCGGTTCGATTTTCAATTATCCTGCAGCAAAAATCATGAAGATACACATATGGGAGACAAAAAATTTTCTTGTGACATGTAGTCTGAACCATGTCAACAACTTTGGAGTCTGTGAACAGTCCATAAGATTTAGTGATTAGCTCTTGAGACCCAAATGTCTCAAGTTGATCCATAGTCAGGCCATCAGCGGGTAGCCTGTAGATGTTCTGGAGCAGATCGTTATCGACACAGATCTCAACTCCTTGGATTGTAGTGGTAATGTCAGCAACATGACCTCCTTGGGCCAATGACAGAAAGCGTACGGCGGCGTTGAGGTAAAATTCCTCAACCAGATGAGCATCGTACTTATCAGCAGTCTGACTTCCAAGGCGATAGAGGCCTTGTTGACGAAGACGAGTTATGATGTACTCCATGGGTTCTGCGTCGTTGGTTTCAGACAGAATGCGCTCAATGATAACAGATCTTGAAAAGATCCGGCCATCAATGATGTTAGCAGTTTTCTTCAAAGCAGGAGAAGAAGTTTGTCCAGCCATTTGATGATTTCTAAAGAAAAAGTGCAAGAAAATAACCGAAATATGCAGTAAAATGCAGAAAAGTATGTAGTTTGTTTTGCTTGAGAACTCTTGAATTTGCGAAGCGTAAAGAGTCTCTAATGGCGGTCGATCCTTTTATAGTTGGGCGGCGAAATAGAGTTTTGCAGTACAAATGGTCGATTTTAAGGGATGGGAACCGGTTTTGAAATCAACGGTTAAGATGGATCGAGTGTATACAGTACGCTAATCCATTAAAATGTTTAAAAAAATGAGCGGGTCCCACTTCTGACATTTGTGTCACCCTAAATGCCTGAAACGGTGGTTTTAAAACAATAAACAATTTAAAACATCGCGGCTTTTGAGATTCAGTTGTCGAGATGTCGTGTAAGGCATTTAATGTACATGACGTTTGACATAAAAACAAGGCACGTTGACAAAAATCATTATTAAAAAGAAATAATATTATATTATATATATACTGAATCGAAATCCTATAGTATGTGCTGTTTCCGCGTCGATACAACGTTCCCCCTTAAAAAGGTACATATAGGTTTTAAATTCCATACAGCAACTTAAGGATTAATGCTGTATTCATGGGACCTACAGTATTCCCCCTTAATTATTGCACACGTCAGCTGTAGGATTCATATGTCTTTGCTCGCTACAGTGCTGTATTGACGATTCTGAGTGTACAAAGAATTAACGTTGGATACTGTATTCTTGGGTCTTACAGTCTTCCCCTCAATTTGTTGAGTAAAAACAGTAAATCACTTACAGGGAGTCTGGCTGTAGCATTCCCAATTCTTGTCTGAGCATGTTGAATCTGGATGTGTCGAGAGGCTTGGTGAAGATGTCGGCCAGCTGAACGTCTGTATGAACTTTTTCAAGGCGAACATCCTTGTTCTCGATATGATTCCTTATAAAGTGATGCTTCATGTTGATATGCTTAGTGCGCGAGTGCAGGATAGGATTGTGCGTGATTGCAATTGCACGCATGCTATCACACATGATTGGAGTCTCTCTGGCATCGATTCCATAATCTGACAATTGTTGCTGCATCCAAAGGATCTGCATACAGCAACTACCAGCAGCATAGTACTCCGATTCAGCCATGGAAAGAGAATTAGCCAATTGCTTCTTACTGAAGCAAGAAACGAGTCTAGGTCCAAGAAAGTGACAACTTCCACTTGTACTCTTCCTATCTAGCTTGCAGCCTCCGAGATCCGAGTCGCTGTATCCAACTAAATCGAATCCGCCTTCTTTAGGATACCATAGTCCTGCATCGACTGTTCCTTTAATGTACTTCGGGATTCGTTTAGCTGTATTGAAGTGTGATTCCTTAGGTGCAACTTGATATCTTGCACACACTCCAACAACAAACTGGATATCGGGCCTACTAGCCGTTAGGTACAGGAGCGAACCAATGAGCTTCCTGTAGAGTGATTGGTCAAACGGCTTTCCGGCTTCATCTGCACTAATTTGCACGGAAGTGCTCATGGGGGTTGGCGAGGATTTGGAAGTGTTCATTCCAAATTTGTTGAGAAGCTCCTTGCTGTATTTTTATTGGTTGATGAAAATACCTGTAGGCATCTGCTTTACCTGCAAACCTAGGAAATAACTAAGTTCCCCCATCATACTCATTTCAAATTTACTTTGCATGAGATGAGAGAACCTTTGAGATAAAGCAAGGTTAGTTGAACCAAAAATAATATCATCCACATAGATTTGCACCATAAGAAGTTCATCACCTTCCTGTATCTTGAACAAGGTCTTGTCCACAGCACCTTTCTCAAATCCGTTGGTGGTTAGATATTGGGACAGGGTTTCGTACCAGGCTCTAGGGGCTTGTTTAAGTCCATACAACGCTTTCCATAGCCTGTAAACTAGATCGATACCGTCTGTGTTGGTAAACCCTAGTGGTTGTTCAACGTAAACTTCTTCTGCAAGATCTCCATTCAGGAATGCACTCTTGACGTCCATTTGGTATACAATAAAACTCTTATGGGCGGCAAAGGCTAGAAATATCCTGATGGCTTCTAGTCTCGCTACAGGGGCGAAGGTTTCATCATAGTCTATGCCTTCTTCCTGACTATAGCCTTGTGCGACTAGTCTGGATTTATTCCTTATGATAAGTCCATTTCGATCCTTTTTGTTTCGAAATACCCATTTGGTTCCTATAACCGATTGATGTGTAGGTCTGGGTACAAGATACTATACATTGTTTCTTTCAAAACCGTTAAGCTCTTCTTCCATAGATGTTATCCAATGAGAATTATTAAGAGCGTCTATGGTCGAAACAGGTTCGGACTGGGCTAAGAATACAGCGATAGTGCACATATTGAGTCTTCTAAGCTCGGATTGAGATTTCCATTCAGGAAACTGTGATATCTCAGCATCAGATTCTTCTTGTGCACAAAGTACATTTCCTTGTGTACTCTGTATTCTCCTATGAGTAGAAACACTAGCATTTATGTTTCCAATGATCAGCTCTTGCGGGTGATCTCTCAACCATCTTCGGTCGGGTTCTAATTCAGGATCCCGTACTGTATCAAAAGATTCTGTGGATACAGCTTCAGCTTGTACAGCGTCGGCTTCATCCACATCGATTCTTACAGCTGCGGGGTTGATTTCTAAATCAACGACAGGTTCTATGGGAGTTGGAGGATCCAAGATAGATAGATGGTGAATGTTCTGAGTGATATCATCTACTCCTGTAGGGTCATTGTGTGGTTCGTCGAACACTACATGAAATGATTCCTCAATCGTCAGCTTCCTTTTGTTAAAGATTCTGAAAGCTTTGCTGACGGAGGAGTATCCTACGAATATTCCTTCATCTGATTTCTCATCAAAGGTTCTAAGTTTGTCTTTCCCATTATTCAATACATAACACCTGCATCCAAAAATGTGGAAATACGAAACTAACGGAGTTTTGTTGTTCCATACCTCATATGCTGTTTTGTTGTGGTGCTTGTTGACGATACAGCGGTTTTGAGTGTAGCATGCTGTATTGGTTGCTTCACCCCAGAAACGCTGTGGCAATTTGCTTGCGGCAATCATTGTCCTTGTTGCTTCTTTCAACGTCCTATTCTTTCGCTCGGCAACACCATTTTGTTGAGGTGTATGGGCAGCTGAGTATTCGTGCTGTATTCCATTCTCCTAACAGTATTGCTCTATAAAGCGGTTAGTAAATTTTGTACCTCTGTCGGAACGAATGCACACGATACTCGATGCCTTTTCATTTTGCAACTTTCTCAGGAGCTCGGGCAGCTTTGATGTTGTTTCCTTCTTCTTGCTAAGAAAGATCGTCCAAGCATACCTGGAATAATCATCAACAACAACCATGCAGTATTTCTTACCTCCCAAACTTACTGGGTCTACAGGACCGTAGAGATCCATGTGTAGCATTTCCAACACTCTTTGGGTTGAAAGGTAGGATTTGCTCTTCAGGGTTAACTTGATTTGCTTGCCTTTCTGACATGGTCCGCAGATGCTGTCCTTCTTGAATGACACATTTGGAAAACCTCTAACCATTTCCTGTCTTGAGAGCTTGTTGATTGTCTTGAAGTTGATGTGAGACATCCTCTTGTGCCATAACCAGCTAAGATCTGCAGTGCCTTTGGCAACAAAGCATGGAATGGAGGAGCTCATACGCTTCCAGTCAGCAATATACATATTACCTGATCTGCTTCCTGTAAGCACAACTTCCTTGGTTTGGATGTTTTTGACTCTACAGCGATCTATATAGAACTTCACCGAGAACTGTTTATCACAGAACTGGATAATACTAAGTAGATTGTACTGTAAGCCTTCAACATATGCAACATCGGTGACTTTGAATTTTCCGACAAGTAGGTTTCCTTTCCCTCTTGTTCTTCCTTTAGATTTATCACCGAAACGAACTTTTGTACCGCGACCTTCTACAAAATCTGATAGTTTGCTCCTATCTCCGGTCATGTGTCGAGAGCATCCACTATCAAAGTACCAGGTATCCTCCTCTAGAATGTCCTGTAACAGAGAGATTAAGTAGATTCAGGTCCCCTATGATTTTTGGGTCCATGATTGTTAGTTCCTCTAGGTACCCAAGTTTTCCTGGCAGCAATTGGTTTACTGTAGGGCATACTCGATACAGTGTTGCGATATCTACGGGGGGCATATCCGTAGTTGTTATAACCATGATAATTATTATGCATGAAAAATTCAGGGTTATTGTTGTTAATCCACTACGAGTGCCGTCTTGGAGGTGTAGCCATTTTCTTAGGCCTAACAGCTTGCCTTCTGGGTCTCCAGTTGGATTCCCAATGCTGTTGTTGATACTGAACCGGCATCTGCTGTCTCGAGGGATAATGGGCCTCCTATATCCAATACCTCGTCGTCTTTGTCTTGATAATCTTGCCGTGCGAGCCTTTGGTAGTTGGATACTGACCTTCCTTACGAGCATTGTTGGCGTTGTTGATATGCTCTGGGAGCATGCTGTTGAGTGCGCCTCACAGGTTGGAACGACTTATGATTCCGCTGTCTGGAATAGGATTGCGGGGGCGGAATAGCAGCCTTCGGTTTTCTCGGTAGGACTAGGGGTATTTTCCGATTCTGTAATGTGTTCCACACTCTTGACGAACACTGTACTAGTTTTCCCTTTGTTTGAACATGAGTTGTATCCTAAGCCACTTTTGTTATGAGCATTTTGCCCAGTGCTCAGAATTTCTTCCATTCTTTTGGACGATTTCCTGAACAATTTCAGAGTGGTCTCAAGTTCAATTTCTCGCTTTTCGAGAGTTGTGATTTTGGCTTGAAGTTGAACCAAATCATTTGTCTTGCTCTCGTTGTGAGTTTTAGCCTCACTTAGTTCATGAGCAAGTTGATGATTGCTCTCCATGAGTTTTTCAAAATCGACTTTGCTGGTTTTACAATCAAGAGACATATTTTCATAATTTATTTTCAGCAAGTCATTTTCATCTTTCAGCTCTAAATTAGTTAATTGAAGCTGTATATTCTCAGTTTTCAGTGTCTCATGGGCCTTTTGAATGTTTTTAAATTCATTCATCATGTTTTCAAAAGTATGAGATGCATTTGACGGAATAGCTGAGGTTGAACTGACCTCATCATCGCTATTTTCACCTTCGGGAATGTCTTTGGCCATAAAGCACATATATGCTTTATCATCGAACTCATCGTCAGATGAATCACTTTCAGTGACCACCTGAAGACATTCTGTTGATTTGGATGGTGTGGGGGAGGCTTCTGATTCTCCAATCAGGGCATTGAGCTTGTCTTTCCAAGCACGTCTTCTTTCATCTCTCTCTTGTTGCTCGACCTCCGGCAACCTTTGGACTTTGGGATGAGGACATTTATTAGCATAATGCCCTGGTTTCCTGCAATTATAGCACAGGTTAGCATCACCAGATGATGTTTCGGTACTTACCTTGGGGACAGGTTTGGGCCTGTAGGGAGTCTTTCCAGACTGTTTGATGAACTTTTTGAATTTGTGCATGAGAAGCGCCATTTCATCTTGAGACAGGATGTCGTCGTCACTGTCAGCATTCTTGTGACTAGGCTTCGACGAGATGGGCATTCTGTGTCGATGGTTCGATATAGCGGCTAGTGCTGTGACCTTTGAAGGAGATTCTTCAGCTTTCTCTCTTCTGTCAATATCATACTCAAAAGCTTTGAGGTCAGAGAAGAGATCAAAAGTAGATATTTCATTAAGATTGCAAGATACACGCATAGCTGTGGTCTTGATGTCCCATCGAGCTGGGAGAGATCTGAAAATTTTTAAATTCTTCTCCTTTTGGGTATAAATTTTGCCCAACGCTTCAAGTTCACCGACAATACCAGTGAATCTGAGGTCAAGTTCCTCAAGTGTCTCAGTTGGTTTCATTTCGAAAGATTCAAATTCTTTGATCGGTTTGAAATCTTGTTTTCTTTAGAGAGCTCAGTTCCCTCACAAATCAACTTGAGTTTATCCCAGATTTTTTTGGCTATTTTGCAGCTCTTTACCTTTGAGAACGTGCCTTTGTCAAGAGTGACAAATAACGCATTCTTAGCCAGGTTGTCAAGGTTTGCTCGCTTTCTTTCATCTGTGGTCCATTGCTCGCGATCCTTCTCGAGCATCTCAGCATGAGCTTGGCCTTCAATCCTTGTGGCCGTGTTTACCTTCATGATCTTGATAGGACCATCCTGTATAACAAAAATCATCTCTTCGTGTATTGCCGCAAGATGAGCCTCCATCCTAATTCTCCAGTCATCAAATTCATTAATAGAGAACATATGTACTTTTTTGATCATAGAAGTATCTATGTGATAATACAGAAATGAAAGAGACTGTTTTGAAAATAAGTGATTTTGGATCTGATTCGGTTAAAAATACGACTGATTCTTTTTAGAATCAACCGCTCCGATACCACTTGTTGGCCACTAAGTATACTGGATACAGTTTGGGAAATAGTTTAAACAACAAATTGTACGGATTTTAAATCTGAGTGTGTAGCGGAAGTCTTAGATACAGTAGGTAGATGTGGATACAGCAACTAAATGTATAGTGTATACTTAATTAATCACAGTAATTAAAACAGTAAAAACTGAAGGTAAATAACACAGTAATTAAAGTGGTTCGAGGTAAACCCCTCTACGTCCACTGGTCCTCCACACAGGAGTAAAAAGTTTATTATAATTACTACGTACACAACTACGTAATTATAACAACACACAATCAATATATCGTTCACACAGATTGATATAAAGATCTTAGCTTCAACCGTTCACACAGATTGGTTTTGAGCTAATGCTTTGACTTGCTTCTTCACACATAGTTCTGAAGCTTCGTCTTCTTCAATGCAAATCCTTCACACACAGTTCCGGAGAAGCACAGATTGCTCAGTCCACACAGGGCTGATCTGGGTTTGTTCAAAGTATAGAACGGATGGTGAACAACAACTTTGACTTTAAGAGCTTTCAGCTGATGAAGTGTTGTTCAGGATGATGAGCACTGTATATCTCTTTTGATCTGAGTTGCAGTAAGCTTTGGAGATATGTTTTGCTCTGATAATAATTTTGATAGCATGGGTAACTGATCTTCAGCATCTTGATGTGATATATATAGTCTCTGAAATATATATCCGTTGAGATGTATCCGTTTGAGTGAGATTCCGTTCCAACGGGATTATAACACGATCCGGATTTAGCGGGATTTGAAGATCTGTTGACTGACATTATTTAAATACTTTATCCTTGAGTATTTAAATACTTCTTTATTCAACGAGACTTGACTTCTGAAGATTCCTTCTTTGTCCTGTTGTGAGCTGTATGGAAGATAATTGTATTGGAGATTCGAGACAGTTTCCATACTTGGTCTTTTATAAGACTTCTTGCTGTACTGAAGGGCTTCACTATATGCTGATTCGAGGCAGGTCTTCGATACAGGATAATGCCTCAATACTTCGATACAGTTTCCTTTACTGTATGCGGATTGGCATATATGTCAAAATCTCTTATCAAATACCATTCGATACAGGGATTGAATATCCCGGCTGTTTCGATACAGAGTTCTTGTTTTCCCAACATGATCGAATAACCAAACCGAAGTTCACAACACGTCTAACAAAGTTAAACGGACTTACAAGAAACTCGAAACAGCAGTTCCGAACGAGATTCACAAGAATCTAACTCAAGTGCGGAAAAGTCGCTAAAAAGCACGGAACTCGGTAAAACGACACCGAAATGAATTTGAACGTCGAAAAGTGCAGAATTAAACATTCTCAGAATTACGAAACAGTCACAAGCGAGTCGTCAAAATGGATTCCCGCTAAAAAAAGAAAATTACCGGAAATCGAAATTGCGGATATTACAGGTTCGAGGTAAACCCATCTACGTCCACTGGTCCTCCACACAGGAGTAAAAATGTTTATTATAAACACTACTTACACAACTACGTGTCTATAATCAAACTATCCTTGTATCGTTCACACAAATTGATACAAAAAATGTAGTTTTCAACCGCTCACACAGATTGGTTAAAGCTTTCACTTGACTTGCTTCTTCACACACAGTTCTGAAGCTTCGTCTTCAATGCTGATCCGTCACATACAGTTCAAGAAAAGAAAGGCTTTCTTCATTCCACACAGGGCTGGTGGTTTTCTTTAAATGTAAGAACAAGGGTTTGAACAACAGCTTGACTTTCTTGAGCTTGAGCTGATGATGTGTTGTTCAAGGTTGAGCACTTGTATATTTCTTATCTCAGGTAAGGCAGTATGCTTGAAGAAATATGATTGCTCTTGATATACTATTCTTGTGATGTTCACGAGTGTATCTCAGTATATCTCAGTTTGATCAGTTTTCAGTTCTTGATCTTATGAATATTCGTGGGTGTCTGATCTTCAAACTTCGGGGTATATATAGCCTTTGGAATATATCCGTTGATAGAAAAGTCCATTCCAACGTGTTGATTGACTTTCAAAATACAAGATCTTGATTTTACTCATTGTCTGAAGATCTTTGTCGGCTGGTATTTAAATACTTTATCCAGTCAGTATTTAAATACTTCTTTTCAAACGGTGGCTTGACTTTAGCATATGAAGTAGATTCTGTTTCAATGGTCTTCAGAGTAATTCTTTATTCACGCCTGTCGGATATGTTTTTCTTTACTCAAGCAAAACACTTGACAGCCTATTTGTTGTATCCGACTTAGTCAGTCTTGTTGCTATAGCTGTAGGCATTATAGGCAAGACTAGATAGAACGCTATATGGTCTAGATGTGGGATACTACCATACTTGGCATAATTCGGCTTCCTTGCAGATGTTGTATGCTGTTGTTGTTTGCTGTTTGGCTGTTATCAAAAAAACATTGTTTTTCCCAACAATTTCCCCCTTTTTGATAATGCCAAAACCTCTTGACGATGTCAGAACCTTGATGCCAAACCTCTAAACCATCTTTGCTTAGAGAGGCTTTCTTCTTGATCTTTTGTCGAATGTTATGGCCTTCAGCAAATTAAAGAAAAATGTGAACTGCACACACGCAAGTTCTAAAATGATAGAATCTAACAGGGTATGTATTACAACTTAAACTAATGATTGGCGCGCAAGCACAATCTTACAGTGTAGTTTAGTGTTAAATATAACTTAACCTATGAACTGTTCGCAGACAAGTTTTTACAGCTTTGTACTTTATAAGTTTTTATACTTGTTAGTTTACAGCAAATAACTTAAATCAAGCAAATAAGATAGTAAGCGTAGATCACGAGCTGTAATCTTTCAAATATAAAATGACATTTTATTTATAATAATTGGAAGGTTACAGGTTTGGGCAAAAATACCAAATTTGCACAAAAAAAAATAATCATACAGGCTCTCTCCTGTGATGATCATGCCTCCAGGGCCGTCTCGGATCATTCTTGGTTCCCTTCCACCAATTTTGTAGGGCATCTTTATTTTGATTCATGTAGATTGCTTGACCTTCATATGATTTGTCGAATACAAGGATCCAATCGTCAGGGTGGGTAACCCGTTCGCCTTTCTTATGCTTGGATTTCATATGGAGCTGTAGGGGAAGCATTCCTTCATCCATAATCCTTGTAAATTCCTCGGCAGCTTCTTTAAGCGTTTTACATTTGTTGAATATGGTGGATTCTCTGATAAGAACTACGAAGTATCTCATCAGTTCGTTTTTCCTCCAGTCCTTTATCTCATCAGCTGTAGGTTGTCGGTTGGCCGGGAGATTCATCATGGGCGGCTTCTGTATAAGGTTCTTCCAAGTAAAGTTAGGATTGTGGAATTCAGGGCGAGCACCCTGTATCCTAACAGAATGAGAAGGAGCTGACAGTCGATTAATTGCAGCAGTGACACTATCTTCCAATGCAGCGTCAAACTTCTTTTCCTTCTCTAATCTCCATTGTCTTCCAGCCTCTCTGGACTCTTTCCCCTTTTTGGCTTCATCAAGATAACAGACCTTCGTATCAAGGCATTCCAGGATCTTCATCGCATTATCCTGTTTGGTCTCCATGCTTGACATTTTATCAACTAGGGATTGAAGGACCAGCGACATATCATTTATCTTTTGATCGTGTCCTCTAAGCTGGGAGCCTGTTTCCTGTAGGGCAGATACAGTTTTGGCTTCATAGACGTGGAGCTTGGCTTGTTCTTCCTTGAGAATTTGCTCCTGGCGTTGTTAGAGTTGATTTAGAGGTTGCCTTAAGACGCTGGGCAAAATGCGGAAGGCTTCTTCCACTTTGGAGATTTCTCTCTTTACACCCGTCATTTCGTCAATGGCAATCTCGTGCAGCCAGTTGATCTCTTTTTCAACGTTGTGCAAAGCATTCACAGCATCCTGTAAGAAAACAGTTTGGCGACCGAGAGCATGAAGTTGCTCGTTCTTGGTTTCTGATCCTGGAGAGCCTGGCTTGGCTAGCTTTTCATCAGCAGCTCCATTAAGTTGTCGGACGACCACATGGTTGCGCGGTCGCTGTGGTTCATCCTCGGGTAGGAAACCGTCATCGGATTCCACATCAATGGGTGATGTAGGGACATGAGGTGCTGTTGCAGTTGGTGGTTGTTCGGCCTGATCGGTCTCGGTGACAGGGGGAATGATTCCTCCTGTTCCGATGGATGTTTTGTAGACAGGCGTATAGGAGGGACTGATTCCTCCTGCTGTCTATCAACTTCCACCTGCTCCTGCATTGGGACTGATTTCTCCTGTGGGATGGCGTGGGCAACATCTTCTTGTTGGCGGGGAGGGGACTGATGTCTGTTAGAGGTCCCCTGACCCTTTTGGTTGGACATTCTCAAAAACTCCTGTTCGCGAGTTTCCTCACGACTCATTCTCAGACCAACCTAGAAGGCATCGTCATCGTCGTCTGAGTCATGATCGGACTTCGGGCTGTTTGGAGCCGTGTCATTGGACTTTGATTTGCCCTTGAGTTTGGCCTTCTCCTTTGTCAGAAAGTAGTTGGAAATAAGCTCATGACAAAAGTTGTTGTCCCATTGAATCAAAAGATGGATGTCCTGATAGTCCATGACTTCCAAGATGAAAGTTTCTTCGACCTTCCACTCACTCCAGTGGTACAGAGTGTCATAGGGTGCGACCCTGTAGGACTTCCATTGAACGAACCGTTCAAAGGCTTGCTCAACCTGCAATTTAAGCAAGGTGTCATTGATAAGTACTGTGGGGGAGGGACTCCGAACAGCACTTGGGTTTACTATTGGGTCCTCTACAGGTATGGGACCCTGTCTCGGAGAGGGATCCCGTACAGGGGTTGGTGTAACACCTCCAAAACCATATGGGAATATTACACGCCGTAGACCCTTTCCACAAGGATCTACCAGGCTAAACATCCATAAACAACCAAATGCTCGCCCGGCCAGGGTCAAACAATATAATAATACAGACCGTTAAGGTCACTTACACATAAACACACAAACCGATGAGGTCACACAACTCTATCAACAGAACTGACTAACAACATTACCCGCACAAGGGTCGAAACACAATACAGCGGAAGACTGAATCAACTCTAACAATACAACCAAACTCTTCCAACTCTCGACTCTTGATTAGTATCGCAGCTCGTCATCCCCTTGTGCCAATCCTGTGACTGCTCCCCTGAACCTGCATGTACCTGGACGCAGAACAGACATCCACTCCCCGATTACTCGGGGGTTAGTAAAACTCCACTATTTTACTAGTACAAGTATAAAACGATACGAAATGTAACAAGTAAATAGCAACTACGAATTTAATACGGAAATCAATTATCAAAATGTTCCCGAGAAGTTTTAGAATTTCGAACTCAAGTAAGAGATATTTGAAAAGGAACACATCATCTCGGGGATTTTTAAAGCAGAAATTCTTTTGGACCTCGAGTCCCAATTTACAAAACCTTTTCGTAAACATTAGGGCCTTAGCCCGATTCTCGTTTCAAAGCACACTAAATAATATATCATTATGAGTCCGAGACCCATATTTAAAATGTTATCCAAACAATTACTGCTACACGATCATTGTCCGTACACATCATGTACCAAACTCCGGAGGCCTCAACCGACCCTACCCGGCCACAAACACTGTTCGTACACATCATGTACCGAACTCCGGAGTCCTCAACGGACCCTACCCGGCCACACACACTGTTCGTACACATCATGTACCGAACTCCGAAGGCCTCAACGGACCCTACCCGGCCACACACATCGTTCGTACACATCATGTGCCGAACTCCAGAGGTCTCGTCAGACCCTACCTGGATCACACACCTTGTTCGTACACATCATGTACCAAACTCCAGAGGCCTCGTCAGACCCTACCTGGAACACACGCACACACATCGACACGACACAACTCATAATCATCAAATGTCAAGCCATTCCACATTACACCGAAATGTACAATCAAGTATGTAAACCAAAACAACACAAATATCATGATCATCACAACGACTCAACAATGACCAACCACGCCCGGCACAAACTTAGATGATTTGCACATCCAACACAATTCCATGATGTTAACTAAGTGAAGGTATTATCGTTACCATCAATTGTTCGTAATAATCAATTCATACGAAGCATATACACGAAAGTAAACCAATGCAATACAACCATAATGCGACGTCCCTATTCACAAGACACAATTCGTATAGTAAAATACTTGCCTTAATAACCGCTACCGAATACTCCGAAGAACACGGTTCGACCGGGAAGCTCGGACCCCGAAGAAGACAACGAACGGAAGGGTTCCGACTCGAGTTCTTCACAAGAATTTCATCCCTAAGTCATACCAATGATAAATCAACAA
This sequence comes from Orobanche coerulescens, assembly GCA_033398695.1. Lineage (NCBI taxonomy): Eukaryota > Viridiplantae > Streptophyta > Magnoliopsida > Lamiales > Orobanchaceae > Orobanche > Orobanche coerulescens. The sequence continues at coordinate 40,069,369 of CM065811.1, forward strand.
TCGTACGATGGATAATAATCATACAACGCCCAATCCCCCCTCTAAGACCTTTTGTCGGACACCTTCAAGGCGTTGACTAAGAACTCGACCAAAACAACGAATCGAAACGATCCAACCATGGAATAACAAGGGAAATGATAGAATACATCTAAATAATCATCAATACATCACAAATCTAAGTTATTACGGTTAAATCGGACAAAACGAACAAAAACCCCCAATTCACCCAAAAGTAAGGTTTCAAGAATTTACCTTGGATTAATGATGAAGAACAATTGTTGGTGTTGTTAATCCATACCAAGAACTTGAAGAATATGTAGTTCTCTGGGATTGATGATGCTAAACCGCCCAAAAATCGCCCACAAGATCGCCCAAGAGAAGGAGGAATGAAGGAAGAGATGAAATGAGCATTCATCTCACAAAATCCACAGAAATAGGCTAATCTGCCCTGTGTGCCGCGGCCCAACCTAAGTGTGCCGCGGCACGAAGTCTGGCTCGGCTAAGCGGAAAATGAGTGTCTGAGCTATTTCGACCATAACTCTCTCGTACGGACTCCGATTGACTCACCGTTTGAACCATTGGAAAGCTAACTTGATGCTCTATAATATTGAAAAGATTCAAAATCTTTTGAGTTTCCAAGAATTTATGGTGATTTTACAAAGTCAACTCATACTTGGGAAAGTCATTTAATAACACTGAACTCAAGAAAACAACACCGAAACCCGAACCTGAATACGAATCGAAGATACGGTCACGAAGTACTCGCAAAGACGAATCTAATAGCTAAGAGAACACACGATTCCGACCACCCAAAGGCTCGAAATTCGACAACGGAAGGTAATTACCCCAAACTTTGGGAAATTACGAAAATGGCCCAAAACGTCCGAAAATCACGATACGTGATCGAATAACCAAACCGAAGTTCACAACACGTTTAATAAAGTTAAACGGACTTACAGGAAACTCGAAACAGTAATTTCGGACAAGATTCACAAGAATCGAACTCGAGTGCGGAAAATTCGTTAAGAAAACACGGGACTCAACAAAACAATACCGAAACGAACTCAGGTGACAAAAAGTGCAGAATTAATCATTCCCATAATGATGAAACGGTCACAAGCGAGTCATCAAAACGGACCTCCGCCAAAAAAAAAAATTACCAAAAATCTGAAATTGCGGATATTACAGTTGGTACCCTAATGGGAGATGGATCCCTTACGGGTGTGGGTTCCCGTGCAGGAGATGTGGATTTTGGCTCAGTATGTTCAGCCGATTCGTCGGTTCCTTCTATCTTGGCAAACAGCTGATCATCTGTCCTAGCCGACATAGGCTCGGGATCTGTACCGTGTGCAGCAACTGTTTCTTCCGTAGGGGTTTCGCCCTGTGGGTGTTGTTTTGCAGGTTGCGCTGCAATTTCTTCGTTGGTAGTGACCGCTGTAGTCACTGTAGCTTTTGATTTTGATTTAGAAGCTTTCTTCAGCTTCTTCTTTGCTGTGAGCGGTGACTCACAGTCATACACGCTCCTCTTCCTTTTCTTCTGAGATTTCTCTTCACCAGCAATCCTTCCTGTGATATCTCTCGGATTATCAGAGGATGGCATGGTGTTGACATGGGGTCGGTTGGCTTGAAGATTATCGTTGTTGAAAGCGGAGGGCTTGCTTCCTCCAATGAACTTCCCGGGGCCGATTTTCTTAGCATCACGAGACTGTGGCACGCCACTTTTCGTGAGAAGAGAGTTCAGAAAAAGCCCAAAAGATTTCTTCTGAGAGGCAGGCTTCAAAATTTCCTCCTGCAGCCTTTTCAGAAAAACCTGGCACCAGATGACTTTTTTGCCGGACATGATGGCAACCATCATTTGGAACCTTAAGTTGGTGCATATCTCGAAAGCACCGGTCCTGTTCTCAATAATACGACAGCAAAAGTCATGCAGATATACATATGGCAAACAGAAACACTTCTTATGGCAAGAAGGATGCACGTTTCTGTCCGACGCATTGCCAGTGAACAATCCCCAATAAGTAGCTAGAAGATCATGCGATCCGAAAGTCTCAAGGTCTTCCATCTTCAGGCCATCGGATGGCAGCCTGAACAGAATTCCCAAAAGAGAATGGTTAATGCAGATTTAGACTTCGCGGACTATGGCAGTGATGTCACAAACATGACCCCCTTTCTTCAAAGAGAATAATTTAACAGACGCATCGAGGTAGAATTCCTCGACTATGCGTTCGTCATACAGATCTGGGTGTTGGCTACCAAGGCGGTATAAGCCGTGATGCTTAATCCTGGAGACCACACACTCCATTTCATCAAGGTCTTCACCCTCAGACTTGATTCGTTCCATGACGATAGATCGAACGAACAGACGTCCGTCGATGATGTTGCCCCTCTTTTTCATCGATTGAGAAGAAGTTTGAGAAGAAGCCATTGTTCTGAAGATAAGTGGTTTGAAGAAACAAAGAGAACAAGTGCATAAATATGCAGAAAGCAATATAGACTGTATGCTCTAAGACTGTTTAAATTGCAGAAAAGCATAAAGAGTTATAGGGAGCATGACACAGTCCTTTTATAGTGGGCGGGGAAGATTAGGGTTAACAGACAGCGAACGGTCAGATTTAAGGGATGGGAACCGTCGTTTTTAAATGAACAAACTGGATGAATTGGGCGTAACTGGTACATCTTATCCATCCGATTTTGAAATAATGATCGGTCCCACTTCTGAAGATTCGACTTCCCTGATTGTCCGAAATGGCGGTTTAAAATTTAATTAATTTAGAAATCGCGACGTTTGAGATAAAATAGTCCAGATGTCGTTTAAATCATTAGATGAAAAGACGTTTTGAATTAAAAACAGGGCACGTGGACTTTAAAATTGTTTTAAAATGAATAAAATATTAGTATAATATTAATTAATTTCCCATAGTATGTGCTGTATCCCCAAAAATACAGCGTTCCCCCTTAAAAGGTACATACAGGATTCAATTCTTACAACAATTTTTGTATTAATACTGTATTCATGGTTCGTACTGTATTCCCCCTTAATTATTGCACACGTCGACTGTAGGATGATTTCATGTCTTTTTATTCCTACAGTGCTGTAGGATTGTCTGAGTGTACAAAATTAATGGTGGATACTGTATTCTTGGGTCTTTAAGCATTCCCACTCAATTGTTGAGTAAAAGCATTAAAACTTATAGGGAGTCGGGCTGTAGCATTCCCAATTCTTGTCGAAGCATACAGAATCTGGCTGTGCCGAGAGGTTTGTTAAAGATGTCGGCTAACTGGATATCTGTATGAACTTTCTCGAGCCGAACATCCTTGTTCTCAACATGATTCTTAATGAAGTTATGCCTCATATGAATGTGCTTAGTACGCGAGTGCAATACAGGATTGTGTGTTATTGCAATTGCACTCGTGCTGGCACACATGATCGGTGTTTCCTTGGCAATGATTCCATAATCTGACAGCTGTTGTTGCATCCAAAGAATCTACATACAGCAACTACCAGCAGCATAGTATTCTGATTCAGCTGTGGAAAGCGAGTTTGCCAATTGCTTCTTACTGAACCAGACACAAGTCTAGGTCCAAGAAAGTGACAAGTACTTCTTGTACTCTTCCTATCTAACTTGCAGCCTCTGATATCCGAGTCGCTGTAGCCAACCAAATCGAATCTGCATTCTTTAGGATACCATAGTCCTACATCGACTGTTCCTATGACGTACTTCAGGATTCGTTTGGATGTTGTGAAGTGTGATTCTTTAGGTGCTATTTGATACTGAGCACACACTCCTACAGCAAACTGGATATCGGGCCTGCTAGCTATTAGGTACAGAGTGAGCCTATAAGCTTCTTGTAGAGTGATTGATCAACCAGCTTTCCATCTTCATCAGCACTAATTTGCACAGAAGTGCTTATGGGGTTGGACGATGATTTGGAGTTGTTCATCCCAAATTTGTTGAGAAGCTCCTTGCTGTACTTTTCCTGATTGATGAAGATTCCTGTAGGCAACTGCTTTACCTGCAATCCTAGAAAATAACTAAGTTCTCCCATCATACTCATTTCAAATTTACTTTGCATGAGATGAGAGAACCTTTGACATAAAGCAAGGTTAGTGGAACCAAATATAATATCATCTACGTATATTTGAACCATCAGGCGGTCATCACATTCCTGTATTTTAAATAGGGTCTTGTCCATAGCACCTTTCTCGAATCCATTATTGGTAAGGTACAGGGACAGAGTCTCATACCATGCCCTAGGTGCTTGCTTAAGTCCATACAGTGCTTTTCGTAGCCTGTATACAAGGTCTCCGCTTTTTGTGTTGACAAACCCTGGTGGTTTTTAAACATAGACTTCTTCGACAAGGTCTTCATTCAGGAATGCGCTCTTGACGTCAATTTGATATACAATAAAGCTCTTATGGGCGGCAAAGGCTAGAAATATCCTAATGGCTTCTAGTCTGGCAACGGGGGGAAATGTCTCATCGTAGTATATGCCTTCTTCCTGTTTGTAGCCTTGTGCGACTAGACGGGATTTGTTTCTGATAACAAGTTCGTTCTCATCCTTTTTGTTTCTAAATACCCATTTAGTTCCTATTACAGCTTGATACTCAGGTCTGGGTACTAGATACCATATGTTGTTTCTTTCGAAACCATTAAGCTCTTCTTCCATAGATGTAATCCAGTGAGAATTGTCTAGAGCTTCTTTGGTAGAAAAAGGTTCGGATTGAGCTAAGAATACAGCGATAGTGCACATATTAAGTCTTCTAAGTTCAGCTTGAGACTTCCATACATGAAATGGAGATATCTCAGATTCGGGTTCTTATTGCGCACATAGTACATTTTCTTGTGTACTCTGTATTCTCCTACGGGTAGATACTCCAACATCAATTTTCCTATGATCAACTCCTGTGGGTGATCTCTCAACCATCTTCTGTCGGGTTCTAGTTCGGCATCCCGTACTGTATCTTGAGTTGCTGTAGTTTCAGCTTCAGCTTGTACAGCATCAGCTTCAACTACTTATGTTCTTACAGCTGTGGGATTGATTTCTAAGGCAACGACAGGCTCTGTAGGAGTTGGAGGGTCATTAATGGAGAGTTGTTGAATATTCTGAGCAACATCTTCCACTCCTGTACGATCATGGTGAGGTTCGTCAAACACTATGTGTACTGATTCCTCAACTATCAGCTTATGCTTATTAAAGATCCTATAACCTTTGCTGATAGAGGAATATCCTACAAATATCCCTTCACCCGATGTTTCATTGAAGGTTCTAAGTTGCTCTTTCCCGTTGTTCAAAACATAACACCTGCATCCGAATATGTGAAAGTATGAAACTAAGGGAGTTTTGTTGTTCCATACCTCATATGTTGTTTTGTTGTGATGTTTGTTGATGATACAACGGTTTTGTGTGTAGCACGCTGTATTGGTGGCTTCACCCCAGAAACGCTGTGGCAACTTTCTTGCGGCAATCATGGTCCTTGTTGCTTCCTTGAGCGTCCTGTTCTTTCACTTGGCAACACCGTTTTGTTGAGGTGTGCGGGCAGCTGAGTATTCGTGCTGTATCCCATCTTCCGAATAGTATTGATCTGTAAAGAGGTTAGTAAATTCAGTGCCTCTGTCGGAACGAATGGACACGATACTAAACCCTTTCTCATTTTGAAGCTTTCTCAAGTGCTCGGGCAGCTTTGTTGTGGTTTCCTTCTTCTTGCTCAAGAAGATAGTCCAAGCATACCTGGAAAAATCATCAACAATAACGAGACAATATTTCTTACCTTCCAAACTTACCAGGTCTACAGGACCGTAGAGATCCATGTGTAGCTTTTCTAGAACTCTGTGAGTGGAAAGGTAGGATTTGCTTTTCAGGGTTGTACTGATTTACTTGCCTTTCTGACACGGTCCACAGACGCTGTCTTTTTGTAATAACACATCAGACAAACCTCTAACCATCACCTATCGGGCGAGCTTGTTTATAGTCTTGAAGTTGACTTGAGACATCCTCTTATGCCATAGCTAGCTTAGATCTGCAGTGCCTTTGGCAACAAAACAAGGAATTGTGGAGCTCGTAGGCATCCAGTCAGCAATATACATGTTACCTGATCTGCTTCCTGTGAGCATAATTTCTTTGATCAGAATGTTCTTGACTCTACAGTGGTCTATATAGAATTTCACCGAGAACTGTTGGTCACATAACTGGCTAATACTAAGTAGATTATACTGTAAGCCTTCAACATAAGTTACATTGGTGACTTTGAATTTTCCTACAAGCAGGGTTCCCTTCCATCTTGTTCTTCCTTTTGATTTATCACCGAAGCGCACTTTTGGACCGCGACCTTCTACGTAATCTGACAGCTTGTTTTTATCTCCTGTCATGTGCCGAGAACATCCGCTGTCGAAGTACCAGATATCTTGTTCTAAGATGTCATGTAGGCAAAGAAATTAAATATATTTAGGTCCCATTTGAATGTTGGGTCCATGGATGTTAGTGCCTTTAGGTACCCAGATTTGCCTGACAGCAATTGTCTTGCTGTAGGTTACTTTAGGTCTGTTCTGGAAATGTCTACGTGGGGCAGGCACGTAGCCGCTGTAACCTTGAGAATTATTATGCATGTAAAATTCAGGGTTATTATTATTAATCCAGTATGAATTCCGTCTTGGAGGTGGAGTCATTTTCTTCGGCCTTACAGCTTGCCTTTTGGGTCTCTAGTTGGATTCCTAAAGCTGTTGCTGATACTGTGCGGTGACCTGCTTTCGCGAAGGATAACGAGGCTCCTGTATCTAGTATCTAGGCGCGCTGTACTGTTGAAAGTACTGCTGTGTGGGCCTTTGATATTTGAGTACAGCCTTCTTTCTGGTTGTTGGCGCTTTTGATATGCTCGGGGAGCATGCTGTTGGTTACGCCTTACAGGTCTGTATGGCTGAGGATTCCACTGTCTGTGATATGACTGTGGTGGCGGAATGGCAGCCTTTGCTGTTCGCGGTGCCACAGGTACCTTGACAGGACTTGGGATTTCTTCCGATACAGGAATGGGTTCCACACCCCTGACGAACACAGTACTAGTTTTTCCTTTATTGGAGAATGAGTTGTATCCTAAGCCACTTTTATCATGAGCATGTTTCCCGGTGCTTAGAATTTCTTCCATCCTTTTTGATGATTTCTCGAAAGATTTCAAGATAATCTCAAGTTCTCCTTATCGTTTTTCGAGAGTTTTTACTTTGCCTTCGAGCAGAACGAAATCATTTGTCTTGCTTTCACTGTGAGACTTATGCTCATTTAGTTCGTGAGAAAGTTGATGATTGCTCTCCATGAGTTTTTCGTGATCGACTTTGCTGTTTTCACAATCGACAGACATATTTTCGTAATTTACTTTCAGCAAGTCGTTTTCTTCCCTCAGCTCAAAGTTAGAAATTTGGAGCTGTATGTTTCCATTTTTCAATGTCTCATGGGCCTTTTGAATGTTTTTAAATTCATTCATCATATTTTCAAAGGTATGAGATGCATTTACAGGAGTAATTGAGGTTGAGCTTACCCCATCATCGCTATCTTCGTCTTCCGGTATGTCTTTGGCCATAAAGCACATATAGGCTTTATCTTCGAATTCATCATCGGACGAGTCACTATCAGTGACTGCCTGAAGACATTCTTCGGACTTTGTTGGTGCAGGGGAGGCTTCTGATTCACCGATCAGGGCCTTGAGCTTGTTTTTCCAAGCACGTCTTCTTTCGCCTTTTTCTTGTTGCTCGGCTTTCGGGAACTTTTGAACTTTAGGGTGAGGACATTTATTTGCATAATGTCCTGGTTTTCTGCAATTGTAATGCAGGTTAGCATCACCAGAGGAAGATTCGGTACTTACCTTGTGAATAGGCTTGTCCCCGTAGGGAGTCTTTCCAGACTGTTTTATGAATTTCTTGAATTTGTGCATGAGAAGGGCCATTTCATCTTGTGACAGGATATTATCGTCACTGTTAGCATTCTTGTGGGGAAACTTGGATGTGTTGCGCATGCTGTGTCTCCTGTTGGATACAGTGGCTAATGTTGTAGTTTTAGCAGGTGACTCTTCGGCTTTCTCTCTTCTGTCAATATCATACTCAAATGCTTTGAGGTCAGAGAAGAGGTCAAAAGTACAAATGTCATTAAGATTGCATGACACACGCATAGCTGTGGTTTTAATATCCCATTGGGCAGGGAGAGATCTGAAAACTTTTAAGTTCTTCTCCTTTTAGGTATAAATTTTGCCCAACGCTTCAAGTTCATCGACAATGCCAGTGAATCTGAGGTCAAGTTCCTCAAGAGTTTCAGTTGGTTTCATTTCCAAAGATTCAAATTGCTGAGTTAGTTTTGAAATCTTATTTTCTTTTGAGAGCTCACTTCCCTCATAAATCATCTTGAGTTTTTCCCAGATTTTCTTGGCTGTCTTACAGCTCTTTACCTTCGAGAATGTGCCTTTATCAAGAGTGACAAATAGCGCATTCTTAGCTACATTGTCGAGGTTGGCGCGTTTCCGATCATCTGTGGTCCATTGTTCGCGCTCTTTCTCGAGCATCTCGGCATGAGCTTGGCCTTCAACCCTTACGGCAGGATTCACCTTCATGATTTTTATGGGGCCTTCTTAGATGACATAAATCATCTCTTCATGCATGGCGGCAAGATGAGCCTCCATCCTAATTCTCCAGTCATCAAACTCGTTAATAGAAAACATTGGTACCTTATTAATCAGTGAGGTATCCATGTCTAAGATTAGGAAAGATAAAGAAGTTTTCAAAAATAAGTGATTTTAGGATCTGATTCGGTTAAAAATACGACTGATTCGTTTTAGAATCAACCGCTCCGATACCACTTGTTTGCCACTAAGTATACAAAATACAGGCTGGAAAAGTATTAGTACAACAAGCTGTATGTTTTTCAAATAAGAGTGCGTAGCGGAAGTCTGTTAAAGTAAGTTGCTGTAAATACAGCAACTAGGTTTTCTCCTGTTAGCTTGGTGCGTACAGGGTATACTTAAAAATAATCACAGTAATGAAAACAACCCGTTGCAAAAGGTAAATAACACGATATTTAAAGTGGTTCTAGGTAAACCCCTCTACGTCCACTGGTCCTCCACACATGATTAAAAATGTTTATTATAAACACTATTTACACAACTACGTGTCTATAATCAAACCTATCCTTTTATCGTTCACACAAATTGATACAGAAAATGTCGTTTTCAACCGTTCACACAGATTGGTTAAAGCTTTCACTTGACTTGCTTCTTCACACACAGTTCTGAAGCTTCGTCTTCAATGCAGATCCGTCACATACAGTTCAAGAAAAGCAAGGCTTTCTTCATTCCACACAGGGATGATGGTTTTCTTTAAATGTAAGAACAAGGGTTTGAACAACAGCTTGACTTTCTTGAGCTTGAGCTGATGATGTGTTGTTCAAGGTTGAGCACTTGTATGTTTCTTCTCTCAAGTAAGGCAGTATGCTTGAAGAAATATGATTGCTCTTGATATACTGTTCTTGTGATGTTAACGAGTGTATCTCAGTATATCTCAGTTTCCTTAGTTTTCAGTTCTTGATCTTATGAATATTCGTGTGTGTCTGATCTTCAAACTTCGGGGTATATATAGCCTTTGGAATATATCCGTTTAGAATAGATCTGTTGATCGAAGAGTCCGTTCCAACATGTTGATTGACTTGCAAAATACAAGATCCGGATTTTGGTCCTTGTCTGAAGATCTTTGTCGGCTGATATTTAAATACTTTATCCAGTCAGTATTTAAATACTTCTTTTCAAACGGTGGCTTGACTTTAGCGTATGAAGTAGATTCCGTTTCAACGGTCTTCAGAGTAATTCTTTATTCACGCCTGTCAGATATGTTTTGCTTTACTCAAGCAAAACACTTGACAGCCTGTTTGTTGTATCCGGCTTAGTTAGTCTTGTTGCTGTAGCTGTAGGCATTATAGGCAAGACTAGATAGAACGCTGTATGGTCTAGCTGTGGGCAAATACAATACTTGGCATAATTCGACTTCCTTGCAGATGTTGTATGCTGTATGCTGTTTGGCTATTATCAAAACAACATTGTCTTTCCCAACATGGCGGTCCAAGATTACGCGAGTCTAACCCCCTTAATTGGATCTAAGTTGCTCAATCCAAGACTCGAACTCTACTTGAAAGTAAAACTTGAAGACAGACCAAGCCCAAGGTTGACCTACCCACTTAGCCCCAAATGGCCCAATCTACTTAGAGGCTCCATATGACTGATAGAGTTAATACGAAACCAAAGAATATGACGGTAGATCTGGTCCATCTGAATTGTGCCTCCCCAATCCACGTTATGAATGTGCCTCCCAAATGTTGAGAGTAAATCTATCAACGCATTCTACACGTGGACCACGAAAGGGGCTATCTTGGTCAACACACATATGGAGATAAGTGAGAGTAAGTCCATGATCTCGAAAAAAATCCAACGACCCCTGAATACGGGGAAGGGTTACAAGATACACTCAAACAGAACTCGTCTCACCTCACCTATAAGTAGGGAGAGTCCATACTCCAGAGGCCTTCAGGCAATCGGACTGATAACCCTATCTTCGCCATCTCCTCTCTCTTACCCATCTACTCTTACTCTCTCTCTCTCTCTCTCTCTCTCTCTCTCTCTCTCTCTCTCGCGACATTGTGCTCTATATTCCGACTGACTCTGATATTCATCGACATTCCCAGAAGATCATCGGACAACTCCAAGCCTGGTGACTTGTGGTTTCGAGGTGATCAAACTAACGGTTCTTTAGATCAGGCAGACGGATATCCGGTCCCTCTTGGTCAATCCCTATGAAGAGGATAAGTCCCACCATATTTGTTTTATGTTCATGTACCTCTCATTTCTGCAAATTTACTGACTTGAGCGTCGGAGTCCATACGGCCGGCACCATACCGGTGTCCCCTTGGATCCTTATGTTCTAAATCTTGCACTTGTGTTGTCTTGCAGGCTGGTGCCCCCTCTGTTGTGCGGCGATTCATACGCCTCGATAGGCGATCGGCATCCTGACCAGAGAAGTCTATCGTCGAAGACACACTCGGGACAAACTCCTAGAATTCGGCGCAATACGGCGATCGTCTTTTGGCACCTAGCGATCGTCTTTCGATATTTGACGATCGTCTATAATGAGCGGACCAGAGACGATCATCTCATGACCACGCATAGGCCCGACATCCGTCAAAGTCATCAAAGACCGAATCTTGGACGGTGGCCCACATGCGGATCTTCAGAGATACCGGCGGATAAAAGACCTTTGTCCTCATCCTGAAGTCATCAAAGACCGAATCTTGGACGGTGGCCCACATGCGGATCTTCAGAGATACCGGCGGATAAAGTCCTTTGTCCTCATCCTGTCACCTACCTCACCTACCGACAAAGCCGCCGAAAGGTACAAAGTGGGTCCTCCCCTCACATGCCGCCGTGACGCGCGTTGGCCTCTCATTAGCTCACAGCTTGACTCAGCAGCAGCCTCCCGACTTTAAGGGAACGGCCCCATGTGACGGAGCGATCGGCCACCTTATTATAATATAAAAACGGCGGTCGCGGTGATCGCCTGTGATCCCAACCACCTTGTCCCCTATAAATAGGAACTCACCGCAAAGAAGAAACACGAGTTTTGACTACTGATTCGGTGCAAAATACATACCAAAGAGAAAATCAAAGACTCTCTCAAGAATCGCATGATTTATAGTGATATTCATACATATCCATCTTATCTCCTAAGAAAGAACTCACAGATATATCTATCTGGTTCTTCAGGCAATCTACGCGCTCTAAAGCCTAGATAACTAGAAGCTTTTACACTCATTGTATTAGATTCTAACATTAATATTTGTACTCGACAGTATATTTATTAATAACATCTCGCGAGAGCATTCAAGCCCGGGACTAACAACCCCGGCAAATCTTGTGTTATCCATTTTCCCACGGAAGTGTTCTCGCATTTGTTTGTTACTCGACCATTCCAGCAATATTACCTCCGGATAATATTTTGGGTAACAACAATTGGCGCTAGAGGAAGGGCATCTAAACCTTCATTTTTATTCCTACCGTCTCGAAGAACACTCACTGTTCTCCGGACATATACTTGAAGAAACACTCACTGTTCTTCAATAGAAAAACCTTCAGAAAATGACATCAGCAACAACCTCCAAGAGGGCCACCCTGAGATCTGCCGGAAATCTTATTCCGGCGAGGACCGAATCACAGCCCACGGCGGAGGGCGAGCGTGGCGACGCTAGGCTCTCACTCCCGCCCCCGAGGGACGGTTCTAGCCTCTCACTCGACCCGGTTCAGGACATCGGAGCAGTTGAGGAGGCTATAGCCATCCTCGAGGCAGCGAGAGGGCCGCGATACGCCTACCATCACCCGTCGGCTAACCGCCGGGCAAGCAAAAGAAGCTCAAAGGGATCTATGTTGAGAAATCAACGAAAGTCCCGAGCCGCGAGGAAGGCTCTCGTAAGGCGGGACGATTCCGTCTTGACCGCCTAGAAGCGATCCTCATGGCAACACAGGCACTCAGGCCCAGTGAGACATCGGTGTGCGAATCCTTTACCAGAGTTCGGCATATCCGACCCCAAGAGACAGTCGGTCGGCGACCCCTGCTCGCCCAAGGAAGGAACCACCTGGCAGGGAGCTCGTCATTCACCCGGGGCTGGGATCGCACACGATCGCCTCGGTGCACGCTCCGAGAGCCATTCGGCGGCGATCGAGCGGCAGCGATGGGCGCCATGCAACGCCCGGCTGACGAGATGAAGGCGCTCTGGAAAATGGGGCAGGCGCCAGGAGACCAATCGTTGGGTCAAGCGAGCCACTCGCGACTCGGATCGAGCTCGCCTGATCCAACCAACGATTAATCCCCCACAAACACCTCTATATGACGGGAGAACGGATCCGGGAACCCACTTAAGTAGGTTCCGGATCTACATGACTGGATGCGGAGCTTCAGACGCGACGAAATGTCGTATGTTCCCGTTAACACTGGGCGATCTCGCCCACAGGTGGTACACCTCGCTACCATCTCGATCAATCAATTGCTTTGAGAAGCTGGTGAACGACTTCACGTCGCACTTCGCCGCCAAAGTCGCTCGCCCAGAAGGCCCCCACCGCATGATGAAAATCAGGCAGGGGAAGGACGAATCGGATGAGGATTATATCGACCGGGTGGACGAGATAGTCCTCACCGGTGAACCCGTCAGCGACGAGATCGCTCACCACGCAGTCCTGAACGGATTCCACGGACGCTCGCCCATGTTCAGGCACCTCACAAAGGATTTCCCACCGACCTATACAGCGTTCCGCGTCAGAGCCGCCGATTTTCTGGCCAGGCAGAAGATGCTCTCACTCCGTTTGGACGAGGGACAGCCCGAAGAAGGAAAAGCCCCTTCCCATGTCCAGAAGAAGGCGGTCGCCAAGCCTAGAAAGGCGGTCGCCAAGCCGCCCGGCGAATTCAAAGCCTTCGAGGATGTGGAGGTCCACCTTCTTCACAACCTCAACTTATCTCCGGCACACATCTTCAACGCGATCAAGGGTCGCGAGTGGCTTTCCAAGCCAAAACCAATAAGAGACCACGGTCACCTAGACCGTAGCAAATTCTGTGCCTATCATAAGAGTCCCGGCCACAACACTAGCCAATGCCGCGACCTCCTCAGACAGCTATGGCGACTGTTTGAAGAAGGCAAGCTGGACAATCTAATCACCAAGCCGGAGCCAAGGACGGAAAGGACCGGAGGGCGCGAACGCCGACAACGCGAGAGAACTCCCCCCAATCCGGTCGCCAGGATCGAGCATGAGCCGGAATACTCTGATGAATCGGTTCCTCCGATCAACCCTGGCGGTCGGATAAACATGCTTCAAGCCGGGGGTGGAAACCTCGGAGGTCTTTCCCCGGTTTCCACCATGTCGAACAGGAAGCGAAAGGCCGAGTTGAGGGCATTCGCCGGAGTCCATGTTGTAGTTCCTCCGGAGCCGACCATCTCTAGAGACGCGCTCATCACCTTTTCCAACAAGGACAGGGAAGGAGTGCAATGTCCCAAAGAGGATGCACTAGTGATCTCCGCATGCATCCTTGGGAAGACGGTCGATCGCGTGTTGGTCGACAATGGGAGTTTTTGCAACATCATATTCAAAACCGCCCTAGATCAACTCGGCAACCTAATCAAATTCATCAAGCCTTTCGACACCGTGCTTCAAGGGTTCGGCGACAACACCGTCCAAGCCTATGGGAGGATCAAGCTCTCTGTTGAGCTAGTATGCTTTTATGATCCCAAGGTTAGGATTACCAGGAACCTAAGCTTTGTAATCATAGATAGGCCCAGCATCTATAATGGGTTCCTAGGTCGCCCCTTTCTAGAAACCTTTGAGGCGGTCGCCTCATCTTTCTTTTACTGTATCAAATTCCCCACTGCCGATGGGACGGTCGGTACTGTAAAGGGAGATCAACTAATGGCAAAGAGATGTTTGAGTTACTCATTTGTTGCTTCTTATTTCGCTATTTAACATGATATATGTAACTTTTAAGCGACCAACGATAAACCCATGGATATCGACGGGCCTAACACTTCGTACCACCCGAACTCGAGGACGCCATCTCTCATCGATCGACGGACGACATCGAGCCAAGGATCGGTTACGAGCCAAGTCTCGACATCGATCCAAGGACCGAGTCCGAGATCGTACCAACGAGAGGCGGCAGTTCTGTCGAAGAGTTAGAAAACATTACGATGGATCCAGATCATCGAGCGGGAAGTACAGATCGGCGCAAGCATCGACCGCGAATTAAAGGGAGATCGATCGACTTGCTACGTAAGAACATCGGTGTCTTTGCCTGGTCGCATCAAGATATGGTTGGCATAAGTCCCGAACACGCCTGCCACTATCTGAAGATCGACCGGTCGATGAAGCCTGTTCACCAGAAGCGTAGGAAGTTCGGTCCCGAGAAATACGCGGCGCTCGACATAGAAGTCCAGAAGTTACTCAACAACAAATTGATCGGAGTAGCAACAGACGAACCACAGTGGGTCGCCAACGCGGTTCTCGTCCAAAAGCCAACTGGCTCCTGGAGATTATGCATAGACTTCACCGACCTCAACGCGGCATGTCCAAAAGATCACTTCCCAATGCCTCATATCGATCACACAGTCGATAAAGACGGCGAGTTGCGAAATGATGTCGTTTATGGATGCCTTCACGGATATCATCAAATCCCAATGGCAGAGGAAGACATAAAACACACATCCTTCCACACAGAAAAAGACATATACTTTTGGGTCAGAATGCCGTTCGGCTTGAAAAACGCAGGGGCAACCTACCAGCGATTAGTCAACAGGATGTTCGCCGATCAGATCGGCAAGACCATGGAGGTCTACATTGACGATATCGTAGTCAAAAGCCTCAAGAAGGAAGATCACCTCAGCGATCTCGCCGAGACGTTCGCCATCCTTGAGAAGTTTAACATGAAGCTGAACCCCAAGAAATGCAACTTCGGGGTGGGCTCCGGGAAGTTCCTGGGGCACATAGTGAGCCAAAGGGGGATCGAGGCGAACCCTACCAAGATACAGGCGGTCCTTGACATGCAGGAACCACGAAACATCAAACAGGTGCAACGCCTCACAGGTTGTCTAGCCGCCCTCAACCGTTTCATTTCACGGCTCGGCGATAAAAGCAAGCCTTTCTTCGCAACCATCAAGAACAAGAAGTTCGCATGGACGAAAGAAAGCCAGTTAGCATTCGCCAAAATAAAGGAATATCTATCTAACCCCCAGATCCTGGCAAAGCCGATCCCCGGCGAAAAATTATTCCTTTACTTGGCGGCCTCGGAGGTCGCGCTGAGTGCCGTTCTGGTGCGAGCAGAGGGGCAGGTCCACTTGCCAATCTACTATGTTAGCCAGGCGCTCCACGACGCTGAGACACGCTATACACCATTGGAGAAGATCGCCTATGCCCTTGTCATGAGTGTACGTAAGCTGAGGGCTTATTTCTTCGATCACCAAGTGGAAGTCCTAACAACTCTACCTCTAAGACAAGTCCTGCACCGGCCAGGACACCAACGGGCGACTCCTCAAGTGGTCGCTGGAGATCGCCAATACGGTATCACTTACGCTCCTCGCACGGCGATCAAAGGCCAAGCTCGCGGACTTCGTGGTGGAATTAACGTTCCCTCACGGTCCGACTCAGTCGGCAGACTGCTGGAAATAATACGTGGATGGCTCAGCGACCAATGCGAGAGCACGGGCAGGGATTGTCCTCATCAGCCCCGACGGTCAGAGTTTCACGAATGCGGTGCGTTTCGGCTTTCGTGCGACCAAAAACGAAGCTGAATACGAAGCTCTGGTAGGCGGGCTTGATCTAGCCCTCGCCCTAGACGTTCGTCGCCTCCATATCTTCATGGACTCCCTTCTGGTCGTAAACCAAGTCAAGGGAGAATATGAGGCACGCGGGGAACAAATGGTCAAATACCAAGAGCTGGTCGCCGAAATGTGCGCAAAATTTGAAGAAGTACTAATCGAACAAGTCCCCAGAGAGCATAACTCCCAGGCCGATGCTCTTTCCAAACTAGCATCATCAGATGGGGCAGCCGACTTCTCCAATATCCAAATCACAAAATCAGCAAGGCCGGCGATCGACAGGAATTTGGTTACCACGGTCGCCATCGCCGAAGAGAATTGGATGACTCCGTTCATCAAATACTTAAAGGACGGAACGGTCCCTGACGACCGTGTTAAAGCTCGCCAACTCCAGCTTCGTGCGACCAGGTATACCCTATTGGACGATCGGCTTTACAAGCGAGCCTTCAGCCTTCCCCTCCTCAAGTGTATTACACCGGAGGAAGGTCGGTGGTTTTGGTGAGATCCATGACGGGGTTTGTGGTAACCTCGCGGGCGGGCGAGGACTCATCCATAAAACAACGAGACATGGGTTTTTCTGGCCTTCACTTCGGTTAGATGCGATCGCTTATGCCGATCTTGTCATAGATGTCGATAATGGGCCCCAACATTAAGCTATCACCCGACAGCTCACCTCCATGTATAGCCCTTGGCCATTTGCGCAATGGGGCATCGACCTTATAGGTCCCTTGCCGACGGCTCCTGTGGGGTAAGTTCGCCATCGTTGGGGTCGACTATTTCACCAAATGGGTGAGGCGAACCGCTCAACAAGATCGGCGAAGCGGTGATCAAGTTTATATGGAAAAACATAATTTGCCGATTCGGTTTGCCTGTGCCATCATCTCCGACAACGGGAAGCTTCGACGGCTTAGAAGTCATGCAATTCGTGAAAAGTGGGGAGTCAAAGGTTATTCTCAGCGCCCTATCACCCTCAGACGAACGGGCAGGTAGAGGCAGTGAATAAGATCCTCAAACACACGATCAAAGCACGACTCGAATCCAGGCAAGGAAGATGGGCGAGCGAGCTCCCAGACGTTTTATGGTCCTACCAAATGACGACCCGCAATTCAACCGGCGAAACCCCTTTCGCCCTTACCTTCTAACAGAGCGGTGATTCCTTCGGAGATCGCCGTCCTCAGCCATCGAACCGAACAGGAGATGACGACCGACAACGATGTAGCCCGGCGAATCGACCTAGACATGCTTGAAGAAAGACGGCTGACCTCAGAAATGAAGAACACAATCCACAAAAGGAGAGCCGAGAAGTTCTTCAATTCAAAGGTCAGAGAAAGAAGATTTCAAGTGGGCGATCTCGTCCTCAAGAAGATCCAAACCCATACAGGCGTCCTTGGTCCGAATCGGAAGGGCCTTTGAGTATCCAGATGGCTAACTAAAGGAGCCTACGAATCGGAACATCTCGACGGTACTCGGACGGTACCTCGAACGCCGTGCATCTGAAAAAATACTATCAGTGATAAATTTGTATTCGATTTCAATGATGTACAAGGAATATAATGAGATTTTTGTTATCCCATCTATTATGGCGATCGCCCCACCAGGCATCGCACATCACCGACGATCGCTGATCACGACGATCCTAGGTAAAATTAATGCAGCCATGGTCCTGGAGGTCGATGGAACCGACAGCTTCGCCCATGCAAGGTTCCTTTGGACTGAGATCGCCCGCCCTTCGTTTAAATACGAGGCCGGCGTAGCCGAAGGACCCTCCAAAATAATCAGTGGACACGGTCGCACGTTCTCAAGATACATCATCTAACATGGTGAACCCGAACAATGCAACGTTCCATTACCCCCGTCTCAACGTACACCGTCGAGGATCGCCATCTTCATGGCGGGCCGAGGTGGAAGCAGAGCTGACAAGCCGCGGACGTGGAGTCAAATAAGCCGACAACACTCCGCGCAAGGACTCCTCCAGACCGAGATCGCCCGCCTTTCGTTTTAACACAAGGCAGGCGTAGCCTAACGGAGGACCCTCACAAAAAGTGAGTCGCAGGATACACAATATCCCTCGCACTCGAAGACACGATTGGGGAGATCGGTCCATCGAACACCCCAAACACACATGACTCTTCAGAATCGGCGAAATGAAGATAGCTCGCCAGACAGACTAGCCTTTGTTTCCTTACTTACAATAAGTGAACAAAAACAAGGGGGCAGGGATAGGTCGAGCTACTCTCAAATACGATCGAACAAAGAGAAACCATATTCGATCGGCTTCGCTCAAAAACATGCAGGGCGATCGAGGTCGTCAGACGAAAATTACAAGTAAGGATTCCAATTCAAGACACATCAATGCTTTCAACACTCAGACAATCGGCCGAATGAACAAAGAAAGTCGAAAGCAAATATACACGTACTCGTAAAAATTGCACGCAAACAGTCAAAGGCGATCGCATATAATGCATTACGCAGAATGAGAAAAGGAGTATTTTATTCATAAACACAAGCTTCATACATTTCGAAGCCCGAAGGCCTTACAACAAAAAAGTACAAGTTAAGGAGGAAAAACAAAAATGCCTCTCAAGACCCCGCCTGCTGGTCTTCGCCCTCGGGTTGCGGATCGGCTTGGGCACCCCCATCGGCCTCGGGATGAATGAGTTTGCCGGTATACCAACTCAAGTCGATCCCAAAGTCGACGAAGTCAAGGATCGGCAAGGAGAATTCTGGATGCAGCGGATGTTCAAGGACATAGGATTTGAAGTTCTCCATCAGGGGACCTATCTCGATCCCTGCCTTTTTACCGGCTCGACGGACATCGGCAAAGGCCAAGTGATAAGCGGGTCGCCGACAGCGCAACGTTGAGGTAGGGATCGTCTGGATCGCCTTGTTTGCCCCTTCAAATCCACGGCCGTCTTCTCGACTTCGCGGTTGGGCCGCCTTGGCAACATTCTCGCCCGGCTGCTCCGGCTCTCTCTTCGCGCCTCCGGCTCAACTGCTGAGCCGATCCATCGCAGCCTTCAACCCGGTCGCCTCCTCCTGCGAAGCCTCGAGCTTCTGGCGAGTTTCTTTCTCCTTAGCACAGGATCGATCGGCATCCTCCTTGGAGCGGCTCAGCTCCTGCTTCAAACGATCCACGTCCAGCTTAGCCCGTTTGGCCGTCTCCTCATACTCTTTCTCCATAGACCGGATCCGGTTGGCATCCTCAATATTTCTGTTCCGGGCGGTCTCAAGTTCACGATGGAGATGAGCAGTGGAGGGTCGCCCCTCAAAATCCCGAGCAGCCTGGACGGCCATCGTCGCCGTCTGAAGAGCCAGGGCGACGGTCGCCTGCATGGCGTCTCCAGATCGCCGACGAGCGACCGCATCAAGGTCGGTCGTCCAAGCCTTGGGCAGAGAAGTGATAGCCTGGCGAACATAAGCCGGGACTTCGAGAGAAGTTTGCGGAGCTTTGCTCGACAGGAAGTCCAGCACCATGGGGGCGACATCCGGGTCGGCGAGACGAACCCTGCAGCGCAAACCAAGGAAATCAAGGAGTTAGCCCATACCATGCTCAAAATGCCTAGCTCAGAAAAGTTTGATCTTTTCTTACCTATTGACCAGTTCGGGATCGCGCCCGAAATAAGGCTTGCCCCGGGAGGTTTCCACATCGGCGGTCGCCACTTTCTTCGCCGAGCTACCGGATGGCCGGGGGCCGGAGACCGGTGGTTTGAAGCCTGGTCGCTCCATCATCGGGATGGCAGAGATAGGAGCCGCAGCGACCGGAGGCTCTAGAATTGATACATCCGCCTCTGAAATCGACGGGGACTCCTCCGCCCTCCGCCTCTTGCGGCGTTGGAGCTGTTCCTCATCGTGGACTTCCGGTTCAGCGATCGGCACCTCAGCAGGCCTCGTCACCGGGGCAGGGCGAGACGTTGTCGCAGGAACGCGACCAGTCCGCTTGCCCAAGTGAAGGCGACCGATGAGTCCCGGGTTCGACATGGCGATCTCTGCAGTCGGTTCGGAAATGCGGGGAAAATAAACCTCTGACAAAAGAGAAACATAAACAAGTTAGACAAAGCAAAACGACCACATGGAAACGATCGTCAAGAAAGGAAGCACCACTTAAGCTCATACCTGGAACTTTCAGGTGACGGGGGTAGCAAAATAATCGAGCTCCCAACCGATGAGCTTCGGTACCAAGAGAACGAACGTCGATAAAGGAATCAGGCAAAGCTCGGATCCGCTCCCAAACGATCAAGAAATCGAATGGAAGGTCGACGATCGCTGGAACAAGAGGTCCTGCAAAAAGAAAACGAAATTAGATCAGTCCAAGACAAGCTCAAACGAGGGGAGAGTTAAAATCCTTACTCGGATTCCTCTCCCGGAAAGTGGTGGGGATTTCCAACTCCTCATTCGGTCTGTCGCTCGATGCCGATCGCCATGCCCCGCCGACCCAAAACCATTTAGCCAGGTCGCCCCTGGTCTTACTCGGCACACCAAGGACCACTCTCCCGAGTCGGCCTTGAATATGATGACCGCCGATTGACCCCTTCTGCACGGCCAACTTAAACAAATAATTCATCTCCAACGCAGAAAGGAGGCGGAATAACCGATGACCGCCGAACAAGGTCAACGTGCAGATGATCTGCAGCCAAGCATTTGGCGTCAGTTGAAGAGGCGCCAAGTTCCAGGCGATCAGCAAGTAGGAGACGGCGAATAGCAATGGGAATCGCAGACCCGCCTCCATAATCATCTCGTTGACGGCAACCATGTGTTCAGGCGGTTGGTCGGCACGTTCGTTCTCCGAGGGCACGTGAAGTGAGACGTCAGAAGGAATGTGATATTTGGCCCTCCAACGGCTCAGGTCTTTCGTGGTCGCCGTACTCCGGATCTGTCCGAGAGTCCACGGAGACGGAACGGCGGCCCGAAAGACCGTCCGATTCACATGTTCGTAAGGGTGAGCGGCGGTGTAGGCTTTGAAATCGAATTCCGGACAGGGTCCGGCAATCGCTTCCATCATCTGAGCGAAAGCCATGTAGGCGGGGCCAAATCTACTCTCTCGTTCCCAGGCCTCCCTCACCAAATCATCCTCCTCCGCCGGCGAGCCCCCCTGCTCCGCCGTCACCGCCGTCCTCGCCACTTCGGCTTCGTTGAAAAGCTCTTCAAGTTCCGCAGGTGCAATCCCCGCCCGAATAGCTTCGGCGGCCGTCTCCATATCTACTCCAACGGGAACATCCTCCCGTTCAGGCGACACGGCGGCGGCGGAAGAGCTTCCGGTCTCGAATGCTTTTGATCCTCCCGACATATTAGAAAGTAAAAAGAGGGAGAAGGTTAATTTGTTCTTACCGAGAAAAAAGTAGGAGATCGACACAAAAAGCTCCAGAAATTTCTGCAGAATTTCGGCTATGAATACCAAGGACGCGTAAAAAATGAAAGAGTAGAAGCCCTGCCCTTTTTATAGACGGAGACGAGGGCCTATATGCAAATAAAAGAAACCCCAAGGGCTGGATCGCAACCGTCACGTGGGGACGCATTAAAAAATGTCCTCGGATCCGCGCACGCGTTTTCGAGCACGCCCGGCCGACAAGTCGACAAACCGTCGGACTTCCCAACCGCGACGCGTGTCTTTGCCACTCTAAAAAGCCCGCCTTCTTTTCCCGCTGCTCCCGACGTAAAAGAGGGTCATCCATATTTGAATTCAGATCGGCTGATCGTTTAAACATTGACGATCGGCTACAATGCCACCTCACCCCGTGTTTTCAACATCGAGGCGAGCTGGGGGGCAATTGTTGTGCGGCGATTCATACGCCTCGATAGGCGATCGGCATCCTGACCAGAGAAGTCTATCGTCGAAGACACACTCGGGACAAACTCCTAGAATTCGGCGCAATACGGCGATCGTCTTTTGGCACCTAGCGATCGTCTTTCGATATTTGACGATCGTCTATAATGAGCGGACCAGAGACGATCATCTCATGACCACGCATAGGCCCGACATCCGTCAAAGTCATCAAAGACCGAATCTTGGACGGTGGCCCACATGCGGATCTTCAGAGATACCGGCGGATAAAAGACCTTTGTCCTCATCCTGAAGTCATCAAAGACCGAATCTTGGACGGTGGCCCACATGCGGATCTTCAGAGATACCGGCGGATAAAGTCCTTTGTCCTCATCCTGTCACCTACCTCACCTACCGACAAAGCCGCCGAAAGGTACAAAGTGGGTCCTCCCCTCACATGCTGCCCAGGACGCGCGTTGGCCTCTCATTGGCTCACACAGTTGACTCCAGCAGCAGCTCCCGACTTTAAGGGAACAGCCCCATGTGACGGAGCGATCGGCCACCTTATTATAATATAAAAAACGGCGGTCGCCGGTGATCGCCTCAGGGATCCCAACCACCTTGTCCCCTATAAATAGGGAACTCACCGCAGCAGCAAACACAGAGTTTTGACTACAGATTCAGTGCAAAATACATACCAAAGAGAAAATCAAAGACTCTCTCAGTAACTGCTTACAGATTTATAGTGATATTCATACATATCCATCTTATCTCCTAAGAAAGAACTCACAGATCTATCTATCTGGTTCTTCCGGCAATCTACGCGCTCTAAAGCCTAGATAACTAGAAGCTTTTACACTCATTGTATTAGATTCTAACATTAATATTTGTACTCGACAGTATATTTATTAATAACATCTCGCGAGAGCATTCAAGCCCGGGACTAACAACCCCGGCAAATCTTGTGTTATCCATTTTCCCACGGAAGTGTTCTCGCATTTGTTTGTTACTCGACCATTCCAGCAATATTACCTCCGGATAATATTTTGGGTAACAACACCCTCTTCACTCAAAAATCAATTGTAGATTTTTGAACGTCTACAAACACTAAATCACAAAGACATAACTCGATACGCATCCCTTCCAAATGTATATCAGCGACCAAGTATATGAAAATCTCATCAACATCAACTATATTCTCAATCCTCATAATAATTAACGGTATATAAATATGTTTGCATCTTAAAACAACTATATTAATTTAATATGGAAATTATTCCCAAAATCATCATTTTTGAAAACTCATGTTCCTCGTATGGAAAAAAAAAATTAATAATCAGCTTTACTAAATTTTCTAGCCTTGAACACAATAATAAAGTATTCCACCCGCTCGATACAGATTTGTAATACGAAAAACTAGGGTTGAGTCAGTAATAATTGATAATATACAGGAATCTTAGTAGTTGAGAAAAATCATAATAAAAAGTAATTTATATTAACATGTATTGCTGCTACAAATTTCATGATATGGTATCAAAAGTCGACTTGCAGGTTCAGACATATACGTGTTCAAGTTAGACAACTCGATCAACTTTCAAAAGAATGCTGGAAATAACTTATAATAACATGGTTGACTCGTGGTATATTGGCTCATTTTATTCAAGTATTCTGACTGAATACCGATGGTACAAACTACATTCGTACTTACATGTATTTTATTTACAAAATGCTCTAGACTTATTTGTAAAATAACTTACGGCTTGTAAAATAATCGAGTTTGAAGATGACAACCCAGTCTGTAATTAACGAACTCGCTGGGAAATTTCGTCGAACAACTACCGGACTTCGCCTGGAATAGACTGCTCAGACTCTCTGGAACTTTGAGCGTTTTCTGAGGACGCAAATCTCAAAACTAGAATATAAAACGACTTATTTGAAGAGGGGTAAATTATCTACCAGGATTGACAAACAGAATGAGACAATATGCAAGCTAAGACCGCTCTTTATAGCTTCAAATTAGTCTAGTCAGTCAAAATATGCATCATGACTGGGCATCATGCGCGCGCGGTACTCCCGGATGCCTTTCGGGCGCGTTGACGTGTGATACCTGCGCGGGTGCTCCGCAACCGGCGATCTCCACTAATTCGATCATAACTACTTCATCTGAACTATGATTTGCTCACTATTTGAACAGTTGAAAACCTAACTCAATTATTCACTATACTTTTAAGTTTCAGAATTTTTAGACTTCTCAAAAATCTGTGGTGATTTTTTAAAGTCGAACCTTGCGCATAATACTTTCCAGAAAATGTCCAATCTTATTTCTATTAACACTTTCGGTGCTCCTTTCGTATTTTAAACATTCCAAGAACATAATTGCATCTACAATATATCTACGACAACTCGTAAGTCTTATAATTAGTCCGGATAATTTCTCTAACCTTCGTTGAATAGTTATCGGAGAATACAACATTGGCCACCGTCATATTTGTAGCACCCCCAATCCACTCAGGGGTATTACACGTCGTAGACCCTTTCCTCAAGGATCTACCAGGATGGTAAACAACATCGAACATCTCAACAATACCTTTAAGGCTAAAATGACTCAGTAGACCGATTTGGTCTTTCAATAAATACATACAACTCAATACATGCCCATGCAGGGGTCGAATACAAAATGCTCCCGTACAACGGGGTAATTATACTGCAGCGGAAATAAAATATGACTGAACCAATACAACAACGTACGGGTCCTCATGTGATTAGTATCGATCATCTTTCATCATCCTTCGCGCCGACCTTATGTTATGCTCCCAAAACCTGAATGCAAAAACAGACATCTACCCCCCGAATACTCGTGGGTAAGGAAAACTCCACTGTTTTGCTAGTGCAAGTATAAAATATGAAGACAAGCCATACATATCATACTCCAAGGACTTAGAAATCATAAACATACTTCCTGAGGTAAATCACTTGATCAAACTGTTCAAAATGAGAAAGGTGAGAATAAACCCAATATACATCTTACAAAACATTTTACGATCTCGAGAGTTTGTAAAAACACTTGGGAATATAGAATTCTCAAGTCTTTCGAAAACGCTTGGGGACGCGGCCCAAAAATCATCTTTCCCAAAATACAATTCCGACAATAAAACATGGGTTCACAATCCAATTCACAAAACACGGGATCCAAGACCCAAATCACGAAACATAGGGTCCACAACCCAAATCATAAATCACAGGGTCCACGACCCAAATCATAAATCACAGGGTCCACGACCCAAATCATCAAACACATATTCCTAAGGATTATTCGCGTCCCGTGCTAATAAGCCAAGAACCTCAGATGCTCCCGCACAACATACCCGAGTGAATAACCCAATAGGAAGCCATACCAAATCACAACCATAACAACAGTCACGTGACCACAAGCACATATACATTCATAACCAAATCACAACCATAAGTTATCCCGGCATCGCACTAACAAGCCACGAACCTCGGAGTCCCCACAAGACATACCCGATGGATAACCGCACAAGTTATCCCCGGCATCGCGCTAACAAGCCACGAACCTCGGAGTCCCCGCAAGACATACCCGATGGATAACCCTACGGTCACGCACGACCCATACTAGCAAGTATGGATCCCGGAGATTCAACACATCACATACAACAAGCACACAACAATAATCAACTATCAAGCCAAACAAGATTAAGCATCACAACCTCCTTTCAAAGGAGTAACAACCAATATCATCCGTCACGTATTCGGCGAACAAGCACACATAACAACACGAAATCCTCGGTAAATGATTACGGTTTATTACATTCACTAAATGTGATCATAAGTCTTTCAACCAACGAAGTTAAAACATATAGGCCAAAACACACTTATTCACCAAGCATCCAAGTTATCGTTGAAAGACAACATTTATCGAGAACAAACCGATACTTTTCAACATTCATTAAACCTCCGGATTTTACATAAAATCATTTACCAACAATTATACCTGCGAAACATGAAACATATGGGCAAGATACTTGCCTCGAAATCGGCACGCAAGTATTCCGACGAACACGGCTCAACCGGGAAGCTTCGAAACGCTCGATGCTATTGAAAAGGAAGATGACGATGAACGGAAGGGTTCAACACGGGTTCCTCGCAAGAAACTCGACCCTAGCATCATATAATTAATAAATCAATGATCATACGAGGAAGAATAATCATAGAACGTCCGAAAACCCCTCTATGACATTCTATCGGACACCTTCAAGGCGTCGATTAAGAACTCAACCAAAACGACGAATCTATACGATCCGACCATGGAATAACAAGGGAAATGATATAATACATCTAAATAATCATCAATCCATAACAATCCTAAGTTAAATCGGAATAAACGGACGAAAACGAATAAAATACCCAAATTCCCCAAAACTAGATTTCTAGAAAATCTGACCTGATTCGCTCGATCAAAGGATGTTATAGGATGGATAAATGATGATATGAACTCCAAGACTTCATGGATTTAACACCTGACAACATCCCTCCATGATCATCAAAGCTCCAGCCGCGGAAGAAAATGAAAAGAGTGATAAAAATGATGAAAAACCCGTCTGCTGGGTCTTAAATACACAGCCTGCCGGACGCCTTACGTACGTAATCGGCCATGGCTTATGGCCGTAACCGGCCATGGCCGAGCCTACTGCCCAAAAATGCCGGCAGTGTTACGTACGTAACCGGCCAAGGCTTACGCATGTAACCGGCCTTACGGCCGTAACTGTCGGGCCCTTACGGACGTAACTCGGCCAGGGGTGGCCTGACCCCAAAATGCCCGGCCATGACTCGACCGGGGCCAACTCCGACGGCCCGGACGACCCCGAAACCCGAACCTGAATACGAATCGAAGATACGGTTACAAAGTACTCGCAAAAATGAATTCGAGCACTAAGAGAACACACGATTCCGACCACCCAAAAGCTCGAAATTCGACAAGGGAAAGTAATTACCCCAAACTTTGGGAAATTACGAAAATGGCCCAAAACGTCCGAAATACACGATACACGATCGAAACACCAAGCCAAAAATCGCAACATGAATAATAACATTAAATGAACTTACTGGAAACTCGAAACAACAGTTTCGGACGAGATTCGCAAGAATCGAACTCAAGTGCGGAAAAACCGCTTAAGAACACGGAACTCAACAAAACCATACCGAAACGAACTCGGATGACAAAAAGTGCAGAATTAAATACTCTCGGAATGACGAAACGATCACGAACGAGTCGTCAAAACGGGCTCCCGCCGAAAAAAAAAGAAAATTACCGAAATCCGAAATTGTGGATATTACAATATTCTTATCAATAATTACTTGACAATATTAGAAAATATCATCCGAAATCTCTCTCATATATTCGTTATCACGATCATACTCGAAAATAAATTCACCATATCAATCTTCCAGCAAAATAAATGATAAATATTATTTCAAAATTTTGAATTATTACATTCCACCCCCTTAAGAGAAGTTTCATCCTCGAAAAATACGAACTATTTGATTGTAACTTCCTCGTATACGGCTTGTCTTCTCATATATCCTCATATTTGCCAATGCTCGACCGATTAATATATGACGTGTAATATTATTACTCAGCTAAAAAATTACAAGTCTACAATCCTTACCCTTCACAATTAATTTCAATATGGCTAATATTTTTCATCTTTATTAAAAGGTCCCAACAAAGAAACACGATGTTGCGCACTGCCAGATTTCTATCGTGATTTGTTCAACAAGGACCTAAATTTTATCCATTTTGATACCCATAATCACACATAACATCACTACTCTTAACTAACTCAAACACCAATCACACATCCCAAAAACATCATTCAATCAAGTGCTAGATAAAAACCTTCATTTACCAACTACCCGAGTTCAAAATACATCAGAAACCCAAGCTCTGCACATTGCCACATGTCAAATAATCTCGATAACTTATTCAACACATCCAAAATATATACAATTCACATCAATCTCAACAAATTCAAACGACTAACAATTACAATCATAATACTATACGTATAGAGCGTGAAGCCTATGATTTCCCGTGATACTAGCATATGACTTCACTTCCAAAGTCTCAACACAATTTCAAACACAATTTTCACAAGTCTTGACAAAATCTAACAAAATGTCAATATCGTAATTGTGAAAATATTTTTTAGCCTTGTGGGTTCCGGTGCGGGCCCACGACGCTGTAATATCCCGGATGATTTTGTTGTTACAGAATATGGTATCAGAGCTTGGATTTTGTGAAACCCGAGCGTGTGTGTTATGTCGCTCTACCAAGTGCGGTAGTAGCATAATTTTTGGAAAATAGATTTTTAACTTTTGTGTAAAAGTGATTTTAAAGTTGTCAAAACTTTGGATAAATTTTTTAAAATTGCCATAATCATTTCAATAGAGCAAAAAAATAATGACGATAACATCTTTAAATTACTTAAATACTTTTCAAATATTCATTTTCTAAATACCATCATAAAAATATTATTAAAAAGTCTAAGTCCAAGATGCCAAATACACGTACCGACAAAATAGTTTAGGGAATTGGTTTGACGAAATAAACTCAAGTTTGCAAAATGCCAGAGTGTCATTTTAAAATACACTCATGTATAAACCCAATAGAAATATATTAGAAGTGGATTATAATAAACAGTTAAAGTACATGATTCCCAAATGCATGTCATAGCCAGTATCATTCGGGAAGCTCATATTTTTCATGATCGCTACAAATTCGACCCCCGAGTACTTAAAAATAAAACCCACGACGGGATCAGACATAATGCCCAATAAATAACCTCAATCACATTAACATAAATATCCACATTAGATGCATCGTAAAATGCCAATACTATCCAACATCTTACCAGCTCATGTATTCCAAAAAATACTCTTTCAAACTCGTACCAAGCCGCACTGATAGCTCAATACCACACCCAACTTTGTAGCACATGATGAGCCTCAAAATATCCCATTATTTCATACCTTGTTATCCAATGTCTTTCAAGCCAAGTAATTCTGATAAATATGTAATATATCGCAAACAATACAGAAAAGTCAAAACCTTGTGATATTTCGGAAATTTCACAATTATTTCATCATGGCACAAGTTACAATATCGCTCGTGATTGACCGTGGACCCAACCAGATGCGGGGCCCTTCGGACCTCCCAGAGTGGTTAACCCCAATATTTATGGACTGAACCAATCGCGGATCCCTCCAAACCCCTTCGTACCCTCTCGGAGTGAACATACATATTCTCACAAACAAAAATACGAGACTTCCAATATAAGGAACTATAAAACATAATATTAAAATACTTAATAGATTTAGCCTCCTTAATCAACACATACAATCTCCATATCATCATCATGATTCATAACTACTAGTTCCATAAATCTATATCCAAACCAACAACATAACCCAAGTACCATAAACAACAATAAATCACAAATATACACGTCGATACGAATCCCTTCCAAATATATACCATCGACCAAGTATATCCAGAATCTCATCAACACCAACTATAATACTCAATCCTCATAGAAATCACCTATTCGTTCATCAATATGCAATACAACATGAAATACTTATCGAAACACTATAACTGAACAATTAGTCCTTGAGGTTCGGTTTCCACACATAAATAAGGTATTATATTTTGCTATCAATAACTTATTACTATGATTTACTACGACCTTCGATTCCCCCAATTAACGGCTATTTGAATAACGATCCAAAAATTAACATCTTAACAAATAACATTTCGCAATATTATTCTTGAAAATAATATTTAATATCTCATTGTGAAATAACTGTATAAAAATATGTTTGCATCTTAAAATTCTCCGTATCAATTTAATACAGAAATTATTCCAAAAATCATCATTTTTGAAAACTCATGTTTCTCATATGAAAAAAATATCAATAATCAGCTTATTATATTTTCCAGTCTTGAACACAATTATAAAGTATTCCACCTGCTCGATATATCCGGATTTGTAATACGAAAAACTAGGTTTGACTCTATAATAGATTGATAAATGCATGATCTTAATAGTTGAGAAAAATCAAAATAAAAACTAATTTATTAACATTTACCCCTGCTACAAATTTCATGAAAGAATATTGAAAGTCGACTTGCACATTCAAACATATATGTGTTCAATCGATCAACTTTCAAAAAAAATAATGCTGGAAATGACTGACAACAACAAGGTTGACTCGCTGTATAATGGCTCATTTTATTCAGATATTCTCACTCAATACCGATGGTACAAACTACATTCGTATTTACATGTATTTTATTTATATAATGCTCGAGATGTATTTGCAAAACTTATAGCTTGTGAGATAACTGAGTCCAAAGATAACAACCTAGTCTGTAATTCACGGACTCGCTGGGGAATTTCATTGAACTCCGATCGAACGGAATAGGCTTTTCAGACTCTCCGGGACTTGGAGCCTTTTGGAGGACTTACAAGTCTCAAAACGAGAATTTAAAAATACGTAGTTAAAGAGGGGTAAATTATCTATAGAGATTGACAAACAGGATGAGACAATATAAAAAAAGACCGCTCTTTATATGTTCAAATTCAGCTAGTCCGTCAAAATCTGCACCATGACTGGGCATCATGCTCGAACGCGCGCCCGGGATTCCCCGATGCCTATCGGGTGCGTTGACGTGTGATACCCGCGTCGGTGCTCGACAGCCGACGGTCATCACTAATTCGCTCATAACTTCGTCGTCTGAATTTCGATTTGCTCATTGTTTGAACCATTGGAAATCTAACTCAATTATTTACTATATTTTTAAGTTTCAGAATTTATGGACTGATCAAAAATCCGTGTTGTACAACACTTTCTAAAAAAGTTTCAACCTTGTTTCTATTAACACTTTCGGTGCTCCTTTCATATTTTACACTACAAAAAAACAGTATTTACCGACGCCAAATTCTGTCGGCAAAATAAGAAGGGGGCGTCGGTAAACTGAATACCGACGCCATTACCGACGCCAGAAGGGCGTTGGAAAACTGATCGACGGTAAAAAATTACCGACGCCATTTCGTGGCGTTGTTAAATTACCGACGGCTTACCGACGCCGTTGGCGTCGGGCAATCCCCGGGTGACCTGAAACTGGGACGGTTTTGCCGATGGATACCGACGCCACTACTGACGCCACGACCGACGGAATTTACGACGCCGTGTTGCCGTCGTTAATTTTGGAATAACGACGTCGGGCCTGGCGTTGTTAAACGTAACAATGACGACGCCTTTGCCGACGGAATTTAGCCGTCGCTAATGTACCATTGCCGACGGTCTTGCAGCCGTTGGTAAAACTGTAAATCACAACGCGTTTTACCGACGGTAAAAGGGCGTCGGTAATTTTTCAACTGCAGTTTTTCCGTCGGGAATTCCGTCGGTATTTTTTGTTTTTGCTGAATATTCTGAATTTTTAATTATTTTAATTACCTGCTTTCAATTTCTGAATAATCAAACAAACTAGTCATAAACATCAAAAACGTCTCAATGTTACACAATCGTCATAGTTATATCGTCGTACACAATCAAGAGTTGTCATCATTTCATCGTACAGTAAAAAAAGAAATAAGTAGTCTAAATCAAGGTGAAGTAGAAGAGCGACTCGGAGGTGGAAGATTTTATTGTGTTAGCATTTCTTGAATAGCTTGCAACTGTTCCTCAAGGCGCTGTCTCTTCACACGCTCTTCTTCAATCACCTTTGCCTGCTCTTCTCTCAGTTTGCACTTCTCTATCAGCTGCTCCTCTAAGGATGTGAATCGAGTGTGGATCTCTTCAGATGCGTGAAACTGTGAGGTCGTTGATCCACCGCCGCTAGAGCCTGTGCTTATGATGCTGGGAGCTAGACTGCCAGTGCCATACATCCTGTTTTTCTTGACATATTCTTTGGCGGCCTCCTTCTCCTGCAGTACAGTCTTATAGATCATATTTAAATCTGCTCCCTCTCCTTGCTCTGCAGCAAGCTGCTTAACCCTAGCCTGAGAAGAAAAACATGCTCAATGAGAAAAACATTCCAAATGAATACAACTTTACAGAAATAAATATTCTAATTACATTTAAGCAGCAACAAGGAAAAAAACGGAATAATCATATATGAATTCTAATTACATTTGAGCAGCAAAGTCGGAAAATTACAGAAATAAATCTTGCTGGAAGATATTATTGACAATGGAACAGTCCTAGATTTAGACACCTTTTACTAATCGATAACCACAAGAATCCAATTGCAAAACTAACTAAACAGAACAGAGCAGAGCAATAGTAGCTTCAAAAGTTGCTTATATAGTCACATCATCCATAGGTGTTGGCCTGTTGCTAGGATCATATCGCATCTAACACAACAAATGAAAAACAGCACCTTCCCAAAAGAAGAAGAGAAGATACACAACAAAGGATAAGTTACAAAAAGTCTACAGTAATAGGAAAAAAAAAAAGCAATTTAGCTGTTTATATACATTAAACATAAGTGCTTAGATAAATAAATGATTGTCTACAATAATCTAAATATAGCGCTTATGCATTCTGAGTCTCTTAAAGTGCCATCCAAAATGCACCTTGGTATTACTAACTGTAACCACTGCCTGTACAAGAAAAAAGTGCTTACGGGATATACTGATCTTGTCACTTGTGGTCTTCAGTGTCTACTCATTATGGGTTTATGTCAAACTAAAACCATCTAACTCGTCATAAATGCAATAAATCAACAGGTAAATGATCTCATCAACATTTAAAAGATCTATTTGCCTTATGTACCAACTACAAATCCACATTACAATCTCTTCCATTATTTTGCAAGCAAGATTCTAACATCACATAACCAACGCATCCAAATTCCTATCACCTCGTACTAACTTCTATGTACTATAAGAACTTAGCAACAACGAAACCTCATAAAAGACGTCCAACAAGGCTTACTAATGACAATCTAACTCATCATATATGCAATGAATCAACACGTTAATGGTATCTGATTCATCAACATCTGGAGACTCTCTTTGCTTCATATCAACTAATTACAAACCGACATCACAACCTCATCCATGTTTTCCGAGTTATATTCTAACATCATATGGCAAAAGCGTACACAAGAAACTCATGCTTACACTAATGATATCAACAAACGCTGTCCTAACCTACCAAAGAAGCTCCAAGAGAAGTCACCAAAGGCATCTATCTATGAACATCACCACGAATAGCTCGCAGGAACTCATGAATCTTTCATTACTCAATCATGGAACCTCGTTCGACCTGTCACTCCGTTCACTTGCAATTCTGAGAGAATAGTGTTGGGATTCTATTTCAAAAGTTCAAAGTAATTTTCAAAAGTTCTATTGGCTGTGTGATTAAAAAAAAGAAGTAACCATGAGTGATGAAAAAAGTAATGAATTATAATACAGTAGATAGAAATATGTGATAAGAAAATAGTAAAACAATGAATCAAAATAAATAGTACCAAAAATATGTGATTTGTGTACATTTCATTAAGAAGTATATACTGCGTTTTCAGGATATTTTATAGACAATTAATGGTTTCTTTTTTCCAGAATTAAAACTTTCAACCACAAGTGTGATTCAAGTGATGGTAGAAAATAGGTGAAGAAAAGGCATACCACGCAAAATTAAAGAAAACCACAAAGACCTTTAATTTCAACTAAAATATGCTAACATCAATATGATTACGAACCACTTAATGCCCATCCCGAAGTTCTGCCAGGCTGTCCAGCCCGGCTCATACCCAGCTCATGACTAGCAGCCCGGTTCATACAAAGTACGTGAACCTTGCACTGATGGCCAGGTCAGATGTGAATGATTCTGATGATGAAACCAAGTACGTGAACCTTGCACTGATGGCCAGGTCAGATGAGCAGGAAGCTAGTTCAGCAAGTAATCTGGTAAGAACTACTAACATTTCTGATCTTTCTTAGTTTGATTGCAAGAACACCATTGATGAAATGTCTAATGAAATTTATAACTTTCGTGTCACTCTAAAATCATTAACCAAAGAAAATGCTAGAATAAAAGGGGCTAGTCTGAATCGAATGTATTCCAAAATACCGTAGATGAATCGAATGCATATATACTTACATCAATATCCGCATCCTTCTGTGTCGTAAAAGTTCCATCTTTTTTCATGTGGATAGCTCGAAAAGAGGCATAAACACACTGCTCTAATGGAAGATTGTTCTTCGTTGCCTATTTATTAAAAAAAACTTCGAAATTATTATGATGCACACTTACATATACAAGCAAAAATAATTAGATAATTACTAACCAACTCTCGAGCAAGTACGCTAACAGACTTAGAGCCTCCACTGTGCTTGCTTATCCCGGTACCAGGGCCATCCACTTCAGCCATTCGGTTGCCTCTCGCCCTCGTAGATACATCTCTCACCTCGGGAGTATCCCAGTAAGCACACAAACCTTCCCACCAATCAGTAGGGATGTGTTTCGGCCTCCCTTGATCCCTTTTCTTTTTTGCATCACTTAGGAAATTGTTGAACCTAACCCGTGCACGAGACTCCCAAAAATCATAGACTTCTTGTTCCCACTCAACAGGCCACGTGAAAAATTTCTATGAAATATTGCATATCAAGTTAATAAAACTAACTTTCCAATTGAATATAATTAGTTTACATAATTGCATCTCCAATATATCTACGACAACTCAGGAGCTCTATAATTGGTCCAAATAATTTCTCTAACCTTCTTTGAATAATTTATCAGAGACTACAATGTTGGCCACCATCATATTCTTACCAATAATTATTTGACGATATTAGAAAATATCATCTGGATTCTTACTCTCATAGATCGTTATCACGATCATACTCGAAAATAAATTTACTATATCAATCTTCCAACAAAATAAACGATGAATATTAATTCGGAATAACACATTCCCCTCCCTTAAAAGAAGATTTTATCCTCAAAACTTAGAATATGAACGATTTGAATGTAACTTCTTCGTATACGGCTTGTCTTATCATATATCCTCATATTTGCCAATACTCGACTGATAAATCTCATGACATGTAGTCTTATTACTCAGCTCAAATTACAAGTCAACCATCCTTACCCTTCACAATTACTTTCAATATGACTAATATTTTTTATCTTTATTGAAATCACAACAAAGAAACACGATGTTGTGCATCGCCGGATATCTATCGTGATTTATTCAACAAGGACCTAAAATTTTATCCATTTTGATACCCATAATCTCACATAACATCACTACTCTTAACTAATTCATATACCAATCACACATCCCAAAAACAACATTCAATCAACTACTAAATAAAAACCTTTATTTACTAACTACCCGAGTTCAAAATAAATTAGAAACCCAGCTCCGCATATTACCACATATCAAATAATCTCAACAAATTATTCGACACATCCAAAATATCTACGATTCACCATCAATCTCAACAAATTAAGCGACTAACAATTACAATCATAATACTATACGTATAGAGCGTG
The DNA here is from genome assembly GCA_033398695.1 of Orobanche coerulescens. NCBI lineage: Eukaryota > Viridiplantae > Streptophyta > Magnoliopsida > Lamiales > Orobanchaceae > Orobanche > Orobanche coerulescens. The sequence goes on from CM065811.1 coordinate 40,105,082, forward strand.
AAGCTGGTGATTTCCCGTGATACTAGCATATATGCCTCCACTTTCAAAGTCTCAACATAATTTCAAGCACAATTTTCACAAGTCTTGGCAAAATCCAACGAAATGCCAATACCGCAATCATGGCAATTTTAAAAAATATCTCAAAAATTTTGACAACTCTAAAATCAGTTTTACACAAATGTTAATAATCTATTTCCCAGAAATTGCGTTACTACCACACTTGGTAGAGCGACATAACACACACGCCCGGGTTTCACAAAATCCAAGATCTGGTACCATCTTATGTAATACCCCCAAAATCGGGGATACTACAGTCTTGTGGGGCCCGCGCCGGAACCCATAAGGCTAAAAGGCATTTTCACAATCGTTTCAACACGCCAAAAAAATACAATGACGATAATATGTTTTAATTACTCAAATACTTTCCAAAAATTCGTTTCCAAATGTAACACCCCAAACTAGGCGGATATTACAGTGCCGTGAATCCCCGACTGGGACCCACCAGGCAAATGAAAATGATGAATTAAATAATATAATTGTAGTACTGAACCACATTATATTACCAATTACTCCGATGAGGAGTTTAAGTACCACACACCAGGACAATACCGAATACTAGTATATTTTATATGAAGATAAAATACACCACCCTGAATAAATAAACATCTCAAACGGAATTTGCAGCGGAAAATACAAATGACGGAATAATTAAAATGACTGAAGATGGTCGAGCAGACGGAATGACTGGGGCCCCTACTAGTATCATCGGGACTCGCCGCCAACATGCTCTTCCCGTGTCTTTGCCTTGCCGTGACACGAAAACAAAATCCCCAACGGGCCGCCATACGTAACAACAATCCTCAAGAGTTGAAATTACACAATCATGAATTAATCAAGTTATGAAATATTCTTAATTATGAATTACGCTGAAGAGGAGTATCATAGTACGCCCGTAATGTTCTGTGCAAGTGTACAAGACGAATGACCGGACACACCCGTCCTTGTACCTAATTAGTCTCACGGAGGTAAGCGTTACCGTGTGCACGGTCCGATGTATCGGTGAACCCAATACATGACCATCGTGTGCCCGACTAAAAATTCCACACAGCCACACCCGGCCACGCAATATGAACCCGGAAGGTCACATGAATGAGAATGACCATGATGAATATCAATGAATAATAATTAGACAAGGCCAAGATGACTCACCGATATGAAAGTAATAGTGACGTGATTGATAACCCAATGAAATGATTTGGAACCGTCGTTCCTCGTGAATGAAATGATTATTCGACAATCACAAGTCTCAAAATGATTAATATTATGATGAATGAATTATGATTATGAGCAATCAACAACAAAAGGAATGAGTATCCTTTTAACCGAGTAAGAATTAACTTACACAACAACGATGAAGAATGTCCGTCCACGAACAACGTCCTAACCAAGATACCGGTCGCTCGAACAATCTTGAATAACAATAATTACCAACAATCGTTCAATACACGTATCAAACAACAAAACACGACTAACCCAAAGGTCGAAACAACGATAATCAAACTCATAGGGCATTCCAACGAATACATAATCAACCACACAACTTCGGAAATATCCAATCCCGAATATGTCGAAACCAACACCAAATTGAGTATTTCGAACCAACAAAACACTTCAATGATATCAATAATCCATTAGGAATCCATAATTCATGATTACAACAACATCAATCGGAAAATCCCCAATTAACCGAAGTCAACCCCAAGGGTTCTTGAAATAATTCCGAAAATAACCATTAAATCCGTAGGAATATATTTATCCAAGGTAGATAATCCATATATAACATATTCCAATGATAATCCATGCTTACACGAAGAAATAAATACCTTTGATTCGATGTTTTGGAGATGATGAAGTGATGATTAATCCAACTCAAAGACTTGAAGATGATGATTGATGATTACACCTTGAAGAATACTCTCTAAATCGCCCAAATCGCCAAGAACCGACGAGAGAATGAGAATTAGATGACAAATGACGAAGTCTGACTAAACTGTCCAATTTATAGTCAATCCAGGTTAGCGTGCGCTAGCCCTTATGAATAGCGTGTGCTAACGAGTAATTTGGGTAGTCCAGTACCCACTGTCCGAACACGGTAGCGCGCGCTACGTACCTTTTGTAGAGTGCGCTACGACCATACTACTAGCGTAAGTAAATGCTCATAGTTAGCGTGCGCTAACGAATAATTTGATGCCCAGTATTGGAATCCGAAACGCACGACCTCGATCGGCCTCGATAGCGTGCGCTACAACCATTGTTTAGCGTGCGCTAATATATCGACACAGACGCTAACAACAACACATAGCGTGGCGCTATGAATTAATTCATGCATCCAAAGAGCCACCGGACTCAACCTCGACCGTCCTTAGCGCGCTACACCTAATATTAGCGTGCGCTACTTCAACCCACTAGCGCGCGCTACTTACCATTCGTAGCGTGCGCTACTTATAACTCACCTGCAGTCCAGTACCTTCTGGACTGCAGACAGGGTAACCTTAGCGTGCGCTAAAGCTGAGTGGTAGCGTGCGCTACCTATACCCAATTAGCGTACGCTAAAAGGAGTATGTAGCGTGCGCTACTCCTCACGCACAGCTCGCAACGAAAATGACAATGATGATAAACACGGCACGAAACTCCAATCAGATTAGTGATGAATGACGATTGATACACGATACAATTACTCTGAATGATGAATACCATGACTGAATATGAGTGACAAATGATCAATAATGAGTGAAATTACTGAGTATCAATTACTGAATGATAAATACTGAATGATAATTACTGAATTACAACCGGGTATTACATACACCCCCCCTTAAAAGAGTTTCGTCCCCGAAACTAAGGGTCAAACAACTCGGGATAACTCTCCTGCATACTATCCTCGGTTTCCCAAGTAGCCTCTTCGACTCCGTGTCTAGACCACTGAATTTTAACCAAAGGAATCGTCTTATTCCTCAACTGTTTGATTCGTCGTTCTAAAACTCGCATAGGACGCTCCTCATATGAATGATCGTCGGCGATCTCGGTTTCGTCGAACTGAAGTATGTGACTCAGGTCGGCAACATACTTACGCAGCTGAGAGACATGAAACACATTATGAATTCGGCTCAACACCGGAGGTAAAGCCAATCGATAAGCTAACTCGCCCACTCGATCCAAAATCTCAAACGGTCCAATGAATCTCGGACTCAACTTTCCCCTCTTCCCAAAACGGAAGATACCACGACTCGGGGATACCTTGACCAACACATGGTCACCAAATTTCGAACTCTAATGGTCGATTTACGGTTATCTCGCATATGATTTGGCCGACTGAGCTGTCAACAAACGACTCCTGATCAAAGCTACCTTCTCACGGGCGGCTATAAGCATGTCGGGCTCGATGCCCAATTATTCTGATAAGTCGGCCCAACACAACGGAGATCGACAACGACGACCATACAAGGCCTCGTAAGGTGCCATCTTGATCGAAGCATGCCAACTGTTATTATACGTGAACTCGATCAATGGGAGTTGGGCTTCCCAATCGTCTCTCCAATCGAGGACGCATGCCCTCAACATGTCCTCTAATGTCTGAATGGTCCTCTCTGATTGTCCGTCGGACTGAGGATGAAAAGCGGTACTGAGATTAAGCTGGGTTCCCATAGCACGATGAACTGATTTCCAAAAATGAGACACAAATCGTCCATCACGATCGGAAACGATACTTTTAGGAGTACCGTGCAGTCTGACTATTTCTTTGATGAACAGTTGAGCAAGTCTCTCGGGACCCCATGTCTCCTTGATCTCAAGGAAATGAGCTGATTTAGTTAGGCGGTCCACGATCACCCAGATCGTATTCATGCCACGAAGACTCGTCGGCAAACTCGTGATGAAATCCATAGAAATATGTTCCCACTTCCATTCGGGAATAGGAAGAGGTTTCAGCATACCCGCCGGTCGCTGATGTTCAATCTTAACTTGTTGACAGGTTAAGCATCTCGAAACAAATTCGGCGACTTCTCGCTTCATATTACTCCACTAGTAATTCTGTTTCAAGTCCTTGTACATCTTGCTAGACCCCGGATGAACAGAATAAGGGGTAGAATGAGCTTCTTTCAAAATCGAGTTTTTCAACTCGTCATTCGCCGGTACGCACAACCGATTCTTAAACCGCAAAAGTCCATCCTCGTGGACCACAAATCCAGGGGCTTTCCCCTGAGCCACATCCTTTCGGATGCGCAACAAAGATGGGTCCGAACCCTGATTCTCTCGGATTGCCTCCTCGAGTGACGATGAAATCTCTAACATACAAAGCTGCCCCTGAAATCGCTGAAGCCAGACCTCGATCTCGGGTCTAAGGAATTCCTGCTGAAGCTCCTTCTGAACTGTTAAACGGGCAAGCATCTGCTCCTGAACGGACTTACGACTCAAGGCATCGGCGACAATGTTCGCCTTGCCCGGGTGGTAGAGGATCTCGATATCATAATCTTTGATTAATTCCAACCACCATCTCTGACGCATATTTAACTCCTTATGAGTAAATATATACTTTAAACTCTTATGATCGGTGAATATCTGACAGGTAACGCCATAAAGATAATGACGCCAAATTTTCAAAGCGAACACCACGGCTGCTAGCTCCAGGTCGTGTGTCGGATAGTTAACCTCGTAAGGTCTCAATTGCCGTGAAGCATAGGCAATAACCTTCCCGTTCTGCATGAGCACACATCCGAGACCCTGTCCGGACGCATCACTATAGACCACAAATCCTTCCGTCCCCTGCGGCAAGGAAAGTACAGGTGCTGACATTAACCGGCTCTTGAGTTCCTCAAAACTCCGTTGACACGCGTCGGACCACGTGTATTTCTTATCCTTCCGCAAAAGGTTCGTTAAGGGTTGAGCGATTCTAGAAAATCCCTCTACAAATCGCCGATAATAACCCGCTAATCCGAGGAAACTTCGGATTTCCTTAACGTTCTTCGGAGGTATCCAATCTCGAACAGCCTCCGTCTTCTGAGGGTCGACACGAACTCCGTCAGATGAAATTACATGTCCGAGAAAAGTCACTTCGGACATCCAGAACTCACATTTGGAGAACTTCCCATAAAGTTGTTCTCGTCTCAACACGTCGAGCACTTGATGAAGGTGAAACTCGTGTTCCTCCGGCCACGAATAAATCAAAATGTCATCGATGAAGACAACAACAAACTGATCCAAAAAGTAGATGAAAACTCGATTCATTAACTCCATGAATACCGCAGGTGCATTAGTCAATCCGAACGGCATAACCACAAACTCATAATGACCATAGCGTGTTCGAAACGCCATCCTCGCGATGTCCGATTCTCGGATCCGCAACTGATGATATCCAGACCTTAAGTCGATCTTGGAAAATACTGAAGCTCCCTGAAGTTGATCTAAGAGATCATCAATACGGGGTAAAGGATACTTATTCTTGATTGTCACCCTGTTCAACTCCCGATAATCAATACATAAGCGGAATGAACCATCCTTCTTCTTGACAAATAACACTGGTGCTCCCCACGGGGATGCACTCGGTCGGATATAACCTTTCTCGAACAACTCCTCAAGTTGGTTCTTTAATTCCTGCATTTCGGTCGGGGCCATCCGGTACGGTGCCTTCGATATCGGGGACGTACTAGGCTCCAACTCAATCGTGAATTCCACATCCCTCTGTGGAGGTAAACCAGGTAACTCGTCTGGAAAAACATCGGCATATTCCCTCACCACCGAGATATCCATTAACATTACTGATGACTTTTCGGTTTTGGCCATATAGCACCAATAACCGACACATCCATGATTGAGTAACCTCACTGCTTTCATCGAATTAATGACCTTACCAGAGCAGCCGGGATTACCTCCCTGAAACACACATTCAACCCCATCGTCTGAAATGATAGTGACCATACGCTTACGGACACTAATGATGGCATCATGACGATCCATCCAATCAATACCCAAGATGATGTCGTCCCTCGGCAAATCTACCACGATTAGGTCTGCTGGCCATACACGACCATGAAACTGAATCGGACAATTTTGAATCTCACGATTACCGATAACTTGTCTACCATCAGGTAGGCCAATGACATAAGGCTCACAACTAGTAGCACTACCCAGACGTAGTCTACTCAAACATGACTCGGAAATGAATGAATGCGATGCACCAGTATCGAAAAGGGTACACACAGGTTGAGATAGAATATCGAGTGTACCTGAGATCATTCGGGCCTCCGGATCATCGGTCTTCTTCATCTCATAACCGGCTTGATAGTCCCGCACCGGACGCTCCGTCCTGGCCGAAAGCTCCACCTTTAGTCGCTCGCTGCTTTTAAACGACGCCGATTGAGTGGCCTAATCAATGGTATCGCTTAGGTGCCCGAGATGACGTCGAGTAGGTTTGGAGTCCCTACGGCAAAAACGGGCCTTATGCCCGGAATTCCACAATTATGACATGTGATAGTACGCCTCGGACACTTGGTACCGAGGTGACCAAGTTCCCACGCTTATAACAGGTGATGGCCGAATCGGCCGCTCGAGACCGTGATTCGCGGGTTTAGACGACACAGAGGTCGCTCGGAAAAAGCGGAGCCCGCACGGGGTTTCTTGAAAGTTGTCCACCGCCTTGGTCGATTACGATTCTTCGATTTCTTGCTAGCAGACGAAGGTTGCCGCTTAGCAATTTCCTTAGCAAGAAGCTCGTAGGTGAGAGCTTTCTTAATGAATTCACCAACGTGGTGCAATTATGATTAAGTAAATCAAGTCTCATACGGGGTTTCACCTCTTCTTGAAATACTTGATCTTATCCGCCTCGAATGAATGATAGATGAGGCGAACGGAAGAAGTTCCCGAAATTTCTCGGCAATGGCGAGAACATCCTCGTCGATGAGGGGTCGGGGTGAGCAATTGACGGCCTTGGCCTCTCTGAGTGGGGCCGGATAATACCTCTCCATCATGAGAGTCTTGAACTGATCCCAAGTACATGACCCTTCGGTGGGCTTCAACGACAACCACCAAGAATGTGCGCTCTTACCCAGGTAGTAAGCCGCAACAGAAACTTTGTGTCCCTCGGGACACTCTACCATAGCAAACAGCTTCTCGAAATGCTTGAGCCAATGAATGATATCTGCCGGCTCAGACGAGCCCTCAAAAGTAGGTGGCCTCTGGCGAGAGATATCGCCGATGATATTACTCACATTCCTCTCTTGCCTCTGAGGTGACGGCGGAGGAGCCTCCTGATTCTGATTGACGGAGTTATGCATCGTCTCCATCAACTGAGCCATCTGGGTCATTTGGGCCATCATGCCCTGCATAAAAGCGAGTGGGTCAACCCGGACACCCTCTGACTGAGCCGTGTCCCGGGTACGACTCCCCGATAGAGAATGATCGCGTCCAGGTGAATAAGTGGCAGCGTCGCTGCTCGATGAATTAGAATTATTCCTCGCGTTTGCACGAGTATTCACACGAGTTCTCGGGATTCGGCCCGCTCCACGGCCTCGTCCTCCACGCCCTCTGCCAGCCCTCTCCATACTGAAGTAGGAAAGTCACATGATGATTATATTCACCGCATGAAAATACGTTATGATTATGACATGAGATGATAAAAATGAGCATACGCGCTCTAACACAGTGATTACATGAATGATTAACTGAGGTGACATGATTATCTGATGAAATTATTGAAATGATTATCTTGAATGAGTTAACAAGATTAGTGATTCGATCTTCCTGATCAACAACTGAACAATGAAATGAATTGACTGATTAATGAGTTAACCTGACCGTCCTGGTCAAAATGACAATGATGATTGAGGATTGTTAACTGATGAATTATGAATGAATGATTATTGCCAGAAATTATACCATGGCATTAGAAATCTTACAGTTCTTGGTCTGATTGGCTCGGCATTTGCACAGGTCACACGTGACGCGAAAGTCCAATGATACTAGTCCGATGACGATGATTTCAAATGAGACATGACTTGGAGGGTAGTATTCAAAACCACGCTCCGATACCAACTCGTAACACCCCAAACTAGGCGGATATTACAAAGGCCGTGAATCCCCGACTGGGACCCACTGTGCAAATGAAAATGATGAATTAAATAATATAATTGTAGTACCGAACCACATTATATTACCAATTACTCCGATGAGGAGTTTAAGTACCACACACCAGACAATATCAATACTAGTATATTTTATATGAAGATAAAATACACCACCGAATAAATAAACATCTCAAACGGAATTTGCAATGGAAAATACAAATGACGGAATAATTAAAATGATCAAGATGATCAACGGAATGACTGGGGGCCCCTACTAGTATCACTGGACTCGTCGCCGCCAACATGCTCTTCCCGTGCCTTTGCCTTGCCGTGACTAAAACAAAATCCCCAACGGCCGGGCCATACGTAACAACAATCCTCAAGAGTTGAAATTACACAATCATGAATTAATCAAGTTATGAAATATTCTTGATTATGAATTACGCTGAAGAGGAGTATCATAGTACGCCCGTAATGTTCTGTGCAAGTGTACAAGACGAATGACCGGACACACCCGTCCTTGTACCTAATTAGTCTCACGGAGGTAAGCGTTACCGTGTACACGGTCCGATGTATCGGTGAACCCAATACATGACCATCGTGTGCCCGACTAAAAATTCCACATGACCACACCCGCCACGCAATATGAACCCTAAGGTCACATGAACGAGAATGACCATGATGAATATCAATGAATAATAATTAGACAAGGCCAAGATGACTCACCGATATGAAAGTAATAGTGACGTGATTGATAACCCAATGAAATGATTTGGAACCGTCGTTCCTCGTGAATGAAATGATTATTCGACAATCACAAGTCTCAAAATGATTAATATTATGATGAATGAATTATGATTATGAGCAATCAACAACAAAAGGAATGAGTATCCTTTTAACCGAGTAAGAATTAACTTACACAACAACGATGAAGAATGTCCGTCCACGAACAACGTCCTAACCAAGATACCGGTCGCTCGAACAACCTTGAATAACAATAATTACCAACAATCGTTCAATACACGTATCAAACAACAAAACACGACTAACCCAAAGGTCGAAACAACGATAATCAAACTCATAGGGCATTCCAACGAATACATAATCAACCACACAACTTCGGAAATATCCAATCCCGAATATGTCGAAACCAACACCAAATTGAGTATTTCGAACCAACAAAACACTTCAATGATATCAATAATCCATTAGGAATCCATAATTCATGATTACAACAACATCCAAGGGTTCTTGAAATAATTCCGAAAATAACCATTAAATCCGTAGGAATATATTTATCCAAGGTAGATAATCCATATCTAACATATTCCAATGATAATCCAAGCTTACACGAAGAAATAAATACCTTTGATTCGATGTTTTGGAGATGATGAAGTGATGATTAATCCAACTCAAAGACTTGAAGATGATGATTGATGATTACACCTTGAAGAATACTCTCTAAATCGCCCAAATCGCCAAGAACCGACGAGAGAATGAGAATTAGATGACAAATGACGAAGTCTGACTAAACTGTCTAATTTATAGTCAGTCCAGGTTAGCGTGCGCTAGCCCTTATGAATAGCGTGTGCTGACGAGTAATTTGGGTAGTCCAGTACCCACTGTCCGAACACGGTAGCGCGTGCTACGTACCTTTTGTAGCGTGCACTACGACCATACTACTAGCGTACGTAAATGCTCATAGTTAGCGTGCGCTAACGAATAATTTGATGCCCAGTATTGGAATCCAGAAACTGCCTGACCTCTGATCTGACCTCGATAGCGTGCGCTACAACCATTGTTTAGCGTGCGCTAATATATCGATTGCGTACGCTAACAACAACACATAGCGTGCGCTATGAATTAATTCAAAGGCAAAGAGCCACCGGACTCAACTCGACCGTCTTTAGCGCGCTACACCTAATATTAGCGTGCGCTACTTCAACCCACTAGCGCGCGCTACTTACCATTCGTAGCGTGCGCGCTACTTATATTCACTGCACCCGGTACCTTACGGATCGCAGACAGGGTAACCTTAGCGTGCGCTAAAGCTGAGTGGTAGCGTGCGCTACCTATACCCAATTAGCGTACGCTAAAAGGAGTATGTAGCGTGCGCTACTCCTCACGCACAGCTCGCAACGAAAATGACAATGATGATAAACACGGCACGAAACTCCAATCAGATTAGTGATGAATGACGATTGATACACGATATAATTACTCTGAATGATGAATACCATGACTGAATATGAGTGAGAAATGATCAACAATGAGTGAAATTACTGAGTATCAATTACTGAATGATAAATACTGAATGATAATTACTGAATTACAACCGGGTATTACACCAAATACCATCATAAAAATCTCGTCTCAAAGTTTAAGGCCAAAATATTAAAACTCAACAGTTTCAAAATGTACGTTAACCCGTCGTTTACACGTAACGACAAAATAATTTAGGGAACCGATTTTACAAAATAAACCCAAATTTCTAAAATATCATGGGGCCATTTTAAAATACACATGCAACATGTTTAAACACAGTAGAAATATATTAGAAGTGGAATACAATAAACAGTCAAAGTACACAATTCCCAAATACATGTCATAGCCAGTATCATCGGAGAAGCTCACCTTTCTCACGATCGCTACAAGTTCGATCTCCGAGTACCTAAAAATAAAACCCACGACGGAGCCAGACATAATGCCCACAAAAACCACAATCACAATAATATAAGTATTCACATGCCATGCATCGTCAAATGCCAATACTACCAAAATCTTACGAGCTCATGTATTGAGAAAAACACTCTTCCAAACTCATATCAAACCATACTAATAGCACATGATGGGCCTCAAAATATCCCATTATTTCATACCTTATTATTCCAATACCTTTCTATCCAAGTACTTTTGATAAATATGTAGTATATTGTACAGAAAGCTAAAACCTTGATATTCCAGAAATATCACAATTATTTCATCATGGCACAAGTTACAAAATCGCTCGTGATTAACTATGGACCCAACCAGACGCGGATCCCTCCAAGGCCCACCAAGGACCCTCCGAGAGTGGTTAACCCCCAATGTTCGTGGACTCAAACAGTCGCGGATCTCTCCGAGATCCCGTCGAACCCTCTCGGAGTGAACATGCATACTTTCACACACAAAAATGCAATACTTCCAATGTCAGGAACTATAAAACATAAAATCAAAATACTTGCTGGATTTAGCCTCATCAATCAACACATACAATCTCCATATTATCACCGTGATTCATAATTGCTAGTTCTATAAATCCATAACCAAACCAACAACATAACCTGAGTACCACAAACAACACTAAGTCACAAATACATACCTCGATACACATCCCTTCCAAATGTATATCATCGACCAAGTATATCCAAAATCTCATCGACACTAACTATATACTCAGTCCCTATAGAACTTCACTTATTCATTAATCAATATGCAATACAACAGGAAATACTTGAAATACAAGTGAAATTACTTATTGAAACACTATAACTGAACAAGTAATAACTTGCCTCAAATAGCTGGGTTGGTAAAGCAAATCCATTAGAGTCCCCGAGGCTCGGTTTCCGCACCTAAACAAGGTATTGATATTATGCAATCAATAACTTATTACTGTGATATTACTACGACATCCGATTCCCACAATTAACGGCTATCTAAATAATGATTTGGAAATTAACATCGCAATATTATTCTTGGAAATAATATTTAATAAAATCAATTGTGAAATAACGGTATAAAAATATGTTTGCATTATAAAAAACTCCTTGTTAATTTAATACGGAAATTATTCTCAAAATCATCATTTTTAGCTTCATTAAATTTTCCAGCCTTGAATACAATTATAAAGTGTTCAACCCGATCGACATATTCAGATTTTTATTATGAACAACTAGGTTTGACTCGATAATAGATTAATAAATACAGAAATCTTAGTAGTTGCGAAAAATCAAAAGAAAAAACAATTTACATTAACATGTATCTCTGCTACAAATTTCATGGAACAGTATCGGAAGTCGACTTGCAGGTTCAAACATATACGTATTCAAGTAAGAGAACTCGATCAAATTTCAAAAGAAATAATGCTGGAAATGACTGACGATAATAAGGCTGACTCGCTGTATAATGGCTCGTATTGTTCAGATATTCTGACTCAATACGGATGGTACAAACAACATTCGTATTTAAATGTATTTTATTTACACAATGCTCGAGACATATTTATAAAATAACTTACAACTTATGAGATAATCGAGTCCAAATATAGCAACACAGTCTGGAATTCACGGACTCGCTTGGAAATTTCGTCGAACTAGGGCTGCAAACGAGCCGAGTCGAGTCGAGCTTTGGCCTTAAAGAGCAATGCTTGCTACTATTCTACCGAGCTCGAGCTCGAACGAGCTGCAAAATTCGAGCTCGAGGTCGACTCGAGCAGTATTTCGAGTGTTCGCGATCATTTTTTATTTTTTTGCTTTTTATTTTTTTATTTTTTATATTTTGTTAGAAATAATAAACAAACCGTCAATTACAATAAATATAATTATTATTAATAAATATTTAAATATTATAGATATTTATACATATATAAGAAAATTTAAAAAAAAAATGCTTGCGAGGAAAGGAGCTAAGTATCTATGAGCTCGAGTTCCAGCTCGTCAGTTCATGGGCTCGGGTCGAGCTCGAGTCGAGATTGGTCAACTCGAGCTCAAGTTGAGCTTTGACCGAGCATGCTCGCGAGCAGCTCGACTCGTTTGCAGCTAGGGCTGTAAACGAACTTGAAAGTTCGATCCGGTTCGAAATATTTGGCTCGAAAAAGCTCGATCCGAGGTTCGATTCGGCCCCTCAAACTTAGAGTCAAACTCTATTATTCGGGGTTCGCAAACCAGACCAAACGATTTGGCTCGGCTCGGTTACTGTAGGAGAGGCCCTTTAAAAATAACTCTACCCCATCCCAACTAATTCTATCAGTTCATTTAACAAAAATACAGCCCTAGTCCAATTTGTGGATGCTTCATGCTATATTTTTGCTTCATGCCTTAGATATGATGTAAATCTATGTTGAAAATCTGAAAAAGATACAAATTTATCATCATTTATCTCATTTTTTTTCATTTCTCAGCAACTCTCGTCCATTTAATTCAGTCACTCATGAAAATTTGAAACGTTTAGTCAAACGGTTCGACTCGATCCGTAAAGTTCGGCTCGGTTCGGGGTGTTCAAACGTATACCTAAATGTTAAATTCTAAGATTCGACACTTTCAAACGTGTTCGAACCTACAGTTCGATATTTTCAAACGTATACTCAAACGTACCATAGTTCGATCCGTTTGGAGCCCTATTTGCAGCTCTACGTCGAACACATACCGGACATCGCCTAGAATATGTTGCTCAGACTCTCTGGGACTTTGAGCGTCTTGGAGGACTTACAAATCTCAAAACTAGAATACAAAAGTACGTAGTTGAATAGGGGTAAATTATCTATAGGGTTTGACAAACTGGATGAGACAATATGAAAGATTAGACCTCTCTTTATAGGTTCAAATTCGGCTAGTGGTCAGTCAAAATTCGCATCATGACTGGGCATCATGTGTGATGACTCGTGCCTCGCATGCGTAGATTTCCCGGACGCTTGTCGGACGCAATGACGCGCGATACCCGCTCGGGTGTTCGACAGTTGGCGGTCTCCACTAATTCGATCATAACTTCTTCGTTCGATCTCCGATTTGCTCACCATGTGAACCGTTGGAAAGCAAACTCAAATATTAACTATACTTTTAAGTTTCATAATTTTTGAATTATCAAAAGTCCATGGTGATTTTTCAAAGTCGAATCTTGCGCACAACACTTTTCAGAAAATGTCCAACCTTATTTCTATTAACACTTTTGGTGCTCCTTTCGTATTTTTAACGCTCCAAGAACATAGATATCTATGACAACTCAGGAACCCTATAATTAGTCCGGGTAATTTCTCTAACCTTCTTGAATAATTTATCGGAGAATACAACAGTGTCCACTGTCATATTCTTCCCAATAATTATTTGACCATATTACAATATCATATGAAATCTTACTCTTATATATTCATTATTACCAACTCGAAAATAAATTTACTATATCAATCTTCCAACAAAATAAACAGTAAATATTATTTTAAAAATTCACGATATTACAGGCACCCTAGATGTGGCCCAAGGAGGGTTGCCACCGGGAAGCGGGCCTTCATATGGATTGCCACCGGGAAGTGGGCCTTCATATGGATTGCCACCGAGAATGTGTCGTCGGTAGATGTCCAATTTGAAAGGAAAATAGATTGTTATAATATCCCAAATTAATTCCATATGAAAGTATTTCACGTGGAAAGGATATATAAATAAGAGTCGACCCTTTACCTTTTGGGGAAGTTAGCTCCCTAACTTAAATGTCTAACAGTCTCATTTTCTCCAAACACTTTTGACATCTTATTGGTAAAATAAAATGCAACTTCTGAGCTCTACAAACGATCTTATAAAACACCTAAACATCCCATATGATGTAGAAACTTATAATACCTTTTAAATAAGCTCACTCAAACACCTCTTAAGTTAAGGACAAACAACCGTTGCCTTTCATTACAATGAAATCTTCTCACAACACTCCCAAGATTCCCCTTCCAAAAAAAAAAAAAAAAGAAAAAAGAACTTCCAAGATTCGGAAATCCATCCGGAGTCCAACACAAATCTTGATTACCAGAAAACAAGTTAGAGAAACGACCACCACCTCCTCTGGCTATTCTCCCTACAACTAGGAATCCGGTATCTTCTATCTTGCAAACTACAGCCAAAACACAACATGAGAGTAACGCCAACAATGCCAACAATCGGAGCAGCAAGAAAGAACCATTTATTTCTCATAATGTCTCTGGCAACACCATTCCCAACAAACTCTTCATTAGCTGCTTCACTTTCCGCGCCATCATTATGAAATCGAGAAGGCTCATCCACCATAACATCATCACTCACATCAAGTGGGCGTACCTGATAATCCTTGTCGTCAGTCGGGACCTCATGCCGGCAAAGCGGGCACGTATTTCTCGTGCTAAACCACGGCAATATACACAAAGGATGAAAGATGTGAAAACAAGGAAGTTGATTCACAACCGTGCCGACACTGAACGAGTCCTTGCATATTGCACAAGCCATACTCTCCAACTTATCTTCATTTACGGTTATACATGGCATATTACTTATATAAGATACAGAAGCAGGGGGCGCCCCTCTCCTCGAACTTCCCGTTTCAACAAGACGCTCAAGTAAATGCCCAAAACCTCTGGCATCAAGGTACTCTCCAGATTCTCCAACATAATTCCGCGCCTCAGACTCTTCAAAATTGTTTAACATGTCACTGTTCCATCTCGACAGCCCACGAACATGATGATCTACACCTCTCAAGGACTCCTGCGTGTTTCTCTCAATGTCAACTTCCTCCCATTCACTATCAACTTCGTCTTCTGAGTCCCACTGGTAACCGGCATTCATCGGGTCAATATCGGTATCACTCTCTAAGTCACCAAAATTTTCGTTTTCCATGAAACTCCCACCATCATCAGAGTCGCCTCCATCGGAACTATAAGAATATCTCCTAAAACTGACATTTGATTCACTCTCTCCGTATAGAGAATCCAATCCGTCGCTTTCGGTATCCGAAAACAATCTCCTCCACCTTCGAGACCCACTCGGAGTAGTACGAGAACTTGTTGTATGCTGCACTAACCTTGCAGCCAAATCTCCATCTACAGATTGATAATCGTGCTCGGAAATTGTGGACTGGTTTTGCCTTGCCAGGTTGATCAATTGTGAGAATTGTTGAGAGAACATACTCCCGATGGACTCTGAGCTGTCGTACCTTCTTCTTGATGGTCTCGTATGGTAAATATCTGGTGAGTTGGTCTCGAGATTCGCGAGCAACAATAATTTGCAATCACCACATATACTGATCGCGTCATGGTCGCTGGTGTTATCATTGGCTGATGAAAGGATTCTATGGCAAAAAGCACATGCTGCTGGAAGGACATGGGTTGAAGAGTCATTAACGGTTGAACTGTTGATTCTGTAGCCATGTGTGGTGGATTGAGACGATTCCCCAAAATTACTTTCAGGATCGGCATCCATGTATAGCTGCAAAAAGAAAGTCGGGAATAGCTAGATACAAGGATTTCAATGATGTACCTGCATGCTGTTTAGGAGAATGAATAGTGTATGGAAAACACCGAGTACATTAAGCCGGAATGTAACTTCGGTATATAATAAGTACAAATGAATACAATACAACTGAAGCGTAGGTACAGCAGACATATGATTAAACATGGTAAAAAAAGGAAACATAACCGCCTTTCACAAGTCTATTATTAATTGGCGTAAAGTGAAGATATGTTTAATAAAACTAAGACAAGAGATGTGAAATTAAATTCACTCCTGATATGGGTGTTCTGAGCATAGTTGTTAAAGCGAGCCTCAGACGACGGGCATGTAGAAAAAAACCCTCATCGCCTCCCAAGACCAAAGGCGGGCGATGTGGGTGAGGTGCTCGACTTGATGGGCCTTTTACCTGCGCCTCAGTGGGTCTAAACGCGCTTCTGTATCATTTTATTTTATTTTTTTGCTTGTTTGTTTTTTGAACACTTCTAGAGATTGTTTTTTATTGTTTTGACCTATGAAGCACCGACATTCCTAGGAGGTTAACATACGAGTGTCGAATGCTCCGGATATGGGGACAGAGCAGGGACACGTACGGGACACACT
Organism: Orobanche coerulescens; assembly: GCA_033398695.1. Classification (NCBI taxonomy): domain Eukaryota; kingdom Viridiplantae; phylum Streptophyta; class Magnoliopsida; order Lamiales; family Orobanchaceae; genus Orobanche; species Orobanche coerulescens. Next base: position 40,122,015 of record CM065811.1, read on the forward strand.
CCAAATAAGTGTCAACTTTTTTTTAATATGGGGACACGTCGGGGACACTTTATGGGACAAACGGGGTTACTTCGGGCACGAGGTCTTGTATGGGTGCGGGCGCGGCAAAGGCTTTTCTGAAAAATATGAGACACGGGTACGGCAGGGACATGCGCAATATATATACACACACATTCATAAGTCATTATAAACAACAAATAGCATCCATAATAATTAATAAGTCATTAATTCATCAAATAGAAACACTTAATACTTCAAACTATTTAAACTACCAAATCCCGACGTGTCCCTGCCGGCGGGGTTGTTTGTGCTAGGTATTTAGGGTTTTATGAAACCCATATGGGCTGTATCTATTATAACCCGTTTTTTGGCCCGTTTGAAGATATAAACATTTGTTGATAAAAAAGGGCGCTTTTTAAGCACATCTGCGCACTGCGCTTAAGCCCAGAAGCGCGCATAAACTCGCGCATATTCAAAACCGCATCGCATAGCTGATGCAACTCCCAAATTGTGTGCATCGCGTCGCATTGTGCTTAAGCGCGCGTATATGAGCGAGTTTCACAACACTGGATAGTTATACTTTCTTTTCAATATGTGTTTGTGATTTTCATAATTTGTTTAATTTATTTATTATTTCTGTGTGTCATGCGCGCGCCTCGTCTTGCGCCTCCGGCGATAGGAGCCCTTATCGGCTTGGTGCGCCTTAATTACTATGATACCACAACAACAACAACAACAACAACAACATCTAAGCCTTAGTCCCAAAATGATTTGGGGTCGGCTAACATGAATCAAACTTTGAAACCGAGTCACATAAAATTTTAACCCGTCCACAAGATGTACATTACTACCATTAATAGAATCTGATACCGAGTCACATAAAATTTTAACCCGTCCACAAGATGTACATTACTACCATTAATAGAATCTACAACGAATTACATCTCATTAGCTATATCTACATCTATACATCACGAATAATCAACGGTATTACAATGTGCAACAAAAAAAAATATATAGATAGCAATCACGGGCCTTTTTGCATTCTAAGTTAGATTGTAGTCCCTGTGTATCTGACAAATCACATTGATGCAAACAAACACGAAATTCATAAAAATCTGAGTGTCCTACCGCTCCATTGATCCAAATGAAATTCTTTAGCTATGAGCTTAAATTATATGAGGGATTGAAAACTGGTAAAGCAAAGCGACGAAGAAACCAGAAAAATGTAAAGATTGGGACGAGATCCATATGGATTAGGGATTTGGGAGATATATTCAAGAAGATACTTTGAGCATTTAAATAAGGGGAAGGAAAAAAAAAAGGAATTTTACCTGATGGATAAGAAACCAACCGCTGAAGCTATAGTGAATACTGTGATCGGTGGCACCAAAACTCTGAACCCGAAGCGAAAAGAGAGGAGAAAAATGGAGGACAAAGGAAAATAATGAGAGAGTTCGGTAAAGATCGGAGGAAATATGAGAAGTGGGGAAACGTGGTAAGTCAAGATGGCTGGGTGGGTGATGGTGGTGGTGGGTGGTGGGTGAGTGACTCACCGAGTGGAGGAAACCGCTGCATACAAACAACAAAACACACTCACCTGGACTTCTTAAACTGCGTATGAGCAATGCACATATACACACATTTATACACACATTTATGGGTTCGAATGCAGATAAGACAAAGTACGCCGCGCACTGATGCGCTTCGGATCGCGCACACACACACCCATGCAGTGTGTATGATCCAATGGGGTGCAGACAAAGATTGCACAGATCGCACTGATCTCTTTCCACATTCATACACACTTAACATCTCATTTATTCATTTATTGTGGAACCCATAATAAACAAATTGGTCCCACAATAAACAAATGGATGAAATGTTAGTGTGTAGAAATGTGTATAGGAATATGTATGTGTAGCATTTCTCAACTGCGTATGTTGGAAGGGACTACTCCCCCCTTTAACTTAACCACATAAAAAAAAGAAAAATTAATAGAAATAAGAAGTAAAAAAAAGTATTCTGTGTTCTTTAGTTTTTTAATAAAAAAAATGGAAAGAAATAAAAGGAAACCTCTTAACTTTTCTTTCGATTTGAAAGAATTTGGAGAGAAGAACAAAATGATTAATTTTTCTTTCATTTCTCTCCAACTCAAGAACACAAAATACAATTTCCGTTCACTTTTCTTTCTGTTCGTTTCTCTCCTAATTTTCTTTCCCTTTCTTTTCTTTCCTTTACTAAAACTCGGGAACTAAGACTGTGTTTAGCGCTAGCTTATCAGCTAGCTTATAAGCTTCAGGAGCTTATTTGACCATTGACTAAAAAAAAGCTCGTTTCATAAATGACTAGCTTCTCAAACAGCTAGCTTATCAGCTAGCTTATAGGCTAGCTGATTGATAAGCTAATTTTTCAAGCTTATGAAAAAAAGAAGCTAGCTTTTCATCTTTATATATTCCATATATGTCCGTGATCTATACAAAAACATAGGGTTTTTTTACATAAACACCCCTTGAGTAATTGACATATTACAAATAAACCCACCATCCGTTAATTTTTAAGGAAAAATTGAGGCTTCAGACGAGTGGTGGACGCGAAAAATTATGGTTAGTCTGATCATCACTCTATTACACTTGCTAATGAATTAATTTGTTATAAATATAATACAATAATTGTGTGTTCGATTTATCTTTTATATTTTACGGAATATTTTTGATACATATTGTTGTTATGAACTTGTTCCTAGCTAAAACTATACACACAAGTCCTATTCAGCGGCAATTTTAAACCATAAAAAATAAATTATCAATGACTTTTCAAAGTACGGTGAATTGTGAATAGTACATATGTGTAATTTAGAGGTAGTATATATTAAAATAATAATAGACAAAAATATCATTTACTTTATTTTATAACAATTATTGTTAAAATATAATGAGAAAGTTTAAAAAATAATAGAAAAATAAAAGTGATGTCATTTTTTGTAATTTTATATAAAAAAAAGCTATCTTATCAGCTAATTTGCTAAACATTTACATTAAAATCATTACTTATCACCATAATCACCAATTTATCACCATCTAATCACCTATCGGTTACTTTATCGCCTAATAAATTAGCTTATCATCTACCAACTAGCTTATCAGCTAGTTTTGCTAAACACAGCCTAAATGCTGCCAGCAAAAAGCTGGCAGCTTATTATATTTTTCTTAGATTTTGTTAATTTAATTTATTTAATTATAAATGTATTATAATTTTTATAAAATATAAAAATATATTATTTAAAGAAACAAATATTATATAAATGGATAGCTCAAGAAAAATTCAATAAATTTATGTAAAATAATACAAACAAATAGAGAAATATAATTATTCTAATAAAAAATTATCTTGAGCCATTAGATTTCGTCATGATTAAATCCTTTGCCCGATATGAGTCTCATCCTCTATTTTTTTGTAACAGTTTCAATCTATATCATTATAATTGGTGGTACCGGATAATCAGGATATAAAAATACTTGAATAATTGGTGCGGACCAAAACGACAAGTAGGTAAAACAATTCCCTTTGTATGGAGTAAACGCATGCAGTACAATATTGCACCAGTACGATGAAAATCCCACTATATAGAGTATTCATCCAGCTCCGATGAGGCGTTGGGATTCCAGACAATTGAGTCTATGCAACAAGTGCACATTGTTCTATGAAGACCTTATCGTAAAAAAATTGTTCTGTAAAATTTCATGATAAAAGTCTACCTATACGCGCATCCAACCATCTTCCTCTAGATACATGACTTTTGCATCTACTGCTCCAAATATTTCTTGAGTCTTGCATGAGCATACTCCATCCTATTAAAGTAAATACTACAAGGAAAAAACATAAAAAACTTTGTGCATAAAAACAAATAATTAAATACGATAAATTAAATATAATACATTTCGCTTGCACGACATTCAATGTGCATATAATTAGTCGTCCGAGCATACACAAGTCGTTCTTTATAAGGTGCCAGTCATGTGTGCCATACATATTCTATCGCTTGCGGGTATGACACAAACTCACGTAGCAATTCTTGTCATGCTTGCTAAAAATATTCAAAAGTCGATGTAGTATAAATTTTTCCCAAGAGTTACCAAATTTTTCACAGTCAGCATCATGCATTCTAATACAATTTTTTATGATATTCAAATTTACATTCCAGATGCACAACATATGATGTGCACCAGGAAAAACGTCAACAATAGAAGAAAATAATGCTAAATCTTTGTGAGAAGCAAGTGTAACACCCCAAGATATTCAGGGTATATTATGGCGCCGTGAGCCCTTCCATGGGACCCACAAGGCTATACGTACACGTAACCATGAACTTTGACCGACAAGGTCTATACATAACCAAACGGAAGACATTAAACCGATAACAAGAAAATAGAACAACAAGAGAACACCCCGTAATACTCGAGTACTAAAAATCATTCAAGGTACAACATCTCTGATGGAGAACATAATCAGTATAGAAAAGGAAATGACACAACATCACTCTTGCCTATCATCTTCACGCCAACCCAGTACCCACCCGTCTGCTCCCCAGGAACTTGAAATACATGCAACGTATTTCTCCCGAATGGGGTTAGCTATAGAATAGCTATTGCAAGTATATCGAATGTGAAATAATATTTCTTGAACGACAAAGTAAGCATAACATCAATTTCATCAAACTTGAGACTAGTATTCCGGAATAAGTAAATCTCATAATATTTCACATTTTAAATATATGCGTGATTAACTGTGGATCGTACCAGAAGCAGCGACATCTCAGAGGACCTCTTGGCCCGTGTCAAAGTGGTTAACCCAAATATATTCATGGATCGCACCAGAAGGAACCCCTCAAAGGACCTGTCGGCCAGTCCCGGAGTAAACATATACCCACACACAATAAATATACTTCACTTTCAAAGTCAAGAACATATAATCATATGTATATACTTCCCTTTGAGATATATTTGAATCGAAGAGAAATGGTATTCAATCTCGGTTGGTCCAAGAACGCACTTCCGGTCCCTAAACGATTTGTAAGGAATATGATAATCAACAATCAATACTCAATTCACAAGAAGGAACTTCCAAAACCCCACCCCTCTCAAATCTGAGTAATACACGAAAGTACTCGTAAATTCATAAGGGAAATATGGGTATGGAGTAGATGCTTCATAATCTCGAGAATTCTAAACTTCAAAATGGATTAAACGTACAAATATAAGTAAAAACTCCCAAAATTCCCAAGATAGAGTTCTCGGAAAATTTACCTTGATTTGGAAGGGAGAATCGGATTAGAAGTTGTATAATCTTCATTATCAACCCAATAATGGTGATAGATGATGAATGATTGCCCCACATCGCCTCCAAGTCGTCTCCCTCACGCTCTCTCGACGGTTTAGGTTTAGGAAAGTGAGAAAATACAAAAAAAGGCTGATTTTCGCGCTTATAAAGTCGTGACCATGTTACGTATGTAACATCTCAATACTTACATACGTAAGACCATTAACGTACGATATCATCCGACAATTACATATGCTACGGCCTGAGCAGAGGCTACTGCCTCGAACCATCAGGGAAATTACGCACGTTGTATGGAGTACTTAGCGTACGTTAAGAACTGTTAGTGTATGTTATGAACTCGTGTTAGCATATGTAAACCTATTTCCAAAAGTTACTGCATCGAACCATAGGTATCTTAGCGTACGTTACGTGTAACTTTAACTTGCACTAACTACATGAGTTACGTGCGTAATACTAAGTACGTAGCGTGCGTAACCATGCCAACAACAATATTGCTCTGTCCAATCGATGAAACACCATAACTACACAACGAAATCTCATAACTGCGCAACCCACGACAGAAAACACATTCCACACGCGAAAGAATATACTCAAGTACTAACAAATCCTGAAAACATCAACTTGATGTATACGAAATAAACTCGGGTGATAACCAGCGAAAATAAAAGAAGGACACGAATAAATACTACATTCAAAATTCCACACGAAACAAAATAATTTAAATGCGAAAATAAACGTAATAGGATATAATATTACATGGTACAAGGTTCAAGCGGTCATAAAAATCGAGAAATACAGTAATGGGAAGTACGGGTATTACATTCTCCCCCTCTAAAAGGAAGTTTCGTCCCAAAACTCAAGAAACAAAAAGTTCGGGATAACTCGTACGCATCTTCTTCTCCATCTCCCACGTCGCTTTCTCAACTCCATGTCTCGACCATTGCAATTTAACCAACAAATATTTTTATGTAGGAGTTGTTTCTCACGACGCTCAAGGATTTTCACCATATTCGATAATATGACTCGGATCCGATACATACTTTCTCAATTGAGAAACATAAAAAATGTTATGGACGTGACTCAAACACTACCAAAATTCACACTATAGCTGACGACCCATAAAAAAACAGCCGACGACTTTAAAGTGTCGTCGGCTAAACTTTGAACTTTAGACAACGACCCGTACTGCCGTCGGCTAAATAGTTTTAGCCGATGACTTGATCTGGGTCGTCGGCTAAAATGTAACATAGTCGTCGGCTAAAGTGTTAAACTTTAGCCGACGACTTTTTCCACGGTTTATCATACGACCTAGATAAAGTCGTCGGCTAAACACATTTTCAAAAAAAAAATAATATACTTTAGCCGACGACTTGATCTAGGTCGTCGGCTAAACCCTTTTCGAAAAAAAATAATATACTTTAGCCGACGACCTAGATCAAGTTGTCGGCTAAAGTATAATGTTTTTTTTTAAAATACTTTAGCCGGCGACCTAGATCAAGTCGTCGGCTAAAGTATATTATTTTTTTTAAAATACTTTAGTCGACGACCTAGATCAAGTCGTCGGCTAAACCTCTAATTTAAAATTATATATCGTCCTCAGTTCTCCTCGGCATCCAAAAAAAAACAAAAAAATTGGGGTTTAGCCGACGACTTAGATTTAGTCGTTGGCTAAACCTCTAAATATATATACCCTCTTCTCTTCTTTCTTCTTCCTTTTCTTCTTTTTTTCTTCCCCCGCCCGACGACACCAGACCGCCCGTCACCCACCCGCCGGAACATCGCCGCTCGGCCCGCCGCCGCCCGCTCGGCCGTCCGCCCTCCTTGAGCCTCCGCATGTGCAACCCATTTTTTTTGTGCATTTTTAGTGTATTAATTTTATCTGTAATTAGGTTGTTTTTCATGTAGTTTTTATTATTTTTTTAGTTTATTAGGTTAGGTTTTATTTAGTTTTTAGATTTTTGTGTTTTATTTAGTTTTTATTTGTTTGATGAATTTATTGTATTTGTTTGATATATTGTTGGTGTATTGTGTTATTAATTGGTGTACTGTGTTGAATTGTATTTATTGTTAGTGTATTGTGTTATTAATTGGTGTATTATGTTGAATTGGTGTATTTTTGTTGATGTTGAATTGGTGTATTGTATATTTTTATTTCACCTCATAAATTTATGAGTCTGTCGTCTGCCGCTGTCCGCCGCCCAGCAGGTAGATTTTATTTTTTTGCCCGATTTTAGTCCGATTTTGTTGGTGTATTTTTGTCTTTAATTTATTAATTGGTGTATTGTGTTGAATTGGATGTATTGTTGGTATGTTGTGATATTAATTGGTGTATTATATTGAATTGGTGTATTTTTGTTGCTGTTAAATTGGTGTATTATATATGTGTTGTGTATTTGTGTTGAATTGTATGAATTGTTATGTATTTTTTCGCTAATTTATTAATTGATGTATTGTGTTGACTATAAATTGTTCCCAAAATCTGAATTTCTTTTTTATATTAGGTTTTAGCCGACGACCTTTACAACAGTCGTCGGCTAAAGTATATTATTTTTTTTAAAAAAAATGTTTTAGCCGACGACTTTGTTAAATGTCGTCGGCTAAAGTATATTACTTTTTTTTTAAAAAAAAATGTTTTAGCCGATGACATTTAACAAAGTCGTCGGCTAAAGTATATTACTTTTTTTTTTTTGAAAAAACTTTAGCCGACGACATTTGTAAAGTCATCGGCTAAACCTCAAAGTTTAGCCGACGACTACCAAAAAAGTCGTCGGCTAAACCTTGGCCGACGAATCACTACTAGAAAAAGGTCTATCCTTGACTCGCATTTTATGACGCACACAATATAATGACACGCAAAATTGTAAGTCATAAAAAAAACTGTCATAAATTGTAAAATCTGAAGGCTAGACGACAGGCATTTTTGTGTGTCATCAAATTTGTGTCATATCTCAAATTACTATATATATAATAGGGCATCATTAAACGACGCCCATTATGTCGTTTCTCTTCTTTTTTTTCGCCCCGGTTTTCTTTCTTTTTTTTTCGCAGTCATAGTTATCTTCTTCGCTAAAAATCCCACCTTCCATCTCTTGAATCTTCTCACCTCAAATAAACCCGCCCCTTTCCAATTTGTTCCTGAATGTTCTTCCCACCAAAGTACTCAAAATAAAAAAAAAAAACACTTTTGTCAGACCTCTAGCTTTTTGATATCTTTTGTTTGAAAATGAATATATGATTCGATGGGAAAAGTGAGGTGAGTGGAGGGTTATTAAAATCTGGAATTGCCAACGAATTTCTTATATCTGATGGGAAGAAGAGGCGGCGAAGTTGGCGGCGGAGGTAGGTTTATAAAAAATTTATGGTGTTTGGTGTTTTATGGGGTTTAATTTTAAAGTTACTGCATTTAAAAAAAAATATATTTTTTTTTGGGTTAACTAATTGCAGAAGGGTTTTTACAGGTTATGAGTGTTACTTAATCGATGGTGGTGGTTCTGTTGCTCCTTATCGGAAACAAGGTCGGAAAACATGAAATCACTGTGAGGTCTTTTTCTATAAAGTGTCACTTTTGCTAATGTTTTTTAAATCATTTTTTATCGGTAGTCTGTTTGTATATGTCACAGTAAATATTTAGGCGAACCAGGTAAGGGTTTAATTTTTGGTATTGGTTTTGTGCTATTTTATAAATAAACGTGTTTTTTATTATGGTTATTTTTTCATTTTTTGGGTTTTTTGTTTTTTGTAGCATGGAGGCGATTTCAACCCTTTAACAATCATTGACAAAAACAGACCTTATAAAGATAATGGGTAGTAGGCCAGGACATAAGTTCGAGAAGGGGTGGTGCAAGGAGGGGGTTTGCGAATTCGGGTGCTTCCAAGTTTTTGTTCCCAGCTTCTAAAGGTGCACACGTTATTCATTTCGTTAGTAATATTATGTATGGATATATAGGGGGTTTGGGGTTTCATATCAACACTGCTTACCTGCTTATTGTGTTTTCATATGGCAGATATGTATTAGGAGATGTGCAGCGTTTTCTGTTGTTGGTGTAGCAGAAGCTATAGTGAAAGCTGAGTGGGACAGGAAAGGGATGGGGATAGAAACCAGATGACTCAGTCTCTTGCAGTAAAGAAGGTAAGCATTAGACTTGCTTTTAGTAACTCATGTTTTATCGCAACATGTTGAGTATTGAATTTTTTAGATTGAAACAAGTAATTGATTGTTGGTGTGGAGTAGGTTGAACGGCTGCCATGGTAATATTTTTAACGCATGTTCTCATAAAACTAGATGTTTTGTTAGGATACGGTTTTGAGCTTTTTTTTCTTTTTTCTTTTTTTTTTTCCGGTTGTTGAGATGATTGAGTTTTGTTAAAGTAATGCCACATGTAAAGCATTAGTAACCTTTAGAGTTCCTGGTCCTAGATCCGGACATGTTAATAAACTTTAAATTTGGTGTACAAGATGTTTGGAATAAGTAGAATGGGTACCTGTATTCTGTCATTTAGAACTGCAAATGATGTTTTTAATCAGTAAATGCAGTTGGTTTTATATTTATAGTTAAAACTCAATGCTGAAAAACCTTTTTTCGATTCACATAATTAACGATCGAAGGTTTTTAGTTAAACTCTTAAGTTAGACAAGTTTTGCGTTTAGTTGACAAATATATCGTTAAAAAGATCAATATAGAATATGAGATATCACAAGATAGAGACCGTCGACGACACAATAACAGATTTAAGTAAGTGCTCTGTGGCAGAGTAACATAGTAAAAAAAACTTTAGTTTTGTGCAATAATTGTATCAGATACTAATCAAACGAGTGATATAAAATTGGCGTACTTTTCTGCAATAACTGCAATAATTGGATACCACTTAGTTGAATTACGAACACAATAAACCAGCAGCGCACACACTTGGTTAGCTTATACAGATTAGCATTTCATTCCGTTTTATTACTTTCTTTGTAACAACATGCGTAGTGGTCTTTTATGTTCGTAATTCAGCTAACCACTACTTAAAAAAGAAGAAGAAATTGAAGTGTTAACATACAGATAACCATAGGACTGCAACATCACCTTAAGTTGGCTTATGCATACTTAAACTCAAGTGTCACTCCAGTCATCTTCTTCATCTTCACTTCATACAGATGTTGTTTATACTTTTGGTGAATTGGGATTGCTTGGTCTCCTTTGACTTCCTTTTAGCAATTTTAGTGACGTAAAAGTAGTTTTTGACTTTTTTATGTTTGGTTGGTATATTGTCATTTTACAATGCTTTGGTAATTCATAATGGATATTTAAAGACAGCCAATGGTTACAAATTTTTGTTGCCTCCAAACCTGCTTCGATTACACAATATAAATTGAGATGTCGGTGACTCGAACAACCTTGAATAAAAGACAAGTTTACTGATATAAAATGTATTTCGTTTAAGGTTGATTGTTCGAGTAAACGATATTAGTCGAGGACCGTTCGTTTGTTTCGACAAGAAGAGGATTATTCTCGTCTCCGTATTGAGGCAAGTTATCTTGCTTGGTTATAATAATGATTAGATTCTTGTGATGGTTATACATTTCATGTGTATGAAATGTTTATGAAATGTTTGTCGTGATTTGACATTGTCCTTGACGTTATTCCGTTTTCGTAATGGGGTTGTATTCCCAAGAGGACGACCATCTCTCGGCACCTGCCGACCGACTTCTGGCGACCGACAATCGGGCGACCCTCTATCAGCATCTGCCGATCGACCTTTGGTGACCGACCGAATGACGACCCTCAGCACCTGGCCGAGGGCGACCTCGGATGATCAGCTAGAGACGACCGCCTCATGTCGATCACCACCGATGGCCATCCAGTCGGCGAAGGCCGAGCCTCAAGACTGGCACCACGTGCAAGGGCCGAGACAAGATCCGCGAATCGTCATGGGAGTGTGTTATTCCGATAAAATAGTGGGAGCTGGGTAACAAGAATAGAAAAGACCTTAATTCTATACTCAGAACATAATATAACAAGTCACTAATTAATCTGTTATACTTAATGCAGACAAATCTCAATATGACAATGAATTAAGGGAGTGTGTTATTTCTCATGAAGTACTAGTCGTTCCATGCAATTCTTGATGCGATTTTCATTTTGCATCATCCGGAAACAGCCTCTCTGTGTTAAGACAGGGGTAAGGCTGCGTACATCCGATCCCCCCTTTTCCCGCTTTTTGCGGGAGCCGTTGAGGCATTGGGGTAATATTGTTGTTGTTGTCCCTCAATACTTCAAACACATTTGCATACATACTTCAAACACACAATATTCAAACATACTTCAATACATACATCATACATCATACTGTAAATGTGAATAAATTCGAAATCAAATTCTAAAAATTTCACGAAACAAATTCTTTCCGGATTTCACATGGGAGTGTGTTATTCCGATAAAATAGTGGGAGCTGGGTAACAAGAATAGAAAAGACCTTAATTCTATACTCAGAACATAATATAACAAGTCACTAATTAATCTGTTATACTTAATGCAGACAAATCTCAATATGACAATGAATCCACTCGCAATTCTACTCGAAAAGAACACCTTAATGGGACCTAACTTTGTGGATTGGCTCCGCAATCTGATGATTGTCCTCGCATAGAGGCACCGGGATACGTCTTGGAGACGGACATTCCGGCGCCTCCTGTGCGGACCCGAGCCAATCAGGAAGAGATTGAAAACCACGAAAAGTGGGTTAAGGATGACGTGAAAGTCCGTGCTTATATGATGGCTTCCATGTCTAATGAGCTTCAGAGAGCTCATGAGAAAATGACTTCTGCTAGGCAGATTTTATCTCACTTAACCGAGCTTTATGGTGAGCATAGCAGAACTGCTAGATATGAGATATCCAAGCAACTGTTCGGTGCTGATATAATATATTCAACTAAAAGACAAGTTTAACGCATATCATGGAATATAAAAGCTCACGTTTTCATTTTGTGCAGCCTGAAGGAGGAGTTGCCGGCCGGCAAGAGCACTTGGACTTTAACCAAGACAGATTGGTACATGCTGATACGCGTCAAACAAATTTTGGGCATAAAAAGTTAAGGGCACGGAGAGTGCAATCAAATTCAAAAAAATGCTGGTTTGTGGTTTTGGATATTGTTTGGTTCGGTTTGTGTTCGGATCTGCTTATTATTAGTTGTGTAAAATATGAGAATATTTATTTTGGGTGTGTTTTGTGTCGATTCAAACTCCACCCACGAGAGGGTGTTTTTGCTTCTCTTGTCCTTGGTCTTCGACCACCACCGAGAGCCTAAAGTGGCTGCTCTCAGTTTTGTTTCGGGTTTAAACCGGTCTATTCATTTCTTTTGTATATGGGTCGCATATGAATATGCTTATTTGACTTGTTGTTACAGCTTATCCTAGGCTTATGCGTTTGGCTTATTTCATTTTATAGCTTATTTGGGGTCTACTAATAAGCTCACGAGGTTATTTTGTTTTGTGTTGGACTCGGCTGGAAATACCAGCCCAAAGAGGGTGTCCGTTTGATTTGTTTCGACCCATCACCGAGAGCCACACAAGGGTGTGTTGGTTTATTTTTTGGTTCGATTGGAAATCACCCAAGGGGGTGTGTTGATTTGGTCCACATTCACAGCCGAGAGGCTGTTATTTTGTTATTGGGATTAGCTATAAAGTCCATCCAAAGGGGGTGCGTTTAGTGGATGCAAAACAGCCCCAAATAGGGGTATTTGTGTGCTGATTTTCTGTACCAAATGGGAGTGTTTGTTTGCTGGAATTTCAGCACTAAAAAGGGTGCGTTTGCTGCAGATTTTCTGCACTAAAAAGGGTGCATTTGCTGCCGATTTTCTGCACTAAAAAGGGTATGTTTGTTGCTGATTTTTCTGCGCAAAAAGGTGCGTTTGGTTTGGTTGCTGTCACACAGATAAGCGCCCCATCCAACAGGCCTAGCTAATTGTTTGTTTGTTGGTCTATTTGGTGTGAAAAAGGAACCCAACAGGGGCGTTTTTATTATGTTAGAATTGGTGTGCAACGGGTTCATGTAAGTTCTGAAACCATGACGGCAAGGACAGGTGACCATCTCTTTTGTTTTATGTTGCTTCACTTTAACACACGTTTCTTTCTTATCCACAAAAAAAATTAATGCAGGCTCATATTTCTATAAAATGTAAAAAAATTGACGAAAGATGTTGAACACAAATGCTACGGTAATAGAGGGGTATGTGTGCCAATTGTGCAGGTGACGGTAACTGGTGCAGGCAGTGAAGCTGAAGCATCAAAGATAGCACGCTCAGTGGCATCTTCATCACTTACCAAGGCATGATAATGTGGACTTATGTATCTGATATGAACTCTTATTTGTGTTTCATTGACTTTGATATTTGACATTTGTTTTTTAATTTTGTATTATCAGGTTTTTAATATATGAAATGCGTTATTTTGATATTTGTGTTTTTAATTTTGTATTATCAGGTTTTTAATTGTCATTTAATAGAAAATTAGGAACTGGAAAAAATTAATTTTTAAAAAAAAATTAGGTTATGACACGCAAAAAGGAGAGTCATAAAACGTGGGTCATAAGTGCGCGTCATAGAGGGATGACGCACAAATGCGAGTCATTAAAATTTATGATGGGTCCATCCTTGACGCGCATTTGCGCGTCATAACTCCTCTTCTTGACACGCATTGCGCGTCAAGAATAGCCCTTTTGTAGTAGTGAATATCGGCCGACGGTTTTTTAGCCGACGACTAATAGGATTAGCCGACGATATTTACCTTTAGCCGACGACTTTAAGTCGTCGGCAAAACCCCCGATATTGGTAGTGAAAGCTGGAGGTAATGCCAAGTGATAATCCAAATCTCCAACCCTATCCACAATCTCAAACGTCTAAGTTTCCCTTTCTCTCCGAAATGAAAAAATCCCTTCGTCAGCGATACCTTGAGCAGAACATGATCTCCCACTTTGAACTCCAATTGTCGACGGCGAATATGAGCATATGATTTCTGTCGACTCTGGGCAGTCAACAATCAGTCTCTAATGATAAAAATCTTCTCCGTAGTTTCCATCAACATATCTAGTTCCGTCCCAACAAACTCCTAAACCTCGTCCAAACATAACGGCGATCTAGACCGCCTGCCATAAAGTGCTTCGAAAGGTGTCATTTTAATTGATGCATGCCAACTGTTATTGTAAGTCAACTCGATCAACGGTAAATGAAGTTCCCAATCAGTGCTCCAGTGTAGGCACATGCCCGAAACATATACTCTAACATCTGAATCATCCTATTGATCTAAGTGTCTGACTGCGGATGAAAAGATGTACTCAACTTCAACTCGGTACCCAAGGCCTGATGGACTGCCTGCCAGAAATATGATACAAAACGGCCATCTCGATTAGATACGACAGTTTTAGGTGTACCCTGCAATCTCATAATCTCTGCTATAATTATCCTAACTAGCCTCTCCGGTCCCCAAGTATCCCTAATAGCAAAGAAGTGTGCCGACTTGGTTAATCAGTCGATGATTACCCAAATCATATTCATTCCAGCTTTATTCCTCGACATCCTGATGATAAAGTCCATGGTGATGTCTTCCCACTTCCACTCGGGAATAGAAAGCGGCTTCAACAACCCTGTTGGTCGTTGATGCTCGATTTTGACTTGTTGACAAGTAAAACACCGCAAAACAAACTATGCGGCATACTTCTTCATATTCCACCAAAATTTTTGCTTAAAATCTCTGTACGTCTTACTCGTTCCAGGATGGATTGAGTAAGGCGTAGAATGGGCTTCTCGAAGTATCCTCTAACTCAATTCTATGTCATTTTACAAAAGTCTGCCCTGAAATATCCAAATACTATCCTCATGGACCATAAAACTAGGAGCTTTACTTTAATCACATCTTACTTCAGTTGAGTAATCATCGGGTCACTCCACTTCTTCCATTTGATGTCATCAACCAAAGACGAATTGATTTCGAGGGTACACAACTGTCCTTGCACTATCTGAAGCCAAACTTCTATTCCATATTCGACCAATTCTTGTCGAACTTTTGCTTGAGGCATAATGTAACACCCCCAAACCACTCGGGAATATTACAGCGCTGCAAACCCTCTCCGTAAGGATCTACTAAGCTAGATACCAAAATAAGACTTCACAACAAATGCCAACTTGGCTAAATACGAATCAGTAGACCGACTTGGCCTTTCATTAATAACATACAACGTAGGGGTCCAAATAGACTAACAACTCATACGACAGAAAAAGATACAAAGGAAAGAATAATACAATACGACAACCAGTACCAAGTACTAGCCTTCAGGTGATTAGTATCATTTGTCTTCCATCATCCTTCGTACCAATCTTGTGTTTTGCTCCCCAAGAACCTGCATGAACCTGGACGCAATACATACATCCACCCCCCGATTACTCGGGGGTTAGCAAAATTTCCACTATTTTGCTAGTGCAAGTATAAAGTGCAATTACTTCGGTGAACACGGCTTGATCGGTGAACCACGACAACCTACAACCTCTGAAGAAACAACGGTAACACGATCACTATGCATATAGAAACCAATTACAATGGTAAGCGCACCCAACACCTAAAGGGAAAATCATTGAGATATTTAATCGAAAATTAAATGTTCACGGTTCCTCAAGAACACAAAAATCATTAATCGGGTTGAACGAATCATAATTATGAATATACAATTCATAGAACGTGATCAATAACGATGTTTAACAATGATCGATTCATAAAAATAGGATTTGAGACGAGATCAAGAACAAAATCCCCAAAAAGGTCAACTTTAGGGAAATCAAGAAAATACCTTGATTCGACGAAGAACAACCGATTAGATGATGTTACAATCACCAAAGACCCTCCAAAACACGTTGAAATTGAGTGGAATCAACCAAGAATCCAAACCCTAGTCTCACCCGTCCGTCGACCATGAGAAGTGGAGAAGAAAGGAAGAAAAATGAGGTGAAACACGTCGCCCAGCTATTAAATAGTTGGATGTGTTACGGCCGTAACACATAGGGCATTACGGTCGTAACCCAGCTCTCGGTTTTTCTGCCCAAAATACAAGGGTGTGTTATAGCCGTTAACAATAATCCATTACGGCCGTAACACCCACAACCTTACGTCCGTAACATAATGCAGGTTACGGCCGTAACATAATGCAGGTTGCGGCCGTAACCTGTATTCTGGCAGTAGATTCCATTCTGCTGCCCGACCAGTCCCGAACGACCCGAAATGCGACGACTCGTAAAATGTGACGTAACTATTACAAAGAATTCTCAACAACAAACAAAAGCGTTAAACAAACATATGATCCCAGCAATCCGAAGGTAGGTAAAAACGAGCACGTAAGTGAGCACCTACAACTTTAGGAAATTACAAAAGGGCCCCAAATATCTGAAAAATCACGATACGAGATCGAATGACAATTCCGAAGTTCACAACATGACCACAATTGTTAAATGAACTTGTAGGAACAATAAAACAACAGTTTCGAGTAAGATTCATGGTAATCGAACCCAAATGCGGAAAAGGTCGCAATAATATACCGATTAATCCAAAGCAACATCAAAACTCGCTCGAATGACAAAAAGTGCAGAACAAGACACATCCAAAACGTGCCAATGAACACAAGCGAGTCGCTAGAATAAAAAATTACATAATTGAAAAACACGAGTATTACATTCTACCCCCCTTAGAAGAAGTTTCGTCCCCGAAACTTGTAACAACGAAAACCAGACAACAACAAAGCAAGTAACCGAAAGATAGCATCTCTCAAGGATCTCTCAGAGTCGATCCTGATACTGGCTCCGAAGTTCGAGTAGTGACTGAACCAAATACTATCTCACAGTACTGAACTCGATGTCCCTCGTGTCCATAATTATAACAAGTCACCGGCAGTTTCTTACAATTCGCACGCTCGTGGCCCGGAACATTACAGTTAAAGCACCTAGGCAATCTACCAACAATTAGCGATACTGACCTGGATCTCTTAGATCTTCCAACTGACCCAGAAGGATCCAAAACTGATTGATACGAGGGTTGAGGTCTAGGAATCCCAGTCCCCATACTTCCCGATGAATCATCATAAATCTTCGGCTTCTTCGTCACAGTTGTAGGCTCTGCCGACAATAAAGCCATCTCAAATGCCAAGGCTCGATCTTGATAATCTTTCAGAGTGGTATACATAAAAGGATCCATACACTGCCGAACACGAGGTTTCATACGCATATCGAAATAACGAACCTTGTCCGCTTCACTTTTCACTTGATCCCGAACATAACATAGTTGCCAATTATAATCGACTATAGCCTGTGCTATCGACACATCCTGGTGCGTAGCCGAGGAAAACTCAAAAATTATGCGCTCTCGAACAGGCGGTGGACAATATTCGGCCTCCATGACAGACTTGAACTCAAACCAATTAGCTGCACGATAATTAGGCGCTACAGCCTCCCACCAATCTGCATCTTCCTTGTCGAGGAAATACTGAGCAATGGGTACCCTCCTTTCATTAGGCCACAACATCAAACGTTCTTTTCAACTGGAAGAGCAATTCTCCTAACCTATCGAATTTTAGGAACCTGGAAAACGAGGTGGATGCATTCTCATCACGTCTCGAAGCCATTAACTAGCTCCCATCTGAATGCTCACTCCGGTGCATACCCTGATTCATCTGTGCCAACTGGTTTGCTACCTGTTGAAGGATGGCGGCGGCGCCAACATCAACATTACCTCTAGCTATTTGCCTCTGATCACGCGACTCGTCATCCTGACCATCGGAACTGGTTGGGTTGGCACTCGACAACGAATGGGTCACCTCAACACGCTCCTGACTACGCCCACGACTACGACCACTACCTCGTCCTCGGCCCCTCGGCATACTAAACAAGCAACCGTTCAATACAATGAAAAACAACATTGCAGAACAACATATCTAAATGCCAACTTAGTAAAAATATCCCCGCAAGACAAGAAATATTAGCACAATAAAAATATATGCTCCGGATAATTGCACAAATTCAAGAACTACTGCCGCAACAAATGGAACTTACAATCGTAACTAACAAATCACATGACCGTATAAATAGAAAACTTATGGCCATTACCGGGACAAATACGGCCGTAACAAACCACACCTCATAGTAATCAATCATTGATAACATACTTTTAAAACTCTATTAAGTATTCGTTTAAATAAATAACAATTTAAAATTCTTGAGTTCGTATGATTTTTCAAAACAAGATTTGAAAATACTTTTGATACCTCAGAACGTTTTACCGAAACTGTAAACAAAAGATCTTATCCGACTCATTTTGAAATCATTTGCAAAACAGTATTTCGGGATATCGAATTTCCTCGTACTCAACATTATCATAATAACCATGTAACTACGTATCATCATCCTAAATAACAAAACACAAGGTAACAACATGTTACCACGCAACATCGTCACAATTGAAAACACACACGACAATCCGCGGCCATGCTCCCTTGGCATCGACCCCCAGAGGTTTCACCAAACCATCATCGGGTGGACAAACCAGCGTACATGTACTAAATATTTCCATCAATCAACAATCATATCAGGGTAACATTACACAAACTACAAGGCGTATCCAAACCACGCAACACAATACATAGGGGCATAACCCAAAATTTTCCAAATCCGAGTTTAAAGTTTAAGCCGGGTAAGATTTTTCATCGTTCGCTATTTATTGTTATGAAAATAAAATCGTATTGTACTTTGAAATATAAAAATTTTATGGTGCGAAAGATTTTTAAAATCGTGTATTCGGGTTATTTGAAAATAAAACCGTTAGGCTAAAACCACTTCTAAAATCCTTTCAAACGTGACAAAGTATTAAGGACAGTATCATTTTACAAAATGTCTAAAACACTCCAAAACACGTCCTTTCAAATATCGTCAACACATTTTCGGAAATTGGTTTTCCACAAACTTACTCAAATCTATGAAACTTTCAGAAACGCGTTTTCAAACATACACACAACAGACATAATTACCAATGCGGACATGTTTGTAGCATATAACAACAATTAGCCAATACAGTCAACTCTCGAACGCATGCCTATACGGCATTCAAGATCACCAATTCATCTAACACAACTCATTACCACCAAATTCAGGCACATGTCCACACCATCTATATGAGTTTCTCAACAAACTCTACCGTCGATACATTTCCTAGAACACATCAGTGTCCAAGGTTACGTATCGCTCTACACCACTCGGTGTCCAGTCCATCAATATCCAATTCTTTACACACGTACTATGGCACAAATATCAAGTACAATTCCATCTCCGGACACGCATGTAAACTGAGTCATGAAACACCAATAACACAAATAAAAGACGAGACTTACATCCACAGGTCATACGAAGATGATGGTTGCACCATGATACTAATCACGACCGACATCTCAAATGACGTGTCGCGACACGACTCAGTCAGACACAATCCGATAAGACAAGACTCGACAAACACAACTTGACCCGACAGCCTAGGTTGCCACAACCAAAGCTCTGATCATATTCTGTAACACCTCCAAACCACTCGGGAATATTACAACGCTACAGACCCTCTCCGTGAGGATGTACTAGGCTAAATACCAAAACAAGACTTCATAACAAATGCCAACATGGCTAAATATGAATCACTAGACCGACTTGGTCTTTCATTAATAACATACAACTTAACTTCATATACATCTCTATATCAAAACTCATACCCGCGCAGGGGTCCAAATACACTGACGACTCATATGACAGAAAAAGCTACAGCGGAAAGAATAATACAATACGACCACCAGTACCAAGTACTAGTCTTCAGGTGATTACTATCATTTGTCTTCCATCATCCTTCGTACCGATCCTGTGTTTTGCTCCCCAAGAACCTGCATGAATCTGGACGCAATACAGACATCCACCCCCGATCACTCGGGAGTTAGCACGATTTCCACTATTTTGCTAGTGCAGGTATAAAGTGCAATTACGAGCCATACACAACGTGTTCCAAGAATAATATAATAATCTGAGTAATCAACGGATCGAACACAATGAAAGACTTTCCGAGATATTTCGTTTGTGCAAAATAATCCGAAGCCATGAAAGGCAGTAATAAAGTAAGTAAATGAATTATAAAACGTTTTGAAGATCTCAGGAGTTTTTAGAGGAAAACATTTTGGGAATAAAGAGTCCTTATCTTTTCAAAAATCACCTAGGGTCACAGCCCAGAGATTTACCCGGTTCTCGACAACTATAATATGATCACGGGTCATGCAAATCCGGCAATAAAAATATCATTCGCACTCATCAAGTAACGAATTCCAGAGGCCTCAATCAACCCTACCTGTCATCACACAAATACGGTTCGTACTCCTCAAGTAACAAACTCTAGAGGCCTCGTCGGACCCTACCTGGTACCCACATATACTGTTTGTACTCATCAAGTAACAAACTCTAGAGGCCCCGTAAGACCCTACCTGGTTCCACACAAATACCGTTCGTACTCATCAAGTAACGAACTCAAGAGGCCCCGTCGGACCCTACTTGGTTCCATAGATCAACACAACAATCCACAACGCATAACAATATCACCACGTTCACATACCACAAAGATTCTAGAGCAACACCAAATAGCACTACCTCCTTACAAAGGAGTCAGCACACAGTACAACCAATATCACATAACATCACAATACTCATCAATAAATACACATATCCACACACACACACTTTGCCGAAAGGATATATATTTTAAGTCCACTAGCGATATAGTCACACACAATGGTACCACACGAAAATAAGGCATCCCAATATACAACACTAATGTACATTCTCAGAACGATACATTCATTTATAAACATACGAGTTGATTTTGAAGAGAAACTTTATCGAAAATATACCGATTCTTTTGAAGGTTCATTAAAACATTCAAATTTCACACATAATTAATCACCAACTACTATATCTACGAAATACGAAGTATCTGGGCAAGATATTTGCCTCGAAAATCAACGCGCAAATACTCCAGTGAACACGGCTTGATCGGTGAACCACGACAACCTACAACCTCTGAAGAAACAACGGTAACATGATCATTACGCATATAGAAACCAATTACAATGGTAAACACACCCAACACCTGAAGGGAAAACCATTGAGACATTTAATCGAACATTAAATATTCACGGTTCCTCAAGAACACCAATATCATATATCTGGTTGAACGAATCGGAATTATGAATATACAATTCATAAAACATTATCAATAATGATGTTTAACAACGATTGATTCATAAAAACCATATTAAAAATGAGATCAAGAACAAAACCCCCAAAACGATCAACTTTAGGGAAATCAAGAAAATACCTTGATCCGACGAAGAACAACCGATTAGATGATGTTACATTCACCTAAAACCCTCCAAAACACATTGGAATTGAGTGGAATCAACCAAGAATCCAAACCCTAGTCTCACCCGTCCGTCGATCGCGAGAAGAGGAAAAGAAAGGGAGAAAAATGAGGTGAAACCCATCGCCCAGCTATTAAATAGCTGGACGTGTTACAGCCGTAACACATAGGGCATTACGGCCGTAACCCAGCTCTCGGGTTTTCTGCCCAAAATACAAGGGTGTGTTACGGCCGTTATCAATAAGCCATGACGGCCGTAACACCCACAACCTTACGGCCGTAACATAATGTAGGTTACGGCCGTAACCTGTATTCTGGCAGTAGATTCCATTCTGCTGCCCGACCAGCCTCGAACGACCCCAAAATGTGACGACTCGTAAAATGTGACGTAATGCTTACAAAGATTTCTCAACAATGAATAAAAGCATTAAACAAACATGTGATCCCGGCAATCCGAAGGTAGGTAAAAACGAGCACGTAAGTGAGCACACAAAACTTTGGGAAATTACAAAACGGGCCCAAATATCTAAAAAATCACGATACAAGATAGAATAACAATTCCGAAGTTCACAACACGGCCACAATTGTTAAATGAACTTGTAGGAACAACAAAACAACAGTTTCGAGTAAGATTCACTGTAATCGAACCCAAATGCGAAAAAAGTTGTAATAATATACCGATTCATCCAAAGCAACATCAAAACTCGCTCGAATGACAAAAAGTGCAGAACTATACACGTCCAAAATGTGCCAATGAACACAAGCGAGTCGCTAGAATCGAAAATTACAGAATTGAAAAACACGGGTATTACACGTAAGGACCCCGAGCATCTGGAGTGATGCCGGCCTTCAGCTCAACACATCTACGACGACATTGGCTTTCCCTGGATGGTAAAAGATTTACAAGTCGTAATCCTTTATCAATTCCTACCAACGGCGCTGCCTCATATTCAACTCTTTCGGACTGAAAATATATTTTAAACTCTTGTGGTCAGTATAGATCCGACACGAAGATTCATACAAATAATGCCGCTAAATCTTTAATGCGAATACGATTGCTGCCAATTCCAAGTCGTAAGTAGGATAATTCATCTCATACGGCTTAAACTGTCGCGAAGCAAATGCTATTGTCTTATCGTGCTGCATAAGCACACATTCGAGTCCCTGGCTTAAAGTGTCACTGTATACTGCAAATCCCTCATTACCTTGTGGTAAAGCCAAAATCGGTGCTGATATCAAACGCCTCTTCAGTTCATCAAAGCTTTGTTGTCTCTCAACAGTCCTGTTGGGAAAACAAGAACCCTGTATCGAAATAGCCGGGATATCCAATCCTTGTATCGAATGGTATTTGATAAAGAGGTTTTGACATATATGACAATCCGCATACAGTAAAGGAAACTGTATCGAAGTATTGAGGCATTATCCTGTATCGAAGACCTGCCTCGAATCAGCATATAGTGAAGCCCTTCAAGACAAAGAAGAAGTCTTATAAAAGACCAAGTATGGAAACTGTCTCGAATCTCCAATACAGTTATCTTCCATACAGCTCACAACGGGACAAAGAAGGAATCTTCAGAAGTCAAGTCCCGTTGAATAAAGAAGTATTTAAATACTCAAGGATAAAGTATTTAAATACTGTCAATCAACAGATCTTCAAATCCCGCTAAATCCGGATCGTGTTATAATCCCGTTGGAACGGAATCTCACTCAACGAATACATCTCAATGGATATATATTTCAGAGACTATATATATCACATCAAGATGCTGAAGATCAACTACCCAAGCTATCGAAATTATTATCAGAGCAAAACATATCTCCAAAGCTTACTGCAACTCAGATTAAAAGAGATATACAGTGCTCATCATCCTGAACAACACTTCATCAGCTGAAAGCTCTTAAAGTCAAAGTTGTTGTTCACCATCTGTTCTATACTTTGAACAAACCCAGATCAGCCCTGTGTGGACTGAGCAATCAGTGCGTCTCCGGAACTGTGTGTGAAGGATTTGCATTGAAGAAGACGAAGCTTCAGAACTGTGTGTGAAGAAGCAAGTCAAAGCATTAGCTCAAAACCAATCTGTGTGAACGGTTGAAGCTAAGATCTTTATATCAATCTGTGTGAACGATATATTGATTGTGTGTTGTTATAATTACGTAGTTGTGTACGTAGTAATTATAATAAACTTTTTACTCCTGTGTGGAGGACCAGTGGACGTAGAGGGGTTTACCTCGAACCACTTTAATTACTGTGTTATTTACCTTCAGTTTTTACTGTTTTAATTACTGTGATTAATTAAGTATACACTATACATTTAGTTGCTGTATCCACAACAACCTACTATATCTAAGACTTCCGCTACGCATTCAGATTTAAAATCCGTATAGTTTGTTGTTTAAACTATTTCCCAAACTGTATCCAGTATACTTAGTGGCCAACAAGTCCAAATAAACTTTTCCGTCTTCTGGAGTAACTTTGTAAGTGGTCGAGTGAGTTTAGAAAACTTCTGGGCAAAACGACGATAGTACCCATAAAGGCCCCAAAAGCTTCAAACTTCTTTTATAGTTTTAGAAGGTATCTAATCTAACACTACTTCGACCTTTTGTAGGTCCACACGAACTCCGTCGACCGAGATCACATGGCCGAGAAACATAACCTCCTTCAGTCAGAATTCACATTTTGAGAACTTCACATGTAGGTGCTGAGTTCTCAACATGTCTAATACTAAACGCAAGTGTTGGGCATGCTCCTTTTCATCTCGATAATAAATCAAAATATCCTCAGTGAAGACGACCATACATTTATCAAGGTACTCGATAAATGTATTGCTCATCAACTGCATGAACACTGATGGCGCATTGGATAGTTCAAAAGGCATGACCACAAATTCATAATGTCTGTATCTCGTCTGAAAAATAGTCTTCCAAACGTCGGACGCATTCACTCGAAGCTGGTAGTACCCCGATCTCAAATTGATCTTTGAGAATACTATAGCTCCTTGTAACTAATCGAACAAGTTATCTATATGAGGTAACGGATACTTGTTCTTGATGGTCACTTTATTTAGCTCGTGGTAGTTGATGCATAAGCGCGATGAACCATCATTCTTCCTCACAAATAGGACCAGTGCGTCCCAAGACGAAGCACTTTGTCTAATAACCCTTCTCCAAGAACTCTCCCGGCTGATTTCTCAATTTCTGCATTTTTGAAGGTGCCATGCGATAAGGCGTCTTTGAAATCGTAGCCGCATCAGGCTCTAAATCAACAGAAAATTCTATCTCTCGATCCGGCAGTGTTCCAGGAAGACCATCTGGAAAAACACCTGGATACTCATTAACAACTGGAATGGAAGAAAAGATTATTCTGCCCTCCTCTGACTTCAAATCATAACACCAATAGAATGTGCAACCTTTATTCAGGAGTTTCACGGCCTTCATGGCACTAATAGGCAATTTATGTTTATCTAGTTTACGACCCACAAAAGAGTACTCAGAACCATCAGTGATAATCTTAGTGCGATAGTTCATAGCTTCGTGGCTCTCAAGCCAATCATCACCAAGGATCAAATAATCACCCTCGATATCAACCACAATCAAATTCGACGACCAATGTACACCTGCTATGCTCACTGGATAATTTTTAATCTCGCGATTAACCATGATTCTATCCCCACTAGGTAGTCTCATAATAAAAGACTCACAAGCAATCATGCAATCAATACTCAAATGACATACACAATCTAAGGACATGAAAGAATTCGTAGCACCAAAATCAAATAGCACTCGAACTGGATGAGATAGAATACGCATGGTACCTTAGGCTACTGCCGCATTGGGATCATCCACTCAGCGCATCTCGTAAATTCGTGGATATATAAAACCAGTACAAGGATCTCCCCTTCTAATAGACTGACCCCATCCTTGGCCTCTACCATAACTCTGTTGCGGCTAGCTAGCCGACTGGTGCTGATTAACACTCGGATACCTACGTACTGGGGCAGAAGCTTGAGTATCAAAGGTCTTATCCCTTCTAGTGCAATAAATCTCTCTGTGACCCATCTTACCGCAAGTGTTACATCTCAGAGGTGGAAAATGGCACTCGCGGTTGATGTGGCCAGTACGGTTGCAATTAAAGCATATCACCTCGTGAGTCGAGGCACCCGTAGAAGAATGAAAACTCTTTTAACCCCTAGAAAAACGTGACGGCTTCCCGACAGGATGGTTAATTGATTGGGATCTCATAAAGTTACCACCTTTGTTACCAGAAATGTTCCCGGTGGTTTTCTGTCTCTTCGGCTTGGTAGTTGTCTCAGTCGCCGAACTCAACAAGTCATAGGACAGTGCCTTATCTTGATACTCTCTCAGTGTAGTGCAGGCAAACCTGGCTATGTAACACTGGATCTCCATCTTCATCCACATATCGAAATTACAAATCTTATCACGCTCATCGCGCACCTTATTTTTCACATGGACTAACTGCTAGTTGTATTCGACTACTGCTTGTGAAATTGGGATATCTTGCGGCTTAGCCTCAAAAAGGCTCGGATTCTACTCTCTTGAATGGGCCAAGTACAAAGTTCAGCCTCCACCAGGTTCTTAAACTCATCCCAAGAAGCAACATGATATTGGGGCTTAACTGCTTGTCACCAAGTCGCAGCCTCCTTGGCAAGAAAATATTGAGCGAGGGGCACTCTTCTCGCCTTAGGGCAACCGACTGCTTCAAAAACTTTCTCCATCTCGAAAATCCAGTTTTCCCAACCGGCGAGATCCGTAGCACCAATAAACTACGGAGGATGCATATGGACCACATCTTGGAGCCATTTTTCTGCACCCATATTAGCCCTCGCGTTTGGATTATTCTGTTGGACCGCCTGGGTCAAGAGAGTCATTAGATTTACCACTTCTTGCAAAATGTTCGCCACGCCAATATCTACGTTGTTTCCTATAGAATTTCCTTGCTCGACAGATCGATCCTGATCATCATCAGTGTTCCCCTGCACTGAGTTCGATAATGTATGAGTAGTCGAACCAGCATCATGGCTGAAGGACATGGCCTCCCCACCGGCTGTGCCACGCCCACATCTGAGACTGCGTCCGCATCCGCGCCCTCTACCCATGGACATTCTGAGGAACATTGAGAATATTCGTGAATATAATCCAAATTACACACCATCGAGGTGACCGATTCCCAAAGATACAAATTCGAAGACGATACATAAAAGAAGAAAGAAGATATATAAGGATAACTTACGAGTACCGGTCGTACTGATATGATGGAACGCAGTGATACTGTATACAATCGATGACTCAATTCGAACCAAAATACCGACAGCCTAGGTATCCATAAACCTAAGCTCAGATACCATATTGTGTAATATCCCCAAGATATTACGGGTATATTACAACGTCGTGAGCCCCTCTATGGGACCCACAAGGCTATACATACACGAACCATGAATTTTGACCGACAAGGTCTAGACATAACCAAATGAAAAGCAATAAAAATCGATATCCAACGTAATATTCAAGATCGATGGACAAAGTCAATGGGGATTAAACCCGTAAAAAGAAAACCGAACAACAAGAAAACATCTCATAATACTCGAGTACTAAAAATCACTAAAAGCACAACATATCGGATGGAGAACATAATTTTGGATCTGGTACCGCCACTTGAAGGTGGGATAATAGTGCGGAGTAGAGTTTTCAAACTCTTTTGCATTTGCGGAAGTGTAATTAAATAGCGGAAGATAAACGACACAAGATTTATAGAGGTTCGGCCAAATATGCTTATGTCCTCTTTCGTATCTTTTTCCTTAGGCTTAAGATAAACCTTTATACCTCATCTTCTATCGGTCCGAGTGATACCATTACAATCTTGTCTCCTATCGGTCCAAGATAAACCATATAATCTTGTCTTTATGTCGGTCCAAGATAAACCGTTTTCCTATTCTATTGGACAAGGAATCAACCTTTCTAGCTTTCGATTGGTACTAGACAAACCTCACTTAGATTTAGATATGATTCTAATAATGCCGGATCAACGATCCTAATAACACTGAATCAATCCACAATCCTTTCTTTCCGCTCGTGTATATGGTTTAGAGTGTGAACACTCAAACACTTGACAATATAGCTCGATTACAACAACAAAGATGAGTATAACAATATCTGAAGCATATATGCTTTGCTTGGAGTTGTTGTATTGAATGATACCAAATGCCTTGGTAATAATAGGCATAAAGCCTCAACTAGCCATTAGCCACTGCCTTTTTATTACGTACGGTATACTTCTTCGATAACATTCGTTAAGTGTATTACATACGTTAAGCCTTATTGGTTACGTACGTTATGTGTAGTGTAAACCAGTCCAGTAGCTTGTCTCTTCCATTACATACGTTATCCTTATTCATTACATACATTATATCAACCTTGAATAGCCGTTGATATGATGGCCTACTCCATGACATCACAACGGTCTTATTATTTGAATTTTGATCAAATCATCATTACGCACGTTAAGTGATGTTCATTACGTACGTTAAGCTTTGTCTATTATGTACGTTAATCTTCATGCATTGTGTACGTTAAGCTTTGTCAGGACTCATCTGTCTTCAGTTGGCTTCTCATTACGTACGTTATATAGGTTGCATAGCGTATGTTATATGCGTTTTTGCTTCAATTCAATGTTCTTCTATCCAGCTCGTGTATCTTCGACTCCTTGTTGATTCAATGTTGTTTCCTTTGTTGCTTTGGTTTGATTCCATCAACTTATCATCAAAATAAATTATTCCAACAACCTCCCCCTTTTTGATGATGACAAAATAACAATCAATTGACGGGATACCTGTAAAAATATAAGTTTTTGGCTTTGTCCGTTTTTTTAGTCTCCCCATCTTCTCTTCTCTTTTGTTTTCTTTTCTTCTCCCCATTATATTTTTTTTCATATTATTCTCATCAATCTTCTCCTTCATTCTTCTCCCATTTTTTGTCACTAGCAAAAGGTGCACGAAATTCATAAAATCAATGAAAAATTAAATAGAAAATTAATGGGTAACCCCAGGAAAATTAGATCTCCCCCTTTAAAAATAATAACTCCCCCTGAGTTAAATACCAATTAATAAAATATCAATTGATGAAATATTAATTTATAATTCTGGGGATCCAACCGACTCTTGGTCGTTTTTCATTTGGTAAATAGACGATATTTGGGATAATGGTTCCTTTTGGAATCTATACCTTTTAAATTTTAATCGTACGTCTTGGACTTTTACAATTTATAATGTGATGCCCGATTTTTAAATATTTACCAGACTTGGGTATTTTAAAATTTAAGGATTCATTTTTATCATTCGGTTTGAATCCTAATCTCTGTTTCTTTAACGAAATTTTTTTAATTGACAATAATTTTGCAGATTTTTCATTACCGCAAGAAAATTTGTTCGTTAAATTTTTAAGTTCGTTTTGTTCTTTTAATAAATCATTTTTAAATTATTTTCTTTTTTAAGATATATAGAATGATAGGTTTCAATAAATTTCTCTTTTTCCTTTAATTTGGAGATTTTATCTTCCAAAAATTTATTTTTCGATTTAAGAATTTTATTATCTTTTAAAGAATGTTGAAAGTCAGTGTGTACTTTTTCGAAAGCAGTAAAAAGTTCATCTTGAGACGAGGTACTTACCTAGCTTTCGTTGTCACTTTCTTCAAAAGAACTTCTTGCCGTGAGTGCGAGATTATTTTGAATAAATTCATCTTCTTCATCTTCGTCACTCTACGTGGCTATAAACACTTCCTTCTTGGAAGTCGAGCCTCGACAATTTTTAGCAAAGTGGCCTGGTTTTCCACAGTTTCGACAATTATTGTCGAATCTTTTTACTCGTCGTATTGATGTCTTTTCTTCGCTGGTTTAACAAGTTTTGATACTTATTGATGTTTTTGGCATAAAATGCCGATTCTTCATCATTATCATCCATCGGGATAATTTCTTCATTTCTTGACATCTTAGCTTTTAAAGATATCGATCTTTCCTTTGGTTTTGGCTTGGCATTTCGAGATTTTAAAACTATCGCATAGTTTATTAGTGAACCAACAAGGGCGCTAAAATCGAGAGTGTTGAGATCTTTAGACTCCGTTATAGCCGTAACCGTTCCATCCCATTCAACAGGTAGTGATCGTAAGATTTTCTTCACTTTTTGACCACTTGATAATGGTTTCCCAAAACAAGTTAGTCCATTAAAAATGACCGAAAATCAGTTGAGCATGTTCAATATGGACTCGTCATTCTTCAACATAAATAGCTCATAGTCATGGAGAAGCATATTGATCTTCGTCTCCTTGACTTGTGATGTTCCTTCATGAGTTACTTCAAGCATTTTCCAAGTCTCTTCGGCACTATCACATGATGATATCCGGTTGTGTTCTTCCTGATTTAAAGCGAAAGCAGTTGCGTTGCTTTACAGTTGTAATGGTCGTTCTTCCAATCTGTATCATCATACTCTTCGAAGCTCTTTAGAGTACTGTTAGAATTTGTGGGAATTTTCGGACCAAGGCATATAACTTTCGAGAGCTCAATATCATAAGCTCGGATGAAAATAGACATCTTCTTTTTCCACGTCATAAAATTTGATCCGTCAAAGAAGGAGGTCGGTTTAAGGCAAGACCTTCGACCGGTGTAAAATAGAACGTCATTGGATCTTTTTCTCCTTGGATGTTAAGCCGACTTTTATGGATACCCGCTCCGATACCAATTGCTAGATTTGGTACCGCCACTTGAAGGTGGGATAATGGTTCGGAGTAGAGTTTTCAAACTTTTTTGCATTTGCGAAAGCATAATTAAATAGCGGAAGATAAACGACACAAGATTTATAGAGGTTCGGCCAAGTATGCCTACGTCCTCTCTTCGTACCTTTTTCCTTAGGCTTAAGATAAAACTCTACACCTTGTCTTCTATCGGTTTGAGTGATACCATTATAATCTTGTCTTCTATCGGTCCAAGATAAACGATACAATCTTGTCTTTATGTCGGTCCAAGATAAACTATTTTCCTTTTCAATCGGACAAGGAATCAACTTATCTAGCTTTCGATTGGTACTCGACAAACCTCACTTGGATTTAGATATAATTCTAATACCGGTTCAAATCCTAATAACACTGAATCAATGTACAATCATTTCTTTCCTTTTGTGTATATTGTTTAGTGTATGAACACTCAAGCACTTGACAATATAGCTCGATTAAAACAACAAAGATGAGTATAAAAATATCTGAAGTATATATGCTTTGCTTAGAGTTGTTGTATTGAATGATACCAAATGCCTTAGTATTTATAGGCATAAAGCCTCAACTAGCCGTTAGCCACTGCCTCTTCATTACGTACGTTATACTTCTTCTGTAACATACGCTAAGTGTATTACGTACGTTAAACCTTATTGGTTACGCACATTATGTGTAGTGCAAACCAGTCCAGTAGCTTCTGTCTCTTTCATTACATATGTTATCCTTACCCATTACGTACATTATATCAACCTTGAATAGCCGTCGATATGCTGACCTACTCCATGATGTCACAACGGTCTTATTATTTGAATTTTGATTCAAATCCTCATTATGTATGTTAAGTGATGTTAATTACGTACGTTAAGCTTTGTCTATTACGTACGTTAAGCTTCATGCATTGCGTACGTTAAGTTTTGTCAGAACTCGTCTGTCTATAGCTGGGTTCTCATTACGTAAGTTATATAGGTCACATAGCATACGTTATATGCGTTTTTACTTCAATTCAGTGTTTTTATGTCCAGCTCGTGCGTCTTCAACTCCTTCTTGATTCAATGTTGTTTCCTTTGTTGTTTTGGTTTGATTCAATCAACGTATCATCAAATCATTAATATGGAATAAATTATTCCAATAATAATCAATATAAAAAAGAAAATAACACAGCATCACTCTTGTCCATCATCTTCACGCCGACCTGGTACCCACTCGTCTGCTCGCCAGAAACCTAAAATACACTAAACGTATTTCCTCCGAATGGCGTTAGCCATGGTATAGCTAGTGCGAATATATCGAATAATAAATATTATTTCTCGAACGATAAAGTAAGCATAACATTGACTTCAGCAAACTCGAGACTAGAACTCCGAAGTAACTAAATCTCATAACATTTCACATTTCAAACATATACGTGATTAACCATGGATCGTACCAGAAGCAGCGACCCCTCAGAGGACCCGTCGGTCCATCCTGGAGTGGTTAACCCAAAGATGTTCATGGATCACACCAAAAGCAACGACCCCTCAAAGTGTTGTGCGGCGATTTGTACGCCTCGATGGCGATCGGCATAATGGTCAAGAGCCATCCAAAGAAGACAGTTGTTGGGCAAACGTCTAGCGATCCACGTATAAGGCGATGGTCTTTCGACATCTGGAGATCGCCATTAACGTCCAACGGCAGACGATCGTCCCGTGCCACGTATGAATCCGACATCCGTCAGAGTCGTCGAAGACCGAATCTCGGACGAAGACCCACGTGTAGATCCGCAAAAGGCGCCTCAATATAAGGCCTTTTGACCCCAGCCTGTCACCGCCTTCTCACCTACCGACAAGCCCGCCGAAAGGTACAAAGTGGGCCCTCCCCAGACAGCGACTCAGGACGCGTGCAGACTTCCCATTGGCTCGCGCATCTGGCAGCCAGCTGCAGCCGCGGACTTTAAGGAAACAATCCCACTTGATAAGACGATCGCCCACAATTATTCCAATATAGAAAACGGCGGTCGCCCGCGATCGCCAGGGAGGACCCATCAACCTCTCTTCCTATAAATAATAGGCCTCCAACAGTGGCCTAAAGGGATCAGACTGACTGAGCGGTGAACTTCATTCACAGAGACATACACACATACAGTGAAATTCATCCACAAGCACAGTACACCAAAAAGCAAGAACTCACAGAGCTTCATATCTGGTTCTTCCGACAATCTTCACGCTCAAATAGCTGAGATAACTAGAATCTTTATACGCATTGTAATAGTATTCTAACATTAATATTTGTACTCTCTAGTATTCATATTAATAACACCTCGCGAGAGCATTCAAGCCCGGGACTAACAACCCCGACAAATCTTGTGTCATTTATTTTCCCACGGAAGTGTTCTCGCATTTGTTGTTACTCGATCATTCCAGCAATATCATCTCTGGATAATATTTTGGCTAACAACAATTGGCGCTAGAGGAAGGGGCGTCCTTAACCTTCATTTTTATCCCGACCGTCTCGAAGAACACTCACTATTCTCCGGGGCATATACTTGAAGAAACACTCACTGTTCTTCAAAGAAAAGCCTTCAGAAATATGACGTCTGCCACGACCTCAAAAAGATCCACCCTGCGATCTGCCGGACATCTCATTCTGGCCCATACCAAATCCCAACCTACGGCGGAAGGCTACCGCGGCGACGCTAGGCTCTCACTCCCGCCCCCGAGGGACGGTCACAGCCTCTCACTCGATCAGTTCCAAACCGTGGAACAGATCGAGGAGGCTTTGGCCATCCTCAGAGAGCGACGGAGGGCATGCGACTCGCCCACCATTACTCCATCACCCATCCGCCGAGCAGGCAAGCGGAAGCTCAAAGGGCTCTGCGTTGAGAAATTGTCGGAAAGCCCCGAGCCGCAGGAAAAGGCTCTCGTAAGGCGGGACGATTCCGTCTTCAGCCACCTAGGGAGTGATCCCTCATGGCGACCCGGGCATTCAGGCCCCATCCGGGAGACATCGGAGTCCGAATCCGTCACCAGGAGTTCAGCATATCCGACTCCCAGAAGGCAGGCCGGCCATCGGGCTCCCACTCGCCCAAGAATCGAGCTCGATGGCGGAGAACTCGTCACCTACCATGGGGCCAGGAGATCAGTACATGATCGACTCGGCTCCCGATCCGAGAGTCAATCAGCGAGCAGTCAGGCTACGGCGATGGCCGCCATGCAGCGCCAGCTCGATGAAATAAAGGCGCTCCTAGAAACTGGGGCAGACGCCAAGAGATTGATCGCCGGTCCGAGTGAGCCGCTCGCGGACCAGATCGAGCTCGCCCCCGTTCAACCGAAGATCGCTCCTCCTCAAACACCTCTATATGAGGGGATATCGGATCCAGAGACCCATCTGAGCAAGTTCCGGATTTACATGATCGGATGTGGGGCATCAGACGCAACAAAGTGCCGAATGTTCCCATTGACATTGGGCGATCTTGCCCATAGGTGGTACATCTCACTGCCACCACGCTCGATCAATTGTTTTGAAAAGCTGGCGATCGACTTCACGTCGTATTTCGCGGCCAAAGTTGCTCGTCCAGAAGGCCCCCACCGCATAATGAAAATCAGGCAGGGGAAGAACGAGCTCGATGAAGACTACATCGACCGGGTGGATGAAATAGTCCTCACCGGTGAGCCTATTAGCGACGAGCTCGCTCTCTACTCGGTCCTAAGGGGATTCTGTGGCCACTCGCCCATGTTCAGGCACCTTACGAAGGACATTCCCCCGACCTACGCGATCTTCCGCGTCAAGGCCGCTGATTTTATGGCTAGGCAGAGGATGCTCACCCTTCGCTTGGGCGAGGGATCTGCTGGGGAAGATAAGGCGCCAACTTCCATCCCAAGAAAGGCGGTCGCCAAGCCCAGGAAGGCGATCGCAAAGCCGCCGGGCGAATTCAAAGCCTTCGAGTATGTGGAAGTCCACCTCCTCCGCAACCTAAATCTATCTTCGTCTCACATTTTCAACGCCATCAAGGGGCGCGAGTGGCTTAACAAACCGAAGCCGATAAGGGACCACAATCATCTAGACCGCAGCAAATTTTGTGCCTACCACCAGAGTCCCGGCCACAACACCAGCCAGTGCCGCGACCTCCTCAGACAACTCTGGAGACTGTTTGAGGAAGGCAAATTGAATAACATGGTTACCAAGCCAGAGCCCCGAGCAGAGATGACCGGGGGGCGTGAGCGCCGACATAACGATGGAATACCTCCCAATCCGGTCGCTAGGATCGAGCAGAACGAACCGGAGTACTCTGACGAATCAATCCCTCCGATCAACCCTGGCGGCCGGATCAATATGCTTCAGGCGGGAGGTGGAAACCTCGGAGGCCTTTCTCCGGTTTCCACCATGTCGAATAGAAAGCGGAAGGCTGAATTGAGGGCGTTCGCCGGGGTCCATGTCATGGTTCCCCCAGAGCCGACCATCTCCAAAGACGCGCTCATCACTTTCTCCAACAAGGATAGGGAGGGAGTGCAGTGCCCCAAAGAGGATGCATTGGTAATCTCTGCATGTATCCTTGGGAAAATGGTCGATCGCGTGCTGGTTGACACTGGGAGCTTTTGCAATATCATATTCAAATCCTCTCTTGACGAGCTCGGCAACCTGACCAAGTTCATCAAGCCATTTGACACCGTGCTCCAAGGGTTCGGCGACAGCACAGTCCAAGCCTACGGAAGGATCAAGCTCTATGTCGAGCTAATATGTTATTACGATCCCAAGGTTAGGATTACTAGGAACCTAAACTTTGTAATCATAGAAAGGCCCAGCATCTATAATGGGTTCCTAGGTCGTCCATTTCTATAAACCTTCGAGGGGTCGCCTCTTCTTTCTTTTACTGCATCAAATTCCCCACTGCCGATGGGACGGTTGGTACTGTAAAAGGAGACCAACTAATGGCTAAGAAATGTTTGAATTACTCCTCTGTCGTAACTTCTTCCAATACTTCCCATGCTATTTATAACATTGAGACGATCGACAATCAACCGATGGAGATCGACGAGCCAAGCACCTCGAACCAACCCAACTCAGAGGATGGCATCTCACATCGATTGACGGACGACATCGAGCCGAGGATCGGTTTCGAGCCAAGCCTCGACATCGATCCAAGAATCGAGTCTGGAAATCGTTCCAAAAGAGAAGCGACCGTCCCCGTTAAAGAGTTGGAAAGTATAACGATAGATCCGGCTCGTCCGGAGCGGGAAGTACAAATCAGCACAAGCATCAGCCTTGAATTAAAGGAAGAGCTGATCAATTTACTACGTAAGAACATCGGAGTCTTTGCCTGGTCGCATCAAGATATGGTCGGCATAAGTCCTGAACAAGCCTGTCACTATCTAAAGATCGACCCGACAAGGAAGCCTGTTCACCAGAAACGTAGGAAATTCGGTCCTGAGAAGTACGCAGCGCTCGACATAGAAGTCAAAAAGCTACTCGACAACAAACTAATCGGAGTATCCATAGACGAGCCACAGTGGGTCGCCAATGCGGTGCTCGTCAAAAAGCCGAGCAACTCCTGGAGGTTATGCATCGACTTCACCGACCTCAATTCGGCGTGTCCAAAAGACCACTTTCCGATGCCTCATATTGACCACTTAGTCGATAGCACAGCAGGTTGCGAGATGATGTCGTTCATGGATGCCTTCGCCGGGTACCATCAGATCCCCATGGCGGAGAAAGACATAAAGCACACATCGTTCCACACGGAAAAAGACATATATTTTTGGGTCCGAATGCCGTTCGGTCTGAAGAATGCAGGGGCGACCTACCAGCGGCTAGTCAATGGGATGTTCGTCAATCAGATCGGCAAGACCATGGAGGTCTACATTGACGACATCGTGGTCAAAAGCCTCAAAAAGGAAGATCACCTCAATGACCTTGCTGAGACGTTCGCCATCCTCGAGAAGTTCAATATGAAGCTGAACCCCAAGAAATGTAACTTCGGGGTGTACAGTCCATGGCCTTTCGCCCAATGGGGCATCGACCTCATCGGTCCCTTGCCGACGGCACCAGGAGGGTGTAAGTTTGCCATCGTAGGGGTCGATTATTTCACGAAATGGGCTGAGGCCGAGCCACTCAATAAGATCGGCCAAGAACAAGTAATCAAGTTCATTTGGAAGAACATCATATGCCGATTCGGTCTGCCCCAGGCTATCATCTCCGACAACGGAAAGCAGTTCGACGGCTTAGAAGTCATGCAATTCTGCGAGAAATGGGGAATCAAAAAGTTGTTCTCGGCCCCCTACCACCCTCAGACGAATGGGCAGGTAGAGGCTGTAAACAAGATCCTCAAACACACGATCAAAGCACGACTCGAATCCAAACAAGGACGATGGGCGAGCGAGCTCCCGGATGTTTTTTGGTCCTACCGAACGACGACCCGAAACTCAACCGACGAGACCCCGTTCGCCCTCGCCTTCGGAACAGAAACAGTAATCCCTTCAGAGATCACCGTCCTCAGCCACCGAACGGAACAGGAAATGACGACAGACAATGATGTAGCCCGACGAATTGACTTGGACATGCTCCGGCGACTGACCTCGTAAATGAAGAACACAATCCACAAAAGGAGATTTGAAAAGTTCTTCAATTCGACGGTCAAGGAAAGACGTTTCCAAGTGGGCGACCTAGTTCTCAAAAAGGTCCAGACTCACACAGGAGTCTTTGGCCCGAAATGGGAAGGACCCTTCAGGATATCTAAGTGGCTAACTAGGGGAGCCTACGAACTCGAACACCCAGACAGCACTCCAGACCAATACCCCGGGAATGCCGTGCATTTAAAGAAATACTACGAGTAAAAACTTTGTATTCGGTTACCCAAATGTACAAAGATTTTAATGAGATTCTTCGATCCCCTATGTATGATTCGCCTCGAGAAAAATAGACAAATAAAGAGAGGACGACTCGCTCGCCCTACAAGAGGTCGTCATCTAACCCGACAGACCTATGCAAGCGATCGCCCCTCCAAGCACAACGTATATCGTCGAAGGTCGCCATCTAACATGGCGATCCGAGGTAGAAAAGTGCAGCCATGGTCCTGGAGGTCGATGGAACCGACAGCTTCGTCCATGCAAGGTTCCTTTGGGCTGCGACTGCTCGTCCTTCGTTTAAATACGAGGCAGGCGTAGCCGAAGGACCCTCCAATTGAATCACTGGACACGCTCGCTCGCCCTCAAAGGTACATCATCTAACATGATGGGCCCGGACAAGGCGACACGTCCCTATCCCATCACAATGTATACTTTCGAGGATCGCCATCTAACATGGCTATCCGAGGTAGAAAAGTGCTAACAAGCTGCGGACGTGGAGTCGAATAAACCGACGACGCCCCGTGCAAGGACTCCTCCAGACCAAGACCGCTCGCCTTTCGTTTAAATACAAGGCGGGCGCATCCTAACGGAGGACCCTAACAATAAAGTGAGTTGCGAGACAGACCTACAGGTGGGATGTCCCTCGCACACAAAGACACGGTTATGGAGATCGGTCCATCGAACTCCGCGACCGTGCACGGTTCCTCAAAGTCGAAGAATCAGCAAAACGAAAGATAGCTCTCCAAACATACTATTTTCGTTCCCTTACTTACACTAAGTAAACAAAAACAAGGGGCAAAATATAGCTATTCCTAAATGCGATCGGGAGGAAAGGACCATACACGATCGGCTTCGTTCAAACACACACGTGACGATCGGTTCTGTTCAAGAAATTTACAAGTAAGAAACATGACATCAGGTGCAAGTGTGTAAACACTTGTATAAATTCATATGCAACATTCAGAAGAGACGATCGTACATATAAAGAATCAGATGCGAAGAAGAAGTATTTTATTCCATTCAAAAAGTTCGTACATACAAGCCCGAAGGCAATACAAGAGAAAACTAGAAATTACAAAGCAAAGGAAAACAAGACAGACTCTTACGTCACTCAGGCCACCCCCGACTGGCCTTCGCCTCCAGCAGACGGATCGGCGTGCGCCTCCTCACCGGCTTCAGGATAAACAAGTTTATCCGGAAATGGATACCAGCTCAGATCGATCCCTAAGTCGGTGAGGTCGAGGATCGGTAGGGAGAAATCCGGCTGAAGGGGATGCTCGAGTACATAGGCCTTGAAGGTTCCCATCATAGGGCCGACCTCGATCCCTACCTTCTTTGCTGCACGAATAGCGTCGGCGTAAGCCATGTAATACGCGAACTCACCGACGTACTCCACGTTAAGGTAGGGATCGGTCTCGATCGCCTTTAACTGCTCCTTCAGCCCCGCGGCCGTCTTGTCCGCTTCCGCGAGCTCGGCCACCTTGGCAGCCAGTTCTCCCTTCGCCTTCTCCAGCTCGCCGTTGAGCCGATCCACTGTCGCCTTCAGCCCAGTCACCTCCTCCTGCGAGGCCGCGTGCAACCGGCGAGCATCCGTCATCTGGTCACGGAACCGATCCGCCACCCCCCGGGACCGGTCAAGCTCCTGCTTCATCCGGTCAAGGTCCTGCTTGGCTCATTTGGCCGTCTCAAGATATTCTTTCTCCATGGCCACGATACGGTTAGTGAACTCGTCATTCTAGTTCCGAGCGGCCTCAAGATCTTGATGGAGGCGAGCAGTAGAGGGTCGCCCCTCATAATCCTTAACAGCTTGGGTGGCCATCGTCGCCGCCTGGAGAGTCAGGGCGAGGGTCACCTGCATGGCATCGCCGGACCGCCGATGCGCAATCGCGTCCAGGTTGGTCGTCCAAGCCTTGGGAAGAGAGGTGATGGCCCGGGAGACGTAGGCAGGGACGTCAATAGACTCGCGCGGGGACTTGCTCGCCAAGAAGTCCAGCACCATCGGCGAGACGTTCGGATCGGCAAGGCGGACCCTGCAACACAAAACAAAAAACAAAGGAGTTAGTATACATCCAACATAAGTAACCTAACTCAGAAGGGTCCAACCAGTCTTACCTTGAGACCAACTCGGGGTCGCGGCCGAAATAGGGCTTGCCCCTCGGAGTTTCGACTTCGGCGATCGCCGCAGTCTTCAGAAAGGCCGCTGAGGGCCTAGACCCCTCCGCCATTGGGACAGCAAATATGGGTGGCTCAGCAACCGGTGGCTCCAGAATGGATACCTCCACGTCCGCAGTCGGCAAGGGCTCCTCCGGCCTCCGCCTCTTGCGGTTGCGCTGGAGCTGTTCCTCCTCTCGAGTTTCCGGTTCGACGACCGGCACCTTAGTAGGTCTCACCTCGGGGACAAGACGAGACATCGTTGCAGGAGCACGACCCGTCTTCTTTCCCTGGTGAAGACGACCCAAGAGACTGGGGTTTGACATGGATATCTCTCTCGGAGGCTCGGAGTATCAGGAAAAAATGGATCTCTGTCAAAGAATAAATTCGGCCAAGTTAGACATCTACTTCAATCAGACGATCGTCATACATGAAAGAGGAAGTAAAATTTATACCTGGAACCTTCAGGTGGCGAGGGAAGCGAAACAATCGAGCTCCCAACCGATGAAATTCATGGTTGACTGTGCGAACATCGATGTAGGAGTCCGGCAGACCGCGAATTAGCTCCCAGACGATCAAAAAGTCGAAAGGAAGGTCGCCGATCGCTGGAACAAGGGAGCCTGCAAAAAGGAAACCAAATTAGATCAGTCCAAGATATATTCGATCAAAGGGAGAGTTAAAATCCTTACTCGGATTCCTCTCCCGAAAACTGGTGGGGATCTCCAACTCTTCCTCTGGATTATCACTCGACGCCAACCTCCACCCTCCGCCGACCCAGCACCATTTTGCCAGGTCGCCCCGAACTTTGTTCGGCACCCCAAGGACCACACTACCCATGCGACCCTGGATATGGTAGCCGCCGACCGACCCCTTCTGCGCAGTCATCTTGAAGAGGTAGTTCATTTCCAGCGCATAAGGTAGACGGAACAACCGGTGACCGCCAAAAAGTGTCAAGGTGCTAATAATCTGTAGCCAGGCATTAGGCGTCAACTGGAGCGGCGCCACATTCCAGGCGGATAGCAAATAGGACACAGCGAACGGCAAGAAGAACCGCAAACCGGCCTCCAGGATCATCTCGTTGATGGCGACCAAACCCTCGGGAGGTTGGTCGGCACGTTCGTTCTTCAAGGGCACGTGCAACGAGACGTCAGAAGGGATATTGAATTTCGCCCTCCAGCGACTCAAGTCTTTCCGGGTTGCCGAACTCCGGATCTGTCCGAGGGTCCACAGGGAGCAGTCCGCGGCCCGAAACGCCGTCCGCTTCACAGGCTCATAGGGGTGGGCGGCAGAATACGCTTCGAAGTCAAACTCGGGAAACAGTCCGGCAATCTTCTCCATGAGCTTAGCAAAATCCAAAAAGGCAGGGACGAACACACTGTTCTGCTCCCAGTACAGCCTCACCGTTTCGTCCTCATCCACCGGCGAGCCCTTTTGCCCCGCCGCCTCTGCCAATCTCGCCGCATCGGCCTCATTGAAGAGCTCTTCAATCTCCGTGGGTGCGATTCCCGCACGGATGGCCTCGACGGCCGTCTCCATGTGAAGAACCGCGGAGGTTTCTTCCCGGGCAGGCGATGTCGCGGCGGCAGAAGAGCTGCCGGCCTCATAAACTTTGGATCCTCCTCCAGACATGTTTCGAAGAGTAAAGGGCGGAGAGAAAATTTTTGTTCTTACCTAGAAGGAAAGTCGGTCGGCATGAGAATCTTCAAGGAAATTCGGCAAAGTCTCATCTAAAAAGCAAGGGCGCATAAAGAGTTGAAATGAAGTGGCCCTAGCCCTTTTATAGGCGAGTGCAGGGACCTCTGTACAAATAGGTGAAATCCCGGGGGCTGAAGTGCAACCGTCAGGAGGGGGACACATTAAATGCAGCCCTCGAAACCCGCATACGCGTCGTTTCGAGGGCACGCCAGATGATAAGTCTGATAAAACCGTCGGACTCCCCCAACGGTAGCGCGACGCGTGTCCCTGCAACGTTTCGAGAGCCTGCCTCCACTTCCTGCTATTTCCAGTGCATAAGGAGATCGTCCGGATTCGAAATCAGCTCGTCCAGGCAATGATCGTCCTTGTCATAAATAGATGAGTCAATTGTCTAAAACAAACGATCGCCAAATAGTACCACCTCACCCCATGTTTTCAACATCGAAGCGAGCTAGGGAGCAATTGTTGTGCGGCGATTTGTACGCCTCGATGGCGATCGTCATAATGGTCAAGAGCCAGCCAAAGAAGACAGTTGCTCGGTAAACGTCTAGCGATCGATGTCTAAGGCGATCGTCTTTCGACATATGGCGATCGCCATTAACGTCCAATGACAGACGATCGTCCCGTGCCACGTATGAATCCGACATCCGTCAGAGTCGTCGAAGACCGAATCTCAGATGAAGACCCACATGTAGATCCGCAAAAGGCGCCTCAAGATAAGGCCTTTTGACCCCATCCTGTCACCGCCTTCTCACCTACCGACAAGCCCGCCGAAAGGTGCAAAGTGGGCCCCCCCAGACAGCGACTCAGGACGCGTGCGGACTTCCCATTGGCTCGCGCATCTGGCAGCCAGCTGCAGCCGCGGACTTTAAGGAAACAGTCCCACGTGATAAGACGATCGCCCATCATTATTCTAATATAGAAAACGGCGGTCGCCCGCGATCGCCGGGGAGGACCCATCAACCTCTCCTCCTATAAATAATAGGCCTCCAACAGTGGCCTAAAGGGAGCAGACTGACTGAACGGTGAACTATAAACAGATACATACACACATACAATGAAATTCATCCACAAGCACAGTACACCAAAAAGCAAGAACTCACAGAGCTTCATATCTGGTTCTTCCGGCAATCTTCACGCTCAAATAGCTGAGATAACTAGAATCTTTATACGCATTGTAATAGTATTCTAACATTAATATTTGTACTCTCTAGTATTCATATTAATAACACATCGCGAGAGCATTCAAGCCCGGGACTAACAACCCCGGCAAATCTTGTGTCATTTACTTTCTCACGGAAGTGTTCTCGCATTTGTTGTTACTCGATCATTCCAGCAATATCATCTCCGGATAATATTTTGGGTAACAACACAAAGGACCCATCATCCCATCCCAGAGTGAACATATATTCACACACAACACATACTTCACTTTCAAATTCAAGAACATATAATCATAAATATATACTTGCCTTTGAGACATATTTGAATCGAAGAGAAATGGTATTCAAGATCTGTTGGTTCAAGAACGCATTTCCAGTCCCTAGAAATTTTGTAAGGAATATGATAATCAACAATCAATACTCAATTCACAATAAGGAACTCCCAAAACCCCACTTACGGTTCATAATAATTCAAAGATATTCACATAAAGGTTGGAAATCATCCAAACCTCTCAAATACGAGTAATACACGAAAGTACTCCTAACTTCATAAGGAAAACATGGGGACGGAGTAGACGCTTCATAATCTCAAGGATTCCAAGCTTCAGAACGGATTAAACAGACAAATGTAAGGAAAAAACCCTCAAAATTCCGAAGATTGGGTTGTAGGAAAATTTACGTTGATTTGGAAGGGTAAAACGGATTAGAAGTTATATAATCTTCATTGTCAACTTAAGAATGGTGATAGATGATGAAAGATTACCCCAAATCATCTCCCTCGCGTTCTCTCATCGGTCTAGGTTTAGAAAAGTGAGAAAATGCAGAAAAAGGTTGTTGTCTGCGCTTACAAAGCCGTGACCATGTTACGTACGTAAGACCATTAACATACGCTATCATCCGACAATTACATACGCTACGGCCTGAGCAGAGGCTACTGCCTCGAACCATCAGGAA
The DNA here is from genome assembly GCA_033398695.1 of Orobanche coerulescens. NCBI lineage: Eukaryota > Viridiplantae > Streptophyta > Magnoliopsida > Lamiales > Orobanchaceae > Orobanche > Orobanche coerulescens. The sequence continues at coordinate 40,165,359 of CM065811.1, forward strand.
AACTACGTACGTTGTATGGAGTACTTAGAGTAACACCCCCGTGATTTACGGAGTTATAACACTACCGTAAATCCTTTTTGGAGAACTTACCAGGCTTAGACCAACATAAAAAACATTAACAACAACAAAACCGGGACATTCATACATTAAAAACCAACATCAACTTCAATACGACATATATCACCAAATAACACATCGTCCCGCAGGATCACAACTGATACAACAGCTCACAGCTGATACAACAACATCATCAACAGTCAACAACGACATGATATACATCACATGCCAGTACCCGCGCTAGTACAAAACCAAAGTACCATATTGACCACGACAAGACATCCACAGACTCAACATAACACATGATACCAATGCTGCCCACCAAACTCCTGTCCTCTCTGTGCTGGCTCGCCCACTGGACCTGTACCTGAATACACAACAAGTATATCCACCCCCGAAGGGGTCAACAAGAAGTCGGTGCAAGTACAATGATTCTAGAATATGTACAACAAGTGAATAAACCACAAAAATCACCGTGCCATCACAGATATTCCGGAATACAATACCATAATCATCATCACAAAACAACCTCCCGAGGTACTGGCCCTGTACCCACACGGGATACACACCCCAGAGAGTCCTCGTCAAGCCCTTCCCGGTGTACAACCCAATCGAGTGATTTGCAGAACTCGAACTCTAACAGATCCCAGGGGACCCTCACTGGTTTTACTCGGCTCGCACATACTCAATAAACACATGGCACAAATCACATTTCTGAAATTACCACTTTTCACAAAAATCACGTTTTTCACATATTCACACGAAGTACATTAAACACAATCAAAGTACTTGCCTCGATAGGAAACGACACAAGAATAACGAACGGGAAGACGTACGGTCCGAAATCCTTCAACAATTCGATCCTAATACAACAAAATACCGAATCAAATACCACACCATGAAAACGGGAGGATTCACCCTAAGTTTTACCCTTAGGGACATTTAATCGAACACTACGAAGACAACATGGTTCGAATTCCAACTACGGAAGAAAACTTGAAAATTAATCATAAACTTCGGAGAAAAACGAAGGATTATGATTACAGCATCATAATCTAACACAAGTCAGAGCTAAAATGGATTAGAATTGGAGATCTTACCAAAATCCCCAAAATATGAAGAACTAGGGTTCGAGCGAATTTTACCTTGATTTGGACGGTGAAAGTTGATGAGATGTTGTTAACTTGATGTTAGGAACTCAAAAACGTTGTTGGATGATGAAATCCGACCAAAATCTACACTCCCTCATGCCCAAGACCACTCAGACGCTGTAGAAGAAGAAGAAGAGAATGAAAATGACGATTCTAGAACATGTTCCCTATATATATACTGGGAGGGATTAGCGCACGCTATGGCTAGAGTTTAGCATGTGCTAACGGGCTGAAAGGCGGTGCACTGTTGAATAAAAGGCGGTCCAGAACCTTCTGTCTGACTCCGGTAGCGTGCACTACCCATATGTTAGCGCGCGTTATCGATCGACACTAGCGCGCGCTAACTCCGAAAAATAGCGTGCGCTACCTGCTATCACCTGTAGTCCAGAAACATTCTGTCCTCAATGTCCTGCCGACATAGCACGCGCTACGAGTTAAGAGTAACGTGCGCTACTCATACCTGGTTAGCACGCGCTATCAGTGCAGTCTAGCATGCGCTAACTGCTACTTCCCAGCATAAATTCGCGAAGTTCGGCCAGAACAAACACAATCCGATAATCACAAAACTCAACGATTACCAGCCATGAACATTCCAATATCAATCATCAACACACTCATCTCCAAATAACCATATAAAATACACGGATATTACACCCTTACCCCCTAAAAAGAAGTTTCGTCCCGAAACTTAAAATCTTGTTACAACCGACATCTCAACTAAAAATTTCCAACCTCACCACAAAAAACATTTCATCGATACTACAAGATACTAACCAAAGCAATATACTTACGGGTATGTGAAGTTGAGGATCTCCCGTGATACTAGCATACGACTCCCATACGAAGTCTTAACACAATACCAACATACTAGCTTCTATATCATTCCCAAAATTATCAGGAAATACTACAACATTGTGGTCCTCCGCGCTAGATCCCACAAGGCGAAGAATTGTTTTCATAATTTTTTAAAACACGCCAAAAGACAATTGACGGTAACATCTTTTAAAAACATTTGAAAAGACTTTACGGAATTCATTTATGACAAACCACCGTAAAATATCATTTAGAAGTACAAGACCAAAATTCCACAACTCAACAAAATTCGAGTATATGTTAAGCCACTGTTATACGTACTGACATAAGTTTAAAATACAATTTTCTAATTTAACTTGAGTTGCAAAATATCAAAAGGGCCATTTACAAATACTCATACAACGGTTATAACAAACAGTTAAAATACATTTGCAGCGAAAATGATAATTCAGCAAAAATATTCGATTCCTCATTACATGTCATAACTAGTATCACCCGAAAAGCTCACCTCTTCATGACCGCGACTAGCTCCCTCTCCGAGTACCATCATAATCTTACCAACTCTGGAAATCAACAACAATTCAATCCTCACCATAATCCACATCTCACACTCTCAAATGACGAATGAACTCAGATACAACCGTCTGTGCTGTATTCAAACAACACTATGAATTCTCAAAACATCATCATGACTCATAAGTGTAGAATAACCCATCCATGCCAAATCTTATCTATCGGATCGCACAATCAAATACCAATCCGGATAAGAACCAAATATACGCAATACATTTGTAGACCAATAACAGTAAAATTTCGAAACATCGACACAAAGTCTGACCACTCCCACGATCCATAACCATGATCAACCAAGAATATCATTGACATGATAAACTCCAATATGACCAACCAAAGGTCAAAGTACAGCCGAGAACATTAACATGATAAACCGCAACACGATCAACAAATGACCAATAACAACCGAGAATACCATCAACATGGTAAACTTCAAACAAGATCAACAAGGAACCACATGGACAGACATACTAGAGAATACAGTTCTCAAAACGTTATACAAACCACATACAGTGGATCTCGAAGAAACAAACCCAACTGTTGCACATACCCCTCGGGCGTATGAACAACCAATCGTAAACTGACGAATATACTCAATCATACATGGAGTATGAACGACCAATCCATATAGCTCAAGATGGATATCACGGTACGCCAGATCCAGAAATGTGTCCGTGCACAATCCACCAACGGGTATCGATCGAATACACGTGTAGTCTTGTACCTAATCAGTCTCACGAAGTACGTCTCCTGTGCACAGCTCAATGTGAAGGTAATGAACCTACACATGACTATACGTGCCCGCCCTGAAAATACTACACATAACCGATCGGCACGCATATATGACTCCGAATATGTCACGATACAACATGACAACAAAACTCGAGGAAAACACATATCCAATAAGGATCAAATGACTCACCAAAGTGAACAACGACACATAGATAATCAAAGATCGACACGACCAACAATCTCAACACAAAAGTCCTGGAATTATCATCCCTCAACGAACGATCAACACAACCATCAATACCAAACAATGGTCCTGGGATCAACTTCCCTCAACGAACAGCCAATACGAATGTCATTATCCAAAACCTTAACATACAACATATACAACAATTCAACGGAATAATTACCCTCAAAGCCGAAGACAATATCCTTTCAACGAACAAACATCTATGAACGAATACATAGTTATTCGAATGATCTCAAATGAGGTACAGTCCATTAATATCAATAAACCACCATACCGACATCAATGTCGACACGATAAACTATCCTCGATATCCGACATTCCATATCACAGACCAAAGATAACTCACATCTCCGTCTTCACCAAACACATTTAACTCATATACATTATGATTTAATCCAAACCAAAGCACAATATATAAACCATCATCCCGACAATTTACATTTATAATATCATTTCTATATGAATTATAAATGAAATAAAATCAAAATCATTTATTAAATATTATGAACTGAACAAGTATAAACTTGCCTCGCACCGATACGACGAATCTGCTACCAAATCCATTGTGTTCGCCTACGCGTTCCTCCTTCCCGACCAAGTGAAACCACCAGTTCTTCACTCTCAACTTCAACGTAACGGTTACAGTCATCGATCAATTATCACCATCTAATGTCATAATCGATTAACAACACGTTCGATAGTAATCAACAACCGGTCTAACCAACCAACAAATCCAACGGTTTAACAATACATCGATAAATTACGAACTCATATTAACAACATAAGTCTGAAATCCGAGAATCATACCGATAATCAATTTAAACTAATAACAAGGGTATTAACATCCTCGCTTCCAACTTCGCCTTCAAATATGAATTAACAAGGTTCCTTCTTGTTCATATTCGTAAATCCATAGGAAAACACTGATACCGATACAATCGATAAATCTGAACTATCCGAATAGTTCAATATTATGAATAGTCATATTTCAAGATTAACCACAATCTCTCTAGTTTCAACCTCATATTATGATTCGTGTCTCATCAAGAACATCCGAAGTCCACCACTATAATCAATATAATATCGGTTTCTAAATATCAAATCCATGTCTATATCCAAAACCATTTATATCTTTTAACATATTGCTTCTTGATGTGATATGTACTAAGAACACCATAATTCCATAATCATGTTCATAATAAAACAATATAATCGAAGATATATCATCATTTCCTCAACTCAGATTTCCATGAAATACCAAGATTTATCATAACACTCCCATAATCTATTATCACACGATGCAATCATCAATAACAACATCAAAATTCGAAAATAAAGTGTAGAATGGTTCGACATACCTCAAGAAAATATTCAACACCATTGAACATCTCAAAAATCAACAATAACTCCGTATCTCCTGCTCCAATACATGCTCTCCAGTCCATAATCGATTTAGGAGGGGCAAAAAAATCAGCCTCGAAGGTTTGAAGAGCTAAGAAGCGGGGTTGCACTTCTCAAATTACCAAAATGATGGAGATCTCACAAATTTATAAACTCTAGTCACTACGTACGGTACATGAACAACCTAGCGCACGTAACACTCCTTACGTACATTATCTGACCTTTACAGTGTACGTAACACTAATCCAGAGACCACTGTCTGCTTTTCTTTCGTACACAACATGCAACACCAACGTTCGCAACAATGCCTGACGTACGTATTCTGGCCTCGATAGCGTAGGCAACAACAATCCAAAGGCTACTACTTTTAATTCATTCTACGACTTACGTACGCAAAGCCCACGCCTTAGTGTGCGTAATATAGTCGTTGACTTGCTACAGTAACTCACCCATTTAATGTATGTAGTGTGCAATCCATAGCGTACGTTAACTTCGATATTGACTTACCTTGACCACCCATACGCCGAAAGTTGCCGACCACGGTACCCACTTGTCGGCCATAGCCCGGATCCTGACCAGTTTCTCCCATATTGTACGTTATGCATGACATATAACATCTCTACACCTAACATCTTAGCGTACTCTAGCTCCTCGACTTAGCGCATGTTATGGCTTCTATAATAACCTCTTATAACCGCTCCAGCTTGTCGTCTCAACATACTGAATATGTATACTTATCCCAATAATCCTCTCATATGATATACCTGATATCAAAATTAAGACAATCTGATGCATGATATTCTCAAATGTATCTGTCGACCGACTTCATCCATACAGCTGTCTCATATTGCAAATTATTCATCAATACTGAAGGACAAGGGAGATTGAGAAGATAAAAGATCACAACACCAGATTATCCAATCACATCAACAATTACTCCCGAAAGGAAGGAATAACTAACCTCTTATCTGAAGGGACTTCCAGCACAAACAGTACGAGGTGGCAGCAAACCAGTGATATCATAAACAAACGACCGACTAAACTTTAACAGACCCAAAATACCAACAGCCTAGGTATCCATAAACCTAAGCTCTGATACCATATTCTGTAACACCCCTGTGATTTACGGAGATATTACAACGCCGTAGATCATTTTGGAGAACCTACCAGGCTTAGACCAACATAAAACACATTAACAACAACAAAACCGGGACATTCATACATTTAAAACCAACATTAACTTCAATACGACATACATCACAAGACCAAATAACATATCGTCCCGCAGGATCACAACTGATACAACAGCTGACAGCTGATACAAAAACATCATCAACAGTCAACAATATATATCACATGCCAGTACCCGCGCGAGTACAAAACCAAAATACCATATTGACCACGACAAGACGTCCACAGACTCAACATAACACATGATACCAATGCTGCCCACCAAACTCGTGTCCGATCTGTGCTGGCTCGCCACTTGACCTGTACCTGAATACACAACAAGTATATCCACCCCCGAAGGGGTCAGCAAGAAGCTGGTGCAAGTACAATGATTCTAGAATATGTACAACAAGTGAATAAACCACAAAAATCACCGTGCCATCACACATATTCCGGAATACAATACCATAATCATCATCACAAAACAAACTCCCGAGGTACTGGCCCTGTACCCACACGGGATACACACCCCAGAGAGTCCTCGTCAGGCCCTCCCCAGTGTACAATCCAATCGAGTGATCTACAGAACTCGAAGTCTAACGGATCCCAGGGGACCCTCGCTGGCTTTACTCGGCTCGCACATACTCAATAAACATATGGCACAAATCACATTTATGAAATTACCACTTTTCACAAAAATCACATTTTTCACATATTCACACGAAGTACATTAAACACAATCAAAGTACTTTCCTCGATAGGAAACAACACAAGAATAATGAACGGGAAGACGTACGGTCCGAACTCCTTCAACAATTTGATCCTAGTACAACAAAATACCAAATCAAATACCACACCATGAAAACGGAAGGATTCACCCTAAGTTTTACCTTAGGGACATTGAGTCGAACACTACGAAGACAACATGGTTCGAATTCCAACTACGGAAGAAAACTTAAAAATTAATCCATGAACTTTCGAGAGAAACGAAGGATTGTGATTACAACATCATAATCTAACACAAATCACAGCTAAAATGGATTAGAATTGGAGATCTTACCAAAAGACCCAAAATATGAAGAACTAGGGTTCGAGCGAATCTTACCTTGATTCGGACGGTGAAAGTTGATGAGATATTGTTAACTTGATATTAGGAACTCAAACACGTTGTTGGATGATGAAATTCGACCAAAATCTACACTCCCTCATGCCCAAGACCACTCAACCGCCGGAGAAGAAGAAGAGAATGAAAATGACGATTCTAGAACATGCCCCCTATATATATACTGGGAGGGATTAGCGCATGCTACAGCTAAAGTTTAGCGTGTGCTAACGGGCTGAGAGGCGGTCCAGAACCTTCTGTCTGACTCTGGTGCGTGCGCTACCCATATGTTAGCGCGCGTTATCGATCGACACTAGCGCGCGCTAACTTCAAAAAATAGTGTGCGCTACCTGCTATCACCTGCAGTCCAGAAACGTTCTGCCTTCACTGTGCTGCCGACATAGCACGTGCTACGAGTTAAGAGTAGCGTGCGCTACTCATACCTGATTAGCATGCGCTATCAGTGCAGTCTAGCGTGAGCTAACTGCTACTTCCCAGCATAAATTCGCGAAGTCCAGCCAGAACGAATATAATCCGATAATCACAAAACTCAACGATTACCAACCATGAACATTCCAATATCAATCATCAATACACTCATCTCCAAATAACCACATAAAATACATGGATATTACACTTAGCGTACGTTAAAAATGTTAGGAGTATGCCCTTGAATGCCACTCAGAGGTTGTTGAGTGAGGGCATTGTACTTGTAATTATGTAAACCATTTATATAAGGCAAATGAATGTTTCTTTATTTACTGGTAGTTACTGGCATTCCTAACTCGTAAATAAACATATAGAAACTAGTCCGTGTATTTGAGAGCAAAACGTTCCACTCCTTATTGGATAAGGGGGTCGGCACTGGAAAGGTTATAGCTCAAATACTTAATCGTTCGCAAGTCGATGAAACTTGACTGGGCGTTAAGTTTATGTGAAGACTTGTATGACGTTTTCTTTGACATGGAGAGTGCCTGTCGAACACTAATGGTTAGTGGGAGCACATGTTATAGGTATGCTAATTGGATTAGTATACTCGAACCGACTCACCCTCGATTCGTCACATGGATTTCACTCCAGGACAGTCAATGACGGAATCGAAAGGTTGTGATAGGTATTCGTGAACCTTCGACTTGAGGATTTAGTAGGGATGTGCTTGTGTCGTCAAGATTTTCATTAGAGTAGTTCGACCCTGTAAACCGGAAGGCGGGGGTCAACCTCGACGTGCATCTTGACGGGCAAGTAGCAGGTCCTACTGAATACCAAGATAGAATTCTTTCTCCCGTTAGTGAGCGGGTTATATGTCCTATGCGGTTAGTGGCAAATGAGATCATAAGTCTTTGGCCAAAGCAGTGGAGCTAGTTGTATTAGATACACTCGATGATCTCGATTTGCATTAACGCATGCATAGCGTCAAGCAGATAGGTTTGATCGACCGTGACCCTATAACTTGATCGGGACATTTGAAAGAAGGGTTTATACGTATACTGGTATTCACGACAGAATGGTTCTTGAATGATCCCAATCATTCGTTCTCAGTCGGGGTACAGTGTAGGCCACCAGGCTGGCTAGGTGGTGCTACTACTCTTTGGTTCCTCCCATTGCTGACTGAGACGGACCTACCGAGTCACGCATTAGGATTGATGACGGAATGAATTGAGCTAATTCTCTCATTATGAATATTGGATATTGGATATATAAATTTGGGACATTGGATGTTTAAATCGATTTATCGGATAAATTGATTTACGGCTTAATGGATTAAATATATCACTGGGTGATTAATTTAATTCATGAATATAATTATTTCTTGGATAAATTAATTATGTTATTTTGTGTTTGATATGTTTAATTAATTGGATTAATTAATCGACACAAATACATCGAAAAGAATCGGAGTTTATCTGTTTGGACTCACGGGAGTCCGAAACGAACCGAACTCATTCGTTTTTCATGATAGCCGCCCCATTATGCTTCCACCCACTTTCCCATTGTCTTTTCTTCCATTTATTAAATGATGATAATGACTTGGTTGGACAAGACTTCATGTTACATGGGTTGTACACATGAGGGTGGAAATAATATAAGATGATGTCTTTGACAACTCTCCCAACACACTTGATTCCATTTCCAACGTGAGGTTGAAGAAGAGAGAGATAGAAGTCTTCTTCATCATCTTCTTTATTCATCTTCTTCATTCATATTCTTCACAACTTCTTAGAGAAATTTTGTGAGGAAATATTGAGAGAGAAAGATATTCATACACTTAGAGTGATATTAATATCTATAACAAGCTTCATCACCTAGCTCTAGCCGTATCCTCGAAGGATAGCAAGGTGTTGTCATTCCGTTCGTTTTTCCGGCGCGTGGCAAGTAGAGACGCGGTGCTTTCGGCGTTGGATCGTTCAAGAGCTTGGGGAATAGCTCAAGAGAAGGTTATCCATCTAATCAACGGACTACAAGGGTGAGTTTCTATATCTCTTGTGAATTCGTTTTCGATATTCGTATATACGTAGCTCGATCGATCCTCGTAGGGATTCAGATCGAATTAATTTTCATTTTACCGCTTCCGCTGGGCCTTCGTTTTAAGGCACCGAATCCCAACAGTGGTATCAGAGCGTAGGTCTTGCGATCGTATATACGATATTGGCATTTGGAATGCTCGATTAGATGGTGAATGATTTGGAATCATTTTAGTCATAATCGTGGTATATGTTTTTCGTTCGTAATAATTGTATTTTTCGTAAGTTTATGTCTAAATATAAATCTTAAATTTCTGGGAAATATGATTTATATTGAAGATATGAAAGTCGGAAAATATTGATATCGATATCCTATCGAAAATCTTGCCTCAATCGTCGTCGACGATTTTTGACAAAAAGGGTAACTGCCGAGAGTGACTCGACCGTGTCCCGGGTGACACGGCCGTGTCCGAAGTCCGCCAAGTCATCGCCAGCGACCCGACCGTGTCTGGGTGACTGGTCGTGTCTGGCCGCATCTTCCGAGCGTGACTCGGCCGTGCAGCCTGTCACGGCAGCCGCCGAGGTGACTTCGGCCATGCAGCGATTTCACCCGGCTCGATTTTTCCGTGTATTCTTAAAAATTAATCTCCTGCACATTAAATTGGATTTAATATGATTAAAATGATTTATGGTATTTCATTTTATAAGGGAAATTTGATTAATTGGAATATTTATAGTCGACCGAATTATATTGAACGTTATCAAATTACCGATTGTGTGAATCGATTGGATCGGTTCGTATTGTTGATTGGATCAATGTATCTCTACGCTTTCCATTTATATAGTATTTATTGGATGAATGCTTTTTGAATGGGGATGTGGTTCGTGGACTTAGATTTGAATCGTTCGTTTTATTCGATTGGGTTGTAAAGGCCGTTTTGAGCCTATTTATTTTACTAGAAATGTTTGTATCTAGGATGCAATTTTCGATGTAAAATTTATATGTAATGACGAAGACCGGAGGAAGATCCATTTCGAGAAGACGAAGATTCAAGACGAAGACTTGTAATTAGATTACGAAGTTTTTGTTTTCTAAGAACGGTCCATGAACCACATGTTGGTAGCAACTAGGTTGTGAATGGTTGTTTCATATTGTATGAATGCCACAAACGCGCTAATATGATTAATGTGCAAAGTGTAACGTTAATCGTGAAAATTCTCCCACAATAAATAATTAAGTTTATAAGGTTTCAAGGTTTTCCTTCCCTCCATCGAGTTTTCGGGAAATTGAAATCCAAACCGGATGTGCTATGCTTCTGAGTTATCGGGGTAGTCATTCGGGGAGGACGGATAAATTACCAGAAGCGCATTGGATGCCTTCGGTTGGAGCAAATTTTATCCCTAGAAACCTGATAGGTTGCCAGATAAGATTCAATTGTGAAGCTGATTTGCGTCGATGGTATAAACTTAACTTGTTCACGAACCATAGAAACCGTATAGGTTGAGGGGAGTGAACAAGGGGAAAAAGAAGATCGAATCATCCATTAGATGGGTTGGTGTTGGACACCACTTTATGAAAATTAATAGACTAGAAACCTGTTCGGTTGCCCTCTATTAAGATTTATAAAGAACTCGATCACCACTATGAAGTAGAGCGACGATACTTCCGAATATCACATGGGAGTGTGTTATTCCGATAAAAATAGTGGGAGCTGGGTAACAAGAATAGAAAAGACCTTAAATTCTATACTCAGAACATAATTGAATGAGTCACTAATTAATTTGTTATACTTAATGCAGACAAATCTCAATATGACAATGAATCCACTCGCAATTCTACTCGAAAAGAACACCTTAATGGGACCTAACTTTGTGGATTGGCTCCGCAATCTGATGATTGTCCTCAGTATAGAGGCACTGGGATACGTCTTGGAGACGGAAATTCCGGCGCCTCCTATGCGGACTCGAGCCAATCAGGAAGAGATTGAAATCCACGAAAAGTGGGTTAAGGATGACGTGAAAGTCCGTGCTTATATGATGGCTTCCATGTCTAATGAGCTTCAGAGAGCTCATGAGAAAATGACTTCTGCTAGGCAGATTCTATCTTACTTAACCGAGCTTTATGGTGAGCACAGCAGAACTGCTAGATATGAGATATCCAAGCAACTGTTCGGTGCAAGGATGAAGGAAGGTGAGAAAGTTGGGGAACACGTCCTCAAAATGATATCCATGATCGAGAGATTGGAGGCTCTTGATTTTAAAATGGATACTTCTCTCCAAACCGACCTTATCCTACGGTCTCTCCCTGATTCCTTCTCACGGCTTTGTTATGAACTTCAACCGCAATGAGATTGCATGTAACTTAGCCGGGCTAATGAACAAACCGGTGACCGCTCGCCTCGATGAAGACCCCGCGGATGAAGGAGTCTCGCACTTGTGATTTCTTCGACTTCTAAGTCTAAAAATAAGAAGAAAAAGACCAAGAAGCGGACTGGACCACAAGCTAAGGAGCTTAAGGGAAAGGGCAAGGCCCCGATGGTTCCAAAGAACAAGAAGAAGAAGGATGCTTGTCTCAAATGCGGTGAGCTGGGCCACTGGGCTAGAGACTGTCCAATTCTTCATGGCACTTCAGGTACAAAACTTTTAGTTTTGGAAACAAATTGTTCTGCTACTGTATTTTCTACTTCCTGGATACTGGATTCTGGTGCTAGTTCTCATATTTGTACCGTGAATCAGGATCTGGAACAAAGTAGGAAGCTTGGAGCTGTAGAAGTTATGATCACAGTCGGAAGCGGGCATAGTGTCGAGGCGACCGACATAGGATCACTTCTTTTGGGTTTAGAATCCGGCTTTGTTTTGACTTTAGAAGATGTACTTGTTTTGCCCAAGGGGCACAAAAACATTGTATCCATTCCGGTCATGGACCGAAAAGGCTTTTCATTTTTCATTGGTGATGGTTCCTGCAAAATTTATTTTAGAAATAAACTAGTAGGTACTGCTACATTGTTGAATGGATTGTATCATCTAAATCTCAAGAACAAAGTAGTTGTGAATACTATAACTAGAAAACGGTAGGGATGAAACCAATCAAGTTTTGAAATGGCATCTTAGACTTGGTCATGTTGGTCAGACCAAGGTTTACAAGATGGAAAAAGATGGACTTATGGGTCCATTGGGATCGGATCCCTTTCCTACTTGTGAATCTTGCCTTAAAGGCAAAATGACTAAGTCCCCTTCACAGGACATTTCAAAGAGCCGATAAATCGGGATTAATCCATACCGATGTATGTGGTGCTTTGAAGCAAGACGTGACGGATATCAATATTTCATTACGCTTTGATGATCATACTAGGTATGGTTATGTATACTTAATGAAACATAAATCCGAGGCCTTTGAGAAATTCCAGGAATTCAAGGCCCTAGTCGAGAAACAAACTGGTAATCATATCAAAGCACTTCGGTCGGACCGAGGTGGCGAGTATATGAGCACGGAGTTTGACTAGTTCCTTAAGGAACATGGAATAGTTTCACAACTAACACCTCCAGGTACTCCTTAGTTAAATGGTGTGTCAGAAAGAAGGAACCGGACCCTGTTGAACATGGTCCGTTCCATGCTGGGCTATACTGACTTGCCGATTTACCTATGGGGGTATGCACTCCTGACTGCCGCGTATATCTTGAACAGATGTCCTTCCAAATCCGTTCCTAAAACTCCACATGAGATGTGGGAAGGAAGGAAACCAATTCTTAATCATATTAGGATTTGGGGATGTCCCGCTTATGTCAAAAGACTAAGGTGGAAAAGTTGGAAGCTAGGTCTGCGAAGGGACGTTTCATTGGATTCCCGTCTGGGACGATGGGATATCTATTCTACATGCCCGAAGATCGAAGGATCATTGTTGCTTTACAAGCACACTTCCTGGAAGATGAGTTCATTCAGAAAGGCGGAGCAGGTAGAAGTATTTCTTTAGAAGAATACAATGAAACTCCTCGAGAGACACCTGTGCAAGAAACTGGAACCGAACTTTCTGAAACATAAGTACAACCACCTCGTAGGTCTAGTAGGGTGTCTCATTTACCTGAGAGGTATGGGCTTGTGCACTTGGAGGAACTGGGTCTCCATGAGGTTCCAAGTGATAGCCAAGAGACCGACCCGACGACCTATGACCAAGCGATGGTGGATGTAGACTCCGCGAAATGGCGTGAAGCTATGGAAGCTGAGATAGACTCGATGCATGTTAATCAGGTCTAGACTCTAGTAGACCGCCCCAAGGGCATAGTGCCTATTGGGAACAAGTGGATCTACAAGAGAAAGACTGATGGTAATGGCAAGGTTGACGCCTATAAGGCCAGGCTTGTGGCAAAGGGTTATACCCAGAAGGAAGGGATCGATTACCACGATACCTTCTCGCCCGTAGCCATGATCAAGTCTATTCGCATGATGCTTGCTATAGCTGCCTACCACGATTATGAGATATGGCAAATGGACGTAAAGACGGCTTTCCTTAATGGATTCCTCGAGGAGGAAATCTATATGGAGCAGCCTAAAGGCTTTGTGTCTGAAGTCGATATTCAGAAAGTGTGCAAGCTTCAGCGTTCCATTTATGGACTGAAGCAAGCGTCGCGTAGTTGGAACCTTCATTTTGACGAGGCAATCAAAGAGTTTGATTTCGTGCAAAATGAAGAGGAACCTTGTGTATACAAGAGGGTTAGTGGGAGCAAGATCGCATTCTTAGTACTATATGTAGATGACATTCTACTAATAGGAAATGATGTGGGAATGCTTAGTTCTGTGAAAGCTTGGCTTTCGAGTAATTTCTCCATGAAAGACTTGGGAGAAGCAACCTATATTCTTGGTATTCGGCTCTACCGGGATAGAGCGAAGAGAACAATAGGCCTTTCCCAAGCCCTCTATATAGATAAGATCTTAAAGCGATTTAAGATGGATGATTCTAAAAGAGGGTTCCTACCGATGCAACATGGAATAAAACTCACCTTGAAGATGTGTCCTCAAAGTGAGGAACAACGCAAGGAAATGAGTAATATACCATATGCTTCGGCCGTGGGTAGCCTTATGTATTCTATGTTGTGTACAAGACCTGACATCGCGCATGCTGTAAGCGTGGTGAGTAGGTTTCAGGCAAACCTGTAGGGAACATTGATCGTCAGAAAGAACGTTCTCAAGTACTTGAGAAGAACTAGAGATATGGTTCTTATGTATGGCGGTGGAGAATCGATGTGGTGGGATTCACCGATTCGACTTCCAAGGACGAAGGACGACTCGATGTCCACTGGCTACATATTTACTCTTAATGGAGGAGCAGATCTTGGCGTAGTGCCAAGCAAAGCGCGATCGCCGATTCCACTGTCAGCCGAGTATCAAGCGGCCTCGGAGGCTTCCAAGGAAGGGTTCGGATTAAGAAGTTTCGGGAGAACTTCAAATGATACCATGTGCCGAGCCGCTGTTCCGCATCGCGACAACGACGGAGTCAGAGCGCAGCCAAGGAGCCGAGGTTTCACAACAAAGACCAAACATATTGAGAGGAAGTATCATCTCGTAAGAGAATTTGTTCGCAAGGGATACATTGTCTTGCACAGAGTAGACTCGGCCGACAACGTCGCCGATCCACCGACCAAGCCACTTTCTCGGACTAGCTTGGAGCGTCATCCGGAGAACATGGGTATTAGATACCATAGTGTGTGGCATTGAGTGCAAGTGGGAGATTGTTAGGAGTATGCCTCGAATGCCACTCGGAGGTTGTTGAGTGAGGGCATTGTACTTGTAATTATGTAAACCATTTATATAAGGCAATGAATGTTTCTTTATTTACCGGTAGTTACCGGCATTCCTAACTCGTAAATAAACATATAGAAACTAGTCCGTGTATTTGAGAGCAAACGTTCCACTCCTTATTGGATAAGGGGTCGCCTTTGGAAAGGTTATAGCTCAAATACTTAATCGTTCGCAAGTCGATGAAACTTGATCGGGCGTTAAGTTTATGTGAAGACTTGTATGACGTGTTCTTTGACATGGAGAGTGCTGTCGAACACTAATGGTTAGTGGGAGCACACGTTATAGGTATGCTAATTGGATTAGTAGCATACTCAACCGACTCACCTCGATTCGTCACATGGATTTCACTCCGGGACACCAATGACGGAATCGAAAGGTTGTGATAGGTATTCGTGAACCTTCGACTTGAGGATTTAGTAGGGATGTGCTTGTGACGTCAAGATTTTCATTAGAGTAGTTCGACCGTAAACCGGAAGGCGGGGTCAACCTCGACGTGCATCTTGACGGCAAGTAGCAGGTGTCCCATCAATACCAAGATAGAATTCTTTCTCCCGTTAGTGAGCGGGTTATATGTCCTATGCGGTTATTGGCGAGATGAGATCATAAGTCTGCCAAAGCATTGGAGCTAGTTGTATTAGATACACACTCGATGATCTCGATTTGCATTAACGCATGCATAGCGTCAAGTACGTATAGGGTTTGACCGACCGTGACCCTATAACTTGATCGGGACATTTGAAAGAAGGGTTTATACGTATACCGGTATTCACGACAGAATGGTTCTTGAATGATCCCAATCATTCGTTCTCGATCGGGTCTGATGTAGGCCACCAGGTGGCTAGGTGGTGCTACTACTCTTTGGTTCCTCCCATTGCTGACTGAGACGGACCTACCGAGTCGCGCATTAGGATTGACGACGGAATGAATTGAGCTAATTCTCTCATTATGAATATTGGATATTGGATATATAAATTTGGGACATTGGATGTTTAATTCGATTTATCGGATAAATTGATTTACGGCTTAATGGATTAAATATATCACTGGGTGATTAATTTAATTCATGAATATAATTATTTCTTGGAGAAATTAATTATGTTATTTTGTGTTTGATATGTTTAATTAATTGGATTAATTAATCGACACAAATACATCGAAAAGAATCGGAGTTTATCTGTTTGGACTCACGGGAGTCCGAAACAAACCGAACTCATTCGTTTTTCATGATAGCCGCCCCATTATGCTTCCACCCACTTTCCCATTGTCTTTTCTTCCATTTATTAAATGATGATAATGACTTGGTGGGACAAGACTTCATGTTACATGGGTTGTACACATGAGGGTGGAAATAATATAAGATGATGTCTTTGACAACTCTCCCAACACACTTGATTCCATTTCCAACGTGAGGTTGAAGAGGAGAGAGAGATAGAAGTCTTCTTCATCATCTTCTTTATTCATCTTCTTCATTCATCTTCTTCACAACTTCTTAGAGAAATTTTGTGAGGAAATATTGAGAGAGAAAGATATTCATACACTTAGAGTGATATTAATATCTATAACAAGCTTCATCACCTAGCTCTAGCCGTATCCTCGAAGGATAGCAAGGTGTTGTCATTCCGTTCGTTTTTCCGGCGCGTGGCAAGTAGAGACGCGGTGCTTTCGGCGTTGGATCGTTCAAGAGCTTGGGGAATAGCTCAAGAGAAGGTTATCCATCTAATCAACGGACTACAAGGGTGAGTTTCTATATCTCTTGTGAATTCGTTTTTGATATTCGTATATACGTAGCTCGATCGATCCTCGTAGGGATTCGGATCGAATTAATTTTCGTTTTACCGCTTCCGCTGGGCCTTCGTTTTAAGGCACCGAATCCCAACAAAAAAGTGTTAGTGTACGCTATGAACCCGTGTTAGCGTACGTAAATCTATTTGCAGAAGTTACTGCCTCGAACCATAGGTATCTTAGGTACATTACGTATAACTTTAGCATATGCTAACATGAGTTACATACGTAATACTAAAGTATGTAGCGTACTACCGCGTACGTAACCATGCCAACAGCAATACTGCTCCGTCTGATCGATGCAGCACCATAACTACAGAACGGAATATCATGACTATGCAACCCACGGCAGAAAACCCAGTCCGTGCGTCAAAGAATATACTCAAGCACTAGCGATTCCCGAAAACATCAACCCGATGTATACGAAATGAAACTCGGGTGATAACACGCGAAAATAAAAGGACACAAATAAATACTACATACAAAATTTCTCATGAAACAAAACAATTTAAATGTGAAATTGAACGTAACAGGATTTAATATTACATGGTACAAGGTTCAAGCGGTGAGAAAAATCGAGAAATACGAAAATGGGAAATACGGATATTACAGCAAGCACAGATGGTAGTAATGCCTTCTTTTCAAGAAATTATTTTTTAATACAATTTAACGCCCAAGTGTACCGGTCGATCTTCTCGTCGCTCATATAAGCAAACATAAATGAATATGTTCGTTGAGTGGTTGTGATACCAACAACCTCCAATAATGGAGCTCGATACTCGTTTATCTGTTGGCGACGTCATAATTAATCAATAAAGTAACAATTCAATGTGAAAGAAGAAAAATCTCTTCAAAAACTATGAAATAATTCAAAAATGTACAATTTATGAAAAGACAAATTACAACTAAAAATACAATTACTAATTCCTCTCCCAACTTGACAAATTATCAAAAAAAAATACGGTACTTTTTAACTGTGACTTGAATGTACAGGACTTTGTAATAAAATACTGTTTCTAAAATATTTTATAATTTTTATAACAATATATTTTACTTGCGAAACTATCTAAGTAAACAATATGATATAAATAATTAATTTGGGTAAAACTAAAATAGAATAGATGTTCTGATACGAATTATAATTAGATAGAAAATAAAGATATTTTTATAAAAGAAGCTATTTTGTGCAATGGAAGAGAGAAATGAGTGGTTTGAAGTAGACCCAACAATTTCGTACACGATACGAAAACACTATACGAAAATTTAGTGTTTGTGTTTAAGTTTTGAGTACACGACATAAAAGTACACGAACACGAAAGTACACTATTCTGATTTAGTGTCGTATTTGGATTTATCCGTCGGGTACACGACACGACACGACACGAGGTACACGACATACTTAATTAAATAAAATAACAATAAAATAATATATATTAATATATTGTAATAATATAATTTAAAGTATATAATTTGATGCTAATCATGGAAATTATAAATAAAATTTATAAAATATCAACTAATGTGTATAAATTAATTAATTATCAATATTTAAAAATAATAAAATGTAAATTAATTTTTTATTTTTTCATTTCGTGTACTTTTCGTATACATTTGTGTTGTGTACTTATGTGTACATAAAAATTTCGTGTACTTTCGTGTCGTTTCGTGTTGTGTCGTTTTTCTTCGTGTCGTGTTCGTATTTGGGTTTCAGGTATACAGATTCATTTCGTGTAGTGTTTGTGTTTGAATTTCAAGTACATGACACGAAAATACACGACACGAAAAATACACGACACGACACGAATGATCAAGTATAGTTTGAAGGGGTGAGACTCTCATACTCTCGAATATTATTCTGAGGATACTAGGGAGTAAAAAAGAAAATGAATGTTATTGGCTTAATTGCATTTTCAACCCTAATTGTTAGGGGTAATTTAGTAATGTCGATAATCATAAAAGTATCTTGTTGCTCACGGTTTAACAAATAACTCCTTTTATATTTATTTTTTTAATGTTTACTACATGTTCGCTTGTACGATGCATCAGACAAAATCTTCTTTTATTTAAATAATATTCTATTTATTTCACAAATTTGTTTTTGAGAATTTTCGAGACGAATCTTAATAAAAAACTATTGAATGTATTATGAAGTGTAATATAATTAGAAAAGAAGTCTTACATTAGCGTAATGTTAAGTTAATTAGTGTCTATTATATGTACAAATATGGAGGACATACTGAAAAGAAGAGGTAGGAATGAATTTGGGGTAGAAAGTAATATGTGATTATGTCCTAATATATGTGTGTGTGTGTGTGTTTGCATCGTGTGTTTTACTATTTTTAGTTATTAAAATTAAATTAAATATCATAATTATTTCTTATATGAACAATACGAATCTGAAATTTTATTTCTTAAAAGTGAATTAATTATTTTTACTGTACTAACTAATTTCACTGAAAGCTAATATTCATATTTTTTTAATATATTTTTTTCGTGCAATCGACCATTAATGTAACCCTATCAAATTATTATATTCAATATGGATGTCTAATTGAAGATTGTGAAATAAGAATTAATTTGATATTTTTCATTAAGCATGAACTTGATACAAAAAAATTATAAACATTTAGAATTTTAAGCTAGGAAAAAATGGTAGATGAGTGTAAGTTGTGGAATAGAACTCCACGATACATATCCAAATTTTGTTTTATTTTTCTGAAATATTGAAAAGATATCTCTATATATAAGTTATAGTTTAAAAAAATAGTAAAAAATTTAAGAAATGACACATGTACCTAACTCTTTTTTAATAGAAGTATAGATTTGAATACATTCAAGTAGCATAAGCTTCTATTCAATTAATATAAATTCAAATAAATTTATTATGACGAGCAATCCTTTCGAGTAACACTATGGCACTTATTATGTCGGGCAACCTTTCATATTTCACTTTATTCCTTCACTAATATAAAATGAGCAATTTTAATTATTTATTTCGCACTCACCGAAAAATCAATTTTGAAAAAAAAACCGGCGTTTGTCTTCTCAAAATGTGAATACACAATTTATAATTTAATTCTAAAAAATTAAATTTTGATCATTATTAAATTAGTTCAAAATTGAGTCAGTATTATTTTTATCTAAACCAATTTCAACAAGAATATATTATCATTATTAATCTGCTGGCATATGTGAAAACAACAACTAAGATCTGCTTTTTCATTAATATTAATTACACTCCATTTGTATTACATTAAGTATCGTTTTTTGATTGAATTTTAACAGAAATTATTTGTCAAAATATAATAACAATAAATAATAAGAAAATATTTACAAGAAAATCTATGATTAACATTCAATCCATAATGATATTTATTATAAAACAGCGGGGTAACATTTTAAAATACAGACTACCAAAATAAACACTTTAGCCAACAATCATTCGGAGAACTACCGACTACCAATCGGAATCGTCGGTTAAAGTTGTCATTTTGGCCGGCCGTGGTGTGGTCGCCAATTAAAAGCCTTCAGCCCATGACGTTTAGGGAGCCGTCGGCTAAATATACTACCTATTGTCGGCTAAATCTTGAAATTTTAGACGACAGCTGGATGTACTTTAGTCAACGGGTCAGCTGCCTTTAGTAAAAAAAAAAGTGAGCCGTTGGCTAAACTTCGACTTTTTTTTGCAGATTTATATCTGCAACTCCCATTTGAAATATCACATTACACGATCGAAACTCATAAAAATACACTAAAAGAAAGGATGGAATATTGGAAATTTTATCCAACACTTTCTTTTCATATGCTTGGTTTGTTTATATAATATAGTTCTTAAAGTATATGAACGTGATGATTATTTAGATGGTGTAAGGGCGTGTTTACTTTTAACTTAATAGGCTTAATGGCTGAACCATCTTAATCGCTCATCTGTTTTAGAGTGTTTACTTCCAACTTAATCGTCTTAATGGGCTGAGCGAAGACATATCCATTAAGCTAGATTTTAGCTCTTGTTCCCATTAATCTAGATTTTAAGCAAACTAAATAATAGTAATAACACCAAAAATACTAATAATAATACCAGCAATAATAATAGTAATATTAATAATAATAATATCAATAATAATAATAATAGTACCAGCAATAATGATAATAATTATAAATAAAATTAATATTACCAACAACAACAATAATGATAGTAATAATAATAATAGTAATAATAAAATAATAATAATAATAATACCAACAATAATAATAGTAATAAGACCACCAACAATAATAATATTATAATATAATAATAATACCAACAATAATTATAATAATACCAGCATTAATAATAAATGAAATTAATATTACCAACAATAATAATAATAGTAATAATAAAATAATAATAATAATACCAACAATAATAATAATAAGACCATCAACAATAATAATATTATAATATAATAATAATACCAACAATAATTATAATAATACCAGAATTAATAATAAACGAAATTAATATTACCAACAATAATAATAATAATAGTAATAATAAAATAATAATAATAATACCAACAATAATAATAATAAGACCATCAACAATAATAATATTATAATATAATAATAATACCAACAATAATTATAATAATACCAGCAATAATAATAAATAAAATTAATATTACCAACAACAATAATAATGATAATAATAATAGTAATAATAAAATAATAATAATAATAATAATATTAATACCAACAATAATAATAATAAGACCATCAATAATAATAATAATAATGCAAGCAATAATAATAATAGTAATAGTAATAATAATAATACCAATAATAATAATAATAGTACTAGCAATAATAATAATAAAGATAATTAATAATACCAACAACATAATAATGATAATAATAAAATATAATACCAATAATAATAATACCAACAATAATTATAACCTGGTTGGCGTAGTTTGCAGGCTATTACGTCCAGCCCGAAGAGTCATTTCTATCATTCAGATAGTTCACTCAGAAAAAAAGAAACAGTGGGATATTTTTCCCAATCAGACAGATTAATCCACTCAGACAACTTAATCCATTCAGAGATTAATGGAAAAAAAGTAAACAACCCCTAAGCGAGGCAGTTGTTTCCATATGCTTGCTTCACTAGAACTTTAGATAGTCATTTATGGTCTCACTCTATAAATCTAGAGATTGTTTGTGCTCAACTGACAAATAGAAGGGACCATTTTTAGCACTCACAATAAACAAAAGGACCCTTTACGCAATTGGACTATACATGCACTATATTCTTGGTATTCTTTTGATGTGAGTTTAACCAATTTGATTGATGAGTAAACCTTGTTAATTCGTATTCGAGGTTGAATTCGAATTTGAGAATGTTATAAATATTGATAGCAGTTGAATTGATTATCGACATGATTATCGGATTTTAGAATCGTAATATGGATATGAATTTGTGATTGATTGTATTGAGTTTTGCGGTTTTGGATATGATCGAGATATTGTTGAACCGTTGGGTTTGTTATTGTGTTTATCGATTGTTAATTGTCATTGGATGTGTTTAATCAAGTATTGTAATAGGCTGTGATACTTGATCGTTGATTAGAACCTTTATGTTGCAGTAGAATTAAAAGATGTTCGTGAATTGCTTTTGTTAACGGCTGATTTGGTCAACGTCACGTGTGCTGATCTGGACGAATAGATCGAAGCCACGCAGAAAACAATAAAAAGATGAAATAAATGGGATCACTAAATTTTATTAATGATCGTAATTTTGGATAGGGCCGAGCTGGAGTATTTTAGTCGGTCTATCTTTTTTGCTTGCTTATTACAAGTCTCCTCTTTTTCTCTCTCTTATCTATTTTTTGATAAATTCCAAAAATCCTTTTTCTTTCTACATTCTTTCTATATATATAGAATTTGGGCCAATCATCGGGCGATAGCTGGAGAATGTTTGAGAATGCTTCCAGACACTTTTTAGAGGGAGAGCGCGCCTCAGACACGTGGCGGCCTCTGGGGACTGCTTTGGGAAGGGGGAGGACAGTAAGCATTAACTGTCCTGTGTGCCTGTTCCACATGTCCTGCCTGCCTGTTCTTCATGCCTATGGCAATACTTATCCATTATGGCGGATTCTGGGGTCGGCTCTTGGGTTTCCCGCTGCTCTGATCGGTCACATCACGAGTGTGGTTTGGAATATATTTCCTGGTACCTGGTCGGCCCTTCCGATCTGGTCATCGGGTCGGCCATGATGTTTCTGCCCAGTCTGGTCCTTAGCGGGCCTGGGTGAAATCCGAGTCGTGCTCGGTTGGCTCTTCTTGTCGTTCTGCTCGGCCGGTTTGTCCGAAAGACGGTTTTTCCCCTTATGGTCCTCTCCCTCGTGGCGGTTGAGCTGGCGGGGAGCGCTTACGTGGATGCCAAGATGGATGGGCTATCAACAGCTTTAGTCGGAGCCAAGGAGCTCAACGTTGAAAGCAAGGGAATTAGTAACAGCTTCACTATCATCGTATTGGTATCAAGCCAAGTTATACTTGTTCAGTTCATAATGTTTAATGTCATTGTACTTATAAGTCATATAGTAACAATATTATAAATGTGAATTGTGGATGTAAAGGTTTGTATGGTGTACTTTGATTGGATTAAATCATAATGTATACGGTTTAAATATGTTGTTAGTATACTTGTGTAATACCCGATTGTAAATTCATTCATTCTCATACAGTAATCTGTTCCTCTATAATTTTTCACTTATTAATAATCATTCATCATTCACATTCATTCATTCATGTTCACCGTTCGGAGTAACTTTGAGTCGTGTACCGATATTGTTCACTATTTCACCCTTGCTTGAGAGTCGAGACGAGATTATTGTCTTGATTGTTGTAATTGCTTCGCTAGTCGATGTTGAAATTGGAGTTCATACCATTTCAAAATTTACTCCTTGTTCGAATCGTGCTATTGTTGGGAAAACCCTTGTAATCGTTGCTTGGAACCACCGTTTTGGGGTTTTCGCACTTTCATTTCGTGTTATTGTTCCTAAGTATTGAATCATATTGCTTTTATTCTCTTCTCGGGTTATTTTTCGTCATTTTTGCTCCCGAATAGTGTGCGCCGCGGCACAAGGGAGTGTGCGCCGCGGCACACACATTGTGCCATTGGTGGTGGAACCGCCTGTACCGTGGGCCGCGGCTCCTGCTGGCCGGGCCACGGCACTAAGCTGATGTCATGGGTAGTTTTTGGCCGTGGGCCGCGGCACACTCGGCCTGTGCCGCGGCACACAGTGCAGGCCAGCCTATTTAAGCGAGTTTTGTGAGATAAAAGCTCATTTCATCATCTTCCTTCTTCCTCTCCTCCTTGGGCGATTGTGGGCGATATTTTGGGCGATTTAGCATCATCAAACTCAGAGAATTTCATCTTCTTCAAGTTGTGGTGTGGATTAACAACATATTTGTGGATTCTTCATCCTAATCCAAGGTAATTTCTTCAACCCTAGATTTGATTTTGAGTTGGAGAATGATGTTTTGGATGATATAATCATGATTTGTGAAAGATACGCATTCGATTATGAGTATTTATGAGTTATCATCGGATTGTTGGAAGTTTTATTCAAAAACACTTTGAAGGTTGACATGGAATTGGGTTTTGCAATTTAATGTTATCGTAAACTCGATTTGAGTATTCCTATTAGATTATCGATTATATTGATGGTGTTTTGGTGGATTGGATCATTCATTAGAGGTGGAACCGCCTGTACTGTGGGCCGCGGCACTAAGCTGATGTACTGGGCAGTTTTTGGCCGTGGGCCGCGGCACACTCAGCCTGTGTCGCGGCACACAGTGCAGGCCAGCCTATTTCAGCGGGTTTTGTGAGGTGAAAGCTCATTTCATCATCTTTCTTCTTCCTCTCCTCCTTGGGCGATTGTGGGCGATGTTTTGGGCGATTTAACATCATCAAACTCAGAGAATTTCATCTTCTTCAAGTTGTGATGTGGATTAACAATATATTTGTGGATTCTTCATCATAATCCAAGGTGATTTCTTCAACCCTAGATTTGATTTTGAGTTGGAGCATGATGTTTTGGATGATATAGTCATGATTTGTGAAAGATACGCGTTCAATTATGAGTATTTATGAGTTATCATCGGATTGTTGGAAGTTTTATTCAAGAACACTTTGAAGGTTGACGTGGAATTGGGTTTTGCAATTTAATGTTATCATAAACTCGATTTGAGTATTCCTATTGGATTATCAATTGTATTGATGGTGTTTTGGTGGATTTGATCATTCATTAGAGGTTGCTTTTCGATACAATTGGGATTAGTTGTAAATGATGGGAGATTGTTTACAAAGTGTTTGTCGAAATGCCCCAATGAGTTTGGATTTGACGTATCGACCTCTTGAATTGGTTATGATCGCTATTGATGCGTATATTAAGCGAATTGTTGGTCATTGTGTTATTCAAGGTTGTTTGAGTGACCGATATCTCCATTAAGGACGTTTGTTCGTGAGAGGACTTTTCACCACCGGTATTGAGTAAGTTAATTCTTACTCGATTAAAGAGATATTCATTCCTTATGTTGTTCATTCATACATGTAATTCACTCATAATATATCATTCATGTCTAGACTTGTAATTATCAATTAATCTTTCAATTCACGAGGAACGACGGTTCCAATCATTTCAATGAGCTACCATTCATTTCATTGTTATTTCATCTCGGTGAGTCATTCTTGACCCTTGTCGGATTATTATTCATTAATGTTCTTTGGTCACTTTTGTTCTTGTGGCCTTCTGGGTTCATATTGCGTGGTCGGGTGGGGATGTGTGGAATTTTTAGTCGGGCACTTGATAGTCATGTGATCGGGTTCACCGACACAATGGACTGTGCACACGGTAATGTACTTCCGTGAGACTAATTAGGCACAAGGGCGTGTGTGTCCGGACACTCGTCTTGTGCACTTGCACATACCATTACGGGCGTACTATGATACCCCTCTTCAGCTGGATTTCATAACTAAGATATGTGATTGTTGTATTTTGTTCAACTCTTGAGGAATGTTTTTTTGTGTAACTGACCCCGTTGGGGATATCGTTTTTAGGTCATGGCAAGGAAAAAGCACGGGAAGAGAACGTTGACGGTGAGGAGTCCCAGTGATACTAGTAGGGGGGCCCAGTCTCTTCATTTCGTTCATGTTTCATTGTTATGTATTTTCCGCTGCACTTCCTTTTGGATTGTCATTTGTTCAGTGATTGTATATTTTATCTTCATATAAAATATATATGTATTCAGTGTTCCCTAGGTGTGTTGTATTTGAAACTCCTCATCGGAGTAATGTGGTTCGGTACTACATTTGTATTGTGTAATTCATTAATTTTCATTCGTCTGGTGGGTCCCAGTCGGGGGTCCACGGCACTGTAATATCCGCCTAGTTTGGGGTGTTACAAAGTTGGTATCGGAATGTAGTTTTGAATACTACCTTCCGAGTCATGTCTCATTTGAAATCATCGTCAGACTATTATCATTGGACTTTCGCGTCATGTGTGACCTGTGCAAATGCCAAGCCCCTCAGACCGAAAGAACTGTAAGATTTCTGACGCCATGGTATAATTTCTGGCAATAAGAATCACTCATTCATCATTCATCAGTCAACAATCCTCATTCATCATTTTCATTTGATCATGTCGATCATGTTAACTCATTAATCATTCAGTTCAGTTCATCACTCATTTGTTGATCTTGTGGATCATTTCATTAATCTTGTCAACTTGTTCAAGATAATCGTTTCAAAATTTCATCAGATAATCACGTCACCTCAGTTGATCCTTCATGCGGATCGAGCTGGCAGAGGACGCAGGGGAAGAGGCCGCGGTGCGGGCCGAAACTCGGGAGCTCGAATGAATACTCGTGCGAACGCGAGGAATAATGCTAACTCATCGAGCAGCGACGCTGCCACACATTCACCTGGAAATAATCCTTCACTGTCAAGGAGTCGTACCCGGGACACGGCTCATTCAGAAGGTGTTTAAGTCGACCCTCTCGCTTTTATGCAGGGCATGATGGCCTAAATGACTCAGATGGCACGTCTGATGGAGACGATGCATAACTCAACGGCTCAGAATCAGCAGGCTCCTCCGCCGCTGCCTCAAAGGCAAGAGAGGAATGTGAGCAGCATCATCAATGACATTTCTCGCCAGAGCCCGCCTACCTTCGAGGGCTCATCTGATCCGGCGGACATTATTCACTGGATGGAGCATTTCGAGAAATTATTTGCTATGGTGGAGTGTCCCGAAGGACACAAAGTTTCAGTCGCGGCTTACTATCTGGGTAAGAGCGCTAACTCATGGTGGCTATCTCTGAAGCCCACCGACGGAGCTTGTACGTGGGACCAGTTCAAAACTCTCATGATGCAAAGATATTATCCGGACCCACTCAGGGAGGCCAAACTGTCGGAGTTACTCAGTCTCGACCCCTCAACGGAAGAAGATGTTCTCGCCATTGCCGAGAAATTTCAAGAGCTACTACCTTTCGCCTCATCTATTATCCAGTCGGAGGCGGATAAAATCAAGTATTTCAGTAAGAGGTTGAAACCTCGTATGAGACTTCAATTGCTTAATCATCATTGCACTACTTTAGCCGAATTCATCGAGAAAGCTCTTGCTTATGAGCTTACTGCTAAGGAAAGTTCTAATAATCAGACTTCATCTTCCGGCAAGAAATCGAAGAAGCGTAATCAGTCCGAAGGCGGCCAGGCAACCTTCAACAAGCCTCGTGCGGGCTCTACTTTTTCTGATCGACCCCTTATGGCGCCTAAACCCACCGAATCTCAGTCCCGAACGGCCAGTTCGGCCATCACCTGCTACAACTATGGAGAGTTGGGTCATTTCAGTACTAAGTGTCCGAAGCCGACCCTCACGTGTAATAACTGTGGGATTGCGGGGCATAAGGCCCGTTTCTGTCGAAGAGACTCCAAACCCACTCCGGCGACATCTCAGGCCCCAAAGCAGTCAACGATTCAGAATCAGGCCACTCAGTCCGCGTCATTTAAGACAACGGGAGCTAACAAAGGCGGAACCCACAGCTATCAGACAGGAGCATCCGGGTCCGGAGCTGGCAAGCCCCGAATTTATGAGATGGAGAGAGAGCTGACGATCCAGAGGCCCGAATGATCTCTGGTACACTCGAAATTCTATCTCAACCTGTGTGTACCCTTTTTGATACTGGTGCATCGCATTCATTCATTTCCAAGTCATGCTTGAGTAGACTTCATTTGGATAGTGCTGCTAATTGTGAGCCTTATATCATTGGACTACCTGACGGTAGGAGAATTATTGGAGATCGTGAGATTAAGAATTGTCCGATTCAGTTTCATGGTCGTGATTGGTTGGCAGACTTGATCGTGGTGGATTTACCTAGAGACGACATCATTTTGGGTATTGATTGGATGGATCATCACGATGCCATCCTTAGTGTCCGTAAGCGTATGGTCACTATTGTTTCAGACAATGGAGTTGAATATGTATTTCAGGGGAGTAACCCCAGCTGTCCCGGAAAGGTTATCAATGTAATGAAAGCAGTTAGATTACTCAATCAAGGGTGTGTTGGTTATTGGTATTATATGACCAAGATCGAGAAATCATCAGTGTCATTGGCAGACATTTCGGTAGTGAGGGAATACGCCGATGTATTTCCAGATGAGTTACCTGCTTTGCCTCTACAGAGAGATGTGGAATTCACAATTGAGTTGGAGCCTGATACATCTCCAATATCAAAGGCACCATATTGTATGGCCCCAACTGAAATGCAGGAACTGAAGAATCAGCTGGAGGAACTGACCGAGAAGGGTTATATCCGGCCGAGTGTGTCCCCGTGGGGAGCACCAGTGTTATTTGTCAAGAAGAAGGATGGCTCTTTTCGCTTGTGTATTGATTATCGAGAGCTAAACAGGGTGACGATCAAGAATAAATATCCCCTACCATGAATCGATGATCTTTTGGATCAACTTCAGGGAGCTTCAGTATTTTCCAAGATCGATTTAAGATCTGGGTATCACCAGTTACGAATTCGAGAGTCGGATATCGCAGGGACGGTGTTTCGAACACGCTATGGGCACTACGAGTTTGTAGTGATGCCGTTTGGGTTAACTAATGCACCTGTGGTATTCATGGAATTAATGAATCGAGTTTTCATCAACTATTTGGATCAGTTCGTGGTTGTATTCATAGATGACATTTTGATTTATTCTCGTGACCGAGAGGAGCACGTATTTCACCTTCATCAGATTCTCGACGTGTTGAGACGAGAGCAGCTCTATGGGAAGTTTTCCAAGTGTGAATTCTGGATGTCTGAGGTGATGTTTTTCGGACATGTAATTTCAGCCGACGGAGTACGTGTCGACCATCAGAAGACGGAGGATATCCGAGATTCGCAAACTCTGAAGAATGTTAAGGAAATCCGAAGCTTTCTCGGATTAGCTGGATATTACCGGCAATTTATGGAGGGATTTTCTAAAATCGCTCAACCCATGACAAACCTTTTGCGGAAGCATAAGAAATACACGTGGCCTGACGCGTGTCAGCGGAGTTTTGAGGAACTTAAGAGCCGTTTAATTTCAGCGCCTGTCCTTTCCTTACCGCAATGGACGGAGGGATTCGTAGTTTATAGTGACGCATTTGGGCAGGGTCTCGGATGTGTACTAATGCAGAACGGGAAGGTGATTGCTTATGCCTCGTGGAAACTGAGGCCTTGTGAGGTCAACTATCCGACCCACGACCTGGAACTAGCGGTCGTGGTATTCGCGTTGAAGATATGGCATCATTATCTTTATGGCATCACCTGTCAAATTTTTACCTATCATAAGAGTTTGAAGTATATATTTACTCAGAGAGTTAAATATACATCAAAGACAGTGGTTAGAACTGATTAAGGACTATAATATCGAGATACAGTATCACCCGGGTAAGGCGAATGTTGTCGCCGATGCCTTGAGCCGTAAGTCCATTCAGGAGCAGATGCTTGCTCGTTTAACTGTTCAGAAGGAACTCCAGCAGGAATTCCTTAGGCATGAGATCAAAGTTTGGTTACAGCGTGTACAAGGACAGCTTTGCATGCTGGAGATTTCATCGCCACTTGAGGAGGCGATCGAACTAAAACAGGGTTCAGACCCATTTTTGTTGCGTATTCAAGATGATATGACTCAGGGAAAAGCCCCTGGATTTGTGATCCACGGGGATGGACTTTTGCGATTTAAGAACCGATTATGTGTTCCAGCGGATGACGAGTTGAAAAACTCGATTTTGAGAGAGGCCCATGCTACCCCTTATTCTATTCATCTGGGGTCTAGCAAGATGTACAAAGACTTGAAACAAAATTACTGGTGGAGTAACATGAAGTGAGAAGTCGCCGAGTTTGTTTCGAGATGTCTCACCTACCAGCAAGTCAAGATAGAGCATCAGTGACCGGCGGGTATGCTGAAACCGCTTCCTATCCCAGAATGGAAATGGGAGGATATTTCAATGGATTTCATCACGAGTTTACCGACGAGTCGGCGGGTCATGAATACAATTTGGGTGATTGTGGACCGTTTAACTAACTCAACTCATTTCCTGGAGATTAAGGATACGTGGGGTCCCGAGAGACTTGCCCAGTTGTTCATCAAAGAGATGGTGAGATTGCACGGTACTCTTAAGAGTATCGTTTCTGATCGTGACGGGCGATTCGTCACATTTTTGGAAATCAGTTCATCGTGCCATGGGAACTCAGCTCAACTTCAGCACGGCTTTTCACCCGCAGTCTGACGGACAATCAGGGAGAACTATTCAGACGTTGAAGGATATGTTGAAAGCATGCGTCCTCGATTGGAAAGACGATTGGGAAGCCCAACTACCGTTGATCGAATTCACGTATAATAACAGTTGGCACGCTCCGATTCAGATGGCACCTTATGAGGCCTTATACGGTCATCCTTGTTGATCTCCCCTATGCTGGGATGACTTATCAGAATCAGTCGGCACTGAGCCCGATATGCTTATAGCCGCCCGCGAGAAGGTAGCTTTGATCAGGAGTCGTCTGTTGACCGCTCAGAGTTGACAAAAATCATATGCCGATAACCGTCGTCAGCCATTGGAGTTTGAGACAGGTGACCACGTCTTGGTCAAGGTATCCCCAAGTCGAGGTGTTTTCCGTTTCGGGAAGCGGGGGAAATTGAGTCCGAGATTCATTGGACCGTTTGAGATTTTGGATCGAGTAGGTGATCTGGCTTATCGATTGGCTTTACCTCCAGCCTTGAGCCGAATTCATAACGTATTTCATGTCTCTCAGTTGCGGAAATATGTTGCCGACCCTAATCACATACTTCAGTTTGATGAAATCGAGATAGCGGATGATCATGCATATGACGAGCATCCTGTACGAATCTTTGAGCGGCGAATCAAATAGTTGAGAAACAAGACGATTCCTTTATTTAAGATTCATTGGTCGAGACACGGAGTCGAAGAGGCTACTTGGAAAACCGAGGATAGCATGCGGAAGAGTTATCCCGAATTGTTTCACCCTTAGTTTCGAGGACGAAACTATTTTAAGGGGGGAGTATGTACCCGAATGTAAATTCATTAATTCTCATTCAGTAAACCGTTCCTCTGTAATTTTTCACTTATTAATAATCATTATCATTCACATTCATTCATTCGTGTTCACCGTTCGGAGTAACTTTGAGTCGTGTATCGATATTGTTCACTGTTTCACCCTTGCTTGAGAGTCGAGACGAAAATATTGTCTTGATTATTGTAATTGCTTCGTTAGTCGGTGTTGAAATTGGAGTTCATACCATTTCAAAATTTACTCCGTGTTCGAATCGTGCTATTGTTGGGAAAACCCTTGTAATTGTTGCTTGGAACTACCGTTTTGGGGTTTCCGCACTTCCATTTCGTGTTATTGTTCTCAAGTATTGAATCTTATTGCTTTTATTCTCTTCCTGGGTCGTTTTTCGTCATTTGTGGGCCCGAATAGTGTGCGTCGCGGCACACACATTGTGCCATTGGTGGTGGAACCGCCTGTACCGTGGGCCGCGGCTCCTGCTGGCCGGGCCACGGCACTAAGCTGATGTCATGGGCAGTTTTTGGCCGTGGGCCGTGGCACACTCGGCCTGTGCCGCGGCACACAGTGCAGGCCAGCCTATTTAAGCGAGTTTTGTGAGATAAAAGCTCATTTCATCATCTTCCTTCTTCCTCTCCTCCTTGGGCGATTGTGGGCGATATTTTGGGCGATTTAGCATCATCAAACTCAGAGAATTTCATCTTCTTCAAGTTGTGGTGTGGATTAACAACATATTTGTGGATTCTTCATCCTAATCCAAGGTAATTTCTTCAACCCTAGATTTGATTTTGAGTTGGAGAATGATGTTTTGGATGATATAATCATGATTTGTGAAAGATACGCGTTCGATTATGAGTATTTATGAGTTATCATCGGATTGTTGGAAGTTTTATTCAAAAACACTTTGAAGGTTGACATGGAATTGGGTTTTGCAATTTAATGTTATCGTAAACTCGATTTGAGTATTCCTATTAGATTATCGATTATATTGATGGTGTTTTGGTGGATTGGATCATTCATTAGAGGTTGGTTTTCGATACAATTGGGATTAGTTGTAAATGATGGGAGATTGTTTACAAAGTGTTTGTCGAAATGCCCCAATGAGTTTGGATTTGTTGTATCGACCTCTTGAATTGGTTATGATCGCTATTGATACGTATATTAAGCGAATTGTTGGTAATTGTGTTATTCAAGGTTGTTCGAGCGACAGATATCTCCATTAAGGGCGTTTGTTCGTGAGAGGACTTTTCACCACCGGTATTGAGTAAGTTAATTCTTACTCGGTTAAAGGGGTATTCATTCCTTATGATGTTGGTCATTCATACATGTAATTCACTCATAATATATCATTCATGTCGAGACTTGTAATTATCAATTAATCATTCAATTCACGAGGAATGACGGTTCCAATCATTTCAATGAGCTACCATTCATTTCATTGTTATTTCAGCTCGGTGAGTCATTCTTGACCCTTGTTGGATTATTATTCATTAATGTTCTTTGGTCACTTTTGTTCTTGTGGCCTTCTGGGTTCATATTGCGTGGTCGGGTGGGGATGTGTGGAATTTTTAGTCGGGCACTTGATAGTCATGTGATCGGGTTCACCGACACAATGGACTGTGCACACGGTAATGTACTTCCGTGAGACTAATTAGGCACAAGGGCGTGTGTGTCCGGACACTCGTCTTGTGCACTTGCACATACCATTACGGGCGTACTATGATACCCCTCTTCAGCTGGATTTCATAACTAAGATATGTGATTGTTGTATTTTGTTCAACTCTTGAGGAATGTTTTTTTGTGTAACTGACCCCGTTGGGGATATCGTTTTTAGGTCATGGCATGGAAAAAGCACGGGAAGAGAACGTTGACGGCGAGGAGTCCCAGTGATACTAGTAGGGGGGCCCAGTCTCTTCATTTCGTTCATGTTTCCTTGTTATGTATTTTCCGCTGCACTTCCTTTTGGATTGTCATTTGTTGAGTGATTGTATACTTTATCTTCATATAAAATATATACATGTATTCAGTGTTCCCTGGGTGTGTTGTATTTGAAACTCCTCATCGGAGTAATATATGATGTAATGTGGTTTGGTACTACATTTGTATTGTGTAATTCATTAATTTTCATTCGCCTGGTGGGTCCCAGTCGGGGTCCACGACACTGTAATATCCGCCTAGTTGGGGGTGTTACAGCTTGAGCATTAAGTATAGAGTTTGGTAAAAATGGGGATATGAGTTATCTTCGATTTGTGTTATGGAATGTCGGGTACCTAGAATAATCTATCGTGACGATATCGCTATTGGGATTGCGGTTTACTGGTGTTGGATGGACCGGTTTTAATTCGAGGTTCTTCAAATAATGGTTTATTCTCCCAGGGACATTTGTTCGTAGAAAGGACATTCGTAGCGGCTTTGAGGTAAGTTAATTATTGCTCAGTTTTGAGGATGATAATTCTGATCAATGTTGTACATAGTGATATACACGTTTTGTGTTTTGTGAATTTAGATTCTTGTTGACCGTATTGAGCCTTCGTTGGGAAATGATAATCCCAGGATCATTGTTTTGGTATTATTGATCGTGTTGATTGTTCATTGAGGGATGTTGATCTCATGACCATTGTTTTGGTATTGTTGATAGTGTTGATTGTTTGTTGATGGGTGATGATCCCAAGACTGTTGTTTTGATATCGTTGGTCATGTCGGTCACTCGTTATAGATATCTTGTTGTTTCACTTTGGTGAGTCTCTTTTGATCCTTATTGGATTTGTGATTTTTTGAGTTTCGATGTCATGTGGATATCGTGATATTTCAGGTCACACTAGCATGCGGGTTGTTATGTGTAGGATTTTCAAGGCGGACACATATAGTCGTGTGTAGGTTGTTGACCTTACATTGACTATGTACACGAGACGGTTACTTTGAGAGACTAATTAGGTACAAGACCACACATGTATTTGATCGTTACCCATTGGTGACTTGTGCACTGACACACTTCCATCCCAGGCATAGTGTGGGGTCATTCTTTGACCCTAAATATAGTTGATACATACAACATGTTTGATTGCGTGTGTTTTCAACGGGATTGGTTATAATCTGGTTGATTCATATATCATACTGATTGGGCATGTTTAAGCATTTCAGATTATAATCGGACTTGGGTTTATATTGCAACACCCCCAAAACCATATGGGAATGTTACACGCCGTAGACCCCTTTTTACGAGGATCTACCAGGCTATACCTTACAAAACGACCAAGTGCTTGCCCGGCCAGGGTCAAACAATATAATAATACAGACCGTTAAGGTCACTTACTCATGAATACACAGACCGATGAAGTCACACAACTCCATCAGCAGAACTGACTTAAACAACATTACCCACACAGGGGTCGAAACACAATACAGCGGAAGACTGAAATCAACTCTAACAATACAACCAAACTCTACCAACTCTCGACTCTTGATTAGTATCGCAGCTCGTCATCCTCTTGTGCCAATCATGTGACTGCTCCCCTGAACCTGCATGTACCTGGACGCAAAACAGACATCCACCCCCGACTACTCGGGGGTTAGTAAAACTCCACTGTTTTACTAGTGCAAGTATAATACGATACGAAAAGCAACAAGTAAATAGCAACTACGAATTTAATATGGAAATCAATTATCAAAATGTTCCCGAGAAGTTTTATTAATTTCGAACTCAAGCAAGAGATATTTGAAAAGGAACACATCATCTCGGGGATTTTTAAAGCAGAAATTCTTTTGGACCTCGAGTCCCAATTTACAAAGCCTTCTCGAAAACATTAGGGCCTTAGCCCGATTCTCGTTTCAAAACACATTGGATAAGATATCATTATGAGTCCGAGACCCATATTTAAAATGTTATCCAAACAATCACTGCTATACGATCGTTGTTTGTATACATCATGTACCGAACTCTGGAGGCCTCGACGGAACTTACCCGGACCACTCACACTGTTCGTACACATCATGTACCGAACTCCGGAGGCCTCGATGGACCTTACCTGGCCAAAAACATTGTTCGTACACATCATGTACTGAACTCCAGAGGCCTCGTCAGACCCTACCTGGATCACACACCTTGTTCGTACACATCATGTACCGAACTCTAGAGGTCTCGTCAGACCCTACCTGGAACACACACGCACGTCGACACGACACAACTCATAATCACCAAATGTCAAGCCATTCCACACTACACCGAAATGTATAATCAAGTATGTAAACCAAAACAACACAAATATCATAATCATCACAACAACTCAACAATGAACAATCACGCCCGGCACAAACTTAGATGATTTACACATCCAACACAATTCCACGATGTTAACTAAGTGATGGTATTATCGCTACTATCAATCGTTCATAATAATCAATTCATCATAACCATAACACGACGTCCCTAATCACAAGACACAATTTGTATAGTAAAATACTTGCCTCAAATCCACAACGCGGAGAATCGACCGAAGTAGATTGGCACGAACCGGCTACGAACCCGCCGACTCCCCCGAACAATAGCCCGTAACAATAAACTACGAACGACAACAATAACAACGAAAATGAATTCCAAAGTACGACCCAAAGCCGCTGAATTCAAGGAACAAACGACGAAAGTTCAAGGGTTTCCCCCAAAACGGCCAAGAACACGATTCGTCCCGTCAAAACATGAAAACGGAATTCCAAACCGAAATATGGATATACAATCCATAAGATATGTTTAACAACATCATTTAACAACAATCGATCCATCAAAAACCTATGGAAAACGAAATCAAGAACACATCCCCCAAAAGTTGATTCGAAGGAAATCAAGATATATACCTTGATTCGACGAAAAACAATAGATTAAATGATGTTAAACACATGAATAATACTAATATTAATCATACCCATCGTGGAGTAATCAACAACACGGAACGAATAGGACAAAAATGCAAAACCCCCAAAATTTCCCAAAATAGGGTTCTAGGAAATCTCACCTTGATTCGCTGGATCAAAGGAGGTTATGGAGAGGTTAATTGATGATATGAGCTCCCAATCTTCGTGGATTAGTTGCTTGACAACATGTCTCCTGGATCGCCAAGCCTCCAGCCGTAGAGAGGAAAAGATGGAAATGAAAAACGGGTGAAAATATGACTACTCTGCCATATTTATACTGGGCCGGAACTAGCGTGCGCTAGCCTCCAGGACTAGCGTGCGCTATCGGCCAGTATCGGCCCAGCACCCTCGGCCAAGGCCCGCACGACCCGACACTACCAACCAAACCTGCCGACCGCGACCTGCCCGCCCGACCCCGATAGCGTGCGCTGCGCCTAACGCTAATGCGCGCTAGCCGACCTGTCCAGTGACCTCTGGACTAAACAGCTCACCCAGGTAACGTACGCTAGTCGGCCGGCAGCGTGCGCTATACATGCCGATTAGCGTGCGCCATGACCAACAGTAGCGTGTGCTACCTGCCGATCCTCCTCGAGTCCAGAACCCCTCTGCCCAGACCCGATAGCGTACGCTGGGGCGGTCGACAGCGTGCGCTACACCTGCCGAGCTAGGGCGCGCAGCCTTCCGGCCATAGCGTGCGCTACGCCGGTTCCTGCCATGCCTGCTCGGCCAGTGCCCAGCACTTCCGACAGTGCCGCACCTGTCCGGCCAACTGCTCAGCTGCCATGACCCGTCGACTAGATTTCTGAAAATGTACGGAACGAATACGACGAAAAGCTCGCGGTCCACATCAACGACCCGAAATGAAAACATAAAGCAATAATTAATCATATGCGACCAAGAAAAGGGTCGAGACAACAAATACAGATACGGATACCCCTAACTTTCGGTAAATTACAAAATGGCCCAAAACGCCCGAAAATGACGATACGTGATCAAATAACCAAACCGAAGTTCATAACACGTCTAACAAAGTTAAACGGACTTACGGGAAACTCGAAACAGCAGTTTCGAACGAGATTCGTAAGAATCGAACTCAAGTGCGGAAAAGTCGCTAAAAAGCACGGAACTCAACAAAACGACACCGAAACGAACTCGGATGTCGAAAAGTGTAGAATTAATCATTCTCAGAATGATGAAACGGTCCCAAGCGAGTCGTCAAAACGAACTCTCACCAAAAAAGAAAATTACCGGAAATCAAATTTGCGGATATTACATACTACCCTCCTTAAAAGAAGTTCCGTCCCGAAACTTAAAACAAGTATGGAGAAGCAATATCCCGCCAGGAAAACTCAACGAGATACACAAGAAACGCGTAACTTACGCCCAACCGCGAAACGTTACAAGCAACGCAAAGGAATATACGACGTGAAAACACGCTCCGCGACAACCAACACAACGCCACCGCCT
Source organism: Orobanche coerulescens (assembly GCA_033398695.1). Classification (NCBI taxonomy): domain Eukaryota; kingdom Viridiplantae; phylum Streptophyta; class Magnoliopsida; order Lamiales; family Orobanchaceae; genus Orobanche; species Orobanche coerulescens. Next base: position 40,203,607 of record CM065811.1, read on the forward strand.
ATGATTTGAAACAATAACGAGCAATTAACATCACATCACATGCACACATTAAATCAAAGAAACGCACGCGACAACAAGCCGCACCCGACTAAAATGGCTATGCGAAAGAAACAAATAGAATATCATGATAGAAATCACTCCGATGCTCCTCAACAAGAAAATGTCCGACATCAAAACACAAACAATTCAAGATAACAGAAAACGAGAATACCGGATATTACATTCCATCATACTAAAAATAAGTTTCGTCCCGAAACTTAAATTAAGGTTATCACAGTGATACGAAACAAAATATAATGACACATAATAAAATACCATGTTCATGACCCCGCGGTCCACTGTCACGCCTCTGTAGGTTCAACAAATATACGGGAACTTATTCAAAACAAAATATCATTTAACAAGTTCCAAACGTAAAAACGTTACAAAATACATCCCTACACGAGATACAATTCGCGCAACGAGTACCAGAACACTATCACTGGCCATCACTGGGCCCTTCGGAAGTAGGAATGGAACTCCGATCTCTTATCATCTCGGCAACAATCTCGCAGTACTGAACTCGATGCCCCTCGTGTCCACAATTATAACAAGTCACTGGCGGTTTCTTACAATGCGCGCGTTCATGGCCTAGAACGTTACAGTTGAAACACCTAGGAGCATTACCAGAACTCAAAGACACCGGCTTGGGTCTTTTGGATTCTCTAGCTGACCGAGAAGGTCTCATACTCGGCTGATACGATGGTTGAGGCGTGGGAATCCCAATTCCCTTACTTCCCGATGCGTCAACGGAGATCTTCTGCTTCTTCGCTACCGATACGAACTCGGTAGACATTATAGCCATTTCAAATGCTAAGGCTCGATCTTGATAGTCCTTCAGCGTTGTACACATAAAAGGGGCCATACACTGCCGAACCTCAGGTTTCATACGCATATGAAAGTAACGGACCTTATCTGTCTCACTTCGCACTTGATCTCGAATGTAACAGAGCTGTCGATTGTAATCGAATATTGCTTGAGATATAGACACATCCCGGGGCGTAGCCGAGAAAAACTCAATAATTCTACGTTCCTTAACAGGCGGCAGACAATACTCGGCCTCCATAGCAGTCTTGAATTCGGCCCAAGTAGCTGTACGATCACTAGGCGCTACGGCCTCCCACCAAGCAGCCGCTTCGTCACAAGGTGTATTGGGCGATGGGTACTCTTCTCTCATCGGGGAAAGCTACAGCATCAAATGTTCTGTCCAACTAGAAGAGCCAGTTCTCCCAGCCTAACGAGTACGAAAAACCTACGAAACGGGGCGGGTGCATTCTCATCACAACTCGTAACCACTTACTAGCTCCGTTATCCTCATCCGGAATCCCGTCACGGTTTACGGTCTGATTCATATGCGCCAACTGGTCAGGCACCTGACGAAGGATCGTGGCGGCGCCAATGTCAACATTACCTCTGGAAGATTGCTGCTGATCATCTGATGGGTCATCATGACCGTCCGTACTGAGCTGATTGGCATTTGACAACGAGCGAGTCACCCTCTCACGCTCCTGATCACGACCACGACTACGACCACGTCCTCAGCCTCGACCTCTCGGCATACTGATCGGACGACCAATCAGAATAACGCAACCAAATAAACATCACAACGTCAACATAGGACGATAAATAGCAGCACGATAAAACATCAACTCCAAGTCATCACACAAGTGCACGAACTAACATTGTAATTTTAGAACTTCATTCATAAATAATTCACACAGTCACATCAACAGAGATGTTTGGATTTTATCAAATCAAACACGGTCAAAACCACACACGTATCGTAGGGACCACACACTAGCAACAAAATAAAATATTTCCGAGGTATTATTCAAATGATAAAATTTTAAAATTCTCAAGTTTGAAAAAAATTTGGTGAAATGAAATTTTTGAAAACACTTTTAATACCTCGGTCGTTTAATCAAAACCATGTATCTCACTATCAAAACTGTTTTGATTGAAGCTATATGCAAAACAACACCTTGAATCACCAACCTACTCGATAGACAATATCATCAAGGTGATCTTATATATATCATTACCATTACTAGTGGTATACAGAGTAACAACATGTTACCACGCCAACCATCACGTGAACATATGAAGTTTGAAATTCCGAAAAACCGAAAAAAAATCGTTTTGCAGAATAAAAATTTTTCTAAAATCCTTCCGTTCATAACCAAAAATACAATGTCCGAAGTACTTCAAAACATATATTCCAGATACCGTCTGATGGAGTCATTTGAAAATACACGACCAATTTGTCAAGAATTTAACCGATTTTAAAATCCATATAAACTGTGGTTTTAACCGCACCATCAGATTATTTTAAACAATAGCAAACGATTCCTACAAAAATGTTCAAACTCGTAAAGTCCTCCAGGAAGAACATTCTAAAACCTACCTGTAGCGGCATAAACATAACAATCTAAAAATAACCAAACTAAAAATCACATGTCTAAACGGCAACCAGGATCGCCGATCCAGTCGAATACATCTCACAGTATCAAGTTTAAACATACAACAAAACCATTCCTCGGAGTTTCTTACGAACTCAATCGTCGACACTTTATTCGAAACCCATCAAGGTTCTCAATTTTTCACACCATACCACCCCATACGGTGGTTCAAAGGTAAAACATCAATAGGCCTAGTTATATACATATACTATGTGTCACAAGTATTAAATACAACTATATTCACCACACCGTGCAAATAAAATTATGCACCGCAATTAACTCACTAAGATAAAATCATGATACACGGGTACCTTGCATAAAAGAGGAGTCTTACGCCCATAGGCCGCACGGAGATGACGGTCGCCCACAATACTAATCTTATCCGGCAACATATCCGACACGTTGTGACTACGCACAACTCAACTTGTCACCTGACGACTCGAACTACAAGACAACACAGTACTCGACAAATCACGACTCGACTCGACCCGACAGCCTAGGTTTCCGCAACCTAAGCTCTCTCATACCATAAATGTAACACCACCAAAACCATATGGGAATATTACACGCCGTAGACCCCTTTTTACGAGGATCTACCAGGCTATACCTTACAAAACGATCAAGTGCTTGCCCGGCCAGGGTCAAACAATATAATAATACAGACCGTTAAGGTCACTTACTCATGAATACACAGACCGATGAGGTCACACAACTCCATCAGCAGAACTGACTAAAACAACATTACCCACACAGGGGTCGAAACACAATATAGTGGAAGACTGAAATCAACTCTAACAATACAACCAAACTCTACCAACTCTCGACTCTTGATTAGTATCGCAGCTCGTCATCCTCTTGTGCCAATCATGTGACTGCTCCCCTGAACCTGCATGTACCTGGATGCAAAACAGACATCCACCCCCGACTACTCGGGGGTTAGTAAAACTCCACTGTTTTACTAGTGCAAGTATAATACGATACGAAAAGCAACAAGTAAATAGAAACTACGAATTTAATATGGAAATCAATTATCAAAATGTTCCCGAGAAGTTTTATTAATTTCGAACTCAAGCAAGAGATATTTGAAAAGGAACACATCATCTCGGGGATTTTTAAAGAAGAAATTCTTTTGGACCTCGAGTCCCAATTTACAAAGCCTTTTCGAAAACATTATGGCCTTAGCCCGATTCTCGTTTCAAAACACATTGGATAAGATATCATTATGAGTCCGAGACCCATATTTAAAATGTTATCCAAACAATCACTGCTATACGATCGTTGTTCGTACACATCATGTACCGAACTCCGGAGGCCTCGACGGAACTTACCCGGACCACTCAAACTGTTCGTACACATCATGTACCGAACTCTGTAGGCCTCGACGGACCTTACCCGGCCACAAACATTGTTCGTACACATCATGTACCGAACTCCAGAGGCCTCGTCAGACCCTACCTGGATCACACACCTTGTTCGTACACATCATGTACCGAACTCCAGAGGTCTCGTCAGACCCTACCTGGAACACACACGCACGTCGACACGACACAACTCATAATCACCAAATGTCAAGCCATTCCACACTACACCGAAATGTATAATCAAGTATGTAAACCAAAACAACACAAATATCATAATCATCACAACAACTCAACAATGAACAATCACGCCGGGCACAAACTTAGATGATTTACACATCCAACACAATTCCACGTTGTTAACTAAGTGATGGTATTATCGCTACCATCAATCGTTCATAATAATCAATTCATCATAACCATAACACAATGTCCCTAATCACAAGACACAATTCGTATAGTAAAATACTTGCCTCGAGTCCACGACGCGGAGAATCGACTGAAGTAGATTGGCACGAACCGGCTACAAACCCGCCGACTCCCCCTAACAACAGCCCGCAACAATAAACTACGAACGACAACAATAACAACGAAAATGAATTCCAAAGTACGACCCAAAGCCGCTGAATTCAAGGAACAAACGACGAAAGTTGAAAGGGTTTCCCCCAAAACGGCCAAGAACACGATTCGTCCCGTCAAAACATGAAAACGGAATTCCAAACCGAAATATGGATATACAATCCATAGGATATGTTTAACAACATCATTTAACAACAATCGATCCATCAAAACGTATGGAAAACGAAATCAAGAACAAATCCCCCAAAAGTCGATTCGAAGGAAATCAAGAAATATACCTTGATTCGACGAAAAACAATGGATTAAATGATGTTAAACACATGAATAATACTAAGATTAATTATACCAATCGTGTATTAATCAACAACACAGAACGAATTGGACAAAAACGCAAAAACTCCAAAATTTCCCAAAATAGGGTTCTAGGAAATTTCACCTTGATTCGCTGGATCAAAAGAGGTTATGGAGGGTTAATTGATGATATGAGCTCCCAATATTCGTGGATTAGTTGCTTGATAACATGTCTCTTGGATCGCCAAGCCTCCATCCACGGAGAGGAAAAAATGGAAATGAAAAACGGGTGAAAATATGACTACTCTACCATATTTATACTCGGCCGGAACTAGTGTGCGCTAGCCTCCAGGACTAGCATGCGCTATCGGCCAGTATCGGCCCAGCACCCTCGGCCAAGGCCCGCACGACCCAGCACTACCAACCAAACCTGCCGACCGCGACCTGCTCGCCCGACCCCGATAGCGTGTGTTGCGTCTAACGCTAGCGCGCGCTAGCCGACCTGTCCAGTGACCTCTGGACTAAACAGCTCGCCCAGGTAACGTATGCTAGTCGGACGGCAGCGTGCGCTACACATGCCGATTAGTGCGCGCCATGACCGACAGTAGCGTGCGCTACCTGCCGATCTTCCTCGAGTCCAGAACCTCGTAACCCTCTCGCCTGCACCGAGCACAGACGGCTGGGCCGGTCGACAGCGTGCGCTACACCTGCCGAGCTAGAGCGCGTAGAGTTCCGGCCGTAGCGTGAGCTATGCCGGTTCTCGCTGCGTGCCTGCCGCTGCTCAAAGACTTCCGATGCCACACCCGGCCACTGCTCGCCGCCATGACTATCGACTTGATTTCAAAACGCATTTTAACGAATACGATTTAAAAGCTCGCAGTCCACATCAACGACCCGAAATGAAAACATAAAGCTATAATTAATCATATGCGACCAAGAAAAGGGTCGAGACAACAAATACAGATACGGATACCCATAACTTTGGGTAAATTACAAAATGGCCCAAAACGCCCGAAATTCACGATACGTGATCGAATAACCAAACCGAAGTTCATAACACGTCTAACAAAGTTAAACGGACTTACGGGAAACTCGAAACAACAGTTTCGAATGAGATTCGTAAGAATCGAACTCAAGTGCGGAAAAGTCGCTAAAAAGCACGAAACTCAACAAAATGACACCGAAACGAACTCGGATGTCGAAAAGTACAGAATTAATCATTCTCAGAATGATGAAACGATCCCAAGCGAGTCGTCAAAACAAACTCTCGCCAAAAAAAGGAAATTACGGAAATCAAATTTGCGGATATTACATATACAACATGTGTGATTGCGTATATTCTATGATTTTGAGATTATGATCTGGTTGAGTCATAATGCATTTTTGATTGTGCGCGATCAACGGTTTGAGGTTGTGATTCTCTCTTGTCTTGACTGATCGTTTTGGGATTTACCATGTGATGGTATTCTCACTCGTCTTTTGATTTTGTTGGAGTTATCATGTTAATGGTGTTCTCAGTTGTTTGCTGCTTCATTGGTAGTTTCGGGAGTTTATCACGTTGATTGTGTTCTCAGTTGTGATTCACCTTTGGTTGGTCGTGTAGAGTTTATCATAACGATATTATTCTCGGCTGATTTCTTGGTTGATCATCGTTATTGATCTTATGATCATTCCAACTTTACGTTGATGTATTATGTGCTATTGGTTTTATCATGATTTGACAATCATATTATTAGGATTGAGATTGTATTTTGTGATCCGACGTACAAGATTTGGCAAGGATGATTTATTCCATACTTATGAGTTATGATGATGATAAGGATTGATTGATATGAATTACCACGAGCTGGTATGGTTATGACAGTAAGATTCATTGGCGGTACTTCTTACCTCATAATTACGTTGATATGTAATTATTATGGTGATATGATCGTTGTCATTATTGAGTATTGTGGCTGATCTTGTTGTGTGCTTTATCTTTAAGTTTTTGGAGATCGAGCTTGTAGCGATAGTGAGGAGATGAGCTTCCCGGGTGATACTGGTTATGACATATAATTGGCAATCGAGTATTTTACTGATTGTTATGTTCTGTTGCAATGTATTTTTTAACTATGGATTCCATCCGTTACGTGTGTATTTTAAAATGGCTTTTTTGGTATTTTACAAACTTGGGAATATTTTGAAAAATCGTTTCCCTTAAAGTATTTTCTTCGGTACGTATAAGTGGTGCCCTAATATACGCTTTGAAATTATTGAGCTTTGGCATTTTGTCTTGAAATTCATAAAGTGTTTGAGTATCTGAAATATATTACCGTCATTAGCCTTTTGGCATGTTTGATTGATTGTGTAAATAATTTTTATCCTGGTGGGTCCAGTGCGGAACCCACGACACCGTAAATCGCTTGATGCTTTTGGGGGTGTTACACTTGGACTTCAGACTCCACTTAGGATCTTCGACTGATTAATCCTGCTCTATGGCATTACGTACCTCCCGATCGCCTTCCCTGTTGGATGGTTCTCTTTGGGACCTCCACATTCCATTTTCCACCCATTACCCTACCAACGACTTTAGGCACCTCCACTTCGAGCCACTCCACGTTGGATACCACCGTCCACCTCCACGTGCGGATTTGTCCATTCCATTGAGGAACTTCATGTAGGCAAACAACACCTCTCCATTTCTACAAAACTTGTATGTGTAGTCATCGTCGTAGTCATCGTCCTGAGGAGAGATGCCCATGTGGCCCTGCTTGCTTCGTGCGTCCTCAATTCATTTTTATTATTATGGTTGTTAATGTTAAAATATATCAACTTTACACTCTTTTCTAATTTTAACATGAACTTTCAATTTTTTACTATAATTCTTGCGCCAATACAAAGACCTTTCAACCCCTGTGGCACTAGCTAGATCTCCCCGAGTCTAGATAGTAAGCCTAATAAAAGATTGCTAATTGAGAAGGAAAGGAACTATGAAAAGTGCTTGGGAAATGCTCAATACCTGAATTCTTTCAAACTTCTTGGATGGTTACAAATGAGACCTCATGAGGTCTACTTATATTACTTTGAAGTTGTCTAGAGAATTCTTCCTATCACCTCCTCCGATGGAATATTTTAGACTTATCTTCTATTTACTACATTACACGATGCTTCTGGAATTTATTCTGACTACTTTTATATAAGGGTTCTTATTTAATTACAAGAGTTCCATATGACTTTTTAAAATATAATAGACTCTTCTAAAATCTTGTAGGGAGTTCTTAAGTATATTATGGAAACTCTGGAGGTTGCGACTAATGAATTCTCCAGGATGCTTGTTGAAGGGAAGTTGCCCCAACAAATTCTAATTAAGGGAAGATATATGAAGGGTGATCGACCAACTCACCCAGAAGACTGGATACTTGGCTACATTCTGACTCCAGAAGAAAAAGGTCACTACAGGGACAGATCCAAAGTTCTTCTAGTTAATTGGTGGAAAGGGACCAAATATTATCCTTACAGAAGATCAACCCGACATCAACGATATATACACTAAATCAAAGATGTTGTATTTTTATCGCTTTTCCTATGTAATTTAAATTTCAATTAAGTCCAAGCACTGTAATCTTATGGTTCATCATTGAAGATATTTCATTCTCTCAAAAGATTACAGTTCGTAATTTAGATTACTGTATGCATGCTTGACAATGCATTGAAATTATTTTCTAAGTATGAATTTGCTAAGGCCAAGCTGTAAGAACTTTTTTTTTAAAAACGCAGATATTATTAGACGGATCAGAAATTTGGGTGGACGAGGTCCACTACACGCCCAAAATATTTGAGGGAGGACGAGCCCCTCTACACACCCAAACTTAAATCAAAGATAAAATGATGCCCCAACTAATATCAAAGAAAGTTAGCCAAAAAGAAGGCCAATAACCAAATCACACTTTTTTACATCTAATATAAGGGAAACTAATTTTATCAAGCCTAATAAGACCAAGTATTTTGCCCTTGAGGCCATGGCCATTCGAGCAAAAATAATCCCGACGATCACAACCTTGATAGCTAGGATGTCGGCAACACCATTTCCTTCTCTATAAATGTGGGAGATACGAGTGTTGGCCTTAGAGAAAAATGCACGAATTTTTACCACCAAACTTTGGAGTTTCCAATGACACGTGGCATTCTTGTTAATGAGCCGAATGGCCACTTTAGAGTGCACTTCCACCCAAATATTATCAATTTTTTTCCAAACATAGATCAATTCCCCTCCAAATTGCATAAAGTTCCGCATAATTGTTAGTTTGATCCCCTAAAAATTTCGAGAAATAAAATATATGGATCCCAAAATGATTACGGACAATGCCAACCGAACCCGCACAACCCGGATTACCCTTAGCCGCACCATCTATATTTAAGAACTTGTTTATGAAGAGTTTATAGATTAAGTTGTATTCATTGAAACTACACGCTGTAAGATTGTGCCTACGAGCCAATCATAGTTTAAGTTGTGAAACACTTAGCCTTTTAGGGTTTAAAATTTTAGGACATGCCTGCGAGCTGTTCATATTTTGGTCTAAGTCTTACGAAGTTAAGATCATTTGAAATAAGAAGACTTGAAATTGGAAATTTTAGAGGAGTTTTGGCATTATCAAAAAAGGAGAAATTATTGGGATAAAATACTCAAAGTGTTTTGATAAATGCATCCTATAACTGACATCCTACAACAATCTTCATACAACGCTAAAAAGACGTTCGTCCTACAGAGTAATGAAGATCCAGCTTACAGCAAATGGACATGTTGGCTACAGCCTACAGCATAAACGTTGTATGCATTTTACTTAGGGAAAGTGAAATACAAAACCAACACGATAACACTTAGACTTTAAAACATGTGAGATAAGTATTCTTTATTCACAAAGTATTCACGGTTTTTAAAGTGCATTTAATACTTTTGGAGACAACATGTAATGCGGCCGAAGGCTGTGGACGTAGAGCATTTAATAAAGGCTAAAAGAATATCTGGAGTATTTTAATGCTGAGGCTTTAATTCAACATTCATCAGTCGACAATCTGAAGTATCTGTAATACCCGTATTTTTCAATTCCGTAATTTTTGATTATAGCAACTCGCTTGTGTTCATTAGCACGTTTTGGACGTGTCTTGTTCTGTATTTTTGTCATTCGAGTGAGTTTTGATATTTCTTCGGATTAATCGGTATATTATTGCGGTCTTTTCCGCATTTGGTTCGATTACTGTGAATCTTACTCGAAAATTGTTGTTTTGTTGTTCCTACAAGTTCATTTAAGAATTAGGGTCGTTTTGTGTGTAATACCCGGATGTAATTCAGTCATTATCATTCAGTAATTGTTTCGATATTGTTCATTATTTCGACCTTGCTTGGTAATCGAGACAAAAATATTATCTTGATTGTTGTAATTGATTCATTAGTCGATGTTGACATTGGAGTTCATGTCATTTCAAATGTCCTCATTGTTCAAATCGTACTATTGTTGGGCTAACCCTTGTAATCATTGCTTGGAACCACCATTTTGGGGTTTCCACACTTCCATTTCGTGTTATTATTTCCCAAATATTGAATCCTATTGCTTTTATTCTATTTTCGGGTTGTTTTTTCTCATTTTAGGACCCGAGTGGTGTGAGCCGCGGCACATGGGAGTTTGCGCCGCGGCACACACATGTTGCAGAATTGTGGCCGACCCTTCTGTACTGGGGGCCGCGGCACGCTGCCGAGCCCCTGGGCAGATTTCTGGCCCCGTGCCGCGGCACACGCTGCCGAGCCACTGGGCAGATTTCTGGCCCTGTGCCGCGGCACACTCGGCCGGTCCGCGGCACATTGCCGAGCACTGGGGGCAGATTTTGGCCCTGTGCCACGGCACACTCAGCCCATGCCGCGGCACACAGTGCAGACTCTTTATAACTGCGTTTTGTTGAGGAGAACAAGCTCATTTCTTCATTTCACTTCTTCCTCTCTTCCTTGGGGCGATTTTGGGCGATTTTGGGGTGTTTTAACATCATCAAAACTCAGAGATTTTCATCTTCTTCAAGTTGTAGTGTGGATCAACAACATATTTGTGGATTCTTCATCCTAATCTAAAGTAACTTCTTCACCCCTTGAATTTGATTTTGAGTTGGAGCATGATGTTTTGGATAGTGTAATCATGAATTGTGATGGATCTATGTATGATTATGAGTTTTTACGAGTTATCATTGGATTGTTGGAAGTTTTTCCCAAGAACACTTTGAAGGTTGACTTGGAGTTGGGTTTTGCAATTTGATGTTATCGTAAGCTCGATTTGAGTATTCCTATTGGATTATCTATTGTATTGATGGTGTTTTTGGTGGTTTGGATCATTCAATAGAAGTTGGTTTTCGACACAAATGGGATTAGTTGTTTAGGATGGGAGATTGTTTTCAAGGTGTTTGTCGAAATGCCTCAATGAGTTTGGATTTATTGTATCGACATCTTGAGTTGGTTATGACCGCTTTTGGTTCGTATATTAAGCGAGTTGCTGATAATTGTGTTATTCAAGGTTGTTCGAGCGACCGGTAGTTTCCCTTAAGACGTTGTTCGAGAGAGGACGTATCATCACTGGTGTTAAGGTAAGTTGATTCTTACTCGGTTAAAGGGATATTCATTCCTTATGTTGTTGTTCATTCATACATGTAATTTACTCATAATATATCATTCATGTCGAGACCTGTATTTCATCAACTAATCATGTAACTCACAAGGAATGACGGTTCCAAATCATTTCATTGAGCTATCACTCGTTGTATCATTACGTCATCTTGGTGAGTCGTTTCTCCATCCTTTTCGGATTCATTTCATTATCTCTCATTTTGGTCGCTTTTGTTCTAATGACCTTCCGGGCTTGTATTGCGTTGCCGGGTGGCGTATGTGTGGAATTTTTAGTCGGGCACACTATAGTCATGTGTATATATGGGACTCCGGACACATTGGATTGTGCACACGGTAATGTGTATATGCGGGACTCTGGACACATTGGACCGTGAGACTAATTAGGCCAATAGCGGGTGTGTATACGGGTCTCCGGACACTCTTCTACTTGTGCACTCACACATTACATTCGGGCGTACTATGATGCTCACCATTCAACTCAATTCATTAATTCATTCATGTGATTGTTGTATATTGTTCAACTCTTGAGGATTGTTGTTCTGTTTAACTGACCCCGTTGGGGATTATTGTTTTTAGGTCATGGTAAGGCGAAAGAACAGGAAGAGAACGTTGACGGCGAGTAATCCCAGTGATACTAGTAGGTGGCCCCAGTCTCTCCATTTATTCATGTTGTCTTTTTATGTATTTTCCGCTGCAGTTCCGTTTGAACTATATTTTATTCAGTGATGTATATTTTATCTTCGCATGAAATATACATGTATTCTGTTTTTTCTCGGTGTGTTGTAATTGAAACTCCTCATCGGAGTACTTGTTGTTGTAATGTGGTTCGGTAATATATTTACCCTGTGTAATTCATTCACTTTCACTTGCCTTGTGGGTCCCAGTCGGGGGTCCACGTCACTGTAATATCCGCCTAGTTTGGGGTGTTACAGAGTTGGTATCGGACCGTGGTTTTGAATACTATCTTCCGAGTCATGTCTCATTTAAAATCATCGTTCGTCAGACTAGTATCATTGGACTTTCACGTCACGTGTGACCTGTGCAATCGCGGAGCCCCTCAGACCGAAAGAACTGTAAGATTTCTGATGCCATGGTATAGTTCTGGCAATAATTAAGAATCACTCATTCATCATTCATCAGTTAATAATCCTCAATCATCAGTTTCATTTTGATCATGTCGATCATGTTAACTCATTAATCACTCAGTTCATTTCATTACTCAGTTGTTGATCTTGAAGATCATATCATTAATCTTGTTAACTTGTTCAAGATAATCATTTCAAAAATTTCATCGGATAATCAGGTCATGTCAGTTGATCATTCACGTAATCATTGTGTAGCGCGTGTGCTCATTTTTATCATCTCATAATTCAATCATAATGTGATATTCATGCGGAATCTATAATTATCATGTGTGCCTACCTTCAGTATGGATCGAGCTGGCAGAGGACACAGGGGAGGAGGCCGCGGTGTGGGCCGAACACCGAGGGCTCATGTTAATACTCGTTGGAACGCGAGGAATAATGCTAATTCATCGAGCAGCGACGCCGCCACCCATTCTCCTGGAAATGATCATTCACTGTCAGGGAGTCGTACCCGGGACACAGCTCAATCAGAAGGTGTCCGAGTCGATCCTCTCACTTTCATGCAGGGCATGATGGCCCAAATGACTCAGATGGCACGTCTGATGGAGACGATGTAGAACTCAGCGGCTCAGAATCAACAATCCCCTCCGCCGCCACCTCAGAGGCAGGAGAGGATTGTCAGCAGCATCATCAATGACATCTATCACCAGAGGCCACCTACTTTCGAGGGCTCATTTGAACCGGCGGACATCATTCATTGGCTGGAGCATTTCGAGAAATTATTCACTATGGTAGAGTGTCCCGAGGGACACAAAGTTTCAGTCGCGGCTTACTACCTGGGTAGGAGCGCTCACTTGTGGTGGCTATCTCTGAAGCCCACCGACGGAGATTGTACGTGGGACCAGTTCAGAACTTTCATGATGGAAAGATATTACCCGGCCCCACTCATGGAGGCCAAGCTGTCAGAGTTACTCAATCCCGACCCCTCAACGGAAGATGACGTTCTCGCCATTGCCGAGAAATTCCAGGAGCTACTTCCTTTCGCCTCATCTATCATCCACTCATAGGTGGATAAAATCAAATATTTCAGTAAGAGGTTGAAGCCTCGCATGCAGATGCAGTTGCTTAATCACAATTGCACCACTCTGGCCGAATTCATCGAGAAAGCTCTTACGTATGAGCTTACTGCTAAGGAAATTGCTAAGCAACAACCTTCATCGTATGGCAAGAAATCAAAGAACCGTAATTAGTCTGAAGGCGGTCAGTCAACCTTCAAGAAGCCTTGTGCGGGCTCTACGTTTTCGGAGCGACCTCCTACGACGCCTAGTCCTGCGGAATCTCAGTCCCGAGCGGCCAGCTCGGCCGTCACCTGTTACAACTGTGGTGAACAAGGTCATTTAAGCAAGAAGTGTTTGAGGCAAACCATCACGTGCAATAACTGTGGAATTGCGGGGAATAGGGCCCGTTTTTTCCGAAGGGACTCCAAACCCACTCCGGCGACATCTCAGGCCCCAAAACAGTCAACGGTTCCGAATCAGGCCACTCAGTCTGCGTCATTTAAGACGACAGGAGATAACAAAGGCGGGACCCATAACTATCAGACGGGAGCGTCCGGTTCCGGGGTTGGCAAGCCCCGAATTTATGAGATGAAGAGAGCTGATGATCCGGAAGCCCGAGTGATCTCAGGTACACTCGAAATCCTATCTGAACCTGTATGTACCCTTTTTGATACTCGTGCATCGCATTCATACATTTCCGAGTCATGCTTGAGTAGACTTCATCTGGATAGTGCTACTAATTGTGAGCCTTATATCATTGGACTACCTGATGGTAGGAGAATTATCGGAGATTGTGAGATTAAGAGTTGTCCTATTCAGCTTCATGGTCGTGATTGGCCGGCAGATCTGATCGTGGTGGATTTACCTAAAGACGATGTCATTTTGGGTATTGATTGGATGGATCGTCACGATGCCATCCTTAGTATCCATAAGCGAATGGTCAATATTATTTCAGACGATGGAATCGAGTATGTTTTTCAGGGGAGTAACCCCAGCTGTTCCGGAAAGGTTATCATTGTGACGAAAGCAGTGAAATTACTCAGTCAAGGGTGTGTTGGTTATAGGTGCTATATGACCAAAACCGAGAAATCATCAGTGTCATTATCAGATATTCCGGTAATGAGAGAATATGCCGACATATTTCCAGACGAGTTACCGGGTTTACCTCCACAGAGAGATGCAGAATTCACAATAGAGTTGGAGCCTGGTACGTCCCCAATAGCGAAGGCACCGTATCGGATGGCCCCGACCGAAATGCAAGAACTGAAGAATCAATTGGAGGATTTGACCGAGAAAGGTTATATCTGACCGAGTGCGTCCTCGTGTGGAGCACCGGTGTTATTTGTCAAGAAGAAGGATGGTTCTTTTCGCTTGTGTATTGATTACCGGGAATTGAACAGAGTGATGATCAAGAATAAATATCCCCTACCCCGTATTGATGATCTTTTGGATCAACTTCAGGTAGTTTCAGTATTTTCCAAGATCGATTTAAGATCTGGGTATCATCAGTTGCGAATCTGAGAGTCGGATATTGCTAAAACGGCATTTCGAATGCGTTATGGTCATTATTGTTAGGAATACTTGTTAGATTTTGATGATGTCATTAATATAAAATCAAATGTTTATTACTTGGCAAAAATGTAAGGAAGAACCAAATGAGTATCTTCCATAGGCCAAATATGTTAAGTATAAAACTTGGCAAAATGTAAAGAAGAACCAAATGAGTATCTTCTGTAGGCTAAAAATTAGTTAGGCTAAAATCGGCTAAGTACTGAGTACAGCTAAGTCCATCAGAGAGGATCAGTTGAGTCGAGTCAGAGTAGTTCTGGTCAACACATTTTATCAGAGAAGTTTGACCAGACTGCAGCCAAGGTACCTCAGACAAGTCACCTGATCAGATAAGTCACAAACAGTGAACTTCAGAGAGGTCCAGACTGCAGAGATGTTAACTTCTCATCAGCCTAGTCGAAGTCAGCCAAGTACTCCAAGTCCACGTCAGCATGCGTTGAAAAGTCAAGTTTTACGGAAAGTCACATGCAACGTGAAGAGACAATTTGGAGTGATTCCCGCAAGAGATATGAATTAAAAAAAGGCTATCCAGACCCACCTTGAAGACTTTAAACGTTTTATAATCAAAAGATTCGGCGCATCACATGCAGAGTCTTCACAACGGTCGTAAGATAGATTAAAATAATGGGAATCCAGCCTTGCAACGTTCAGAAAGATTAAACAAAGAAGTCTCCCTCCAACGGACGGATTTGTTCAAAAGATTTGCAACGGCTACAAGGAAAAAGCTCAGAGATCATGACCTATATATATCCGAAGATTTGAAACTGAGCAATATCCGGTGCGAACATACTTACAAGCGATCAAAGCATTCAAGCAATCAAAAAGCAATCTATAGCATCGTGAAAAGAGCGATTCTACAAGTTCATACTTAAAGAAGCTCTTAGTTGGAGAAGACAAAAACTCTTGTCTATAATACTGAGTTCGGGGTACTTCACTGGTTGAAGTTAGAGATTGTAAAGGCACCCGAGGATCGAGGATCAAGAGGTGCAAGGCAGTCAAGTGTGGTACAACGGCACGGATTTCCACTGGTCGGAAGCTGTTGTAGTTTTGTTTGAATCACTGTAATATTTATCACTGGTTGAGAATTATAGTGAATTCATCTCCAATTGGTTTGGAGAAAAGTGGATTAGTAGAGTATTACCCCACCTCTGAAACCACTATAATCGCCTGCGTTCTTTACTGTTTTATTGCATCATACTTTAACTGCTGCATTCATTGTTAAGTGTTTCATTAGTTGCTTTCTATTCGTCATCAGCTGACTTCCGCATATATTAAAGAACAAACGACTCCAAGTCATTTGTTTACCTATCAGCTGAAGAAACTCACTCTTCGTGAAAAAGAGTTTAAGAGTTTCTACAAGTCTATTCACCCCCCCTCTAAACTTGTACCTGGACGACTTGTGACCTACAAGTGGTATAAGAGAGGTTGGTTCATTTATTTCACGAACCTGATCTATATCAGATATATATCTTTACTCTCATTTTATAATGGAACACATGCATTCTAGCCTCCCTGTGTTTTCAGTTGACGAGTATGATCTGTGGAAGATAAGGATGCAGGCACACTTATCTTCGATTCATGACGACATGTGGTGCATCATAGAGGATGGTCCATTCATCTTTGAGAAGGACAACACAGCAGAGGAGATCGCAGCAGGGAAGCCAGAGAAGATTCCTAAGAAGAGGATGGAGCTGACTCCCGAAGAAAGAAAACTGGCCAATCTTGATAACCGGGCCAGAGATGTATTATATCAGACTCTTGACAAATTCACCATGGTCAAGATCAAGAACTGCAAGAATGCCAAGGAAATCTGGGACACATTAGCTTTAATGTGTGAAGGAACGGAGCTAATCAAAGAAAATAAATTGTCAATCGCCATTCAAAAGTTTGAGAATTTCAAAATGAAGAACGGCGAATCCATAGATCAAGTGGACACAAGGTTCACTGAGATTATTAATGAGATCAACTCCCTCGGCAAAACCTATGGCAACAGGGAAATGTCACTGAAGGTTCTCAGATCTGAATAGGCAGCTGAAAAATGATTTCGAAAAACTCAGCCTAGATCTGAATAAGGTTGAGATAACTGCAGCTGACTTTAAAAACCAGGCTGATGTTAATACAGCTGAGATAAATAGACTAACCATTTTACTTAAAGAAAAATCAACTGCACTTGCTCATGCCAAAGCTGAGTTTACTAAGCTGACACAGGTAAATAAGACTCAGGCGCAGGAAATAACCTCCATGAAGGCGTCTTCAACTCTGGAAGAATTGTGTACCAATAAAAGGCCACTATATTCCAAATCAGGCCTTGGATATGATCCTCACACTCCCTCTAGTTCTAAAAGAAAGTTTATCAAGGGAGAAACAATTGTCTCGACTGTTGAGCCTACATATAAACCGATATTTAAAATGTGCAACAACCAAGTCACATGTCTAGCCGCAATCGGGTTACACAAGGCACCCACCTAGATAGGCGACTAGGCAATGGCCTGTGCAAAAGCAAAGAAATTTGCATAACATGCCCACTATTACCAACAACTCCCTAAAAATAGAATACAAAATGGGAGGGGCAGATGGAAACCTCAAGGTTATCCCAATTTCCAAAATGAATAAGTGTGGAGACCTCAAAGATTCAATAAATGGTCTCAGCCAAGATTTAGACATGGCCCACACTATAAAAATTTTGAGGAATATCCAGTATACAATCCCAACAGGAGATTCAGACCTCGAACTTACACACCTTATGAGGGTTATAATAATAATAACAACTTTTACAATCCAAGGAGAAATTAATTCTCCAGGAAACCAGCTAACCCCAAAGGACCCACACAGATTTGGGTACCTAAATGTCTGCTTGTCTGATTGCAGAAAAGGTGGAAGGACTACAACCACATCTCCACAAGCTCAAATTTTGGAGGTGAAGAATGGTTTGTAGATTCTGGATGCTCGAGGCATATGACCGGGAACAAGAAGATGTTGTCCAATTACACCAAAGAAAGAGGTCCCGATGTAACCTTTGGAGATAGCTCTAGAGGACAAACAAAAGGCTTTGGAGAGCTGCACCGAGGAAATATTGTGACATCCAAAGTTTATTATGTCAAAGGGCTCAAGTACAACCTCCTGAGCATAAGCCAGTTCTGTGACGAGAAGAACCTAGTAGTCTTCACCATCTGGAAGTGTATGGTGATAGATATCTTATCTGGAGAAGTAAAGCTACAAGGTTTCAGAAGGAGAGATGTCTATTTGATTGATTGGAACACAGGAACACCTAACTCCTGTTTTCTATCCAAGACAGTAGCTGAGAACGGATGGCTGTGGCACAAAAGACTATGTCACCTGAACTTCAAAGCCATCAACAAGATTAGTTCTCAGAAGCTGGTCAGAGGACTTCCAAATGAAGCATTCAAAAAGGAAGCGCTTTGTGATGCATGTCAGAAAGGAAAGCAGACCAGAGCATCGTTCAAACCAGTCCAGCCTACAACTCTCACGACAAGGATTTTAGATCTACTCCACATGGATCTATTTGGTCCTATCAAGCCAAGGACTCTGAGCGGCCGAAAGCATGCACTTGTAATAGTAGATGATTATTCAAGGTACACTTGGATTATCTTCCTATATAAGAAAAGTGAAACCTTGACCAAGCTAACTGAGCTGATGAGAAGGATCCAGAATGAGAAATCCCTATCCATAATCAAGATCAGATCAGATAGAGGAGGAGAGTTTCTCAACAAGGCGATAACTGATTACAGCGATCAGAATGGGATCCAGCATGAGCTCTGCAGGTGACGCCCTGCAGAATGGTGTTGCTGAAAGAAGAAACAGAACCCTGAAGGAAGCAGCAAGGTCCATGATTGCAGAAGCGGACCTGCCCAAAAGGTTCTGGGCTTAAGCTGTCAACACAGCCTGTCACACCCAGAACAGGAGTATGATAGTAGGGAGACATGGCAAAACTCCCTATGAGGTTTGGAACAATAGAACTCCTACTGTTGCTTACTTTCATGTTTTTGGTTGTAAGTGTTTCATCCACAACAACGGTAAAACACAACTAAATGCCTTTGATGCTAAAACTGATGATGGTCTCTTTATGGGATATTCACAAAGAAGCAAGGCATATAGAGTTTTTAATAAAAGAACCTTAGTTGTGTAAGAAACACCCCATGTTATTTTTGATGAATCTACCGTTGAGTACAGGAAGCAAGTTGAGCTAATTGAGAACAAGCTCAAATCAGCAACCCTTGAAGAAGTCATTGTACATGACACTGGAATGGTGGACTCACCTGCAGACCAGCCTGATGACCCAACTGCAGCTGCTGAAGACCCAACTGCAGATCAGACAGGATCACCAAACCTATCTGATCCAGTTGCTGCTGAAGAAGATCCAGCCGTAGTTGACAAAGACTCACCTGCAGATCAGATCCAGCCTGCAGAGGATAAGACGGTAGCTGATCCAATTGCAGACCAGAACCCAGCTGATGTAGAAATCCACCAGAGTAATCCAACAGGGGGAACAAACCCAGAAGAGGATGACATCCCCAAGTGGCTCAAAGATCACCCAATTCAGCAAATCATCGGAAAGCTGACTGATGGAGTTAAGACAAGACAGTCAACCCTACCAGCAGGAATGGCTATGTTCTCATGCTTTATGTCACAAATAGAACCTAAAACCACAGAACAAGCCCTAGAAGATTACTCTTGGATAAATGCCATGCAAGAGGAATTGGAGCAGATGGAGAGAAACAAAGTTTGGGAACTAACAGACAGACCTGATCACACGAAGGTTATTGGCACCAAATGGGTGTACAAAAATAAGAGTGATGAAGACGGAGATGTTGTTAGGAATAAAGCCAGACTTGTAGCAAAAGGTTATGCACAGTGTGAAGGAATAGATTTTGATGAAACCTATGCACCTGTTGCAAGATTAGAGGCCATCAGACTATTCCTCGCATATGCTGCATTCAAGGATTTTGAAGTATATCAGATGGATGTAAAGAGTGCTTTTCTAAATGGAATCCTAGAATAAGAAGTCTATGTAGAGCAACCTCCAGGTTTTGTCAAAGGAGACAAAGTCTATAAGCTGTTAAAAGCTCTCTATGGACTTAAGCAAGCACCCAGAGCGTGGTATGAAACATTGTCTGTGTTTCTTGAGAAAAATGGTTTTTGCAAAGGGAAGGTGGACAAAACACTATTCAGAGTAGAGCACGAAGGCCACATATTAATAGTCCAGATATATGTGGATGACATCATATTCGGATCAACCAATCTAGAGCTATGCGAGAAATTCTCCAATCTCATGCAAGGAGAATTTGAGATGAGTATGATGGGAAAGCTTAACTTCTTTCTCGGACTACAAGTTAAGCAGATGGAAAAAGGAATTTTCATCAACCAAGCTAAGTATACCAAAGATCTGATCAAGAGATATGGAATGGAATCAGCTAAGCCAGCAAGAATTCCTATGAGCACAAGTACTCATCTGGATGCAGACGAGGCAGGCATATCAGTGGACTCAACCCACTACATAGGACTCATTGGATCTCTTCTGTACCTCACTTCAAGCAGGCCAGACACATCCTATGCCGTAGAAGTTTGTGCACGATTCCAGTCCAAGCCGAAGCAATCACACCTAGATGCAGCCAAGAGGATAATAAAATACCTTAAGTCTACAATCAATGTTGGACTATGGTATCCCAAGGATGATAATTTCGAGCTGTCAGGATACTCAGATGCAGATTTCGCAGGATGCAAAATCAACAGGAAAAGCACTAGTGGAACGTGCCAATTCCTAGGAAACAGACTGATATCCTGGTTTAGCAAGAAGCAGGTTTCTAACTCTATCTCCACTACAGAGTCAGAATACCTAGTCCGCAGTAGTCACAGTACATGATTTTATGGATTAGACAGCAGCTAAGGGATTATAATATCATTGCAAATGAAGTTCCTATATGGTGTGACAACAATAGTGCTATTGCAATAACCAACAATCCGGTTTTGCACTCAAGGACGAAGCACATTGATGTTAAGCACCACTTCATCAGAGACCATGTGCTTAACAAAAGGGTTAGAGTTGAAAGAGTCAGCACAGACTATCAGATAGCTGACATCTTTACCAAACCCTTGCCAGAAGAAAGATTTTTGGAGCTGAGCAGAGATCTTGGATTACTAGATTGGGAATCTAGTACTGAAGCAAGCTGAAGCATTTCAGAGGAAGGACGGACAAAGCAACCTAGCTGATCAGAATATCAGGAGAGAAGTCAACGCACCTGATGCAGAGTGGTCGACAGTCAACAAATCAGACCAGCTAAGTTTTCTAAACCGACCTCCAAATATTTAATTATTATCTGCCGTATTTATAATATTATTATATTAATTTTAATTAACAAATGGCATTTAATTATATTTTCGATTCACAAGTGGCATTTTTAATACACGCGTCAATCGCTTATTAAATCAACCTCCACGGTGGCCAATCAAAACCAACCGTCAAATTTTAAAATGGACCACCAATTCAAATTTGAAATTCAAAAGAATATCAAAAGGCGTACCACCGTTTCAAATATATTATAAATTAATCCATACGTCTTTTCATCTTCTTTATAAGGAAAGAAAACACTTTACCTTACCTTTTACGCTTACCAGAAACCCTAGATTTTTCAGAGCAAAAATTACTTGAACACCGAATACACTAAAATCTTTTGTTTGCGGAAATGGCATCCTACTTCGAAGGCGTCAACCTGAAGGCGGTCAAGGACCAGATTATTTTCTCGCTGGTCGTCGATTTTGAAGGCTTATTGGAAGCTAATCTGGAGGATTAAGATGTGTTTAACCTAATCCGCGCGATGAAGCTCAATGGGATCTACCCATTCCTAGACATAAACCCTCAACATCTGTACAAGGAGGATGTTATCGCGTTCTATCGCGAAGCCTGTACAGAATTCGGAGCACAGTCGGAGGAAATCAGGTCGACATATCTCGAGAGTCGATCCGTACTGTTTTCGGTATGAAGCACCGCGGCATAGCCGTCGAAGCGCTCAAGCAGTCTTCTGCCGAAATCTGGAAGAAGATTAAAGTGGAGAACTTGCCGGAAAAACTGAAACTCACTGCCAAGAGGAATGAGATTAAGAGAGTTTATCGTTTTGCATTGGACATAACCAACAAAATAATCATGGGATGGCCGGCAGTTATGATCAACTGTCGTCGGCGAAATTTATGGTGCTGGGAGCACTAATTCAGGAAGAAGAAATTGACTGGGCAGATTACATATTCAGGCAACTCGTGCGAGAGGTCAACAAATCCGAATGGCTTGTTGATGAGAAGAGATTTAAGACAAAGCTGGCGTTTGGAACGCAGCTGAGTTGGATGCTGGAAAAGACAGGCATGACGAAGGGAAGCAGTGACCCCTTCCACCCCAACAAAAGACTTGGTCATCTGGACCACGAGAAGCTGAGAAAATTGGGAGGCACAAGAAGAGCAGCCCAGATGCTGAAGGACCTACCTGACATGAGGCCATATCCGAGATATTATTCATCAGGAGAGTCAGAACGACTTGCAGCCGACATCCCAACTACAGTCGAGTCAGACACCGAGTCCGACGACACTCTCATAGCAGTCCGATTTAAGAGAAGGGGACCAGCCCCTGAAGGACCTTCTATCATGCAGTCATCACCAGAACCCTCTCCCAAGAGGCCAAGGAAACTTCAGTTTAGTGGGGAAGAGCAGTCTGATCATCTTGCCAGCCCTACAGCCAGGTCACCAACTCACCTGGAAGACCAGCCTGCCCCAGGCACCCACGAGACTCAGATTGTGGCTGTACTCACCCCCCCAGCCTACATCTCTGAGGAAGAAGAAGCAGGTCTAATAATTTCTATCCCTGAAGCCAACTATATCTTTAACCTCTTAGAAAATAATACTTTCAATCTATCCATCGAACAACTACAACTTGTTAAACCTCTAGCCTTAAACAATCATTCCTTGAAATTTTTGAAGAATGGAAATTTTTGAAATCCCTATCTTTTGTCAAACTTCAATCTTTTATTGACACTTGTGGTTGGGATTATCCCCAAGCCACGGAGGATGTGCTGATAGATTTTTGTAAAACATTAGACACAATTTTGATCCTTCAGGAGGACTGGTTCATGTCCAATTTTAAAACCAACATGGACCAGTTCATCCACTGCATTATGCTTAGTATTTTTGACGGATCTTATGAGAAAGTTGTTGAGGAGGTAGTTGAAAAGGAAATTAGGATTGAGGAGGTAGATGGAGAAGAAAATAAAGAAGTTGTTGTTTTGGACGATGAAGAAGAAGAGGAGGAAGAGAGCAGAGAAGAAGAAAAGATTTTAGTTGAAAATCAACCTGATGAAGTAGAGAAGACAGAAGAGTTGAATGAAGAAGAAGAAGAAGAAGAAGGAGAAGAAGTAGAACAAGATGAAGGAGAGAAGAAGGAGGATGATGATGAAAAGGAGAATGATGATGAAGGAGAAAAGGATGGGAAGGATGATAACAATAATGATGATGATAATGATGAGGATGATGATGATGATGGAGGAGATGAATGAGCTGAAAAAGAAAAAGAAAAAGAAAAGGAAAATATTGAAGAAGAAAAGGAGAAAGAGGAAGAGAAGGTAGAAGAAAAGGAGGAGGAACAGGAGAAAGATGAAGAGAAGGCAGACGAAAAAAAGGAGCCAGAGCTAGAGCCGACACAAGAAGCTGCAGATAGGACTGTAGTACTTGCCCGGTATACCAGCCTGGACGCGGAGTTAGCTGAGGACTCCAGATCAGGGACCCCAGAGAAGACCCCATCTGGAGTACCGGCTGCAGACAGAAGCTTGCAGTCCAGTGGTTCGATTGCAGAAGGCTCAGGAGAGCACTCTCCACCAGCTCAGATATCACCTGCCATGACTGAGCTGATCAGGCAGATAGTGAAATATACAATTAGAGAGCTGCTGGCATCTCAGGTCACTCCTAACCTTCAATCCATTAATGCAAAGATCGACACTCTGTTGCAGAGAGAAGTTCCTCAGCCCCCTCCCCCTACCAACAACAGAATGCCATTTGGCATGTCTGATTGTATGAACAGAATGGAGCAGCAATTAACTACCCTAGTTGATGCTGGCAAAAAGGGGGAAGACAAAGTTCAGGGGGAAGGAAGTAATCAAGGAGATAAGGGCAGAGCTAAGAACAAAAAAGAGGCAAGATACTCTTCAAATTGAAGGACCATCAAGCCTGAAAAGAAAGGAGATATCTGCCCCCAGTCTACCTGAAGAGCAGTCCAAGGAGAAGAAGAGAAGAAAGCAAGAAGAGCTACAAAGATTTGAATGGGAAGGCAAACAGTTGTGGTTTGTTAAAGAATTCTTGCCAACAGAATTCATGACTCGTTGGGCGGATGCCAAGAAACAATTCATAGAGCAGTTCTATCTCTGGGAGATACTTGATGATAAAGAATGCTCGCCCCAACAGTCATTCATCAACTACATGGATACTAGATGGCCTACTCTGTGGAAGTTAATGCTTAAGTATGCAGCCAAATGGCAGGCTTATCCTATGATTCCCACATTCAGAGCAGAGGAAGCACCGACCCGTTTGGACAATGAACTTAACGAACTAGAGCTTCAAAGAGAAATTAGGAAGCTATGTGAAGAGCACAAGTTCTCTTCAAAAGAAGACCAAGACTTTGCTGCTCTAGTCGTAAGAAGGAAATATGGTCTTGCCCCAGTCAAGATAAGACCAATTGGAGCTAAACCCTTCAGACCTGCCAAACAGCCTATTCGAAGAGGCAGAGGAAGAGGCAGATGACTCTTAATTTTTTTTTTACTTGTAATGATTTATGTACTTAAAATTTTCTTGTAAAATTCAGACATGTACTTGTAAAAATTAATTTTATAACAGTCTTTTTGAATGACAATTCCCAGTTGTCTCAAAAACTAGACTGACTTTAGTTTGTGTCTTGCACTTAAGCGACTTGATCATTTGATTACTTGTTTAAAGTTTTGCCATCATCAAAATAGGGGGAATTTGTTAGGAATACTTGTTAGATTTTGATGATGTCATTAATATAAAATCAAATGTTTATTACTTGGCAAAAATGTAAGGAAGAACCAAATGAGTATCTTCCATAGGCCAAATATGTTAAGTATAAAACTTGGCAAAATGTAAAGAAGAACCAAATGAGTATCTTCTGTAGGCCAAAAATTAGTTAGGCTAAAATCGGCTAAGTACTGAGTACAGCTAAGTCCATCAGAGAGGATCAGTCGAGTCGAGTCAGAGTAGTTCTGGTCAACATATTTTATCAGAGAAGTTTGACCAGACTGCAGCCAAGGTACCTCAGACAAGTCACCTGATCAGATAAGTCACAAACAGTGAACTTCAGAGAGGTCCAGACTGCAGAGATGTTAACTGCTCATCAGCCTAGTCGAAGTCAGCCAAGTACTCCAAGTCCACGTCAGCATGCATTGAAAAGTCAAGTTTTACGGAAAGTCACATGCAACGTGAAGAGACAATTTGGAGTGATTCCCGCAAGAGATATGAATTAAAAAAAGGCTATCCAGACCCACCTTAAAGACTTTAAACGTTTTATAATCAAAAGATTCGGCGCATCACATGCAGAGTCTTCACAACGGTCGGAAGATAGACTAAAATAATGGGAATCCAGCCTTGCAACGTTCAGAAAGATTAAACAAAGAAGTCTCCCTCCAACGGACGGATTTGTTCAAAAGATTTGCAACGGCTACAAGGAAAAAGCTCAGAGATCGTGACCTATATATATCCGAAGATTTGAAACTGAGCAATATCCGGTGCGAACATACTTACAAGCGATCAAAGCATTCAAGCAATCAAAAAGCAATCTATAGCATCGTGAAAAGAGCGGTTCTACAAGTTCATACTTAAAGAAGCTCTTAGTTGGAGAAGACAAAAACTCTTGTCTATAATACTGAGTTCGGGGTACTTCACTGGTTGAAGTTAGAGACTGTAAAGGCATCCGAGGATCGAGGATCAAGAGGTGCAAGGCAGTCAAGTGTGGTACAACGGCACGGATTTCCACTGGTTGGAAGCTGTTGTAGTTTTGTTTGAATCACTGTAATATTTATCACTGGTTGAGAATTATAGTGAATTCATCTCCAACTGGTTTGGAGAAAAGTGGATTAGTAGAGGATTACCCCACCTCTGAGACCACTATAATCGCCTGCGTTCTTTACTGTTTTATTGCATCATACTTTAACTGCTGCATTCATTGTTAAGTGTTTCATTAGTTGCTTTCTATTCGTCATCAGCTGACTTCCGCATATATTAAAGAACAAACGACTCCAAGTCATTTGTTTACCTATCAGCTGAAGAAACTCACTCTTCGTGAAAAAGAGTTTAAGAGTTTCTACAAGTCTATTCACCCCCCCCCCCCTCTAGACTTGTACATGGACGACTTGTGACGTACAGTTATGAGTTTGTGGTAAGTCGTTTGGACTAACTAATGCACCTGTGGTATTCATGGAATTAATGAATCGAGTTTTCATCAACTATTTGGATCAGTTCGTGGTTGTCTTCATTGATGATATTTTGATTTATTCTCGTGACCGAGAGGAGCACGAAGCTCACCTTCGTCAGGTCCTCGACGTGTTGAGACGAGAGAAACTTTATGGAAAGTTTTCCAAGTGTGAATTCTGGATGTCCGAGGTGACGTTTCTCGGACATGTAATTTCATCAGACGGAGTTTGTGTCGACCCTCAGAAGACGGAGGCTATTCGAGATTGGCAACCTCCGAAGAATGTTAAGGAAATCTGAAGTTTTCTTGGATTAGCTGGTTACTATCGGCGATTTATGGAAGGATTTTCTAAAATTGCTCAACCCATGACGAACCTTTTGCGGAAGGATAAGAAGTACACATGGACTGACGCGTGTCAGTGGAGTTTTGAGGAACTCAAGAGTCGTCTAATTTCAGCACCTGTCCTTTCCTTGCCACAAGGGACGGGGGGATTCGTGGTTTATAGTGACGCGTCCGGTCAGGGTCTCGGATGTGTACTCATGCAGAATGGGAAAGTGATTGCCTATGCCTCACGGCAACTGAGGCCTTATGAGGTCAATTGTCTGACCCATTACCTGGAGTTAGCGGCCGTGGTTTTTTCATTGAAGATTTGGCGTCATTATCTTTATGGCGTCACCTGTCAGATTTTTACCGATCACAAGAGTTTGAAATATATATTTACTCAGAAGGAGTTAAATATGCATCAGAGACAGTGGCTGGAACTAATTAAGGACTATGATATCGAGATTCAGTATCACCCGGGTAAGGCGAATGTGGTCGCCGATGCCTTGAGCCGTAAGTACGTTCGGGAGTAGATGCTTGCTCGTTTAACTATTCAAAAGGAACTTCAACAAGAATTACTTCGGCATGATATCGAGGTTTGGTTATAGCGTGTTCAGGGACAACTTTGTATGCTGGAGATTTCATCGCCACTTGAAGAGGCGATCAGAGTGAATCAGCGTTCAGACCCATTTTTGTTACGTATTCGAGATGATGTGACTCAGGGGAAAGCCCCTGGATTTGTGGTCCACGAGGATGGACTTTTACGATTTAAGAACCGGTTATGTGTTACGGCGGATGACGAGTTGAAAAACTTAATTTTGAGAGAGGCCCATGCTACCCATTATTCTATTCATCCGGGGTCCAGCAAGATGTACAAAGACTTGAAACAAAATTACTGGTGGAGTAATATGAAGCATGAAGTCGCCGAGTTTGTTTCGAGATGTATCGCCTGTCAACAAGTCAAGATCGAACATCAGCGACCGACGGGTATGCTGAAACCGCTCCCTATTCCAGAATGGAAGTGGGAAGATATTTCAATGGACTTCATCACGAGTTTCCCGACGAGTCATCGTGGAATTAATACAATATGGGTTGTGGTGGACCGTTTAACTAAGTCAGCTCATTTTCTTGAGATTAAGGATACGTGGGGTCCCGAGAGACTTGCCCAGTTGTTCATCAAAGAAATAGTGAGATTGCACGGTACAACTAAGAGTATCGTTACTGATCGTGACGGGCGATTCGTGTCTCATTTTTGGAAATCAGTTCATCGTGCTATGGGAACTCAGCTCAATTTCAGCACGGCTTTTCACCCGCAGTCCGACGGATAGTCAGACAGAACTATTAAGACATTGGAGGACATGTTGAGAGTATGTGTGCTCGACTGGAAAGATGATTGGGAAGCCCAACTATCATTGATCGAATTCACGTATAATAATAGTTGGCATGCTTCGATTAAGATGGCACCCTACGAGGCCTTGTACGGTCGTCGTTGCCGATCTCCTTTGTGTTGGGATGACTTATCAGAATCAATCGGCATTGAGCCCGATATGCTTATAGCCGCCCGCGAGAAGGTAGCTTTGATCAGGAGTCGTTTGTTGACCGCTCAGAGTCGACAGAAATCATATGCAGATAATCGTCGTCGACCATTAGAGTTCGAGGCGGGTGACCATGTTTTGGTCAAGGTATCCCCGAGTCGAGGTATCTTCCGTTTTGGGAAAAGGGGAAAGTTGAGTCCGAGATTCATTAGACTGTTTCAGATTTTGGATCGAGTAGGCAGTCTGGATTATCGATTAGCTTTACATTCGGCGTTGAGCCGAATTCATAACGTGTTTCGTGTCTCTCAGTTGCGGAAATATATTGCCGACCCTAGTCACATACTTCGGTTTGATGAGATCGAGATAGCGGATAATCATATGTATGTGGAGCGTCCCGTACAAATCTTAGAGCGGTAAATCAAACAGTTGAGGAGCAAGACGATTCCTTTGGTTAAGATCCAGTGGTCTAGACACGGAGTCGAAGAGGCTACTTGGGAAACCAAGGATAGTATGCGGGAGAGTTATCCAGAGTTGTTTGACCCTTAGTTTCGGGGACGAAACTCTTTTAAGGGGGGTGTATGTAATACCCGGTTGTAATTCAGTCATTATCATTCAGTAATTGTCATTCAATAATTTTCACTTGTTAATAATCATTCATCATCCACATTCATTCATTCGTGTTCACTGTTCAGAATAACTTCGACTCGTGTATCGATATTGTTCATTGTTTCGACCTTGCTTGGTAATCGAGACAAGAATATTATCTTGATTGTTGTAATTGATTCATTAGTCGATGTTGACATTGGAGTTCATGTCATTTCAAATCTCCTCATTGTTCAAATCATACTATTGTGGGGCAAACCCTTGTAATCATTTCTTGGAACCACCATTTTGGGGTTTCCGAACTTCCATTTTGTGTTATTATTTCCCAAATATTGAATGCTATTGCTTTTATTCTCTTTCCGGGCCGTTTTTCGTCATTTTAGAACCCGAGTGGTGTGAGCTGCGGCACAAGGGAGTGTGCGCCTCGGCACACACATGTTGCAGAATTGTGGCCGACCCTTACGTACGGGGCGGCTCTGCCCGTAGAGGTCCGCGGCACCGCGAGCCTCGGGCGATTGCGCCCCGTGCCGCGGCACACTCGGCCGGGCCGCGGCATGCTGCCAAGCCACTGGGCAGATTTCTGGCCCTGTGCAGCGGCACACAGTGCAGACTCCTTATAACTGCGTTTTTTTTAGGAGAACAAGCTCATTTCTTCATTTCACTTCTTCCTCTCTTCCTTGGGGCGATTTTGGGCGATTTTGGGGTGTTTTAACATCATCAAAACTCAGAGATTTTCATCTTCTTCAAGTTGTAGTGTGGATCAACAACATATTTGTGGATTCTTCATCCTAATCTAAGGTAACTTCTTCAACCCTTGAATTCGATTTTGAGTTGGAGCATGATGTTTTGGATGGTATAATCATGAATTGAGATGGATATATGTATGATTATGAGTTTTTACTAGTTATCATCGGATTGTTGGAAGTTTTTCTCAAGAACACTTTGAAGGTTGACTTGGAGTTGGGTTTTGCAATTTGATGTTATCGTAAACTCGATTGGAGTATTCCTATTGGATTATCTATTATATTGATGGTGTTTTTGGTGGTTTGGATCATTCAATAGAAGTTAGTTTTCGACACAAATGGGATTAGTTGTTTAGGACGGGAGATTGTTTTCAAGGTGTTTGTCGAAATGCCTCAATGAGTTTGGATTTATTGTATCGACATCTTGAGTTGGTTATGGTCGCTTTTGGTTTGTATATTAAGCGAGTTGTTAATAATTGTGTTATTCAAGGTTGTTCGAGCGACCGGTAGTTTCCCTTATGTTGTTATTCATTCATACATGTAATTCACTCATAATATATCATTCATGTCGAGACCTGTATTTCAGCAACTAATCATGTAACTCACAAGGAACGACGGTTCCAAATCATTTCATTGAGCTATCACTCGTTGTATCATTACGTCATCTTGGTGAGTCGTTTCTCCATCCTTTTCGGATTCATTTCATTATCTCTCATTTTGGTCGCTTTTGTTCTTGTGACCTTCCGGGCTTGTATTGCGCTGCCGGGTGGCATATGTGTGGAATTTTTAGTCGGGCACACTATAGTCATGTGTATATGCGGGACTCCGGACACATTGGACTGTGCACACGGTAATGTGTATATGCGGGACTCCGGACACATTGGACCGTGAGGCTAATTAGGCCAATAGTGGGTGTGTATGCGGATCTCCGGACACTCGGCTACTTGTGCACTTACACATTCCATTCAGGCGTACTATGATGCTCATCATTCAACTCAATTCATTAATTTATTCATGTGATTGTTGTATATTGTTTAACTCTTGGGGATTGTTGTTCTGTTTAACTGACCCCACTGGAGATTATTGTTTTTAGGTCATGGTAAGGCGAAAGCACAGGAAGAGAACGTTGACGGCGAGTAGTCCCAGTGATACTAGTAGGGGGGCCCAGTCTCTCCATTTAATCATGTTGTCTTTTTATGTATTTTCCGCTGCAGTTCCGTTTGAACTAAATTTTATTCAGTGATGTATATTTTATCTTCACATGAAATATACATGTATTCTATTTTTCCTGGGTGTGTTGTAATTGAAACTCCTCATCGGAGTACTTGTTGTTGTAATGTGGTTCGGTACTACATTTACCCTGTGTAATTCATTAATTTTCACTTGCCTGGTGGGTCCCAGTCGGGGGTCCACAGCACTGTAATATCCGCCTAGTTTGGGGTATTACATTGTGAACTTCGGAATTGTTAGATCTCGTATCATAATTTTTCAGACATTTGGGATCATTTTGTATTTTCCCAAAGTTTTGGGTGCTCACTTACATGCTCGTTTTTACCTACCTTCGGATTGCCGGAATCACATGTTTGTTTAACGATTTTGTTCGTTATTGAGAATTCTTTGTAAGCGTTACATCATATTTTACGAGTCGTCGCATTTTGAGGTCGTTCGGGACTGATCGGGCAGCAGAATGGAATCTGCTGCCATAATGCAGGTTATGGCCGTAATGGGCAGTGTTTTATGGCCTTAATGGCCATGATGTTACGGTCGTAACAAGAGTGTGTATTTTAGGCAGCAGGCACTCCTGTTTTGAGACAGAATTTGTCATTTCCACTCTCACAAGACGGGCAGAGTTCTCGAGGCGATTGTGGGGCGATTCTTCGTGAAATTTCCCAATCTTCAGTCCTACAACATATTCATCAAGGTTTTGGTGTGGATTAACAACATCTAATCCTTATTCTTCGTCGAATCAAGGTATTTTCTTGATTTTCCTAAGGTTGACCTTTTTGGGGGTTTTTGTTCTTGATTTCGTATTCAAACCAATTTTGATGAATCAATTAGTGTTAAATGATGTTGTTAAACATGTTCTATGTATTGTATAACCATACTTCGATTCGTTCAACCCGATCGATGATTTTTATGTTCTTGAGAAACCGCGAACATTTAATGTTCGATTAAATATTTCAATGAGTTTCCCTTCGGGTGTTGGACGTGTTTTATGTTGTTATTAGCCCTTATTCTTGTAGTAATTGTGTTATATCTGTTTTATCGCGGATGTTGTAGGTTTTCAAGGCATTTCGATTGAGCCGTGTTCTCCGGAGAATTCGCGTGTTGATTTTTCAAGGCAAGTATCTTGCACATACATTTCATGTTTCATAGATACAATAATTGGTAATCGATTATATTTGTTACTTGAGTACTCATGATGAACTTTCAAAGGATTGGTATAATCTCGTTAACGGCTTTCTTTCAGAATGCTTGAGTACTTTGTGAATAGATAAACTCTACGAATACGTTGTATTGTGGTTGCGAATCGAGGTATATTTTCTTCTATTATGCGGCTATTAAATCTCTATGTCCCCGTTAAGGGTGGTATGTTGGAATGCGTATTTATCTGGTTGGTGTGTAATGTTGTGTTGTATTGCTTGTTGGCTCCCTTGTGAGGAGGTGGTACTTTTCGGTGTTGTTTGGGAACTTTACCTCCTCGTGGTTGTGGTGTTATAAATATATTCACTATGGGACGGACCGACGGGTCCTCAGAGGGCTCTGTTGCCTTTGGTGCGGTTCCAAGAATATATTTTGGGTTAACCGCTCTAGGAGGGTCCGATGGGGCCTCAAAGGGTTCTGTTGTCTCTGGTGCGGTTCCATGGTTAATCACGCATATAAATGAAATGTGACGTACAATAAGACTTAGTTGCTTTGGGATACTAGTCTTGAGTTTATTGATTGCATATATTCACTCTGGGACGGATCGACGGGTCCTCAGAGGGTTCCGTTGCCGTTGGTGCAGTTCCACGAATATTTTTGGGGTTAACCACCCTGGGAGGGTCCGACGGGGCCTTAGAGGGTTCCGTTGCCATTGGTGCGGTTCCATGGTTAATCACATATGTATTGAAATGAGATGTTATAATATTTAGTTATTCCGGAATACCGATCCTAAATTGTACGATTACATTTATTCACCATCGATTACATGTGACCCTCAGTTATTTACCATAGTGTGGTTCAGATTATTATATTCTTAGAATATGATTGTGTGTGGCTCTTATTTGCACTTTATACTTGCACTAACAAAGTGGTGGCATTTTGCTAACCCCCGAGTAGTCGAGGGGATGTATGTATTGCATTTAGGTACGCGCAGGATCGTGAGGAGCAGAACACGGGATTGGTATGAAGGATGATGGAAGACAAATGATATTAATCACATGAGGGCCAGTATTGGGATTTGTTGGTCGAATTATATTATCCTTTCCGTTGTAATGTTCTCCCGTCTTATGCCCTGGATTCACGAGTTGGTGTGTATGTTTTGTGAATGTATTTTGCTCACCTCGAGAGGGTCCAACGGGGCCACGAAGGGAATCCAATGGTATAGCCCTGGATTCACGAGTTGGTGTGTATGTTTTGTGAATGTATTTTGCTCACCTCGGGAGGGTCCGACGGGGCCACGGAGGGAATCCAATGGTATAGCCATGGATTTATGAGTAAAACTTCATGAGTTGGTGTGTATGTTTTGTGAATGTATTTTGCTCACCTCGGGATGGTCCGACGGAGCCACGGAGGGAATCAACAAGCTTCCAACTCCAAGCTCTAAATCAAGTTAGGATGATCAAAATCGTGTTGGAAGAGGCTAAATATCAAGAACATGTCTAGAAGGACGATTCTAGGGAGAGAAAAATGATTTTGGTTCGTGAACAAATGAAATACGAAACCAAGTTATATAATCTGACAAACACATTACATACGCTATACAACAAGATTAATGTACATAAGGGCCATTACGTACGCTATGCCCAAACATTAACGTACGTAATGCTAACTCCAGAACTAACTGACCAAAAACACGAGGACCTTAACGTACGTAAACAAAAACCATTTACGTACGTTAGCAAGCTACATGGATTACGTATGTAGAGCTCACCTCTTAACGTACGTAAGGATCCGTTGACTGCAATAGTAAGATCGGAGGAAGGTTAACCTCCACCTACCACTCATTACATATGTAGCATGAACATCATTATGTACGTAATGCCTAAAGCCTAACGTACGTTAACCTCACAAGCTAACGTACGTTAGTTCAACAAAGTGGACAACCAAGTTGTTCCACCAACTCTCAACCGGAATGAACGAAATACAGTGCAACGCACCTCAACAAACACGAATGATACAATCAAACGGCATTTGTACAATTCCAAATGAATATGTACAACTCAACAGTGAAATGATAAAAAAAAATTATCCCCGGGTGTTACAGATTACTTGGTGTGGTAATTCTAGATAGAGAAAGTGTATAGATGGGGGATTAATAAATTGAATGTTGGTACCGATTGGTAAGTTTAGAGAGAAAGTGAGTAGAGAGAGTGGAAAGTAAAAAGTTGAATGTTGGCACCTATAACACCCCCGGAGCTATCCGGAATATTACAGCGCTGCGCGTCCCGCACTGGAACCAACAAGGCTAAAAGACATTTTCACTATGTAGTCATTATAAATATGCCCAAAAGAGTCTATCGACAGTAATATCTTTCAAAATACTCAAAGACTACAAAATCCATTTACCAAATACTATCGTAAAATCTCATTTGAATGTACAAGGCCAAAATGCCAAAACTCACCAGTTTCAAAGATATTTGTTAAGCCACCGCTTACACGTACAGACAAAATAGTTTAGGAAATCAGTTTTCCAAAATAAATCCAAGTTCGTATACTAGCAAGCCATTTCAAATATACTCGCAGCGGATAAAACATACAGTTGAAAATACTTTTGCAGCGGAAAATAATAACTAGTCAAAATACTCGATTCCCCAACACACACCATTGCCAGTATCATCGAGGAAGCTCATCTCTTCACGACCGCTACAAGGTCAATCTCCGAGTACCTAAAAATAAAGCCTACGACGGGGTCAACCATAATACTCAACAATGATAACGATCACATCACATCATAGTTATATACCAATGAAATTTCCAAGTAAAAATACTACTAATGGAATCTTACCACCATAACCTTACCAACTAGTGATGATCCTCTTCAAAATAATCCTTACCATATTCCACATCTCGTATTCTCAATAACACAATGAACTCATATACAAACATCTATATTGTATCCCAAAAAACACTCAAGATTCTCAAAACATCATCACAACTCACTAATATGGAATATACCAACTATGACCAGTCCAATCCATCGGATAATATCATCGAGTCTCAATAGGATAATCGATTGCCCATCAATAGACAAGTACCTAGAGGCAATACAGGACATACCTCAAAATACACAATGCCACGATGAATCGTGTCAGTCCTTTTAGTGATTAGATCAAAACAACATACGAACATGGTCCTAATAAAAGACCTACAAATGCATACTCACATGACAACATCAATATGCTCGACAAGACAACAACATCAACAACATGAAAACAACAACATATACTCAAAACAACAACAACAACATGCACTCATGGTAATCCGATGATCCAGCGTACCCAAGGTGATCCCGTCTGTAACACCCCCAATCCACTCAGGGATATTACACGCCGTAGACCCTTTCCTCAAGTATCTACCAGGCTGGTAAACAACGTCGAACATATCAACAATGCCTTTAAGGCTAAAATGACTCAGTAGACCGATTTGGTCTTTAAATAAATACATACAACTCAATGCGTGCCCATGCAGGGGTCGAAATACAAAACGCTCCCGTACAATGGGGAAAAATATACTGCAGCGGAAATAAAATACAACTGAACCAATACAACAACGTACGGTTCCTCATGTGATTAGTATCAATCATCTTTCATCATCCTTCGTGCCGACCCTGTGTTATGCTCCCAAAACCTGAATGCAAAAACGGACATCCAACCCCTGAATACTCGGGGGTTAGCAAAACTCCACTGTTTTGCAAGTGCAAGAACAAAGTGCAAAATATGAGTCATACAATTCACATTCCACGAATAACAATAATCAGGAATCCTCAAAGATCCAAATGAAACGAAAAGTACTTCCCGAGGCAAGAGTTTCGGAAAAATATTCCAAAACCGAAAGATCATAAATCAAGAGAAACAATTTATAAAACAGTTTAAAATGTCATCGAGAGTTTTACTAGAAAACAGTTTAGGATTACCGAATCCTTATCTTTCAAAAAAATCAACAGGGGGTCACAGCCCAAATGTTTTGTTTTCACAAATTAAACCAACAACAATACACAGTGTTAAAACCCATGTCATGTGTCCTCGACGGACATAAAATACACACGCACCCGTGAAGTTTCACTTGTGAAACCAGGGCTCTACCATTGGACTACCTTCGTGGCCCCGTCGAACCCTCCCGAGGTGAGCAAACATATTCACTAAACATACACACGCACCCGTATTGCCTAGGACCAGGACGAAGCCACAAATCCCATTCGAGGCCCCGTCGAACCCTCCCGAGCTGGCTAGCGAAATAATCAAGCACACACGTCGCCTAGGACCGGGACGAAGCCACAAATCCCACTCGAGGCCCCATCGGACCCTCCCGAGCAGGCTAGCGAAATAATCAAGAACACACGTCTCCTAGGACCGGGACGAAGCCACAAATACCACTCGAGGCCTCGAAGGACCCTCCCGAGCTGGCTAGCGAAACAATCAAGCACAAATAACATATCACACCAAGGATATCCAAACAATTCACCCAGAGGCATCAAACACTTAGCAAAACACCACGTCAAACCATAACGTTGTATTTTGACCCTTGTGTGGGGTATGAGTTCTGTAATAGAGATGTATATGAAGTTTAAGTTGTATGTTATCGATGAAAGAACAAATCGGTCTACTGATTCAGTATGTAGCCATTCTGACATGTGATGTGATGTCTTGTTTTGGTATCTAGCCTAGTAGATCCTCTTAAAGAGGGTCTGCGATGCTGTAATATTCCCGAACGGATTGGGAGTGTTACAGTATCCACATCTCACCAATCTGCCAACGACTACATTTATAATGGATCTGCCTCCGAGGTTATAAATAGCCCAATCTAGAGTACATGCTCACTAACCTGAAGTATTGAAAAATTAATTAACTTGCAATATCATATTCGAGCAAATAATCTCTTCACGCCTACATCGCATGTTCTTATTGAAGAGATAATTAGTCCTCAACTGTGAACAGGACACTACACTAAGGAACTAAAGTACTTATGCTTTTCGTATAAACTGGAATACCTTACTTTGACGTTGAGTAAATTAGCCCAGTGTGGACCAAGAAGGAACCTTGCTGATATGTGTGGGACGAAGAGAGTTCAGAACGAAGCTTCAATATGTGTGAGAATAAGTCAGTTCAGGGGGGTTTACAGCCAATCTGTGTGAACGACTTACGCTACGGCCAGGTGTATCAATATGTGGAAAAGATACAGTGACGTGTTTAGTTAAAATCATATAGTTGTGTATGCCTTGATTTTTATAAATTTTCCCTCATTTGTGAAGAACTTGTGGACATACAGAATATTGCCTCAAACCATATTAAATACTGTGTGGTTACTTGTTTTACTTACCTATTGCTTACCGCTTGTGATTTTAAATATACCTACTCTGATAAACTCTGTAAGCACTAAGCTAACACGAGATCATTTACTTCTTGTAGTCACAACAACTTGAACTAGTCTTCCGCTACGCATTTAAACTTCAAAAAAGAGTACATCTTATTCCAATCCCCTCTCCAAGTTGTTATTTAAGTATACCGTGACCAATATACTTGGTGCTTTTATACTATTTTATTTCGTATCAGTTATAGTAATTCTTACCAGAAAAATAGATTTGTGTGCAAGATTTGGATCTTTACCTACAATTAATTAAATATTTCCTTAATAATATAGCAATTACTATTTTTCATATATAATTCATAGATCCAACTATGTATATGGCTTCTATTGGAAGATTAATGTAAAGAACTAAACTGAGCTTTATTTTAAAAAAATGTTGATTAAATAATTGTAATTTACCAATGGCTCCGCATTTAGTTTCAATAAAGATCTGACAAAACTAAGACGCCAGTTTATATTGCTTAAAAAATAAACAACAATTTATAAAACAGTTTATAATTCATATTTAGGGGTAAATCGGTCATTTCTGTTATTCAGACAGTTTATTCAGATTAAAAAGTAAACAACAACATCAATTTACCCAGACAGACACATTTACCTGCATGACAAATTTACCTGCATGCACACAATTTACCTGCATGCACAAATTTGGTAAACAGCCCCTTAGATGCGTGCGATGCTACTAGCGGACGAATACACCGTGAGAATCGAAGATCTGGGCTGTATATTCCATGGCTCCGAGATAAATTTATCTTCGCTACAAGATTTTGTTTTTACGCATCCTTCCATAATTTCATGTTTTAATTCATATATTTTATATATAGGGGCCAAGATATTGGGATTCGTGGCCTAAAACCAAGGCAGCGGAATAACAATATCTAATCAATAAATTGAACCCCTAAACAAGATCGATCAAGCATCACGAATATAATAATACAAAGCATGAATTTAGAAATCATAACCTTGAAGACATTTGATTAAATATTATGTTGATCATAATTCCAAATTGTCCAAACTTTGCAAATTCCTGAGTACCGAAAGCACCGTTTCTCTACATATGACCAGAATAATTTTTACCTTATTATTCCCTCAGAATACGGTTAGAAATAAATAGAAATAACTTGTATATATTTTTATAAATACTCTAAGTATTTTTTAAATTTTTTCCTCTCAAAATACACTTAGAATACAAGATAAGACTTGAAAAATTATCTCTCTCTCTTGGTTATGCTCATGGCCAAACCATTACAAAGGGTGGGAGTATGAAGTCGTTTTTATAATATCAAAACACCTCACACCACACCTCATTCCAAAAGCCTTTAATTTATTTTTACACCATGTATAAACTAATATATCACATGGTGGGGTGGGGCGGCCATGTGTGTCTTTGTTGAGGTTGGTTCTTTTTTTGTCCGTAAAACAGACCCTCGTGTATCGAATTCGATAGATAAATATTGTCATTGGTGCGTGTCAATATTAATATAAATTAATTATACTAAATATAAATTCTCTAAAAATAATATGAATAGAATTAATTACCCATAATTTATTTTAATTCGCGAGACCAATTTAATTTATTCAATAAAATAAATTAGTCATCTAATGTCCAACATTAACCAAGAGAGAATAAGCTAAATATAATACATCGTCTATCCTGTGCCCCAACTCTATAGGTTCATCTCAGTTGGCATTGTGAGGATCCAAGGAGTGTTAGCACCACCTATCCAGTCCCGTGGCCTACACCGTAACCCTTCTGAGAACGAACGATCGGGATCATTCCAAAAACCTTTACGTTATGAATACCATATACGAATAAACCCTTCAATTATATGTCCCGATCAAGTATTAAATTTACAGTTATGGCAAATCCTATTGTAACTTGACTTTATACATCTGTTAGTGCAAACCAATATCACCGAGCTCTCGTGTATCAAATATAATTAGCGTTTAATGCTTTGGCCAAATACTTATTATCTCATTTGCCATTAACCGCATAAGACATTTACCTGTTCACTTACAAGAGAAATAATCTTATTTTGGCATTCAGTAGAGACTAGTACTTGTCCATCATGTTGCACTTAGAGGCTAACCTCACCAACCCATGATTGGATTGAACTACTCTAGTGACTAACTTAATGTCATAATTATCTTCTGTTGAATCCTCAAGTCAAAGGTCCATGTATACTTATCACGACCTTTGGATCCAGTCATTGACTATCCCAGAGCGAAATCCATATGATCGAATCGAGGTGAGTCGAGTCCGAATATACTAATCCCATTAGCATACCTATAACGTAAGCTCCCACTACTCCTTAGTGAACACAGAGACTCTCCATATCAAAGTACACGTTATACAAGTCTTATCTAAACTTAATGCATAGTTAAATTTAGCGACTTGAAAACCAGTTAAGCATTCGAGCCTTAAACACTTCCAGTGCCTATCTCCTTATTTTCATGAGGAGTTTAATGTTTCCTCTTAAATGCAGGAACTATTATTCTATATACCAAATTATGATGCCAATATAATAATATAGCAATAATAATAAATGTCTGATTAAATTTATGTTATAATTACAATACAATGCTCTCACTCTTTTATCTTCTGAGTGGCATTAGAGGGCATATTCCTCACAATCTTCCACTTGCACTCAATGCCACAAACTATAGAATCTAATACCCATATTCTTCAGATGTCGCTCTAATACTATCTGAGACAGTGGCTTGGTCAGTGGTTCAGCAACATTATTTGATGTGTCTACTCTTGCAGTGTAACATTCTCCTTTCAATCATTTCTCTAACAAAATGATATTTTTATTAATATGTTTGGTGTTTGGTGAGCCCTTGGCCCCTTATACAGTGCAACAGGTCAGTGGTTGTCGCAAAACAGCGCCACAAGTTTATTTTCATTTAGGACCACTTGAAGTTCCTCAGTAAACTTCTTAATTCAAAATGCTTCTTTAGCAGCCTCAGTGGTTGCCTGATATTCGGCTTGATTTGTGGAAAATGCAGTCGCGCTTTGCTTGGCACTTCTACAAGATACTGCTCCACCATACAGATTAAAGATATACATTGATGTGGACATTTTCACATCCATATCCTCTAAAATCCGAGTCTGTATAACCCTCCACTTTAAGTTCTCCACCGCCATATGTAAGAACCAAGTCTTTAGTCCTTTTAAGCTACTTAATAATTTTCTTTGCAACAGTCCAATGTTCCAGTCCTGTATTTGACTGACACCAACTTACCATGCTCACAGCATAAGCAATATCCTTTTTAGTGCATATCATCGTGTACATGAGGCTACCCGCTGCCGATGTTGGGATTTGGTGCCTAAAACGAAGGCCCAGCGGAAGCGGTAAAACGAAAATTAATTCGATCTGAATCCCTACGAGGATCGATCGAGCTACGTATATACGAATATTAAACGAAAACACAAGAGATATAGAAACTCACCCTTGTAGTCCGTTGATTAAATGGATTCCTTCTCTTGAGCTATTCCCCAAGCTTTAGATTGATCTCTACGAATCCAATCTGCTCCGAACCCTTGGATGGTCCAACGCTGAAAGTACCACATCTTTACTTGCCACGCACCGGAGAAACGACCGGAACGACTAAATCTTGTTATCCTCCAAGGATACGGCTAGAACAATATTATAAGAACTTGAATATAAAGATTATTATAATCTAAGTGTTCAATCTTTTTCTCTCTATTTTTCTCTCAATATTTCTCTAAGAAAATTGAAGGATAGAATGAAGAAGATAAAGATGAAGTTGAAGACCATGAAATGAACTCTAAGTTCTTTTTCTCTCTCTCCTTTCTCTATCTCACGTTGAGGATGAATTGAATTATGTTTAGAGTGAAAGTCTTCTCATCTTATTCTACTTTCCACTCACATGTACATCTCATGCACATGAGATTCCTTACAAGTCATTTTCATCCATTATAAAATGGACACAAAAAAACAAGATGGGAAGGTGGATGGAAAGTGAGTGGGGCGGCCAATCTAGAAGGAGTCAGACGAATTCTGTTCGTTTCGGACTCCCGAGAGTCCAAACAGATAAAGTCCAATTCTGTTCCAATGTATTTATATCGAATAATTAATCCAATTAATTTATCATATCAAATACATAATGACACAATTAATTTCTCCAAGAAATAATTATATTCATGAATTAAATTAATTACCCAGTAATATATTTAATTCATTTGGCCGTAAATCAATTTATCCAATAAATCGACTCAGACATCCAATGTCCCAAATTAGATATCCAATATCTGATATTCATAATGAGAGAATAAGCTCGATTCATTCCGTCGTCAATCCTATTGCGCGACTCGGTAGGTTCGTCTTAGTCAGCAATGGGAGGAACCAAAGAGTAGTAGCACCATCTAGCCAGCCTGGCGGCCTACACCATACCCCAACTGAGAACGAATGATTGGGATCATTCAAGAACCATTTTGTCGTGAATACCGGTATACGTATAAACCTTTCTTTCAAATATACCGATCAAGTTATAGGGTCACGGTCAGTCAAACCCTATCTGTACTTGACACTATACATGCGTTAATGCAAGTCGAGATCATTGAGCTCTCGTGTATCCAATACAGCTAGCTCCAATGGTTTGGCCAAAGACTTATGATCTCATCTGCCAATAACCACATAGGACATATAACCCGCTCACTAACGGGAGAAAGAATTCTCTCTTGGTATTTAGTAGGACTTGCTACTTGCCCGTCAAGATGCACGTCGAGGTTGACCCCCACCTCCCGGTTTATAGGGTCGAACTACTCTAATGAAAATCTTGACGTCACAAGCACATCCCTACTAAATTCTCAAGTCGAAGGTTCACGAATACCTATCACAACCTTTCGATTCCGTCATTGACTGTCCCGGAGTGAAATCCGTGTGACGAATCGAGGGTGAGTCGGTTCGAGTATACTAATCTGATTAGCATACCTATAACGTGTGCTCCCACTAACCATTAGCGTTCGATAGGCACTCTCTATATCAAAGAACACGTCATACAAGTCTTCACATAAACTTAACGCTCAGTTAAGTTTCATCGACCTGCGAACTATTAAGTATATGAGCTATAAACCTTTCCAGTGCCGACCCCCTTATCCAATAAGGAGTGGAACGTTTTGCTCTCAAATACGTGGACTAGTTTCTATATGTATATTTACGAGTTAGGAATGCCAGTAACTACCAGTAAATAAAGAAACATGCATTGCCTTATATTATTGATATACATAATAACAAGTACAATGCCCTCACTCAACATCCTCTGAGTGGCATTCGAGGGCATACTTCCAACAATCTCCCACTTGCACTCAATGCCACACACTATGGTATCTAATACCCATGTTCTCCAGATTATGCTCCATGATAATCTGAGAATGTGGCTTGGTCAGAGGATCAGCGACATAGTCGGCTGACTCTACTCTATGCAGCATAATGTATCTCTTTGAGAACAAATACTCTTACGAGATGATACTCTCTCAATATGTTTGGTACTGTTGTGAAACCTCGGCTCCTAGGCCTGTGCTACCGCTCTGGCAGCACAACACAAGGTGTCATGAGAATTTTACCTAGTAACTTCTTAACCCTTCCTTTGGAGGCCTCCGAGGCCTCTTTATACTCAGCCTAACATGTGGAACCAGCAGGCGCGCTATACTTGGCACTATTCCAAGATACTACTCCTCCATTAAGAGCAAATGTAGCCAGAAGTAGACATATAATCATATTTCTGTCCTTGGAAGTCCAATACAGTGAATCCCACCACATTCTGTTCTCCACCACCATATATAAGAACCAGATATCTTGGTACTTCTAAAGTACTTGAGAATATTATTTACGGCGGTCTAATGTTCCCTGATTGGGTTAGCCCGAAACCTACTTACCACGCTTCCAGCATGCGCAATGTCAGGTCTTGTACACAATAAAGTATATATAAGGCTACCCAAATTTCGAAGCATATGGCATATTACTCATTTCCTTTCATTGTTCCTCACTATGAAGACACATCTTCAAGGTGAAATTTATTCCATGTCGCATCGGAAGGAACCCTATTTAAGATCTAATCTATATAGAGGGCTTGGGAAAAAACTTATCATTCTCTTCGATCTATCCCAGTTGAGTCGAATCCCAAGAATATAGGTTTCTTCTCCCAAGTCTTTCATGGAGAAATTACTTGAAATCCAAGCTTTCACAAAACTGAGCATTCCCACATCATTTCCTATTAGTAGAATTTCATCTACATAGAGTACTAAGAATGCGATCTTGCTCCCACTAACCCTCTTGTATACACAAGATTCCTCTTCATTTTGCACGAAGTCAAACTCTTTGACTGCCTTATCAAAACAAGGGTCCCAACTACATGAAGACTGCTACAGTCTATATTATGGAGTCTACATCCACCATTGCTAGGTCATTGGTCGCTGGTCGGTCTCTTGTTTATCACCTGGAACCTCGTGGAAACTCAGTTCCTCC
Organism: Orobanche coerulescens; assembly: GCA_033398695.1. Taxonomy (NCBI): domain Eukaryota; kingdom Viridiplantae; phylum Streptophyta; class Magnoliopsida; order Lamiales; family Orobanchaceae; genus Orobanche; species Orobanche coerulescens. Next base: position 40,247,639 of record CM065811.1, read on the forward strand.
AAGTGCATAAATCTATACCTCTTAGGTAAATGAGACACCCTACTAGACCTACGAGGTGGTTGTACTTGCGTTTCAGAAGGCTCGGTTCCATTTTCTTGCACAGGTGTCTCCTGAGGAGTTTCATTGTATTCTTCCAAAGAAATATTTCTACCTGCTCCACCTTCCTGAATGAATCTCTTCTTCCAGGAAGTGTGCTTGTAAAGCAACAACGATCTTTCGATCCTCGGACATGTAGAATAGATATCTCATCGTCCCAAACGGGAATCCAATGAATCCCTTCGCGGACCTAGCTTCCAACTTCTCCACCTTAGTCTTCTTGACATAGGCGGGACATCCCCAAATCCTAATATGATTAAGACTTGGTTTCCTGCCCTACCACATCTCATGTGGAGTTTTAGGAACGGATTCGGAAGGACATCTGTTCAAGATATATGCAGCATTCAGGAGTGTATACCCCACTGGTAAATCGGTAAGTCAGTATAGCCTAGCACGAAATGGACCATGTTCAACAAGGTCGGGTTCCTTCTTTCTGACACACCATTTAAATGAGGAGTACCTGAAGGTGTTAGTTGTGAAACTATTCTTTGTTCCTTAAGGAACTCGTCAAACTCCGTACTCATATACTCGCCACCTCAGTCCGACTGAAGTGCTTTGATATGATTACCAATTTGTTTCTCGACTAGGGCCTTGAATTCCTGGAATTTCTCAAAGGCCTCGGATTTATGTTTCATTAAGTATACATAATCATACCTAGTATGATCATCTGTAAACGTAATGAAATATTGATATCCGTCACGTGCTGCTTCCAAAGCACCACATACGTCGGTATGGATTAATTCCAGTTTATCAGCGGCTCTTTCAAAAGTCCCTGTGAAGGGGGACTTAGTCATTTTGCCTTTAAGGCAAGATTCACAAGTAGGAAAGGGATCTGATCCCAATGGACCCATAAGTCCATCTTTTTCCATCTTGTAAACCTTGGTCTAACCAACATGACCAAGTCTAAGATGCCATTTCAAAACTTGATTGGTTTCATCCCTACCACGTTTTCTAGTCATAGTATTCATAACTACTTTGTTGCTGAGATTTAGATGATATAATCCATTTAACAATGTAGCAGTACCCACTAGTTTATTTCTAAAATAAATTTTGGAGGAACCATCACCAATGAAAAATGAAAAGTCCTTTCCGATCCATGACCGGAATGGATACAATATTTTTATGCCCCTTGGGCAAAACAAGTACATCTTCTAAAAACAAAGTCGGATTCTAAATTCCAAAATAAGTGATCCTATGTCGGTTGCCTCAACACTATGCCTGCTTCCGACAGTAATCATAACTTCTCCAGCTCCAAGCTTCCTACTTTGTTCAGGATCCTGATTCATAGTACAAATATGAGAACTAACACCAGAATCCAATATCCAGGAAGTAGAAAATACAGTAGCAGAACATTTAGTTTCCAAAACTAAAAGTTCTGTACCTGAAGTGTCATGAAGAATCGAATAGTCTCTAGCCCAGTGGTCCAGCTCACCGCACTTGAGACATGCGTCCCTTTTCTTCTTGCTCTTCAGAACCATCGGGTTCTTGCCCTTACCCTTGAAGTCCTTGACTTGTGGTCCCGTCTGCTTCTTGGTCTTTTTCTTCTTGTTCTTAGACCTCCGAGGTCCAGAAGAAATCACAAGGGCAGACTCCTTCATCCGTGGAGTCTTCATCTGAGACTGAGTGGTCACGAGTTTGTTCATTAGCCCAGCTAAGTTACATGCAATCTCATTGCAGTTGAAGTTCATAACAAACTGTGAGAAGGAATCTGGAAGAGACTGTAAGATAAGGTCGGTTTGAAGAGAAGTATCCATCTTAAAATCAAGAGCCTCCAATCTCTCGATCATGGATATCATTTTGAGGATGTGGTCCCCAACCTTCTCATCTTCCTTCATCCTTGCACCGAACAGTTGCTTGGATATCTCATATCTAGCAGTTCGACTGTGCTCACCATAAAGCTCGGTTAAGTGAGATAGAATCTGCCTAGCAGAAGTCATTTTCTCATGAGCTCTCTGAAGCTCATTAGACATAGAAGCCATCATGTAAGTACGGACTTTTACGTCATCCTTAACCCATTTTTCGTGGTTTTCAATCTCTTCCTGATTGGCTCTTGTCCGCACCGGAGGTTCCGGAATATCCGTCTCCAAGACGTATCCCAGTGACTCTATACTGAGGACTATCATCAGATTGTGGAGCCAATCCACAAAGTTAGGTCCGTTCAAGGTGTTCTTTTCGAGTAGAATTGCGAGTGGATTCATTATCATATTGAGAGTTATGACTGCATTAAGTACGACAGATTAATTAGTGACTCGTTTAATTATGATCTGAATATAGAATTAAGGTCTTTTCTATTCTTGTTACCCAACTCCCACTATTTTTATTGGAATAACACACTCCCATGTGAAATCCGGAAGTATCGTCGCTCTACTTCATAGTGGTGATCGAGTTCTTTATAAATCTTAATAGAGGGCAACCGAACAGGTTTCTAGTCTATTAATTTTCATAAAGTGGTGTCCAACACCAACCCATCTAATGGATGATTCGATCTTCTTTTCCCCCTTGTTCACTCCCCTCAACCTATACGATTTCTATATTTCATGAACAAGTTAAGTTTATACCATCGACGCAAATCAGTTTCACAATTGAATCTTATCTGGCAACCTATCAGGTTTCTAGGGATAAAATTTGCTCCAACTGAAGGCATCCAATGCGCTCCCGGTAATTTATCCATCCTCCCCGAACGACTACCCTGATAACTCGAAAGTATAGCACATCCGGTTTGGATTTCAATTTCCCGAAAGCTCGATGGAGAGAAAGAAAACCTTGAAACCTTATAAACTTAATAATTTGTTGTGGGAAAATTATCGCGATTAATGTTACACTTTGCATATTAATTCAATTAAGTGCTTTTGTGGCATTCATACAATATGAAACAACCATTCACAACCTAGTTGCTACCAACATGTGGTTCATGGATCGTTCCTAGAAAATAAAAACTATGTAATCTTATTACAAGTCTTCGTCTTATATCTTCGTCTTCTCGAAACGGATCTTCCTCCGGTCTTCGTCATTACATATAAATTTTACATTGAAAATTGCATCCTAGATACAAATATTTCTAATAAAATAAATAGACTCAAAACAGCCTTTACAACCCAATCGAATAAAACGAACGATTCAAAAACTAAGTCCACGAACCACATCCCCATTCAAAAGCATTCATCCAATAAATACTATATAAATGGAAACCGTAGAGATACATTGATCCAATCAACAATACGAACCGATCCAATCGAATCACACAACCGGTAATATGAAAAACGTTCAAATAATTCGGTCACCCATAAATATTCCAATTAATCAAATCTCCCTTATAAAATGAAGTACCATAAATCATTTTAATCATATTAAATACAATTTAATATGCGGGAGATTAATTTTTAAGAATACACAGAAAAATCGAGCCGGGGCGAAAATGGCCTGCCATGGCTGAGCCTGAGTCACTGTCGGCAGCCTGCCGGCCAGACACGGCCCGTGTCGCCTGACACAGTCGGGTTGTGCCGGCAGTGTCCTAGACATTCCTGCCAGACACGGCCGTGTCGCTTGACACGGTCGAGCCACTTTCGGAAGCCTACCGGCCAGACACGGCTCGTATCGCCTGACACGGTCGAGTCTGCCTGGCAGTGGCCTGGCCAGACTGCCGGACACGACCGAGTCACCCAGGACACGGTCGAGTCACTCTCGGACAGAATGCACCTTTTGACCAAAAAGTCGTCCGACGACGATTCGAGGCTAGATTTTCGACCGGATATCCAATATCAATATTTTCCGACTTTCATATCTCCAATATGAATCATATTTCCCAGAAATTTAAGATTTATATTTAGACATAAACTTATGAAAAATACAATTATTACGAACGAAAAACATATACCACGATTATGACTAAAATGATTCCAAACCATTCACCATCTAATCGAGCATTCCAAATGCCAATATCATATATACGATCGCAGGACCTACTCTCTCATACAACTGTTGGGATTCGGTGCCTAAAATGAAGGCCCAGCGGAAGCGGTAAAATGAAAATTAATTCGATCTGAATCCCTATGAGGATCGATCGAGCTACGTATATACGAATATTAAACGAAAACACAAGAGATATAGAAACTCACCCTTGTAGTCCGTTGATTAATGGATTCCTTCTCTTAAGCTATTCCCCAAGATTTATATTGATCTCTACGAATCCAATCCGCTCCAAGCCCTTGGATGATCCAATGCCGAAAGTACCACGCCTCTACTTGCCACGCGCCGGAGAAACAACCGGAACGACAAAATATCATTATCTTCCAAGGATACGGCTACAAAAAGATTATAAGAGATTGAATATAAAGATTTTTACACTCTAAGTGTTTAATCTTTTTCTCTCTATTTTTCTCTCAATATTTCTCTAAGAAAATTGAAGAAAAGAATGAAGAAGATGAAGTTGAAGACCATGAAATAAACTCTAAGTTCTTTTTCTCTTTCTCCTTTCTCTATCTCACGTTGAGGATGAATTGAATTATGGTTAGAGTAAAAGTCTTCTCATTCTACTTTCCGCTCACATGTACATATCATGCACATGAGATTCCTTACAAGTCATTTTCATCCATTATAAAATGGACACAAAAGAACAAGATGAGAAGGTGGATGGAAAGTGAGGGGGCGGCCAATCTAGAAGGAGTCGGACGAATTTTGTTCGTTTCGTACTCTCGAGAGTCCAAACAGATAAAGTCCAATTCCGTTTCAATGTATTTATATCGATTAATTAATCTAATTAATTTATTATATCAAATACATAATGACACAATTAATTTCTCCAAGAAATAATTATATTTATGAATTAACTTAATCACCCAGTAATATATTTAATTCATTTCGCCGTAAATCAATTTATCCAATAAATCGATTCAGACATCCAATGTCCCAAATTAGATATCCAATATTTGATATTCATAATGAGAGAATAAGTTCGATTCATTCCGTCGTCAATCCTATTGCGCGACTCGGTAGGTTCGTCTTAGTCAGCAATGAGAGGAACCAAAGAGTAGTAGCACCACCTAGCCAGCCTGGCGGCCTACACCGTACCCCAACTGAGAACGAATGATTGGGATCATTCAAGAACCATTCGGTCGTGAATACCGGTATACGTATAAACCCTTCTTTCAAATGTCCCGATCAAGTTATAGGGTCACGATCAGTCAAACCCTATCTGTACTTGACGCTATACATGCGTTAATGCAAGTCGAGATCATCGAGCTCTCGTGTATCCAATACAACTAGCTCCAATGCTTTGGCCAAAGACTTATGATCTCATCTGCCAATAACCGCATAGGACATATAACCCGCTCACTAACGGGAGAAAGAATTCTCTCTTGGTATTCAGTAGGACCTGCTACTTGCCCGTCAAGATGCACGTCGAGATTGACCCCCACCTCCCGGTTTATAGGGTCGAACTACTCTAATGAAAATCTTGATGTCACAAGAACATTCCTACTAAATCCTCAAGTCGAAGGTTCACGAATACCTATCACAACCTTTCGATTCCGTCATTGACTGTCCCGGAGTGAAATCCGTGTGACGAATCGAGGGTGAGTCGGTTCGAGTATACTAATCCGATTAGCATACCTATAATGTATGCTCCCACTAACCATTAGCGTTCAACAGGCACTCTCCATGTCAAAGAACACGTCATACAAGTCTTCACATAAACTTAACGCCCAGTAAAGTTTCGTCGACTTGCGAACGATTAAGTATTTGAGCTATAAACCTTTCCAATGCTGACCCCCTTATCCAATAAGGAGTGGAACGTTTTGCTCTCAAATACACGGACTAGTTTCTATATGTATATTTACGAGTTAGGAATGCCAGTAACTACCAGTAAATAAAGAAACATCCATTGCCTTATATTAGTGATTTACATAATAACAAGTACAATGCCCTCACTCAACATCCTCTAAGTAGCATTCTAAGGCATACTTCCAACAGCCGAAGCATAGGACACCTTACTCATTAACTTTCTTTCTTCCTTACTTTAAGGACACATATCTAAGGAGAGTTTTATACCATGTCGCATAGGCAGGAACCCTCTTTTAGAATATTATATCCTAAATCACTTGAGGACCTTTTCTATATAGAGGGCTTGGGAGAGACCTAAACATTGTTTTTGCTCTATCCCGGTAGAGACGAATACCCAGAATACAGGTAACTTCTCCCAAGTCTTTTATTGAGAACTCATTCAAAAACCAAGATTTCACAGAACTGGGCATTCCTACATCGTTTTCTATAAGTACAATATCATCCACATATAGTATTAAGAACGTAATTTTTCTCCCACTAACCTTCTTGTAAGTACAGGGCTCCACTTCTTTTTGGACAAAATCAAACTCTTTGACTGCCTCGTCAAAATGAAGATTCCAACTTCATGGAGCTTGCTTCTGTTGGAACATTTTGTTCCATACATGCTATAATAATGTTTTGATGATTTAAGTTGTTACACAAAACAAAACAACAAAGAGGCAAAGCAAAGCATTGAAGAAATCGAAGTCGCAAAAAGGTGTTCTGAACATGCATAACGTGCGCAATGAAGATTGCATAGCGTACGTAAGTGGACGACAATAACGTACGTAATTTGATATTGATAACTTACGTAACCAAGTGTTTCTGAGTTCAAACGAGATGAACGTTGGATATGATGTCATGGCATAGGTCAGCAAGCAACGAATATGTTGACAAAAGTTAACGTACATAATGGATAATGGGTAACGTACGTAACACATAAAACGAATACTATTGGACTCATCTGCTGTATTGATAACGTACGTAGCAAGCAAAGCTTAACGTACGTAATATGTTTAACGGACATAAGCAAGAAGAGATAACGGCCGTAATGAAGTCACAGGGGGCTAACGGCCAGTTTGATGAAGAAGCCTATAAATACCATTTCTATGGTATTGTTTCTCTATAACAACTTCAAGCAATCGATACATTCATCAGAGATTGATATACATTATATTTTTGTTGTGATATTGAGCTTATATTGTTAGTTTGAGTGTTTATATATTCAACATATACACGAGAGGTAAAAGAAAAGATACGAATAGATTCAGTGTTATTAGGATCAAGGATCCGGCATTATCAAAATCGCAATCAATATCTAAGTGAGGTCTATCTAGTACCCATAGAAAGCTAGAGAGGTTGATTCCTTGTCCTACGAAAAGGAAAACGGTTTAACTTAGACCGACACAAAGATAAGTAAGAGAACGATTTTACTCGGACCGATAGAAGACGAGCTTGTAACGGTAATCCCTCGACCGATAGAAGAGAGGTGCAGATGTTTTGATATTTATCCTATTGAAAAAGATACCGAGAAAGGACGTAGGCTCGATTATAGCTGAACCTCTATAAATCCGTGTGTCGTTTAATTTCCGCACTTTATATTTACGCTTCCGCAATACGGTGCATATTCCGATCTTGCTCCAACAATTGGTATCGGAGCGGTACCTCCAATACACGGCTTAACATCCGAGGAGTCGATCCAAATGGCATTTGAACTTGCTCCAGTTGAAGGCCTTGCTCTTAACCGACCACCATTTTTTGATGGCTCAAACTTCATGACGTGGAAGAAAAAGATGTCAATATTCATCCGAGCGTATGACATCGAGCTTTGGAAAGTGATTTGCCTTGGTCCGAAAATTCCTCTCAAATCCGACGGTACGCTTAAATCCTTCTAAGAATATGATGACGTGGATTGGAAGAATGACCATCTAAATTGTAAGGCTACTCAATTTCTATTTTGTGCCTTAAATACAGAAGAGGTCAATCGTATATCATCGTGTGAAAGTGCTAAAGAAATATGAAAAATTCTTTAGTTACACACATGCTATAATAATGTTTTGATGATTTAAGTTGTTACACAAAACAAAACAACAAAGAGGCGAAGCAAAGCATCGAAGAAAGTGAAGTCGCAAAAACGTGTTCTGAACATGCATAACATACGCAATGAAGATTGCATAGCGTACGTAAGTGGATGACAATAACGTACGTAATTTGATATTGATAACTTACGTAACCAAGTGTTTCTGAGTTCAAACGAGATGAACGTTGGATATGATGTCATGGCATAGGTCAGCAAGCAACGAATATGTTGACAAAAGTTAACGTACATAATGGATAATGGGTAACGTACGTAACACATAAAACGAATACTATTGGACTCATCTGCTGTATTGATAACGTACGTAGCAAGCAAAGCTTAACGTACGTAATATGTTTAACGGACATAAGCAAGAAGAGATAACGGCCGTAATGAAGTCACAGGGGGCTAACGGCCAGTTTGATGAAGAAGCCTATAAATACCATTTCTATGGTATTGTTTCTCTGTAACAACTTCAAGCAATCGATACATTCATCAGAGATTGATATACATTATATTTTTGTTGTGATATTAAGCTTATATTGTTAGTTTGAGTGTTTATACATTCAACATATACACGAGAGGTAAAAGAAAAGATACGATTAGATTCAGTGTTATTAGGATCAAGGATCCGGCATTATCAGAATCGCAATCGATATCTAAGTGAGGTCTATCTAGTACCCATAGAAAGCTAGAGAGGTTGATTCCTTGTCTTACGAAAAGGAAAATGGTTTAACTTGGACCGACACAAAGATAAGTAAGAGAACGATTTTACTCGGACCGATAGAAGACGAGCTTGTAACGGTAATCCCTCTACCGATATAAGATAGGTGCAGAGGTTTTGATCTTTATCCTATTGAAAAAGATACCGAGAGAGGACATAGGCTCGATTATAGCTGAACCTCTATAAATCCGTGTGTCGTTTAATTTCCACACTTTATATTTACGCTTCCGCAACACGGCGCATATTCCGATCTTGCTCCAACAGCTTCAGCCCTTAGATGGCACGCTGAAGCTTGCACATTTTATGAATATCGATTTTGGATATAATCTCTTAGTCTGTTCCATATAAATCTCCTCCTTGAGGAATCTATTTAGGAACGCCATTTTCACATCTATTTGCCATATTTCATAATCTAAGTGAATCATCATACAAATAGACCTAATCATGGCTACGGGTGAGAAGGTCTCGAAGTAATCGATTCCATCTCTTTGGGAATAACTCTTTGGTACAAGTCTGGCCTTATAGGTACCAATCTTGTCATCTCCATCAGTCTTTCTCCTGTAGATCTATTTGTTCCCAATGGGCATTATGCCCTTAGGACGATATAATAAAGTCCATACCTGATTAGCATGCATAGAGTCTATCTCAGCTTCCATAGCCTCTCGCCACTTTGAGGAGTTCACATCTAGCATCGCTTGGTCATATGTAGATAGATCATTATCTTGGCTACTTTTTGTCATCTCATGGGGACCCAGTTCCTCTTCATGCAGATAGCCATACCTCTCAGGTAAATGAGAAACTCTACTAGACATGCGAGGTTGTGTTTGTATTTCAGAAGGTTCTGTTCCAATATATTGTACATGTGTCTCATTTAGTATCTTCTAGGAAGTGTGCTTGTAAAGCAATGATGATCCTATGATCTTAGTGCATATTGAATAGATATCCCATGGAATCTCCTGTATATCCTATGAAACGACCCTTCACAGACATAGCTTCCAACTTCTCTACTTTAATCTTCTTGACATAAGCAGGACATCCCTAAATCCTAATGTGATTAAGACTTGGCTCCCTACCTCCACATCTCTTGTGGAGTCTGAACGAATTTGTAAGGATATCTATTCAAGATATGTACAACAGTAAGGCACGTAACTCCACAGGTAGATTGGTAAATCTGTATAGTTAAACATGGAGCGAACCATGTCCAGCAAGGTTCGATGCCTTTTTTCTGATACACCATTTAATTATGTAGTATCTATAGGTGTAAATTGTGAACATATTCCTAGTTCTTTTAAGAACTCATCAAACTCGGTACTCATACACTCACCTTCCAGGTCCGACCGAAGAGCCTTAATACAGTTACCTGTTTGGTTTTCAACTAGGGCCTTAAATTCCTTGAATTTATCAAAGGTTTCAGACTTATGTTTCATTAAGTACGAACTCATACCTAATATGGTCATCAGTGAAGTAGTGAAATACTAAAAACCATCTCGTGCCACATGTTGTGTCGAGAATTACACTCTCCGACCGGCGATCGCCTCGGAGATCGGGCGACCTAGCCACTGCCGAGTAGCCGAGGCAGAACTGCCGACCAGCGACCGGGCGACCTAGCCCTAGCCCCGCAGGCAAGATAAATCGGCCAACCGAAGGTCCCAGGACAAGTCCCGGTGCCGAGCGATCGACATCAAATACGATCGTCTCTCGGTACTCGGCGACCGACTCCTAGCGACCGACAAGCGGACGATCATCTCTCGGCACCTGCCGACCGACCCTTGGTGACCGATCGATGCCGACCCTCTGCGACTGGCCGATGCCGACCCTCAGTGACCAGCTAGAGACGACCGCATCATGACGATAGTCATCCAGTCGGCAAAGGCCGAGCCTAGGACACACACCACGTGCAAGGGCCGAGACAAGATCCGCAATTCACGGATCGTTGACCACAGCCTGTCAGCATCCGTCCACCATCCGACAGGCCCGCCGAAAGTGGTCAGTAGGGCTGCATGTGACAGTGACTCCGGACGCGTGATGGCTCCTCATTGGACCGCCCAGCTGGCAGCCGGCTGTAGCTTTGGACTTTAGGCAGACTGCCAGCATCTACCTTGGACTTTAGCCTGACAACCCAGTAGATCGCCCCATTATAATATTGGCCGGCAGACGATCGCCCCATTATTATAATGGCTGGAAGGCGATCGCCCGCCAGAAGACAAGACTCGGTTGCCCCTATATATACAAGGCACCCTGCACTCGGCCAACTCTCTGCATTATCGCGATTTCAGTATACATTACAGAATCAACACACAGCACTTGGCTATCTCCAACTCTTGGCAACAGCTATCTTTCGGTACTTCTTCTCTCGGCCTCTCTCATCAAGAAGACGATCGGCAGGGACGAAGAACACCGAGCTTCGCTCAAGAGCCGGATTAACAGAGTCTTTTTACACTCATTGTATTTAGATTTCTCTCATTAATACTTGTATCTACGAATATTTGTATTAATAACATCTCGCGAGAGCATTCAAGCCCGGGCCTAACAAACCCGGCAAATCTAGTGTTTATTCATATTCTCTCGGAAGTGCTCCCGCAAACTGTTGTTTGTTGTCCGTCTTCCAGTAGTATTAATCTTCGGATAAATATTTTGGGCAACAACACCACATAAAAAAGGACACATATGTCGGTATGGATCAATCTAAGTTTTTCAGCAGCTCTTTCGAAAGTCCATTTGAAGGGTAACTTAGTCATTTTGCCTTGAGGGCAAGATTCACAAGTTGGATAGGGATCTGATCTCAATAGACCCGTAAGCCCATATTTCTCCATTTTATGAACCTTGGTCTGACCAACATGACCAAGTCTAAGATTCCACAAGTGCTTGATTTGATTCATCCCTACAACGATTCCTAGTTATATTGTTCACATTAGCTTTATTCTTTAGATTCATGGTTAGAACCATTTAGTAATGTAGCAGTACCAACCAATTTATTTTTAAAATAAATATGACATGACCCATCTCCAATAAAAAATAAAATCCTTTACGGCCCATGATCGGAATTGTTACAATATTTTTGTGCTCCTTGGACAAAACTAGTACATCATCCGATGTAATAATAAAATCGGATTCTAAATCCAACAAAAGTGACCCAATGTCAGTGGCCTCGACAATATGCCGCTGCCGAATGTCACCATCACTTGTCCAGCTCCAAGCTTCCTACTTCATTTCAGATCCTGATTCATTGTACAAATGTGAGAAATCACACCAGAATCAAGTATCAAGGAACAATTCGTTTCCAAAACTAGTAGTTCCGTACCTAAAGGCACATTGCGGTCAAATTTTGGACAGTGCCTCCTCAAGTGGACTAGATCACCGTAGTTGAGGCATATATCTGTCTTCTTGGCCCTCTTACTCTTTGAAAATATTGGGGCCTTGCCCTTATCTTCTGTACCCCATATTTGGGCCTGAACTGCTTCTTGCCTTTTTCTTATTGTTCTTGGTCCTCCAAGGCCAAGAATAAATTACAAGAGGAGACTCATTCGGCCTAGTCTTCATATGAGACTGTGTCGTACTCAGTTTGTGCATCAGCCCTGCTAAGTTGCAAGTAATTTCGTTGCAGTTGAAGTTCATTACAAACTGAGAGAAGGGGTCAGAAATGATTGTAGGATAAGGTCGGTCTGGAGAGAAGCATGCATCCTGAAATCAAGAGCCTCCATTCTATCAACCATGGTTATCATTTTGAGGATATGATCCCCAACTTTTCACCTTCCTTCATTCGAGCACCAAACAATTACTTCGATATCTCATACCGACTATTCGAACCCATAGAGCTCAGTAAGATGTGCCAGAATTGCACTTGAAAAAGAATTTTCTCATGGGCCCTTTGAAGCTCATTGTTCATTAAGGCCATCATGAAACCTCGGACCCTGACATCATCTTTAATCCATTTTTCATAGGCATCAACTTTTTCTTGATTAGCCCTGGTCCTTGCAGGAGCCGATGGTATGTCCGCCTCCAAGACATAGCCCGACGATACCATACTGAGGATTATCCTCATATTGCGGAGCCAGTCCACAAAGTTGGATCCAATAAGAGTATTCTTTTCAAGTAAAATAGCGAGTAGGTTCATTGTCGTTTTGAGAAAGGGTTGTTGTTAACTGTAGATAATAATTTTAGATTCGTTAGTGACTGTTTAATTATGATCTGTAATAAGGAATTTAAGGGCTTTCTTTATTCATAAATCAGCTCTCATTATTTTTATTGGTATTACACACTTCCATGTGGAAATCGGAAGTCATGGTTGACTTCATAGTGGTGATCGAGTTCTTTACAAAGTTTAATAGAGGAAAACTCATTCTGTCCCCATTCTATCATTCTTTTAAAGTGGTGTCTAACACCAACCCATCTAATGGATGATTCGATCTTTTTTTACCCCTAGTTCACTTGCCCTTAACTCATTCAGTTTATGTGGCTTATTGAATTATCTAAGTTTAAACTGCCAACTCCTAACAGTCTGGAAATTAAATCTCACCCGGCAACCCACAGGCATCTAATGCACTCTATGAATTTTTCGACCTCCCCCCAAATATTATCCCGACATACTCGAAAGAATAGCATTTTAGTTTAGATTTTAATTCTCCATGAGCTTGAAGGGGGGTAGGAAACCTCGTAACCTTTATAACATAGTGTTTGTAAGTGGAAGTAGTACACAATTATATGTTACACTTTGCACAGTGTTCCGTTTATTAAGCACGTTTGTCAGTTTGTTTCACTAAAAAAAACTAGTTTTACCAGCAAAAATTACCGATGCTCGCTCTGCCTTTGGTAAATACCTAAAATACTGACGACGTCAATTAACTAAATTTACCGACGGCATTACCGACGACACGTTGGCGGGATGTTGGCGCGAACTTTACCATCAAATTTACCGACGGCAATAGAGACGGCAGAATAACAGACGGCACGGTTGCCGTTGGTAAATAATTTTCCATTTTTTTTTATATTTCAGAATTTACCGACGACGGGAATAATTTTTTCATTTTTTTATATTTCAGAATGTACCGACGGCATTTCCGATGGGGGGGAATAATTTTTTGTTTCTTTTATATTTCAGAATTTACCGACGGTATTTCCGACGGCGAGAATAATTTTTTCATTTTTTTTATATTTCAGAATTTACCGACGGCAGCACCGACAGCGGGAATAATTTTTTCATTTTTTTATATTTTAGAATTTACCGACGGCATTACCGACAGCGGGAATAATTTTTTCATTTTCTATATATTTCAGAATTTATCGACGGCATTTACCGACGGCGAGTTGCCGTTGGTAAATTCTGAAAAAACCTTATCCCACATCGAAAGATACTATAATTTTCATCACTTTATAAACCAAAATCTTGCTGGGTAATATTGAATGAACACATTGGTCCGACCCGACCCAACCTCGGCCGAGCCCCGACCCGACCTCGGCCAAGCCCGACCCGACCCGACCAAAAAAAAAATAATGCATGCAGATTTTACCAACGGCACCGTGTCGTCGGTAAATTACCGGCGGTTTTCATAAGTAATCCGTTGGAAAAACCATTCTCGAATTTTGACGAGGAGAAATTTACCGAGGGACGGTGCGTTGGTAAGCCGTCGATAAATCAGCAACGGCGACATTTCCCATCGGGATTTATTTTACGGTAGAAGGTTTTACTAACGGCAGAGCGGCGTCGGTAACCGATTTTACCAACGGCATTTTATTTTTGCCGTCGGTAATTGGCATCGGTAAAAACTGTTTTTTTTTTGTAGTGTTTGTTTGTCATACAATATGAAAACATCCACAAGCTAAATTTACCAACATGCAGTTCATGGATCGTTGCTAAGTACCAAGTCATCATCAACCCGTTAGAAATACAAGTAATCAATTTATAATTCTTGAATCTTCATTTTCATTGCGGTTCGTCCTCGGCTCTTTATCATATCTAATTTATTACATCATTAAAAATTGCATTTTATACAGATTTTTTAAATAAAATAAATTAACTCAAGATGGTCATTAAAACCCTATCGAATAAAGATTCAAAAACTAAGTCTATTAACTACATCACCATCACACAAAAAATGCATTAAATACATTAAAGTAATTGTGTAATTAATTTAATATATTGAAGAGTCGGAAATACAAGGCCCGGGCTAAGCCCTCGTCCTGGCACAACTGCCGGGCCTTGGTTGGGAGGAACACAGCCTCTTGGTTGCTGCCTGCCGAGCGCAGGCAGTTCACTGTCGGCTGCTGCCAGCAGTGTCCTGGCAGCCCCGATCTACCGAGTCCGGCCACTTTTTTGGCTCGTCTTTTCGTCCCGAATCCAGAAATAATATTTTTTTAATTTTTTAATTACACATATAAATCAGTTTTCGAAAAGAAAAATAGATTTATATTGTAACATAAAATCATGAAAAATAATTTTTTAGATGAATAATTAAACATTAACGATTAAAACAATTATGTTTCTAAATCATAAAAATATTCAATCAAGCATTCCAAATGCGAATATCATTTATACATTCGCATATACCTCGCTCTGATACCAATACTGGGATTCATGGCCTAAAACCAAAGGCGCAGTGGAATAATAATATTGATCTAATCAATAAACCCAATCCCTAAATAAGATCGATCAAGCATCATATATGAATATAATAATACAAATCATGAAATTAGAAATCATACCCTTGAAGACCTTTGATTAAATGTTACGTTGATCACAATTCCAAATTGTCCAAGCTTTGCAAATTCTTGAGCACCGAGAGCACCGTGCCTCTACGTACTACGGGTTGGAAGATGACCGGAATAATTTCTACTTTCTTATTCACGAAGAATACGGCTAGAAGTAAGTAGAAATAGCTTATATTTATTTTTATAAATACTCTAAGTATTGTAAGTATTATTTTTCCTCTCAAAATACACTTAGACTACAAGTGTATAAGACTTGAAAATTTATCTCTCTCTTGATGATGCTAACGGCCGAACCATTACAAAGGGGGAGGATGAATTTGTTTTTTAGAACATCAAAACACCTCACACCACACTTCATGTCAAAAATATTTAATTTATTTATACACAATATATAAACTAATACATCACATATCTCAACATATCTCACGATGAAATAAAATGAAATGATCTCATTTACCATTAACCAGATATTTACCTGCTCACTTATAGGAGAAAGAATTCTATCGTAGTATTTAGTAGAGATTGCTACTTGTCGACCAAGTTTCACTTGGAGGTTGACCCCACCAGCCGGTGATTGGATCGAACAACTCTAGTGACTAACTTAAAGTCACAAACACATGCCCTACTGAATTCTCAAGTCAAAGGTTCATGAATACCTATAACAACTTCTCGATTCAGTCATTGACAATCCCAGAGTGAAATTCATGTGACCGAATCGAGGTGAGTCGAGTTCGAGTATACTAATCTCATGAGCATACTTATAACTTGTGCTCCCACCAACCCTTAGTGAAGACATACACTCTCCATGTCAAAGTACATATTATACAAGTCTTGTCTAAACTTAATGTCCAGTTACCTTTTATCGACTTACCAACCAGTTAAGCGCTCGAGCTTTAAACACTTCGAGTGTCTATCTTCTTATCTTCAGGAGGAGTGGAATGTTTGTTCTTAAATGATAATTAAAGATCTAAGAGACTCTATTATTAAAATAATAATTAAATTTTATAAACTTTAAGATCTTACAGTAATTTTGATTGTATGAAAAATCATTAAAATTAATGTGCTACGTGTAAATGTGTAATTTACATAACAATGCATATATATTATAAAAAATGTGTGTATTCTATTTAAAAATAGGTCTCAAACATTAAACTTAAGAAATATTTAACAAAATTATTTAATAAATCTATTTAGTGTTATATAAGTTTGGCCAAATAAAAATATTATAATATGAGCTGAGAAATCAATGATTTTACATTATAGGATAAGCTAAGAAATATGTGATATATCCCCAACACCATGCATGTGTACCTTAAAACATTGCCCAAATATTGCACTATTGCATGAACCCGTGTACAGTGGCGGAAGCAGAGCATTTACTCTGGAGGGTCCGGAGCTATAAAAAATACGGAGGTTGGACAACTATATATATAGTTTCCCCTATTTTATAAGGGAATTTTCATCCGTCGGGGGGCCCGTGGACCCCCTTGGACCCCCTCCCTCCGCCCCTGCGCGTGCACCCATTAGTTCAAGCATGATATATTATAATTCTGTCATATTGGTATGATATCTAGTGAAATGAGTATTTGTTGAGTTTTATTGACAAAATTATGACATTTGAATAAGTTTTATTTTTGTTATTTGTTGAATTTATGTCTAAATTTGTACATCAATACAATTTAGATATTTGATTTTTTAAATTATTATATCTTGCACACGAGTTCATGATGCCATATCAACTCATAAACAATATACCAACTATGTGTAAAGAGTTGAGTTGGGATATTTGTGTCATTTATCTGTTTTAATATTTATCACGATGCATCGTGGATTCAAATGCATGATATATATTGCCTAGCTTCTTAAATTCGTGCATCGTACGGCCCAAAGACTAGTTAGATAGTAGCACAAGAATTTGAAGTAGTAGTTGTTATTGTTAAATATGATACATTTGTGGTGTAGAATTTTATTTTATGAATATCCCCATCTAGTTATTTAATTTGGGCTAACTCTATTCTTGGGTAGATTAATATAGAGTATGAACAATTTACAACGCTAGGTTCATTCATTCACACCAATAAAAAAAAAAAAAAAAACCAATAACTTGTGTTGGACCTCTTCGCACAATCCAAGCCCCAACAATATTTAACTTTTTTTTTCTTTTTGAAAAAAAAAAAAGTCAAATCCATGTAAACCAATGGCAGAAAATGAAAGCGCCCAGCTCAGGCGGCGGAAGGGGCGGCAATAAAATGAACAACGCCAGCCTCCGTGAGCGCCGCCGTCAACTGACCGGTCTCGTCGGTCTGCGCGGCCGTGGTGATGCCGTTTCGTTTGTAGTCCAGCGTTTCGTCGTTGTAAATATCCCACCACTTGTCGATCAACATCTTGATGCACTCCCTGTCCATGTTTTCCTCCTCGCCGGTGTACCTCCATGGCTTGGACCCCGCCGCACAGTAGTGCACCACCTTCACCTCCTCGATCTTCTTCACATTATCCGGATGGCGCCAAAGCATGGCTAGAACCAAATTGTACGCATTCGGAATTGGCTTGTATATGTCCCTAAAGAACATATTCAAGAAATCCTGCAAATTTAATGAATTTTAAAATTCAGCCCACAATTAAGGGTTAATAGCAGATTACCCCCTTCCCTTGCTTTATAAAATAAGTTAATCAGGCCCATTACCTTTTATGTTTTTTTTTTGTAAAAATAAGTGAAAATTAAATAGGCATATTAATCCACTCGTTCTCAAAAAATTGCAGATTATCTTGACATTGCAAATCACCACACAATATGATTAAGGGAAAAAATGCAGCTTTTAGAAAATACAAATACGCTTATTTAATTTACACAGGAAAATAATCGACCCACTTTTAAAAATATAAGGGGATAATCGGGCCATTTAATTTACACAATGGGGTAAATGACCTATTTTGTAAAAGACAGGGGGTACTCTACAAAAAAAAAAAAGAAAACGACAATTAATAGTTTCCTCTTGCAGAAAAAAATACAGAAAAAAAAAGATTGTACATAATATATATATACCTGCTCAGCGAATGAAGTTGGGGGAGTGATTTTAACAGTCTGCAAGAGATCATGGTAAGTTGAGAGGCTGGGCTCAAAGACAAACATCCCTGCGTTGAAGTAAAGAGGGGGAGCTGGGCCCAATTCTTTGGGCCACTTGACCCGATCCGGGCACTGTTGGCAGTACCCAATCTTATACTGTGGAGTGTGACTCCATGTTTTCTCACAGAAACAATCCATCACAGCATAAAAATACCCATTTGGCAAATCAAACAAATGATCAATGTTATCATAAACCTGAATATCCCCATCCAAATATATCATCTTGCTGTACTCCACAAACTGCAATACATATATATAATATATATATAAATATATATATATAAATATATTATATTACAATTGAATATATATATATATATATATGTGTGTGTATATTATAATTAAATATATATATATAGTGTAAAGTAAATATTTAAATTAAATGATTAATTCTAGAATAATTTACCTCCCAAATTCGAAGCTTGGAGTAGTTGATGACATAATAAGCCATGGCGAACTGGGTGTGGTTATCCGGCGGGTAAACGGGCTCGATCTCACGCACCATGCAGCCTTGCTCGGCCAGTATGCGGCGGTGCTCAGCCGGCACGTCCGGGAGCACCGCCACCACGAGCGGGTAGAGAGTATTGACCTTCCTCAGCCCTTTGGCCAGCCCCACCACGCCTTTGACGTAGTCGCCGGTGCCCGCCAAGAAAGTGACGTAAGCGCGGCTAGGGAGTCTGCCGGCTTTGGCTAAACCGGATGAGGCCCGGTTCAAGGGAGTGTTCATGATTTGTGGAGCCATTGTCGATTCACTAGTTGTTCTCGGTGTTTGGGGAAGAAGAAATGAAAGAAGGTGAAATGGGAATATTGTTGCAGGTGTATAGTAAGCTCAGGAGATTAAGGGTTTATATAGAAATTGAGGCAGATGAAGTACTATTTAATGCATGGATAAAGGATATATTAATGTTGACGGTTAAAATAGGTAATGCTTGGGTTTATATAGAAAAATTGAGGGAGAGATAAATATTATTTAATTCATGGATAAGGACATATTTATGTTGACGGTTAAAATAGGTAATTCAGGAAGGGACCGTTATAGTTCTTAAGAATCAAAGGTATATACTACTCATAAATTCATATACATATCATGTGATATGGCTTGCCACTATTGATTACGAATTGAATCCATAAATTTTAGAGTTTAGAGTTTGGTTTCACAATGTCAATCCGCTAGTGTGGATAATTTACAAACGAATGAGTCATTAATAAATGTTTGATAATGATAGTTTTATAGTAATATTTT
Source organism: Orobanche coerulescens (assembly GCA_033398695.1). Taxonomy (NCBI): domain Eukaryota; kingdom Viridiplantae; phylum Streptophyta; class Magnoliopsida; order Lamiales; family Orobanchaceae; genus Orobanche; species Orobanche coerulescens. Next base: position 40,267,425 of record CM065811.1, read on the forward strand.
TCAGTAGTTTATAGCGTTTTTTTGAAACGCTACTTGAAATAGTTTTTGAACTTATAACTTATAGCATTTTATTTTTCTCTTAATTTTATCTTCATTAATTTAGTTAATTTTCTCATTTATCATCCATTAAATGAATTTTTCTTTCATTTTTAAGCATTAATTACAAAAGTCTATTACTTATGTCATTTTTTATAAACTACTTCAACTGCTAATTTTACCAAACACTTTAAATTCAATCAAATATCTTATCATCTATCTGCTACCTCATCCGCTGTCAGGTAGTTTATTCGGTATAAGCTAGCTTATCGGCTATCAGCTAACGTTTATCAATATATCTCTCAACTCTCATTTCTATAATCTAATATCTCTCTCTTTTCTATCATCATTTTATCATTATGTCGAGCTCTGACAAGAGAAAGTGTATTGCTACGTCTCCCAAAAAATTCAAAATGTCCACGTTAGAACGAATGGCTCTTTGAGGCAAATCGAAAAAAAACCATATGGCATAACTCTTCGGGAGCCTCAAAACCAACCTCCACCCGATTTTGAAAATAAAAGTCAGGAAGATGAAAATGATGCTACGATACATGAAGTATCTATTATGGTAGTACAACAACTCTAGTGAAGAAAAATTTACCCTCTGGGAATTTCGACTTGTCCAAAATCGTCAACAACTGCATAACATTGACGAAGAAATGGAGCACGAAATCGATGAAGCTATGTTACACAAACATATGCAACGTTTGAGCGCACTCTTCATGGCGTAGCAACTCCGGCGCAAAAATCAAAGTCGAAGTGTCCTCTGGCAAGCCAAGCCGAAGAACAACCCCCTTATGTTGGAGAGTTATCATCCGAAGAGGAGCAAGAAACTGTGAATGAAGAGGGAGCAAGAAAACTAAAGCGAGAAAGATGTCTGCCCCTCTTGTAGAAAGGAAGTCGGCATCCAACCTTTTCTCAAAACACTTTATGAAGAAAAAAAATGTCGGGTGGTTCTATGAAGGTTCTTTGCAACTATTGCAGCAAATGATTTCCGTATAAAGCTGGAGATAGATATTGAAATAAAGGCATTTTGAGAATAACTACACCTTCTACTGGAGCCGTGTTGGAGCAAAAATCGGTATTTGCGCCATTGTGTGGAAGCGTAAATATAAAGGTGCGGAATTTAAACGACACACGGATTTATAGAGTTTCGGATATTAACGAAGCCTACGTCCTCTCTCTCGATATCTTTTTCAATAGGATGAAGATCAACCTCTACACCTCTATTCTATTGGTCGAGGGATAACCATTACAAACTTGTCTTCTATCGGTCCAAGTTAAACCGTACAATCTCTCTTCTATCGGTCGAGATATTACCGCTTGTACTTGTCTTTGTGTCGGTCCAAGTTAAACCGTTTTACTTTTCTATTGGACAAGGAATCAACCACTCTAGCTTTATATGGGTACTAGATAAACCTCACTTAGATATCGATGCGATTCTAACAATGCCGGATCCTTGATCCTAATAACACCGAATCCAATCGTATCTTTTCTTTTACCTCTCGTGTATGTGTTGAATGTACAAACACTCAAACTAACAATATAAGCTCAATATCACAACAACAATATAATGAATATGAATATCAAATCAAAGTCTTGATTGCTTGAAGTTCTTGTGTGGTTTGATACCAAGGATGTCGTATTTATAACCTTCTTCATCAAACTAGCTCTTAGCTCCCTGTGCCTTCATTACGTACGTTAAAGCACCTTACGTACATTAGCTCATCTGAGTTACATACATTAACATCTTCCAGATTCAGTCAAGTAGCTTCTGTCTTGATCATTACGTACGTTAGCAACTCCTTATTACGTACATTATATATAGTCAACATATCTGTTGCTTGCTGACCTATGCCATGACGTCATCTCCAACTTTCATCCCGTTTGAACTCAGAACCATCACATTACGTACGTTATCAACATATCGTTACGTACATTATAGACAGCCAGTTACGTACATTATGCTTTCCAAATAGCATACGTTATCTTCCTTCAGGACTTCGATTTCTTCGATGCTTGCTTCGCTACTTTGTTATTTTCTTTTGTTTATCAAATTAATCATCAAAACTCTATTAATAAATGTATGGAATAAAATATTCCAACAAGCCGGCACTCAAGTTATGTCTAAATCTCAACTTTATAAATATAATGAAAAAGTTGCTAGATAACAAATGGCAAAATTATGTGCACACGAATCTTTACCTTTTAATTTTGCAAAAAGTACGGGATGGGAATATAGGATGCAAATTGCCTATTATCCTGCTATTAAAAGAATTACACGTATTACAATGACTAGACAAGTAGTATACCTAGCCAAACAGCATAAACTTGGACTACAAGCATAGTTGAAATCTATAAATCATAGAGTTTCTTTAGCTGCTGATTCATGAGCAGATTTTAAACAAAAAAATAATTATATGGGAATAACTGCACACTTGATGAAAATTGGAACTTAAACAAATGATTACTTGCCTTTAAAAATTTTAACTGCACACATACTGCAGATAATATAGATAGGGCAGTTATTAAAATTTTAACTTTCTATTGCTTAAAGGATATAATTTTACAATTAGTTTTGATAATGCTAGTTCTAATACTGCTAGTATACCCGCTTTGATACAAGCTTGCAATCTTGTTTTACAAGGTCGATTATTTCATACTAGATATATATGTCATATTTTAAATTTGTATGTACAAGATGCATTAAAAGTTATAGATGATGCAATAGAACCAATTAGAAAATGTGTTTTGTTTTTACATAATCGTACTATGTTAGAAATACCATGGGTTCAAAATAAATGCAACCCAAACTTTTTACTCTGGATGTAAAATATAGATGGAACTCAACTTATGAGATGTATTCAACTAATGAATATAAAGAATTATTGTGTGAATTTTTTGAGAACTTCTTCTGTTCAGAAGGATTTTTTTTTATTGCCAACCTATTGGGATGAAACCAAAGATTTAATAAAACTATTAAAGATTTTTGAAAATGCAACTAAAAATTTAAGTGGTTGTTAATTATCCCACATCTTCTAAAGTTTTATTTCATTGTTGCTTTATTGTTTCCGAAATGGATGTTTGTAGTAATTTTCCAAGATTGGAGAATGCTATTTACAATATGTGTTTAAAATGGCTAAAGTATTTTAATCGTATTCATGATGTTTTCTTTAATAGTGCTGCTTTATCTCCCTATTTGAATTTAGCTCAAGTACAATAATTACTTGAGATTTATTATAATATTCTAAAATTGCGGATTTTCCTATATTGAGGATAGTGTTGAGAGTCAAACTATGTTTGAAAATATTACTAATATTGAACAAGTAAAAATAGATTTAAAAATAATTGTGAAATTCTTTTTGCGAAATATTTAGCTAAATATGAAGATAGAATTCAAACTCAAAAAACAAGAACTAGGACTACCAGTACATTTAACATAGAACTAGAGAGAACTCCCACTAACCCATTTCAACAACAACTCTATAATATAGCAAAAAATAGGGGTAGTAATGTGGTCAAAGAAATGACCTTAGTCGGTATTATACAACTAGTTTTGTGGCCGAGAATAACAATGCAGGTATATTTAATCTGTTGGATTGGTGGAAGATAAAGGGAACCGAATTTCCCATACTTCCATTATGGCACAAGAGATTCTTGCAGTATCCACGTCCATAATCCAGTTGAGAACACTTTCAGTAAAGGAGGCCATATGTTGGACGAGCGGAGATCCCTAATGATGCCAAAAAAATCTCGAGGCTTAAATGATGCTTAATAATAAAACAAAAGTCGAGTTACGAGATCAAGAAAATAAGTGGGATGGCCTATTGCGGACCAAGAAGTCTATCAAGAAGGCATCACTGAAGGAGAGTCTAGTCAAATAGGTCAAATCGGCGACCAAGACGACGACATCGATTTTGACTAAAGGTAAGTAAGGTAAGTCAGGTAAGTTAAAGAACTACGTAGGGCTTTGATTCCTCACAAGGATACATAAGCAATTTAATTTTAAGTGAAAACTTAAAGTAAATACAGGTCCATTTTTTTTTATTTTTTAAGTAAATAACTACGTAGAGCTTTGATTCCTCACGGGGATACGTAGGCAATTTAATTTTAAGTGAAAACTTAAAATTAAATACAATGCCATTTTTATTTTTTTTAAGTAAAAGAACTACGTAGGGCTTTGATTCTTCACGAGGATACATAGGCAATTTAATTTAAAGTGAAAACTTAAAATTAAATACAAGCTCATTTTCTTCAATTATTTCCTTTGCTCATTAGTTGTTTTTTCGTGTATAAGATGATAATAAATTAATTTTTTAAAAAACATTTAATAAAATCCACGGGTCAATCCCGGACCTCGACCCATGGCCGACCCGTGTACCCTCCGACCCGTACATATGGGGTCGAAGTCCTGGCGGTCGACCCGTGAACCTGCCGTGTCGGACCCGGACCCAAATCCGGATTTGGGCACCTCTAGCTGCATTCAATGTCTGAAAATCCTAGATACGAAAGATTATTAATGAATTTTATCTTTTATTTTGAGAAAATTTAACTGATACTGTTGAAGCATTAATTCAACATTAAGATATTACATTCAATATCTAAAGATCATGGACTATTCTTTTCACTGTCAATTGATTTTGAGATCAACACCTATTTAACATGGTGTAACACCCCAAATCACAAATGGGACATTACACGCCGTAGAACCTTCATGAGGTCTACCAGGCTAACACATAACACACAATCCGAATATGAAATCCCAAAAGACACAATCATCATAGTAAAATAGGGCCGTGGCCTCGGTCAAAACATTTTAATCAAGTATCGAGGAGTGTAACTCCACGTGAATCCATTGCCCACGCAGGGTACTTTAACCAATTTATAAAACACTCAGTCTAACTCCAACATCAAGATAAATGCAATAGTAAAACATAAAACACGACTCGAGCCTCATCATCATGCTGGTCCATCCTTTGCGTGCATATCCCGTGCCAGCTCCTCGGCTCGACCAGTACCTGAAATGCATAAGACGCATTTCTCCCATTTAAGGGGTTAGCATTCGAATAGCTAGTGCAAGTACACAATTACACTACATTATATACATACACGATTCGACACAAGCAATCCATTTGAGAAAAACAGTTGAAGTCAATATTGCAGAATATCACATTTACACCAAAACAGTATAACAACAAGTTTTCCACATCACAACTATCCACGCTTGGTAACCCGCGGCCGTACCCATTAGTATCGACCCCCAGAGGCCCCGTCGGACCGTCCCTGGATGAGAAACCACTTCTGCGGCCGTACCCATTAGTATCGACCCCCAAAGGTCCCGTCGAACCGTCCCCGGGTGGAAGAACATCAACACACGCACCCAAGTCCACTTCCGTGGCCGTACCCATTAGTATCGAACCCCAGAGGCCACATATGCCATCCCCGGGTGGAAGAACAACAATCACATTCATTCAATAATACAATTTATATCATTCGCATCAAAACCGTACACACACAATGAAATGTAATACATGTACTTGCCTTGGATAAGACGATGTGAAGAAAATGGTGAAAGGAAAGGTTTCAGTCCGAATAATCTTCACAAATCCGTTCCTAACACAAGAACGATATACAACCAATCTCAATATTGTGAATATGTAGGAATTCTTCCTAGTTCTATCCGATGGGACAATTCGTCGAAATTACTAGGGTATCATCGAGTATAAATGACGACCATGGAAAATCGAAGTTTAATCCACAAATCCTCAAGAGCCACGAAGGAATACAAGTATATAATTAAAGTCTAGTAATAATCTATGACAAATAGGATTGAAAAGGGTCAAATCGCAAGAAACCCCCAAAATTTCCCCAAAATCTCAAAACAAGGGTTTTAGGGATTTTTACCTTGATTAGGGTGGCGGAAGATGTTAAGGACTTGATGAATTCATTCAAGGAATGTAGGGATGTTAGTAGATGATAATATTGGTCGAAATCGGTTCTACCCTTCGTCTGAATCGCCCAAAGCCGAAGAGAAGATGTGAGGATGAAAAAAAATGACGAAGTTGACTGTTGCTGACCTATATATATCGGACAGGCTTAGCGCACACTACGCCTTAAGAATTAGCGTACGCTATCGGGGTGCGGGAAAACAGGCAGAGACTTCTGTCCTCCCATTAGCGTACGCGGATACAAGATAGCGTGCGCTAGCATTAGAATTTAGCGTACGTTACCACTCAATTAGCGTACGCTATTTGGTTCAGTTCTGAATTACTGAACCTTCTGCCCAGTTCCAGGATATTCTGCCAGACGTATTAGTGCATGTAAAAATGTAAATCTAGTGTGCGCTAGTTTTACCCTCATAGCGCACGCTACGGAAAAATGTTACCGTGCGCTAACGGCTCCTGCACAGAATACAGTCAGAACTCGGCGAGACTGCATCCGACTCGAATGACACGAAAACTTGACAGATGCTAGCAACCAACGAGACATGACAAGAAAACAAAAGCCCGCAAACAAAATCTCTCAACCGAATGTACGATTCTGACTACTGAGGAACTTGAAATACGACAAGAAGGATAGAATTCTCTAAACTTTTAAGAAATTACAAAATGGCCCAAACGTCCGAAAAATCACGATACGATGTCGGATTAACAATCCGAAACTCACAACGTGAGTAAATCAACCATACGAACTCATGGAAACAAAGAAATAATGAAATTGAACGAGTTTTACGAGAATCGAACGTACATGCGATCAAACATGACTTAAAATGAAATTACGTAAAAACATATATGAAACTCGTCCAAATGGAAAAACTCAAAGAACAAACTAGATTCAGAATCCCAAAATAGTGACAATTGAGTCGTTAGAAATGAACATACGCCAAAAATAGAAATTACCAAAATAAAAAGTATGGATATTACATTCTCTCCCCCTAAAAATAAGTTTCGTCCCGAAACTTACAACGCGAATAACTCGGGGTATATCGATCTCATACTCTCTTCCGTCTCCCACGTGGCTTCCTCGGATCCATGCCTTGACCATTGCACATTAACCAAAGGAATGGTTTTGTGCCTAAGTTGCTTCACCCGACGCTCTAAGATCTGAATTGGCGTCTCCTCGATGGTAATGTCGGCCCCCAACTCGATCTCTCCAAAATCAATAATATGGCTAGGGTCCGGTACGTACTTCCTAAGATGGGAAACATGGAATACGTTATGTACGTGGCTTAGGGACGACGGCAAGCCTAACCGATATGCAAGCTCTCCAACTCTCTCTAGAATCTCGAATGGTCCAATATATCTCGAACTAAGTTTACCCTTCCGAACGAAGCAGTAAACTCCCCGTGTCGGTGACACCTTAAGCAACACATGGTCTCCCACCTCAAACTCCAACGGCCGACAACGCGTATAGGCATAAGACTTCTGTCGACTCTGGACCGTCAACATCCTATCGCGAATCAGAGCAATCTTCTCTCTCATCTCAACTACCATATCGGGCTCGGTGCCAATTAGCTCGGATGCATCATCCCAACACAACGGCGATCTGCACCTCCTACCCTATAATGCCTCAAATGGTGCCATTTTGATCGAGGTGTGCCAACTATTGTTGTACGTGAACTCGATCAATGGCAAGTGCGACTCCCAATCATCCTTCCAATCTAAAGCACAAGCTCGCAGCATATCCTCCAGCGTCTGTATCGTTCGCTCAGACTGTCCGTCTGTCTGAGGGTGGTAGGATGTACTGAGTCTCAACTCAATCCCCAAAGATAGATGAACGGCCTGTCAAAAATGTGATATGAACCGGCCATCACGATCTGAAATAATACTCTTCGGAGTCCCACGCAACCTCACAACCTCCGCAATGAATACCCGTGCTAGTCTCTCCGGCCCCAAAGTATTCTTAATACCCATAAAATGAGCTGATTTGGTTAGTCGATCGACAATAACCCAAATCATGTTCATTTCAGTCCGAGTCCTAGGCATAGTGGTAATAAAATCCATGCAAATGTCCTCCCACTTCCACTCCGGAATAGGGAGTGGTCGTAATAATCCCGCGGATCGCTGATGCTCAATCTTAACCTGCTGACAGGTTAAGCACCTCGATACAAACTCGTTCACGTCCGTCTTCAAATTGCTCCACCAGTAGTTACTCCTTACATCCTTGTACATTTTGCTCGTACCAGGATGTATGGAGTAAGGCGTAGTATGAGCCTCACTCAAGACCTTTTGTCTCAACTCAATATCATTCGGTACATATAATCTGCCGCGAAATCTCAAAACTCCATCATCCTGAATCACAAACCCATGGACTTTCCCCTTCCTCACATCATCCCTAAACTGGACCAAAAACGGATCATCATATTATTTTGCCTTGATATCATCAATCAAGGACGAAGTGATTTCCAACGCACATAACTGACCCTGAACTCTCTAAACCCAAACCTCGTTATTCTGACAAATCAAATCCGGCTGGATCCTGCCCTGTGGAGTAAGTACCTCTAACATCTGTAACGCCATCGGCTTCCGACTCAACGCATCGGCCACTACATTAGCCTTACCCGGATGGTAAAGTATCTCGAGGTCATAATCTTTAATTACCTCCAACCACCTAGATGTCTCATGTTCAACTCTTTCTGACTGAAGATATACTTCAGACTCTTGTGATCCGTGTAAATCTTACATGACAATCCATAGAGATAATGCCTCCAGATTTTTAAAGCAAAAATGACTGCAGCTAACTCTAAATCATGCGTAGGGTAATTTGGTTCATAAGGTTTCAGCTGTCGGGACGCATAAGCAATAACCCTATCTCTCTGCATCAAAACACATCCGAGCCCGAGGCCCTAATCATCACTATATACCACGAAATCCTCGTTCCCCTGAGGCAATGCTAAAACGGATGCGGCAGTCAGTCGTCTCTTACTCATCAAAACTATCCAGTCTATCTGCAGTCCACTCGAATTTCTGAGTCTTCTGGATTAACTGAGTGAGTGGTCTAGCGATCTTAGAAAATCCCTCAACAAATCTACGGTAATAGCCTGCAAGTCCCAGAAAACTCCTCACCTCCTTCACATTCTTAGGCGGTTCCCACGCCATCACTACCTCTATCTTTTGTGGATCTACCCGAACTCCCTCCGCTGAAATCACATGCCCGAGGAACATCAGTTCCTTGAGTCAAAACTCACACTTATAGAACTTCGCGTACAATTGCTCAGCTCTCAAAATGTCTAGCATAATCCGGAGATGTAAGGCGTGCACCTCCCGACTCCGGGAATAGATAAGAATGTCGTCGATAAAGACGACTACGAATTTGTCCAGATACTCAATAAAAACTTTGTTCATCAACTGCATGAACACTGCTGGGGCATTGGTTAGCCCTAAAGGCATAACTACAAACTCGTAATGGTCATATCTCATCCAAAAAGCAGCTTTCGGTATATCACTGTCCCGAATCCTCAACTAGTAGTAGCCCGATCGTAAATAAATCTTCGAGAAGACTGTCGCTCCTTGAAGCTCATCAAACAAATCATCGATCCTGGGCAAAGGGTACTTGTTTTTGATGGTTAACTTGTTTAATTCTCGATAATCGATGCATAAACGAAGCGATCCATCCATCTTCTTAACAAAAAGTGCAGGCGCACCTCAAGGTGATGCGCTCGGTTGAATATACCCTTTATCTAACAACTCTCCCAATTGTTTCTTCAACTTTAACATCTCCGATGGTGCCATATGGTACGGCGCTCGAGAAACAGGGGCCGCATTCGGCTCTAGATTAATAGGAAACTCAACGTCCTGATGTGGTGGTAATCCCGGCAAGTCATCTGGACAAATGACGAGATACTCGCTAACGACTAGAATCGAAGACATGTCAACTCCACCATTTTCCGCCTTCAGAGCGTAACACCAATAGCCGACGCACCCCTGGTTCAGAAGTTTTATCGCCTTCAAGGCGCTAATCACGCTTCCCGATCTACCCGGTTTAGAACCAACGAGAGTATGCTCGGTGCCATCCTCGGCTACTATCGAGATGGTACGAGTATGATAATTAATGATAGCACCGTGACGATCCAACCAATCGTCCTCGAGGATCAAATCCTCACCCTTAAGGTCTATAACAATGAGATTTGAGGGCCAATCTCGACTCCCAATCCTCACTGGACAATCCCTAACTTCCCGGTCCCCAACCATACGATCCCCGCTACGTGTACCCACTACAAACAGTTCACACTCGAACAAGCAGTCAAAACCAATATGAATCACACAATCTGAAGCAATAAATGAGTGGGTAGCACCCGAATCAAAAAGCACTAAAACTGGATGAGAAAGGATCTGAGTGGTACCTGACGCTACCGGAACGTTTGCCTCCTCTGTGCGCCTCATCTGATACAATCGAGGGTGAACTGAGCCCGAACTCGATGCTGTACGGTGATCCTGCTGACCCCGACTCCTACCACAGCCCGAACTCTGAGGAACATGAGTAGCTGGATTGTTGTGTTCCTTCTGATCGGCGGTGGTAGTCGAAGCTCTGGCGACCCTGGTGGCCCTCTCACAATGAATTGCCCGATGCCCGATTTGTCTGCAAGTAAAGCAAGTAACTAACGGAAATGGGCAATCCTTCATCACGTGGTCATACTGACTGTAATTAAAACAAACTCTCCCGCCATATACAACAGACTGGACCGAACGGTTACCCTGAGATCCACCGGCCTGATGAAACGGCCTCTTCCCAGATGTAGGAGCAGACCGAGACCTTGAAAAATGACCACTCTTACCAGCTGAAAAACTGCCAGTAGTCTTCTGCTTCTTAGTTTCGGAACCCGACTCTGATTCCGGGATAGCCATCTCGACCGCTAGGGCGCGATCCTGGTATTCCTTCAAGGTGGCACACATGAGCGGTGCCATACTCTGCCTGATATGGGGTTTTATGCGCATATTGAAATAACGGATTTTATCATCCTCCGTCCTCACCTGGTCCTTCACGAACCCCAACTGTTGATTGTAAGAGATAATGGCCTGAGAAATCGTCACATCCTGAGGTGTGGCAGTGAAGAACCCCACAATCCTGCGTTATTTGACTGTCAGCGGACAATATTCTACTTCCATAGCAGCCTTGAATTCCTCCCAAGTGGCTCGGCGGTCTCTGGGCGCTACAGCCTCCCACCATTCCGCAGCTTCCTTATCCAGGAGGTACTGGGCAATATGTACCCTCCTGTCATCCGGACAAGCTACGGCATCAAAAGTCCTGCTCAACTGAAAGATCCAATTCTTCCAACCTAGGGAGTCAGAAGATCCAGAGAAACGAGGAGGGTGCATCTTAGTTACTGTCTGAAGCCACTTACTAGCTTCTTCCTCAGGAGTCGAGAGTGGATTCTGGCGTCCCCCCTGAGCTATCTGGGCAAGCTGGGCTACCAACTGCTGAAGTACAGCAGTAGCCCCGACGTCGGCATAATTACCCGACGATAGATCCTGACTGACCGACATATCCTGCTGCCCGTCAGAGCTTAGAGGAAGAGTGCTCGGCACTGACTGAGAGGACGAATCTACAGAGGACTGAGAAAGTGAGACTTCCTCATTAATAGCACCCCGACCACAGCCTCGGCCGCGTCCCCTAGCTGGTCTACCGCGACCTCTCAACATACTGAAGAAAGATATGAAAGGAACAAGATCAGAAAAACTCACGGTTTGCAAAGTTGGTACCACAATTCACAATCCAAGCAACACAAGGAAAAGAATTACAGAAATATAAGAGTTCTAGGAGACTTACAGTCTCGGGTCGCACGAAGAGATGGTAGCACGATGATATAGGCTCAACAACTGACTCTAACGACACTACTGACAGACCCAAAATTAACCGACGACCTAGGTATTCATAACCAAAGCTCCGATACCATAAATGTAACACCCCAAATCACAAATGGGACATTACACGCCGTAGAACCTTCATGAGGTCTACCAGGCTAACACATAACACACAATCCGAATATGAAATCCCAAAAGACACAATCATCATAGTAAAATAGGGTCGTGGCCTCGGCCAAAATATTTTAATCAAGTATCGAGGAGTGTAACTCCACGTGAATCCATTGCCCACGGAGGGGACTTTAACCAATTTATAAAATACTCAGTCTAACTCCAACATCAAGATAAATGCAATAGTAAAACATAAAACACGACTCGAGCCTCATCACTATTCTGGTCCATCCTTTGCGTGCATATCCCGTGCCAGCTCCTCGGCTCGACCAGTACCTGAAATGCATAAGACGCATTTCCCCCATTTAAGGGGTTAGCATTCGAATAGCTAGTGCAAGTACACAATTACACTATATTATATACATACATGATTCGACACAAGCAATCCATTTGAGAAAAATAGTTGAAGTCAATATTCCGGAATATCACATTTACACCAAAATAGTATAACAACAAGTTTTCCACATCACAACTATCCACGCTTGGTAACCCGCGGCCGTACCCATTAGTATCGACCCCCAGAAGCCCCGTCGGACCGTCCCCAGGTGAAAAACCACTTCCGCGGCCGTACCCATTAGTATCGGCCCCCAGAGGTCCCGTCGAACTGTCCCCGGGTGGAAGAACATCAACACACGCACCCAAGTCCACTTCCGTGGCCGTACCCATTAATATCGATCCCCAGAGGCCACATATGCCATCCCCGGGTGGAAGAACAACCATCACATTCATTCAATAATACAATTTACATCATTCACATCAAAACCGTAGACACACAATGAAATGTAATACATATACTTGCCTTGGATAAGACGATGTGAAGAAAACAGTGAAAGGAAAGGTTTCGGTCCGAATAATCTTCACAAATCCGTTCCTAACACAAGAACGATATACAACCAATCTCAATATTGTGAATACATAGGAATTCTTCCTAGTTCTGCCAGATGGGACAATTCGTCGAACATTACTAGGGTATCATCGAGTATAAGTGACGAACCAAGGAAAAATCGGAGTTTAATCCAGAAATCCTCAAGAACCACGAAGGAATACAAGTATACAATTGAAGTCTAGTAATAATCTATGACAAATCGGATTGAAAAGGGTCAAATCGCAAGAAATCCCCAATCTCAAAACAAGGGTTTTAGGGATTTTTACTTTGATTCGGGTGGCGGAAGATGTTAAGGACTTGATGAATTCGTTCAAGGAATGCACGTATGTTAGTAGATGATAATATTGGTCGAAATCGGTTCTATCCTTCGTCTAAATCGCCCAAAGCCGAAGAGAAGATGTGAGGATGAAAAAAAATGACGAAGTTGACTGTTGCTAACCTATATATATCGGACAGGCTTAGCGCATGCTACGCCCTAAGAATTAGCGTGCGCTATTGGGGTGCGGGAAAACAGTCAGAGACTTCTGTCCTCCCGTTAGCGTACGCGGATACAAGATAGCGTGCGCTAGCATTAGAATTTAGCGTATGTTACCACTCAATTAGCATACGTTATTTGGTTCGACCATCGAACTTCGCCTCAGCCTGTGACATTCTCGCCGCATTTATTAGCGCACGTAAAAATGTAAATCTAGCGTGCGCTAGTTTTACCCTCATAGCGCACGCTACGGAAAAACGTTACCGTGCGCTAACGGCTCCTGCACAGAATACAGTCAGAACTCGGCGAGACTGCATCGGACTCGAATGACACGAAAACTTGACAGATGCTAGCAACCAACGAGACATGACAAGAAAACAAAAGCCCGCAAACAAAATCTCTCAACCGAATGTACGATTCTGACTACTGAGGAACTTGAAATACGACAAGAAGGATAGAATTCTCTAAACTTTTAAGAAATTACAAAATGACCCAAACGTCCGAAAAATCACGATACGACATCGGATTAACAATCTGAAACTCACAACATGAGTAACTCAACCATACGAACTCATGGAAACAAAGAAATAATAAAATCGAACGAGTTTTACGAGAATCGAACGTACATGCGACCAAACATGACTTAAATGAAATTACGTAAAAGCATATCCGAAACTCGTCCAAATAGAAAAACTCAAAGAACAAACTAGATTCAGAATCCCAAAACAGTGACAAGCCAGTCGTCCGAAACGAACATACGCCAAAAATAGAAATTACCAAAAATAGGAAGTACGGATATTACACATGGTACTAAAGCATGCTCCCTATACGTGCGAGCCCAAGACCCACATCAAAGATATTTAAGTCCATATTGTAAGCCTTGAGTTTGGCTATGCATCGCGGAAATATAAGCATTGCATTCAATATATAAAGATTCAGGGATACTCCTCTCATTGTTTATTTTTTTAGTTGGAACCTCATACCTAAACATATACTTTCATCTAATCTATTATAATGATAGACTTTTTTTACCATTCAAATATTTTCTTTTGACTATCTTTTCTGAGTTGTATGCAAGAAAAAGTATAGTCATGTGTAATTTTGTTAGAGTAGTCTCTATATATATTCTCACAGAATATCAATATTTTATAATTATTAATTTTATTATTAACACAAGGAATGCATCGATAAATATGTAAGTCGAGATAGTGTAGTTAAAGCATCTTATCAATACCATTGGGTGGATCTAAAATGTTAAAATTTGGAGATCATGGATAGAAAGGTAAAATTTGGGGTTTGCATTTGCAAACCTCTCATAAATTTAAAAAAGTAAATTTTATTGATAGCAGTTCTGAGAAGTCAGAATTATTATCCTAAAGGTTAATTAAGTGCAATCTTAAAATCTCGATATAAAAAAATAGCTGACTCTCTCTCCTCTCTTCTCTCTCATTTTTTTATTCCACGCCACTTCCCTCCACTCCACCCCAATTTTTTAATGCTTTGTATTTTATAAGACTTTTTTAATCTTTGTGTTTATTTTGCTAAAATTTTAAATAAAATTTGTGATTTCTTTTTCTAAATTTTTCTCCTTTTTACATTTTCTCTTTTGTGTCTAATATTCTATGTCTATTAATTTTTTGAATGCTGTTTTTTATGTTTAGTATTTTTGTCTAATAGTTTATGAAGTTTTGTCGCTCTTTTATTTTTCGATTATTATATACATAGATTTTGTAGTAACAATTAATAAATGAATAAAAATATAGACATAATTTCTAATTGAAAATATAGAAAAGATAATGAGAAACACGTGAAAAGTAAGTTTATGAAGTTCGTGGATATTAAATGTTATGATTGTAAGAATACGATTTATATTTAAGTAATATTGACGCATTGAGAATCGAAAATTAAGTTTATGGATAATGATCCTCTTAGGGAGAGGGAGTGGATATTTCATACCCTAATACCGCTTGTAGCAGTGATGTTGTAGTGTTGTGGATTCAATTGAGGAGGACCCATATTATATGGGAAAAATTGTGGAGATTGGGGTTGTGGAACATAAAATGGATTCGGGGATGGTTGAGAATAAAATTGGCTAAATCCTAACGGAGTTTGATTTGGTTGATTCGGGGATGGTTGAGCCCGACCTTGACGCGAGGTGAAAGCTTTTTTACCTCTCCTTGGATCCATAGTTTAGTATTTTTGAAAGATTATTGTGTGTTTTGGGTTTTTATTTTGAAAATAGAGGTGAAAGATTAGTTTAAATAGGAGTGGTAAATTTTTTTTTTTTTTTTGTTCATAGCCGTTGCACAACGGTTACACTCACAACCCAAACGTTCATTTTTTTTGCAATATTCCTGCGGCTTCTGAACCCGCAAAATCAGCCCGCCCAACGAACCCGAGCTAGGCGGAATGGTGTTGCCGCTCGGGTTCGGCTACCCGCCCCCCTACCCGGCATCGACTCCGTCCCACCTTATAGTATAATACATAGAAGGGAGAAAGTATTTAATTTTTTAATCATATCTTTTGTTTTGAGCAAATTTGACTTATACTCTCTCTTATTTAAAGTTTGTTTCTTGGAGGAGTGGGGGTTACCTTACCTTGGTGAAGAATTTGGATTGTACCTCTGGAGAAGGGGTATGATGGACGGTGACTTGTAGGTTCCGAGAACTTTCGGGAGTGTACATAAATGTACACGATGATGACTTACGAGTGATACCTTTGAATTTGCAACCGTCCACCAGCAGCAATACCTTTGAATTCAAAGGTATTGGCCCAACCGTCCACCAGCAGCAGCAATAACCTTTGAATTTGCAATATTTTACGGGGATGCGCAAAACTACAACTAAAATTCATTTTTACTTCTGAAATAGAGATGTTTCGATAATAGACTACAATCAGGCATAAGAAATGCCTAAAGAAACGGAGAAAAAAAAAAAGATTAGAAAAAATTTAACAACCCAACACCAAGTGTGGGTTCTAGGCAATATACAACACTAATACACATTCCCAAAACGACACATTATTTACAAACGCACGAGTTATTTTGAAGAAAACCTTTATCGAGAATATATCGATTCTTTTGAAAGTTTATTAAAAACATTCAAATTGCGCACATAGTCAATTTCCAACTATTACATCTACGAAACACGAAGTATATGGGCAAAATACTTGCCTCGGTAATTAACACACGAATCCTCGGGAAACGCGGCTCAATCGAAAAGCCTTGAAAACCTACAATCTCCGGAGAAAACAACGACAACATAATTACTACGCATATAACTAGGGCTGAGCACAAATGGTCCGGACCGTTTACCCGACCGGACCGGACCGACTCGGACTAATTAGGTCCGGTTCGGCCGACCGGTCAAAACTCGGAAAATCCGGTCTAGCGAACGACTTAAAAATAAAAATAAAAAAAAATTTGTAATTTACCATCGGTGGTGATGAAATAATGATGATTAATGGCTCGATTATGATTGCACATTATTCTAATTAAGTTTATTTATACTAAAATATTGTTGAACTTGGGAGTTTGATGACTAAATGAAGATATTAAGATTGATAATTGTATTTTATGGGAGTATGTAAAGAATAAAGCATTTTATATGTAATAAAAGGACACTTAATATGCAAAAAAAAAAAAAAAAAAAATTTACAAAATCGGGCTAGAACCGGGCTAGCCCGGACCGACCCGGTTTTACCGGTCCGACTGTTGGATTCTGCAACAATCCGGGCTTCGGGTCGATAAAGTCCGACCATTTATAATCCGGGCCATTCCGGACCGGGTCGGTCCAGGCCGGGTCAGACCCGGTGCTCAGTCCTACATATAACGACCAAATACGACGGAAAATACGACCAACAACCTAAGGAAATTCATTGAGACATTTAATCGAACATTAAATGTTCACTGTTGCTCAAGAACACAAAAATCATCAATCGGGTTGAAAGAATCAAGGATATGAATATAGAGTCCATATAACATATTTAACAACATCATTTAAGACTACCCCATTCATCAAAAATGGATTGAAACCAAAATCAAGAACAAAACCCCCAAAATACCCAAAATTAGGGTTCTAAGTATTTTTACCTTGATTAAAACGGTGAAGATGTTGGGATGTTGTTAAATCCGTACTAGGAACTCAAAGATATTGATGGATGATGATATCAGGCCAAAATTCACGCTTACACATCCTCAAGATCGCCCAAATCTCCGGAAGGAAGAAAGGAGAGGAAAAAGTAACGAAAGTTGACCTCTGCAATCCTATATATACTGTCAACAATTAGTGCGCGCAACGGGCATGTGTAGCATGCGCTATCGGCTGAAAAATGCAGTCCAGAACCTTCTGACAGTTTCCATTAGCGCACGCTAATCAATGCTTTATCATGTGCAAATGAGGCATTCCGGTAAAGAACAGAACTCTCTATCCCGAACAGTTAGCGGGCGCTAATAGATGCGTTAGCGTGCGCTAATTATACACTATATGCTCAGTGTGTGGTCTTTGCTATTTCGACCATAACTCCTTCGTCCGGACTCTGATTGACTCACTGTTTGAACCATTAGAAAGTTAACTTGATGCTCTATAACACTATAATGTTTCAGAATTTTTAGACTTTATAAGTGCCAGTTGTGATCTTACAAAGTCGATCCCAAAGCACTACAACGATACTCCTCGACAAAACATCGATCATTCAACATGCAACAGAACACTAACGGACAACACCAACGATCCAAATAAAAAACAAACAAATAACCAAACACAACATACGATCACATTTATACAGGCACCACACATATCTGCTTGAATTTGACGAATGTTATGAGAACGTTGTTGAAAATATCGCCTATGCCATTTGGGATGTTTGGTTGTAGTTATTGGAGGCAATTTGGCAGATCTTATATAACTCGCCGTTCCCCAAGGGAGCAGACATGATATTGTGCACGCTACCATCAGTGTTTCAGTTGTGGGATGAGTGCGTATGTTTGAATTAACGAGGAACATGTGTCTCCAAGTACTACATTATGCTTTTATTCATATTATCGAGTTAGTTATCTAATTTTATTTGTTATGAGAATAATATTATGTGATGTGTGCAAATAAGAGTGGAGAGTTTGGTGACTGGATATAGCAAATAGAGATGGGGTTAGCGAGGAAATCGACAAGGATGTTCGTGTTAGGTTATGGGATGACATTATTATATGAGATATTACCGATCATCTATCTGTCATTATGGAAAATATATATCCGTCCATTTTATAGGGTATATACCTGATCTATAATATTTTTCAGGATAGAGCCATACTCACCCTGTTTGCTAACATCGTCGATAAGATTAATGATCACGTGATGTCGAAGATGCTCAGTGAGGAGGTGGAATATCGTAGTTTTGATTGCATTGAGAGATAGCCTTTGCAAAATGAAGGAGGATGTGTCAAAGAATGATGTATTTTGTCCTAAATTTCTTAACACCATAAATTATTTTAGGTTGCCGAATATTGTGATCAAGTAGAAGGTGCTTGATCTGGTTGCTCAGGAATATTGATCAGTCATGAGGTATATGTAACGGAACGAGGATGGTGGTTACTAGATTCAGGTTGGTGCTTGATCTGGTTTCCAAATAATCGAGGCATCGCTGATTTTTGGCAAAGATAGATACTGGAATATGTTGATTGCATATGTGATTATGAGTTCGTCAGATTTCACAAAGTTCTCCATTAGCTTTCAAATAAGACAGTTCCCATTAGCCGTTTGCTTTGGCATGACTATAAATAAGAGTTTAAGGCAGTCTCTTTCCAACGTAGGTCTCTATGGCTTTGTTCTTTTGGACTGAATGAATCGAATCGAATCGAACTAAATCGAATCAATCGAATCAATTGAATCGAATCAATGAATCGATGAATGGATTCGAATCGAATCGAATCGAATCGAATGGACCAATCGAATCGAATCGAATCAAATATATATTAAGAAAATAATAATTATATAAATATTAAAAATAATAAATATAATAAAATAATAATAATAATTAAAAATAATAATAAATATAATGTAATAATAATATAATTAATTACAATCCTAATAACAAAAATAATAATAATACTAATAAGTATGCCCTAAATATCCCAAATGTCACAAAAGTATCAAATGTCACAAATAATAATAATAATAATAATAATGATAATAATAATAATAATAGTAGTAATCAACAATCAACAACAATAAATATTATTATTAATAATAGTAAATATTATTAGTAATAACAATAGTAATCAACAACAACAACAATAATAATAATAATAAGCAAGATTAATAATTATAATAATAATTAATAATAATATATAATAATAACTAATCGAACTAAATCGAATCGAATCGAATTGACTGACTTAATTGAATCAATCAAAAATGTTCAAAAGAATACGCTTATCTCTCTCAACATGTCTTCACCCATGGTTAGTTAAATGTCCAGAGTAACCATTAAGAAGAGTTTAAAAGTTTTAATATGCGATATGGATGGTGAGACGCACAATACGATGTCTAATGTTGTGTTTAAACAAGTGACGAAGACATTCTTTTACATATCAATCATTTAATACTTTCGTGAAAAATATAGTGCACTTTTTTTTTTTATGTTTTGCACAGGGCACTTTAATCTCAGGACTGGCCCTGGAGCATGCATATAAACGGATGATTTAATTTAAACACTAAAAATAAAAAATATTAATGTTCATGATAATACAATAGTTATCAAGTTGAATTCACAATAAAATATCGTTAGAGAAGAGACCCCTTCAATTTTAAATTGTCCATTAAAATTTTTAACCGACATAATACATGTGAGGAAACGGTAATCAGTATAATCAATAATTTTTTATAAACAATAAACGCATTTGGAAAACAATCAAATCGTTTCAAATAACTCAATACCTCAAGAGCACTTGTGGTTTCTTTTGATAAAATAGTTCGTACAATTTTTAGTTCTGAAAATAAATCTTTGACTATCAATATCACAAGAATCTTTATGTTTTAAAATATGTTCAAGATTATCACAAGCTTTTTTCAAATTAGTTTCATTTTTTTTTCTCATAAGAGAAAAGAAATCCAAAATTTCTTTTGTATGTACTAAATTGATAAAAATCTTTTCTAACAAATTATTCCAAGTTTTGAGAAATTGACGGCATGATTATTGGGATTTGAGGGGCCATAGGTAAAAATAAAATAATCATTTATTTCTTTAAAAAAATATATACTACAATCTTTACAATTTGGTTAATTGTTATAATTGTTTATGGCTTTCCTAGTTATGATTTGGCTAAGGCCTGTTTGTATGTACTTCACCCTATTTAAAGGGATCTCATTGATGGAATAATACAACAACTTTGCCCTACTTTCTGTCTCAAGTTATTTTCCCTTCAACACGTTATCAGCACGTAGTTCCCGACTGAGCACAATTTTTTTTTCTCCCGATTTTCTGAAAAATTCCGAAAAAAAAAACGAAAAAAAATTTTCTGCAGAAAACCCTAGCCGCCAACCCCCCGTCGCCGCCGCCTGCTGCACAGAAATCGCGGCAGAACCCCGACCGACCACCAGTCATCTTCTTCCCCAACCGACGCCACACTCGGACCGTGAATCCAAATCCGACGCGACCTGCTCCGCGACTCATCCCCCCCGTACCCGGATTTCGTCCATAATCGCCGCTGAAGGCTTAGGACATCCC
The DNA here is from genome assembly GCA_033398695.1 of Orobanche coerulescens. Classification (NCBI taxonomy): domain Eukaryota; kingdom Viridiplantae; phylum Streptophyta; class Magnoliopsida; order Lamiales; family Orobanchaceae; genus Orobanche; species Orobanche coerulescens. Next base: position 40,288,513 of record CM065811.1, read on the forward strand.
GTCGACGCTGCTCGTTCCCTACCAAAGGCGATCGAATTCGACCCGAATCCACTACCCCCGGAATCTTAACCTCCAGTCGCTCGCCTCCACCGCGAGCAACTAGGTCACCTCCACCCGCCCGTAACCGCCGATCGATCATCTTCTTCCCGATCCGGAACTCCCGCGACCTGCCCCCGTCGCCCAGATCGCCCAGAACCGCGACCTGCCTCCGTCGCCCAGACCTCCCTGCCGATCCGTGCCTGCAGTCCAGCACTCGGCCCGCGATCCAGACCCGGTTGCTGACTCGGCCCGACCCACCAGCAGTCCCGTTTTTTTAGTCCAGATTTTCTGCTCCTATTCACGAAACAAAGTACACAAATACGAACCCTACTATCTGCAATGTGCGAATTTATATGTTTTTAATTACTATTGATTGCATATTTATACTCTGCAATTTATTTATGCTTAATTAAGCCAAAAGCATGATGCATTCATAATTTTAACTAAATTAAAATAAATTGCTTAAGCAACTTGAATTAAAATAAATTCACGTTGAATTAATAATTATTGTGGCATAAGATACCTCTTTGACTGCATTTATACGTGTATAGATATATTCATAGGGCTATGTGATTATATCTATAGTTATATATATACTTTGCATGCATTGTTAGTTACGGCATGTATATTAAGTTCATCATTAGTAGAACCTAGAGGACTTATTTCTACTATCTATATCAACTCGAACCGTGATAAAGTAATTTCATCGGTAAAAACCCTAATAGCATCGAAAGTAATTTTGACCATATCTTGGTTCTGAAAAATAATAACCCTCCACATTATTGAAAATTTTATCATGGAAAGTACTCATGATATACTGTGAAAATTCATTTTCCTTTTTTTTCTTGTCTCAAGATGGCTGATCCAACTCGTCCTGAATTTGACATCTTAGACTCAGAAGGGCTTGAGTACCATAGATGGGTTTCTAACGTAGAGACCACTTTTGTCGCTAAGGACTATAGTGCTACCATCTTTGAAAAAGCAGGCGAAGTACCGTCTGACAAAACCAAAGCTAGTGCATTAATGTTCCTTAGGCGACATATCGACCCGAGCCTAAGGTGGGAATATCTGCAGTTGAAATACCCGAAAGAACTGTGGGATGCCCTTAAGGGACGTTTTGGAAACATCCACAACACCTTGCTCCCAGAGTTGACCGTGCAGTGGAATGAAATCCGCTTGCTTGATTATAAACGGATCAACGGTTTCAACAAAGATATGCTCCGTCTGAAGGCACGCCTTAACTTCTGTGGAAAGGACCTCACAGAAGATGATATGATTCAGAAAACTCTTTCCACTTTTCCTACTTCTGCCCTTATACTAGCGAACCAGTATAGGCTGGAGTATGACAATAAACGCATCACTACCTTCAATAAGCTTATCAACATACTGCAAGTGGCTGAGAGGCACAATGAAGTATTAGTGAGCAACAATGCCAGGCCGGCTGGGAAAAAGAAAGTTCCCGAGGCCAACTATGGCAAAGTGAAAGGTGGAAAGAACCCCAATGCACAGGGGACTGGTCATGGCAAACCCAAACCACAACGTGGAAGAGGGCACAGTGGTCGAGGACGTGGTCGAAGACGTGGAGGTTCTTCCAATGTAATGAGAAGACTTTGTGCTCCCGGCTCTTCTGGCCAAGGAAACAAAGCACCTACCCCCCATGTCGCTCCCAAAGTCAGAGTTGGCGATGAACCGTGCTATCGATGTGGAGATGCTGGACATTGGTACAAGAACTGCCATGCAAGTAAACAAGTCGCAGCACACTACAAGAAATATAGAGAGTCCAAAGAACAGGAGGCTCACTATATGGAGGAAGATGCTCTCGACGAGTCCCCCGACGTCAATTTCACAATCACCGATAATCGCAATGAGCCATACGTGTCACAGTCATTAGAGGCACCCCTTTATGACTGAATGTTTTCATTATGTTTACTTTCTCGTTTACATTTGGCATTGTTAGCTCGGAACGATTTTATCGATGTTTTATTTTCAATAATGGTGTGATGAAACTTTGTTTTTCTAGAACTAGATATTATTATTGCTTACGTTATATCCTTAGCTTTATTTCGAAGAAATGAATATTGCTTGCATGTTTATGGTTCGAATTTTTTTCTCTCCTTTTCGTAGGAATGAATCGGGGAGAACTTGAATGTTTGGTTGACAGTGGGACCACCCACACCACTATTCACGGAATTAATTGCATGTCAAACCTCGGTAACCATGATGATTGGGTCCTCCCAACTCATCCAAGGGCAAGGCAATGCCCGATTTTTATTACCTAACGGCACTCTTATCCGAGTTACCGATGCTCTATACGCACCTAGGGCCCCTAGAACCTTACTAAGCTTTAAAGATATACGTAGAAATGGTTTTCACGTCGAAACCCACTGTGAGAATGGAATCGAGTTCCTTTATATTACATCTAATGAATGTGGACGTAAACGCATATTAGAAAATCTTAAGAGTCAAAATAGTGGACTGTACACCACAACCATTAGGGTATTCGAATCCTATGCTGTCACCATAAATGAAATTTGGGACAAAGACTCATATAGGCTTTGGCATGATAGACTAGGTCATCCTAGTCGAGATATGATGATCCGTATCCTAAAGAACTGGCACGGACATCCTTTCTTTCGAGTGAAAAAGGGGCAACAATTCAACACGAAGAACAGTATTGATGTTAATCATGCTATGTCATTTAAAGAAATAGAGACGTATGCCCCTTCTAAGCAATTGACTATGTCAAAAGCACATCGCTCATTCTGCAAAGCCTGCTCTTTAGCTAAAGTAGGAGCGAGACCTTCCTACACTAAAGATACTAAAGCGAACATCCCATTCTTACAACGTATACAATGAGATATTTGTGGACCCATCTGTTGGTAGTCGATCCACCTTGGCATCCACCTAAGCGCTTCGGGCAGCCGAACGGCCGAGCGGATCCTGGAGCCGAGCCGGTCATAGGCCTGATCGTTTCTCGGGCTTACGAAAAAACCGGACCGGGTAGAGACCTTAGAGCCGACCCGGAATCCGGACCAGAAAGACCGAGCAGACCCTATATGAATACGCTCCATAATCATGAATAAGGCCGACCAGAGTAGCAGGAAGCTCGAGGGCCGACCCCATTGTCGGTCATAACAGATAAATATCAAAAGCCCGAAGAACAGGCAGACAGGACAGTAAAAGAGAGTTGTCATGTCCCTTCCCAAAGCACACTTAAGAAGGTGACACGTGTCAAAGGAGTCACCTTCATTGTGACAAATGTCATCAGCATATTCATCTCAATCTTCCTACTGTCATCTCATGAATGGCTGACATTGCCTATATATATGCCAGGAGAATGTACAATAAAGGGACTTTTGAAAAAAGAGAGAAAAGAGGGATAGGTAGAGAGAAAAAAGAGATAAAACAAAAGAAGAGAGAAAAAGAAGTAAGACTTGTAATTAACAAGCAAACTGGATAGACCGGCACACATTATTCTGCTCGGCTCTATGGTATCAAAAGGTCATTAATAAAATTTAGTGATCAAATATCTTCCATCTTGTTTATTATTTTCTACGTGGCTTCGATCTATTCGTCCAGATCAGCACACGTGACGTTGACCAAATCAGACGTCAACAGAATGGCGCTAGAAGGAGGGGGAACCTCCGGGAGCTTGAGCGAGTCGCTCAAGTTATGACCAATTCCAATTATAATCAGCCCGCCACAAATAAGGGAAATCCGTTCCAGTTGGCGGGGCACTTTGACACACCTTGCGTTCATCCGGGAATAACCACCCCCACCAAGGGATGGTGAGATGAAAGCATAGGAATCATCGTAACTACGAGTCGAAAGCATAGGAATCATCGTAATTTGAAGTTGAAAGCACAGGAGACATTGTGACCACGGGTTCCTGCTCGACTCGGCTGACCTTTTAAAGGTCATAACTCGAAGGATATCGAGCGCAGCTCAAAATTCTAGAAAAGGTCTCGAAGAGTCCTCGTATCCTTCAAATTAAAATTGCAGTCAACATACACTGTAACATCTGAAAACTCCTTCGGAATCCCCATCCACACCCACGAAGGTCCTGGTAATCCGGACGGCACTGGACCAGCTGCCGAAAATATCTCCAAGTATTGAGCCATGTGTTAGAAAAGCAGCGGCGGCCCTTACAAGTGAAGTGGAAGACGAAGTAAAAGTAATCTGTAAAGGAGTTTTCCGCATAATCACCCGAGCAGCGGTCGTTAGGATGCCAACGACGAAACTCAAAACTCAAAGTGATGAAAAAACCGCAGAAAGTGGAAGATATTAGTAAAGCTAAAATAAGTCAAGGAATAATCTCTATAAGAAAAGAGGGGCCCGGCCGACCGAGTCACCAACAATCCTACAGCGGCCGACCCAAGAAGAATCTCAGGCGTTCTGCGACGACCCCCGTCTACGAAGCAGTTTATCCATGTCGCAAGATTCGCAATCCAACGGACAAGTCGGGGCGGTTAGTGCAATTATGAAACAGTACCTCAAGGCCCACCTCGAAAAGCGCAAAGGATCACGGTCTTAAGAACTCTCTGAAGACTCGGTGATGCCTCGGCCCGCCGATTGAAAAATATCTTCGTAGCCTCCGGCACTGAGGCGATGACCCCGGTCGAAATTGGAACACGCCCACCGGAGAATTCGTTTCAAAAAACAAGGTCAAGGTGGCCCTAAGAACCTGGACCTCGTCGCCCCAAAAAGGCGGAACGTCTTCAACAAAACGTCTGAGGATCATCATCAGAGTCTTCAGGTCAATGACCTCATTATTAAACGAGCGCTGGGGCCCGACACGGGACCTCCTGAATCCAAGTAACAAAGCCCGTCAGAACGGAGGTTGCTAGCTAGAATATATAAATGATCAAGGATTAATTCATTCGTTGAATATCGTGAAGGTATAATCAATAAAATTCGACTCTATCTCATCTATGAATCAAATGCCCTGTAAGACCGAGCTCGTCTCGGCACCTCGAATGACCGGCTCCCCCGGCACTATAAGACCGAGTTCGTCTCGGCACCTCGAATGACCGGCTCCCCCGGCACTATAAGACCGAGCTCGTCTCGGCACCTCGAATGACCGGCTCCCCCGGCACTATAAGACCGAGCTCGTCTCGGCACCTCAAATGACCGGCTCCCCCGGAACTATAAGACCGAGCTCGTCTCGGCACCTCGAATGACCGGCTCCCCCGGCACTATAAGACCGAGCTCGTCTCGGCACCTCGAATGACCGGCTCCCCCGGCACTGAAAGTCCGAGTTCGCCTCGGCATCTCAAAAGACCGGTCCACCCGGCACTGAAAGTCCGAGTTCGCCTCGGCATCTCAAAAGACCGGTCCACCCGGCACTGAAAGTCCGAGCTCGCCTCGGCATCTCAAAAGACCGGTCCACCCGGCACTGAAAGTCCGAGTTCGCCTCGGCATCTCAAAAGACCGGTCCACCCGGCACTGAAAGTCCGAGCTCGCCTCGGCATCTCAAAAGACCGGTCCGCCCGGCGCTGAAAGTCCGAGCTCGCCTCGGCATCTCAAAAGACCGGTCCACCCGGCACTGAAAGTCCGAGCTCGCCTCGGCATCTCAAAAGACCGGTCCGCCCGGCGCTGAAAGTCCGAGCTCGCCTCGGCATCTCAAAATACCGGTCCACCCGGCACTGAAAGTCCGAGTTCGCCTCGGCATCTCAAAAGACCGGTCCACCCGGCACTGAAAGTCCGAGTTCGCCTCGGCATCTCAAAAGACCGGTCCACCCGGCACTATAAGACCGAGTTCGTCTCGGCACCTCAAATGACTGGCTCCCCCGGCACTATAAGACCGAGCTCGTCTCGGCACCTCGAATGACCGGCTCCCCCGGCACTATAAGACCGAGCTCGTCTCAGCACCTCGAATGACCGGCTCCCCCGGCACTATAAGACCGAGCTCGTCTCGGCACCTCGAATGACCGGCTCCCGGCACTATAAGACCGAGCCTGCCTCGGCACTCGAATGACCGCTCCCGGCCTTGAAAGTCCGAGTTCGCCTCGGCATCTCAAAAGACCGGTCCACCTGCACCGAAAGTCCGAGTTCGCCTCGGCATCTCAAAAGACCGGTCCACCTGGACCGAAAGTCCGAGCTCGCCTCGCATCTCAAAAGACCGGTCCACCTGCAGACTGAAGTTCGAGTTCGCCTCGGCATCTCAAAAGACCGGTCCACCTGCAGATCGAAAGTCCGAGCTCGCCTCGGCATCTCAAAAGACCGGTCCGCCGGCGAAAAGTCCGAGCTCGCCTCGGCATCTCAAAAGACCGGTCCACCCAGATCGAAATACGAGCTCGCCTCGGCATCTCAAAAGACCGTCCGCCGGTCTGAAAGTCCGAGCTCGCCTCGGCATCTCAAAAGACCGGTCCACCCTGCACAGAAAGTCCGAGTTCGCCTCGGCATCTCAAAAGACCGGTCCACTGCATCGAAAGTCCGAGTTCGCCTCGGCATCTCAAAAGACCGGTCCACCTGCATCAAAGTCCGAGTTCGCCACGGCATCTCAAAAGACCGGGCCCACCGCAGACTGAAAGTCCGAGCTCGCCTCGGCATCTCAAAAGACCGGTCTACCCAGACTGAAGTCCGAGTTCGCCTCGGCATCTCAAAAGACCGGTCCACCTGATCGAAAGTCCGAGTTCGCCTCGGCATCTCAAAGACCGGTCCACCGGCATGAAAGTCCGAGCTCGCCTCGGCATCTCAAAAGACCGGTCCGCCCGACCGAAAGTCCGAGTTCGCCTCGGCATCTCAAAAGACCGGTCCACCTGCACTGAAAGTCCGAGCTCGCCTCGGCATCTCAAAAGACCGGTCCGCCTGGCGCTGAAAGTCCGAGCTCGCCTCGGCATCTTAAAAGACCGGTCCACCTGCAAGATCGAAGTCCGAGCTCGCCTCGGCATCTCAAAAGACCGGCCGCCTGGGCCTGAAAGTCCGAGCTCGCCTCGGCATCTCAAAAGACCGGTCCACCTGCACTGAAAGTCCGAGCTCGCCTCGGCAACTCAAAAGACCGGTCCACCCAAAGATGAAAGTCCGAGTTCGCCTCGACATCTCAAAAGACCGGTCCACCTGCTGAAAGTCCGAGTTCGCCTCGGCATCTCAAAAGACCGATCCACTCGGATCGAAAGTCCGAGCTCGCCTCGGCATCTCAAAAGACCGGTCCACCCGCACTGAAAGTCCGAGTTCGCCTCGGCATCTCAAAAGACCGGTCCACCCGGCACTGAAAGTCCGAGCTCGCCTCGGCATCTCAAAAGACCGGTCCACCCGGCACTGAAAGTCCGAGCTCGCCTAGCCATCTCAAAAGACCGGTCCACCCGGCACTGAAAGTCCGAGCTCGCCTCGGCATCTCAAAAGGCCGGTCCACCCGGCACTGAAAGTCCGAGTTCGCCTCGGCATCTCAAAAGACCGGTCCACCAGGCACTGAAAGTCCGAGTTCGCCTCGGCATCTCACAAGACCGGTCCACCCGGCACTGAAAGTCCGAGTTCGCCTCGGCATCTCAAAAGACTGGTCCACCCGGCACTGAAAGTCCGAGTTCGCCTCGACACCTTGACCGATCAGCCCGTCCGGCACGATCAACAAAGGGTGAACAGAAAAGACGGCGGTCAGACCAACCGGGCCCAAACACAAAAAAAGCAACAAAGCCCATAAAAAGATTGTATTCATTCAAAATAAGCCGCTCCATGTCAGAATACAAAAGAAATCAAAGAAAAACGGCACGCAGGCCATACATGGAATAAAACAAAAAATCTACTCGGTCTTGTCCTCCTGATCGGTCGCCTGAGAAGACTGTCCTTCACCTTCGCCAGACGGGATCACTACCGGATCTTCGACAGCTTCGGTAGCCTTCGGCTCATCATCTCCGAGAGTTTCAACCTTTAGGTCGGCCGCCTGAGACTTTACGTAGGCCTGGACCTCCTCAACGGTCTTCCCTTCGTTCATGAGATCCAATATCTCATAACAAGTGGAGACATAGTTAAGGTTGATCAATTCCTCGTACTCGGGTGTCTTCTGAAAAGCAGGCGCCCCGTCAGCAAGACCCCTGGCATAACCCGCAGATTCGCAAGTCTGAACCCGCTCGGTCAATTGCTCAAGCTGGGCCTTAGCACTTTGCAAATGGGCCTCGTACTCTGCCCTGATATCCAGGCACCGTTTTTGCGCCTTCTCAGCCGCCGTGGCCATCTCGTCAGCCTTCCCTTTCCACACATTGGCCTCAAAGGCCCGGCTCTCCAGAGGCTCCATCTCACCCTTCAGAGAAGCCATCTCCTCCTCCAAAGATTTGATAAGCGAAGGGCAGAGATGGTGCTCCTCCTGTAAGGCCTTGAGATCGGCCTCTGCCTTTTTATGTTTCCCAGCTGAGGCGGTCAGCTCCCCAGCAGCCTTCACATAGGTGCACAACGCCCGGCCCAAAATAGCGTTTCCAAAATGGATCTGCTCATCCGGATCCATGTCATTGGTCACCATCTCCATTTTCGGCGTCCAACCCAAAATGGGGACATAGCTGGACTCAACCACCGATGGGGGGACCCGATCGAGCATTTCGGCAGTTGGGGTGGCTGCCCGGACGTAGTCGAGGAACCAGCGCGGTCTCCGCCCTTTCATCCGGGCACAAGGTTCTTCCCGATCCTTATTCACCGGGAGATAGTGGCCCTCCAAATCAATCAAGGGCTCCTTACCCTTCGCCCGGCCCGTCTGCACAGGGCTCAGGGCGGGCACAACAATCTCAGGAAGGGGGAAACCCTCGGTCCTGGTCACGTTATCCTCAGTCCCGGCATCTACTCTCTTCCGCTTGCCCGCGCGCTCCCTACGCTCAGCGGCCTCCGCAGCCAGCCTCGCCACCCGCTGCGCAGGCGTCTCTTTCCGTCCCGACGAGCTCCTACCCCTAGGGAGTGGATGAGGAAGATGTGTCAAAAAAAAAAAAAAAAAAAAGCTACCTGACGAAGACATTCTGCTCGGGTTAGTGGATCGAAGTCCCGCGGCCCAAAGATTATCCTCAGTAACCAGAAGGTATGACTTCCTCCGATCAGCGGGAAGGTCCAAGAGCTGTTCAACCCGGTCGTCGAACAAAGAAGAGGTCTCTGAAGCCGGGATACGTTCTGCACAAACAACAAATTATGAGCGTTAGACAAAAAAGGAACAGCAGCAAAAAACACGACACTTACTCATTTTAACAATGAAGTGGTCGGGGACCCGAAGCTCGGCGTCTATCACGCCAGGTTCCCACTCATTAACCGAGCTCATCCACGGCCCCCCTACATAGAACCACTGTTCTTTCCAGCTATGTATGGTCTCCGGCACATCCACCAATTCTTTATACATCGCGTGCGGTGTCAAATAAAACCGGCCAGAACCCGGATCGGACCGACCTCCATAAGAAGAGACTGTTAATCTCTTCAAAGTGGCTCGGTCCATCCATGCTGACTAAAAAGAATCAAAAGACCCACCATCCGAGCCCAAGAATTCGGATGAATTTGGGCAATACAAAGGCCCCACTGCCTCAACCACCGGGAAAGTACCAACGGAAGAGGAAACCTTAGCCCGGACAACAGGGAGCGGTAATACACCGCCGTGCAGCCGACAGGAGGGGTGTGGGGTCTCTCCTCTGGGTCCGGAACAAACATCCGCACCACCGCGGGTATCTTAAATCGCCCCCGCCAAGCCTCCAACTGCCCATCGGTGACCGTGCTGCGTATCAAGGCCGAATCCCATTCCGCCTCAACAAAAGGAGACGGCCGAGGCCGAACCCAGGCCCCAGTATCGCCAACCGCCGTCAACGGCGTCGCCACCCCCACGTCTCCAGAATCTGCATCTCCAGAATCCGGCGATCTTGCGACCTCGCCTCCATCCTCATCGCTCCAGTCCACGGGAGCATCACCTGTCGACAGATCCGCCACTCCCGTGCGGTCCGGAGACACAACTGACTCCTCCGCCGTATTCCTCCGCTCCGACATCATAGAATAAGAAAAAAGAGGAGGAAAAGCAAGCTTACCGGGAAAGTCTGTGAAATCAGAGAAGAAGAAAAATTGCCGGAAAAAATCTCTCTCTGCAACAAAAATAGCGAAGGAAGCAATGAAGAAGAAGACTCTCTATATTTATAGGATGAGACAAGGGCATTAAATACTAAGCGGCGATTCATAATCGTCACGAAGATTAAGGACGCGTGAGACACCGCGACGAATTACATCCCGCCACGCGTCCCCCTCACTATGACTCTTGGAGATCCCGAAGTCAAATCGACGCGACTCTCAAAGATATGTCCCTTCAAGGGATCTTATACACCCCCAAATCGGATCGACCTCAATCTGAAACGATTCCAGCATCGGCCAACCCGGCACGACCCTGGACTCGGGGGCCCTTGTTGGTAGTCGATCCACCTTGGCATCCACATAAGCGCTTGGGGCAGCCGAACGGCCGAGCGGATCCTGGAGCCGAGCCGGTCATAGGCCTGATCGTTTCTCGGGCTTACGAAAAAACTGGACCGGGTAGAGACCTTAGAGCCGACCCGGAATCCGGACCAGAAAGACCGAGCAGACCCTATATAAATACGCTCCATAATCATGAATAAGGCCGACCAGAGTAGCAGGAAGCTCGAGGGCCGACCCCATTGTCGGTCATAACAGATAAATATCAAAAGCCCGAAGAACAGGCAGACAGGACAGTAAAAGAGAGTTGTCATGTCCCTTCCCAAAGCACACTTAAGAAGGTGACACGTGTCAAAGGAGTCACCTTCATTGTGACAAATGTCATCAGCATATTCATCTCAATCTTCCTACTGTCATCTCATGAATGGCTGACATTGCCTATATATATGCCAGGAGAATGTACAATAAAGGGACTTTTGAAAAAAGAGAGAAAAGAGGGATAGGTAGAGAGAAAAAAGAGATAAAACAAAAGAAGAGAGAAAAAGAAGTAAGACTTGTAATTAACAAGCAAACTGGATAGACCGGCACACATTATTCTGCTCGGCTCTATGCTATCAAAAGGTCATTAATAAAATTTAGTGATCAAATATCTTCCATCTTGTTTATTATTTTCTACGTGGCTTCGATCTATTCGTCCAGATCAGCACACGTGACGTTGACCAAATCAGACGTCAACACCATCCACCCAGAATGCGGACCATTTAAGTACTTTATGGTATTGGTGGATGCTTCGACACGCTGGTCACATGTCGCACTCCTTTCCACTCGAAATGCTGCATTTGCAAAACTCCTAGCTCAGATCATTCGTCTAAGGACTCACCATCCTGATCACCCTATCAAGTCTATTCGACTCGATAATGCAGGAGAATTTGCATCTAAAGTATTTGATGACTACTGCATGTCAATCGGAATCGATGTAGAGCCTCCCGTTCCACATATGCATACACAAAATGGTCTCGCAGAGGCAACCATTAAAAGAATCCAAATGGTAGCACGAGCATTGGTTTTGCGCACCAATCTGCCCATCTCTGCTTGGGGATATGCAGTCCTACATGCACTGCATTTATTCGTTTGCACTCCACCGTTGGCCAACCATTTTCTGCGTACCAGTTGGTAACTGGATATGAACCATATATTTCACACCTATGCATATTTGGTTGTGCAAAATATGTGCCGATTGCGCCCCCACAACGCAATAAAATGGGTCCTCAGAGACGTTTAGGTATCTACGTTGGATACGAATCCCCAACAATTATCCGCTACTTAGAACCCTTGACAGGTGATCTCTTTACCGCGCGCTTTGCGGATTGTCACTTCAATGAGTCAGAATTCCCGTCGTTAGGGGGAGAGGAGAAAAAGAAATTTCTAAAGGAACGACAGGAATTATACTGGTACGTCCCGAGTCTGTCTCATTATGATCCCCGTACCTCACTATGTGATCGTGAAGTACAACGAATCCTCGATCTTGAAACGAGTGCATTCGATGCCTGATGCGTTTACTGATATCGCCAAAGTGACAAGATCACACATTCCAGCTGCAAATGTGCCTGCAAGGTTAGAAGTCCCCAATAAGGGGCACATCACCAACGTACCGAGTGATGCGATCGCACCCAGTGGAAACGCGATCGAGGCTGTGGCTCCCAAAAGGAAAAGGGGGAGGCCACCCGGTTCGACAGACACCCGCTCAAGGAAGAAAAGGGCAGGTGAGGCACAAATCAACCCATTAATCATCAATACTGGGAATCCTTCCCACGAGATCATCTCTGACTATAGCTATGTCCATGAATCATTAATGAGGGATGCCCCAGAGATCGATTCAGCATTAGAAAACAAAGAGATCTCGATCAACTATGAAAGTGCATCTGATTTGATGGAACGATCAACCACTCATATTGATGATGTGTTTGCATACACAGTTGCTCAAGAAAAAATAGAGCACGATGATGTCGAACCACGCTCTGTTGAAGAATGTCAACAAAGAGCCGATTGGCCTAAATGGAAAGAAGCTATCCAGGCAGAGCTTGACTCTCTGACAAAACGCAAGGTACTTGGCCCAGTAGTGCTAACTCCGCCAAGTGTAATGCCTGTTGGACACAAATGGGTTCTTGTCAGAAAGCGTAATGAGAATCACGAAGTCCTGAGGTACAAGGCTCTCCTCGTTGCACAAGGTTTCTCACAACGCCCTGGTATAGATTACGAGGAAACGTACTCCCCCGTAATGGACGTCATTACGTTCCGCTATCTAATCAGTCTAGTTATTTCCGAAGGATTGGAAATGCAGCTAATGGACGTGGTCACTGCGTATCTCTATGGGGATCTAGATACGGAGATTTACATGAAAGTGCCCGAAGGCATTTCATTGCCCAAATCAAGTAACTCCAGACCACGGAGCGCGTATTCAGTTCGTTTGAAACGCTCACTTTACGGTTTGAAACAACCTGGAAGGATGTGGTATAACCGTCTGAGTGAATACTTGATTGGAAAGGGATACAAGAACGATGAAATGCGTCCTTGCGTCTTTATAAAGAAAACAAGTTCCGGATTTACGATCATCGCAGTGTATGTCGATGATATGAATATAATCGGCACTCTTTATGAAATAAGAGAAACCACCGGATACTTGAAAACTGAGTTTGAGATGAAAGATCTTGGGAAAACTCGTTTCTGTCTTGGTATTCAGATAGAACATAGAGTTTGTGGAATTCTCATCCACCAGTCTGCTTATGTCCAGAAGATGCTTAGATGCTTTAACATGGACAAAGCACACCCGGTTAGCACTCCCATGATCAGTCGTAGCTTGGATGCGAAGAAAGATCCATTTCGTCCAAAGGAAGATGACGAAGAGCTTTTGGGAGCTGAAATTCCCTACTTAAGTACAATAGGCGCTCTATTGTACTTAGCTCAATGTACGCGACCGGATATCGCCTTCTCAGTAAACTTACTAGCTCGATTTAGTTCAGCACCGACGCAACGTCATTGAAATGGTATCAAGAATATATTCCGATACCTAAAAGGAACCATTGACTTGAGACTATTCTTTCCCTACAAGCAGGCAAAGGAAGCTGCTTCCGTAAAGGCAAATGCTAAAGTAAATGCTAATGCCATAGAACCTACCTCGACGAACGTATTGGTAGGATTTGCTGACACAGGGTATCTCTCTGACCCACACAAACGTTGTTCCCAAACTGGCTATGTATTTGCTATTGGGAACACCGCTATATCTTGGAGATCCACAAAGCAAACCCTTGTAGCTACCTCATCTAATCACGCCGAAATTATCACTTTGCATGAGGCGGTACGTGAGTGTATTTGGTTAAGAGCTATCATTACACATATCCGAGGTAACAGTGGACTAAGTAATGTCACTGGAGCACCCACATGCATATATGAAGATAATGCAGCTTGCATCGAACAGATGAAGCTTGGGTATATCAAGGGGGATAACACAAAACATATATCTCCAAAATTCTTCTATAATCAGCAACAGCAGACTCTCCTCAATATTCAAGTAAAGCAAGTCAGATCTGAGGAGAATGTGGCCGATTTGTTCACCAAATCTCTGCCCAAGGCCGTGTTTGAAAAACATGTGAGAAGTATCGGAATGCGGAGAATTTCCGAACTCCTGAAATCGATGTAAAGGTAGAGGAAGAAAGGTGAGTCATAAAGAAACCTACTCACCGACGTTGTACTCTTTTCTTTGACTAAGGTTTATTTTCTCCCATTGAGTTTTGTTACTTGGCAAAGTTTTTAATGAGGCAAACGACACATGCACAAGTTTTTCAAAGTATCCTTGATTGATGTACAAATCAGGGGGAGATGTAGACTTGAGGGGGAGTCTTACATCCACACCGTACGTTATACTCTTTTCCTTCCAAGGATCATTTTTCCCACAAGTTTTTTATCACTTGGAAAGGTTTTTAACGAGGTAACAAGATGTACGATTTTAGAGATCGATGGAATGGTCACCTTAGTAGCGCTATGATTAAATGTAACGATCATATGAGAGGATAGATTCAAAGGACGAAGTCTAAACTTGATGTGTCTAGATGTTGTACTCTTTTCCCTACGATCAAGACATTTTTCCACTGGGTTTTTGCTTGACGAGGTTTTAACGAGGCAACATGACATGCGCTTGTAGACTAGGCACAAGGGGGAGTGTTAAAGGAATAATACCCATTGTGTGCCTAAGTCTGTTAGTTTATGGGCTTTCCTAGTTAGGATTTGGCTAAGGTCTGTTTGTATGTAATTCACCCTATTTAAAGGGATCTCATTGATAGAATAATACAACAACTTTGCCCTACTTTCTGTCTCAAGTTATTTTCTCTTCAACAATAATTAGTTACTTTGTGATTTTAAAATGTGCCCCAATATTTGTAAAATAGTAGTATTAAATTAATATTGAGCAACTTCTAAAATATTAGTAAATTTAAATAATTTCTTAATATTAATATGCATAAATATAATATAGGATATAAAAAAAATGTGCCCCTAATTTTTGGAGCCCTGTGCGATCGGACATCCTGCATATTCAGATCAAAATACTCATGTTAGCTGGGACGGAGAGAGTAAAAATTAAGGATAAAACCACTGACCCAGGTCATTCTGGAGTCTGAAAAGTAAGTATTCTTCACATAATTTCATCAGGTCGGTTAGTAGGACCCAGTAATATCTGATTTCGTCCCAGTATTAATAAATATATAATATTATATAGTACCAAAAAAACAATATAATACTATATTACATTACGCAGCAATCGGAATACCGAAAAATAATAATTTAACAAGTCAACACGTAAACGTACTTGGAGCGGACAGTCCAAAATTTAACTAACAAAAGTAAAACAAAAAATACATACTTCCCGCTCAAAATTTAACATCGATAAAATTAAAAAATAAAAACTACTAATAATATGTATGTGCTAGACCTAGATATTAAAAAATAAAAGATAATTGTATTATTTAACTGTATAAAAATGTTAAATATAAAATATCTCAAGAGAAAGAAAGGGAGTATAAGTGTGGAATTTTGAGGGGACGAAGAAGTAATACTCATTAGTAAACAGTACTTTCTCTATTTCAGTTCAAGTGCAACATTTGAAAGAATATTAATGTATATTAGGTGAATGATTGAATATAATGAATGTATAAATTTTGTAAGTCTTGATGGTGAGAGTGTGATATCATTTATAAAAATTAGAGTTGTCAAATCGTGCACGTTGGGTCAATATCGTATCGACATGATAACAACACGGTCTGTTAAGGCCCGACACGAACACGACAGGTTAAGAATTTGTTCATCACGATACGAACACAATTTGTGATGTGTAAACACGAACACGACACCAACACGAAAATGACACGATTCTTTTGTTCGTGATGAACACGATTAAAAACTAATTTTACACGATAATTACACGAACACGATTAAGATTTTGAGAAATGAGGGTTTCTTTTTAACTTGCGGAAAGAAAAAAAATTAAATTCTAAAACTATAAGGTAAAAAATAAATTATATTAATTAAATAATTAATGAGTAATAAAAAAATTAAAATATTTAAATATTATCGGATTACACGAACACGTCACGAACCTAACACGATAATATCGTGTTACACGATAACGACACGAAATCCGATAAAGGCTTGACATTAACCCATTAATATCACGCGTGTTCGTGTCGGATTATCGTGTCATGTTGAAAATTGCCAGCCCTAGAAAAAAGAAAATGTATTGAGAACGAATCTTTAATAAAAAATTAAAATTTAAAAAATTGATGTGATTAAAAATATTTAATAAAATGTTATATTTTTAAGAATTGTTTTTTATTTTTAATTTTTTAGATCAAATATTACGCTTCAATAAACTAGGTTTTGTGAACGACAATGTTCGATGGACAAAAACTAACACGTTTTTTTTTTTTTTTTTTTTTTGTTTTTGGGCTCCCTCGGAAAGTAACAATAATACGTTTCAGTCAAGCTCCCAAGTAAAGAAAAAAGTCGGTGACGACTCACGAATTTCATACTAGTACGGATTTAAAGTCGGTGAGGACTGAAATTTTATAGTAATTCGGGCCGAGGTTTGCCTCTTGATTTTTTAGGTGAACAATTACGATAATTAAACATATCATTGACTACAATTACATTACTAGGATAATACTCGGCATAATTTATAACATAAATCTACTAAAAATATAAAGAGTATGGAGAGAAATGAAATATATATTACATACACTTTGTGTTTATGATATAAGAGTTACAATGAAGATGAAATGTCTTTGGCGTAGATTTGGAAACTCAAAATGACACCCACCATACTTATTCATAACAATGGAGATGAAAGGCTAAATACCTAGATTTGAAAAGGCAAAGAACATCCACCATAATTATTCATAATACTTCCCATTGGATGTCCATTTTTAATAATCGTGCCTCATTAAAATCTTTCTAGGAAAAAACTCATTGGGAAAAATCCTAGAAAAGCAAAAAAGTACATTGATTTTAAAAATTTATTTTAAGTCTTTGAGTCGACGGATCCCAATCTTATAAACCAACTTCTCAAAAGTTGTTGGGGGCAATGACTTTGTAAATGTAATACTCGAGATCTCCGTTCCAGTTTCGTTGAGTTTTTCTGCGGATTATCGGTTGGCGTTGTCCATGTCTTTGGAATGTTGTGCCACGTATGGTTGTATCATGAGTTGACACGTGTTTGATTCCCGTTCCAGATCATTTCATGAGTTTTTGACTCATTTTAGTGTAGCGCACGCTACCGCTTGTGTTGTAGCGCACGCTACTGTGCCATTATTAGCGCACGCTACCGGGTGGGTAGCGCACGCTAACTGGCCGTCCAGAGACAGTCCAGGAGCTACTGGACTGGGACTGGGGTCTCGTTTGCGCACGCTAAGGTTGGTAGCTAGCGTACGCTATCGACTGTTTATCGCACGCTAATTGTTCTTTCTAGCGCACGCTACCTGATAGGTGCAGATCTGTCCAGGAGCTACTGGACTGGATCCGTAACTCGTTAGCGCACGCTATGCATATTGGCTAGCGCACGCTAACTGTGTTACAAGCGGGTTGTTTTGGAGCGTTGACCCCGTTAGCGCACGCTAATAACTGTCCAGTATAAATACTGGACAACAGTCTTCACTTTATCATTTCTCACCCTTCTTCATCCCTATTAGACGGGAGCGAGCTCTTGGAGGGTTTTTGGGCGATCTTCATCACCAAGCTTCATCTTGAGGTGGATTTATGTATGTTTAACATCATCTAATCATCTTCTTGGCCCAAATCAAGGTATTCTCTTCTTAGAACCCTAGTTCTTGAATTTTGGGAGTTTCTCCTTGATTTTTCGATTTAATCCGAGGATGATGAATCGATTATGTAATTCTTGTTGTCTTGGTCATGATCTTCGGATTTTTGAACTCATTCATGATTTTATATCACTCGGAACATAGTTCTTGATTCCCCTGAGAAACCCTTAGATCCTTGTTGTTCTTAGTATTGATTTGGATTCCGATTAGTTTGTTGATTCGTGATGGTATTGTTCTCGTAGTATTCGGCGGACTGTCGAGATTCTTGATCGTTATTTGGAAGCTCAAAGGCTGCTCGAACCCGTCCATTCGTCGTTCAGTTGCTCGTAGTTTTGAGGCAAGTATCTTGCCCATACACTTCGGATTTCGTAAGATATAATAATTGGTGACTGTCTATGTGCAAATTGAATGCTTTATTGAACTTCCAAAAGAATCGATATATATTTTCGATAAGTGTTTTCTTCCAAAATCAACTTGAGTGTTTGAGAACGAATGTGTCGTTCTGAGAATAGGTATTAGTATTGTATGTTGGGCCTGGTTTTCGTGTGGTACTGTTAGGTGACTGCTGTCACGATGATGTGTGATGTTGTGTGGGTTCCCATTGGGTTCACTCGGGTATGTCTCAAGGAGGCTCCGAGGTCTGTGGCTTACTAGCACGGACCGCGAATAACCCTTGGGAGGATGTCGATGTGGATATTTGGGTCTTGGACCCCGTGATTTGTGATTCGAATTGTATTTTCGAAATAACATTTGGACTGTGTCCCAAAATGGTTTTCGGAAGGCTGGGAATTCTTTAAAATATTTTACTAGTTGTTTACCTCGTTTCATTCCTACCTTGTAGATTATATTGTTAGTCTTGCTTGTGCTCGATTGCGGAGGCCATTCTAGTGAAGTACTCTGAGTATATGGTTTATAGTACTTTGCATTGGAAGTCGGATATTACTACTGAGTGTGAGAGTTATATTCGTTCACTCCGAGAGGGCCTGACGAGGCCAAGGAGGGATCCGCGCATTGTCGGGTCCGCGAACATTCGGGTTAGCCACTCCGAGAGGGCCTGACGGGGCCGAGGAGGGATTCGCGCATTGTCGGGTCCACAGTTAATCCGGGAGTATTTTTAGCCTTATGGCTTAGTGCATTTTGTGATATGTACGGAGTATCACGATGTTTTGACTTTCCGAAATGCTTGGGGACGTAATACATATTTATCAGAGGTGCTTGGACCAGAATGACTTAAGAATGATGTGTTGTGGGTAATTGGTCCTCAGTTGTGAATTGATGTCTGACTATAGTTTTCGTAATTATTTTCCAATCAAAAACTCTCGGGATTCGGAGTTGTTTTTAGAGTGCTTACTTGTTCAATTCTACTTTCAAGACTTGAACTATTTTAACTAAATGAAACATCTAGGGAAGTATTTCTAAATTAATCAAGTTATTGTATCCCCAGAAAATGATATGTATGGCTTGTATTTGTATTTTATACTTGTACTAGCAAAACAGTGAAGTTTTGCTAACCCCCGAATATTCGGGGGGTGGATGTCTGTATTGCGTCCAGGTATTTTCAGGTTGATGGGGAGCGAGTCACATGATCGGTACAAAGGATGATGGAAGACAACGATACTAATCACATGAAGACCAGTCGTTGAGTATTTTGGTAGAGTCCTTGTAATACCCGTATTTTCAGTATAAATTTTTTGCATTATTTTATCGGAGATAAATTGTATAGCTTGGTGTCTATACAGTATAGATAAAATAAATTGAAGTCTGAGACAGCTGTATTTGTATAATTGTCGTACTTGGTCGACAATTGTATATGAGGATATCGTGTATTAGAGGTATCGTATGAGAATATTTTTGGGAGGAGTATGTGTATTCAGTATGCCGTATGTTCGTATTCTGTATGTCGATACGATGGACAAGGATAGCTAAAAATGGCTAAGTGCAGCCACGTTAGCGCACGCTACGAGGTATACTTAACGTACGCTAATGCATAAAAATTACGTACGTTAAGAAGGATAGTTAACGTACGTAAGGTGCACAACTATTACGTACGTTAAGTGGATGAGTTAACGTATGTAAAGTTCGTATCAGGCAGGATCCGAGATATGGCCGATAGGTGGATCCCGTGGTTGGCAGCTTTTGGCGAAGAACGTGCATGGGCGAGTCAACCCTTGGTTAACGTACGTTATGATTGGTAAATTATGTTGACTCAAAGTATTTTGATGATGATTATATTCAAAACATTTAACCAAAATTTATCTCATCGAGCTGTTACATTGAAGGAAAATTCTGTTCCTAGCGCACGCTACAGACTGAATGGTAGCGCACGCTATCGAGGGCAAGTCACCTGCAGTCAGGCAAGTAATTTGCAGTCAAGTTGGAGTCACCTGATGGATAGCGCACGCAAAGCCTACAATATCAGCGCACGCTAAGTTGTCAAACTTAGAGTACGTTAACATCTATCTATAGTGCACGCTATCGCAATCAAGGCAGAGAGTTAGTAAGGTCTGGACAGAAAAAGGGAAATCATCTGCGCACGCTACGGAAGTATAATTACGTACGCTATTCAGAGGCCTTAGCGCACGTTACATGTCAAACCTTTCGCGTGCTATCGGAAATCATATTGAAGTCCAGTAGCTTCTGGACTCAAACAAGGAAGCGCTTACCTACGTTATACAGGCTAACGTACGTTATCTGGAAAATCTCTAGCGCACGCTACAATACACTTGCTAGCGCACGCTAAGCGTTCGAAATCCTACCGTTAGTCAACTTATCCGTTGGAACGCAGAGGTCAAAAAGGAGATCCGGAAAATCTGGAAAGCTAATATTAAATAATACTAGCGCACGCTAAAGTATATGTACTAGCACACGCTAAGTATAATTTTATCCATTGGAAAAGAGAAGTTGGAGAGACAAACCGACAAGATTCAACAGTCAAAAGTGAAGACCTGTTGACCAATGCTAACGCACGCTACAGAAGACCGTCTAGCGCACGCTAGACTTGTATTATTACCGTTGGTACAATTTAATGACCATTCAGTTCAGTCAAGTCAAAGCTCGTTAACGCACCCTATGAAGGATTGTTAGCGTACGCTAATAATACATTTTTCAGCATATGAAGAAGGACTTGACACTATAAATACCCATATCACTTGGGTGTCTCAACACACAACTTCAAGCATTCAAGTATTCAAGCATTCAAAGTAATCTTGAGCTCAGATTTCTATTTATTATTGCATTCTAAGTTGTGAGAAGAAAAGATACAAGAGTGATATATATTGTAATATTTATTATACTTTGTATTATTTTCATTTGGTTGTGAGTGTTGCATCACTCATACACGAGCGTAAGAGAAACGAAATAAGAGTCACTAATCTGGTGTTATTAGGATATTTGGTCCGGCATTGTTATGATTATACTCCAACATTTGTAAGTGAAGATTGTCTAGTTCCGATAGAACACTAGATACAAAAAGTTTATTTTGAGAGTGGTTGTGCTTGGACCAATAGAAGACAAGCAGTTGTAATGGTTGTTGTGCTCGGACCGATCGAAGACGAGACAAGTGTGTGTGGTTGTTCTTTAGCCAATAGAAAAAGAAGTCGGAGAGAGGACGTAGGTAAGTTGCCGAACCTCTATAAATCTTTGAGTCCTTTACTTTTCGCACATTTTTCCTTTATTCGCGAGAAAGTTCGATATTCCGCATTACCACTATTCAACCCCCTTCTAGTGGTGAATTTATCTCTTCAAATTACGTACGTTAATTATGTATTTTACTATAGCAAGTCAATGTACGTATTACGTACGTTATGGAGAAAGGGTTACGTACGTAAGGCATTGAACGAAATGAGTCAGTAACCTCTGGGCTGTCATTACGTACGCTACCAAGGTCAGATAGCGTACGTAAAGGGTGTTTACGTACGTAAATGGTTGCATGTTACGTACGTAACAGTTAGAAGTTTATATAAGTGGGATGTTCGTCACTTCGATTTTTCATAACTTCATTTCATTTTCTTCGCCCTTCAACACTCAGAGATGGAGTTTGGCCCTTCTAAGTCGATTTTGAACTTGAGGGCATGGAATTGGAGCTTGAGATATGGAGTTATTGATGATTCTTGAGGTGATTACTTGTGTCTTTCATCTTCTAAGAGGTATGTTGGATAATCCTCTCTTTGAATTCGGATTTATTTTGATGTTGTTGTTGATGATTAGTTCGTATAATGATAGTTTATGGAATTGTTGTGATGATTCTTGGTATTTATGGGAATTTTGTTAAGGAAGATAATGATATGATGATCTATGTTTTGATTATGTTAATCATGATTATGGAATCATGGTATTCTTGGTGTTCTTGGTATTCTTGGTATATATATCACATCAAAGAGGAATATGTGATAGGATACATAATGATTTTTAAGTATAATCATGGATTTGATGATTGAAACCAATACTATGTTGATTGTAGTGGTAGAATTTGTATGTTCTTGACGAAATATGAATCATGATAACAAGTTTGAATTCGGAAAGATTATGGTTAATCTTAGAACAAGATTATCAATGGTATTGAACTATTTGGGTAGTTCGGATTGTCTATTATGCCGATAATATTGTTTTACTATGAAATTTACAAGTATGAACAAGAGGGAATCTTGTTGATTCGTGTTTAAAGTTGAAGTTGGAATCGGATATGTTATGAAATCCTTAATATCCAGACGAATTGATCATTGATATGATGAATGTGTTTAAGAAATGTTGGTGTTTTGGATATGAATATGAAATATTCATATCTAGAACTAAGTTATGTGTTTTGGTACAATATTCGTATAGGAATACGAATATGATTTCGAGTTTGATGAGATTTTTATGCACCATTGAGTTTGGAAATTCATACGTATTGAACAAGTGTTCAAATCGAATGATTGAGTTATTCGAAACCCTTGGAATATGATTATCCATAATATTGAAGTAATCGTATTGTCCGGATTGATGATGATAATTGGTAATTGGTTTTGATTATGAATTTACAAGTAGGAAACTTGTATTCGTATTTAAGATTGAATCTGGAATCGATAACATTCAGACCCTTGTTATTGGTTTAATTTGATTATTGATATGATTTTCGGATTATGAATCGTGTTGTGGTTTGGAGTTCATGATTGATTGATTTGGGTCATTAGATTTGTATTTAATCGGGAATTTGTGGAACCGTTGGGTTTATTGTTCGGTTATGTTGATTTTCGAGTTGCGATTTGTATTGTGGATATGAGTTTGTATTTGTTTGAGTAGTATTGTTTGGTTTTCTATATGATCGATGTATTGTTGAGCCGTTGAGTTGTTGGTTGGGTATTGTTGTGTCGAGATTTATACATCTCAAGCAGGCGATCGGCACAGAGACCGGGCGACCGAGCCAGAACCTAGCAGCCAAGGCAGATTAGACGATCGAGGGTCCCAGGTTGAGCCCCGGTGCCGAGCGTTCGACATCTAAGACGATCGTCTCTCGGCATCTGGCAATCGACTTTGGTGCCCGGCCAATGACGACCGCCTCATGCCACGCAAAGCCAGCGACCGTCTAGTCGGCAAAGGCCGAAGCTCGTCCAGAGACCCACACGTGCAGATCCGGAAAAGGCGCCGCAGGACATGGATCATTGACCACAGCCTGTCAGCATCTTTTCACCTACCGACAGACCCGCCGAAAGGTGCAAGTGGGACCTCTCGTGACAGCGATTCAGGACGCGTGCAGG